>OZ010786.1:513363405-514697572 GCA_963932465.1 Maratus speciosus | reverse complement strand
AAAAAAAGGTAACTTACGCTGTCACTGCCGCCGCCGGTTTTGAAGTTTTTGTGACCGGGGATATTTCTCCGTAACTATTAAGAAAAATATTGCATACAAAAATATGAAAATCGGCGTTATCATAGAGAAATGTTTGATAAACACACTGATGCAGACAGTTTTCAAATCGGAGAATTATTTTAAGAGATATTTAACGCTAATGTTGGACAAAATCGTTCCATTAAAAAAGTTTTATAGGAGCAAAAACTATTCTTGGGAATTAATTCATTTTTCAATCATTTTATACGTTAGAGTTTTCCGGTGTGCAGACTGCATTTATATTTTTTAATTTGCTCATTTTTTGAGGTTTTATTTCTATTTTAAATTCAAATTTTCAGCATTTCGAGAGATATTTTTTACATATTTTAGAAAATGGTATTAATTTAAACTGTTGCCAACTGTATAAACAGTGCAAAAAATAATATTTGCTTCATATTAAAAATTTATTTACACGTGACTATTATAAAGAGAAAAAAAAACTTTCAAATTAGAATTAAATAATTAAACATAAAAAGCAGGAACTTATTGAAAAATACTTCACAAAAACTATATTTACACGTGAATTTTAAAAGAGAAAGGATATTTTACAATAATAAATTCCTTAACATGCGTTAGAAGTCTTAAATAGGAGAAATTAAGTCACATTTACGTCACATTACACTTATTACGTAAAATGAACAAAAAAATACTATTGCAAAACAGTTTAAATTTAAAAATTGCGCGAGACATTTGCTTGATATTTTGAGATGATCTTTTCGGCTATTTTTGTTGGGACAAGGCAAATAATATTTCATTTCTAACAAAAGTATTTTCACGTGACTATTAAAAAAGAAAGAAATGTTTGGTGAAAATAACGTCAGATTAAAATCGATACATTTAAAATGTCTTATTTAAAAGAACTTTCTTTTCGCTTTGTTAAAAAATACCGGGAGACAAAGACTCTGTTTTTTTGATTCATTTAACATTAGCTTATTTTGAAATGTTTAACTGATTTTATTTAATCAAAGACGAAAACAGCCATCGTATCTTTTAACAGCAGCTGATTTTTCCTTAAAATTCCACAATCAAAGAGAAATATGTAGAAACCCGTTTATAGGGAGATCGCCACTGTTTTTAAATTATAATTCAATCTTCCAAAATCTTTTGAAAACCGATCAAATTAGCGTTCTTTTAGAGACTGCGGTATCAGAACGGGAGTTGGCGAGCGTAGCTCGTAGGGGCCGAGCCCCCTACTATTAAAAAAAGAAATTAAAAAGTTTTTGAGTTTTCAGAATTTCAATTAATTTCAAATTGTATTAAGATTTTTAACAGTTTTGTCAAAAACGTTGTCATGTCTGATTGTGTCAAATAAAAATCATATGTTAATGTAAATCATATTAGCATCTTGTAATAATTAACTAACTTTAATTGTTAAAAGATGTAAATTCAAACTTTAAAAGCAGTAAACATAGGTTTATTCGGTTGTTTACACATATCGGCTCTACTCGAGTCATTATTGAAACAAATAAATAAAAATATACTAAACTTGCACGGTCTATAAAACGCCATCGTTCAATTTTTCATGTACTCTTTCATATTATACATGTTTTATTATTATTATTATTTTACTTGAATGGTTATTTTTATTTCCATAACACTTTAGTAGCTCGAGCCATAATTTTCGTAAGTTAAATGATGCTGAAGCATAATTCAGTATTATTTAACTTACTAAAATTATGGCTCGAGCTACTCAATGATTGCGAAAATAAAAATAAACATTCAAGTAAAATGTAAAAAAAAAAAAAAAAAAAAAAAAAAAACAGGCATAATATGAAAAAGTATTAAAAATCTTATAATAATCTTATTATAGACAAATAGCTTTTTCAGATGTAAATACATCGTTAACTTGTTCTTGTAATAATGTGGAATATAAAGATTTTATCGACAACTATCAAGGTCATATAATTACAGGTAATCTTGATATAATCAAGAATAAAAATGTGAAATATTTGATGAATTTTGACACAAAATTTTGAATTAATAGTAAAATTAGTAACAGAAAAGCACTAAAGATTTTTAAGGATAATGTCAATAATTTTATAAAGAAACATAGTTATAAGTTTAGTATACCTCTAGAGCAGTGGTTCCCAACGTGGGGCGTACGCCCCACCGGGGGCAGTTTAAACTTCTAGGGGGGCAATTCCAAACCTCTTACTCACTCATTCACTATCAATTTCTTTTTTCCTTTTTGGGGAAAAGTAGTGGTATAGTGTAAAAATAAATGGAATACAAGCAAAATTTAAGAAATCAATTTTTTATTCAATTTTTTAAATATACCATATCGGCATTTAAAAATAGATTTAACACCAGAATAATTATACGAATAGACATTTAAATATTTTGATATCTTTTAAATTATTAAAAAGCGGTATAATTTTTCTGGTGGTTAATTAAAAAAAATTTCATAAGTGTTTTCGATTATTTTTTGAATGAGTTTTCTACTTCTATCAGCGAAGACAATTAACGATATTGGGAAGGAGAAGACAGAGGGAATGAGTGATGTGGAATAATGACTACTTAATTTGATAAATATGGGAATATTGAAATACTTCTTTTGTATTGTGTTATCCATAGAAAGAAAAGTCAGTGTCCAAAGCTTTTCCACCAACTGTTAATAAGTTACAAGAATGCATTATAAAATGTATGAATTTATCGATAAAAATGCAAACCACCGTATAACACTTTTATATGTTAAGTTGGAAAAGTACAACAAAACTCGTTTTGGCATGTATGGAAAGATGGATAATCTCATTGCATTTATAAAATTATGTTAAAAACATGTTTGTGGTAGAAGATTCACCTCTTTGATAAGTTAAAACATGTGAAATTAATAATTATTGTTAAGGCTCTATTACACTTCCACCGAGTGAATAGCGTACATTTTTTAAGTGCTGATACATAATTTAAGGATTGGGAGTGACATTACAGATACTTTGGTGGGGCGTGGCCAATAAAAGGTTGGGAACCACTACTCTAGAGGCATTTTTTGAATAGAGATCTCAACTTTGGGGGCATTTCAGTAATTTTTTGAAGGATTATTTAAATTCAGATAAGTATGAACATCAAATTTTTAATGATGAAGATAGAGAATTTATTGAAAATTTACATAATAGTTTTGTTATTGTCCCTGTGGACAAAGCCGCCAACAATTATGCAATAATATGTAAAAAAAAATTACATTGTAAAAAGAAGGTGAATTAGGTACTGTAGATTTTTATGCAAAGGTTAATATTGATAAAAATCCTGTTTTTTTTAAATTTGCATATAAAAAGAAAGTTAAAAATCTGTTTTCTTACACTTTTGAAGTTTCTAATCATCACTGTTTGCCATTTATTTTTTAACACCTAAATTTCACAAAGATCCGATTAAATTTAGGTTTATTTGCAGTACTTCTAAAAGTGTTATAAAAATTTTAATGTAGGTTTACATAATTTATTAAAAAAGATATATGGTTTTTTAAAATGCAAATTTAAGAAGTATAGTCACTTTTGGTCAATTGATAATAGTATCGAAATTTTGGACAAACTACCTTTGACTCCTCTGAAAATGCAGGTATTCGACTTTGAAAATCTGTTCACCAATATACCTAATGATTGTCTTTATAATGTTTTAGTGAATATTTTTGATTTATTTTGTTTAAATGAAGAATTAAATATTAACAGAGATTTATTTTGAAGTTTATGTCATTTCTGTTTTTATAATAATTATGTAACTTTCAACAATAATACATTTAATCAGATTTGTGGAATTGGAATGGGGACAGATTATTCTAGTACAGCAGCTAATTTA
This sequence comes from Maratus speciosus, assembly GCA_963932465.1. Taxonomy (NCBI): domain Eukaryota; kingdom Metazoa; phylum Arthropoda; class Arachnida; order Araneae; family Salticidae; genus Maratus; species Maratus speciosus. The sequence goes on along the minus strand of OZ010786.1, from coordinate 514,693,705 downwards.
TTTATTTTTTATTATGAATTTAAGTATACAATGAAATATAATAAATCTTTAAAAGTCTTTAGGTATATTGATGAAATTTTGATTTTTAATTTTGATTTTGCTAACGAATATGAAAATATATATCCTAAATGTATCCTAAATGTCCTTTAGGTGTATTGATGATATTTTGATTTTTAATTTTGATTTTGCTAACGAATATGAAAATATATATCCTAAATGTTTAAAGTTGAATAGGGCTAACTGTGATGATTATAATGCATAAGTTTTGGATATTTCTTTAAAATTATTGACAATAAGTTAACTTTGGATTTGTATGATAAAAGAAACAATTTTCAATTTTTTACAAGAAGTATGCCACATTGGTTTTCTAATTTGCATAAAAAATTTTACATAAATATTATAATTAATCAATTAATTCGTTTTAATAAAATTTGTGGCAGAGATAGTAATTTTTATAGGCAGATTTTTAAGTTTTTGGCTAATCTTTTTTACAATAATAATTATCCTATACAGTTTTTGAAATATTATTTAAAGATAGTTTTAAAAAGTGAGTGGCAACATTGTGAATTTGGCAGCGTGAGCAACTTATGGCGGCATCCCTCCAGAATATTCCATATGACACGTAAATTCTAAAGTCTTGTTTAAAGAACGGATTTGCGAGGATATTTTGAATCAAAGGAGGTATGCAGATATGGATTTCAGATTTTTGACATTGGACTCGGATAGAAAATTAATACTTTTGTTATTGACAGGTGAAGAAAATTATACAAGTACTGTCTTCAAGTTTTTAAAATTTTTTCTTGCAGGTTTGGGTGGGTGCACGTTGCATTCATACATCTTAAGTTAATTTCATTTGTTTATATTTAAATTGTAAATTTTAAAGTAATTTTCTAAAAATCATTTTTTAAGGAATTTTGTTTTTGTATTTTAAGTTATACTTTGTTTTGTATAAATTTGGTTTATTTTAGCCTCTTTGAATTTAGTTTCTTAAATGACAATAGTTTTTTCTGTATTGAGTGCAGGATGGACGTGTGTTCAGAAACCTGCAGACTTTTAACAGTGGGGATGGAGTTAGGCCTGTCTGTCCTCCCACTGATGAAGAACAGACTGTTATTTGCCTGTGTTTTTGTTTGTTTTTTATCTGTATTTTTGAAAGTTTATGCGTTTTTTATAGTTATATATTGCTGATATACACTTTCTTTTCGGAGTTATGGTGTTTTTGCATTTTAAAGTAGTGATGAAATACATTTTGTTGCATTTGACATGAGCTGCTATTAGCGCCAGTTGTGCAATAATTTTTCATTATATATATATATATATATATATATATATTACTGCAGATAGGTTGTACACTCATGAGCCATTACAAAACATTTTGCGTGATTACTTCCCACTAAGAAAAAAATTTATTAATTTATTTCAAACTCATATATTTACAATGAATCCATCACTGATGAATGCAGCATGTATAGGTAATTAAACGTTCTTATTTATAAAAGTGCAACTATATACTCTCCTTCTTAAAATATTTTATTTTTGCCTTTTTGTATTCTACTTCGACTTGCTTTTTAAATACCACCATATTTACAATTAAATAAAAGGGATATATTTTTTTAGAAATAAGAAATGAAATTAAGCTCCTGTTTTAAGTTGTTTTTCGTAAGTATTGTCTCATTTGATTTTATGAGTTTCAAGTAGAAATAGACCTGATATATTATAATTAGGAAACTGTCAGGAATAAGTACTATTGATGAAACTTAACCTTTGTAATCCATAAATGCACTTGATTCAATAAGCGTTCTCGTACTTATTCGCTGTAAATGCAAGTTCTGTGAACTATTAGAATATTTCAGTAGTTACCTTATACATCTTATACATATTCCGAAACATTATAATTAGACATTTACATGTTCAATCACATATGTCTAAATAACACTGATCTGATTATTGCGTTTGGTTTGATAAGCAATCTGAGCTCATACATATGTTTATGCAATGCCTAAATATTATACAATAAACAATATAAAAAATGCATTTTATATAGTTGTAAAAGTGTTTATTTTTATATATTTATTTCTCTACAAATCAATTACACAATCCTGACATTACAGACAACATTGGAACCTTTCTTCGCATGATGAAAAAAATTATGAACTAATCATAAACTCATAAAGATGCGATGATTCCAATAACCAAATATATATCATGTATTCTTATTTAGAAATTGTCATTTATAAAACTGTAGCCAAAGTCCAATTCTTAAAATATTGTATGCATTTGTAATTCTACTAGTTTTTGTTTTTGTTTTGTTTCAAAGTTCCGTCATATATATCTTCATCTATACGAATAAAAGAAATTTTAGCTATGTGTGTGTGTATGTGTGTGTGTGGGGGGAGGGGTTGTATCTGTCTGTTCGCGATGGCTAGCAAAGTCTGCGTCACGTACGAGGATAAAAATTTGTGTGAGGTTAGTCAAATGCATCTCCTGATGCACCTGAGGCTGAAAATTTTTAATTTATATTAATTAGCTGAGTTATTAATTAAAAATCACAAAGAACAGTCATTAAAAACACATCTCTGTACGTCCGACAGGGAAGAAGCACTGCCACATGCATAGAAACCCACTTGCACATCCGAAGTAAGCTATGAACTAACTTTTCGATTTTATTTGTCCTTTTTAATAGGTCTCTTAAAAATTAAATCGATCAAACCGAACCGTCCAGTTAACATTAGAAGACATATCGAAAGATCGTACTCTTACGTCTCACATGTTGCAATTACTTTAAAAAAAAAATTACAGTAACTCTTTGGAAAAAAAAATTCAAGCAGGGTCATTTTTTCGAATTTTTTTTTCTCCCCCTTATAGAAACTCCTTTACAGTTCACAAATTTAGATGTACCGCCAAAACCAAAATATGCTTTTAAAGCTAAAACCTTCTTCTAGTGGATGATGCAAACGGTTTTAAAAAACATTAATTTTAACGCTTTCATATACACCGGCGAGCACAGGTCAGTTCGTGCATCACGGAGACGATATTTTTTCTACACGAAAAGTAACTAAATGCCCATATTTTAACACAATATTTTTAGAGTATCCAATAAACCAGGTTTATATCCCCTTGAAAAATTTAGAAATGTTCGGACAAGTAGAAATATTTTTTACAAAAGAAAAAAAAAAAATCTGAAAATTTCAACGAAAAAGCAAATACTAAAAAGCATATACCTTCAACTCAATATTTTTTTTCGATTTTTTCATTTAAAAATATAAATTCAGACGAAATGGCGTTAAAGATATAAAATCATACAAATTTGAGGTTTATTTATGATTATTATCACGGCCGCGGTCACGCCGGGCGAGTCATCTAGTAATTATATAATGAAGATATAGGTTAATAGCATAAAATTTGAAATTTTAAGTTCAGGCTCTAAATAGTTTTTTCAAAAAGCAATGTGTAATCTGATTTTATCAGGCATCAATAAACCTGACATATTACATTTAGGAATCGGTGAAGAGTAACCAATGGAGATGAAACAGTTACACTTTGTGATCCGTAAATGGACTTGACTATGAAAGCGTTCCCGTACTTTAATGTACTAAATATTCACACTTTGCCATAAATGCAAGTTCTGTGAACTATTAGAATATTGTTGTACCTACTTTGAAGATCTTAAACACATTCCAATATGTTCTAATTAGACGTTTGCATGTTCAGTCACAGTTGTCCTCATCTAAAACTCATCTGTTTATTGCGTTTGGTTTAATAAGCATTCTGAGCATATATGTATGATATGCTAAAGGAATGGAATAATAAACAATACATAAAATTTATTTTACATGTATGATGAAAATATCATTAAGTTTACAAAAATATTTACTTTTAAATTCAGATCAGTTATGCAAACACGGTACAGTCGTGGAAAATAAAAGTAAACACCCCAACTAACTCCTCAACAAATTATCGTAGAAGGAAGTTACTGGTACCAAACGATTGTAAATAAAGTCTACTTTAAAATTATGAAATAAAATTTGCTCAGGGGGCTATCTAGATATCAAAACAAACCCAAACGTCATTTTTTTCAATGGCAATACCCAATTTTAACAAGATATTTCAAATCTTCGGTTCAAACTATGCCTAGGGACCAAATTTCAAGTCATTTGAATAATAAGTTTTTAAACTAAAAACATTCAAAATTTAGTGCTTCCAATATTAAATTACATTTTCATATTTTTATTAATATCTCCTGAAATTACAGCCCTAATGTGCTAATTTTTTGCATAGCAATAATACTAAAATACCCATATATAAATACGCTGAGTTTGCAATTTTTATGATTTTATGATATGAATTATGAATTATGAAATTAATATTTGAAAAAATTATGAATTGCAGCCTACAATTTTTTGATGGATTTAGATTTATTAAGTTCTGCTTTATGGAAATCCAAAATTTCTCATTTTTCTTCCAAGTAGTTTTTAAATTATGCTTAAAAAACGGCAAAATGATGGCTTAAGGGGCCGCCTATTATAGAAGTGACTAGATATTTTGATATTTCTCCTGCTATCCCGTAATCTAGCGCTCTTAAATGACTGCTTATGTGGTGCTTAAGCTGCCTTGATCAAGAAGGAGGCTATCTCGGTCAACAATCGAGTACCGAACTTCAATTTGAATACGGCCCCTAAAATATGTTCGTTTTAAAATAATTAATTTCTCGGAAACTTATCGTACGAATAGCATAAAAATTGTTTTTAGGGTAATTGAAGTGTGTAGAGTTCATTTATGCTGCCAGAATTGTGTACTGCTATTGAAAAAAACAAAGTTATGGAACGTTTTAATATGTAGATGACCCCCTAAGCAAATTTTATATACATCATTTAAAATAAGATTTTATTATCAATCGTGTGGTACCAGTAACTTTCTTCTACAATAATTTTCTTCAGAGTTAGTAGGGGTTTTTACTTTTTTTTTTCCACGACTGCACATTGGAAAATATACACACAGAATTTGTAACCGTTTTTTACATGATTAAAATTATTGTTATTTAGTCGTATCTAAGAAAAATGGAAAGCTTGCACTAATGAAAATGACTTTTTATTTAACCTTATAATGCGTTATTTTTTATTTTGTTCAGAAAACATTATATTTGAGTCTGTTTTTGTTAATTATCCAACAGAAAATTAGTGAAAAAAATTATTTATGTTTTTGTTGGACATAATGTCATAACATCACTCCTGAGTTACATAACAAAAATTGCTCAATAAATAATATTTTTAAATTATACATAAACTTTAAAGTGTTTAAACTGCAGAATAACAACTATTCAACAATATAATCATTTTTATAACACATTTAAAATTTTCAGAATTTATAATTTCTATCTTATAACAATAGAAGAAAACCACCAGTCGAGCACATTCGAAGCAGTATTATTAGGTTGAGCAGAAAGTTCTGGGAAATTTTTAATCTAATAGTTACCAGAATTTGTACCATCTATAGGAATGCTAGTGGTACCGTCCAGACGTGGCTCCATTCGATTATGGCCTCTTTCGATTAATGCAACACTTTTTCAATGGCCGTCGATTTGAAACATTTAATGAAGTTGAAGAAGCATGTCAAGAGTTTTTCAATTCCAAAGAGCAGCAATGGTGCTTCCAGCAAATCCGGAAGCTGACAGAAAGACGGCAGAAAGTCGTGGACTGTGATGGTCTCCACTTTTAAGAATTGTTCTTGATGCTTTTGTAGTTAATTTTCGCATAACAACGCAACTTTCACAAATTTCCCAGAACTTTGTGCTCAGCCTAGTAACACCAGGAATGTTATCATCTACAGGATGTTATAATCTACCTGTGACAACAAAACAGACCAAAAACTGTCTTCACAACCTTAAATGCATGTTATTATTTTAAGTAACACATAATAGTTCCCCAAAAGAAACGAAACGGCCCAATGATAAAAAAAGTTTATGTAACTCCTAAGTTACAGCATGCATTTAAGAGTTAAGAGACATACATTTTCTTTAATAAAAAGTAAAGCAGTTTGACTTCATTTTCATATTCCACCTCTATCGACATCAAAGACAGATAAAAATCTATTGAATTAAACAAAGGCATTCATTAGTCACTTGAAACGTCATAAAAAAAAAAGTGAAAAGTATATTTTTAGTTTTAAATTTGTAATATTCTACTCAAACTAGGTCAAAATATAATATTTGTACAGACTTGTTGCACTATCATTGAATGGATGATGACCTCAAATTTTTATTAGAATATGGAAAAAAATGACTTATTTAATATTTTTAAATAAAAAACAACGTACTTTTCATAATTGCATTTTCCAGTATTTCATTTTTAATTATATTATCATGCAGTTATATGATTATATTACAAATACTATATTAACGAACTTATCACTTTTTTAATAAATAAATGAATATTTTTCAGGATCAATTAATTTGAAAATATGTTAAGATTTTTAAAATTTGTATGAAACAAATTTTTAAGTCGGTAATGAAAGTGATACAATTACACTTTGTGATCTGTAAATGTACGTGATTCTATAAATGTTTTCGTATGTTAATATACTAAATATTCACAATTCACCACAAATGCAATTGGTCTATTAGAATATTGTAGGAGCTACTTTGAAAACTTCAGCAGATTGCGATACATTATTAAGAGATGTCTCTATTTTCAGTCATTGATGTCTGACTAAAACTAACCAGCTTACATCGTTAGGTTTATAAGCAATATGAGGATATACATAGGTTTTTGAAATGTTAAATAATTTACATAATCAACATTATGTAAAATATGTTTCGCATAAGTATCTGATATAAATAAGAATAAAAGAGATTCAATTACAAATGGTGTTTCGAATAAACTTACCGCCGTATTTATCAAAACAATTAATAATATATCTCTTTATAGATTCAAATTTGAAACATTGTTATGGGTTTTATGGTTTGACAGATTGCGGATATTTTTTTTCTAAATCTCTTCGTTTTTCTACTTGAAAAATTACCTTTATTTTTTTTTCAGAGAATGTCTCACATTGAATAAAGCGAAGAAAGCTATTCGGAATTTGTGTTACATATTTTCAGTAAGTAAACTCCCTTACATGGCAACGTTGGTAGTAGGTCTATTAAAAGTATTGTCTCGTATGATTTTAGTAAGTTAAATAAACCCTATGTATTACCTTTTAAAGTGGTCAAGAGTAAGTAATAGAGATGAAACGGTTACTCATTTTGATTACTGTTACTCTAGTGGCATATACAGGGTTCGTACGGGTATCGTTATTTTCAAGGCAAAATATCAGTATCTTTTTATTAAACAAAATAAATCTAGTTTAAACACGCGGAATTTCCCCTTATTTAAGCACTGATTTTCTATAAGAAAATACTGGTGCCGATGGATTTCTTAGTCTGGAAATCCAAGGACCCGTACGAACCCTGATGTAATTTTCATATTAACTCATTTTTTCATGGAAAGTCATTGAGATGCTCCTTTTGTAATATATATTTTGAGATAAGATGTTTTATATGAGCTACAAAAATACTTTATGTTAATAGATTGAAACAGAAATGTCAGTATCGTGCCTAGCAATGAGAAGGGCGGCATGCGATATTGAAAGTGTTCTTAGACAAGCACGTTTTTCAAAAGTATCGCAGACCAGAAATTAGTAATTTTCCAGGACTTGTCAAAACCAACTGATGAGTGACAACTGTCAAAATTATGCTAACACAATATTTTGCTTGGTAGACTGAAATGCGCAATATTCGTATACAAGAAAGAAGCTGTAAACGAGCTATACTAAATTCATGATGAATATGCGAGTTGGATGATGTTAATTTGCATTTTTATCGTGTTCAACATGTGTTGTTAAGATTAAAATATGTACGCCGATGCGAAATAATTTAGTGAATAGCGTTAGAACTTAGTGTTTAATACTGTAAAATGTTTGGAATTTCCTGTATGCTTAATGCGTATTCAAATACTGAATATTAGGGTATTCATTATTTAAATTGTGAATGAATAAACTTATTTTTTAAGTCTATGAATTTAACTAAATATTCTACAATAATCTGGGATGTCTGTACAACTTTTAAGTTAAACATTTACTGGAAAATATTTGAAATAGATGTGCATTAGAATTTTGTAAATAAACCTCTATTTCTCAGGTTGTATAACACATTTTAATAGTCTTCAATGAAAAATAAATTAGACAACCAGTAAATTACATCCTAAGTTACTTTAATTTAATCAAAGCATCTTATAAAAAAAAAGAAAAAAAATGTTGACTTTATCGGGAAAGCCGAAAGCTTTGGCAAGATGTAATTCTCTTAGATAAGAGATAATGCTAAAAAGGTTTTACTATTATCTCTGTTACCATCGTTTATGCAAATACAAATAAAACAATTTGAAGAAATCAAATTTGTTTAACGAGAAGAGTGGTTTTAAATACATTGGATTATATCTTAATAAACTAAACTAATTAGACTATAAATGTTCACTAATGCAGGGAATGATCGCGAAAATAACAAGGGTGTTGCATGCAATTCAATTAAAAAACGTGATGTGAACGAACAATAGCTTGACAATGTTAGCCATCTTTCTTACAATAGCTTTTGATACAAGTCACCTATAATTTGGTGACGATGACAGGCTTATCAAGAAGTCTTGGTGATTCCATTTTGACAAAAATCTCCTCAAACAATCAAATTTTATATCCTGGTTATCACAACCTTCCTATATAGGCACCATTAAGTCAGGTTTTGTCTAAAAGTGGGATGCTGATTTCCGAATGCATTTTAGGTACATTTCGTATGAAATACTACCTATTGGGATTGTTCCTATGTTGGAATTTTTGAAAATGTTTGCAGATCTACACCGATCATGACCCCCAGAACCCAAAACCACCCTCAGTAAAAAACTTTATGTATCTATCTATCTATCTATCTATCTATCTATATATATATCACTTTCTTCTGGACACAATAACTTCCACAATTCTGCACAAATCTCTTCCAAACTGATACATAAAATTAAGGGACATAAACTCTCGGTCCAGTTCGTTAATGAGCAAAATCGGACCAAGGGGATGGAAATAGGGAGGGGTTTTGTGAAAACAGAAAAAACCCCATAACTTCTTAATTTTTGTACATATCAAATCAGTTTAAAGTTTTTATTACTTCTAAAAATAGGGCCAAAAATTTATGTATCACAGATTTTTGATAAAATTAAAAATGGACTCAAGAGGTGCAAAAAATAGGATTTTTGGGAGAAAAAAATTCATAACTTCGTCAATTCTTAAGATATCAAATCCAATTAATTTTATTATACATCTCCTTAATATTATCTACAACTATTATATCCACAAGCTTTTGATAGGACCAATTCGTACCCCCCAAAAAATTACAAACGAAAACAAAAAAGGGGGGGTTGAAGAAGAAAAATTTTCATAACTCCGTCAATTCACAAGATATAAAATCTCCATGAATTTATTATATATCTTCTTAATATTGTCTTCAACATTTATATAGACAAGTTTTTGATAGTACCAATTTTTATAGCAAAAACAAATTAAAATACATAGCGGTTGAAGAAAAAAATCATCTTATTAAGGGTGTATTCAAATCCAAACTGCTTATTTTCTTACTCATTTTTAAGATAATTTTTGCTCTCAAACGCGTCCAATTGGTAGATTTTCTTATTCAGAAACAATATAATGTACAGTAATGATCGATTTTTTGATAGAGGCAGAATATATTTTAAAAAATGATGTCAAAGTAGGCGTTTTGAACAGAATTTCCGGAACGGAAACGATTGTGTTAGAAACGAAAAATATTGCCTTACTGAGAAAATAATTGTTTATTAATCAAGTTTTATTTAATTGAAAGAAAAATAAAAACACAAGTTGCTTATAAGTCTTTTCAAAAATCACGTCATAAGACATAATCACTATCGCAACCTACACAGAAAAAAATAAGGCCTAAAATAGGTAAAAAAAAAACCCAATTTGGGTTGAAAGATTCTTAGGTTGAGGTTACCCAATTTGGGTTTATACCAAATTGGGTCATGATCCATGCCTGTTTTGGTTATCACTATGTATCCATTTTAGACACCGTTAAATACCCATTTTGGGTATCTTAAGCCACATTTTGGATACCACTCAGAATCCATTTTAGGCAGTGTTTAATATCCAATATGGATATCTTAACACCCAGTCTGAATATTACTAAGCACCCATTTTGGAGAATACTTAACACCCTATTTGGTCATGCTAACATCTATTTTGCACAATCCTAAATATATATTTTAGGACACATTAATACTCAATTTGGGTGCCTTTAAATACCTGTTTTAGGATAAATTCAACATACAATTTGGATAAATTGAAATATTCTTCTTGGCATATTTAGTACCTATTATTTTGAACACACCCCAAATGATTGATACAATGTATATGAATTTATTTTAAATGTTAATTAACATACAACTCCATAGACTTTAGTGCTTTTATTAAGGGATAAGATTAAAATTTCAAAGTTAAAATAATACCCCCCCCCCCAAAAAAAAAAAATATTGATATTTAAAATATAAAATAATTAGCTCAATTTCGATTTTTGATGAGATCCCAATAATAAATAATTAAATAATTTTCTCGGCAACTTTGGAATTTTTTTCTATCATATTTAGAATCTTTCTGCTGAAGATCTTGATTTGAAGCAAAATTACGACTTTCTTATGAGATAACTTATCAAATTAAATGTGTTATGCCACCAGCTTTTATAATTTCTTTAATTCGTCACATTAAAAGAAAATTGAAACACTAATTTGAATTTTTTTTTTTTTTTTCATTTTAAAAGTTAAAAAATTTCTTTGATAGAATATAATTCTCACCACAAGCAATAAATTTACTTTTAACATTAGAAAGACCAATTGGGGTGATTTTGACCGCTATATCGAATGCCGAAAGCATAATTGTTATTTATCTCATGCATGGTTTTGTGGCATTTTATATGTGAATTATAATATTTAGGTATTCTGTCATTATCCATGCTTAACCCTTAAATGCGCGATTTTTTATTTTGTTTTGAAAAAATTATATATGATTCTCTGAAAGGTTTATAACACGGGAAAAATAATGAAAAAAATCAGAGATACATTTTTTATATAATACGTCAATCTTTTCTTCTGTTGCACTTCTGATAAAATTACTGTCGTGTGGCTGTTTTACGCTAAAATATTGGAAATTAGTAAATATTTTAATAAGTATATCTCCAAATACGTTATTTTATATAATTATATATTTTATAAAACTTAACCTTTAACTCTTTAATTCCCATGATATAATACGTTCTAGAAATTACGTAGTTCAGAGAATCTGACTTTACACCAGAAAGTTTCAATGGTTAATTTCACTTTATTTAAATACGGAATGTTTGTTATTAATTAAAGTAAATTTTGCAACTTTAATTTTCTGGTGTGAATTAGGTGTATACGAATAAAAATATCTATTAAATTCAAAACACTGTTGTTTGCATATATGTAAAGCTGCGTACGAAAGGGTTAAAATGGAACCGAGTTACAGTTAATCATACCTTAAAAAACTGTGGAGTTCTATAGTTTATTCTAGTCTTATTTTCATATAATTATATGTTTTAATCTTTTATGACATTTGCATTTAATCTTCAAATCTTTGTCTAAAAAACAGATTTTAATGATTTAATTATTATTCTTAAAAAATATGAAACAAAAATACATTCAAAACAATGTCAAATATATCATTTGGGTCCTTTTTTGCTCTATAAAAAAAGAAAGAAAGAAAGAAAAAAAAACACCACAAAATATGTTACAAATTATGAAAAATTATATATAGAACAGCATTAAAACATTCATTTTTAATATTTTATGGAGCAGGTAATTTTGTTTCACCTGTCTAAATTAAAAACTTCATAAAAAAGAAAGAAAAATCTGTAGCCTGTAAATTATAAGAAAATATACAATTTAGTTAACCAAAAATTTTTCATGATCAATCACAAAGAAAGAAATCTTTGAGTTTTGTTATTCCTCTCTGCTATGTCACTTAAAGCAAAAATAAGAGTACACAGTTAATAAAAAATAAAAATACTTTTTTGAGATTATATTAGACTTTTGAATACTGTTTTATATTGGAAATGTTATATAATGTATCCCATCTGCCCCCTCCCCCTTAGTTTCGGCCCTGATGACAATCAATAATGTTGCAGCGAACTCATAAAATCCACTTTCATTTATAGTGGAACGCGTGTAAATGGGAATGTAACAAAACAAATTTGTTAGGTCAACATTTATACAAATAACATTACAATAACATAAAGTAACAAACAATTCAATAAATACCCGAATAAATCCAGTAATGGTACAGCGAGGGTTCTGTAAATATCCAAAGAATTCGAACTCGTAAACACGACGCCACACAAACATAACACAGACGAAATGAAGAAATCAAACATGGCGCGCAGTGACGCTGCTATTTATCCGAATCAAGATAAATGGGTAGTAGTCGTTACCCAAATCTGCGCCCGCTGCTCATACCAGCAGAGCTGTAATCCAATTTGGGTGTTCACTGTCCCCATACTGGGTATCGCAAAGCTGTGTCTATGAATATGTAACCGTTTTCGCCCAATTTGGAGAGATCTAAGACCTGTTACGGGTCCCATACCCTTAAATAGGTATATTACAGCCCATATTGGAGTTTCGAAAGCTAATATGGGTGTTGTTTCATTCTGGGGGACATTCTAAAATAGGTTTAATTTTTTACTGTGTAGAATCACGTTTTCGGCTGAAAATAGAAAGGTTACAAAAATTCAGTTTCTTTTTTGTTTCGGTCTTAAAAATCTGTTTTGGTAGATTCTTAAATATTATTGTGTTTATAAATGAGAAAACGATTTGATATTTTAATCTGTGAAAAATATTTCAGCTAAGGAATGGATTAAAATATTATGAAAATATTTTGCAAGACACAGAAATTTAACAAGTCGGAAATTGTTCGTCAAACGTGGCAAATGAGGTCCGTTCGTAATATAGCTAGTTTTATAAACATTCAGATCTTTGTGTAACAGTTGTTTCACCTATATGAAAAAATGCATGAATGCAAAATTTATTACGATTATATAAATTAAATTGAGTAAAAAGGAAATAATAGGACTCCATCTCAAAATTGACGTAATCACCATGGTAACCTATAATCATTACCGATCACGGGATACCATTGAAGTAACGTTATATGATAGGATTTAATAGAATTAAAAAAACTTTTATTAATTTTTTTTTTTTTTTTTTTTTTTTTTTTTAATCTCATTTGATTTCCATAAAACTTGAAATGCCTCGACAAAATTCTGCAGCGATTCTACACTGCAAATTCTCAAACACAAAAATAAACACTTTTTGTCATCAAATTAACAACACAGTAACGTGTTGTGAATTGAAAAACTTCATATACAAAATATTTTTTGAGTTGTGATTGTGTTCTTAATATGTTGCAAAAGTATTGATATCTAAAAATGTGTTCTAAAAGTAGCGTTGTTAATTGTGTTGAAATCGTGTTTTAAATAGTGTTGCTGAAAATATTTTCTTACAACAGTTTTGTGCTGCACAACACTTTGTCACCAAATTAACAGCACATTGTAAATGCCACGCAATTTAGAACACTATAAAATAACACATGTAAAACACTTTCAAAACGCACTTTCTACATGGTGCCTTTAAAATAACACACATACTTAAAATATGCTATCAATTAAACATTTATAACACAATTTTAAAAATGAATGTTTTGAAATATTTTGAAAACACATTTTTCTCCTCTTGTAATTTTTTACAACACATTTTTGCATTCTTTTTATTTGGCACAACACATTCGCAAGACAGTCTCAACACAATCGAAAATGATTTTAGTTAGAAGTGTTAATTATTATGATCAGTTAGTATTGCAAAAGTGTTTCACGAATTTGCAGTGTATATATTAAGGGGACCGGGTAAGCTCTATCTCCGCCGTGTTAAAATACATCAACTGTATGTACCTTTTTCTCAGAAATGGTGAAAGATAGAGGTATAGAATTTTTAGAATAGTTTGAGTAACATGTTTTACGTATTTTATCAGATCATTTTCTTTCTAAATGAATCTAAAAATTAATTATTAATTTTTTATTGAAAGGCATTTTTAAATTAGCATTTTTGGTAAGATTTCACTGCATAAAATAAATAATTCTCAACAAATCATTAAATCCCTGAGTTAAAGTATAAAATATAACATAATAAATGCCTTAAAAATTTATTTTAATACATGGAAATTATTCCAGAGAGAAACATTCGCCTTGCATACAATATTTCAAATGAAAATCAAATTTCAAAGTGATTGCTCGCCCCAGGTCGGTGGCTCACGATAAATATTCCATCTTGTGCTACGTTTGTAGCCTTGCCAACATATAATAGTGAGAAATTTTCCGAGCTAGGTATCGTTCCAAGTGGTTTAGTCGGTAGAACGTCAGTGCGCTATACTGATGGCCCGGGTTCGAGTCCCGGCTTGGAATCTTTTTCACTATATGTTGGCCTTTGCTCCTTTTAAGCAGTCACTTTGAAATTTGATTTTCATTTGAAGTAAAAAAATTTAGTTCTTAAGTTTAATAGATATTGAACAAAAAGAACACAAACATGAAAAATCCAAGTTTTGAGAAAAAGTCAATTAAAAATTTAAATTACCATTAAGCTGTGAAGTACTCTTTGAAAGAATGTATAATTCCAACACATATTTTTTTAATATATAAATATGTGTAACAAGTAGTTGGAAAGATAAAGTTTAAACTACACTGGTGTACAAAATTAAGGACCAGTCACAAAATGCTAATTTCTAAGTAAGGGAATACTCAAAAGGAAATAATATAATTCAAATAATTACTATCCCTACAGCACAGGTAGTCCATATAGCATCCTATTCATGTCACACATGGTCACAAGTGTCTCAGTCACTACTGTGAAACAAAAAATAGGAAATTCCACACGTCTCATTATGAGTCTCAAATGATCACTATATGTGGCTCCACTGAGACGTCAATGTGATTGCTACTTTACGACGAGTCACCAGGTCACTTTACAATGAAGTTACATTGTGACTCTCAGTTTTAGACTCAATTTCAAAGTCATCATGAATGTTGTATTATGATAAGTCACCAAATAACATCACAGTATAGTCATATGGTGACTTTTCACAAAAGAGCACAACGGTGACTTCACAGTAGTCTCTCTGTCACCTGAAAGTCATCATGTTACTTTAATGTGGCATTATTCGGTAACTTATCCCAATGCAGCTCTCACGATGACTTTGAAATTGAGTCTACAGATGACAAGATAAGATGAGTCACAATGTAACTACATTGTAAAGTCACATGGTGACTCGTCACAAAGCAGAAGTCACAGTGACGTCTCAGTGGAGTCACATATAGCGATCATTTGAGATTCATAATGAGATGTATCGAATTTCCTATTTTTTTTGCTTCACCGTAGTGACTGCGACACTTTGTGAATCTGTGTGACACGAATTAGATGTTATATGGACTAGCTGTGCTGTAGAGATAGTAATTATTCGAATTATGTTAGTTCTTTTTGAGTATTCGCGTACTTGAAAATTTGCATTTTGTGATTGGTCCTTTATTTTGGACACCAGTGTATTTAATGATATAAAAAAATGAAAATCGATTTTTTTCCCAAATTTCGCTTACCTGATCCCCTTAAATTTCAAAACATTCGGTTGGGTCGTTTTCCTGCACTGTAAAAAAACGGACTAGAAAACGGAAATACTACTGGCAATTTAGACGCCAGTACTATATCCGTTTTTTACGGTAATTTTTACACATAAATTGCAGAAAAATTTCCGTTTTTAATCAGAAAAACGGAAAATTTTCTGTAATTTATGGGTAAAAATTCCCGTAAAAAAACGGAAATAGTACTGGCGTCCAGATTGCCAGTAGTTTTTCCGTTTTTTAGTCCGTTTTTTTACTGTTTGCTGTTTTATGCGGACAGACGAATGAGACGACGACTATATGTTGTACGTATTTGTATAATTTCGAACGCACCTAATAATTCAGGTACACCTTTCTCAAAATATCTTGTGAGGTATGATGTTTTATGTTTGTTTCTATTTCACAGCAAAATATTCTGTTACTAGATGAAAGATGTTATTTGTGAATCTGACTTCTTTTTAGATTTGAGTACTGAAGTAAAATATTGAAAAAATTGCATATAATGTTTGCATATAAGATTTCTCTAGTTTCATGAGGTATTTTTAAATTCAAGAAATGTTTTCATTCAATTCATTTTTGTATCTTTAATAAGGAGTTTAAATTTAGATTTTCGTCATTATGTCGTGAAATACATGGTAAGATGTGACCTGTGAGAGAATACGTTAGATGACATGAATGTAAAGAAATAAAAAAGCATTTAACTTTTTCTACAAAAAAAATGAATTTAATATAACATATATTATATTGAGTACGAACTCGAATCTTTTAATTTATTTTTGATACGAAGTCGTTTAGATGGATGTTTTGCAATATATCTTGTAAGAAAGTTTTTTTCACGGTTGTGTCAGTCTCTCGTTCGGATATTTTTTTATTATTATATGAAACAGAAAAACTGCTATATTTCAAAAACTATGTCGGTAGTTGATCCTCAAGTGAATTTCGAATTGGAACTGTGGAATAAAATTTTGAAAAAGTTGAATAGGATGTGATAAAATTCCTGTATTTTCATCCAGTGAATTTAAATTGTAGCGCTGTTTTTGACATATTTTATTCGGAGAAATTTTATATTTAGACTAACTTAATTTTGTGTAAGAATTGCTTCGGAAAGTTTGTAAATATAAAGACATTAAATATTATTTGGAGTATTTTGTATTACTAGATGAAACAGAAACTTATGGCACTGTGCAATTTCAGAAGTTACATCATTAGCTGACTTTGAATGAATTTCAAATTTCATTAGTGAGAAGGATTTTTTCCAAGCTTTCAAATGCTTTTATCGTAAACTACATTACATATCGTCGGTCATTGGTAGCCTTATACGAATATTTCGCATAAATATCCGGTTCAGGATATAATAGAGTTATGTTGTTTTTAATTTTTTTTTCCTTGTCTCTCTCTCTCTCTCTCTTTTTTTTTAAAGACAAATAAGGCCGAACCCTCTTCTCTGATTTTTCTTAGAAATGTTCAGAAGGATAGAGATTCTTTTAAGGATAAGTTAAGAATATATAAAACATATTAAAATTCAAATAAAAGATGTATAAATGGGAGTTTGTGTTTAACCGTTAAGAAAGTAAAGCTTGATAACTTTATATTTGAGAATATTTTCCTATTCAATTTTATCGCATTTATTGTAAATAATGTTTATCTTCTAAAGTTTCCCCTTTCTTCAATCCTCTAAATAGTACTCTTGTCACATAAATTAATATGAATGAATTAAATGAATCAAGATTTTCTTAGATTTACAAATAAATGAAACTGAGCGTTTTCGCCCCAGGCGGAACAAGAAAGAAATAAATGCATCAAGCACAGTGTAGCAGTTTAGTATAGTAAAACAACGAATACCACAGCTGAAAATTAACCTGTTGCAAGTTCTACCTACGGACGAAAACGTAATTGAGTTCTTTTGTACAGCCCTGTATACTACCTACAGATTTTTATGCTGCACATATTAAGATTAAATTTAATACAGTCAAAACCCCTCTTAAGACTACTGAAATCACAGTTCCAGGAACTACTATCCATAAGTGACCACGCATCCAGTTTTTTTGCACATCTTTGTATATGATTTTATGTAAATTGTACAAACACCTACTGATATACTAAACGTAGCTTATCTTGAAAATGCATACCTGAAATTAAAAATAATTTTTTATCAGTTCAGGCTCATTCTCAGTAAGGATTATGAATTTTTTGAGTAGCTCTGTTTATGGTCTAGATAACTTATATACACCACGTAGTATGCAAAAATTTAGTTAACCTTAAAGCTCATATCATTAAAGAAAACGTTCTTCAGCAATTATCCCTAACAGACAATAATTCGGTATTGTATCCGAAATATTTTATGTTTCCCTGTAAATGAATGATCAATACAAAAACCCTTAACGGGTTAAAAGTTTGTGACGCAGCGCTTTATCTTATGCTCTAAGAATTTTAAATATGGAACTTAAAAATAATGATATCAAATTTTGAGTGACACTATGCTATTAATTATAATATCTATATACATTTATTTCATCATTTTATTTTTTTTTATTGCATGTGCAAAAATTATGTTCATTTTAAAAAGATGTATAAAAGTTTATTCATTGATACATTATCATCCGTATCTCTCATAAATTCAAAATATGAGTTTTAAAAGATATGATATCAAAATTTAAGTGACGCCTTGATGTTGCTTAAAACGATTAGTTTTAAAATTCAATTTAAATTTTCTTTTGGCTAAATACATTTACACATCTAAACAATACTTTTCATTTTCCAATGCACTGTTGAATATATTACTTTCACTGAATCTATATAATGCACTGAAATGTATTCATTTGAATAAATTGATTTATCTTTTGTGCCACGCTATCCAAAAATCAAAAGTAAAATTTATGTAAATAGTTTTTTTCGTCACATTATCCATTTGCATACATTTAACTTAGTTTGGATACAATGACGCAAAAACTATTTACATAAATTTTACTTTTGATTTTTGGATAGCGTGGCACAAAAGATAAATCAATTTATTCAAATGAATACATTTCAGTGCATTATATAGATTCAGTGAAAGTAATATATTCAACAGTGCATTGGAAAATGAAAAGTATTGTTTAGATGTGTAAATGTATTTAGCCAAAAGAAAATTTAAATTGAATTTTAAAACTAATCGTTTTAAGCAACATTAAGGCGTCTCTTAAATTTTGATATCATATCTTTTAAAACTCATATTTTGAATTTATGAGAGATACGGATGATAATGTATCAATGAATAAACTTTTATACATCTTTTTAAAATGAACATAATTTTTGCACATGCAATTAAAAAAAAATAAAATGATGAAATAAATGTATATAGATATTATAATTAATAGCATAGTGTCACTCAAAATTTGATATAATTATTTTTAAGTTCCATATTTAAAATTCTTAGAGCATAAGATAAAGCGCTGCGTCACAAACTTTTAACCCGTTAAGGGTTTTTGTATTGATATCAGTACTTTTTTTAAGTTAATGATAAAAAAAAATAAAACAACAACAACAAAAATTAAAGACCAGACAAAGAATTCATAGTCAGGATTTCTATTCACCTTCAATCTCTCCCCCTCCCTCCCCGCAAAAAAAGATGCCTCATATTTCAATTTTAAAGAGCACTGTGCAATGAGATTTTTTTAAACCACTCATTGGTAAATATGGAAGTAATTCACAACATGCATGTTTAGATGGTATTTCTGTTGGTTTGTTTCAGAGATATAAAAAGCTATGTTAAATTTTACTAAATAAAAAATTTACTGTCTTAAGAAAAATAGCAAGAAATATTGCTCTTTAAACATACATATATATATATATATATAAATTTCCACCATCCTTCTTTAAAGCTCTTTATTGGCAATAATAGTAAATCATATAAAATAATCTCCTGAGCCCCAAAAATTTCACTTCTCCCTTCTCACCCATCTCTCCAGCTTACCCAAATAATTGAAATCTTTCAAACTTTAGTTTGAAAAAAAAAAAAAAATCTGCAATATTTGTTGCTCACTAACATAAATAAATAAAGCCCTAACTCCCCAAATGTACATTTCTCCTCTCCTCCCCCCCCCCCTACTGCACAGCATAAAAAAAAAAGCACTCGCAGATATTAAATCTTTAGGGTTTTTGGTGAGTGAATTACATATGAAGATAAATACGATAGATCTTTATAACACACCTTGGGATGAGAAGTTCTGCATATTACAGAATTTTGCATTATATAGATCATATTTCATTCATCATTAAATTTACCTTGTAAACGTGCTTTAAATTACATTCCTTGGAACTAGAAATAGTGAAAATTATAAAATTTTACATAATAGTATAGGTGCAGATTCCCAATATCTGGAAGGAGAAAGTGGCTCCTAAACCCAAAAAGTCCAGTGGCCTCATTATGAAACAAACACATAAAAAGAATTTAGTGTTTGTAAGGGACTGAATTCAAAGTGGAAAATAATTTATTTTATATATACATATGTCTATGTACAAGAAAACACAGACTAATTACATCAAATGGGTTTGTTTAATTTAATCACAAAATTCTTTAATTATTAAGTCTAATACAAATCTTCAACTATGTTCATTCAGAAGATATAGTTGGACAAGATACATTTAAAAAAAATGTAAAGCTAAGCAATCATGGTAGTGGGAAATATTAGGATAACAATATTTCTAATTTTGATTTTATCGTATAACATTACATTAAAAAATTTGTGAATGTGAAAAATTATTTAGCGCTATAAAAATCAAAACACACTTCAGACGTTTGTTTTTCTATGTAATACAATAGTTTTCTGTGTTAAACAGATCATTCAGGATTGTAGGAAGGAAAATACACTGATTTCATTTTTTTAAAAAGGTAGAAATCCACCATTAGCAGAAAAGGAGCATCCCTGTATAGCGTATGGCGACTGAGACAATGAAAGTTAGCAGCCGAAGCAAAAAATTTAGTCGTCACATGGCGACTGTGAATCTGCACGTATACATAATAGGATCACAGGGCCAAAACTAGCCTTTTTTGTACCCGGGGCAAACATGGATTTTGGCGCTTCCCCCCCCCCCTCTTCTGTAAAGTATATTTACAAAGATAATTTTATTAATTTTCTAATAGCCGACTTATTTTAAAATTTAAAGTATGTAATCATAAGACATGTTATTCTGAACTACGTAATCTACAATGGCGGGTCCAAAGGGGAGGTCACAGGGTCCATGATTCTCCTCTGAACACCAACAAAAATTTTCTAAAGAGCATTTTTAAAATGAAATATACAGTAGAGTCCCGATTATCGAAGTCCTGCTCAACTGAGTTATTTTCTTCTGATGGATTGATGGCTTCCATTTTTATGAAACAGCCATTATAAATGAAGTGTTATGTAAAGATGAAAAAGCAGCCGTAAAAAAAAGCTATTTCCCTTGCCCCCCCCCCCCCCCCCCCATTCTGACCAGAAAATCAGAGTTCTAAATTTTTATGACTGCTCTTTCATCTTCACCTAACACTTCATTTATAATGACTGTTTCATAATAATGGAAGCCATCAATCCATCAGAAGAAAATGATCCATTCCAAAAGTATAATCCTTCATTTGGCGCCGAGGCACATGCCCCCTCGCCCCCTTAGTTTTGGCCCTGATAGATCATGTCACACATTATTAAATTACCTTTAGCTCGTGACTGACAGTTTGGGTGCACTAAATGCATGGCTGGCAAATTTATTCCTTTTTCACTATTTTTAATAATGAAATCTTTGCCTTATTTTTGGCAGAAGTTTCTTATATTAAATAAGGCAAAAATTTCTTTTTAAAAAAATATTACTTTTGGAAGGCATGAATTTAGTGCCTAAAAAAAAAAAGACCCCGTCAAGAGCTGCCACCGATTATAACACTCATTTACAAAAAAATTTAATATATTGTTTTCATTGCTCCAAAATAATGCGTTAAAAAAAGACAATGTATCAAATTTAGTGTTTCAAGAAATTAGCAATATTTGTGAAACACATGTGCTTCTTAACTGCAAAAGTTATTGTTTACATCTGAGAAAAACATTATATGCATCTTCTGTATTAAAAGTTTTTAGTGGCAGGCTTTTGTGATTGAACAAGGACTGCTTGCAGAATACTTTAATAATTTTACAATATAAAATTATGGCTCTCGAACTACTATTGATGAAATACAGTAATAGGGAGGAAAAAAAAATCATTAAATAAATATAGTTTATTTTTAAAAAATTAATTGAATTTTCATCAGATATACTGATTATTACTACCATACATTATATGTAACATATTTATTAGAAAAATTACAACTATTTAGGTGAAGTTTTAAAATGTAAACAAAATGATGCCTTATAAACACATCAAAAATACAGTTCGTTTTCGAAAGCTGTGCCTGACACTCTGAGACAATTTTAAGATCAAAAGGGGTAATGCTGAGATGGGTATTTGCCGAAGTTCCAGTTGTATGTTGTCACTCAGCTAAACAGCCTCCGATCATCCTTATTTTGATAAAATCAAAACAGATCTGATGCATGCACAAAAGCACAGAAGGTTTCGCTTTACGAAAACAAACAGTACCTCTGCACTGCAAATAGAAGCGTCTTAAATTTAGACACATATGTGACTGAAAAAGAATTTTAGACACTTAAGTGTCTTAATCTGAAAATTAAGACACTATAGATGTCTTAATTTAAGATACATAAGCGTCTTACTATGACCATGGTGTAAACGAACTGAGAATAATGTCTAAAATATCCGCAAACGTCTTATTTTAAGACACTTCATTGCTTTAAACGTGTCTTAATTTAAGACGTTTTGATTCTTCCGACGCAATAACCACCAGGGGGCACTAGCACTCCCAGTTGCGCATGCGTTTTAGATGTCTTCGTTCGAAGTGGTATACGTTGTAATTCAAACAAAGTTTGTTTTTATGTACGCGTGTATTTTAATTCTTTTTTTGCGAAATGTGAAGTACTGTGATTTTAATTCGTATTAACTTGGATTATTTATTTATTGAATCCATACATCTGACGTGTGTGCTCGACATCAAATGTCTCTTAGAAGCTGTCGTCGATACAAGGGCGGGATAGACACAGAACAGAAGTAGACGACGGTTGAAGATTACACCCGGAAATTCTACAAAGCGTGTGCAATGTGCTTATTGTTAACTCGTATCAATTTATATCAATAATATTGTGTTATTCATCTTCGTCCTGTCGAAGCTGGCAAAAAAAAAGAAACTTTTGTCTGGCGGGTCCTGTTTTTAGGATGAAACATCTCATTCTTTAAATATGGCTAGTCGGATGTATTATGGGATTACCTTTTAAACTGATGAAAGTCTTTCTCCCTCACTGTGGTTGTGGTAGTTTTTAAAATTTCAAATCGAGGAATATTTCTTACCTCTTGCAGCAACTCAAGTAAGTTTCTTTATAGTAGTAAAATTAGTGTATTTTATGATTTTATTTATTGTACTAAACAAAACCCTGCATGAAATTTAATTAGTTTTGAATCTGTTCGCAAAAAACCCCACTAATTCTAGAAGTATATATTTTTAAACTTATGACGTTCTTTTTTATTACGAATTATATATTCAATGTCAGTTCTTAGTTTCAATGGATAAATTTTATCTCGCAGTAAATGACGGCCACAAGGAAGTAAAGAAAAAAAAAAAACTTTGAAAGATGACCTAATGCTTTCTTACTTCCTGGCATAAAACCGCAGATTAAAAAAAGATAAATAAAGTAAATGAGACTGGTCTATTATATGAAGCTGCCTGTAAAAATATACATATGTATTTGATTTGCAATCAACTCTAATACTGATTTTTTTATTATTTTTAATAAAAAAGTAATTTGAAATTTATAATGGGAAAAAGTAAAAACCTCTAACTAGATTTCGTATTTAAAATTGTGGTAACTTTATTTATATGCACTTATACGAAAAATACAAAAAATGACAGATGTTACTGTATATATTTAAGACGAAAGAAGTTTGGAAATCATAAGTTATTTTTTCCTCATGTTTTTAATATAGAATATGTACTTATTTGTTTTTATTGATAGTTGAATAGCTTTTGTGAGTACCCTCTGATCTACATAAAAGCTTGCCCATGTGGAAATATAAATTTTTTAAAAACATAATTTTTAAATAAGTATTTTCATTTTTTTGGGGGGAGGGGAGGGGGGGATTTTGCATGAATTTTTGTAAAGCTGATATCTTAAATCTTGCACTGATTATAATGAAAGTTTTGAACTTTTAGAGTAGGACAAGTTTAAAAACGCAAATATATTTAACAAAATACCAAAGTCATTTTTTTCCCCAATGTTATTAAAGTAGAATATTTATTTATTTATTTTCATTATTCATAGTTAAATGGCTGTTGTGATTATCAAGTGATGTATATGTAAAATTGCCTATGTGGCAATATATTTTTTTATATTTTCATTTTTTTTTTTTTGGGGGGGGGGGGGGATTTTTGCAATTTTCGTACATCTGATATTTTAAATCTTTTTCAACATTCAACCGAGTATAATAAATATTTTGAACTTTTAGAGTAGGACAAGATTATAAAATATATATATATATTTATCTATGTACCTTAAAAGCCCTTAATAGCGAACACTTCGGGACCGCGGAATTTGTCCACTAATTGGAGATGTCTACTTTTTTGAGGTAAAAATATACAAATATGTATGTCTGCTGATTAAAAAAGTATTCGTTAAATAGAGGTGTTCGCTATTCGAGAATGTCCATTAACCTCCACAACGGATACTCCCGAATACCGGACATCTCAGTTTAGACAACTATAATGCAGGGTTGCGTTTTTTGCAAAAGTACTTCTTGATTAAAGGAAGGGCAAACTGGGAAGTGCCCCGTCCCCCTACGACTGTAGTGCCCCCAAATTTGATGTGCAATATTTGTAAAGCTTATATTTTAAATCTGTTTCGAAATTGTACTGATTATAATCAATATTTTGAACTTTTAAAGTAAAATAAGGTTAAAAACAAAATAAATTTTAAAAAATCTAATATTTAGATAAATATTTTTTGTTTTTTAATCTTGTTCTACTCCTGAAGTTCAAGATATTGATTATAATCAGTACAATGTCGTAAAAGATTTAAATTATCAACGTAACGAAAATTGTATACCAAAACTGAGAGCACCAAAAAAATCAGGCTGTATTGGGGGGGGGGGGGAGGGGCAGGACCACAGCCAAATATTTTTCCAGGATTCAACGTGGTCAAACATGGCTACATATGATGCTTACAAAAAAATGGATGCGATTCAGACGTTTGAAGTGTCTGAAATTCAGACGCAAAAAGTGTCTGAAAAAATTCAGACATTTTAAAATGTCTGAAAATTGAACATTCCATTTCAGACACTTAAGTGTCTGAATTTCAGACATTTTAATTTAGAGTGTGAACAAAATCATTATACAGTAGACGCCCTCAAATCCACTCAACTTGGGACCAGAGGTTGTGCAGATTTTAGAATTTCGCAGATTTCTGGTCCTTGCTTTGTTTACAGTTTTTAAACAGTCATTTGAATGTATTTATGCAATCAAAGTTATAAAATATCCTTGCAATATAGTAAAATATTAAAATAATTAATTACAGTAATAATCTAAAATGATAAGAAGTAAGATAATTTAAAAAATGATTAAATTATTAAAGATAAAGATCAAGTAAATAATAATGTATAATTAAATCTGATTATAAAGATAAGAATCATTTTCCTTGAATTATTGAATGAAACTTACCTCCTTCCTAATGGTACCTATTAATTTGCATCAAAATTATAAAGTAAGGAAGTTTTATTTCAGGTTTAGCCAGTCTTAATAGTCAAAAAATCTGGATTAAAATACATAAAAAGATTTGATAAAAAGATTGTGATTACCATTTTTTTTTTTTTTTTTAATCAGAAATAAATTGTACTTCCTTCCTAAAAAATCATGAGTTCAGTCATATTATAGAGAATTAATTACATACTGAAATACAAACGGAATGATATAAAATTTAAAAAATCTGAAATTTTGCCCTTACATCTGAACTGAAAGTTTCATTGTTTACATCTGTGATGATGTGCAGATTTAATGCTGGTAGCTGGTTGGGTACCCGGGCAGATACCCACTACAACCCTGAAAATTATTGCTTGTTTTTAACACAACATATATTTGTTTTAAATGCTTTCTCGTCACTTCTTTATATGAAAAACAAATACAGGAATAAACATAAACATCGAATCTGATTTATGCCTAAAACTAAGATTGAATCAGATATGAGGAAGATGTGTTTGGTAAAACAAGCATCACCCTTATCATTAGCAATACAACAGAATTAATAGTCATCCTTGTGCATATGTATCAATCTACACCAATATGCCATTAAGTATTGTAGCTTTTTTTAAAATCAAAACACTATATTTTGATAATGTACATATTAATAATATAGTAATAATGATACTAGTACTTTTTACTTGAATGTTAATATAAAGCAGTCAATCTAAGTATACCAATTTAATAAAGTAATATCCAATTAAATACAGTAAAATCTGCTTAGACGGAGCACAAAAGACTGCACAAATACCTTGTTTTAGACATATTCCATTTACACAGGTTTTTCTGTAATAGCATGGAGTTTGTAACTTGGTGGTATGCGGAAGTATGAACTTCTATTCAGTGGTACGTCGACCTAAAAGTTTGGGAACCCCTGCTCTAGAGGGTAGCAATATTTCTACAAAATGGATTGCATGCTCTTTTTAAGAGTAAAATTCATTGTTTACATTAAAGAAGCTGTCTGTTATACAGAGAATTGCATTAAAAAGATCTTTTACTGCAACAATGCTTTTACTACAATGCGGTCCTTTGACGAAATTCACATTTATCTCGTGATCCTTTGATGAAATTCGTGTTTTTTTACAATCCTTTAACGAAGTTAGCGTTTTATCTGCGATCTTGTGTCAAAATTTGTGCTTTTTTCAACATGCTGTGACAAAATTTGTGTTTTTTCGCAATTATCTGACAAAATTTGTGTTATTTCCGCAATCCATTGACGAAATTCCAGTTTTTTGCGGCCTTTGGCTAAATTTGCATTTTTTTCCGTGTTTTTAATCAATCCTTTGGCGAAATTCACGTTTTTAACCAATGCATTGACAAAATTCCTGTTTTTCAGCATTCCTTTGACAAAATTCGTGTTTTTCAGCGATCCTGTGATGAAATTTGCATTTATTTCGTGATCCTTTGGCGAAATTCGCATTTTTTTATGATCCTTTGGTGAAATTATTGTTTTATCCACGATCTTGAGGCTAAAATACGCACTTTTTCTGCAATAGTGTGACAAAAAGTGTTTTTTCCGCCATCCTGTGACAAGCGTTTTTTCGCGATCCTTTGATGAAATTAGTGTTTATTTCGTCATCCTTTTGCGAATTTTGCATTTTTAACGACATTAGTGTTTTATCCTCGATTCTGTGGTGAAATTCGCGCTTTTTCCTCGATCTTGTGACAAAATTCGCATTTTTTCGCAATAATCTGACGAAATTTACGTTTTTTCTTGATCATTTGACGAAATTCATGTTTTCTTTTGTATCTTTTGGCGAAATTCGCGTTTTTCACGATCCTTTAACGAAATTCATTTTTTTCTGCGATTCTTTGATGAAATTCGCGTGTTTTCCACGATGCAGTGACTAAATTCATGTTTTTTTCTGAGTCCTTTGACGAACATCGCGTTTTTTCGTTATCCTTCGTTGAAATTCACGTTTTTCCAATATATATATTTATTTGGTGGGCAGGATGATCGGGGCCGTTTGCCCCCCCCCCTGCACCTACCATAGGGACCTGCTGGATTCGCACCTGCCATATGGACACTAAATGGTAAAAAGTGACTATTAAGAAATTGTCAGCGGCTACCTTCCTACAAGGACAAAATATTTTTTTTCAAGAGAAAAACAAAAACTGCCTAATATTCATAAAATATTGGTTGACGGTTTTTCGGGTGCGAGGCCCTTTGCGGCTGCACCTGTCGCACACTCGTAGGGACGCCTCTGTCGTATGAGGTAAAGGAGAATGCAATAACTTTGAAACGAAAGATGTTTGTACTTTCACTGAAAAAAAAAATTAACAACATGTAAACATACATTTTTTCAGGGGTGCAGAAAATGTTTCTACTCCCAACATTTCCCCCAATCCACATGAAAATTTCCCGAAAATTTTACAGTATGTTGTAGGTAAATGCTGTTATTATCGTAGGTTCCAATATTTCTCAACTTATGCGCGAGTATATATAGCAGAGGTGATTTTGAGTGAAAAGCAAAAATTCTGAAATTAACAGCAAATTTTCTGAAAGGTTACAGCACAGTGGAGGAAAATGGGGGGGGGGGGATCCACTCCCAGCACTGTTTTTTTCGCGGCCCTTTGACGAAATTTGCGTTTTGTAGCGATCTTTTGACGAAATTTGCGGTTGTTTTGCCATCTTTTGAAGAAATTCGCGGTTGTTTTGCAATCGTTTGACAAAATTGCGGTTGTTTCACGATCTTTTGACAAAATTGCGGTTGTTTCGCGATCTTTCGACAAAATTTGCGGTTTTTCCGCGATCTTTTGGCGAAATCTGTGTTTTTTTCGACGAGTTTTGTGGTTATTTCACCCCTTTTGACGAAATAAATGGTTGTTTCGCGATCTTTTGATGAAATATGCGAGTTTTTTCACGTTCTTTTGACGAAATTCGCGATTATTTAGCTATGTTTTGACGAAAATCATGGTTATTTTGTCCCTTTTGACAAAATTTGCAGTTTTTTTGCGATCTTTTGACGAAATATGCGTTTATTTCGCCTTCCTTTTAACGAGTTTAGCAGTTATTTCGCCCTGCTACGAAATACGTGGTTGTTTCGCGATCTTTTGACGAAATTTGCGTTCATTTCGTGCACTTTGACGAAATTCGCAGTTGTTTTGTGATTGTTTGACGAAATTTGCTCTTCTTTCGCGATCTTTTGACCAAATATGCGGTTTTTTTAGCAATCTTTTGATAAAATTTGCGTTCATTTTCCGAACATTTGACGAAATTTCCTAGTTTTTTCACGTTCCTTTGACGAAAATCGTGGTAATTTTGTCCTTTTAGACGAAATTCGCAGTTGTTTCACGATCTTTTGACGAAACTCAATTGTTTTGCGATCGTTTGACGAAATTTCCGTTCCCTTCCGGCTCTTTTGACGAAATTCGCGGTTTCTTTGCGATTGTTTGGCAAAATTTGCTCTTTCGCGATCTTTTGACGAAATTCGCTGTTATTTCGCCACGTTTTGATGAAAATCGTGGTCATTTCTCCCCTTTAGACGAAATTTGTGGTTGTTTCACGCTCTTTTGACGAAACTCGGTTGTTTTGCGATCGTTTGACGAAATTTGTGGTTATTTCGCGATCTTTTGACAAAATTTGCGGTTATTTTGCGTTCTAATGACAAAATTTGCGTTTTTTCCGTAACTCTTGGACAAAATTCGCGGTATTTTTATGTCCGAATTTTCAGATTGATGAAAGATTTTTTAAATTTTCGGAACCGAATGCCTTAATTTTTTGGAAAATTGGGAACAGAATCACCTGATATACGGTACATATTATTCTGAGATTGATTTTGTGAAGGTCACCATACGGATCTTTTTATTTATAGTGAAATTTTTCTATCTCAGGAAATTATGGAATTTGTTGTTAAACCCGAAATCAATTGTATATGTTTCTGCAAAATTTCCCCCGATCCTAGATCGCCGGATCGGACATATTCTGCACCCCTGCATTTTTTTTTTTTTTAAGGAAGAAAAAGACGAGGTTTGTAGTATAAATTTGGCGCCCCCTCCGTGCCTGCACCATTCGTACAGCCCTGCTGAGACATATGTAAATCTGACAGCATAGCAAATTGGATTAAGCTTTCAACCTGGTCAAGTTATGCTAATATATTATCATGATGCAAGAAGTTCATCCAAGCGAAGACTGACAAAATTTCTGAGTATTAGGAATAACCAAATGTAAATAAGGAAATGTAAATAAGGAAATGTAAATAATTAATTTCAAATCCATCTCCTCGCAAGAAGTACACAAATAAATATAGATTATCTATCACTTGAAAGTGACAGCACTTCGCACTCAGGAATTCACGTTTGTAATCAAAGATAGGTGGCGCTTTTAGACCTGCTAATGTTTGTAAACAGTTTACGTGAACGCGGTTATCACTGCTGGCTTTGGCTTGTGTTTGCCTCATGTGAATTGGTTACTTGTGGAATAAATTTTTAGCTTTTTAAAGTCTCTTAATGGAAAATCAGCTTACTTTAGTATGTTTGTAATGTAGTGTGTAAAAAAACAAGTATTTTTATTATAATTATTAAAAATGGATTTTTATGATTGTTTTTCTGTGTTAACCTTTTTTGTGCCGACGATATTTTAAAGTACCACTGAAATTACTTTTCATAAAATTCATTTAATACATCGATTAGTAGTAATACAGTTTAGAATCAGCTATAGATACATTATTTTATCTTGTTTCAAAATCATTATTGGTTGCACAAAACAAAAATATTTAAAAAAAAAATGATTTCTTTTGCCTTTGCATCTTTTCAGTTTTCTTGACGTTAAAAGATTAGGGAGGGGGGGGTAGTTTCAGTTCGGAAATATTTCTATTGTAAGAACATTATATTTGTACATTTCCTAATTCTACAAAATACTAAAAAATATTTTTTAAATAAAAGATTTGAATGGAGTTATAAATATTGCACAAAATCTCAATAAATTCAAATTTAATTAATTTTATTTGGCAAAATCCTTTTAAAATTTATTATATGATTATGTAAATCTTCTAATATAGTTTAAAAAATTCACGAAAAATGCTTTAGAAGATGAAATTTTCATGAATTCATAATTTGGGACATAAAGGGTTAATCACCGTCAAAATTGTAGGTTTTTAAAACAACCAAACCGGTAATTAGGATATTAAAGAATATTTTTATCGTTAATTATTAAAATAATAGATGGTAATTGGATAAATAATAAAAACGATAAATAAATAATTTCATTAGGTAATTTAATGCATGAAATTAATAGAATTCTTAGAATATAACAAATAAAAGAAATTTCATGGCAGTTCTTTATGTATTTGTAAAATTATTGCAGTTGCATAATTCTAAGCTGATGCAGATATATGTGCATTAACAACAAAAATAATAATAATATCTGTTAATTCATACATATACAGAGACTAAATATAATCATATTAATGGTTAGTCATACATTCTATCAACATTAACTACCCAAAATATTAAAGAAAAAAAGAAGAAGAAAGACAGAATATATTAGTTTTCATGCTAAGTGCATTATGTTTCAATTTCTAATTTGTATGGACTCCGAAAATATTTATAGTCATCGATATGTTGACCATTTTGAAATTATTGTGATATTTATTAACTTTGATTGGAACGTAGCTTTTCCAATTAAAAAGCAAAAAAATTTTGTTACTTTTCATCTTTTATCAATTGCTTTCTTTGATATGTTGTGCTAATCCAAAAGTAGAAAATATTTTATAACCTTTTACTGAAGTAGTTCTTGCTAAACATTTTTATACTAATTAGATTTTTTTTTTTACTTTTTTCCATTCTCTTACTATAACTGTATAACAGATGTTATCATTCTGAAATTTTCTTTTACCTGAAATTTATTATGTATTTATTTATAAAAAACAAATAAGAATCTTTTATTTATTTATTTTATTTAATCTAGAAAAACTTATTTTATTTGTTGTGCTTATTTTCTATAAAAGAGTGAATAATTTGATTATTCAAAGAAAGTTTTTATGACGATGACCAGATTTAATTAAAGCTTTAAATGAAATGCTTTTTAAACCTGGTAACATCTATTTTAATATACTTTCACATCATTAAAAAAATATTTTAATCCATTATTTTTTTTTTATAATCTGATTTAAATCACGATTAAATTTGAACAAACTGTCAGCCTCAACGAGACATCGGATTTTCTGCTGATCAAAGTTTTGTTGCCGTTTTTAGAGACGACAGGTATTTTATTTTTTTCATTTGGAAATAAATGAAAGCTTAAATCGGGATTTTTCGATTATCTAGAGTTGCATTGGGGCACATAGCAGCATGTATTATCTTTTTTTTGCGGTTTTATTCATATTTATTAAGAATTAAAAATCCCAAATGATATTTGACTCACGGTAAGTAATGCCGGTAATGCTAACGCGATGAAAGAAGCAGTGGTACCCTTTAGATCGCTAGAGGGCGAGTTTTTTGTTACAAACGCGAATAACTAAATGTAAATAAGGAAATATAAAATAATTAACTTCAAATCCGAGAGGAAACAACGACTTAAAACACTAAATCCATCGTTATAGCGTAATTTGTAATTTCTGCTCGGTACACAAATAAACATGGATTTGGATTATCTTTATCTATCTTCTGAAAGTCACAGCCCTTCGCGCTCATTGGCGCGATGTGATGACGTCAAACCTACTCATTACGAGGCTAATGTTAGCCTCGCACTCACTAATCACAGACGAGAAAATTACCAGAGATTAATGGTTGACTGGGCATTAACGGAAACGAAAATGTCAAAAATAAAATGAGTTTTCCCAGATAAAAGATATATCTTATTCACCTCACCTTAATCACATTTGTATTATGTATCAATTTAAAGATAATCGTAAGAACCGTTTTCGAGATTTTCAAATTAGGAACTTCCTCGATATTATACCAACGTTTTCACTCTAAAAATGGCTATTTAGATCTCAAAATATACTGCACGTAGAAATGTAAAAATTTCAGTATACGATTAGACTGCAGATATAAGATTGTTCTAGAAAATTCAGAACAATAGGACCTATATCTGCTGAGTTATTACAAGGCGGCTTTTCGCGTTTTCTTTGAGGTCGAGTTAGCTGTATATATGAGTTCCGCCATCTACGAATTCTACGATACGATACGATACGATTTTAACGATACGATACGATACAATTTTAGGCTTAAGGCTGCGTCACTCGGAATACTACCGTCTTCCATGATAACAGCGATTCAAATAATATTCAGCTGCAAGCACCTTATAGCAAACTCAATAATACATATCAATTTGATCATGTTTGAAAAGTGCGCAACATAATTAAAATACGCTGCGAATAGTTTTTCCCGTAGACCAATATATAACCGAACACTTTTGTGTGACATTGTAAATGAATGATAAATGATTTGCACCTTATATTTTACAGGAAGCATGTATAAGTCCACCTGAGAAATTCATATCGATTTCATTATATTTGTAACAGAATAACGTCATTAAAATACGCCGCAAATTTATATTTTTATTCATAAAACTTAATATAACAGAATTCCTTTCAGTTCGCCTGTGTGGTGCATAGTCAAACCGAAGTCATAAACACTTTTTAACTTGGAAAGTCTTAAAAATACCTATTCTTTCCTTTTCAACTGTGCCTGGACTATAATATAAAATTAAAGACTAAACCTATGGCTTTAGGATCCATGAAATATCTGGGCCCACATTGCCTAACCCTGTTTACTTGACCCTATAAAATAAAATATAAAAAAATATATTTTAATCATTCAATGTCTTAAGTTTTATTGACATTTTTTTCCTAGTGATAAGACCCGAATATTTATTTATGAAATTTTGCAACAGATTAAATAAAAAAAATCTGTTACAAAAAATAAAACAGCACAATTCGGGAATTTAAATTATTAGATTTGAAATAGGTTTTATTTTTTATATATGTCCATGGAAAATGTATATTTTGCAACAGATTAAATAAAAAAAATTGTTGTTACAAAAAATATAAGAGCAAAATTCGGGAATTTAAATTATTAGATTTAAAATAAGCTTTATTTTTTATATTTGTCAATGGAAAATGTATGCGGAAAATGTATGCAACAGTTCAAATAAAAAAAAAAATTGTTGTTTCAAAAAACATAAGAGAAAATTTTGGAAGTTAAATTATTAGATTTGAAATAAGCTATATGTTTTATAAATGACCATGGAAAATGTATATTTTGAAACAGAATAAATTAAAAAATTGTTGCTACAAAAAATATAAGAGAAAATTTGGGAATTTAATTTATTAGATATAAAATAAGCTGAAATTTTTATAAATGTCCATGAAAAATGTATATTTTGCAACAGATTAAATAAAAAGAATTGTTGTTTCCAAAAATATGAGAGCAAAATTCGGGAATTTAAATTATTAGATTTGAAATAAGTTTTATTTTTATATATGTCCATGGGAAATGTATATTTTGCAACAGATTAAATAAAAAATAGTTGTTACAAAAAATATAACAAAAAAATTCGAGAATTTAAATTATTAGATTTGAAATAAGCTTTATTTTTTATATATGCCGATCTATAGGATGATCGTTTGTAATTCTAAAATTACTAGAAACGATGACATTCAAGATAAAATTCGAAAGTGTACGTCAAAAGCAGACTTAAAATAAAAAATGAAAATTCTATATCGATTTTTGTTTTTTAGAGTTTATTTGGAGTACATATTTGAGTCTCATTTCTCTATAGATTCTTTTAGAGGTTCAGGATGCATTTTATTTTATAAGTCATGGTCAATTTAATTCTCATCAAACTAACAAAATAGCGTACAACACAAGGTACCATCAAAGTAACTTTCAATAGCAAGATTTCGCCCTTTTTAAAATATTTTCTCGATAAGGATATGCGTAGTTTGAAATTTCAATTACGAATGACCATTGGGATAAACTTACTGTCACATTAATAAAACAAATAAAAGAAAAATAGATAAAATCATGACAAAATGCAATATTCAACTTTGATTTAATCACAAAATACACAATATGAACTTTAAAAAGCTCACTGATTTACTTAAAAGGAGACAAAATAATAATAATATAGATGTCACAAGTAATAAAATATACATTTTATTTATAATTTCTTAGTACTTTCGGCCTGCAATTCCAGCAGCCATCGTACGAAATCGAAAGTCGTGTGTGAACTAAGTGACATTTGAAATAAATGGAACTGCAGTTAAATATGTCTACATAATTTCCATCCAAGGCACTGTTACTTCTACTTTCAGGTACCTTAAAAAATAAAAACTCTCCCATTTCAAACGAAGTATATTTGTTTGAATGGAACAACAATTAATAATAAAAATATTCTCTGGAGATGGCCGCGGGAATTGCAGGCCGAAAGTACTAAGACATTTTAAATAAAATGTATATTTTTTAACTTCAAACATCTATATTATTATTATTTAATACCTTTTAAGTAAATTTGTGAGCTTTTTAACGTTCATATAGTGTATTTTGTAAATTTAAATATTTTGGGTTTTCAAAATCAATTTATTTGAATTAGTATCAACATTTTTAACAAACATAACAAAAACATTGTTACGTATGTTTTTATCAAATAAAAGTAAACCTGATATGTAACATTGATCAAACAGCAAAGATTAAGAATTAGATATGAAACGGATACACTTTGTGAGTTGTAAATGAACCGATTCTATAAGCGTTCACATAGTTTGATGTACTAAATATTCAGAATTCTTAGTAAATGCAATTTCTGTCTGCTATTACAACGTTGTAGCAGTTACTTTGAAGACCTTAAACAGACTACATGATTCATTATAATTAGACGTTTGCATATTCAGATAGATGTCTGACTAAAACTGATCTGTTTAGCGTGTTTGGTTTGATAAGCATTCTAAGCATGATTATACCTATGATTATGCAATTCTTAAGTAAAGAAACAATAAACAATATATAAGATGCATTTTATGTAGCTGTTCAACCTATATATATATATATATATTGCGCTATCGTATGTGGCACAGAAATCGTGATTATTTGTTAATTGTTTAATGGCAACACACGAATGAAACGCATTTCATTGGTTATTGAACAGCATTTAATGCATCGACATACCTATAAGGGTATTAGCATAGGGGGGACCCTCTTCTGTCGCCAAATGCCGCCATAGTGTTGCCAACTTGGCGATATATCGCCAAATTTGGCGATCAAAATTAGTCGCCAAAAGTGACGCCAACTTAGCGATATCTCTAGTATTTCGCTAAATTCCCATAGATTTCCTTTGTTAACCAATAGGGTTTACTTGCTTACAGAAAATCAACAAATTGAGATATTTTAACGCAACAAAGCTAATGTTAGCTTAAGCGATTATATTAATTATATTTAAGGGAGACCAAACTGGTCGCCAGTGGCGGCTAGTATGCTTAAGTTAAAAAGTACATTTTTTACTAATGATGGGTTATGCACACACGTGACATTACAAAAGAATTTGTGTCCTTAAGTCTAACGATGAAAAAAAGTTAATTAATCATAGACCCAGAAATATGCAATGATTCCACAGCAATCTTACTAAAATTTTACTTGTAACCCTAGTTGTTGTTACATAGAAAGTTATAGACATCCCAGTTTCCTAAAAAATTCTTAGTGACATTACAGATTTTTTTTTCCGTTGCAAATTGTATTTGTTACATGATTTTTTGTTTTTGCCGTTACACAAAAAGTTCTAGAAATCCCAATTGCTCATTACTATCTAAAAATATAAATATAAATATATATATTTATATATATTTCTCTCTCATGGATCCAGCATGGGGCAAGTGGATCAGGTAGGTCTGTGTTTCACACTAGTTCGTTTTGTTTAAGCTAGTTGTATCAGCGGCTGTTTAAAATTGTATAAATAGATAAAAAATATTTTAAGCCTCTCAGTTCATGTAAATTGTTTAACATCTAAAGCATGTTGTAGCGGAAAACTTTTCTGTCAAGGTATTTAAAAAAGCACCAAATGCGTAGTTACTACGTCTATTTTTACAAATAACATAAGAATTAGGTACTTTCTTGTGTAGTTTAACATAATTAATAAGTGTAAAAGTTACATGGGTTATGTAGGAAAAAGATTAACAAGATAAATCTTTGAACAAAAGAGACAATAAGAACTTAAGTAATATCTTTTTTATTTAACTCAGTGAATACTTCCTTATTTGTTTTCCTAATACATAATCGTACCATATCCTGTAATAATAATAATAAAAAAAATATAAATTAATTGTCTAACACCTCATCTAGGAGCTACTAAGTAAGTATTATCTACCTACTTAGTAGTTTTTTACAAAGAATAACTTAAGTTACATACACAAACGTGTGTTCAGTCAAAAAAAATGTAGGTACTACATAATTTTCGTTATTGTAAAAAAACAAAAAAACAAAACAAAAAAAAACAATGGATAAATTAATTTAGTGTATTAAGAGGAAATCAAAAAATATTATTTATAGCTGTTGGGTTTACTGGGACCTGCGTATCCAGTTACCTATGATACATGTCCCAGTTAGCCAATTGTTGAAAAGTTTATGGGATAACTGGAACGCCTACCTTACATTTAAAACATGAAGTAAATATGTATAGATACATAATATTATTAATGTATCTATGCCTAATCTTTAAAAAGAAGATTGTTTAATAAAAGTACTTACTGTGCTTTTTTACAAAAAGACTAATAAGTGCAACCAAATCGACGTTGTTTATTAAACAAAAAACACCTAAATTTTCAGCAACTCATCAGAGCAAAGGTAAGAGTTGCAGTTGACCTCACACCCGTTTTTTTAAGAAGTATAGGTGATGCTGCAATGTTGCCAACCGCTAAATCTTAAAAGCCTATTGCCCAGTTGCCTCCTTGATCTAGTTACCCCTTCTTACCTTATATTACATTTAGGAAACGGTCAAGAGTAAATAGTAGAGATAAAACTTATCCTTTGTAATCCGTAAATGTACTTGATTCAATGAGCGTATCTGTACTTTAATGTGATAAATACTTAGAATTCACCTCAAATGCAAGTTCTATGAACTATTAGAGTACAGCAAAAGTTACTTTAGACATCTTAAACAGATTCCGATACGTTATAATTACACGTTTGCATGTTCAGTCATAGATATCTGACTAAAATTGATCAGTTTATTGCGGTTCATTTGAAAAGTAATCTGAGCTTATGCATATGTTTAATCAATGCTTAAATGTCGATAGAATAAATGTAAAAAATGCATTTTGTATAGTTGTTGTTATACTGTATAGTTGTTTATGTTTATAAAATTATTTATTTTTCTACATATCAATTATACAGTTCTGACATTACAAACAATGTTCCACCCTTTCTTCGCATAATTAAAAAAACTATGAATTTATCATAAACTCTTAAGGATGAAATGATTCCACTAGAGAAAAAGATATCATGTATTAATAATTAGACATTGTAATGTATAAAACTGCAGCCATATCTTCTGATTATTAAAATATTGTATTTTCGTCTACTTTTATAGTCCAATTCGGATTTGTTTAAAATTCGCATCATATATATAATTAGGTAAAGAAGATATGTGTTATTGGAAGAAAATTAGAAATTTGTTCATTTTATTTTAAACTTCTTAGTACTTTCAAGCGTCATGTATCAATTCAGTTTTCATGAAAATATAAAAAAAGTAAACCATAATGAAATGATATACAATAAGTTTAACTACTTTCCTGTTCTGTACGAAAAGTTGAGATATGCTCTAATAAAACACATTATAAATTTAATAGCCTGTCCTCCAAGAAAATTAAAAGAGTTAAATTGTACGAAAATAGAGTAGAATTAGTTGGTGTAAGAAGAAGAATTAGTTGGTGTAAATTCCATTCCTTTTAGAAATGATAGCATTAGAACAATGGTATACATAGGAATGACGAACAGAAATCTAAAAAAGAATCAAAGCAGATATAAATTTTTGTCGTCAATCCACATCTCTCATTCGTTTAAGTCTT
Source organism: Maratus speciosus (assembly GCA_963932465.1). Lineage (NCBI taxonomy): Eukaryota > Metazoa > Arthropoda > Arachnida > Araneae > Salticidae > Maratus > Maratus speciosus. The sequence continues at coordinate 514,655,094 of OZ010786.1, read as the reverse complement.
AATCCAGAACATCACAATAGATTTTGATCATATTCCCAACATCCAATTATTACGCAACGCATCCACTATCAGAGAATCCATAGAAATTCTAGCCCCACCAGTGGCCGAGAGGTTCTGCTCTTAAAGCTGGTAGACGGGAGGTGCTGGGTTCGAACCCAATCGCGCCCGTCGGCCTAATCATTCGGAGTTTTCGTGGTTTTCTTCGAACCTTGGATTTCCAAGCGTTAATACGAGTTAGGTTCCCTTAGAAAGACCCCCACGAAGGGCACTACCCCCTTTGGGCCTATATCCCTCGTGTTGATAATTGGCCGTCATAAACACAACCAACCATAGAAATTCTATGTAAAAAGAATCAAGTATGTAACGACGCCCTATCGTACAAGTCCCCAATTTATGTTTGAATATCTTGACAATAAAATCCTTAAAACTTGTGAAAATTTACGTATTAAAAAAGTTTATGGTACGACAGTTAAATATTTTCTTCTCTTCAAATTTAACCCTTTAGTGCGCAGCTTTGCATATATGCAAACATCAGTGTTTTGAATTTAATATATTTGTTTTTTCGTATATACCTAACTCACACCAGAAAATTAAAATAGCAATATTTGTTTTAATTAATAGCAGACAATTTCGTATTTAAGTATAGCGAAATTAACAATTGAAACTTTCTGGTGTAAAGTCAGATCCCCTGAACGGCGTAATTTCTAGAACGCATTCTATCATGGGAATTAAAGGGTTAAATGTTAAGTTTTATAAAATAAATAATTATATAAAATAAGGTATTTGGGGACATACTTATTAAAATATTTACTAATTTGCAATATTTTAGAGTAAAACAGACACACGAAAAAAGTTTTTACTTGTATTGCAGATGTGCAACAGAAGAAAAGATTGACGTATTATATGGAAAATGTATCAGAGATTTGTTTCATTATTTTGCCTGTGTAATAAATCCTTCCAGAGAATCATATATAATTTTTTCGAAACAATATAAAACATTGCGCATTTAAGGGATTATCTGAAACAATGCTACCTCGACTGTACACTTAAAAAGGAAAGTGACGTATGAGAACAGAGTGATGTAATAAAATAAATGGAACTAGGGTTAATTATAATACATATTTTGTCTAATTAAGTTCATTCCAAAAAACTGCTACTCCTACTTCCAACTCTAATAATTATTGGCTCTCTCTTTTTCAAAACGAAGTGACGCATTTTTATAAATAAACAGCAATTAATTAATAAAATATTCTCTGAAGAAGAGCTTTGGAAAGCTTGAAAGTACTAAGAAGTTTTAAATAAAATGTATATTTTTTAACTTGTGACATCACTTTCATTATTTTAGTCACCATTTAAATAAAACAGTGAACTTTTTAAAGTTCATATAATATATTTTATGTTTAGGAATTTTAAGTTCAGGTTCAAATAGTCTTTCAAAATCTTTTTTAATCTGATTTTATCAAATATCAATAATACTGATTGCATTTAGGAAACGGTTAAAAGTAACCAATGGAGATGAAACAGTTGCACTTTGTGATCCGTTAATGAACTTGTCTCTATAAGCGCTCTCGTACTTTAATATACTAAATATTCAAAATAATGAAAATTTTGTGAGTTATACAAATATTTTAGTATCTACTTTGAAGATCTTAAACACATTCCGATACATTATAATTAGACGTTTACATGTTCAGTCACAGATGTCAGACTAAAACTCATCTGTTTACTGCGATTTGTTTAATAAGCATTATGAGCATATACATATGCATATGAAATGATAAAGGAACGTCATAATCAGCAATACATAAATTTTGTTTTAGATATATGTTGAAAATATCATTAAGTTTACAAAAATATTTACTTTTATGTACAGTCGTGGAAAAAAAAGTAAATACCCCCTACTAAATCCTCAACAAATTATCGTAGAAAAAAGTGACTGGTACCGAACGATTGGAAATAAAGTCTACTTTTAAATGATGTATATAAAATTTGCTTAGGGGACCATCTACATATTAAAACAAACCGTAACTTCGTTTTTTTTTCAATAGCAGTACACAATTCTGACAGCATAAATGAACTCTACACCCTTCAATTAGCCTAAAAACTAATTTTTATGCAATTCGTACCATAACTTTCTGAGAAATTAATTATTTTAAAACGAGCGTATTTTAAGGGCTGTATCCAAATTGAAGTTCGGAACTCGATTGTTTACCGAGAGAGCCCTCATCTTGATCAAGGCACCTTAAGAAGTCAATGAAGCATGCTAGATTACACGACAGTAGAAGAAATTTCAAAATATTTAGTCACTGCTATTATAGATGGCCCCTTAAACCATGATTTTGTCGTTTTTTAAGCATAATTTGAAAACTACTTGGAGGAAAAATGTGAAATTTTGGATTTCCATAAAGCAGGACTTAATAAATCTAAACCCATCAAAAAAATTGTAGGTTGCAATTCATAATTTTTTCGAGTATTAATTTCATAAATCATAATTCATATCATAAAGTTATAAAAATTGCAAATTCAGCGTATTTATGTTTGGGTATGTTAGTATTATTGCTACACAAAAAATTAGCACATTAGGAGCATAATTTCTGGAGACATATATAAAAATATGAAAATGTAATTTAACATTGGAAGCACTAAATTTGGAATGTTTATAATTCAAAAACTTATCATGCAAATGACTTGAAAATCGGGGTCTAGGCATAGTTTGAACCGACGATTTGAAATATCTCGTTAAAATTGCGTATTGCCATTGAAAAAAATGAAGTTTGGATTCGTTTTAATATGTAGATGGCCCCCTAAGCAAATTTTATATACATCGTTTAAAAGTAGACTTTATTTCCAATCGTTCGGTACCAGTAACTTTCTTCTACGATAATTTGTTGAGGAGTTAGCATGGGGTGTTTACTTTTTTTTCCACTACTGTACAATTCGGTTATGCAAACATGGTACATTCGAAAATATACACAAAAGTTTGTAACAGTTTTTCGAATGAAAAAAAGTATTTTTATTTAGTCGCATCTCAGAAAAATAGAATACCTACAATATTGAAAATGACTTATTATTTAAAGGACGTAAAATTTCTTTAATAAAAAGGGAAGCAGTTTAACTTCATTTTCATATTCTACCTCCCTCGATTTAAAAGACTGATAAAAATCTGTTGAATACATTGATCAATTGAAATGTCATTCAAAGAGGAAAAGGAAAGGAAACGTGTATTTTTAGTTTTAAATTTGGAATATGTTACTATAATTAGGTCAAAATATAACATTTTTACAGATTTTTTGTTAATTATTGATTTCTGACTAATATTGATATGTTACAGCTTTAGATTTGATAAGCAGTATGAGGATGTACAGCCAGGGGAAAAAATGCAAACACCCCCTACTAGCACCTCAACAAATTATCGTAGAAGACAGTTACTGGTACCGATCGATTAGAAATAAAGCCTACTTTTAAAGGATGTATATAAAATTTGCTTAGGGGCCCAAATACATATTAAAACGAACACAAACTTCTTTTTCCAGTGGCAATACCCAATTTTAACAAGATATTTCAAATCTTCGGTTCAAACTATTCCTAGAGTCATTTGAATGATAAGTTTTGAATTATAAACATTCAAAATTTAGTGCTTCTAATGTTAAATTACCTTCTCATATTTTCATTAATATCTCCTGAAATTATACTCCTAATGTGCTATTTTTTTGTGTAGCAATAATACTAAAATACCCTATACTATAATAGTTGAATTTGCAATGTTTATAATTTTATGATATGAATTATGAATAATGAAATTAACATTTGAAAAATTATGAATTGTAACCTACATTTTTTTGATGGATTTGCATTTATTAAGTCCTGCTTTATAGAAATCCAAAATTTCACATTTTATTTCCAAATAGTTTCCAAATTATTCTTAAAAAACGGAAAAATGGTAGTTTAAGGGGCCTATGATAGAACTGACTAGATATTTTGAAATTTCTCATGCTACCTTGTCATCTACCAGTCTTTAATGACTGCTTGAGTGGCACTTAAGATGCCATGATAAAAAAGGGGGCTCTCTCGGTCAACAATCGAGTACCGAACTTCAATTTGGATACAGCCCCTAAAATACGTTCGTCGAATTTTCCAGTTCGACATCCATTTTATCATTATGAATTGCGCTTTCGCCTACAACCTCATCCTCGTTTGAGATTTCTGTCTGAAATTGAATACGGTTACTAGACTACTTTAATATACAACAAGATCTTCTTCACTTGTAATTCTTGACAAATTATCGAACCGGCAAAAACTTACATTCGCTTTATAGCCAAATAAAGCTTCATATGGGCTGCCATCTATTGCAAAGTAATGTTCTCTATTTTTTATAAATTGAATGAATTCAATTCCTTCAGACCAGTTTGTTGTATTTTAAGTTTCAAGTAAAGTGGATAACATAATTTTAATGCCTTGGTTTGCCTTTTCAACTGACCCTTGCGATTCACCGTGCCTCGGTCTACCAAAAAAATTTTTGAGTTGGTTCTACATTCCAAAAACATTCTAAAACTTCTTCAATATTTTTAATTACAAATTCTCGCCCATTGTCACTTTGCAAGATTCACGATGAACCAAATATTGTGAACACATCTATTAGGTGATAAGTAACGTCTTCGGCCCCTCTTGCTTTTAAAGATTTTAACCGAATAAATTTCGGACTCACAACAAAAATAACATCAATTGACACTACTCGGTACGAAAAACGTTTGAAACTGGCAAAAACTAATTTTAGTGAACTTCTTGAAAAATGAGGCCGACTGCATCTAAAATAAACTATCACTTGATATCGTCAAGTTTTCGCCAATATGCAAGAACAAACTTGCGCACTCACAAAAGTTGATATATGATTGCAGAATAGTAAGACGTTGACACGGAATAAATATACTCATACATAATTAAATTCTCAAGATAAACAAGTGAAATTTATCATATTGACCGAACATGGTTGATAATTATTAATAATAGCCTGTTAATTTGATAAATTCTCATAAATTAGTCATATTAACCGGTTTATTTGGATATTCTTGGTAATTATTAATAATAACCGATTAATCAAATTGACCGTAATATATATAATGTTACGAATTTTGTAATATTAGGTTTTTGTTGTAATTTTATATCTCAATTTGTGATTTTTCTGCAAGCAAGTAAACCCTAATGGGAGTCAATTAGAATTCAATGGGAATTTGGCAAAATACTGGAAACAGCGCCAAGTTTTCGTCACTTTTGGCGGCTAATTTTGTTCGCCAAATTTGGTGGCATATCGCAAAGTTGGCGACAAACTTGGCGCTATTTGGTGACAGTAACGGGTCCCGCACACCCTAGGTACGGAGATGCATTAATTTTGTTCTGCGTTGCTCGAGGAGATTCTAGAAACTACCAGCTTAGAAAGCTGTGGAAGGTTCCGAACATTCCCTCACTTTTATATATATGGGAGCGGAGCAGTATGTCAGTTGGTGGTTAGTCAGCGAGTAGTAAACTGGACGCCTGAGGTTCAAAGCGGTTTTACTTAGTAAACTGGACGCCTGATGTAGATTCAGAGCGGGTTTACTTGACTTAGCAACTGATTTACGTTCTTTGGTATCTGTACCATGTTGCGATGTTGTGTGGAGAGTATTTGTGAGTTATTTCGGCTATATTGTGTTCAGTTATTAGACTATTTTCACAAGTTTAGTATTATTTGATGAGTTCCAAGGACTCTGTTGCTGTAAATAGTTGTGAATAAATTGCTTCACTCTTTAAAGACTGTAGTGCATTTGAGCTTATACACCATATTACTGGAAGAACCGTATAAACGAACAGTATATATATATATTTATATATATTATATATATATATATTATATATATATATATATATATATATATATACAATAGCTGCAGTTCCCGGAGTTGCCCGGGTCAGAATTTAACGTGCACCTAATGGCGCGAGGACCAGTCTTCCTACATATATATATACAGCCGTATATTCCATTAAATATTCGACGTATATAGTGTCCTGAAAATTAATTAATCAACGAAGCTATAAAATTTTCTTATTTAAATAAAACGCAGGTTCGAGTCAAAAGTTACTTAATTTAATAAGAAATTTATTTTTTTTATTCTTAAACATATTTACATTTTTTTTAAATGTCTCCTCATAATACTTGCTTATAGTTTTAGTTTTTGGACTATAAATCAACAAATTTTGAGGTGATTCAATTCGTCAAGAAATAAAAGTAAATCATTAGCATTATATAATAAAAGTAAAAAATAATCATGCTTAGTTTGATAATATTTTTAAGAAAACAAGTGAATACAAAGAGAAGAAAAGAACAAAATATTATTTTTGAAATCGCTTGAATTTATCTTTTGAATATTCACTTTTGACTATTGAGTATTTTTCTCTTTGCTCCTCTCTTGATCGTTGCTAAAATGTGACTGGCGAAAACGCGCTAAGCTTCGACTTATATACCATAGACGATCGAAATTTCGCACGTTCTTGAACATTCTATATTATTCTAGATCATTTTAGAACATTTCAGAATATTTTCAAACATTCTAGGTTACTCTTGATTATTGTAGGGCGTTTTAGGTTATTCTGGAAAATAGTGAATCGTTTTAGGGTATTTTAGATTATTATCGAAAATCCTAGAACATTCTAAATTATTTTAGAACACTTTTGATTATTCTGGAACATTTTAGATTATTATTGAATATCCTAGAAAATTCTAGATTATTTTAGAACACTTTAGATTATTCTGGAACATTTTAGATTGCTTTTCATTATTGTAGAGCATTATAGATTATTCTGGAAAATTATAGAAAATTTTAGATCGTTTTAGAACGTTTTAGATTATTATTAAACATCCTAGAACATTCCAGATTATTTTAGAACGCTTTAGATTATCCTGGAAGACTTTAGACTATCTTGAACATCTTAGAACATTCCACATTATTTTAGAACACTTTAGATTATTCTGGAACTTTTTAAATTACTCTTGATTATTATAGAGTGTTTTAGATCATTCTGGAACATTATAGATTATTCTAGATCGTTCTAAATCATTTTAGATTATTATCAAACATCCTAGAACCTAAATTATTCTAGATTATTTTAGAACACTTTATATTATTCTGGAACATTTTATCTTAAAACATTTTAGATTATTCTCGAACATTCTCGATCATTTTGAAACTTTCTAGAAAAATCTGGATCATTTTAGAAACTTCTAGAACATTCTAAATCGTTTTAGAACATTTTAGATTAGTATCGAAATTTCTAGAACCTTCTGGATTATTTTAGAACATTTTACGTTATTCTGGAACTTTTTAGATTACTCTTGCTTATTGCAGAGCGTTTTAGATTATTCTTAAACATTACAGATAATTCTAGATCGTTTAAAACATTTTAGATCATTATCGAACATCCTAGAACATTCTGGATTATTTTAGAACATTTTAGATTATTCTGGAACATTTTACTTTAAAACATTTTAGATTATTTTCGTACATTCTAGAATATTTTGAAACGTTCTGAAAGAATCATTCTAGAAAATTTTGCAACTTTCTAGCAAATTCCAAATACATTTCTGTCCCTCACTGACACTCGAATGCCACTCAAAACATTTTCGAATCTATCTATAAAAAGAATATGTGAGAAAAAGGGAGATATATCTCTTTTAACATTTTGGCACCCACTCCCAAACACTTTCACCCGCTGTGACCAAATTCACTTACTAACAGAAGGAGGCCAAGGGCTATCTACCACCACAAACGCGAGTGGATCGTAGTGGCTTGTCATGGAGGAAAGTGTATATTTCGGTACACGCACTGCCTTTTATCCAAGCAGCAGCAAAACCACATATATATACCACATATATACCACAGCTCCAAGTCAAAAAATTAGAATAATAGAAAAAAAGGAATTGTGAAAAAGGTTTTTTATGTATCGCTTATACAAAAGTTAATGCAGGATAAAACTTAATATTGTACGAATCTAGATAGTTTGTAGAATTTTTAGCGTAAAAATTAAAGGAATAATACAAAAATTAAAATAATTTTTCACACTTGGAAGAAATCTGAATATTAGAATAACTATTTACCTAACCAAAATATTAAAATAAAAGCGTTGTAAATAATAAATGTTTAAAAAAAAAAAAAAAAAAAAAAAAAAAAAAAAAAAAAACGTTTTGCTAAGATACCCACAAGTGGTTCACAAAGTTTCCTGCACAGACATGATGAAGTCGAGTTCATTCTGGTAAGAAGCTCAACTTTGTTTTTTGGCGCAATATTTTTCAGTCTTTTCTTCCTTGTTCCTCACAAACCCAATCGCGCCCGTCGGCCTAATCGTTCGGAGTTTTCGTGGTTTTCTTCGAGCCGTGGATTTTCCATGCGTAAATACGGATTAGTTTCCTTTAGAAAGACCCCCACGGAGGGCATTTCCCCCCTGGGCCTATATCCCTAGTGTAGATAATTGGCCGTCAAAAATCAACCCAACCTGTTCCTCACAAATTGTCTATTGGATAGAAATCCGGCGAATTAGCCGGACAGGGAAGCACGTTAATTTGGTGTCGGCTAAGCCAGATCATGGTGCACATTGAACTATGTGAAGGTGCGAAATCATGTTGGAAAATAAAATCGTTACCATGCAGATCTTCCGATGATGAAATCATGAAAAGCTCAAGGATTTCTTGATATATCTCAGAATTAATCCAAAACGTTACATAACCTCCCAGTACCGTCTGCAGTCATGCAAGCCCATGCGATTACATTGGCTTCAAATGTCACTGATCGATTCATGCAGTCGTTGTCATATGCTTCTTGCTTCATTTGCCGTACGGAAACACCTTGATCACCATATGTTACGCAAAATACACTCACACTACTAAACAATATCTTCTTCCAATCGCCCAGACCCCATAGAAGGCTTTTTTTACACCATTCGACTCTGTCTTTTTCTGCTTAATAGTCATGAGGGGATTTATCTTTGGTACACAAGATTCAAATCCAAGTTTATGGAGACTTCTTAGTATTGTAGATTTACTCACAACACCATGTTCTTTCCACTTTCGATGCAAATATCTTACACTTCTAAATCTTTTTTTTAGCAATACTCTTTAGCTTTCTGGCATCTCTCTGAGTAGTTGTTGGCTTTTGGCCGCTATTCAACTGCTTGTTTTCAAAATGTCCGTCGGTAAAATACTGCTTTATTGCTCTACTAACACTTGTTTGAAAACATTTTAAGTATCTGGCTATATATTGCTGATTACGACCTTTTTTATGCAAATCAATAATACGATGCTTTGTATCTCCGTTATATCGGATGAATGACCCATGTTTCAAATTAAATTAAAACAAATATGTTGCAAAGCGTTTTTATAACGTAAGAAGAAGTCCCACAGAAGCTAATTTTATGCTTAATTTATGCAACTTTCTGAACCAATTAGGTATTTCTAATTATCTGAAGCACGTGTTTTAGTATTCTAATATTTTGTATAATGAAAATAATTTTACAGTGAAACAATATTCACTCAAAATTTTATCTTTTATAGTTTTAATTTTCTTTAATAACATGCAAATTTATTAAAAACATCAACCGTTGTTTTTTTTCAATTTTACTATACTATGTAAATGCAATTCCAAATGCTAATCAAAGGAATTATTCCATTTTTTTCACTCGAAGCTGTATATTTTGAATTGATTCACAAGTGCTATTATATTTAGTATTGCATTTAGTAAATAGTCAAGGGTAAGCAATAGAGATGAAACAGTTACCGTTAGTGAACTGTAAATGCAAGTGATTCGATAAGCATTCTCGTACCTTAATGTCTTGAATATTCAGAATTCACTATAAATGCAAGTTCTATGAGTTTTTAGAATATTATTGTAGGTACTTTGAAGAACTTAAACAGGTTTCTATACGTTATAATTAGACGTTTGCATTTTCAATCGTAGGTGTTTGGCCAATTCTGATCTGTTTAGACGTATTGCTTTCATAAGTATTTTGGGCATTTACATATGTTTGTATAAAAATTAGACTTTCATAATCAATATTGTGTAAAATATATTTTACACATGTATATGTTATAATTAAGCGTAAAACATTAACCCCAAATTTAAAATTAATTCTCCATTTACCTCACATTCAGGTATTTTCTATTAATTTGCACGAAGAAACGTGTCAATTATAATTAAAATTTTCTGACATTCCATAATTTTCTTTATCTTATTATCATATCGTTAGGTGATTTAATTACAAACGTTGTTTCTAATAAACTTGTAGAGCGAGTACCTAGCTACTCTCTTAGAAAGGGGCCCTAAGTTCAAATGAATTTTTGAATTTTTGTCAGTGAACGCACTGTCCTGATTCTAACATTTGTTCATAAAGGAGACAATATTCTGTCGTCCCTTAATTATCGCAAAGTGTGGGAATGTTGTTTTCGCGGTTACTTCGAGTAATAATATGACAATATATAATTAGGTATTTGTGGATGTCTAGCTCGTATAAATACTGCGGTAGATATTAGTTCGAAATGATTTAATCGCATATCGACCTTTGTGAAATAAGAGTCAGGTGTTTCGGTGCTTAAAAATTTTTAAGTTAGTTTCTGCAACGCACAGTGGAATATTTGACACCAAAACCTGGCGAAAAATGGAAACATTAAAATTTGATCAACAATTGCAAAAATCATATTTTTTAATAGCTGATTAACTGGTGCGTCGATCTATACATATTTCAGAAAAAAATGAGTCTTGTCTGGTATCAAGAGAAAGTTTCTATGTGAGAATACGCGAATTTTTTTTTGTTATTTTTCCGCATTGTTGATATGTTTAAATTTAATTTTTTGTGGCTGAATGAATTGTTGAATTGAAATTGAATAAGGATTAAACGCTTAAGAAAAGCCAGAGCTTAGGGTTAAACTACGTTTTAATTTAAATGATTTAGTTTTTAATATAATAAAAAATATTAAAATTATAAAAAGGTTATTTTTAAAGCATTTTTGGATCTAATTTAAATGTATCGAATGTTTTTTAAATGTGTGTCGATCTTTATATGATCATTTTCGAATCTTAATCTCTTTACATATAATTTTCAAAACCAATTTCACGACATAAAGTTTTCCACATATAGTTGCCGTTTATATATTTTTTGGTTTTCTGGGAGCTACTTAAAATGCCCTGTTTTGCGGCCACCGAATTGAAGATATAAAACTATATTTTTACTGTTGCATTGCAAGTTTTTTGCTCATATATGTACAGTCGTGGAAAAAAAAAAGTAAACACCCCCTACTAACTTTTCGACAAATTACCGTAGTCGGAAGTTACTGGTACCGAACGATTGGAAATAAAGTCTACTTTTAAATGATGTATATAAAATTTGCTTAGGGGGCCATCTACATATTAAAACGAACCCAAACCCCATTTTTTTTCAATGGCAATACCCAATTTTAACGAGATACTTCAAATCTTCGGTTAAAACTATGCCCAGACACCAAATTTCAAGTCATTTGAATGATAAGTTTTTGAATTATAAACATTCAAAATTTAGTGCTTCTAATGTTAAATTACATTTTCATATTTTTATTTATATCTCCTGAAATTATGACCCTAATGTGCTATTTTTTTGTGTAGCAATAATACTAATGTGCCCAAGCATAAATATGCTGAATTTACAATTTTTATAATTTTATGATATGAATTATGAAATTAATATTCGAAAAAATTATGAATTGCAACCTACAATTTTTTTGATTGATTTAGATTTATTAAGTCCTGCTTTATGAAAATCCGAAATTTCACATTTTTCTTCCAAATGGTTTTCAAATTATGCTTAAAAAATGGCAAAATCATGGTTTAAGGGGCCGTCTATGATAGAAGTGAGTAGATATTTTGAAATTTCTTCTGCTGTCCCGTTGTCTAACAGGCTTCATTGACTGCTTGAGTGGTGCTTAAGGTGCCTTGATCAAGAAGGAGGCTCTCTTGGTTAACAATCGAGTACCGAACTTCAATTTGGATACAGCCCTTAAAATATGCACGTTTTATAATGATTAATTTCTCGGAAACCTATGGTACGAATTGCATAAAAAATTGGTTTTAGGCTAATTGAAGGGTGTAGAGTTCATGTATGCTGTCAGATTTGGTATTGCTATTGAAAAAAATGAATTTATGGTTTGTTTTAATACGTAGATGGTCCCCTAAGCAAATTTTATATACATCATATAAAAGTAGACTTTATTTCCAATCGTTCGGTACCAGTAACTTTCTTCTACGATAATTTGTTGAGGAGTTAGTAGGGAGTGTTTACTTTTTTTTTTCCACGACTGTACATACGTACGTAACTTGATATCTCTTGACAGCAATTTCCGATCTGCTTCACATTGTTATGTTTATTTATTGAAAAATGTTTCCCTAATTAGTTTCGGGAGCTCATAGGTGAAACATAAGGGTAGAAAAGAGGGAATTAACACTAGAACGCCGGACGGTGTCATTTCGACATCAAAGCATGTAAATTATTTTCTAAAATCTTTAAATTCTGATGGATTCTTTTTATTTCTCTTGACTTTTATTAAATATGTAGGAAGATGTCACATAGAATGTTTTGGGGAATTAGCTTTATGCAAACTTAGTATACGGATACATTTACCTATAACGCCGGCTGGTGACAATTGGACACCACAATAATTTCAATTTCCTTATTAATTTTAAATTTTGTTCTTCTGTGTGATTGTTCCATTGTGTAAAGCAGGGGATCCTGGATTGGCTTTTGTCACCTGGTCATCACGTGATCTGTTTCAGCTACATCAACGCCTTCCGCTACAATTTCATTTCTCACAAAAATACTGCATGCGCGGTTGCTTGTGAATTATTACTATTAGAATTTTTGCGAGGTTTTCTTTTGTTCTTGTGACTTTCTATAAATAAAACTTAAAATGTCTCGTAAGAGTGGGCTTACTGTGAAAAAAAAATAACCGCGCTCCTAAGAGAATTGTCAGATAATGAATCAGAAGGTGGAGAATTATCAGACATGCGTGATGAATCTGATAATGAAAATTTTATTCCTTTTGTATCATCTGGATCGGAAAGCGGTAAGAATATCGAAACTGATCATTTTCAAAATCAGAATGAATTTGTGGATCACGATGGCTCACAAAGGAAAGCATGTGGTTCTGGAAGTGCAACCGGTAGATTAGCAAACCAAAATATTTTTGCGAGAAAATAGTGGTCCAGCAAGTTATACAAAAAAAAAGAAAAAAAAATGTGAATAATGGCAGTGTTTTAAGTGCTTTTCATACACAGAAAAGTTTTAGAGTATATAATAAATTGCACAAACACAGGAGCTTGAGCATTAGAAAACGATGTTTGGTCGAATATCAAACGTGGAAATTTTTGCTTACATTTCGATTTTGTATGCACGAGGATTTTCAGGACCTAGTAATATGGAACTTCATTTTTTATGGTCTACTGCATGGGTATAAAGAAACAATACCCAGAGATCCTTCTAAGCGTAGGAAATTATAGGTAAAAAAATGTCATGGAAATATGACAAATAAAGTATGTTCTTCTTGTAAAAAGAATGACATGTGGAAAATGCACACAATATGTCAGCTATAAATGTATTGGCTGTAAACAATGTGAGTAGTTGAAATTCCCCATCTCTCCTATTTATGTGACCAAATTTCCGCCATTCTTGGGACTGAGGACGATATGCTATATGCTATCGAAACTGGTAGGCTTAAAATTTAAAATTATTGATGCTTTTTACGTTGATATTTTTGCAATTCTATTATATTGCACCAAGCTCCATCTTAATAATTAATGTAAGTCGTTATTTCTTTTGTTTATATTTTCATATCATCTTGCAAAAATATTCTTATTTTTCAGATATAATATTATTTATGTTTACCATATATATATTCATATCAACTTGCAAAATTATTATTATTTTACAGATATAATATTATTTATGCGAAGCATACACATTTTCATATCATCTTGCAAAATTGGTCTTATTTTACAGATATATTATTTATGTGTACCATATATATTTTTATAAAACCTTGAAAATTGTTTTTTTTTTTTTTACGGATATAATAATATTTGTGTGTACAATATTTGCAAAAAGAATATTAAGGGGTCTTGTACCTTTTAAACGCGTCGAAAATTAATGAAAAACTTCAAAGTTTGAATTAGTCTATCTTCAAAGCCATTTATGTATAAACATGAAATTTTGGATATTAATTAAACAGATTGTGCTTTGTAATATGCTACCATTAGAAATTTATTAACTCTTTAAAGAATTTGTGTATTATTGATATCAAAATAGCTCTTTCTTTTACCCCATAAGTCATTGCGCGCATGATATCTTGAGAAAGTATGTATGGATTGGCATGAAATTCGGTAAAGATACTAAACATATATGTGCGTTTAAAATGACCTACTCTTAGGCTAAAATTATTTCATTAACTATATAAAAAAATATTTTCGTAAAAAAAATAAAAATTTTGTATTTTTAATGAATAAAAATAGTCATAACTAAAAATATTGCCATTGTAAATACTTAAAAGTAGATCCATTTAAACACATATATTTGTTTAGTATATTTACCAAATTCCATGACAATTCATACATACTTTCTCAAGATATCATGCGAGCAATGACTTATGGGGTAAAAAGACGAGCTATTTTGATTTCAAAAATACACAAATTCTATAAAGTGTTAGTAAATTTCTGTTGGTAGTATATTACAAAGCACTATGTGTTTAATCAATATCCAAAATTTCATGTTTATACATAAAAAGGTTTTGAAGATAGACTAATTCAAACTTTGAAGTTTTTCATTAATTTTCGACGCGTTTAAAAGGTAAAAGACCCCTTTAAAATGCACATTTTCTTCGAATTTTTCGCATAATATCCTCCAGTCTCAAAATGACACCTGATTTAGTAGAGAGACCTGTAGAGAGATTTACGGCGTTCTAGTGTTAAAGAAGTCTGGAGTAGTTGAAGAACTGATTAAATGGTTGTAAGTAATGTTGGAAAGCATAACAAGTGGGCCTCACACTGACGAAAAATAGTTTCAAACATATGCTGATGAAAAGGCGAGATTGTATGTGAATTATTTTAATTGACTCACCATGACTTTAACAATAAAAATATGATGCAAGTTTTAATTCGTGGTGCTGCTGTAATTAAAAAAGCTGTCGTATCCATTGGACAGCTATCAAATGAAGCTACCGAGGCCAGAAAGAAACACTGTAGGCTGTATCGTACAAAGTGCTCAATAAAGTGCAATAGAGAAGTTTGCATCATAGATGCCCTGAATTCCTTTTTTTTAAGAGCAAGCCATACACACAGTAGCGAGACCTTACAACCTTTTCTTCCAGCTAGGTCTGATGGTAGTCCTAGGATAAAAGTCAAGAAGAGAGTTATGAAGAAGATGAAGAACAGAGTTATGAAGAAGATGAAGTACAGGGCTCTGAAGAATCAGATTGAAACTGATAATCTATTAAATACACTCATAAACCAGCATCTTGAAACTACAGACACTTCATTTTGCTAAATGTAATTATTAAATGTAACTTTATTAAAAGCGAATAATCTTTATAAAATGTAAATTTAATTTAATAAATATTATTAACTGTAAATTAAACGTAATAAGTATTATTAAATGTAAGTAATAAATGTTATCTAAAGTAAAATCAAATACATTTAATTAAACATTACTAGTAAATAAAGAAAATCTGTTAACAATTAATTTTCTATTATAAACAGTAAACAGTTAAGGCTGCTATTCACTCAACTTCCAAATTCCCATCTCTAATGTTAAGTCTATGGACAGGTGATGTACACTGCTCAAAACAATTAAAGGATATTGCAGTTTTAGGTGGATTTTGTATCTGGTAAACTCTTTAGCTGATTGATACATGGTCGACAGACATAGTAGGTTATATGAGAATAAATTACACATGTTTGGCAGAAAAAAATGCATTTTATTGCGCATTTGTGTACTAAAGGAAAAAATACAATTTGTGCATATGAGAAAAAAAGAATAAGAAAAGGTGTTTTCTTCAAAGAAAATCATTTTAAGTAGGGGGTATGGTTTCCACGGGCGGCCAGCAACGTTGAACACCTTTGAGGCATGGACTCAATGAGGCTATTAATGACGAGTTGGGGTATTCTGCCCCACTCTTCCAGAAGAGCTCTTTCCAGATCTTGGAGAGTTTGTGGGGGTTGTTGGTGGCCAGAAACTCGTCTTCCAAACGTGCTCGATTGGATTCATGTCTGGAGAATACGCTGGCCATTCCATTCGAACGATTCCTTCCTCGAAAAGGAAATCCTCCACCAGGTTTGCACGATGTGGCCTGCAGTCATCGTCCATTAAAATGAAGTTATCTCCGATTGCTGCAGCGTAAGGGACTACAATAGGTCTGAGGATCTCATTCCTATATCGGCGACCAGTCAGAGCTCCATCTCGAATGATGTAGAGGTCAGTGCGCCCGTCAATGGAGATGCCACCATACACCAACACTCCTCCACCGCCAAATCTGACACTTTCGTGCACGAACGCAGGATTATTCCTACTGCCACGGTCCCCCCAGATGAAAATACGCCTATTATCCGGATGCACAGAAAAA
This sequence comes from Maratus speciosus, assembly GCA_963932465.1. Lineage (NCBI taxonomy): Eukaryota > Metazoa > Arthropoda > Arachnida > Araneae > Salticidae > Maratus > Maratus speciosus. The sequence continues at coordinate 514,638,440 of OZ010786.1, read as the reverse complement.
CGGGACTCGTCAGAAAACAGAATATTGCGCCATTCATTTCTCCTCCAGTTGACATGCTCGGTTGCCCACTCCCTGCGGTCGCGACGATGCCTTGATGTTAATCTAACACATACCATCGGTCGGCGAGCATACAGACCTACAGCATGGAGCGGGTTTCGGATAGTCTGAGTTGAAATCGTGGTGCCTGTAGCCGAGCGAAGGTGTTGTTGGAGAAGAGTAGCGTTCATAGTTCGGTGTCTCCGATCTGTTAACGCTAAATACCGATCTTCATTGGGCGTTGTTGCCCGTCTACGACCTTGCCCTGGTCTTCGGCCTGCACATCCACTCTCCAAAAAACGGTTCCAGATCCTGGAAATGACACTTTGTGACACTCCAATGGCTTGCGCTACTTCGGCTTGAGTTTGGCCCCCTTCTAACCGACCAACAATTCTCAAAGCTTCTGAATCTGTCAAATGACTTCGCTGAGACATCGTACTCATCGAAACAAAGCAATCACTGAATGCCGATCATCCTTGTCTTCATTTTCTTTTATCCAGTTGAAAGTCAAATTTCATTCGCTGCCGCTGAAACGACGTTTTTGACGTCGAACTCAAAATTTGCATACTCCACAGTTTGAAAACCAGAAAAATTTGCATTTGTGATTCTCTTCTTCTATTTTCGGCAAAAGAAAAATTCGTTTATATCTTTATTTTATATAAAACTTCAAATATCCTTTAATTGTTTTGAGCAGTGTATTTGTATTTTTAAAATATCTCCTTCACTGCAAATAGAAGCGTCTTAAATTTAGACACATATGTGACTGAAAAAGAATTTTAGACACTTAAGTGTCTTAATCTGAAAATTCAGACATTATAGATGTCTTAATTTAAGATACATAAGTGTCTTACTATGACCATGGTGTAAACGAACTGAGAATAATATCTAAAATATCCGCAAACGTCTTATTTTAAGACACTTCATTGCTTTAAACGTCTTAATTTAAGACGTTTTGATTCTTCCGACGCAATAACCACCAGGGGGCACTAGCACTCCCAGTTGCGCATCCGTTTTAGATGTCTTCGTTCGAAGTGGTATACGTTGTAATTCAAACAAAGTTTGTTTTTATGTACGCGTGTATTTTAATTCGTTTTTTGCGAAATGTGAAGTACTGTGATTTTAATTCGTATTAACTTGGATTATTTATTTATTGAATACATACATCTAACGTGTGTGCTCGACATCAAATGTCCCTTAGAAGCTGTCGTCGATACAAGGTCGGGATAGACACAGAACAGAAGTAGACGACGGTTGAAGATTACACCCGGAAATTCTACAAAGCGTGTGCAATGGGCTTAGTGTTAACTCGTATCAATTTATATCAATAATATTGTGTTATTCATCTTCGTCCTGTCGAAGCTGGCAAAAAAAAGGAAACTTTTGTCTGGCGGGTCCTGTTTTTAGGATGAAACATCTCATTCTTTAAATATGGCTAGTCGGATGTATTATGGGATTACCTTTTAAACTGATGAAAGTCTTTCTCCCTCAATGTGGTTGTGGTAGTTTTTAAAATTTCAAATCGAGGAATATTTCTTACCTCTTGCAAACAGCGATTGAAGTAAGTGTTATAATTTCTTTATAGTACTAAAATTAGTGTCTTTTATGATTTTATTTACTGTACTAAACAAAATCTTACATGAAATTTAATTAGTTTTAAATCTTTTTGCAAAAAAAAAAAAAAAAAAAAAAAAAAAAAAAAAAAAAAAACACTAATTCTAGAAGTATATATTTTTTAATTTATGACGTTGTCTTTTATTACAAATTATGTATTATTTATTCTCATCTTTTTTCTCAAATTTAAAGTAATAACATCACTAAAAAACAGACATATTTAAAAGTTAAGTTCATTCTCTTGTTTTGTTTTGTTTTCAATATGGCAGTTCTTAGTTTCAATTTCAATGGCTAATGCTTATTTCATACTCGACCACAAGGAAATAGAAAAAAAAAAACTTTGAAAGATCTCCTAAAGTTTTCTTACTTCCTAGCTAGGGATTACAATCCCGGATTGAGATCCCGGCATCCCGCTTTAATTTTAACCCCGAAAATCCCGGAATTTTTACTGGAAAATTCCGGGATTTTCGGGATTGCCTTTTTTTTCCATTGAACAATATTCAGCTGAAATTAAAAAATATATTTATAAACTTTCGCTTTTGGAAAAAAAATCAATTGATTTTCATGAAATTTATATATAATTGAAAATGAATGTTTATCTCAAGTATTTCTTTGATATATTTCTAAAGCTATTAAATCTTTTAATGTGTGAAAACTTTTGATTTGGAAACATAGAAGTAAGCCAGTCAGGAAAAAGGAAATCATTTGTTTATTTAGATTTCGCTGCATGCGTGGATTCGAAGGTCATTTTCCAATTAGACTTTACTGATAAGCATCGCAAGTTTGTATCATAGTGATATCACTTTTTTTTTTTTTTTTGGCTTTATTTTGCTTTAAAGATGTCTTGTTTAGTACTTCATAGGAATGATAACAATAAGCCCATGTGGCAATATAAATTTTTAAAAAAACTAATTTTTAAATGATAAGGATTTTTATTTTTTTTCGGGGAGGGGGGGGGTGGATTTTGTATAAAATTTTCGTAAAGTTGATACCTTAAATCTTGCACTGATTATAATGAAAGTTTTGAACTTTTAGAGTAGAACAAGATTAAAAAACACAAAATATAAATAAACAAAATACCGAAGTAATTTTTTTCTCAATATTAACCCTTTGCACTCGAGGACTCCGGAGCGAAGCCATTTAAAATTTGTCTTCAAACTCGAGGTCTCCGCTACGGAGACAATGCAAATAATTTTGTGATACCATGTAATCTTGGCTTTTCTAGACAGGTATCACAAAATTATTTGCATTGTCTCCGTAGCGGAGCCCTCGAGTTTGAAGACAAATTTTAAATGGCTCCGCTCCGGAGCCCTCGAGTGCAAGGGGTAAAGTAGAATATTTATTTATTTATTCATAGTTAAATAGCTGTTGTGATTATCATCTGATATATATGTAAAATTGCCTATGCGGCAATATAAATTTTTAAAAAATCTATTTTTAAATTATATGAAGTAGAGTAGGACAAGATTATAAGAAATATATATATTTATCCATGAACTTTAAAAGTCCTCAATAGCCCTTGCCGCTGAATTTGTCCGATAATCGGAGATGTCTGCTTTTGTGAGGTAAAAATATACAAATATGTATGCTATGCGGATTAAAAAAGTATTCGCTAAATAGATGTTTCAGAATAGCTATTCGGGAATGTCCATTAACCTCCACAACGGATACTCCCGAATACCGGACGTCTCAATTAAGATAACAATAATGCAGGGTTGCATTTTTTGCAAAAGAACTTCTTGATTAAAGAATGGGCATACTGGGCCGTGCCCCGCCCCCCTACGATTTTAGTACCCACAAATTTGATGTGCAATATTTGTAAAGTTTATATTTTAAATCTGTTTCGAAATTCCACTGATTATAATCAATATTTTGAACTTTTAAAGTAAAATAAGATTAAAAATAAAACAAATTAAAAAAATCTAATATTTAGATAAATATTTTTGTTTTAATCTTGTTCTACTCCTGAAGTTCAAAATATTGATTATGATCAGTAAAATGTCGTAAAAGATTTAAATTATCAGCTTAACAAAAATTGGGTACCAAAATTGGGAGCACCAGAAAAATCAGGTTGTAGGGGGGGGGGAGGGGCAGGGCCCCAGCCAAATATTTTTCCAGGATTCAACGTGGTCAAACATGGCTACGTATGATGCTTACAAAAAAATGGATGCTATTAAGACGTTTGAAGTGTCTGAAATTCAGACACGAAAAGTGTCTGAAAAAATTCAGACATTTTAAAATGTCTGAAAACTGAACACTCCGTTTCAGACACTTAAGTGTTTGAATTTCAGACATTTTAATTTACAGTGTTAGGAAATTAATATTTTAAACTTATTTTTTTCTTTGTACTCTTCTTAAACGATGCCTTTATTTGTTTAGTTGTCGAAATATTTATAAAATGCACATTTTTTTATATGAAGTATTAAAATCTTACTTACATTTCGTCAGCTTTAATATATAAAATATGAAATTAAGCATAGGTTTTACAAGTATTTTCAGAACTAATAAAAAATAAACTTCTGTTAAGAAGAATACAAAGAAAAAAGAAGTTAAAAATATCAATTTACGGAGAAGATGTTTTAAGTAAACGAATGCATCACATGCCCATAGACTTGACATTAGCGAAGGGAATTCAGTAGTTGAGTGACTAGCAGCCTTAAGTAAACTTTGTGCAATATATTTATTTTAGAATAAATGCATATATTTATATGAATATATCATTAATTAAGTATATTTACTAATAGTGAATCAACAGCAATGATTTTAACATTATAACACTTGGAAAATAATTTTGGCCAGGATTTTAGCTCAAATGCTCCACTGTGCGACCCGTTAAATTAGCCAGTGTCCCATTTTGCTTTTTTTTCTCTTTTTCTTGTCTATTCTTTGACTGAGAGTTTCTACAGCATGGTAATGTATGTTAATGCTTGGTGTTTCAATAAAAAAAAGTTGTAATCAACAAAGCTCTTATATTAATGCTACTGTGTTATTGTAAAAGGACATTTTAGTGTTTTCAGAGACCGTTTTAAAAGGCTAGATGCAGTGCTTCTTTTGAACTAAAGTAAACTCTTCTTCGCTTCCTGCGAACAATCGGAGAAGTCGTTTTTCTGCAAATTAGTGTTTGAATTTAGTGAATTTCTTGGGAATAGAAATACTTTACACGTTTTTTAATGCTTCGAGCTTAATTTTATTCATTGTTAGTTTAAATGTGCTTGATACAAAGCCACTATACTTACTTATTCCTTTTAATAAATAATTGTTTTGTTAATTTCTGTATTATGCCTACTTTCCCAGATGACGGGTCCGAAAGGTCCACCACAGACTTATAATAAATGAATAAAGCATATCTCTATATGTTCAAATTAAAAAGGTTTTTAAGATTTTAATGGAAAAAGTTCACAGATTAATGAATTTTTTAATCAAAATATATCCCACTTTTTTACGACTAGAAATCTTCACTTAATTTAATAGCGGGATGCCTGCCATTAAATAAAGCAAGGGTGTTCTTCTGACTATGTCATAGATATGTTAAATATAAATTTTCCCTAACTTGAAAACACTGTTCAAAGGTCTGTTAAAAACATGTAAAAAATTGTCTCACATGATTTTACTAAGTATAAAAGAGCCTGATGTATTGCATTCAGGAAACCGTCATAAAAATGTAATTCAGATGGAATCATTACCCTTTGTGATCTGTAAATGTACGTGATTCTATAAGCATTCTCGTACTTTAATGTACTGCATATTCAGAATTCCCAGTGAATACAAATTCTGTGTGCTATTAGGATATTGTAGTAGCTACTTTCAAGATATTACACAGGCTCCTATACAATATAATTGGACGTTTGTTCATATTATCATAGATTTCTGACTAAAACTTATCTATTTAGAGTATGTTGCGGTTATTATAAGTTTTGCATAGCATTGTGAGCATATACATATGTGTATGAAATACTAAAGGATAGACGTGATCAATAATATCGATCACCCGCAAGAAAAGTAACACATCTCGCGAAAATTCATTTTGCGTTTTATTCTATTAATAGGTTTGCCATAGGTGTGTCTTGCTAAACAAAAAGTTTCATATGTGTGGTTTCACGGAAAATCACTTTATTACGTATTATGTCCATTTGTAACCACAGAAAAGTGGTGGAATGTGCGGGGAGGCAAAATTACCCAACTCTCCAAACCTCATCCAACGTCTTCATTCTTAAGGGTTATAAGTTTTGATGTACGTTTTTATTCCTGCATGCAGAGTAAGTACTATAATTTCATGTTACAGTAAAATCACACAAATTTTCTTTTGCCTATCCTGTAAAATTTACTTTTGTCGAGATCTGTTATTTTTCTTGCGGGTGAGTGATATGAAAAATATGTTACTTATTTCTTGAATATTTCATTAGGCCTAAAATAATTTATTTCTGGCAATAGATCTGTCATGAGAACAAAAATATTTCCAAATTATACATTAGGAGAGGTAATGTCCATTTTTTCATGCATAAACAGATGAATTAGTATTATTCATGGAAAGACACGGAATGCCTTTATTATTGCGTATTGCATAATGTTAAAATTAGTGCATCGTCATTTTAAAATTGAATAAATTTGTTGCAGTTAAATTATATTTCGTCCTGAGCCATATTAAAGATTTATAAAACTATGTTGTAATTTCAATGGTTAAAAAAACTGTCGAAATATTTTAATCATTAAAAAGACTTCATTTTTAATAGGAAATATGCATTTTCAATCATAAATTTGCAATATTTAATTATAATTGAATGACATTTTTACCGACTTTTAATTTCATCAATGACTAGAAAACGTCAAAAAATTTTAGAATTATTAAGAAAAATAAATTTTTTCACGATTAACTTTTGAAATGTTGATAAAATCTTTTTGATGTATTTCATTCATATAAATATTAAAGCCATTATGAATGCAAAGTTTATTTTTTAACATGATTTTTTTTAGCTGCGGAATCTTTTAGTATGTACTCAGATTAACGAATTATATAAAAAAAATACAAACATTTTTGTGTATTTATAAAATAATTAAATTTTATTTTTGCAGTGCTATGATAAATATTAAATGCAAACAATAAAATAAAACAAAATGTTAAAAATAAATTGCAGCTACAATGCCGAATAATTTTCGGAACTTTAGTTGAGGCTTCGCTGCAGAGACACGAAAAGGTTTTGGTGTATGTCTGTCTGTATGTGTCTTATGAAAGAATTACATAAATTTCATTCTTCTATTACTGTGATAAATGAAACAAACTGTAAGAGATAAATTGCATTTACAATGCCCAAATAATTGCCCTATTTGGAGACTTTCATTTGATACGTATTGTGAGCAATTGCATAGGTGTATTGAATGCAAAAGTATTAACATAATCAGTAATCAATAATCAATAACATGAATTATGACTCAGCTGTAGAGAGACACAAAAAGTATTTGCTGTATGTCTGTATGTATGTGTCTATGTCTAGCGATAACTACCGTAAAAGCATCCGATCATCTTGAAATTGGAAAGATATGTTGGTGAAATATCTGGAGTTAGCTGAACAGTTTTTTGTTCATTTGGGTCATACATTTGGAAAATATAGAACTTTTTCTTTTATATCATAATATTTTCCTATGTAAGTTCTCCGATTTAAAACTTTATAATTCATTGAAAATAAAATGACACGTTTGTATAATTCATTAAAATTTCAAATTATGAATATCTTATTTTTGCTATATACAGGTCTTAATCTAAATCTATCAGTTTGAAATTTTGTCAATACATTTTTCTCACAATCGAAAATAGTTATATAATAATTAGTGGAATCTTGCTCATCTGTTCCAACAATATATAAATTAATAATATATAAAAGTATGAATTGTTATGATTTTGAATCATATTTCTGATTTCTTTTATTTTCCATTTAGAAGATGCCTATTAACTGCTTCGTTGTGTTTCAAAGAAAAAAAAATCATCAAAAATGCAGGATATGTGTGTAAGATACACCGTATTAGCTATTTAGCGTTTGGAAAATAATTTGAAATCTTTTGTTTAGAGGAATATTCAAAACAATTTCAAACAATTCAAAACATTAATTCGATATTGTGAAATATGAAGAATAATTGTTAAACGACTTCATACATAAAGAAATTTATATGCGTTTTTAATATGCTTAAGGATGTTGTATTGTTAAAACTGTAAAATTATTATACGCTATCGACGTGCACTATAATATCTTTTCTATAGGAAACCGTTTCAGTTGTGAGCTCATTCTGAAGCTTACATGGTTGTAGTACATAACCTGTTGCGTACGCTATAGATAAAAATGTCTCAATTCTACGAGGCTGGTTCAATAATTATTGTTCCGAGAGTGTATAAAATATTTGTACTGCTGTGGTTGATGTGGAATATTGAAGCCTAACGTCATTAGATAAATATATGCTCAATTCCAGAACTGTAGTTGCTATATTATTTTTTTTTCGTTTTTGGTGTAAGAAGTCGCACCTAGGTTGAAAAGGGGAGGGTTGGGGTGTGACAGTGTGCTAAAACGTGGCTAAGGCTGTTTGGACTCGTGATCATATTGTTGAAGCCACGTCTCATCCACTGTCACAAATCTATCGCAGAATTGATTCAGGTCAGGTACCATAAGCTCCAAACCAACCTTTCCCCCGAACCCCCCCTAGTTTAAAGCTAGGTGCCACCTCTCACACCTAAAACGAAAGCAAATATGTTAATATAGCAGCAACGGTTCTGAAATTGAGCATATAGGCATCTAAGATATTAGGCTTCAATATTCCACATTAACCATCGCAGTGCAAATATTTTATACACAATCGGGAGAATAATTATTGGACCACCCTCGTATATACATATGAGTGTGTGGAAATAGGTACAAAAACATAAGGTATATAAAAAACAAATGCAAGCTAAAATGTATCAAACGATACAATGAAAAATAAAATAAAAATCTGTGAATGTGATACGGAATCGGCATAGGTGCCTCATATCCATAATTCATTGTGAAGATACGATCCTACAGCGGATAGCAAATGCACACGCTTATCAACAAATGTGTACAAACCTTTTTAAATTAGAGAGATAGAGCATATAAATTTGTGTTTTGTTTCTTTTTTGATTGTATATAATAAGTATATTACGTAAATTTAGTTTTATATTTATAATCTTTGCTTATTTTTATATATATTACTATTGGTACTATTTTTATTTTTACAATTTCAATTACTGATATTTTGAAATGCACACTGTAAGATTACAAATGAATATTAAACCATTCCATGTAGTTTAATTTTAATGTTTAAAATGTTTATTCTAAAGTTTTCAAAATAGATTCATGTTCAAAAATATATTGGCATCTTTAAATAATAAAATAACAAAAAACTAAGCACACTTAAAAATTACATAACCAAAGTATAATTATATAATTAAAAATTACAACCATATTTTTCAGTCCACGAGTGACAAAATATACAGCAAGTTCATATACAGATACACACAAACGTTAAAAACAATGTTTGAAACGGATTACTATTAAAAGCTACTTAGGAATATAGGTATTGCAAGCGGATTAACATATGTGCACTTGCATACTCATTAGAGTTATCTAATGCATATCACCTGATGTTTATGAATTTAAATTATCCGTAATTTATGTAAAGCGCTTCTATTATGTTTGGATCTATTGCTATTCAATTGTTACTGGCTAAATTCCATAGGTCCAGTTGTATTATCATGTGTTTGAAAATCATTCTGGCTTGTCATAACATTTGTATTTGATTGAAATGTAGAATATTTTCTTTTATTTTTTTTTAAACTAACAATTAAGACAATCTTTTATATAGGTGTTTTTATGAAAATTAGGAGAATTGTTTTAAAAACTCATTTATGTAAAAATAGACACAATTTAATTTTTAGGAACATAACCAATTCTTACAAAATTGCTGGCAATTTTTTTCTTTTGAAATGTGTTTATCGAAGGTAATCCGAAATAACATCACAGCATCTTCATTTTCATTTTATGATAGCTACAAATACGATACCCAGCCTGGCATTTATCACTCACGTATGTCGGTAAGGATCAGAGTTCGATTTCCAGCTTGGACATATTTCATTCTGTTGGTTATATTATATTCTTAACTAGTAATGTGAAAATTCACGTATTTAATATTCAATAATTTCGTGCGTAATTTTACTGCTGAAAATTAATTGAAAGATTAATTAAAAATTATATGTGTTCACATATGCTAGCTTTATTTGTGTTTCGTGTTTTCCGCGTGGTTGTGCGCTCACGAAGACTTTTCCATCTTGTACTGTGGTTCCAGCATTATCGACATATAGGGCGGTCCATCTGTTGGTTCTTTTTCAAACTATGACTATTTCACAAGTTATTCGTGTCAGCTGCCATGTGTCATGCATGTATGAACTGCCAAATGTGTGACATTTCTAATTATTGACTCGTTAAAACATAAAAACGGTGCAACGTTACACATTACTCGCCAAACCATCAAGTTATGGAACGAGAAATCTCCAGACCACGTAATTTCAAGAAAATCTGATGTGAATTGGCCGCCAAGATCGTACGATTTAATCCCAATGGACTATTTTCTTTGTAGATTTCTGAAAAGTAAAGTGTATATCAATGTCCCCCGCACAATCCCAGACCTCAAAAGTAACATCAGGGCTGAAATTTTCGCCATAAATCCGCTCATTCTGGGAAAAGTCATCGAAAATTTTGATGTCCGGATGATGGCATGTAAGCAGACACGCGGTGGCCACATATGCGATATTGTATTCCAATACATAAATGGCATAGACCCGCCTTCCATGTTCAATAAAGAATTTCAATTTTCACTCATAAAATATGCGTCTTCTTTCATAACAAAAAAAGAATCAACAGATGTACCACGATTTATGTGAGTGAGAAACTCCAGGTTGGGTACCGTACTCATAGTGCAAAGGCAGAGCTTCAGAGCTTTATTCCAAGCATCCAGGTTCAATTTCCGACTTGGACATTTTTCACTCTGTTGGTCCTACGCTTAGTTAGTAATGTGAAAATTCACGTATTTAATTCAATAATTTCTTCCGTAATTTCACATTTGAAAATTAATTGAAAGATTAATTTAAAATTATCTAGTACTATTGAATATATTAGTTTACTAATATGACTTCTAAAAGTAATGTTAAGAGATAAAATTAATAAAACTGATGTTAAGGAGCATTTCAAGCCGAAAAATACTGATATTGAAAGATCTGATATGTTGTAGGACAAGAAATTATTCCGTACTCAATATCAAGAAGATGAGGCAATAAACTAAGTTAAAGACCATTACCTGGATTTATCTTAAACGTCTTCTGCAAATCTGGATTATGAGATACCCTTGTGTTTACAAATACCTTTAGCTAGAAATCATACGGCAATTTCGTTGTAACTTTGGGGAAATTTTAAATATACTTACTTAAAATTTTATGCTTTAAATGACATTATTTAAGTGTTGGTGTTGTATAACAAAAATGAAGTCTTTTGAGTGGAAGCTGTCATAAAAGTCATAGAGTTTAATTGTATTGCCTCAAAAGTTCTGATTTAAGCAAACCATATTTTAATATTAATTTTAATATTAATATTAAAATATGTACATAAAATAACTAAAACCCATTTAGTAAACCTCAATAACATGTGAAAATTTTATGCCAATCTGAGTATATTTATGAGAGTTGGAGCACGTAGGGACTGTCGATAGAGTGTAGACGGCAGATCGACAGACAGATAGACTGAGAAGCTGAATTCTTAAACACTTTTCACCCCTGTTGGAAAGAGGTAAAAAACTGAATATATTAAATTATTTTTTTAATCGTGAAAATTAAAAGTATTATATATAACATGAAATTTTATTTATTTTTGTTTTGTTTTGTTTATTTCAAGAAAAATATTTATTGAAGACATTTCCGCATTAAAATGATTGTTCACATTATTGAGAATAGTTCATTTTATATACTGAATTGAATTAATAATGATTAAAAGTATCATTACATTTCATTTTATTTTTTCTTATGAAAAACAGGATGCGTTTTTAATAGGTATACATTTGTATGTGAGAGGTTATCAATATAGATCAACTTGAGCAACAAAATTTACCATCTATGTTTTTATTTTTTAGATTGTATTGATAAGAAGTATGCAGTAACGTAGAAAATGATGATGTATAGTACGTAAATTTCAGTGAAAGAAGATTCGTATCATGTTTAAAAAAATTGTCTTTTCTGCTTAAATGCTACTGAACGCACTTACAGACGTAAAATAAATGGTAGGGTTGTTTTGGAGCTTTATTGTCATATTTTATGCACAATGTCTAAAAATTCAAGGTCTACAATTAGTCTTCAAATACTACAAAAATCAAAGCTAAAACAAGAACCCAAACGTGCATTTCATAGGACACTCGCTTTACAATTAGTCGGAAAGGCGTATTCAAATAAGTTGCTATATCCGATAGCACATAACATTTTTACCCTCATCTTTCTTATCTTTTCGAACGCTGAAGAATCTTTTTAGAGTAATTTAAATAAATATAATATCAAATGTCAATTTAATTTTAGATTTTTATCAAAAACAAGTTTTTAAATTAAATCAAAATGCTAAAGAAAAGATATAATATAACCTATCAATACTTTATTTTTTACCAAACCTCTTCAATTTATTTAATTTTAATTTCAGTATTAGAATTAAAAATTTCAAAGTAAACATTTTAAATTGCTAACACAAAATACACTGCATACTCTTATCAAACAATAAGTATTTTACTTATATTATTTATGCATTGAATTCATATTTGAAGAAAATATATTATTGGATAATACTATTTTGGCTAATATGCAGCAGTGTCTCTTATATACGATAACAATATAAGGCAAAAAAATAAGAAGTTTTAAAAATTTTTAACGTATTTTTATCTATAAATTATGTTTATCTGCGTAAATTTTAAAGATCTATTTTTAATAAAGTATACCAATCGCCCAAGATTTTTTTTTTCTTTCCGTAATATCAATTTTAGAAAAAAGAGCAAAACATCTTGCATTTTAAATAATGTTAAAAGCAATAAAATATATAAATTACATGTTTTTGTTATGTTTATCTTTTTAAAAATATTAGATTTAAATCCTATATCTTTGAAATGGTAAACATGCATGGCAAGTTAGAGGAAGAAATCTGTTTTCTTAAAAGTTTGAAACATCCTACGTAAACATTGCTTGAATTCGCTCTTTTCTTTAATTCCTGACATCCTGACAATAGCATACCGATTGACAAACAAATAATATCTATTTTGGTTGCTTTATGCAGATCTTAATATTAGTTTCTTTTAAAGAATGCGTGGAAAATAATAAATACGTATGTGGGGCATTCTCACAATCTTTTGACTTTCGGGAATAAATATCTGATGAAATTAAACTTGCTAAAATAACATTTTAATCTGATAGAAGAATACTTTAGTGATTCAAAAAAAAAAAAAAAAAGAAAGAAAAAAAAAAAGTCAGCAGTGAAATTTTTTTTATTTAACTGAGGTTTATGTTAAACTTGCGAGTTTAATTTTCCATACCATTTTACCACTAAAACTTTTTATTTTCTTCTATTTTTTTACTTATAATGAATTTGCATAGTACCCACAGGACATTCAAATAAGAAATAATAACAATGTAGTATTTTTAGTACAAAAGTTTTGTATAACATTGTCTTAAAGCGGTGTTAAAGTGTAAAACGGTATAGGAAAAAAAGACGAAATGGGAAAAAAAGGGACGGTAAGGATGGAACGGTAAGGAAAATTACCACCTATTTTAGGCAAATCATGTTAAGACTAAGAGGTAGCCACAGTGTTCATTGATTTTTAGAAACAGCTGTTAACATTGGATTAAATATATATTTTTTTATTATTTACCTCGAAAAGTGCAGGAATAAACCTTGGGGACGGTAAGACTACCAATAAAGCCACGATGCTTGAAATTGATATTTAAATGCTGATTTAAATTCTACAGTAAATTTCCTGTCAAAGAACTTTAAACATTCTTTTTTTAGCATACTTCTGCATGAGGAAAAGTCGAAAAAATCTCTGTGGCTACATCTGATGTGTTTTCTGTATAATTTTAGAAGAGGGACGATAAGGAATCTAAAACCCAGGGATAGGGTTTAAAAATAATAACAACCCTATAAATGTGTGCAGGTTAATTTTTTGCTTCATATTTATATAAAATAATAGTTTTAGTTTCGGAAAAAATGACATCGAATTATTTTTATTGAAACAATTTTATACAGACAGCTTCAAACTTAAAAATCAGCATCAGGGACACGGGACCGTATAGGTGTTTTCCTGGTATTTGGACCCCCAGCATCGTCCAAAACTTATTTATCTCATTCATATTGTTATGCAATCATGCAATGGGACGTTCCACAGTATATGAAATAAAAAAAACACAAGAACATGTACTAAAATAAAAAGTATTATTCAGGGACATAAAAGTCAAAAAGATTGTGAGAATGCCCCATTTATTCTTTACTTACTTAAATCTCACGAATTCGGGTTACTGTTGTAAAAAGAGCTTGTTTAAAAAAGTAAAATCGATATACAATGGTAATTTTGATTCTACCACAAATAATTTAAATTCTTGGTATTGTACTATATGGAAAAGTCCTTCCGGCTAGTGCCGCGAGGAAGAAGTAGCTTTCACATTCCTTATTTTTAAAAAGCAAGCTTATATTATTCAAACACTCGAAGCTCAATTTTGTGGAAACCGATTATAAGAGATTCAATACTAATTTTTATCAATACTAAATCATTATAAATGAGAATTTCGCGAAATTATTCAGCTTTATCCAAGCTGCTTTTATTTAAAATAACTTATATTTGGTTGCGAAATTCGGCGATATCTTGAAGTTCCTGCCATTTTAAGACAACATGGTGGATGAGGCTAATGAGTGAACTTGGTCGAGACCTTAGTAATTCCTGACCACATGCTCACTCACATCGGAATAGGTTGATATATACAAGTGGCTGTCGCAGGCAAATATCAGATTTTTCAAAGTGTCACTCACATTAGAAATTGAAACTGCTATATCTGAGTAATTTTTTAAGATAAAGACAAAACAAAAAATGCTCCGGAATCCTTATATCATGGTCAAATACTTAAGAATAAACGTTTTACAATTTCTAATTTTTTTCACCTCACTTTAAATACAATTTTTTATTTAATTTAATGGCCTGCTTTTTTAAACAAGATGGCTGATGAAGCTGGCCAGCGAACTTGGTTGAGACATTATGATATACTATCCACATGCCTTCTTACATTGAAATAGGTTAATAAATACGCGTGTTATCACGTGACAAATATCAGATCGTTTCAAAATGTCAGCCATGCTAGGAATTCAAAGTGCTATAATTCAACCATTTTTAAAGATATATATGAAACAAAAACTGCTCCGGAATCTTTGTATAAAGGTCCAACACATAAAAAAATCCTTTTTCGTTTTTCATTTTTTTTATATCTTATTTTAACTTTAAAATTAAAAATTTTGTTTAAAAGGCAGCCCTTTTGAAACACGATGGCAAAAGAAGCTAACCAACGAACTCGGTCGAGACACTGGTACATACTATGTACACACCAAGTTACATCCAAATCGGTTCATAAATAAGCCTGTTATCGCATGACAAAAATCAGGTCGTTTCAAAGTGTCAGCCACAATAGAAATTAAAAATACTCAGCCATTTTTTAAGATATAGACAAAACAAAAAATGCTCCTGAATCGTTGTATCAAGGTCAAACACGTAAGAAAAAAATATTTTTCAATTTTCAATTTTTTGGTACCACATTTCAAATTTTAAATTAAAAAAAAAAATTAAATGGCCGCCATTTTGAAACAAGATGGCGGATGAAACTGGCCAACGAACTCGGTCGGGACATTGGTCGTATTATGTAAACACCAAGTTACATCCAAATCGATTCATGAATACGCCTCTTATCGCGTGACAAAAATCAGGTCGTTTCAAAATGTCAGCCAACACTGTAAATTAAAATGTCTGAAAATCAAACACGGAGTGTCTGAAACGGAGTGTTCAATTTTCAGACATTTTAAAATGTCTGAATTTTTTCAGACACTTTTTGCGTGTGAATTTCAGACACTTCAAACGTCTTAATAGCATCCATTTTTTTTGTAAGCATCATACGTAGCCATGTTTGACCACGTTGAACCCTGGAAAAATATTTGGCTGGGGTCTTGCCCCCTCCACACGCCCTCCCCCCCCCCCCCCCGCAGCCTGATTTTTTTGGTGCTCCTAATTTTGGTATGCAATTTTCGTTAAGCTGTTTATTTAAATCTTTTACGACATTTTACTGATTATAATCAATATTTTGAACTTCAGGAATAGAACAAGATTAAAGCAAAAAAATATTTATCTAAATATTTGTTTTGATGATAAATGTGATTTTGAATATGATTTTTTTTTAAATCTTATTTTACTTTAAAAGTTCAAAACATCGATTACATTCAGTACAATTTCGAAACGGATTTAAAATATAAGCTTTACAAATATTGCACATTAAATTTGGTGGCACTTAAATCGTAGGGGTACGGGACACTGCTTTAATACCCATGCTTTAATCAAGAAGTTATTTTGCAAAAAATGCAACCCTACACTATGGTTATCTAAATAGAGATGTCCGGTACTCGGGAGTATCCATTGTGGAGGTTAATGGACATTCACGAATAGCGAACACCTCTATTTAGCGAATACTTTTTTAATCCGCAAAGCACACGCATACATATTTGTATACTTTTACCTCACAAAAGCAGACATCTCCGATCATCAGACAAATTCCGCGATCCCGAAGTTTCCGCTATTAAGGGCTTTTAAGATACATGGATAAATATATATATATTTATAATCTTGTCCTATTCTAAAAGTTTAAAATATTTATTATACTCGGTTGAATGTCGAAAGAGATTTAAAATGTCAGATGTACGAAAATTGAAAATAAAATCCCCCCATCTCCCCCCAAAAGAAAAATTCATATAATTTAAAAATTAGATTAAAAAAAAATTATATTGACACATAGGCAATTTTACATATCTATCAGATGATAATCACAACAGCTATTTAACTATGAGTAAAAAAATTAAAAAATAAATATTCCACTTTAATAACATTAAGAAAAAAATTACTTCGGTATTTTGTTAAATATATTTTGTGTTTTTAATCTTGCCCTACTCTAAAAGTTCAAAACTTTCATTATAATCAGTGCAATATCGAAAAGGATTTATGATATCAGCTTTGCGAAAATTGAATACAAAATCCCCCTCCCCCCACCTCCCTTCCCGAAAAAAATTTTAAATTCTTATCATTTAAAAATTAAATTAAAAAAAAATTATATTGCCACATGCCACTTCAGCAAGTTTTTATGTAGATCACAGGGTAATCACAAAAGCTATTCAACTATCAATAAAAATAAATAAATATCCTACATTAATAGCAAGAAGAAAAAATAACTTAGTTTCCAAGCTTCATTTGTCTTAAATATATATCTTAACATCTAATTGTCATTCTTGTAATTTTCGTATAAGTGTGTATAAATACAGTTACAAAAATCACAATATTAAGTACAAAATCTAGAGTTATAGCTTTTTACTTTTTCCCATTATAAATTTCAAATTACTTTTCTACTAAAAATAATCAAAAAATCAATATTATACTTGATTTCAAATCAAATACATATGTATATTTTTACTGGCAGTTTTAAAATTAAGGAGCACATAATAGATGAATCATGACAACGTCATACGTTTTCAGGTACTTTATTTATCTTATTTTTTAATCTGCGGTTTTACGTTAGGAAGAAAGATCTTTCCAAAGCTTTTTTTTTTTTCTTTCATTGTGGTCGTTACGTGAGATAAGAATTAACCATTGAAACGAAACTGCGATTGAAAGCAAGAGAATGAATATTCAACTTAAAATGTCTCTCTTTTAGTAATATTATTACTTTAAATTTGGGAAAAAAAGATGAAAATTCAGAATATATAATTTGTAATAAAAGAAAACGTCATAAGTTTAAAAATATATACTTCTAGAATTAATGGGTTTTTTCGCAAACAGATTCAAAACTAATTGAATTTCATGCAATATTTTGTTTATACTAATTAAATAATTTAAATACTAATTAATAAATAAAATCATAAAAGACACTAATTTCAGTACTATAAAGAAATTATGACACTTACTTCAATCGATGTTGCAAGAGGTCAGAAAAATTCCTCGATTTGAAATTTCAAAAACTACCCCAGTGAAGGAGAAGGGCTTGCATCATTTTAGTACGATATTTCATAAGATATCCGACTAGCCATATTTAAAGAATGAAATGTTTCATCCTCAAAATAGGACCCGCCAGACAAAAGTTTCTTTTTTTTTTGCTAGCTTCGACAGGACGAAGATGAATAACACAATATTATTGATATAAATTAATACGAATTAACACTAAGTCCATTGCACACGCTTTGTAGAATTTCCGGGTGTAATCTTCAAGCGTCGTCCACTTCTGTTCTGTGTCTATCCCGCCCTTATATGGACGACAGCTTCTAAGAGACATTGGCACACACGTCAGATGCATGTATTCAATAAATAAATAATCCAAGTGAATACGAATTTAAATCACAGAACTTCACATTCCGCGAAAAACGAATTAAAATACACGCGTACATAAAAACAAACTTCGTTTGAATTACAATGTATACCAACTTTGAACGAAGACATCTAAAACGCATGCGCGACTTGCAGTGCCCCAGTGCCCCCTGGTGGTTATTGCGTCGGAAGAATCAAAACGTCTTAAATTAAGACACGTTTGAAGCAACGAAGTGTCTTAAAATAAGACGTTTGCGGATATTTTAGACACTATTCTCAGTTCATTTACACCATGATCATACTAAGACACTTATGTATCTTAAATTAAGACATCTATAATGTCTTAATTTTCAGATTAAGACACTTAAGTGTCTAAAATTCTTTTTCAGTCACATATGTGTCTAAATTTAAGACGCCTCTATTTGCAGTGAAGCTAGAAATTCAAAGTGCTAAAACTCAGCCATTTTTTAAGATATAGACGAAACAAAAAATGCTCCGGAATCTTTGTATCAAGGTCAAACACATAAGAAAAAATATTTTTCAGTTTTAAATTTTTTGGTACCACATTTCACATTTAATTTTTTTTTATTTAAATGACCGCCATTATGAAACAAGATGGCGGATGAAGCTAGCCAACGAACTCGGTCGAAGCATTGGTGATCAGATATATATATATCAACTTTTGAATGGAGGGTGGTTTCGGGGTCTGGGGGTGATGATCGATGAAAATATACCAATTTTTTTTTTTAATCTCTTTCCTCCGAACGGCTGCAATATGTAACATTTCTAATGAAAACTACCTAAAAATATTCAATGGATTATAGTGCAGAATTTTTTATAGTGCATTGTTTGTAATTGTAA
Source organism: Maratus speciosus (assembly GCA_963932465.1). Lineage (NCBI taxonomy): Eukaryota > Metazoa > Arthropoda > Arachnida > Araneae > Salticidae > Maratus > Maratus speciosus. The sequence goes on along the minus strand of OZ010786.1, from coordinate 514,619,261 downwards.
ATATGTGCGAACTTTGAGGAAATTTATATTATTGTAATTTTCGTTGCAATTGTAAATATATGTGAACTTTAAGAAAAATGTGTTTTTAGCATTTTATATATCTATTTCTATTATTTAAGTACCCACATATATAAAGTACGCAATTAAAGTCCACAAACTTAAAGCTGTTTGTAGTCGAGTCACTATTCATCAGAAAAATCTGAAATTTGGAAAGCATTTAAATGAAGGGATGCTTATACGAAGAGATGTGAAAGACATTTAGCATAAAAAATAATTTCATAAATTGCAACTAGGGAGGTTTACTGTTAAAATTTTAACTTATATTCAAATTCTAGTAACCACTGATGTATCTGCTCGCAAACAATGTAAATGTTAAATAAAAAGTCGCTATGAATTTCTTGTCATTCTCATGCTTTTCCACGGGGATTGTCGTGTAGTTTACAAGATTTGTTTCACTTGTGAAACTTTTGTTTTATCAAATTGGTGATGCCGCATCGGTTCTTCAGAAAATTCTGCGATATTACCTTCATAAAATGTCATGCGTTTAGCAGTTGGTCTTCAGGTCATGCCTGCACGTCTGACATTTTAATTGACATTCCTTCCTCGATGCCAGGTAGATGATAATTGGCCTTGGACAATTCTATGGACCGATGAAGCTCATTTTCATCTAGATGATATGAATACACTCGAATGCTAGCGAATACCCTCAATTTCCTCATCTGGGATGATGAAAATCCTCATTTTATGCTTCGTATCTTTGTTTCATCAGAAATATTTTCTTGGTATGTTTCTGGTTTACTGCTGAATTTATAGTCGATTCGTTTTTATTTCAAGAATTAACGCCGAGAAGTCAAGTAATATGTTCTGCAACTGAAAAGCCTTATGCATCCCTTCAAGAGAGCAACATTATCTCGTATCTGCAAGCAAGTCAATACCGTGATAGAACAATTTTCATGCAGAATGGATATCAATCTCAGATTGTCACTTGCGTTAAAATTTTTCTTCATTGTCATTTTTATGACGATCGGGTCATTAATCAACATTTTGTCGTGTCTGGTCTCCAAATTTCCCAGACCTCATTACTGCGAATTTTCGTTCTGGGGCTACTTAAAACTGAAAAAACTGAAACTACTAATAAATTTATTTCAGTATTATTTTTATTTATCATCAATGCAACCTCTAACGTATAATAATTTTAGTTGCATTGAAACGGTATTAATAATTTATTAACGGGGTTTCTGCTGCTGTACGTTTGATAGGAAATGTTTTATACCTGATTCCTGTATTGTTATTTAGTAATAATCAAGATCAAAATTGGCTCAATTTATCATTTTATTGCAGTGACTGTTTCATAAAATTCATTTAATGAAATAAAGCCTTTTAAAAATCTTACAGACAGTTACTTATCGAAAACGCTAACCATCACATAAAAAGAAAATTTTTTAATGTGTTAATTCATAAAGAAATGATTATACAATTTGTGCTGTCTGTATACGTTAAGCATAATTTTGTTTCACAAACATTATTCGGTCGTCACAATGCAAAAGCATAAAAAGAAATAAACGATACTACTTAGGGTCGTGCATAAGAATTTGACGGTTGAACATGCCATTTTGCAATTTCAAACAACACTTGACAATAATGTTCAAAACATTGAACAGTATTTGTCAATGTATATAAGTTTATATTTTGCTAAATTATTGAAAAATAATAATAATAGGTCTTCTTGCGGCAATATTTGAAGTTAAATATTTTCTAACAAATGTCTTCCGCGTCCCTTTAATTAGACACATTCCGTATTTCAAAATTTTCTGATGAGTAGTTTTGACTATAGACAGTTTCGAGTATTCAAAACTTTAAATATTTACACACAATATTTTATAATTAAATTACAATTCACTGTATTCACTTTACTTTGAGAAATCTTTTTAAAAAAATTTAAATCAACTTTTGCACTTTGAATAAAATTATCTACATTACTAGGAGAGAGAAATTTTTAATTAAGTTTTAAATGTAGCGTTGAAAATATCTTTAAGAGAATTTTAGTTTAAAATTGTTGAAATTTCTGATTAATAACAGGCTAAAAAATGAACATATATAAAAATGACATTATCACAGGGACAAAAACATTCTACAAAAAATGCATTGGGTATTGTCTTGTTGGATTTCATACTACCAGCACTTAAGTTACAAACAGGCAATGCCATCGTTGTTACTGACCCATCATATGTAGTATAGGGTAAGTTTTGTAATCGTTTTAAAAATGGGGAAAAAAAGACGGTTTCAGACGCTGGAGATTCCGAAAAACATATTTATAGAAAAAAAAAATATCCGTCCGTTTGTCTGTCTATCTGTCTCTGTGTGTGTCTTTATACGCTCTATCTCCCGAAGAAATTGAGATAGAGACTTGAAATTTGGCGTGTACTTAGTATGTAAGAATTACAAGAAGCTTATTGAATCTCCTTAACCTCGATTATACGGAACTATTTTTTCTGACTCTCGAAATAATCGTTCTGACAAAAGATATATAAAACCTTTCGAAAATGTTCATTTTAAGGAGTGAATTTAAAAGACGATAATGAAATATAAATTTTTCATAAAGAATGAAGGAGATCGGATAATTACTTACCGAGATATTTGTAATCCTATTTTCCACACTCTTCGGTTTTTCATGACTCTGTATTTCATTCAAATTTTAATTCAAAGATATATTTTAATTGGAGATAAGACGCTTAATACGACGCTGAAAACTGTTAGTTATTATGATTATCATTTTTGAAGTTATAAGGATGTTTCTTTTATGCATTTTAGTAATAGAGCATTTAAATTTTATGAAGTCATCAAGCCACGATTTTAAACACTCTATCTACCAAACAATTGAGATAGAGGCTTGAAATTTGGTATGTACTTAGAATGTAATAGCGCGACAAAGCCTATTAAATTCTGAGTTATCCCTGGATATGCAATTTATAAATAGTTTGCACATGTTTTCTTTTCATATTTTATATTATGCATAACCATGATAAGTAAGTATAACGGTGACCCCCCCCCCCCCCCAACGACTAGTTTTCCAATGTAAGTATAAGTATGAGTAATAAGTCTTAATTGCGTCCACTAATACTCTTATAACAATATATATTCCGAACGGAAAGTCAAAACATATATTAAAATATTTATCATAATTTTAATGTACTTTTAATGTGTTTTTAGTAACGTCTTTTAAGCAAATAAATATTTTAATATATGTTTTGACTTTTCCGTTTGGAATATATGTTGTGATATTACTAGTTTTCTTATGCAGTGATAAAATATAATTAAAGCAAACTCTTAAATTAAATGGAAATGTGACCCTGGTGAATTTAGATGAAATTGTTATATGCTGCATCAATGCTAATGAAATGTCTCAATATGCGCAATTCTAAAAAAAGGGCTATTTTGATACTATGACCGTCAAAAAATCTTACTTTGTATTAGATGGCTGCTAACATTTTGGTATTTGCTAAGTCAAATAAGTCATAATTTGAACCAAAATAATTATTTAAGGTAGCGTTTTCTGTTGAATCCAAAATGCCTATATCCAACGCCGCACAACCCCTGTTCATAATAAATAAAGGTATCTACAGTGTTATTTAAAATTATGTTATGCAACGATGTAATATGAATTACGATCTTCAGATGGTTATTAGCCATTTTTTTCTATTGTTCCCAATACGATATTTAATAAGAATCGCGTGAACATATAACAATTTCAACAAATGCTACTGGAGCTATATAATCTTCATATACTAAATTGTACATGGACCTTTAAGTAAGTGTGCAAAGAAAAGTGTTTATTTTTTAACTTATTTGCATAAAACATAAATTTCTTGAATAGTGATTCTGATAGAAAAATATATTATTCTTAAATAAAAGAATTATAATACTTGTTTTAGTACCATTATAAATGTTTTAGATGGATATAGATGTCAACTAATGGAAAATTCGGTATATTATCTTATAGAAATTATTTTTCCCTTTTTTATCTTAACGGTTTTTACATCATGAAGTCTGTAGCACTAAAATATCATTTTAAACTTAAATGTGTGATAATTTGAGAAAAATTCTATTTAGCATTTATTTTGAAATTTAATCAAACTTTAGATAACGTGTAGCGCAATGGCGTACCCAAAGAAATGGGGGCTATGGGCACCTGTATTTTGTAACAGAAATCTATGCCTTAATTATCAGTAGAATTATGCAAGTAAAATAAGTAGATAATTACTTTTAGGAAATAGTGGTATTCTAAAAAAAACATGAGAAATTGAAAAAAAAAAAAAAAACATAAACCAATGAATTAATCTATGTGATTCTAACAGTTTGTTATTTTGACATATTTCATATTTTAAAGGTGGTTATTAATTTATTTTTGTGGAACATTACTTGTAAATTCTTCAATCTTGAAAGAATAAGCAAGTGAGTAAATGAAATATCTGATTTCTTAACCCTCTTATTGCCAAGCAAAACACAAAATTATAATGTTGTTTTCTCTGTATTTTATTTTTTTTAAGCTAAACAAAAATATGGTTTTTAAAACATGATATAAAACTTACCTACGTATATGAATGGATTCCCTTAGAGTATTAATCATTACTGAATGTTTTAAATCTGCATTATATATGTAGAATTATATTAATTTTAATAATTCTTCTATTGTAGTGAAACCTACCGCTTAGAGAACGGAGAGTGGTGTCCAGGAGTGGATGAGCGGGATTGCTTTCAAAGCTGGTTTACGATGTCTTGCTCTTCCTTTTGAAGTTTCCAAGTTTCTTCGATTCTCGTCGTAAATTTTGGTTAGCTTAAATTAGGCAGTCCACATGAAGGGAAATCTCCCTATAAGCTTATATCGCTCTCTCATATAATCTGCCATAGTAAGCACCATTTTTTTTTCCAAGAACTAATTATATTAATTTTAATAATTCTTCTATTGTAGTGAAACCTACAGCTTAGAGAACGGAGAGTGGTGTCCAGTAGTGGATGAGCGGATTGCTTTCAAAGCTGGTTTACGATGTCTTGCTCTTCTGTGTAACCTTTTGAAGTTTCCAAGCTTCTTCGATTCTCGTCGTAAATTTTGGTTAGCTTAAATTAGGCAGTCCACATGACGGGAAATCTCCCTATAAGCTTATATCGCTCTCTCATATAATCTGCCATAGTAAGCACCATTGTTTTCTCAAGAAATCAAATATCTATTTATATAAAATGCAAGTCTGTGTGTCCCTCACAATTCCATTTGGACCGAATCATTGATCGCGGACATGATTCCGATGCTGTAAATAAGGCAATTGTTCGACTCATGGAAATAATCTACGTTACAACGTTTTAAGTTTTAATTAAAAATAACCAGCTACCAACAACAAATTACCGATTTAAACAAACGAACATTTCAGAAATTGTGATTAATTTTTCAAATGCATACAATGTGTAATGAGACATTCATTTTTTAATATTCATTGATATAAATTTAAAAACTTTCGCGCATTGGATATTGTAACTCCTGTAATATTAATATGCCTTTGACGTCATTCGCCTATGAACCAATGAAAATAGTATTTTTGAATTTAAAAGCAAAGTCTTAGAAAACCCAATTTTCTGTACTTTTATATTATCCTGTGGCAAATCTCGCCAATAGTAGTTATTTTTTCGCGTATGCGATTTAGAAAAAATGCTTTGAAATTGAAATAAAATGCTATGGTATTTATTGTTATTGTTGACGTGTATTTTAAAGGAAATGAGCGAAAGACATGTATTTTAGTCAACGAAACAGCACCGAAAACTGGCGATATGAACTATTAAATAATAAAGCTTTGTAAAAATTCACCATAAAATAAAGCAAAACATTTTTGACCTTGTCCCCTTTTGGACACGAGTTTACTGTATGACGAGCTGTTAATAATTTTAGCTCGAAACACGTCCTATATTTTGTTTTATTTTATGGTGATTTTTTACAAAGCTTTATTATTTTAATGTATTTTAGTCGTATGGAATACATATATTTTGAATGTTTGTATTTTAAATAAAAGTTATTAGTCCAGTCATTTGGTAGAAAATAGGGGAAAGTTTTGGTGTAGTTTTGATATTTGGTGCCTTTATATTTTTTGGGTCGCTGAACACGAATCTGAAGTTTGCCAACAAAATTTATCCCGGGAAACACGTTTTTTTTGGCAAAAAACTGAGAAAAAAACGGGATTTTCTTTGTTTTTTTAAAATAACTTCAAAATTGTGCATTTTACGCAAAAGTCCTCAGTGCATAAATTAAAGAAGATAAAATTTCCTACAGTTTACGTATTAAAAGTTTTTTTCTCTGATTAATGGTTTAGTCGTGACAACGCCGCAAAAATGGGTGTGAAAATAAAACGGGAATTAAGGCAGTGCACGGTGGGTGATTTACCGATTCTAGCTGGTCATAATTATTTTTGGCGTCAATATAGTCGCATCGACATGAAATTGAAAAATGTTATTGATATTCACTATTGAATGTTAGGTATTGTAAAATGTTGCGTGTAGCAGTCATAATTTCGTTACAGGAACATTCAAAAGTATTTCATTATATTACAGCGTTTGGGGAAAAATCGTTTGTGTTTTTTTTTTTTCAATAATGTTTCATAATTTCAAAAACTTTGAAATTTATATACATATCTATGAAGTGCACTACAAGATGATTTCTTATAGAATATGTTATGGGTAGTATTTATCGATCATTTACAGGGACACTAAAATAAATTATGTTACATTACGGTCTATGGAGAAAAATTGTTTGTGGTGTATTTTGTTCATGTTACACCATTTCAAAAGTATTTAAATTGATATATACTCGTATCTCCGAGGTGCTCTATAAGATGCTTACAATTGAATATGATGTGCCATTGATCTTTCATATACAGGGGCACGCAAAATAAATCAGTTATATTTTTCTCTGTATGAACAATAATTGATGAAAGTGCATTTTCAGTTGTGGAACACTTTTTAAATTTTAAACATTGCATACTATTTAGCGTGTATAAATTCTATAAATCATATATAGGGCTGTACAAGACATCTATTTACCCGCTTATTGCCGGAAATTGCTAACGAAGAATTTTCAACTGTGCTATGCGTTCACTAACAGTTCTAAACTTTAGCATATTGTGAATTATATGATAAATCTATAGTTCATATACAGGGATGTACAAAAGTTTCAGCTATTTTTTTTATTTTGGTTGAAATTGTGTTTTCAAACGTGTTATATGTTTTACAAATTATTATTTAGACATAGTTTTTCACGTTATTTAATTATGAAGTTTTATTATAGTAGCCCGAATGCGTTCAAAAATGTTCCATAATCTGATTGACGCATGATTTTACGTTCTTCTTGATAATTTTAATGATACTTTCTTAACGGTATGGAAGCTAAAGTGATAAAACTATTTTTGTATTATTATAACAGATTCTAAAATTTAAGGTACGGGACAAACATTCGACAGCATTAAATGAAAATTGCTGTGTTGCATATTCTGTTGTATATTCATATTTATTTCTGCACAAACTTTACAGGAAACCTAACAGGAACCTTATGTTAGATAGGGAATCATAAGATATCATTATTAATTTATCATGAGAAAATGCCTACATTATGTTTTGCATTGTATCAAATCTGAATTTGTCTGGATCAATTTTGTAACCACTCAGAATTTGCAGCCAAGTAATATATTTTAAATGATTTTGTCCCGATATATCTACATACAACTGGCAATTTTTGTCCAAATTTGGTCATAAATTTAAACATTTCGTTCTTGCAAAACTTCATGTGCTCTTCGTTGTAATTTTCCTCTATAAACAAAATATTTTGAACCAAATTCACATTTTCGTTACATTTTAAATCTTGTCGCCGTTGCATAATGGTGCAAAAGTTTATTTATGTAACTAACTTAAATTCTGCTGTCTTTGATTTTTTTAAAAAAAAGGTACTTGAACTAAAATGTCAAGAAAAAGTCATGCCAAAAGGTATCAAATATTTTTTATTAAAAAAACATTTATTTTATACTGTTGGTAGTAATAAAAACACCCACTAATTCTATACGTCTATTTTCAATGCTGTAGATGTCGATGAAAAGCAGGGGCCCTCAAGTAAAAGAAAGCAGAAATAATATTTTTTTGTTTTTTAAATAAATGTACTTACTAATGTACATGTTTATTTATAATTAACTAATGATTCATAATGAGTCGTCTTATTTATTATCAGCAACTTCATTGTAAAATGTAGTCATTCATATAATCTTTAGTATAATTTATAGTCAATGCTTGTGTAAAATGGTCAGTTTTCATGTTAAATCTACGTACAGCGGCGTAATTCCCATTTTCTGTGAATTTTTTGATTTTCATTCCCATTTTTGTGGCATTGCCACGGCTAAACCATTGATCAGAGAAAAAAACTTTTAGTACATAAAATGTAGGAAATTTTATCCTCTTCAATTTATGCATTGAGGACTTTTACGTAAAATGCATAATTTTGAAGTTATTTGGAAAAAAACAAAGAAAATCCCGTTTTTTTCCCGTTTTTTGCCAAAAAAACGTGTTTCCCGGGATAAATTTTGTTGGCAAACTTCAGATTCGTGTTTAGCGTCCCACAAAACATAAAGGCACCAAATATCAAAACTACACCAAAACTTTCCCCTATTTGTCCTTTTTGAGCACCTAATGCCTGGACTATATGGTTTTTAAATGAAATGAGTTAAAGGTTTTCATTTTAAGTGAAATTAATGCAACGAATGATGCTAATGGAAACAATATTTGACGACATTTCTTTTTTTCTTTTTCTTTTTCTTTTCTTTTTTTTTTTTTTTTACAAAATTAATTATTTTTTAACATTGCATAATTGCATAATTTTAAATTTTACACCGCTGAATAGGGAGGGTGTACTTTCAGTTGTAAAATGTATGAAAATTGTATTTCAATTTAATGACTTTATATAATTTTTATACCAATAGCTCGATTACGGAATATGTATATCTTTATCTATTACTTCAAATTTCAAGGGGAAATCACGATTTCTACCTACCGTCCTTGGACGTGCGTTTACACTAGTGCCTTATAAAGATTGTCTGGATTTGTTTTATCATTTGATTTTTTAATACACTAACAATAGTATTCTCATACTAAAAACAAGTAATATCTATTGTGGTTAATTTATTCAGATAACGCTTATTAAGTAATTTTGAGAAAATATTGCAAAATAATAAATATGAATAAATGCTGTATTTCGCATTCGATTGTAAATTAAAAATAACTCTCTTTTATCAACCATGGATTTTGGATTTTTAAAGATTCTTAAGGAGTATAAAAATTAAAAAAAGAGTATAAAATTAAATTAATAAACTAGAATTGTTATTTTAACTGAACCTTGAATAATTTAGCTGCATAAAATTTGTCATGTAACGGAATATTAAATATTCTCTACTATTTGTTTTTGATTTTATATTTTCTTTTATTCAAAGCCTAGATAATACTTAATAGCAATATTATTTTATAAATGCGTTATTTACACACAAAAGAAACTTTTTTTAACTACATTTAGAAAAATTATCCAAAAATATTACATATTAAATAAATAAATCTGTACTAAACATTAGCTGTTGTGACATATTTACTTTTAAAGATGTTTATAGATTTATCTTTAAAAGAACATTACTTTTAAATCCTTCACTCTTAAAACAGTAAACAAGCCAGTAAATGAACAGCAGAATGTTTTCTTTAGAGATTAAAAGATTCTTCACAAAGGTTATTTGGATTTGCTTTGCCCTTTGATTTTCTAATACCCTAACAATAGCATACCAACAGGAAACATACAAAATCTATTTTCGTTTCTTTATAAAGATGACGTGGATAATTAATTTTAAAATAATAATAAATGTGAATAAATACAATCTTTCGCATGTGGTTTTGAATTAAAAATAAATCTCTTCTCTGCTTATTCTATTGAAAAGAATTACTTTATTAAAGTAGAATAGTTTTTTATTTCACACAAAATAACTTATACACATTAAATTTCGTCATATAAAGGAAGATTTAATAAATTGGTAAAATTCGTATTTTCACCTTAATATTTTCTATAAAAAAATAATGTCATTGAAAACTATATTAAAATTTAATTAGCTTTATGAAAGTTCAGATGATAGGCATTTATTTCTTTAAGCTCAATTCGCTGCCCTTTTCCCTTTTGAGAAATTGTGAATCAGTTTTATAAAATTGAACAAAATGTAACTCTAAATGTAAAATTGAATACAGATTTCAATCAAATTTTGAAAGATGCTGTTACATTTATATTTTATAAAATATTAATTTCAAAACATTGATTATCAGACTTTTTAACAGGAAAATATTTTTTTTTTTTTTTTTTTTTTTTTTTAGACTTCTGTATTCATCCTTCCTATATACTACTTCATATTGCTTAGTCTTCTAATTCTTACATTCTAACGAAAGAGCACGTTATTAACAACATTTCTAAAGTGTTAAAAGTAATTAAGCGCTTTCTCCCATATTTGGCTTGTATATATTATATTAAAATATGATTAGTTTCTACATATTATTATTATTATTTACCCGACTGAAAAGAAGGGTTATGTGTTTCACGCGTATCTGGGTATGTGGATTGCTTTATACCCTCGAAACGTCCCAACGGCTGGATGGATTTTAATGAATGAGCTCTCTATCGATTCGTCTTAACGACTCGGTGGTTATAGGCTAGTTTTTGCTTTTATACATTCAAAATGGCGGCCGTAAAATACAAAATAGCGGTAGAAACGAAAAAAAAATTACGCACCCTATTGAGTGGCATATCATTGGAAAGGTCTTTCAAAATGAAGACGATGTTTCATTGACTATTTTACAGTCAGAAGCTCCGTTAAAATATTATACAACCTGGAAGTTGTGTATGTAGGACCTCTAGCTTTACTGCAACTCTAACCATCATAGACATCTACAGACCTCATCAAAACTGTGTTTATAGATAGGAACTAACAATTAAACACAACTTAAAAGTCATCAATACAAGTAAATAAAAAAAATAGGTAGGTAATATAAACAAGTACTATAAAAAAATATTTTAAGTAAATTCCTACTTAGGTCAATAAGAGAATTTTTTTCTCCCATTCTTTTTACCTTTTGAGTGGCGCTTAAAATTCCTTGATCAAGAAGAGGGCTCTCTCGGTCTTAAACTACCTTGATCAAGAAGATGGCTCCTCGATTATGGAAAATTAATTAATTTAATTTAATTAAGGAATTAATATTTGAATAAAACTGGATTAACATCAAGTGTCATCCACCATAAGTTTAAAAAATTTATTTGAGCTTGATTGGATGAATAATAAGTATTTTATTAACGATTGAAAATTTGAACAAGATATATATAGCGAGAGTGTAAGCTAATAGTAGGAATTAAAAAAAAAATTCACATTGATGAGAAATAATTAATTTGTTCGCTTTTTAAGCAGTCGGATTTTTTGATTTTTTAAATTTAATTGTTTATTTAATTTTAACTTAGTTTTTCCAAATCATGGCCTTTTTTAAGGCGTCTCAGGACTCAAAGCTTTAAAATTTTCGAAATTTTAATTTTTTTAGATGTTCAGCTCCTATCTTTTCTGAACCTTTTGATGTAATTGTTTTCTTGAAATTCCTATTAGAACAAAATTTATGACTTTTAGAACCCGCTCAATAGCTGAAGCGGCGTTTCCGAAACTTTGAAGCCATTTTTCTCCAAATGAAGTTTTTGGGCATAACTCGCACGATATCTCGAAACCTTCTGAATATTTTTTTTATGAAATTTTCATAAGATATGTTTCATGTTAGTCTGTAAAAACTGAACCTAAAATTTCCTTTTTATTGTTCAAAAAAATATTTTTTAGGTGATTATACAGTTGAAATTTCTTAAACTTTGCATTAGCTAAGTACAACTTTGTACTAAAAATATAAAAATGCTGTAAATGCAAATTCATTTAGGTTCAGGATAATTATTATAATCTGAAATATAAGTAGGCACCAAAATTTTCATTCTAGTTGCAAAATTTATTTTGTAATCCTGCGCGTAATCTATTATGCCGATTTTCTACTCGTCAAATGTCTGACAACTTGGAGCACCTTGTAAATGCTAATTCTGCATCTTGCAATTTTTTAAATAAATCAAATGAAACAACATACTTATATCTTTCATTTGAATTATTTGTCTTAAAATCAAATTCATTTTAAGATATTAAACGTTCAAAACGTTCTTTCGTTTTTTCCAATTTTAAGAGTCTTGAGACCCCTTAGTAAAAAGTAAGAAAGAAAAAAGAAAGAAAATACAAAAAGAAGAAAAAAGTGAATAATGGGATATCGTCTGCTATCCGAAATGATCAAAAAGCATCTTTATTACTTTTTTTGATTGAATAAATTGAGTTAATGCTTTTTAATTTATATTCTCTTTAATTAAATGTAATACTAAGAATTGCCATATTGCTTGCTTTCAAATATACTAAATTTATTATCTAAATGCTAAAGATTTTAATTATTTTTATTCGTATGAAATAATGTTTTCCGACTATTTTTAAAATGGGTATGAATCAACTGTGATAGAATATCGAGTTTTGAGTACATACATACAAGGCATATGTTCAGATTAAGGTAAACGCACCTGTAGCGGTACACTTAAGAATATTTATCTAATTAATATTAAAGTGTTAGCGAATCCCCCCCCCCAAAAAAAAAAAAATATATATATATATATATATTTAACCTTGTTCTAACATTCATATATCAGAACAAACATTCAAAGTTTCAAAATATATACAGTGAAACCTCTTTGAACGTTCACCTCTAAACAACGATAACCTCCGAATACCGGCCACATATTAATGGAACCAAACACATTCCATATCATTAACATTAGTACGAACCTCTAAATAAGGAATTCTGAACAACGGCCGCTCAAAATGAGAAAAATGTTTTACCAATTTCTGGTACAATTTCATATTTATTTGCAAACCAAAATCTGAAGCATATCAAACAAAGTTTACTTAATATGTCAACAAAATGTTACTTAATCTCACGACCACTTAATCTTTTTTCAAAACTAGACATAGAAAACGAAGACAATAATGGTGGGGAAAATTTACATAATATTCTTAGATCAGCAAGCATAGCTAACACGATCACCAGTAAGTTTGTGTGTCTGGACAAAGATTTGGCAGTTACTGCTACATTTGATTCATACAGCAAATGTTGAAAGATAGGTGAGAGGCATAGGAAAGTAATGCGGAAGGGGATATTGGAGAGATTATAGAATCACCTAAAATTTCCAGTATTAACACATATACCAATATTTTTAAGAACCTTCGTGAAATCAAAAATGTTGCATTAAATCATAATGAGGATGAGTTTTACAGCAGAACAACTCATACTATTATTTCTTTGGCAAAATATATTTGCAGAAAAAAAGCAACTGTAAATCATTAATTTTTTTAATGTATTAAAACAATGAGGATTAATTAAAATGACTGTGTATTTTTATTTAAATTTATGTAATTATGAATTTCTTTAAATGAAACCTCTGAATAACACACACCTCTGAATAGCGCTCACTTTTCATCGGTCCCACTGGTAACCGTTATTCAGAGGGTAAATTGTACTTCGAAACATTTAAAAATAATAAATGTTACACTTAAAATTACACTATGGGCAAATAACTTAAAAGATGACAAAATATTTAAAAAGGTTTACAATTATTTTAATACTTCTTAGTACTTTCAACTATATACATAGCCTTCGTCAGATAATACAAAAATACTGTTATTAGCGTCTTTCTTTCAAATCTCACGTAGTTGGTGTCGAAAGGAGTGAAAGTGAAAGTCAATTTTTAGATGCGAAAAACATTGGGAAAATAAAAATTCGGATATAGAGGGAAGTGGAATATTACGCGTTTTATTATTCTGTAAGCAAACTTAGCCAAATTCTGAGTATGTTGTAGGATAAAGCATCATTTCAAACAGTATTTTTTTACCAATAATTTCTATTGATTCGCGGATAATTAAATCATGATAATTTTTTAAGGGCATATAATTTTTGTATCTTCGAAATTAACTTGTATATTTTACTTCTGGTTAAGTCTTGACAGGGCTGTTGTTGGCCAGTTGTACTTCAAATCTCTCAAATGTTCTTTAATACGATCTTTAGGTTTACGAGAAGTCATTCCTATGTATTCTAGATAACTATATTCTGTTTTCAGTGGAATTACATATACTACAGAAACTAATCTTTCGGTATCGGGTTTATTTTTGCAGTATCTAGATCTTTCAATTTTATTGGAGGAGTGGCGATTAAGTTTACATCAAAGCGAAAAAGTGCATGTCTGAGTTTTTCGAAAAGACCTGGAATGTACTTCATTTTATAATATCTCCTATTACTCAGGGGAGTTTTTTGTATCTTCATGTGGTTTTTCTGTGAGTTTATTAGTTTATCAATAATACGTTTTGTAAAACCGTTCTCAACTGCAATGTTCCTAATGGTATTTAATTCATTTTGAAGATGATAAACAGAGCAAACACTAAATGCTCGTCTTATATAAAAGTTGAACGGAGTACGTTTGTAGTTAAAAGACGATGTAATTTTAATCACTTCGCTACCTGGGTCCACATATGTGGACCTCTATTCTTTTCCCCATAAAAACTAAATTGTTTGACTTTTTTACATTAAGACTTCATTTCTTAATAGCTGAATGTTTTTTGCTTTAAAAGTAAACCAATAAATGGCAAAATCTATGCTGATTTCCTCATAAAATAGATGTTATTTTCATCTGAGTTTGCAAAACGCCTTCAAGAGGGTGTTGCCAAGAAATTGAGAAATTTTCCTACTTATTTAACTTAAATCCTTGACAATAAAATGTTTTGAGGGTTTGTATATCATTCACTTGATTAAAGGCCTTAAATTTGTGATTGTGTGAATATGGGTTAGTGATAATTAAATTGATATTTTAATGGAATTCGTAATTTTAGATCCCTATTTGTAAACCAAAATTACTAGTCCCCTAAAGTATCAATTTCCGAAAAGTTCTTTTTTCTGCCATCTATGATGTCATTTTGTTTGTTTAAAACCAATGAATGAGTATTTGTAGTATTATTTTAGCTTTGGGAACGAAGAGGTTACAAGGAATGGTGCTTTTAGACTTATTTACTTATTTACGAAACCTTTTAAAATATTTTGCCATCTTTTAAGTAATTTGGACGTAGTGTAATTTTAATTTTTTAAAGATTAATTTAGATTAATTAACTTAGAATAATTAACTTTTCAAAGATTTTATTTATTTGCTATTGAAAAAATTTTACCTTCCTCTTTACTCCACTAGTGGGTCCAGTAAATTTCAGAAGCATGAATCTTTAAGTTTCCGGCTGATCGAACAAATTATTTACAGCGTAATAGAGCATATTATACTTAATATCATACATCAAAACATAATATTAAAGGAACAATGTTTTAATAAAATGATGTACCATGGTGAAAAATAAGTATGTATGTAATAATAAAAGGTTTCGCCCTTTTATCTTAATTAAACTATTCCAAATTATTATAATATCTCCCCTTTTTACTTAACTTTAATACTATCTTAAATATTTTTTATCATTTTTCCATGCTTTAAATGCGTATTCTTTTATTATTCTAAAAAACTTTAATCCATTCATCTAATCTTATAAAACCCATTAAATTACTTTTTTTCATTTTATTCTCAAACTAAATTCTTTCTGTTTCGAAAGTTTTTAATAGCATTCGTTCTCTGATGTTCTATTTCCCATAATACCTTGCAAAGACCGCCAACATTTGTTTACGTTAATATCTGACACCGAGATTAAAGAGTTCATCATCAATGTCACGCGTACTTCTCCCCTTTCCCCGGAGTTAAGTCCTATCGTAGTTTGCTTCTCGTAGCGTCCTTCCGGCTATTCTTACGGGGTTGATTTTTTCCCTTGTAATGTATTCATACGCGTGCGTTTTTCGCAAGTGTTTAACCTGTTGCATTGGCTAGGAGAGAGAGAAATTTACGATTATTGAGTTGCTTAAATAACCCATGTCACTTGGAGAGATTTGTTTCCTGCATCATCGTCATGTTGTTCTAATATTTAACATCTAGTGGTTTACATTTTACGACGTAGCAATGACCCGAATATAGCATCTAGTGGATTTGGTGCATTTTATGATCATCTAATAAATATTTGATGAATCTAAAGGTGTTGGTTATTATTTACGGGAAAATTCCAATGGACGTCGGCTTGATCTTCCACTCTTAACCATGATTTTAAGACTGCAAAACTTTGATATGACTGCAAAACTTTGATTTCTAGATTGAGTTGGATAACGAGTGTATGGCTGCTGCTTAAGACCGATATGTTTATATGATACTAGTGAATACGTATCATGTATACCAAATAGTTTATGTAAAGTTAACATTTAAGGTTATCAGTCAATTGGATTTCTTTCAGTCGTTTTTCAGAAATGCATTTTGGGCTTGTTTTTAAATTTTATAAATACTACTATTCGTACATGGCCCACTATAGTTCATTTACCTTAATAGGTTTTGCCTAAACCGTAGAAACCGACAATATGGAGCTGCATAATACTCGGCTGTAGAAATTTTCTTAAACCAGTTAGACAAGTAAACAAACATTGTTTTGGCAATAATGGAAAGCTCTCTGAATTTTATGCAAAATCCTCTCGACCAGTGGAGTTTAATTGCCCGTATGTTGACATTTCTCATAAAGGCTGTCTACTGTAATTCCATCAAAATAACGTAACTTGCAAAATGAAATTTTCGTAATTATCAGTTCTTTACATAATAAACATGATTTCTTACATATAATATGAAATTTAATAAAATTAATATTATAAATCTTTTCTAAATGAAAACGAAATTAGATTCTTTTTTTTTTTTTTTTTTTTTTTACTCAAAATAGAAATATTTCTTGCAATGCAAGTAAAACATATCGGTTAGTTATGCCAGCTAGTACAATAATTTTCATACGGATTATAGTGAACAAGAAATTTGTTTATATGAAATAATGACGATGGTTATTTGGTTTTATTTTGAACAGTTGAGACTCTTCTAAATATCATGTCAAGTGAGATTAAATTTTTCATATTAAAAACATTTTTTTTTCTTACTTAATATATTTTATATTATAAATTTTATACTACAGGAAAAAAGATTCTAAATTGAAAATTTATTGTGCTCTGAAAAAAAAAAAAAAAAAAAAAAAAAAAAAAAAAAAAAAAAAAAAAAATGTTACTGTTTCTTAGAATTTGCAAAACATAGTTAATGGTTTGAAATATTGTTTATTAAATAACAAAGCACATTTTAAAAACTTTTTCAGATATCTGCAACGACTTTTTAAAATATTAAAACAAATACAATTAGAAAATTAAAACTTTATTAAAACTACCATAAAATAAAAAATTACACAGCAAGCGCGTTTTGAGTGGAAATTTTAACAGCCCATCATCAGCCAATCAACGTGTTCGAAAGCGGACAATGTTCCAAATGAACAGAAAGGGCAGAGAGAAGAATTCATAAAGAATACGACAGGTTGCGCTAGCTGAAAGAAGAACACCAATTACAGAGGAGCACATACAGATAAGGAAATTGTTGCCAAACTGAAAGAAAAATTAACAGAAAAGTAAAGAGTAGGGGAAATTTAAAAATATATCTTTTTAATTTGTTTTATTTGTTTTCATTTCATTTTATTTATTTTTATTTTATTTTATTTATTTATTTTTAAACTTTATAATTTCTCCTATCTGCCTTTTCTGTTCATTTGAACAGAAAGGGGAAGTTCATTTGAACATTTTTCTTTTCATCCCCCTTCGAATACTTATTTACTTTGGCTTATGGCGGGGAGTCAAAATTTCAAGCCTGAAGCTTTGTGGTATTTGGTATTTCATGGTGATTTTAACAAAGTTTTATTTTTCTAATTGTGATTTATCGCCCGTTTTCCGGCGCTGTTTCGTGAAAACAATTACACCTTAAATAAATGAATTCAAATGACATATCGCTCACCCGCAAGAAAAGTGACACATCTCGCAAAAATTCATTTTGCGTTTTATTCCACTTATAGGTCTGTCATAGGTGTGTCTTGCTACACAAGCAGTTTCATAAGCCTAGTTATACGGAAAATCCCTTTATTACGCTATATGTCCGTTTGTGACCACAGAAGAAGGGTGGATTGTGTGGGGAGGTAAAATTACCCAACCTTCGAAACCTCACCCTACGTCATTCTTAAGGGTTTTAAGCTTTTATGCACATTTTTATTCCTGCACGCAGAGCTAAGTGCTGCAATTTCATCTTATAGTAAAATTATGCACATTTTCTTTTGCCTCTCCTGTGAAATTTATTTTTGTCGAGATGTGTCTCCTTTCTTGCGGGTGAGCGATATGTAACTTTTAAAAATCCCATTATGGTTATCTTTTAAAGAACATTGATTTTAAATACTTCATTCTTCAAACGGTAAGTGTACAGAAATTACTGTTTTCTTACGATATTAAAGTATCGTTCATAAAGATTGGGAGGAAATTGCTTAGCCTTTTGATTACGTAATACTTAATGAAATAACACCTAACTACAAACAAATAATGCTTTATGCAGATGACGAGGATTAATTTATTCTGAAAAAGAGAAACAATAATAAACTTCAATAAACGCTATCTGTAGTATCAGAAATAAGTCTGATGTCACAACTGTGGTTTCTGGTAATAAAGCAGATTTCTGTAACTAAAAAAACTGGATTAGTTACTTTAGTTTTATAGTTTAGTTTCAATTTAGAAACATAAAATAATGTTGCTTAAAGTAAGATGTAATACATTACATCTAACTTTAAGCACAGATAAAATACACAACTCTGTGACGGTTGTGTTTTTTAACTTTTGATAATTGGTTTTAATGAATGTTTTACCATTGAATCCGAAAATCGTCTTCATTTTTAGCCATCACGTCAGGAGTTTTCGCAAATCGTATATTTCAAAATTTAAAAGTTCAAACATAGCGTAAAACTGTCAAAGTAATTTGTTAAAAACTTACCAAAAAAAAGATGTTTTAAATACATTTGCGACAAATTTCCAGCCTTATCAACCATAAAAATCAAAGAGGACAGGCAGATGAACCCCTTAGAGAATGCAAAAGGAACAGCAGGAGCCAGAGCATGAGCGGTTCAAAGGGACTTCCACACAGGGAATAAAATTGTAAAGATTTTAAATACACAATATTTTGCACATTTAACAATAAAAATGCATAGTATAAGGCAAAAAAGAATAAATTATGATGAAAAATGAAGTTTCATATATATTTTATAGTATAAGATTTTCGCAATATTTCGACTTTTTAAAAATTTAAAAATCTGCGATTTGCGAAAAATCCTAACGTGGCAGTAAAAAAAAAAATGTCATTTTCCGATTCAGCACTGAAAATTACATAAGACTCAATTATCAAAAGCTAAAAAACACAACCATAACATCTACTTTACAGTATCAGATTTTTACTATTTTTTTTATTATTTTGAACTTTGAAATTTACGATTGGCGAAAACACCTGACGTGATTGTTAAAAATGAAGATCATTTTCGGATTCAGCGTTATGAAAGACATACGAATCAATGATCGAAATTTTAAAAGCATGACACTACCCAAATTTTGCAGGCTAGTGATATTTCTTTTATACGAAATATTTTCAACAGTTTTAAATTTATGTCATAAAAAATCTTTTCTTTTAAAAATATGTGTTACCTTTTAGAAAAATAATTGTTTTCTGTTTACGTACTTATATTATAAAATCTCTGATAATATTTGAAATTTGTTTCGTAACACATTCAGAAATCATAGGTGCAAATATGCATCTTCAAAAGGTAACATGGGATCATTAATAAAGAAAAGTAACATTTGCTCTATTTAATTAGAGCATCTACGTGAATAAAACAGTAACGGTAACAATTTATTAAAAAGTTGTGCTAACCATATACAATTCGTTCCGAAAACTTGTTACAAATAGATTATGAACGAAATTGATTTGCTTTTAAAAAGGATAGGGTTATATTTTTATATCCTTCATTTTTTGGACTGTTGGAAGAAAAAAATAAAAATTCCTTCTTTTATAAATTAAAGCAGTCTTAAAATACATTATTTCCTGCTGTTTTCTCTTTATACCGTTTTTGTTTACTGTAACAACAACACACATTACTAAAAAAAATTATGATTATTTTGATTATTTTACGCAGATAATAGAGTTAATCAAATTTACTAAGGTTTAAAAAATGATAATCTCACTTTCATTTCTGTTGACCAAAATGCAACAATTAAATTTATTAAAAGTAGAACCTAGTGATGCAGGATACACATTAACATAAAAGAATGATACTTATTTCGATTTCACTCTAAATAATGTATAGTCTTGCAAATGTAACATGAACGAAGATTAAATAATTTATCTTCATAAATGTATTTTTTACTTAATGTTTTAATGCTACAGAAAATATCATTTTTTATATTTATACTTTATTGCACTTTTTGAAAAAGTATCATTTATTGTTCTTTTACTAATTTTATCAAAGCTTAGATCAGAAAATTTTACTCTTAAAAAATATCTACTATACTAACTCATAGCTATTTTGGCATATTTACTTTTAAAGATGCTAACATGTTTATCTTTAAAAGAACATTCGTTTTAAATCCTCCATTTCTGAAACGGTAAAAAAGCAAGTAAATGAAACATTCATAAACATTGCTTGAATTTGCTTAATCCTTTGAATGCGTAATGTCTTGAGAATAAAATGCCGAACTGCAAATATCTAATATCTATTTTGGCTGTTTTATGTAGGCGAAGAAGATTAATTAGTTTTAAGAAGAAGGAAAGAAATATTAAACATGAGTAAATACAGTACTTTGAATTTAGCTTTAAATTAGAAATAATTCTATTGATTCTTCTATGGATTTTGGTTATAAAAAATTTTAATTAAAAATGTTGAAGAACTTTTATAAATACACTAATTTTTTTTGATACCCTCAGAAACATTACCTAAAAATATTTAAATCATTATACATATTTTTTTCTTATAAATTTTAACATATCATTTTATATTAGCGAAATTTACTGATAGTGAAAATGATAAATTTAATTTAAATATGTAGAGTAGATTTGACAAAAATATTGCTTGTATTTGGATTACTTTGCTTGTTTGTACAAGCTTTCGAAATACGTTTTGTTACCCATATCTATTTTTATACATTTTGTATAAGAATTAATGCATGAAGAAGATGTTAATACCACTTAAAATTATGCAATGCTTTTTTACTGTTGCAGTTATTTTAGAACATAAAACTGAATGCATAATGTAAAAACTTAGATGTGTTTAATAGCTGTGAAACCGACCAATAATTTTCAAGTCAATATATCAACCAGGAATTTCAAATTTAAATGTACCACATAAATATAAGAACAAAGTTTTATGTTTTTTGCTTTAACTTTTCTTGGAAAAGATTAGACAATTTGGCAGCTCAGAATATGCGATAAGGACAATTACATATAATGTTAAAGTTCGGTATGTATTATACAAAGTATATATAAAGTAGAGTAATTTACAGTAGAATTGTACAGAATAATTTAAATTTTCGCACAAAAATACCAAACGTGCAGAAACAAACAAAAATTAACCTAGGAACACTAAGTCACATTTCAGTTATCTTGTTAAAAATGCCGAGTTTCTTATTCAAAGAGAAACCCGATTTTTCTTTCAGAACAATTATGAAGACATTTTAACGATATTTTCAAGGTTCTGTTTGCTTTGTGTGTATTACTTTAGGAGAATAACTAGATATAGACCGTAATGCCGGCCATGAAATAGTAACGAGATTATTAGATTACGAAATATGGAACATCTACCTTAGTATTATTCGAGTGCTGATAGTGAAAAATTCTAGTATTAAATCTAAGTGTTAACCGGTTTCTCAAAAATGCAGAAAAATTTCGTTAACTAATCTACATTAAGAGCCATTATTTTGAAATTCAGACAAAAAAGTGATATTTTGATAGTTGTATTTTTTAATAGGCTTGCTATTTTTATGTTGAAGTAGATGGTATTTAATGAATATTGTGCAATTTTGAAGCACTGAAAAAAATTTCCTGTTCCCTATAGAAAATCTCAAAGTTCAAGATCATGAATCCCGTCTTTTCATGAAAATTTAATTAGCAGCATATTTGCATTGCTGTATCTCTGGAGAGCAACCCTCATAGCATGCATGGTCACGGTGACGTCGTTGTGACGTCACTGTAAGTCACTGTGGTCACGTCACATCTGTGACCAAAATGCCACCACTCAGTGATGTCACATTGTGACTGAGATGTGAACTTCTTAGAAAAATTTAAAAAATTACGAAAATTCTTTAAAACATGTTATTTACTGTAAAATTATATTTTTCTGGCAATTAAAAAAAACTTGTGACGTCACTGTTATGACACTGCTATGTAACGTACGTCACGTCACATATGTGACAAAAAAACCACCATATTGAAAGTCACAGTGTGACAAAAATATGAACTTCAAAAATCTTTGAAAATGAAGAGAAATATTTAAACAGTCACGAGTTACAGCGGCATAAGGAATGAAAATATATTAATGGATAGCAAATGGTAAATTCTGTCACTAAAGGGGAGGGGGGGAGGGGGGGGCATAATAAATAAAGTACACGATACAAGCATTAATAAACTAAATTTTCAGGCTATATTTTATCAATTTGATATCTAAGACAGTGAATGTATACTTTTTCATGATTTCAATTTTATCTAGCATTTGGATAATATATTTAGAATTAGGAATATTAAATTTATACATTTTACATATTTAGTTTGCTGGGAGGAAATTTCTTTCTTTCTTTTTTTTTTTTACGATCAGGATTATTCGAAACACTTCTGTGGTTTCAAACTAAAAATTTTCTATTACAGTTAAATCTGCACCTTTTAATGAGCGCGAAGAAAGAGTCGTCAGAGTTTAGTCATCTATGCATTTCTTGCTTTAGAATATTTTTATAATTTGTATACAGGTCATAAATTCTACTTCTTTCAGACTTTTTAAATAAAATTAGCATTTTCCGAAAATAAAAGAAATATACCAAATTTGTGCAAAACAAACTTTACTTAAAAAAAAAAAAAAAGAAAAAAAAAAGGGGGGGCGGGGGTCGTTATTACCATTAAATTTATTTTTACACCTTTTAAAAATTTAAACAATGTTTTATCTTATAAACTCTAATTATGAATATTATTATTATAATTATTTAGAAAAAAGGGACTTTACAATACATTTTAACTTGAATTATTTGGTACGGATAAAAAGAAAAGGTTAAATACATTGGACATTTCTTCAAATACAAAATTTTAATTAACGATACTTTCAGAAAATTACTGCGCATTCAAGTTCCATATGTCTTGCATACAAAAACAAATAATCTGTAACAGACCATCTGCTTGAAAATCGTCTGCCCACAAAAAAAAATAAATAAATAAACATGAGAAGACGCGGGAAATTGTTCACTGTTTTAAGAACATCACAACGTCTACAACACTTTAAGATAAGGAAATGACCATTTTAGGATACACGGATATTAATGGAACTTAATGGAATGTAAGTCTTATTTAATTTAAATATTTTATTCCAGATTTGTATATTATGAGTTAAATAGTTTTATGTTATATTTGTAAGAGATTGATCTTTAACTGTCAGAAGCGATATTTTCCAATTCAATAACTGTAAAGAAAAATATCTTGATTTGCCATCGCTTGAAAAAAAAAACTAGGCAAAGACTGATTCATGCCTACATTCATACTGCAATTAATATAAACATTAATTTACTCTTACTTGAGATTGAAAATGTATGGAACGACAATGATTTGGAATTATTTTATCGGCTTCTTACTATTTTTTTTTTATTACTAACACTTATAGTTGTTATTATTTTGGGGTTAAATATGATGTTTGATTATCATGAGATTACAAAACTGTTTCAGATTAGAAATTAACATTATACTGGGAAAATGTATTTTTACATATTACTGTAGTGAAAAATTTGAAAGAATTTTCTTTTAGTGCTAATAATATTTTAAATTATCTTTTAAAATCCTAAATCTTCAAACCAATGTTTTCAGATTTAACATTTACCAAAATTGTAAAATAATAGGAATTCCTTATACCATATGGAAATATTTTTGAGATATTGTTAAATCTAATAATGCATTTAATTTATCTATTGTAGTTTGTTGTTGTTTAACAGTACAATTATAAATACTAATTATTATTTTTAATGTTTTTCAAATTGATATATTTATTTTTTTTAATTGTATGTAAGCATTTTTTCTGTTTGTGATTTTAATCAAACATTTAACTATAGATATTCTGAATCGGTTATAAAATTTTCTTCTATTGTAAATTCCTTTTCTACGTTTATGATACGCGTAATTATTGGCACTAAAAAGTAAAATATGATATTTAAGCATTGAAATAAAGTGTTTTTCATGCCTGATAGGAAGTTATAGATTAAACTGCTTTAGTATATATTTTTTTAAAGTTCATATAATACAGGATACATAATATAGGACACAAGTTGATAAGTGCTTATGACTTCGGTTTGTCTCTCCGTCTGTCCGTCTAGCACTCTGTCCGCACTCTAACTCTCGAAAATATACTCGGATTGCCCTGAAATTTTTGGATGTTATTGACGTTTACCATAGCACGGTACCTATTTGTAATGAAGTTTGTAGCCTGCTTTGTTCATTTACAGGGACAGCCAAAAGTTTTCCGTTACATTAAGGCCTATGAGAAAAAATCGTTTCAAATGATTTTTAATGATTTTACGCACGCTTTCAAACAGAATAAAATTTATATACATTTATGAAGTGTTCTAAAATATGCATTCTGTTGACTATGCGATGCAAAGAATAGTTATTGTTCATTTACAGGGCTATAAAAGGAATTCAAATACATAATGATATAGGGGTGGAGGGAATTGTTTGCGGCATACTTTAATTATGTTAATCTATTTCATATATAATGAAATTGATATATGTCGCTGAGGTTTACATGCTGTAAATTATTTCATGTATAATACGAATAATACATATATAGCATTTACAAGGACACACAAGATATTTCAGATACTATATTGTATCCGAAGTACTGTTCATTAGTGATGATTGCTGGAAATGTATTTTTAATTATGATATGCGCTTTTATGATTAACTATATTTATGCACAGTATATGGTGTATATAAATGCTATGATACCTATACAAAGCTACACAAAAGTATTCGTAAGGATTACTGGGTATGGACGCAAATTGCTTAAAGGTGGTTTTTAAATGAGTTATGCTTTTTTTTTTTTTTGCTGAACTGCATTTAATTTACCAAGAAATGTTTGTAGAATATAGATAAAATGATGTACAGGGTCACGTAAAGAATTGGATACATGGCCGTCTATATATTTTAATTTCTGGAAATGTGATTTCAGCAGTTTTAAGAGTGTCTGAGTTTGAATTAAAATTTAACTAAATAATGGCGTGTAATAAAGATTCTAGGTAAACTACAGGGTTGTACAAATGAATTCAAGTATGTTTCCATACATTAGTATAAATTGCTGAAAAAGAATTTCAACCTGTTAGGCGTTTTCTTGCTAAACTAAATTTTCCCATTATATAGTATATATACACTTAAAAAAATGGGTACACAAAATTGAGTAAAAAGTATTCAATTTTAAATGCGTCACATACTCAAAATAGCTCCGATCCAAATGTACTCAAAGTTGTGAAACACATGTACTCATTTTTTATTCCATGGTTGTGATCAAATATGAATCGTTATGTACTGCCCCCCCCCCCCAAAAAAAAAAACCCTAAAATTTAAAGTAAAAAATGTACTGACATTTATTTCCCGTTCAAAGTTTTTAACAAGAAATGTTTAATTGATTATTTATTAAGAAAAATAGCAAAATTCTTAACAAGATACTCAAATCGAATATTTTTATGACAAGAGCATTATTTCCAAGCACTTTTAAATTATTTTTTAAATGCTGTGCATAATTTAATATTTACATTAATAAACATCATTTATGCCGCCATAAATGAAATGAACCATTACAGGGTACAAAACTATTCGTTTGTTTGGGTTTGATAACATGTGATGTTTCAAAATAGAGAAAGCATAGGTTCATTTTTGATCCAAAAATATTCAATTCGATATGAGTACGTCGGTTTACTCATTTTTGAGTACTTCATTTTTTTTCAGTGTATCAACCTGCAGATCAAATACAGGGCTGTTCAAAAGAATTGGAAAACATATTTGGCTGTGGACGGTAACTGCTGAAATCAGTTTTTCAAATGTTTTATGCGTTTTCTAAAATGTTTACTTAGTTATCTTATTTACGTCATTTCCCTAAATTACGATATCTTGTTACAGCATTCAGAAAGTGTTGGAAAGTATTTTATAATCTATGCTTAACGCATGATTTTTCTTACTCGTTTCTTTTCCATTTCCCAGATCAGTCTTTTCCTATAAAACATACGAAATCTATTTAGCTCATATTCACAAAATACAATATACACGGGAATAAAAAATTTAAATAAATATTGCTTATCATGCCACTCTATAAATAATAGTTGTATTAATATCCGTTAGTCTCCATGTTCGTATTTAATAAAGGAATGACAAATCACAACAAATTAAAAACCTTACACATTCTAAATATCAAGCTTGAACTCAATATCAAGCATAGAACTTAATAAAAAAATATGTCAGTTGATAAGCATTGTTTTTTAAGTGGAAAAATTTAAAATGTTTTAGAAGAATAGGACTCCAAAATAGCGATATTTTGCTAAAAAGTACGGTAAAAAGATTAGATTTTATATTTACAGCAAAAGTTTATTTCAAAATTCACCGCTGTATGAATACTTAGAAATTTTTCCAGAGAGAATCATTCGCCTTATATATAATATTTCAAATGAAAATCAAATATCAAATTAATTGCTTAAAAGGCGCAAAGGCCAACATAGTGAAAAAGATTCCATGCCGGGACTCGAACTCGGGCCATCAGTATAGCACACTGACATTCTACCGACTAAACCACATGGAACGACGCCCAGCCTGTAAAATTTCTCACTATTACATGTTGGCAAGGCTACAAACGCAGCACAAGTTAGAATATTTATCGTGAGCCACCGAAATGGAGTAAACACGAAACTTAAATAAATCCAGCATCGATTGAAACTATATTAATAATTGGAAATTTTTCCAGGGAGAAATATTCGCCTTGTATACAACATTTCAAATTAAAATTGCCTTTTAAGCAATTAATTTGAAATTTGATTTTCATTTGAAATATTGTATGCAAGGCGAATGGAAAAATTTCCAAGCATTAATATAATTTCAATCGATGCTGGATTTAATTAAGTTTCGTGTTTGCATCATGTTGGTGGCTCACGCTAAATATTCCATCTTGTGCTGCGCTTGTAGCCTTGCCAACATGTAATAGTGAGAAATTTTCCATCCTGGGTATCGTTCCATGTGATTTAGTCGGTAGAATGTCAGTGCGCTCTACTGATGGCCCGGGTTCGAGTCCCAGCATGGAATCTTTTTCACTATTTGCGTCTTTTAAGCAATTAATTTGAAATTTGATTTTCATTTGAAATCACAGTGTTTATGACAAGTTCGTCACAAATGACACATATTTCACAAATAGGTCACAGTGTGACTTCAAAGCATTGTCGCTTTCGTCACAGGTTCGTCACAAAGTTAATGCCAAAATAGTCACAAATGACACACTTTTCAGTAATTTGTCACACCGTGACTTCACAGAGTGGTCACAATGTGACGTCACAAACGACCTCTAAAACGGCCATAACGACCTCGCATTCTAGTCACTATGACGTCACATCGACGTCACGTGACGTCACATCGACGGTCACAAAATCAAAGTGTGACTTCACAATGACGTCGCCTTGACGTCATCATGCCTTACGGGAACAACATCCCAAAATTCTTTTGTCATAAACTTTTAGTATAACACTAAATGCTTAGTAAAATTTGCTTGGTTGCATGGGGCATTGTTAATTTTCATTGTTATGTTTCCATAAAATGCAATCATAAGGACGTTTTTGTCCGTTTTCTGCACTTATTATCTTGGTTAAGCAATAGTACCCCAAAATTTTTCTTATAGAATATGAAACTTTACTATTAGGAAAAGATAAGTAATATAGAACTTTACCGGTATATCGATGCTGTAGGCAGATATAATCTGTTAAATATTCAAAAGTTTCAAAATCTGCAACTTTTGAATTTGTCTATCTCATAACAGCATCACTGTTGAATAAAACAAAATATATCAGGTAGTAGTTGAACATATGTACAAAAACATGGAAACGAAAGATAAGTGGAGTCTCATGCTATTTTCAGAAAAAAATGACAAAAGTTACAAAAAGGTAGTGTCAATATAAGGCTTTTTCCCTGTAAGAAAATGATATATCCCGTTTCTCTTTCCCTTTTCTATGTTTTTCCCCTACGATGACATGAAACATCCCTTTTCTCTTTCTCCTTCTAGGGAAAAAGCTTGATTATTGCACTGCCTTTTTGTAACGTTTGTCGTTTTTTTTTCTTCTGAAAATAGCATGAGATCCCACTTACTTTTCGTTTCCATGTTCAACTACTACCTGATATATTTTGTTTTATTCCACCGTGATGCTGTTTTCAGATAGGACTAAAAACAGTTTATGACAAAAGAATTATGGGATGTTGTTGCTTTCCAGAGATATAGCAATCCAAATATATACTGGCATTTAAATTTTCATGAAAAATGAGATTCATGGTCTTGAACTTTGACATTTTCTACAGGATACAGAATTTTTTTTTCAGATCTTCAACATTGCACATTATTCATTAAATATGATCTACTTCAACATAAAAGAAACAAGCAAAACAAAAAATACAACTACCGCACTTTGTCTGATTTTCAAAGTAATAGCTCTTAATAATTGAGTAAGACCAGATATTAGAAAAAAATATGACCCACTGATTTTTTATTCTTAGTGCCTATCTTCTAAAAATTGTGCATTAAGTTACAGAAAGAACTTGAATGATTAATTACGAACTAAGTTTTGATACAATATAGAAATAAAATAGATAAAAAAATCCCTGCCGGCTCGGCCTACAGGTGCAGGTAGATTTCGAAGTTAAAAGTTAAATTTTTATTTTAAAAATAACAAAAGAACAAATAAATTAGTACAACATTAATAAAAAGTACAAATAAATTGTAGAAATAAAAATCACTTGATGACGTAAACACGTGTAATTTGCTTAAAGTCAAGCGAATGTGACATTTACGATATACCATTATTGGCATTCGATCTTATAGTTTGGCGATAGATTTTTTCTCAACGGGATAACCAAATAGTACTAATATTAGTTTTTGTTGCATTAAAATATCTCAATTTGTTCATTTTCTGTAAGCAAGTAAACCCTATTGGTTTACAATGGAAGTCTATGGAAATTTGGCGAAATAACAGAAAAATCGACAAGTTGGCGTTACATTTTGGTCGCCAAATTTGGCGATATATTGCCATGTTGGCGACAAAACTTGGCGGCATTTGGCGACAGAACAGGGTCCCACTACGGTAACCCCCCTTATGTGTATGGAGATATGATAGCTTAATATATATATAGATTTTTAATTTTCACGTGGAAATCTTGCAATAGAAAAGGAATTGTTGTGGTATGAATTTTATTCAGTTTTTTTTTTATTGTTGGCAACTGCTATAACGATTTTTTTTCCTGTCATTTCTTTTGTAAGATCTGGTTTTATAAGAAGTATACTAAGGCGGTATTCAAAATTTTTAATCCACCCCCATTTCTACTGCCTTGTGCCGATTTTTCTCATTTGCAATCCCCGCCGAGATATTAGCCATCTCAATATGTTTGGCGACTTTGAAGACGATCCGTGCGTAATTGTGACTTTTATCGTGCTGACAAAATTTAGTACATACATACATATATATATATATAAACTTATTAGGTGGGGGTGGTTTTGGGTTCCTGGGGTGAAAGGTAAAGTTATGATAATGAAAAGGGGTCTGATAATGAATGAGTCTGGGATAATGAAAAGTTATGAAGGAATTTTTCAAAAGTCGTACTATGGTAACGACTGCAATAAGTAGTATTTCTTAAAAAATCTAGTAAAATATATGTTAGTGCAATAACATTTTATAATTGTCACGCCCTTAACTTTTGAATGCTAATAATAGTGAACGCTAACGCACTGATAAATGAAGTGTCTAAGTATAATAAAGTTACTATGCATTCTTCAATGTCTTTTTAATGATAAAATCAGTTGTTAACGTACCTATCTCAAAAACATTACACCATACGAGAAACTATTTAGAATAGATTTAATATGAAAAGATACCTTGAGTGCATAAAGGCTAAGAATAGAACTTGTGAAACATAAAAACGTTGTGAAATACACTTTTGTCACGTCTAAGCGTTGGTAATTAATAAAATTTAAATATGCACATTGACATTACAGACGTATGTATTAAAATTTCATATAGTGATAAAATGATTTGACTATGCGCTTTTACATGTCATCGGGAATTCGAATGATGCACTTCATTGGAAATTCCTAGTTTAGAAAAAAGCTTCTTAATGGGAACACATGTTTCGCTTTTGAAATACTCTGTCTTCTTTGCTTATGTGTATTTTAATTTTTCTCACGTCTTTTTTGTGTTGTGTTGTTTCCATCCATGTTGCCAACATGCTCTCAACAGCTTGGTTTG
This sequence comes from Maratus speciosus, assembly GCA_963932465.1. Lineage (NCBI taxonomy): Eukaryota > Metazoa > Arthropoda > Arachnida > Araneae > Salticidae > Maratus > Maratus speciosus. Next base: position 514,588,391 of record OZ010786.1, on the reverse strand, counting down.
CCTACTTTGGTGAAGTTTGCGACTAGCTGAGTCTCTGTTTACTGTGACATAGTTTTTCATCATTGTGCATGTCATATTAACTCATTTATTTGATAGCATACTTTTGTCTACTTGTAGGAATGAAGTCCCCTCCCCCCCCCCGGATTGCACTTATACTCTAATGCGAAAGCTGGGTTCCCGGGACGGTCATCCCTGTAATCCCTGTTGGGATGAAGAATGTTTGGCACCCCGAAAATTGTGAAAATATTAAGTAGATTGAATTCCTTCATCTGATTCTTTACTGTGCACAAATCGGGAAGGACGACTGTTGTAAGTTGATGATTACATTATGATAAATTTCATATCATGATCAGTATTAGATTTTAGTGTAATGTTTCAAGCACAGTTCTTTATTCAATTACGACTGATTAGAATCTGATAAGTGAGATATAGTGGCTCCAAAAGAATCCCCGTCCTTGAGTTGCAAGAGAGAAAGTGTCTAGATGTATGATCGTAAATTTGTTTCAAGAGAACTTTTATTTTCTATTAACCCTCTGACTGCTTATCCTGAGATTTCCACGGGCAAAACATTTGTATAAAAAGTTAAAATAATATATAATTTCTGAAGCAATTTTGTTTTAAAAAGTCCATAGTCCAAGGCTAAAAATGAAAATGATAAATATACTGCATATTTCAAATACATGATGATTTCAAATTTGTAATAATGAATAAGATACAGGTCGATCACACATTCGTCGATTGGATTTTGAAAAAATAAAAAAGCAGTCAAAGGGTTAATGTTCTTTCTGACATTACAGAATCCATAACTTTGAAAAAATCTTAAGTATTGGACAGTATAGTGGTGTTGAAGTGGTAATAACTCTTAGATACTTAAAATCATCCTCCACCTCTTAAAAATACACTTGAGACTCGAAGTCCATATTTACCAATTTCAAGGCACCTACAAGAGGTAATGAGTATTCGTTGAGAGACGTTGTCTCTCTGGAGAGAGAACTTTCTGGTCAAGGGATTACTGGAAAAATTATATCGAACCCTTGTTATTTTCACGAGCGTTTTTAACATAAATTTCATAACTCTATGCTATGTATGTACTTGATACTTTTGTAACTCCGTGTGCTGTGCTTGTAATTCTGCAATAAATATGCGTCGATGTTAAAGTACCCGAGATTTTTATTTCTAACATTAAGTATGGTACATACATATATCAAATTGATTTGGCATCGATAATTTATTTCACTGAGTGGCATAAGTTTAAGTGCAGTTTTTTGTTTCCGAGTTTAGTTTTCTGACACCACTTCACAGTCTTCAATGCATGGCAATAGAGTCTTACAGTCATATTCCTGGTCTTACAGTCCTGATCCTTAATCGCTTTTTAAATCATAACTAACAGCGATATAAGTTTCGTGTATGAATTTAAATGGTTCGTAAAAAGTAACATAATTTAACCCGAGAGTAGTCGCGACATTTTTTAGAACGTTAGTAGTCGCGTTCGGTCCATTTGCCGCCGTTACCAGCAGGCCGAAAACGAGGGGGAAACTTGCCGGCGTTATCAGATGATCGAAAACGGATAACGTAGGGGGAAAATATTGACTGAACTTTAAAAGATTACAGCAATTATTCATTTTACAACTTTTTACAGCAGTTATTTATTTCGCTTAAGTATATATTCAGTTGGCATCTAGATAAATGTTTTTATAACTCTTTCTTCGTTTTGAATAAATACTTAAAAGTAAATAGTAAATGATTTGATTGAATTTCTGATGTTACTATGAATCAATAATTAGTAGGAAAACATTTACGAATATGAATCTAAATTCGTGATAGGTTTTTTTTTTTTTTTTTTTTTTTTTTTTTTTTTTTTTTTTTTTTTTTTTTTGGAAGGACAGAATCAGAGTCAGGTAGATTTTTATAATACTCTGGCACTCTCTATCCATTTAATAAAATAAAATTAATAAATTGAGCATCAATATATTACACTGACATTAAATTGAACAATTAAACTGAAAGTAAAAATGGAACCTACGACATGCAACAGAAAATCAAATACAATACCACTAATTCACCAGCATATTGCGGACGATTAATTCATTTAAAACATATGAAAAACCATCAAATTTGATGCAATAAACAATTAAAGACAATATACATATATATATATATATATAAACTTTCTGTACAATAATACCATTGAAAAATAATGAAAATGACCAATAATTAGGAAATCACAAACACCACATAAACCAAATATTATTAAAAATGTATAATTATATATATATATATATATATATATAATAAATATATATATATAATAATGTTGTAACTACGTTTTATTTATTTATTTATTTTGTGGGGTGTCTGTGTGTGTATGATGGGGGAGAGGAGGGGAGGGGGGGGGGGCTCGCGAGATTTTGTGATTAAATGCATTTTTCTAATGAAAATGCACGATTTGTAGTTTTTCTACTTATTTCAGTATGGGAGCAGCGCCCTTGAATAAAAACTCTGGATACGAACTTCGCTTATATAATGCAAATAATAAATAAGTTATCGAAATTATATATTTAATTTAAATACATTTGCAATTGTAGATTTAAATCCTAAGATGGATAAATTATTTTAATTAATAGAATCACTGAAAGGTTCATCTTAATAGGGATGTATTTTAGAGCAACTATTTAATTAAAGTAAATATTCAATTGTACATTTCATAATAAGGTATTAATGTTATAATTTATTGTTTTATAATAACATTCATTAAAATAATAAAAACAATAAGAAAATTTTCTCCGAAGTTATAAATATGGAGCAATAATTTAATTTAAATGAATTTTCTCTCATATTCTGGAAAACATTATTCTGAAAAATAGTTTGAACAATTGATGAAGGACAACAAATTTAAATTTGTCAGATACCGTCCCCAAGCCTCTATTGGATTTCAATAATAATAAAAAAAAAAACATTTTCTGCGGCATTGTTAAAAAAAAATGTGTTTTTACTTACAGTATGAAAATTTAACAATAGATAAATTTTAGAAAAATACTTAAAGTATTTTTTAAAATCATAGTATAAGCATTCACTGAATTATCCAAAAGAGATTTTTATTTGCGTAATTTCTAACCTACATTATAAAATTCTCATTATTTTTCTTATTGTACAAATAAATTATATGTATGTTCTTCGCAGATATACATACTACATTTCTGAGAAAATTGTTTTATCTTTCGAATTGTTTTATTGTACAAAAACGATACTTTTCAGATTTTGGGGATACGGCAATTTTTTTACTGATTCCCACAAAATTCTCTTCTCTTTTTTTTATGGTTTGGCAGTGGTATTGTCTGTTTTCATTCATTTATATGTTCCGGTAATAAATGGAAAGCAAGTTCTTTCAAATAATGCTGACGAATTTCACTTTTTTTTCCATATTTAAACGATTATCAATTTGAGAATTTATTCGCGCAATACTTGACAATGAAAAAAAAATGTAAGTGATCATCCATCAGTTTTTTGTGCGAACTGACTTTACAACTAATATAATAAAACAATTTTAAGTCACATTCTAAAAGTAAAAAAAAGTACTCTATGAGCGGGAAAGAAAGACGAAATAACAACAGGCAGAGAGTCCGTACTTCGAAGAAAGTTTCCCCCACAGATTTCGCGGAAATGGGAAAGGATTAATACGAGGGGAAAAATTCAACTAACGCAAGTGGTCGCAACGCGGTCATTTAGACCGATTGAAACTTAAGAGTTCGATAAAATGCTAAGAAAAAGCAGGAATGACTTGTAATTTTACTGCACAAGAGTGTGAACACTCAAGGTCAGCTACACGGAATTTCGCTATCGTAACTTTAACGGGAAATGAGTTACAGGAAGATAACGAATTTCGGGCGGGGAAAAGACCAACGCGCGACTACTAACGGGTTAAAATGTTTTTGTTTCTGTAGATACTGCCACTAGAAATCTCGCTATGCTTATGTTGAGAATATATCGTTATCTTTTATCCGCGTGTAACGGATTGTTTCTTTTCTTCTTTACGTTCTATCACTTCATTTAATAGAGAGTTTGCTTTACTTTGCTTTATTTAGTAAAAGCTTTTGTCCTTCTTATTAAACTGTAAAAAAAAAATCTCTCAAATTGAGAGAAAAAAAACTCTCAATTTTAGGGACCGTGAAAAACTGTTTAACTTTCAGAAAATATCTCTAATTTATTCGTTAAAACAGTTTTTTTTTTTGTAAAAATTACAAGATCCATATATATTTTGCAGAAAAAAACTGTATTTTTCTTTTTAACGGTTTTATTTCTGTAAAAAATACAGGATTTCTTTACAGTGTACAATTGATCAACTCAAATGTCTTATAACCTTTTCGCATAATAGCACTCTTTTTTAACGAAAACAGGAGCAAAAAATACATTGTCGCAAAGTTAACTGAATTTAGATTGTTTACTGCCAAACCTGACTAAATTCACATGAAATTGGGTTGCGCATCTGAAAGTTCCGCATATAGATGAGATTTATGAAGGCAGATACATGTGTATGTATGTTCACCGATTGATCAAACATTTCTGACTTTTACTAGAAACTGTCAGCTTTTACAGAGATGGTTTAGTTAGAGTCCGAAAAAGAAGCATTTAGAAGCATTTTTTAGACTTTTACCATTCCACTGGGGTAAATGCGAGGGTTTACCGGTATAGCTTAGTATTTAGCAATTTTCATGCTACAGGCACACACACACACAAATATATATACTCTGTGTCCACGTATAAACTGACCGACCTTTATTTTCGTAACCGTTGGTCCTAGACGCATACTTCCAATTACAAAAGTGGTCAAAATTAGGTGCAGAGTTAAGATTAAAAAAAAGTTTGAAGCGAAAAAACAATTTTGTGAAGAATTGCAGAATCTAAATTTTTATACCGTCCCCCGGACTTATAAGTTATATTTAGTAAAATTTCCCTGTTACACTGACAAGTAAGGCAAAAAAAAAAGTCCCGTTATTCTACGATTAAAATTGACCAAGTAATAGCTGTTTAAAGTTGGAGCATATTTTTTGCTGCAAATTAGGGATCATTCACAAATTTAGTAGAAATATAATTTCGTCAGATATGTTAAAGAAATGGTTGAGAGTAAAATTAGCACTGCAATATAAATTGAAATCTTTAATCATTCTGACATATTACTGCAAAATATACTATTTGTACTGAATACGTAAAAGGATACAAATAACAGCATTTTTGTTATATAAAAGGATGAAAAACAACTACCTCAATTCTTTACAAAATGATGCATATTTTAAAATGCTATTAGATTGCACTGTTTTTAAAATTTTGGGTTGTTCTCTGTTTTTTAGGTTTTGAAAATTGATTCTTATGTATTTTTTAGCGTTGAATCCGAAAATAACCTTAATTTTAAACCATCATGTCAGGATTTTTCTCAAATCGCAAATTTCAAAGTTAAAAAAACTCAAAGTTAAAATTGATCCCCTCTCCCTTCCCAACCTCATCGGACCTCTGAGCTGTTTAGCTGAAAGAAACCCAGTATAAGCCAAAAAATTGAATAAACTATTGAATTATATAAAATTAAACTTAATAAAAAAAAAGTCTTACATCTATTTTATGGTATCAGATTTTTCGCTATTTTTTATCCTTCAAATTTACGACTTGCGAAAAATCCTGACATGATGGTTAAATGTGTAGGTAATTTTTTTATTCAGCATTAAAAAATTCATAAAACGTATATAAAAATAGCAAATAAAGCCTTTGTGCAACAATATTAAAAAGCAGAAAAACCAACGTTTAAAATGCACAAATAATATATGAAAAGCAGCAAACAGCTGTTTCGAATCTACTAGCGAGATTCTTCTTCAGTGCAAAAGGAACAGCGTGCTAGAAAGCCTTGCCTTGCTATCTCAGCCTTGCTTTTTCTAGCACGCTGTTCCTTTTGCACTGAAGAAGAATCTCGCTAGTAGATTCGAAACAGCTGTTTGCTGCTTTTCATATATTATTTGTGCATTTTAAACGTTGGTTTTTCTGCTTTTCATAAAACGTAATTATAAAAGTTAAAAAACACAACAATCGCAGGTTTATGTTATCTAATCTAAAACTCTTTCTTAAACTTGTTAACGGAAATCTATTTGAATCTTTTTGTTATCCTCTAATATAAGTATTTATAAATGGTAAGCGTCAAAAATCATAATAATAATACATTGCCATCGAATTTAAGTCAGTCTGTAAAATTTAACTTCCATCGGGCATTTGAAAGTTAGTTAAACTTCAAGTACAAATTTTAAACTGGAAAAACGATCGTTGCACGTTAAATAAAACCTTATGAAAATAATATACTAATTTTGGCTAAAAGAAATCATAGCCTCAAATCCTTACAAAATAAATCATATGTTAAAATACAATTATTTTTACTAATCTGAAACTTAACTAATAAATGTTATCTCGATTGTAATAGTTGTACGATTTTTTTCAAATCGCAGAAACCTTGAAATAAGTTTAAGTACTTTATTCACGACCCCTGAAAACACAGCCGAAATCATGTGTTTTGAGTTGCAATAAAGTGGTATAAGTCATGCATTTCAAAGTTTCATAACTCGGTCAATTTTAATGCTATATGATTGGGACTTTTTATGTCTTACTTGTCAGTGTCACAGTAATTTTTTTCTAAATATCACTTATAATACCGGGGGGGGGGGCGTATAAAAATTTAAATTTCGTAATTTTTTAAATAAATGTTTTTCTTGACCCAAATCACTTTAAAAATAATCATTTACCTTATTTAAACCATTTTTGTAAATGGAAGTATGCATCTAAGACCAACGGTTGCGAAAATAAAGGTAGGTCAGGTTATATGTGGACACACTGTATATACCGGCTGAGACAAAAGTTTGTTACAACTTTAAAAATTCATAAAAAGGAAGAAATTATCATAAAGAAGTGGGGTTTGCAAGAAAGGGCTCACAAGGTAGTCGGAATTCTTTTAGCAGAAAAAAAAAGTTAAAAAATCACATGCAGAGGGCGATGACGACCCGAAACACAAAGAACAGGTCAACAATAGTGTCGTAGAATGTTCTGGAGGTCGTGTTGAACATTTGTTATTAGAAGAACAAATGAATGAGGTGTATTATTGTCCTGTTCATTGTGTTTCGGGTCGTCAGCGCCCTCTACATGTGATTTTTCATTTTTCCTAAAAACAACGACTACCTTGTGAGTCATTTCTTGCAAACCGCACTCCTTTATCACAATTTCTTCCTTTTTTTATGAGTTTTTAACGTTGTAACGAACTTCTGGTTCACCCAGTATATGTGTGTGTGTGTGTGTGTAAATTGTTTAAACATTTCATTCGTGCCCTTTTAAAAGAATAAAAACTACATTAATAATATATATTCACACTTAAACATTTGAAAATTACATAACTTTTAGCATATTCGTTAGAATCAATCTGTTACCTTAAATAAGCAAGAAATGTATATTATTCAGACTCTTAATAGTAAAACGTATAATGTTTTATTACTTAGAATTTTTACGTTTCAAAAATGTAATTTCACAAAAGATAATATCTCATTTACAGCAAGTTTGTTAAAAATATATATTCTGCTCGATGAAACACAAATACTGTGACTCAAATAAAAGACCATAACTTTTAACTGAAGGAACAAAACAAATCGTTTTATTCACCATTCGAAAGAGAGGAAAATTCTGTAAAAAAAATAATTAAGATCATTCATAATGGTTTCATCTTGAGGCGATGCTGGGGGCTAGGCGCTGCTGAAAATTCGTCAAAATAGCCGCGACAGACTATTTCCGGAGTGATTTTGGTTCAGGCTTTTTCCAGAGAGCGTTTCAGGGAATCCAGGGACTTGTGCTTGACCTTGACTTCATAGGCTTTTTGTTCCAGGATCCCCCAAATAGAAAAGTTCGTTTGGTGGGGGAATGGGGGAGGGGTTGTTTGTGGAATGCAGAATTAACCTTTGCACACCATGTTTTCCTGCATAACAGTGAATAAATATCAACGGGAATACCAATTAGAAAGCAAAAAAGCACGAGAAACATGAATAAAGCAATAGTACAGCTCAAAAACGCGAAAAACATTAAACTAAATTGACATTTTCAGCACATCATACCATTTACGTGTCACCCTGTATAGTTTATCTGATCTATTTCAAATAGCTCTAAATATCAGCGGAAATAGCAATTAGACAACAAGAAAGCACGAGACACATGAATAAAACAATAGCATAGCTCAAAAACGTGAAGAACATTAAACTAAATTGACATTTTCATCACATCATATCATTTACGTCTCACCCTCTATAGTTTATCTGATCTATATCAAATAATTCTAAAAGTCAGCGGAAATTGCAATTAGACAACAAGAAACACGATAAACATGAATAAAAGAATAGCATAGCTCAAAAACGAGAAAAACATTAAACTAAACTGATGTTTTCATCACATCATAGCATTTACGTGTCACCCTGTATAGTTTATCTGATCTATATCAAATAACTCTAAATATCAGCTGAAATAGCAATTAGATAACAAGAAAGCACGAGAAACATGAATAAAACAACAGCATAGATCAAAAACGCGAAAAACATTAAACTAAATTGACATTTTCATCACATCATAACATTTACGTCTCACCCTGTATAGTTTATCTTATCTACATCAAATAATTCTAAATATCAATTACAATCAAAATAGCAATTACACAACAAGAAAGCACGAAAAATATGAATAAAACAATAGTATAGCTCAAAAACCCGAAAAACCTTAAACTAAATTGACGTTTTCATCACATCATAGTATTTATGTGCCACCCTGTATAATTTCCCTGATCTATATCAAATAATTCTTTTAAAATAAATATTATTATAATTTGCATAAGAAATATTTATTTGTAATGCCTTTCATAATCCAGAAAACATATTTCTTTTTAAAGCACAACAATATTTCTTTAAAAAAAACCTAAATTATCTAAACTGAAATCAATAAATTAAATATTTAAGTATCAGTTTAAAAGTTAAAAGAATTATTTTATATGATTACTACTATATGTAACATTATAAAAACATTTCAATATTTCATGATCATACTGAAATAACTTTATTTTAAACTGTTTTAAATATATTAAAGTATTTTACATTAAAGAACTAACTATTCTATTGTTTGGATTACTATTAGTAGTTACAGTAGAACTGAAACGACGTATTTGTTTAGGATTACTTAACTTAAAATTTCTAATAGAGGGAAAAATTATATAAAACTACTTAAATTCTCCAGTTTGTAATAAATTATTAAAACAGTTCTTTTTATATTTTTATAATATCTAATATTTCATTGGACAAATATTTACAGCTTTTTCAGAATTACAATATAACTTAAAAACTTATAAAATATATTTAAAGATGAATTTTCTAATATATCTAATATTTAATGTAGTCAAATGAAATTTAGTATGCAATGAATTTTGTTGTTGCGTTTTCATTTTGAAACTTTAATCCCTCCTGAAAATAAAGCTTTTTATTAAATCTTAATCTCGTGTTCATTTTTTGAAAAAATATTTCTTTTGTGATTTTTTAATATAAGCATAAAATTAGATTTTGAAATATTAACAAACAAACGTTTTAATACTTTTTATTAATTCAAACAACTCGTAAATTTTAAATTGAAAAATGACTTAATACATTTCTATTTATAGAAGTATTGGAAAACATAATCTGTAGGGAAAATTGTGTTATTTAATTATTGAGAAAATCTCATCTATATTTTTTAAATAATGTTAATAAAAGAAAAAAAAATGTTTTCGCAATAATCTCCATAGCAAATAAATGATATGGAATATATTTTTATAAACTTAAAAAAGCTCTTTTTTACATTGAAATTAAAAAAAAATCTTGCATAAATAATATAGGAATGTATAATTAATATGCAGCTATAGGCTTTAATGTAAAATTACCAGGAGTTTACAAAAAAATTAGAGTCAGAGTTCATATTTATTGTTTTAAGCTCATCATTTTGCTTTATAAAACAACTAGCTAAATTACCCGGCGTTGCCCGGAATTTTAACAATGCTTTTTTTTAAAATCAACTTCAAAATTAAACATACAGAATAAAACAAACAATTAATAAAAAAGCAGTCGAAGTTTTATACACATCAATCAAATCAAATGAAAATAAAATGATTTGATGGTAAGTTGCTTCCGAGTATTTTGTTACTTAAATAATTTTTTCATGATTAAGGGGGTCCGGGACACAAAAATCTTCATTTGCAAAAACATTTTATTTCATAAAAAATTTCTGGTTTTTTTTCCTGCTTAAAATGACATTTAAATAATGTTTCTATCTGATATAGAACAAAAAATATTATTTTTTTCGTTTTGGTTTGTTTTCAAAATCTAGCTTTCAAGCAATGGCTGTCATTGAAACGACTCCCGTATTTAAATTCTTATAACTCGAGAACCGTTAAAGACCAAGGGCATATATCTTCATCAATTGTTTTACTTTAATTTTGTTTCAGCATATTTGAAAAAAAAATAATTACTTTTGAAAATATGATTTTTTTTTTTAAGTTGCACCACTTAAAAAAAAAAAAAAAAAAAAAATTGCTTTCTAAACAAACGTTTTTCATATAGTTTAATTGCTACATTTAATCGAAAGTACTCCTCCCCCTCCTCTCCCTGTTTCCGCAAATATAACAAATACAAAATTTGTATCGCGTAAAAAAGTGATTGCTTTATTTTTCCTCTAAAAAATTGATTTCACAGACTATTGCACAAACTATATTTCTATGCTCAAATGATTTCAGATAAAATCGCAGGATAATTTAAAACTGTTAATTAAAGTATATCCGTTAATTGCAGCCAAATTAGAAGAAAATTACATATTTGGATTCAGCGTTAAAAAAATACGCATAAATGTGTTAATTTCAAATTGATAAATGCAATATTAAAAAAAATTCTATAGAGCTAGAAAATTGCCTACTCTCTTTAGTCACGTGTTGCTTTGAAATAATTTTGAGTCCCGCTCGAAGAACGCATCTCATTGGCTGCGAACACCTGAGTGAGAATTTATTCTGCGGTATCATAAAAATCCACGCTTTTCTTGAATTATGAGTACTTTTCTATTCTTTTAATTTTGGGGTTTTAATTAATTTCTAAACTAATAATTAGAAATTTAAAATTCTGTAAACGAGGTACATCAGGCGAGACTTTGGGCTATTCTCACAAAAATGTTGAGCCTCGTACGTCACTAGCTTTCACTAGCCATCACAGGAAGACACACACACACACACAGAGAGTGATTTGTTCTTTTATTACTATATAGATATTTCTAATGTAAATCCAAAATTTTGTCAATATTGGTATTTTAGTTCAAGTATCATAAAATAGCGATCAGTGCTTAAAATTAAACGTATTCAAAATATATATCAGAAATTTTTAATATTAATTTACGCTTTAGTTAATGGCTGATTTTCGTCGAATAAATAAAGTGAAAATACTGTTTAAAAAGAATGGTAGAGATTTTGAATTCAGAATTTCTTTAAATTGGCAACAATGTTAGCGATGAATGCAAATATTAGCACAATATAGCCAACATAGCTAATACTAGTTTTCAGGGTAATTGTGTTTTTGGATTTCTTTTATCTCTATTTCTAAATAGTAATCATCGCATCTTTTAATATGGTAATTTATAAGTCGAATACTACTATTAGAAAAAAATAGTGGTTATAAAAAGTCCAAGAGCACAATCACTCATGAATTTTCGCATCAGGTGCATTTTACGTAAGGTTAACATTGCTGTACCTATTATTACTTTAATGCCAAATCAGTTTTCTTATTTTTTTTTTCTTTGAAATGCCACAATATTACAAAAGCAAGAGAATATGCTATTGCTACATTTGATTGTAAGTACGTTTTATTTTTATAACATTTATTTTATGCATTAGAAACAAATAAAGTATGAAATTTTTATTAACTTAATAAGCATTGGAAAACAAATTAATAGAATGGATAATTATTACAAAAATATTTAGCTATCCGTTTTGATTCCGACTTCAACCAAACACATTCACAGTTTCGTATTAGAATATTATTAGGAGTAGGATAGCTTTATAACTACATGAAGATAATAAGAAAACTAAGTGTTTTAAAATATTCGACATTTCATACCAGAAAAATATACAAAGAAATACCAGTGTCGAATCTGAACGGAGTAGGTATTGTGAATATGCGTGCTCTTTGCTTGCACATAACGGATTTAACTTAGCTCTGATGGTCATTTTTCAAGGTGCAACATTACAAAAATATTTATGAAAAAATTATTTGGGTACATTGAATGGTAGGATAAAAAGTACTTCATTCCTAATTCAAAAGTCTTGCAGAGAGTAAATTTGTATTTTGTTTCTAAATTCTAAGTGTATTTTTTTACCGGTCAGTTTTGTCACAGAGGTTACATGTGTAATAATTGCATAGATATACATAGATATATAACCTGCCGGAATTTATAGAGCCATTGTCCAGGAATGAGGGCACGTATGGATTTTTCGTAGTTGTCTTGTACATCGGCTGCTTGTGCAGAGAAGCGTACTTCGCAACCAGGTAATTTGGCGATTCGAAAGCAGCTCGCGTACAATAGAATTACGAAAAATGTTTATTACATTAAAAAATATGATCGAGATTAAATCTTATAAACTACGATAAATAAAATGAATCAGAAACTTACGGTGAAAATCAAAGTCGGTAAAGTTATATTTTGCACTGGATACTTGTGCAGTGACGCTCACTTCAGCATTTTTTTTTCTAAAATACATTTAAAGAAATACGCCTCTTTTTATTACATGTATGAAATACATGAATCTTTTGGGAGTTCGAAACATTGAAGGCCTTAAAAAGAATACATTGTCTGGAATAATATTATTCAAATTGAAATACTTTCCTCCTTCTCTATCAATAGAATAAAGCGTATTTGAATGGTTTAAACAAATTAATATATGTTCTTTGTACTTTATAATTTTTGCCTTTATCTTAGAATTCCAGAATTTCTACTTACTCCTACATTCTGCTGAAACCGATATAATTTAGATTTTACAGCATTAAATTTCTAATTGCAAGATTGTTAAAATTGAAAGAGTAACACCACTGTTTTGCACAGCGAAAGCCTGAAAATGGAATTTTAAGTTAGGATTGCTTATTCACACTATCGACAAGACAGTTCATATATTTAATTTTGCAAAGAAAAAAAAAACAGGTAACATATTTTTTTTTTCTTGTAATTATATGCATAAACTGCGAAATTATTGCTTTAATAAAAAATAAAAAAAAGGTGGGGGGCTTTAATGCTTTAAAACAAATTCGTAGAATCGTGAATTTTTTTTTTTTTTTTTTTTTTTTTTTTTGCATTTGATAAATAGTAATACTGAAAAAAATATGAATAAATAAATTTCATTTGGAAAATCCGTATTCCTAAAGTATTTCAATTATACATGTCATTTAATTATGCTTATGTTTAATTTCACAAAAGTTGTATGCGGTAAATGAAGATATGCATATTAATATTCATACTATTTGTTTTGTAGAAATTGAATATGAATAAAAGAAATATGTTTTACAGTATTTATATGAATTATACAGAACATTATTTGGATGTTCATGTATTAGTTACTTTTAAAAGGTGTTTTTTTTTCAAATGAAATACCTGGAATTTAAATGTAAAATTACTCTAAATAAATTAAACATATACTCGAATCATTTTAATATTAAATGAATATTCTATCTTAGTTTCTATAGTTAAAATACCAATAATTAAAATTTTCATATTCACATCATTATTTAACTGCAAATATAGAAAAAAATTCAACCAACAAATTTAAGTTTATTCCTACTTTCAAATTAAAAATTAAAAATTAGAATGTTAATTCCACGAATAAGGTTAAAAGTAATTTATTGCAATAAACATTTATTTTTGAAAGAAAATATATTTTTGTCTTTCAACATAATATTTAAGTATAATTTAAAATCACTTTACAAATTAATAATTAAAATAACTTTCATGACAAATATTACATTAAAAGCGCTTAAAAATATCGGAAAAAATAAACAAACGGTTCATAAAGATTGCGTTGTATTTTGTACTTTTGCTTTGAAATTACTGAATGTTTAATTGAAATATGACATATGCAAAATAGTAATAGCATTGTGAAAAGCTTAATATTTTTTCTGAAAATTATTATAATATTTATGATAATTCTCTTTAATATTTCAAAACCATTTGAGATTAATTAAGTGGTAAAAGAGGTTTGGTACCCAAGCTGTTCTGACCTCGTAATAAAATGTAGTACACAGGGAATTCTGGACTTTGATACTTTGAATCTCTCTATTTAAATAGAGATGCGTTCATACATGATGTGTTCACAAAGTTTCAAGACTGGTCTAATAATTCAAAATTTATAAAACATTTTTGCACCGCGAACTAAAATTCTTCAAAATATCACACTTGGGCATCAACACACCGCTTCCAGCATTTTTTCCATTGTTCATAGGCCCCATAGAAGTCTTCGCACGAAAGTCTGTTAAAGGATCTCGTCGAAGCTGCCTGGATCGCTGGAATCCTGACAAATCACTTCATTTTAAAGTCTTTTTTGATCCGGGGGAACAACAAAAAAAAAAGTCCTGGGAGCTAGGTCGGGCCTGTAGGTGGTTTGCGGCAGTATTGCCACGTTAAAGATAGTCAAAACTTCGGCGGCGGTAAGCGACGTGTGAGAGGGTGCATTGTTGTGTGGAACAATCGAATCGTTTCTGATGTTTGGGCGGACACGACGGGTCAGGTCAGTTTTTCTCTGGAGTGCTCCATCCGTTTTGGCTATATTTAACGTGGCAATACTGCTGCAAGCCCCTTACAGCCCTGACCTTTTTCTCAGCAACTTTTCTTTGTTCCTTCTGGTCAAGAAAGACCTGAAAGGAAAGAGATTCGACACGATTCCAACGATCCAGGCAGCTTCGACGAGGTCCCTTAACAGCCTTTCGTGCGAAGACTTCTATGAGGCCTATGAACAATGGAAAAACGCTGGCAGCGGTGTGTTGATGCCCAAGGGTCATATTTCAAAGAAATTTAGGTCGTGGTACAAAAATGTTTAATAAATTTTGAATTATCAGACCAGTCTTGAAACTTTGTGATCACACAATGTATTTCTCTATGCCTCTTTAGTTGAGTACTTAGATTGATGTTTTTTCTTACGACGACTCTTGGAGTTGTCGCTCATGAAAGACTTGTCGATGTTTGCCACTTGTTTTACCCATATATTTGAAATGTCTGTTAGACAAACAGTTATGCTTAAAAATTATCTCAGTGAAAGTAATTTTTTTTTTCTCTTCGTTGTTTTGGAAGTTTTAATGATAAAACAATAACCAGGTCTAATAAAAATTAACATAAACTATACATAAAAATCATTTCAAATTTCAAAATACCCAATTATTGCTATAAATGATAAACATAAATTTTAAAAAAGCAAAATGCCTTTATTTATTTACATTTAGACATGTTTCATTGCGTCAGACAGCAACATTCTCAAGAAAATTAAATGATAAAAATATTTTCGCAAAAATTCAAATCGAAAAAACAGTAAACAAAAACAAACAAACAAAAAAAAAAATTACGCGAACACAAGAATATATGCACAAGGAAAATATTGCAAAGAGGATACCTTGGAATTTTGTATTTTGAAATTACCTTTCTTTTTATTCCTGAAGCTACTAATTAATTTGTTTATTGTGCTTTCTTTATAGCCATTGTTTCGTGCGATGTCGTATATTTTATTTATTTCGTTGTCTAACTGCTCTGAGGTACATAAAATTTCATTTTTAATATTGCAGTTAATTTCATTATCCTTGTGTTCGCGTGATTTTTGTTTTTGTTTTTGTTTACTAGTTTTTCGATTTGATTTTTGGCAAAATATATTTATCATTTTATTTTCTTGAGAATGTTGCCATCTCATGCAATGAAACTTCGAAATATAAATAAATAAAGGTTCTTTGCATTTTTTAAAATTTATGTTTATCACTTATAGGAATAATTGAGTATTTTGAAAAATTAGCATGTTAGACTTAGGTCCACCACATAATGTTTATATATATGTGTGCAATGGAATGTGGGCTTCTTCCGAACATGTTCTGGACGTTTTGTCAATCAATCACCTAATCGAAATCGGTGAAAGAAAGTACCTTAATTTCAGAGTATATATGTTCAAGTATTAATACACTTGTCTACAAGCGTTAAGGAACAGTAACCGGATGCTTTAGATTGAACATGGCTTATCGAATATCTACCAAAACTCTTGATAAATTGTCCTTGAACTTCTACAATGTAAAGAGAATGTCGAACTTCATATTTTCCAATGAAGATTTAGCTTCGAGAATAATTACGGGGACAACAATAAGTTCAATAATAACGTAACGTTTGCGATTATCCATGTAACAGAAAAGGTTCAAAATGGTCTGTCCCTGTAGCAAATGGCTATATATGTCCTGTTTAACAGTCGTGTGCATTTGTCTAAGCATAGAACGCATATTCGTCAAGGTGTTAACGTTTGAGTGAAAAATTCAAATATTTTTTATTTATAGAATACAGAGTTTTCCATCAAATTTAACACCACATTCCCAAAATTTGAAAACGGACTGTAGAAACAGTATACAGTAGAACCCGAATCATCCGAAGCATTTGGGACCGACCATTAATCGGAAAATCAAAATTTTCGGATAATCGAGAATGCTTCAATTTTAAGATTAAGGAGAATTATATGCAATATTTCTTATTATGGTTACAAGTGCTTAATAAAATTAAAGCAATAGCAAAATAGAAATAAGAATAAATTACCTGAACTTTAATTTTCAAATTAAGTACCTTTTACATATATCACAAGGCTTTGAAAAAATGATTTGTTTGTCGCAGTTTCTATTGCCTTTGCTTTGAAGCTCTATCACGGAGATTTTTAATTCTTTTACCAGTATCACAGCCTTTCTACTTGTCCAGTCATGCCAAAGCTTTTGCAAAACATTCAAAAGTTTCAGAATTGCTAATGTGTTCGTTTTCTTCGTTGCACTCCTCAGCTTACGGGAGCTCAATTTAAATTCAAAGGGAGAAGAAGAGAGAAGAAAGGGGATCGAAACTATTTATATGTACTCGTAGTTCGTAAAGGACCGCTTGCACGCAAAGAATATGATAGTTAAAAAAAAGCTTTTCAAAATGGATATTGAACATAAGGAAAGTGATACTAAAAAAAGCTTTAAAAATGGATAATGGTTAAAAGAGTTTCTGATAACAGAGGTTCTACTGTACTGCAGTTAAAACATGAATATATTTCATATTTGATGAGATATGGATATTTGTATGAAATATATTTTAACTGCAACTGCGTAAAAGATTCTAAACATTGTATGTTATAATTTGCTAGCCAGCCATTTAGAGCCACTTGTATAAAAAGTCCAGTCAAACATCGCGAAAATTCAGAATGATAGAGGCGATATAATGAGTTGCTTTCTAAAAGCAGCTTTATTATTTGAGATTTTCGCAATTTTTCAACCAGCTTACTGTATCTTTTTGAGTTATCACAATATTTGATTGGATTTTTTATATAAGTTGCCATAGCATGCTAACTACCAAAGTCTGAAATAAAAATTTTAGAATCTCCAATGAATGCGCAAAAAATCCTACAATTGCCCATATTTCATCAAATATTCAATATATTTATGTTTTAATTGCAGTATACTGTTTCTACTGTTTTTTTTTTTCAAATATTTTGAAAAGTGGCGTTAAATTCTGTTAAAAATTTTCATCAAATATTCAATATATTTATGTTTTAATTGCAGTATACTGTTTCTACTGTTGTTTTTTTTTTCAAATATTTTGAAAAGTGGCGTTAAATTCTGTTAAAAATTTTGTATTCTATAAACAGAAAACATTTGAATTTTTCACAGGAATGTTACCACATTCACAAATATGCGTGCACTGTAAAAAAATATATATATATATTCTGTTAAAATACGGAAATTGTACAGGCGATCCAGACGCCACGACTATTTTCGTATTTTAAAGGAATTTTTTTCCGTAAATTTTGTGAAAAAACGGAATTTTTTCTGGAATTTACGGAAAAAAATTCCGTTAAAATAAGGAAATAGTACTGGCGTCTCGACTGCCAGTACAATTTCCGTATTTTAACAGAATTGTTTTACAGTGTTATATGATTTCACAAATGCACGCGAGAGTTACACAGGATCCACATAATCATTTTATACAGTTACAGACCGTTTTGAGCATTTTCTGTTACATGGGGGATCGCAAACATTACTTTATTATTAAATATATTATTATCCCTATAATTGTCCTCGCGACTAAATCTTCACTGGAAAATATAAATTTTAACACGGTCGCTACATCCTTGAAGTCTGAGACGAACGACCGTTATGGAATGTCTTCATGAATTAGTTTAAAATATCTGAAAATTAATTTTGGTAATAAAAATAATCATGAAAAAGCGCCAAGCAGCTGCTAAAATTCTTATAATAAAGGTTAAATTAAGTAATAAAATTTCGTAAACAAAATTCCTGTATAAATTAAGTAATTTACTTAACCTTTGAGTTCCAGTGATCACATTGTCCCGCTACATAGTAGCATAGATTAATATTTTTCTTTATTTTGTAAATACTTTTGACATGTGTTTAGTAAATAAAATCTTGTTAAGTTTTATATAAGTATTACTTTTCTTGTATACTGCGATTTTCTTTAAATAAGGTTAATATTAGGTTAGTTTTGAGATAATATAATTTTAATTAAAACAATTTATTTCTTGTCTAACGGATTATATCAAAAATTAAAACCTTTTATATCGGGATATTTTCTAAATGATCACAGCACAACAGTTTCGTTAATTAACCATTTTTAGGTGCGCTGGTAATTATATAAATACCTAGCACCTATAGTCGTCGTTCGGTTCGTCTGTCTGTCTGTACGTCCGCAGATAACAGAGCAAAAACTACCATACCAAATGGTCTGAAATTTTAAATATATAATCGTTGCAAAATTTTGTCGAGTTTCTTCAAATTTTATGAAAATCGGAAGTATAGTTTAATTACAGAGACAGTCAAAAGTTTTCCGTTACATTACGGCCAATGTGAAAAAATTATTTCAATTTCATTTTAATGGTCTTACAGCCTTTCGAACAGAATGAAATTGATATGCACTTATGAAGTGCACTAAAATATACATTCAGTATAATATGCTGTGCAGAAATATTTATAAAACTAGTTATAGTAACAAACACACCTCATTTTCCACGTTTGACGTGCAATTTCCAACTTGTTTGAAATTGTAAATGTACGCTGTCCACCCCAACCAGAACCCATCGATCACGGCTTATAATATATTATTTAATGAACTGTGTGAACCGCTGCCAATTGTAATTGTAGGTCCTAGATGATCGGGGGGAATGATCATAACAATTATGTATGTGTCCAGATTCTTCCCAACAATGCTGTTTCGAGTTAGTGGAACTAGATGAAAATAATATTATTTTGTTCCGAAAAATTACTTCCAGCATAGATTAATTTTAAAAGCTAGTTACCACAACTTCGATACTTATGCAACACAATCCCTCTATTCAATATAATGAATTTTCATTCTTCTAACTTAACAATTTTCTTCCAAGATATGCCCAATTATTATTGCTCGGGAATCCAAGTTAAAATAAATATAGTTAGTTATCTTCGTTATCCTTGAATGTTATAGGTTATCTCCCAACCATTAATTGAGTAAGAATATGCGAAAATAATAACTTGTTAGAGTAACAAAAACCAAAGAACCCATCGACAAGCTATGAAATATTTTTATGCTTTATAACTTCGTAATATGCAATTTTTAGAGAATGAAATATTTTGTATTTATTTGTATTCAATATAATGACTTTCCATTTTTCTAACATAATGATTCTTTTTACAAGAGATATTCAATTTGTATTGCTTAGAATTCAACTCTGAATAAATCAAGTTAGTCAGTTGTCTACATTATTCTAGAATGGTATAGCTTATCTTGAAGCCATTAATTGAGGAAAAATATGTGAAAATAAGAATTTGTTACTGTAACAAAACCCTAACCAACATATTGACAAGGTTTTGTATTCTATATAACTTGTATACGTTACCACTTTTTAATATGAATTTTAAGAGAATGGAATATTTTGTATATATTTGTATTCAATATAATGACTTTTCATTTTTCTAGCATAATGATTTTACATATCAACCTGAAAATAAAAATTACATGTTTACTAAATGGCTTATAAAATATTGTAAAGTCTAAACCTACACGAACATTAAAATATGATATATATATATATATATAATGATTATATTATTATTAGTTATATAATGATTAATATAATGATTTTTCTTTCAAGAGGTATACAATTTGTATTGCTCAGAATTCAACTCTTAATAAATCAAGTTAGCCAGTTGGCTACATTATTCTTGAATGATATAGGTTATATCGAAATCATTCATTGAGTAAAAATATGCAAAACTGAGATATTGTTATAGTAACAAAATCCTAAATCAACACTTAATAATTCTCCTCACAAGACATATCCAATTTGAATTGCTCAGAATTCAACTCCGAGTAAATCATGTTAATCAGTTGGCTACATTATTCTTTAATGATATAGGTTATATCGCAACCATTAATGGAGAAATGAGATACGAAAATAAGAACTTGGTAGACTAACAAAACCAAACGAACTCAGCTTTAAGGTATGAAATAATTTTTATACGTTACAACTTCTTAAAGTAAAATTTTTAGAGAATGACATATTGTGTTTAAATAAATAAAGAAGATGATTTAACTTCAACAGAAAGATTAAACTTCGATTACATTTTCTTATTTCTCTTTGAATGTAATTCAACTTTTATTTCATAGCTTCATTTTAATTGCATTGAGCAGTAACAAATTATGTATGTGTCCACATCCTCCACAAAAATTCTATTTCGAGTTAGTGGAACAGGAAGAAAAAAAAAATCAGTGGCACTCCGGGAGTGCCAATAGAAGTGAAAACTTCAACAATTACGTGTGTGCTTTTTAATCGTCAGGAAATGTTTTATTGTGCAGGAAATATTGGCGCGATTTTTTAACGTCAATTTGGCGAAAACCCGTTTTCCAATACCAGTTACAATATATATTTTTAAATTATTTTCTATTGTTTTAAAAAGCAAACAACGATAAATAAACGATAATTTCATTAATAACTATAGAACAAAAGAATTGTACAATTAAAAAAATAAAAATAAAATAAAAGTAAATGAACAATTTATTAATAAATAAGCAACAGTAGCCGGTTTACCTTGTAAAATAAAGTAACGCCATTTTGGTGTCAATTAGGTACCCAAGTGCGTATCTGACATCTGTGCCCCGTATTTTATCTACCGTAATCGAAATTCCCGCCAATACTGTTGGTCATTGACCAGTCCATCAACACGATAAAATACAGCGTTATCGGTTTTTAGTTACACGAAATAGGTAGGTCACGAATACGGTATAATTCATTTTAACTGACGAAAAACAAAATAATAATTTGTTTTACCAAATGTTGTTTTGGTGAATTTAAATATTTCTGCAAGTCAAATAATTCTGCAAGTTGTTAACATTTCTTGATAAATAATTGCGCTTATGCTTTTGCTATATTTAAAACCACTACCATATTATTAGAAATATCGCTAGAGTTTGATGCTATGACATACACCATAACGCAAAAATAACACGAATTTTAAAAACAAGAGAGTTTTTCTGCTAAACTTACCCGATATTTGATCGAATAGTTCACTTTTGCCGCCAACTTTTGACATAAATAACAATTGTAATTTTATTTTGCTAGAGCAAGGTAGTTTTATTTTAGCAAGAGTCACGAGACTTGGCTAATTTTTACATGAGATGTTTTTGATGAGATTTCCTTTTTCTAACTCTTGTACGCGTATTTCGGGAACCAATAGCGCAGAGGCAAGCATGCGGCGCGCTTTCCTGTAAATTGTTGTTATTGATTAAGCAATCAATAACAATTAATTGCCCGCTCTCCTCATACCGAACTATGCACAATACATGTACATACTTATATACAGAGGCGTCGGTTACAATAACAGTATCATGAGTTCAATGGTTTTTCCCATCTCAAAAAATGCCAAACGCGCCCAAAGAAGCTTTCACTTCAATAATGAAAGTATCAAGTATATGTCTTTAACAATAAACACAATAGCGTACTGCAACGAAAATGTAAATTTTGTGTGTGTTCCTGTATGAACGCCGGGAGAAAAAGTGAGTTTTAGTTTCGTTCTTCTTTTGCGGATTGAGCTGAAGAGGGAAAAGTTCCTGTCATTCACCGCTTGGCGCGCTAGTGTCTATGTGTCAAAATGCTAGCATGTCGGTTACGTAACAGTGTCTCCAAATCAGTGGTTTTTCTCCATCTCAAAAAAAGCTCAATGCGCCTAAAGAAGTTTTCACTTCAAAAATATTTTGCTTGTGAAAATTACTTCCATCATAGCTTTCTTCTAAAAGCTACTTCCAACAGCATCGATTATTATGCACCACAATCCCTGCATTCAATATAATGACTTTTCATTTTTTTAAACTGAATAGTTCTTATAAGAGATATAGAATTTGTAATGCTCAGAACTCAACTCTGCATAAACCAAGTTAATCAGTTGGCTACATTATTCTTGAATGATATATGTTATCACCCAATCATTAATAGAGTAAGAACATGCGAAAATAAGAACTTGCTAGAGTATCAAAAAACCGAACGTATTCATCGACAAGATATGAAATAATTTCTATGCTTTACAACTTCGTAATATTCAATTTTAGAGAATGACATATTTTGTATTTATTTGTATTCAATATAATTACTTTCCATTTTTCTAACTCAATAATTCTCCTTACAAGAGATATCCAATTTGTATTGCTCAGAATTCAACTCTGAATAAACCAAGTTAATCAGTTGGCTACATTATTCCTGAATGATATATGTTATCTCGCAACAATTAATTGAATAAGAATATACAAAAATAAGAACTTGTTAGAGTAACGAAAACTAAACAAACTCACAAACAAAATATGAAATAATTTTTATGCGTTACAACTTCTTAGTATACAATTTTTAGAGTATGACATATTTCATTTAGCAAAATTACAGAAGATGAGTTAACTTCTTCAGAAAAGATTAAACTTCGTCACAATTTCCTTTTCCTCTTGTAATGTAATTCAACTTTTATTTCATAGCTTGATTTTAATTCCATTGTGCAGTCACTTATAAAAGATTATTTAAAAAATGGAACTGATTTTATCTATGTTGCTGTTGAATTGATATATTTTTACGAATATGCATAAAATTACAAAAACAAAAATCGTCCATGTCTTGAACTTTGATCTTTAAAAATCGAATTTAATTCTTTGTAAAGCTTTAAGAGAACTTCAGGAATCCAGAATGTTTCCTATTGATATGTAAATTGAATGAAATAACTTATACGAAGATATTTCAGGTGACTTTTTATAGAAACAAAATTAAGGTAGAAAAATATGTGTTTTTGTTACATTTGGTAAGGAAGAATTTATTTTTCGTTTTTAAAATACGCTGCTGAATTTCAAAGATACTAGGGCTAATTTTATTCTTTAAATCAACTTTGTATGACATGATAAATATTTTTGTAAATTCTCTTTCGAAAATGGAAATAATATTTTTAAACAAAAACCGTACAATAATTTAAATAAAGTCTTTTATCATTTACTTAAATGAATCCAGTTAAGTGCAGTCTAAATAAGATTTTAAAATGCAAATTAAGAAACACTGATAATTTTAGACTCTAAACCTATTTATGCTGAACAATAATTTTATTTTATTTTATTTTATTTTATTTTATTTTTTATTTTTTTTTTTTGTTTGTTACATGATTCTGTGTTTTTTGAAGGACCAAAAATAAACGCAAGAAAAAAGGAGATTTCTTGTGCGTGTTTTACACATTAAATTAAGTCTTGATATCTCTTGTTTTAACATGCAATGGAAACAATGAAATTATATCACTTAATTGCTTTGGCTCTATTAAAAGATCGATTTAAGTGTTTTTTGTAGCACGTTGGCGATGTAAAAGTGTCATTATATGCTGAAGCGGGAAAAGAATGAGATACCGAATAAAACAAAAGAATCCGTTATTGTAAAATTCAAAGGCAGAATATATTTTTTCACTTTATATAGTAAATTCTTTTATGTGTATTTTGATAAGGCAATTTATTTTTATGAGGAAATTTAAAATGTTTTCATAGGTCTTACTTACGTTAAGATGGTCTTCTACTTGTCATTTTCAAAAACGGACTTTTTTTTTATCAGTAAAAAAATAACTTTTATTTTCGTGTGAAATACATTGTAATTAAAATTTATTGAACAGCACGATTGTGGGGGATTTCTCATTATAAAACAAAATAATCAAAGTACAATGAATTAATCAAAGGAATAAAATGCGTTCGTTTCAGAATAAAATATTTTTGTTTCAGTAGATTATTTCGTTATGGTATAGATGTACATTTCCATGCCGGACAAAAGTAAACAATAAGAAAGTTAAACTCAAAAATAACTTACACAATACCACATGTATGGAAATATTTTTTGTTGCAAATGATATATGAATATCTAAGGCCTGCGAGATCAATTGAAGTGTCTTCCATGAGCCCTGAGTGCTGGATTGTCCATGGTAATCCCACACTATTGTCTTCTACATCCCCACGTGTCTAATCCATCTGGATTTCTTTCATTGTGGCTAATTAAAGATACTATTTTCAGCACAACAATCAGAAATTTAAATGATTTACTTTTTTTTTTTGAAGGGAGGGGGATTTGCAATAGAACTGTATTCTGCAACTGCCACTAGAATTTTGTTCAATACCACAGGATAGACACGGAATATTGTTTGCATGACTGCATTGTTACAAGAGATGTACGCATGCACATTTATTGATTGTCGAAGTTTAAAAGTTTATCTATCATTTGTATGAAATAGCATTTTCATACATGCGTTATTCAGTGAGTTTTTTAACTTTTGGTACTTTTTATCTCTGTTTATTTAGTAATTTGTTTCTCAATTAATTGTAAAGCATAGTTGTTTAAACTATAATTTCTATGTGATCTATCGTTGAATGTGAAAGAATGTGAGTACGTTGTACATATTGCAAGCATTCAATATAAAATAGGTCTGTACTTTACCTATGTTATAAGATGCATGTTTTTTGAAGTGTGTGTATTTTTTTAAGAATTAAAATGTATAACAGAAATGATAAAATGTATTAAAATGTGGTGACGGTTTGAAAATTAAAAACATTATTGCTAATCTTAGTCACTCCGATATATAATTAAAGCCTTTATAATACGTTTTATCTATTTTTTATTCTTCAAATTTACATCTGTACATATAAGCATTCAAAGTCTTTAATTTTCATCAAATTACTTGTGGAATTAAAAAGAGAAGAAAATGTATTTCTGAGCTTTAAGAAGCATCTGCCGAAACTTCACATGCATTTTACTCAATCATATTTTTTTAGACTGCCATAGATTGGATCTCTGAAGCTATTGAATTGACACAACATTTTTAATAGAATCCATTAAATACTGTTTAATACAATGTAGCACTTCTATATTTAACATTTAATAAACTGTTTTATGAACTATACGCACTGTTATCACATTCTGCAATAAGAATTCCAGAGCTGGAAGATGTTTCAACGTAGGTGTTCTTATGCTTCAGTCATTGTTTACGATTTGATCACATTGCACAAGAATGCGGGAAATTTTTTGATTTTTTTTACATTTTCTGAATTCTTTACAAGTTATCGAAGAAAACCTAGCTTTCATTGAAGTAGGGAATCCTGGATTTCCATTCCTTAACAAGGAAATATTTTACGGTCATGTGCCGTCTTTGCTGACATTAATGTTATTTTCAGGGTAAAATTCGTATCACCCAAATTAAAGCTATTGAATAACTTTGAAGAAAACTATTTATCCATGTTTTGTCGTATATTCTTAATATGTTCCGTTAGGGGTAGTAGGAGAATACACCAAGATTTGCGTAAAAAGGATTATAAGGTGTCCAACGAGACCAAAATAATTGTTTTTAACTTATCTAAAAGAAATATTCGGGTTCCAAAATCTCTCGTGCCCTGATTATCAGGCTTTCAAAAACATTTTTCATTGTTTTTTAGAACCTCAAAATTTCTTCAATTAAATTCCGAATAATTCAATCCTTTAAAAAATAACATACAATCACATGACATGATTTACCTCTGCATTTTTTCTTTTCGAAATAAGCTTGTTTAAATTTAAAACATATATTATAACGTTGAATCTAATTTGAACGACAAAAGTGAAAATAATTACCAACTAAGGCATAGAAATGAACGGTGCAACTAAGTTATCGCAAGTGCTCAAAAATTAGTTATACCGGTAAAGGGGAGAAACATTTTATATTAGCTGAACTGGAGCAAGTAGATAGAACGAGTTGAAGCGTAGTTTGTTAAAAATATAAATAAATAAATAACAAGAAAGAAAAAATCATGCTTCAAGCCTAGATTATAAAACACTTTCCAACACGATCAGAATAATGTAACAAAACTGCACCGTTTAAAAAATTAAAATATTACGTCTAATTCAACCCTATGGAAACGCATAACACATTTCAAAACCCAATGTAAGCTGTTCCCATCTATAATCAGAAAAGTATCAGGATTTTTTCAGCAGCCCTGAATATGATATGTACATTTGTATCTATTAACTACATGCATGCCAAAAATTAGTTCCCTTAAGAAATACATGTACTTCAGTTGAAAATTTCCCTTCAGCAATTTCCACTAACAAGGGCGTCCTCGTATGTGAATACTTTTGCACAGCCCTATATATGAGATGTAGAATTTATATATAAGGAGTAACATGCAAAAAATTAATTAAATTTAAAAGCGCATACCGAGTTTTAAACCGCACACTCCAACAATTATTACTCAAAGGTAACCGATTTATTTTATGTGTCCCTGTAAATGAATAAAAAATGCTATAAATGCACTGTTTTAACGTAATCGTAGTGAAATTCAGTGATTTATATCAGTTTCAATACATTTGAAATAGCGTGATGTCATTAAAATACTCTGCAAACGATTTTTCTCCCTATACCATACTGCAATAGAATACTTTTGAGCGCCACTGTAAAGGAACTATTAATCCTAGATAATTCATATACAATACAAAACATGCTTTGGTGACTCTAAATAAGCTTTATCAATTGCATGAAAATCCGAGTATATTTACGGGAGTTATTCCCCATATACCACAATGTAGTTTAATAATTTTGAGTGCCCCTGTAAATGAACGATTAATCCTACATACTTCATATACAAAAACAAACATGCTTTGGTGACCCTAAATAACCCTTATCAATTTCATGAAAATCCGAGTATATTTACGGGAGTTATTCCCCATATACCACAATGTAATGGAATAATTTTGAGTGTCCCTGTAAATGAACGATTAATCCTTGATATTTCATATACAATACCAAACATGATTTGGTGACCCTAAATAAGCTTTATCAATTGCATGAAAATCCGAGTATATTTACCGGAGTTATTTCCCATATACCACAATGTAATGGAACAATTTTGAGTGCCCCTGTAAATGAACGATTAATCCTACATACTTCATATACAAAAACAAACATGCTTTGGTGACTCTAAATAACCCTTATCAATTTCATGAAAATCCGAGTCTATTTACGGGAGTTATTCTCCATATACCACAATGTAATGGAATAATTTTGAGTGCCCCTGTAAATGAACGATTAATCCTTGATATTTCATATACAATACCAAACATGCTTTGGTGACTCTAAATAACCTTTATCAATTGCATGAAAATCAATTGCATGAGTATATTTACTGGAGTTAGAGCGTGGACAGAGGGACAGACAAACCGAATGCATAAACACTTTTCAACTTTGTTGGAAAGTGTTAAAAAGTCCTAGTTAATCTAACTGCTGGAATGCAATTTATTTATTGGATATTGCACAGACAAACAAATCAGTATACAGACGAAATGACAATGGTTCTGATAGGCAACGAAGCGCTGATACCTTCGTCAGCCTCCTCTTTTCTCTTGCAGTTGGTTGGAAAATGCTTTTCCCACAAAAGAAAAAAAAAAAAAAAAAAAGAAGAAAACAAGAAAAAAACTGTTTAACTTTTTAAATAGGTCTTAATAGATTTTAGTAAATGCTTAAATAATTTTTATTTAACTTCTTAATAGTAATATATACAATTAATTAAATCCTAAAAATTATTATTATAAATTGTATTTTAAAAACTTTCCATCAAAGTTTAAAAGTGTTTATGCATTCGCTTGTCTGTCCGTCTGTCCAAGCTCTAACTGCCTTAAATATGCTCAGATTTCCATGCAATTGATTATCCTTATTTAGAGTCACCTACGCATGTTTGGTATTTTATAAGAAGTATATGGAATTAATAGTTCATTTACAGGGGCACCCTAAATAATTCCATTACATTATTGTAAAGGGGGGGGGGAATCGTTTGCAGGGTATTTTAATGATATTACGCTATTTCAATTGTATTGAAAGTGATATAAATCACTAAATTTCACTGCAAGATGAATACGAAAGAATAAGGTATTAATAGCATTTGTCGTTCATCTACAGGGACACGCAAAAGAAATCGGTTACGGTACTGTCTTTCAGTAATAAATGCTGGAAGTGCGTTTTCAATTTCAGCATGCGCTTTTAAATTATACATAGAATGACACAAAATGTATAACGCTTCCGGGGTTGAACTCATCCGTTTCCTGATAATCCAAACGTGGCCACGTTAGGCTTAAGTATTCCGATGCCGTATTTGCCGACTGCTTATTTAATCTGTCTATCTATTTGTTGTGTAACATATTCTTCTTCAATTTTTCTCAAACCTTCAAAAAGTATACAATTATAACGCTTTAAGATCTAATTTAAAAATAACCAGATACAAACAACAGGGTTCCGATCGGTTCCGATGTATACAAGCGATTACCGTTGCCATTCATAAGCACAAATTACAAATCCAAAAACAAATGAATGACTCTTTCAGTTATTCATTAAATGCTCTTAAAATATTTTGCAAAAGCATATTAATATTTTGAAATACGTTTTTCACTTTTGTTTACATTTATTTTCAGTTTGAATTCAGTATACACGGTTAAAAATATCGCGAAAAATTACCTCTGTTTTTCAAGGCTATCTATTTTCTGACCAATGAGAACACTTCATGTTGTTCAGTGAATATAGCTATATTTGGTGATTCATTCCCGTGAATTATTTTGTACCGGATTAACGTTTCCTTTCTATAAACAAACGTATTTCAAATTATTTAAAAGCTTTATTATGGTTTTACAAATATTTTAAGAGCAAAATCGGATGTCGACCGTATTTTTTAATGATTCGTTCAAAGAGTCATTCAATTGCTTCTGGATTTGGAATTTGTGTTGTACATGTGGCATCACGACACACGAGTGAATGTTGATTTTGATTTTCAATCTTAAAACGTTGAGTAAAACGTGCTTTCTTTTCCACTATTCGCAAAAGTTACATTTTTAGACAGATTATTCAAAATAAATTAATATTTATAAGAGATTACATTCAATTATCTAATATTCAGCTGCGATAACTTGAGTTAAAATTAGATTGGTAGCTTTATCTATCCCTATATGAAAGTAAACAAACAATTGATTCATTCGTCTTGAACTTTTAAAATATTAAAACAAACGTTTATATGCTCTGTTGCGCCATCTGTCGATAGTTAAAAAAAGAAATTTTCTTTTTAAAATGTTTTTTGAATTCTGAAGACATTTGGGGGGGGGGGGGGGGGGGAATGAATATTTCTTATAAAATGAAATTAGAATATCAGAAATATGTAATGCCGTGTATTACACATATATATATATATGTATATATATGTATATATATCAATACATTATTATAATAAATAAAATTTTGTATTTTGTAGGGAAAATAAATTTGTAATTTAATAACAGAATTTGGGAAAATAAATTGTTAATGTAATTAATAGTTGCAATTTACTTATGTGATAAAACATGATTTTTAATTATCAGAATTTATTACAGGTTTCTTTTATGCATGTTAAAAAAAAATCGGGATTTTCCCTGTTCAACTTTTTAAAATTTAAGTTATATAATTATTATTTTGGCAATTAATAAAAACAAATAAACTTTCTGTTGGAATTGTCTTTTATTTTATCACATACCATCAGATAAAATAGTTAATTGACAATATGTTTTAAAATAACATTATTAGTACTAATTTGAATGTTTCTGTGAAATATTTCTTCAAATTTTGTGAGTGAAGTTCATTTGCATACTTTATATCAGTATTTTACCAATTCAATTAATAATTTTCTTGCCAATTAAATTTCAATGAAAAATGGGCTGTTTTTACTTTACCCTATCTGACCCTATTAATCAGACAAGACAAAATTTATTACTTCACAATTCTTTTTATAATGCAATGCTATATAATTTTTTTGAAAATGCAAACACGTCATTCTGACGGGCTATATTCTAGTTTTATATAGAGCTGCACAAAGAATTCACATGGCGTTGTCCTTATTAGCGGAAATTGCTGAAGGAGAATTTTCAACTAAAGTATACATGTATTTCTTAATTGAATTAAATTTTGGCATGCATGTAGTTAATAGATACAAATCTATATATCATATACAGTGCTGTTCAAACAATTCGGATAATTTTCCGATTGTAGAAAGGAAATTGGGTTTTCAAATGTGTTTTGCGTTTCCATATGGTTGAATTAGACATAATATTTTAACTTATTAAACGGTGCAGTTTTGTTACATTATTCTGAATGGAAAGTGATTCATAATCTATGCTTGTTTATTTATTTTACCTGCGGGTCAATGAATCAAAATCCTCAATACACCTCAATACCCCCACCACCCCTTGAAACTCTTTGGCGAATCGTATACTCATAATTCAAATTCATCTGTTATTTCTTATGAGCTGCTCATTGTTTCTTTTTTATGCGCGTGACCAATTTATGTTGTTTCTTGGCTTTCCTATCATTTTCTTATTTATCACACATACTCCTTTATGCCATTTTTTCTCTCATTATCGGCGGCCACAGTATACAGCACTCTGCAACCATTTTTTAATAACTTATACTCTTGAAACATGAAGTTAAACTGACTTTACACAAATTTACGCAATAGCAACTCTTGGCGAATCGTATACTCATAATTCACATTCATGTGTTATTTCTTATGAGCTGCTCATTGTTTCTTTTTTATGCGCGTGACCAATTTATGTTGTTTCTTGGCTTTCCTATCATTTTCTTATTTATCACACATACTCCTTTATGCCATTTTTTCTCTCATTATCGGCGGCCACAGTACACAGCACTCTGCAACCATTTTTTAATAACTTATACTCTTGAAACATGAAGTTAAACTGACTTTACACAAATTTACGCAATAGCAACTCTTGGCGAATCGTATACTCATAATTCAAATTCATCTGTTATTTCTTATGAGCTGCTCATTGTTTCGTTTTTATGCGCGTGACCAATTTATGTCGTTTCTTGGCTTTCCTATCATTTTCTTATTTATCACACATACTCCTTTATGCCATCTTTTCTCTCATTATCGGCGGCCCCAGTACAGAGCACTCTGCTACCATTTTTTAATAACTTATACTCTTGAAACACGAAGTTAAACTGACTTTACACAAATTTACGCAATAGCAAATTTAAAGTCTTTAAACAAGTGAATGATGTACCCTCATAGCATGCATGGTCACAGTGACGTCATTGTGACGTCACTGTAAGTCACTGTGGTCACGTCACATCTGTGACCAAAATGCCACCACTCAGTGATGTCACATTGTGACTGAGATGTGAACTTCTTAGAAAACTTTAAAAAATTACAAAAATTATTAAAAACATGTTATTTACTGTAAAATATATTTTTCTGCCGGGTTAACAAATTTTTTAAACCGTGGTCCAAGTTGCATCTGTGCCTCTAACAAAAACTTTTTATTTTCATATAACATAAAATGTAATTAATTCATCAGCAACACAAAACGATTTCCTAATTATGAGAATTTCATATTATTAAAAAAATGTTTTAGGTAAGCAGACCTAGACTTATCTTTTATAAAGATTTTTGTAAATGATCATCTGTTATACTAGAAGTTTCTCAAAGAGTAGTCGAAACATTTCTGTCGTTTCAAACTAAAAACTTTCTATTACAGTTAAGGCTGCAGCTTTTAATGAGCACGCAGAAAGCGTCTTCAAATTTCAGTCATATATGCATTTCTTGCTTTATAATTTGCATTCAAGTCATTTTTTTTCTCTTAGTGTTTCACTATTTTAAGTATTTTTTTTTTTTTTTTTTTTTTCTTCTTCTTTCAAACGTTTAAAATAGAATTGACATTTTCCGAATATAAAATTAATGTACAAAATTTAGGCAAAGCCCACGACATAATTAATTATTCATGTTTTATTTTTTGTTTTCAAAATATATCTTTAAAAATTATTTTACAAGTTTTATTCTACAGAAAATTAATATTATGAGAATGACAGATTGACAAAGAAAAACTCATCTCTGCTCGATAATCTTGTTGTATTTTTTAAGAAGATATTTTGTATATATTACTTGTGATACAAATTTTACTTTTAAAAAAAAGGAGGGAGTCATCATTATTACCATTAAATTAATTTGTATACATTTTGAAAATTTAAGCAATGTTTTATCTAGTAAATTCTAATTATGGATAATATTATTATTATAATTTACGTAAATGAAACTTTACAATTCAATAAAACTGATAAAAATAGAAGATGAAATACAATAAAACATTTTCAAACAGGAAATTGAATTAGAGACAATTTGACAAAATTATTACGCATTTAATTTCCTTCCGAAACTGTGGTATAGAAAAACAAATAAAACAAAAAAACATCTGCTTCGAACTTCGAAACTTAAAAATCGTCTGCATCTGCACTATTTCAGTTGTTACCACTCGACCGCAGAATAACGGATAAAAGTAACAGTGAAACTTTTTTGAATAAACGCGGGACACTGGACAGTTCTGTGGACACTGAAGTTCTGTGACACTGGACAGCATAGATGTGTTGACACGGATTTAAAAACTGAAACAAGAACGTTCTCAGGATCCAAGTTAGTTCAGCTAACAAAATATAAACCCGAGAAAATTACGGTAGCTTTGACTTGTTGAAGATGATTCAAGTCATTGCTATCGTACTTATAATCGGATTTAATTGGTTCCCCAAAATCAAAGTATCACGTACAACGTCAATGAAATTAGGTATGTAAAAATATTATTTTCTCTGTTTGCTTTTTTTTTATATATTACAACAATTTTAGTTAGTTTCTCATTAACATGCTGTAGAACATAAATATTTCATTACATTTATTTTTTATTTTGCTGAAATATCTAAAATATTATTTTCCTTGTTTGCTTTTTTTTTTTTTTAATTACAATGATTTCAGTTATCTTCTAATAAACATGTTATAGAACACAAATATTTCATTACATTTATTTTTTATTTTGCTAAAATATCTAACTTCCTTTCCAACAGCTTTGATCAGATTATTAAAATTAGTGATTTAAATTGCATTTTAATCTGGTTTATTTTCTTATTTAAATATTGGGTTAAAACCACATGGTGGCATAAATATAAAAGTATATGGACAAGTATTATCATCAATCATTAACATAATTAATAGACATTTAAAGATAATTAAATTATTTAAAATTTTTGGATGTTATTAACGTTTACCATAGCAAGACCCCTATTTGTAATGAAGTTTGTAGCATGTTATTTCATTTACAGGGACAGTCAATTGTATTCCATTACATTACGGCTTGTGGGAAAAAAATCGTTTCAAATGATTTTTAATGATTTTACACGCTTTCAAACAGAATAAAATTGATATGCATTTATGAAGCGCACTAAAATGTGCATTCCATAGAATATGCGATGCAAAGAATAGTTATTGTTCATTTACAGGGCTAAAAAAGGAATTCCAATACATAATGATATAGGGGTGGAGGGAATTGTTTGCGGCGTACTTTATTTATGTTAATCTATTTGATATGTAATGAAATTGATATACGTCGTTGAGGTTTACATACTATGAATTATTTCATGTATAATACGAAGTGTATATAGCATTTACAGGGACACACAAAATGTTTCAGATACTATATTGTATCCGAAGTACTGTTCATTAGCGATGATTGCTGGAAATACATTTTTAATTATGATATACACTTTTATGATTCACTACATTTATGCATAGTATATGGTGTATATATATATGCTATAATTCATATACAGGAATATACAAAAGTATTCGAAAGGGTTACTGGGTATTGCTTAAAGGAGGTTTTTAAATAAGTTATGCATTTTAACGCTGCACTGTATTTAATTTACTAAGAAATGTTTGTAGTATATAGATAAAATGATATACAGGGTCACGCAAAGAATTGGATACGTTGCCATCTATGAATTATAATTTCTGGAAATGTAATTTCAGCAGTTTTAAGAGTGTTTTAGCTTGAATAAAATTTTAACTAAATAGTGGCGTGTAATTAAGGTTCTAGGTAAACTACAGGGTTGTACAAAATTATTTAAGTATGTTTCCATATATTAGTATAAATTGCTGAAAGAGAATTTCAACCTGTTATGCGTTTCCTTGATAAACTAAATTTTTCCATTATATAGTATATATATATATCAATCTACAGATCAAATACAGGACTGTTTAAAAGAATTAGAAAACATATTTGGCTGTGGATGGTAGGGTGTCAACGATTTTAATCGGTTGATTTAAATCAGCGATTAAATCATGATTTTAATCAACCGATTTTTTAAAAAAAAATCATTGATTAAAATCAAAAATTTTCTAAATGTTTAAAATGTCAAAAAAAAAAGTATTAAAATCTAACATGAACATAATTTGAAAGTTTCTACAGGTATTTTGACTTATTAATAAACAAAAAAAGAGCTTTAAATAATTGTTTCTAAGCTTAATTCATTAGTATTGTAAAAAAAATTAAAAACAGTTGAGTTTGTAAAAAGCATTGTTTTTAAGTTTTTATCCAAATTAGAACAGTTTCATTTAAAAATGATATTTAAATCTAACATAATTTGCAATGTCATAATTTCCTTTAGGTAATCAATTTATGCATTATTTTATATAAAATACACATAGCAAGTATAATTACATTTCTACAAGTAAAAGAATAAATAGTAATTATTAGCAATCTCAAGTTAAAGAAGAATGAAAGAATGACATCTGCTCAGCAGCTAAATTGTAAATGAATGCATAAGAGAAAAAGAAATAATTGGTATAAAAATGCTAAGCACAGCAAGAGCTTCTTTGGTATAGGTTGAATAAATGTTTATTATTATTATTATTATTTTTTTTTTTTTTTGGAACTCATATATATTAAAAAATTGAACCATTGAAAGCTAATAGAGGTAATAATGCTGTTACTTAAATATTTTGAGATTTCAGATATTAGTGGCTAACTTATATTTATTCTATATAAATGGGTTTAAATCATTTTCATTTTTTTTTTTTTTTTTTTTTTTTTTTTTTTTTTGGTTAGCATACACGTACATGTGTGTAAGTATAGATTTTGGTGGTTTACAGAAATTTTCCTAAATACAAATGCAAAATGAGCTGCAAATAATATTTGTTAGTTTTGTTATTTGTGCTACTAACTAATGAATTTTACTTATTTGCAGTTTTTATTAATTCTGTAATTACTTATACTGCTTCTTCTAGGCCATTTTGTTTAATGGTGCCACACCATGCCCCTTTTGAAATTGGCAAAATGCACCCTGCCTTAAAAAAAGAAAAAAAAAAGTTGAAATTTACCTGTAGTTGTAGCCAGAGATTTCTTGTAAAAAACTTCCCCATTCAACAGTATTCTAAATTCATGTGGAAAAAATCTTGCAAAAATATAGAACTTTATTTCTTTAGAAAAAACAGGATATTATTAAAATATGTTATTTAATTGTATTTTTCAATTTGTTATTCATAAAATTATTAAAAATTAAGGACACTTTACTTATAATGCTAAAAAATATTCTTTTTTTTTTTTCTTACATCATTACTAAACACATTACTAATATATTTCCTCATGAAATAGTGCCCGTTTTTTGAACTAGCATCCTGTTCCTTTTTCTTTCTAAAATGAATTATTATCATTTTAATAATTAAGGCTTAAAAATGTATAATATGTTCCTAATTAGAGAGTTGATTGTTTAATAATTAATTTGAAGTAATGTTAGCTATTTAGTATAAAATGCAGTTAATAATTTTCATAAATGTTAAGTATCTCTAGTATTTATAAAGTTTTACATAATTATTACAATATTAATGTATATAACATTATTGTATAATACTACCTAATGAAACTACTAATTTACAGTTTTTATTTCTGTAATTACAAACTAACAATTATAATTTTATTAATTAAAGTGTAAAAACATAGATTATGTTAGCAATTAGTGGTGTAATTGTTTTGGAAACCTAAAACTCATGATAGCTATTCAGTATTTGAACGCTGGGAAAAAAATCATACAAATCTGATTTAAATAAAAAAAATCTGATTTAAATAAAAAAAACCGATTTTTTTTTTTTATTATTATGATTTTTTTTTACACCTTAGTGGATGGTAACTGCGTAAATCAGTTTTTAAATGTTTTACAGGTTTTCATGTTTACTTAGTTATCTTATTTACGTTATTTCCCCCGATGTCTTGATAAAACATTTAGGAAGAGTTGGAAAGTGTTTTATAATCTATGCCTAACGCATGATATATCTTACTTGTTGTTTCTATTTCCCAGATCAGTCTTTTCATATAAAACATACCAAATCTAATTAGCTCATATTCACTTTTGTGAATATGAGCTAATTAGATTTGGTGCAATTTATACGGGAATAAAAAATTTAAATAAATAGGGCTTATCATGTAGTTCAATAAGTAACAGTTGTATTAATGTCCGTTAGACTCCATGTTCGTATTTAAAAAAGCAATGACAAATCATAACACATTAAAAAGCTTACACATTCTTAATATTAAGCTTGAATTCAAGATCAAGCTAACTTAATAAAAAAAGATGTCAGTTAATAAGCATTGTTTTTTAAATGGAAAAATAAAAATATTTTAGAAGAATAGGACTCCAAAATAGCGATATCTTGCTGAAAAGTACGGTAAAAAGATAAAATTTTATATTTCAAACAAAACTTTACTTTAAAATTATCGCAGTTTTTATGACAAGAATCATCACAGTATTAATACTTGGACATTTTTCCAGAGAGAAACATTCGCCTTGCATACAATATTTCAAATGAAAATCAAATTTCAAATAAATTGCTTAAAAGGCGCAAAGGCCAACATAGTGATAAATATCCACGCCGGGTCTCGATCCCGGGTCATCAGTATAGCGCACAGACATTCTACCGACTAAACCACATGGAACGATACCCAGCCTGGAAATTTTCTCCTTATTACATGTTGGCAAGGCTACAAACGCCGCACAAGATTTAATATTTATCGTGAGACACCGTCATGGGGCAAACACGAAACTTAATTAAACCAGCATCGATTAAATCTATATTAATACTTGGAAATTTTTCCAGAGAGAAACATTCGCCTTGCATACAGTATTTCAAATGAAAATCAAATTTCAAATTAAAATTGCCTTTTAAGCTATTAATTTGAAATTTGATTTTCATTTGAAATATTGTATGCAAGGCGAATGGTTCTCTCTGAAAAAATTTCCAAGTATTAATATAGTTTCAATCGATGCTGGATTTAATTAAGTTTCGTGCTTGCGCCATGTCGGTGGCTGACGATAAATATTGCATCTTGTGCTGCGTTTGTAGCCTTGCCAACATGTAATAGTGAGAAATTTTCCTGGCTGGGTATCGTTCCATGTGGTTTAGTCGGTAGAACGTAAGTGCGCTATACTGATGGCCCGGGTTCGAGTTCCAGCATGGAATCTTTTTCACTAGTTCGCCTTTGCGCCTTTTAAGCAATTAATTTGAAATTTGATTTTCATTTGAAATCATCACAGAGTTTATGACAAGTTCGTCACAAATGACACATATTTCACAAATTGGTCACAGTGTGACTTCAAAACATTGTCACTTTCGTCACAGGTTCGTCACAAAGTTAATGCCAAAATAGTCACAAATGACACACTTTTCACAAATTAGTCACACCGTGACTTCACAGAGTGGTCACAATGTGACGTCACAAACGACCTCTAAAACGGCCATAACGACCTCACATTCTAGTCACTGTGACGTCACATCCACGTCACGTGACGTCACATCGACGGTCACAAAATCACAGTGTGACTTCACAACGACGTCGCCGTGAGCTCACCATGCCTTACGGGTACAAATCCTTATTTTTTTTTATTGCAAAGAGATTAAAATATAAAAATATAAAAATTCCCTGTTTTCTTGGCCATACTGTCTTGAGGGCATTTTGCGAACTCAGATGAAACAACATTTATTTTATACGAAAATAAGCGTCACTGCCATTTACTGATTTTCTTTACATTCAGCCACACATAGTTAAAGTAAAAAAGTAAAAAAAAAAAAAAATCAAACAGTTTGCTTTTTAGGAGGAACAGAAAAGAAGTCCACACTTGTGCACCTCAGATCTGCAGAGATTAATAAAGCTACCGGGAGGAATATCCAAGCTCTATAAACCTGGTCTGATAAGTCCTTATCAGACAGTCAAAGCTATAAACACTTTTCAACTGTGTTGGAAAATACTAAAAGGCGCTTCGTTAAGTATAATGACACCTACAACTATAATAAATATTAGGGTGTTTTTTTAGAGGTGTGGTTTTGAAATTGGCAACATTGGTCGCTGTCAATTTGACAGTTAGCAGATGATTTGTGCTCAGTATGTTTTACCATTTCATCATGAATAGATTTGCCCGGAACAACGCTTGCAAATTGTGCAAAGTATCATCAGTTTATTGAGGGAGATATTCTGTGGTCGCATAATAGCGTATAAGGGGCCTGTGAACTGTCCTCCACGGTCATGTGATCTCTCACAAATGGATTCTTTTCTGTGAGGATATGTATGTGAAGTCGTGGGTCTACGCCGATAAACATCAGAAGTTGGACCACTTGGAAATCAACATTCGCGCGTTATTGCCCCAGCTGCTATATAAAGTGGTCGAAAACTGGTCTTCCAGATTACGTTTCATTCGAGACAGCCGTGGTGCCCATATGCCCGAAATCATTTTTAAACACTAATATCACAAAGTTATTGATTTAATAAAACCAATATCGTGGCCATTAACATTATTTTTATGTTTTTTATTCCGTTTTAAAATTGTATGCCTCTAATAAAACACCATTTACATTTTGAATTTTTATAAATACAATACGTTATAAATTTTACATTAAAAATTCTGTAATCTATACATATATATATAATCTTTAGAAATTTTAAGGAGCAAAAAAAAAAAAAAAAAAAAAAAAAAAAAAGGCTTAGATGCTGTATGTTCCCGCGGCCGCTATCTTGGATTTCTTGGCGATTTTTTGTTGACGATGTTGACGAACTTTATCGATATGGCGACTACGTTGAGTGTTGGTACTGGTAACTCCAATTTTTTTTTTTTTTGGGGGGGGGGAGGGGGGTCTTTTGCGTATTTATTTGATTGACTATAATGGCTTCCGCAGTTTGTTTACCTGCTGTGGGAAATCTTATTAAGAAATATCAAGGAATTTAATTATAAGAAATATTAGGATATTTTTTGCTAATTTATTTCTTAAATAGTGTTATTTATGTGTATTTTTCTACAATATTGCTTTTTTGTTAATGAAAACATCGTTTTATTGACATCATTAATGATACTATATTCTGATATTCGAGTTTTGAAGAGCGGAGACATTTTGTATTGGTTTTTGATTGTAAAATTAAAATTACGGTAATGCGAAGTTTGGTATTGGTAGTATATGTTCAATATTGCAAGTTAAACTCTTGTGTGATTTAGTTTGAAATTGTGAGTGCTATTTGTTCTTTTTTTTTTTTTTTTTTTTTTTTTTTTTTTTGTCTATAAAGTTAAATGACAGTTTTACGACGACTTGAAATTTGAGAAATTATGGCAAGTGACCATTTTTTACAGTTGGGTTACAAGGAACGAGATGTCTGTTCAGGTATGTTGATAATTTTATGTATATTTTTTATGTATTTGTTATGTAATGTTTTATATCAGCCGTTTATTGTATATTTCTCATGCATTTCGTACATTTTTTAGATTGGTGCACAGTAACATACGTGCATTTACTAACTGATGTTTTAACGAGTTTTGTGCATGTTTGTGATTGCTGCAGAAGTACTTTGCTGAATCCAGTGACTTTTTTTTCTCGGTTATGAACTCGTATCGTTCATACGTTCGTTTACTAATTGCCGCTTTAACGAGATTCGCGCATATTCCAGATTTTCTGCAGAAGTAGTTTGCTGAAGCGAGTGATTTTTTTTTTCGGTTTATGAACGCTACGCGTTCATACATTCATTTAATATTTGCCGCTTTAACGAGTTTTTTTATTATTTACATTTTATTTTCGTTAAGCCTAACATGCGCATAAATGGGTGCTTGGCGACATTTACTACTTGGTGGAAAAAGGGTTTTCACGCCAAGAAAAAATCCAAGATGGCAGCCGCAGGAATATATCACAACTGTTCAAAAAAAATCCATAAAAATTATAA
Source organism: Maratus speciosus (assembly GCA_963932465.1). Classification (NCBI taxonomy): domain Eukaryota; kingdom Metazoa; phylum Arthropoda; class Arachnida; order Araneae; family Salticidae; genus Maratus; species Maratus speciosus. The sequence continues at coordinate 514,547,482 of OZ010786.1, read as the reverse complement.
ATGGAAATGGTTTTTAAAAAATCGTTTGGTGTTTTCCCTAGAGTAGGTGTTTCACAAAAAATATTCCCTTGTGTGCTGTGGTTGCAGCCTTGCCAACAGATAAGAGTGATAAATGCTTGGCTTTGGTATCGTAAAGGTATCTGAGTTGGCACGTAATGTCAATGACCCTGGTTTGATCCCAGTACAGGACGCTTTTAAATTCTGTTGGCTGTAGGCCTTTTTAAGAAAGTTTCAGCAGTTTAAAAATACTGTAACAGTTCGCTATTGCGCTTTACTTTTATTTTCAGTAATTATTTTTCCATTTTGAAGAATTTATACACTTCAAAACTTGGTGTGTTTTTCCTTTTAAAGCTGGTGAGTAAAAAATGACTGTATATTTTTATTTGATGGAATTTAAGAAAATCTCCAAATGTTACGTTTGCTATAATACATACCAATTTAAAAAATATAAAGAAAATAATAGTCATGTATTTTTCCGCAATAGATTATTTATAACTTGAACAATTATATTCGTGCATATTACAATACTGCGTTTGTTTTTGAAGACTATTTAAAAGTAACGCAGAAATTTTTCAATAAAATGTTATCGCAAGAATAATAATAAAAAATCAAATACTTTATTTTCCAAATTGTTTTCGTGAGCTTTTCTGTTGGTAATACGCAAAAAATATTTCAAATGCAAATATATATTTTGGAATCAGAAACTATTAGCTTCATCGGTGGAAGTTTTCCGCAAATATAGAAATATGTTTTTATACATTTTCTTTTTTATTTTAGAAAAGGTATCGTCTCATTGCATGACTAACAGAAATTTGCATTAAATAAATAAAATAGAATCTTTTCAGAACAATTTAAAATATTTTATAAATATTTTTGCAGCGGAAAATGCATAATCGTAAACATTGATTAAAAAATATAGTGTAATTACGGAGCAAAGATATTTAATTATATTTATATAATCACCAAAAATTATGAACTTTTCCTTTATATAATTCGGTAAATATTCTGGAATATAGCGGTTTATAATTTAAAACTATCAAACTTTTAGGCCTCAAGAAAGTATTATTGAAAATTAAACTAAAACAAATTGATATATTTATCTTTTGTTAGTATCTCATACTTAAAATTAACTAACGCTCTCAGAAAGCAATTAATCTTATGAATATTAATTTATTTGCAATAATGAATTCAAACGAGATTGAAAAAAAATATATTACCTAAATACTTTAGGTAATTTTGGAAAATTTACATGTGCATCTATCTATTTAAAATTTGTTCATTACGAAGTCTGATTCCCAATGGAATTTCGTTTAGTAAAAAAAATATATTATTCCATGTAAATAAAAGTAAATGCATTATTCAAAATTTCTATTAAAAAGTAAACTTATTTCTCAATGCAGAATTTAAAACGCTGTTAAAATATTATTCACTTATATTTGCATTTAAGTTTTGTTAAACATCAACGATAGGTTTATAAAAAGATCAACAACGTTCCATAGGTTTTACAACATATTTTCATATATAAACAAGGGCGGCGCCAGAGGGGGGACCGGGGGGGCATATGCCCCCCCGTCGGGCATACCTGGCCCCCCCGTCGGGGTCAAAATTCAATGTCGTCGGGGAAAATATTTTGACTTGAATTTCGGCCCGATCGGGTTGGGTCGAGTTGGAGCTCATTTTTTTTTTTCTTGGTAAGTCGGATTGACTAAACAAATTCTTCCGGGTATGAGTCGCTTTCTAGATTGAATTGTGATTCTCGGAGGTTGGATTCAGGTGAACCCAATTTTTCGAAAAAAAAAAAAAATCCAAATTCCTTCAGATAAAAATCTACATATTTGATACATGGATGACTCTTTACATGTTTATTTTGCAATATAAAAGGTAAAATTTATTCTGAAATTATGATCATATGCTATTTTTTTATAAATAACATTACATTGTGGATCAATTTTCACTCATTGTGGATTTACGGTTGGCTTAGTTTGAAGTTTGAAGTATTTCGGGTTCGGTTAAGAATACGGAGGGCGAAAATTATTTTGTCGGGGTCGAGTTGGATGGCAAATGTATTCGAGTCGGGTTAACTTTAATTGTTTCAGGTTCGGGTTGGGTGATGACACTTACGGTTCTTGATTCGAGATGAATCGATCTGTCAAAAGTATTTACAAAATTCATTTTAAGAAGAAAAACTTATATATTTGAATATTAACGAATATATGTATATTGAATTTTTCACTTAAAAGTTAAAATTGATACTAGAAGTATAATTGTAGACTACTTTTTACATAGTTGCATTACAATATGGATATATATATATATACAGGTATTTTTTTCTTTTCATCATTTAGAATTGGGGTTTGATTGAGGTTCGAGTATTTCGGGTTCAGGTCGAAATGCGGTGGATGAAAATTTTTGTCTGGCTCAGATCGCGTTTCGGGTAGAGTCCCGCATCGTGTTGGGCAAACTAAACTCAAACCGGCTGGTGGTTTGAGTCGGAACCGGAGAGAATACTTTTTCAGATGGGCTCTTTTTTCAACCTGGCTTTCGTAAGAGTGTCTTTTACTCGGGACGTGGCCGGGGACCTAAGAACCTAGCTTCCGCAAAAGAGTCTAAATAAGTGGAAGAATAAAGGGCTGCGGATGAAGAGAGGCCGCTCGCCGCGGCAGTTGACCCAGCCGCCGACCGAGACTAATAAAGAGCTCGAAGTAGCTGGGAATCGTTTGGTAGCTTCATCGCCCCGGGCCCTACCCTCCCGCTTTTCGGTGTCTTTAATTTGTGTAATTTCTCTTTTAAATTTGTCCGGTTTCAATTTTTGATTTTTCTTTTTTTTTTCTCAAATTGGCTTTCGCTAGAGTGTCTTTCACTCGGGACGTGGCTCGGGACCTACGAACCTTGCTTCCGCAAAAGAGTCGGAATAAGTGGAAGAATAAAGGGCTGCGGACGAATAGGGGCCGCTCGCCTCGGCGATTGAGAGGGGCTTCTATTTTTCGAGTTGGATTCACTTTAATTTTTTTCTGGCGGATGGGTTCGATTCTACCCGATTTCTCAATATATTTTAAAATGAAAACTATATTATTTGAGTATCAACGAGTGCATATACAGATATATTGTTTTTTCTACATAAACTATATAATTGATGCTAGAGATATAATTGTAGACTTTTCCATTATTCCATTACAATATGTATATAATTTTTTCATTTTGTGTTGGTATTGGGTTCGGGTTGAATCCTGTCGTTTTGGGTCGATGTTTGTCGGGATCGGGTCAACTTTTTTTTTTTAACTGGTTCAGGTTGAATGGACACAGAATTTCCAGGTTCGGGTCGGGTATAACCCAAACCACGCAGGACTCTGTAGTAATAATCCGTGAATTGATCCTTAAAATAATCTGTGAATTGAACAATTTTTTCCCTTGATTATATTTCATTTAAACATGAAAAATTCCGTTTTGATTTGCCCATTTCCCCTCAAAATACAGAAAACAAGTAACTACCTGAAATACTCACACATAAAGCAGCATGATCGTCAATTTACATGGGTGTTCCGGCAGCTCTGCTGCCTAGTATTTTTACGTTTTAGAAACGGAATTTATAAATCCCTTTTATCTAAAAATAAGTAAAATTCATGAACAAGATGCACAAGATTTTCTAAAATTTTTCGGTGAAAAGAAAAAAATTTCTTAAAATAAGAGAAAAAGCTCTTCAAATCACCGGGATATTCCGCCATTCTCGGGCCTGGAAATCTAGGCCCATGCAAACATCTACTAGAGTCTTGCATCAGGTCGGATTATCCAATTTTATCCGCACCCGATTCGACCATCGGTTCGGGTCGGGTTGGCAATATATTTTTGTTGCGGATCGGGTTCGAGTTGGGATGACTTACTTTTTCCCAACGGGTGGTGTTGACTTTCATTGTTTCGGGTTCGGGTTGGGTCTTAACTTTTGCAGGTCGGGTTCTGGTTGACCAGATTATTCAGAAGAATGTCCAAAATATTTTTCAGGTTAAAAATTTATATACAGTAAGACCTCCTAAATGTGCACTCCCGAAAAACGGACATCTCTATTTAGTGAACACTTTTTCAATTCCTAACACTTTAATATTTGTACGCTTATACCTCTTTGAATAGTGGATACCTCCCAATCTACAAACATGTAACGTGTAGGTGTGCATAAACTATCACAAATATGATGCATATGTTATTGTATGTCTGAAAAGCGAAAAGTTGATAATATTTTCCAAATTTCGAAAGAAGAAAAAGTGTTTCTTAAAGAAATGATATCTATTATGACACTTCTTACCATTTTATTTCTCATGCAGTAAACTGATTGCATTCTCATTCATATTCAAATTTGTATTTCTTTTCATCTGATACGTACTTGGGTTCAAACTTGTTTGGGACCCAGCAACCCGAATTGCAAAAAGCTTATGAGCCTTATAAATTATTGTAGTGTGAACTTAATGTTACCAGATGTTCAGATTTAAGCGGAATGTCCCGATTTTCAGGGATCCCGGGATTCGTCCCGCGGAACAACTACGCTGGATGTTAAATGTTCCGCTATTTCACCATGCCCAAATTACATCAAATTTTTATGAGTTTACTCAGGGCGGAAACTAAGGGGGGGGGCAGAGGGGGCAGGCGCCCCGGGCGCCAGAACGAAGGGACGCCAAATGAAGGATTATACCTTTGGAATGGATAATTTTCTTCTGATGGACTGATGGATTCTATTATTATGAAACAGCCATTATAAATTAAGTGTTGGGTGAAGATGAAAGAGCAGTCGTAAAAAGTTAGAACCCTGATTTTCTGGTCAGAATGGAAAGAAAAATAATGGCCTTTTTTTTTTTTTTTTTTTGTGAAAAAAAATTTATGGCCATTTTTTTTCTTTCCATTCTGACCAGAAAAATCAGAGTTCTAACTTTTTACAGCTGCTCTTTCATCTTCACCTAACACTTCATTTATAATGGCTGTTTCATAATAATAGAAGCCATCAGTCCATCAGAAGAAAATAACTCGGTGAAAGCGGAAACTTGGTTAAGCAGGACTCGAGTAATCGGGACTCTAACTGTATATTTCATTTTAAAAATGATCTTTAGAATATTTTTGTTGGTGTTCAGAGGGGAGTCATGACCCTCGTGACCTCCCTCTTGGATCCGCCATTGTAGATTACGTAGTTCAGTATTACATATTTTATGATTACAAATTTTAAAATAAGTCGGCTATTAGAAAATTAGTAAAATTCTCTTTGTAAATATACTTTGCGGAAGTGGGGGGGGAGGGGGGGCGCCAAAATCCATGCTTGCCCCGGGTGCAAAAAAGGCTAGTTTCGGCCTTTATTCTAAATTAAAATTTTATTCTTTAGTCTGAGACGAGAGAATTCAATCACAAGTCAGCCACAGTCGTCAGAACAGCCGGATGTTACCGAATACCTTATATATTGTCTTAGAACTCATGTGCTCTTCTGTTTAATGTTTATTTGATTGACCGCAATCTTTAGGCGCCTATACGAAATAAGGTTCAAGAAGAGATAAGACATGGTAAAATACATCTGCTCACTTTAACCTTTATTAAAAAGTGTTTGGCGAGTATTTTTATAAATTGAATGGGTAAACAAAGAGTGTTTTTTGTATTGCTTAAATTAACATAGTATCAAGCTGAACTATTGTTTGCCCGGCCCGTTATAAAAGCTAAACACTTGCGCATTTCCTGTTACAAGCATACCATGCCGGCACGGTCTGTCTGCTTTTTTCGCATTTTTGGCGCAGGAGGATTTGATTAATTTCTTCAGAAATTGCTGGGATTTCATTAATTTCTCTAGAAATTGACCAAATACCCCACCTTTTATTTTAAAAAACGCAAACAAAAAAGAAAGAAGAAGAAACAAACAAAGATATGCTGTTTTATCGTCCATTTTCTCTACTAATAACGGAGGAACGTTACCGGGACATTACTCGTGAGAAAAAAAATTATCATACTATACGGCCCCGAAAGAATAAAATACAGTCCCGGTCTGGCCCGAATCTACAGAAAAAATTCAAGACCCAGACTTGTCCCTGGAAGAATGAAATTCCTACCCGGCCCAACATTTAAAAAAATAAAATTTAGTCTCAGCCCGACCCGAGTCTTGAGATAAAAATTAAGCCCTGACCGAGCTTAATGAACGAAAATTTTACTGAACTCGGGCTTCGAGACAGGTCCGGGCTTGGGGAAATTTTTTTAATATATATTACGAAATCGGCCTAGAGTTCTGCATCGGGTCGGGTAACCCGCTTTTACTCGCATCCGACCCGACCCGACCCCGGGTTGGAGCTATATTTTTTTGTTGTGGGTCGAGGTCCGGTTGACTTGTACTTTTTTGCTGAGGGTCGGGTTCGGGTTGATCCGATTTTTTAAAATAATCTCCGAAATATTTTTTTCTGGTTACAAATCTATATGTAATAAGATTTCCACAATGGACACTCCCGAAAAAGCGGACACGTCTATTTAGTGAACAGTTTTTCAATTCCTACACTTATATATTCGTACGCTTATACTTTTGAATAGTGGTCACCTCCCAATCTACATACATTTAACATGTGTATGTGTGCAAAAACTATCACAAATACAATACATACATATTTCTGTTTATCAGAAAAGAAATGATGGTAATATTTTTTATATGCCGGAGCACGAAAAAAAAAATGGTTCTTAAAGAGAGAATAACCTATGATCACATTTCTTATATACATTTTATATCTGATGCAGTAAATTGAATATATATTCATCCATATTCATATAGATATTTATTTTCATTTAAAACACAGTTCTGCTCAAACTTTTTTTTTTTTTTTTTTTTTTTTTTTTTTTTCTGAAAATCCTAAGAACCCAACTTGCAAAAAGCATAAATATGACCGGCAAGAAATATTCTAGGATGAACCCGACCAAGAGTAAGAAAGATGGAGTCATCCCGACCCGAAAAAGGAAAATTAAGTACAGCCCGACACCGACCCGATGCACTACTCCATCTAACAAGGTGTCTGCTATTCATTTTACTATATTCTTATATTAAAGAATACAGATTTGTCCATTTTTCTATGGAAAACATAAAATTGGTATTAGAGATTTAATTATAGATTTCACATTTGCATTAAAACTTTATTTACTTTCCTTTCATTTCGGATTCTGTTCGGGTTGCGGGTTAAAGTATTTTGGGTTCGGGCCGGATGCAGATTGAAATATGTCGGGTTCGGATCGGGTTGCGGGTGGACTTCAAATGTAATTTTCGGATTCGGGTCGGGTGCGCAGGGACTAATTCGGCCCCCCTGTCGGGGATACCATGCCCCCCCGTCGGGCAAGTTCTGGCGCCGCCCCTGTATATAAACTTTAAAATTAAAATAAAGAAGCTTATGAATTTTAGCAAACGTTTTTAGTAAAACAAACTGAATTTATAAGTAATGTATTTTGTTGCATATTCAAAGATTATTTAAAACATTTTCTTTAATAAAATGAAAATACTGTCTTGATTTTGTAAATATTTTATTTTAGATGCTTTCAATATGTTCGTCTTTATTTATTTATTTTTTACTTGCATCGCACTAATGCAAGAACTTTTTCTTATTTTCTGTGTTCGTCATTTGAATTGTAATTTAACAATATGACATGCTTCAAAGCTTCAACATGTCCTTTCTTTAATTTTAAAATTATAAATTTAAATTTTACATCATAAATCAAAGTTTAAAATTGAGAAGTTTATTAATTTTATGAGAAGCAATTTAATAAAACATTTTTTTTAATTTATTGCATATTGTATTTCTTCACATCGGTTTCGAACTGAAAAACTTCTTTTGATCGGGCACTATTTATATACAGGGTATTTTAAAATGAATATATCAATTACAAACGGCTATAACTATTTAATGGATAAGAATTTATCAATAACATTAACACAGAATGTAGACGGAACTTCAAAATTTCTTTACGTAAGGCACAGGTGCAGTGAAAGAGAAGCCTACGCATGCGCTATTTGAAACCTTGCAACGATAAGAAACCTGTTCATTTCGGCCGTCTCATTAGTAAAAATGGCCAATTATGACGGTAAAAATGGCCGCTTGTTTTCTATAGGGTTATGTGAAAGACAGGGTGCCTCCCATACCCAAAACAATTGAAGAACTCAAAGTACCCATTTGTAATGTGCTTGCGTCGGTGACTGAACAAATGCTTCAGAATGTACGTGAAATGGACTACCGCCTAGAAGTTGTCCTTGTGACCAATGGACGTCGCATAGAACATCAAGTATTCAAAATTTCAAGTCTTCAACTTAAGTAGGGGCTGAGTTAGAAAAAAAAGCTTATAATACACAAGTTAGAGCCAAGACGGGTAAAAACAAGGCTTACTAAGAAAACAAAAGCAAGAAACTGTCAGCTTAGCAGAAACAAATACTTACGTTCGTTTTTCTTTTTTCAAAACAGATATTATGAGGGAAGAAAAGAAACATTTTATTAAGATTCAAATGAAATGAAGCATATAATTTTAAACATGTAAAAGGGATTACCTCTCAGTTTTACAGGCGTTTCGATTTTCAATTTTAAAATTATATTTTTTCGTTCATCTTGTTAAAGTACAGTACTTTTATAACAAGGAAGAAAAAAACATGCGTCAAGCATAGATTACGAAGTACTTTCCAACACATTCATAATAATGATACAAAACTGCACCAATTAAGGGGTCTCAGGACTCTTAAAGCTTTAAAATTTTCAAAATTTTAATTTTTTTAGATATTAAACTACTATCTTTTTTGAAGAGTTTGGTATAAATGTTTCCTTGAAATTCCTATTAGAACAGTAGTTATGGTTTTTAAAATTATACACGCTCAATAGCTGAAGCGGAGTTTCAGAAACTTTGAAGTCAATTTTCTCCAAATGACGTTTTTGGGAATAACGCACACGATATCTCAAAAACTTCTGAATTTTTTTTCATGAAATTTTCAAAACATATATTTCATGTTAGTCTATATAAACTGAACCTAAAATTTCCTTCTGTTCAGTTCCTTCTGTTTTCCTTATTGTTCAGAAATATATTCTTTATAGGTGATTATACTGTTGAAAATTTCTAAATTTTGCATTAACTAAATACAACTTTGTATCAAAAATAGAAAAATGCTTTAAATGCAAATTTATTTAGGCTCAGAGTAATTATTACAATGTGAAGCATAAGTAGGACCCAAAATGTTCCTTCTACTTGCAAAATGTATTTTGTAATCGTGCGCATAATCTGTTATGCCGATTTTCCGCTCGTCAAATGTCTCACATTTTGGAGCCCACTGTAAATTCTAATTCTGCATCTTGTCATTTTTCAAATACATGAAATGAAAGAACATACTTATATCTTTCATCCCAATATAAAATTTTGTCTTAAAATCAAATACATTTTAAGATATTATATGTTGAAAATGGTCTCTTTTTTTTCGATTTTTCCAATTTTAAGAGCCCTGAGACCCCTTAATAAGTTAAAATATTTTATGTAATTCAACCATATGGAAACGCATAACACATTTGAAAACCCAAATTTCAGCTGTTCCCATCTACAATCGAAAAATTAACCGAATTCTTTGAACAGCTCTGTATGTATTATATTGCCCTATTGTATAGTAATCATCTTGTAGTGAAATTCAATAATTTACATCAATTCCAATACATTTGAAATAGCGTAATGTCATTAAAGTACACTGTAAATGATTTTACCCCATTGACTAAAATATAACGGAATTGACGAACTATTAATCCCACACACTTCATATACAATACCAAAGATGCTTATGGCGAACCTAAATAACATTTGTAAACTGCGTGGAAATATGAGTATATTTACGGGAGTTGGAGAGGGAACAGATTGACGGGCAAAGCAAATGCATAAACACTTTTCAACTTTGTTGGAAAGTGTTAAAAAGATAAAATCACATTAAAAATAACCTGCAATGTCGCTTTTCTTTTATAGATTATTCAAAATGTATGTTTTTAGACGTTACGATGCGTATCAAGAAATACTCACTCCTTAAATGATAAAGTTAAGAAACGTAAGTTATAAACATTGAAAACTTAGTTATTTATTTAAATTATACGCATATTCTAAATGCTACGATGTGTAGTATTCGTATTTAATAAGGCATAATTAACAAATAAATTAAAATGGATTCATTTAGGTAAATGTTTAGTTTTTTAATTTTCTACAGAGATTAATGTGTCTTGTTTAATACATGGCATTAAAATACTGTTCCATATTTATTTAAAATAATTAGATTAATCCAAAAATGCTGTTAAACAAATACTTTTAATTACTTCAACATTTAAATTTTTTGGAAATTAAGTGTCTTGAACTAAATAATGCATTAATTTGCTTAAGGGCACATTTATTTATGACTGCCTGAAAAAGGGTCGACTTTGGGTTTTTTGAGGAGTAGGCAATAGGCAAGAATTATCAACAATCTGTTTTTTACCCGATTGCCAAGAAGGGTTATGTGTTTCACCCGTATCTTGGTATGTGAATTTCTTTACACCCCCGAAACATTCTAACGGATAGATGGATTTTACTGAATGAGGTCTCTGTCGATTCCTCTTAACCATCCGATGGTTATAGGCCAGAGTTTGTTTTTATAAGTTCAAAATGGCAGTCGTAAAACACGAAATGGCGATAGAAACGGAAAAAAGTTTTACGCATAATATAAAGTGGCATATCAGTGGATAGGTCTTTCAAAATGAAGATGAGGTTTCATTGACTATTTTACAGTCAGAAGCTCCATTTAAATATAACACAACCTGGAAGTTGTGTAGGTAGGATCTCTAGCTTTACTGCAACTCTAACCTTCATAAACATCTATAGGCCTCATCAAAACCGTGTTTATAACACATCAGCTGATAAGTTTCCGATCTAATGAAGAAAACACAACCTTTTTTTGGTCAATTTCGATTTTATTCATCAACATAGTCTCCTTTAATACAATCATTCCAGCGCCTCTCTGACATTTCAATATCTTTCTTGAAGAACGAATTATCTTTGTCCTCAAAAATAGGTTTTTGTTTGGACGATCACCTCCTCATTCCAGCCAAATCTCCTGCCGGCGAGCATATTTTTCAGGTCTGCGAACAGGTAAAAGTCGCTGGAGACCAGATTTGAAGAATAGGGTGGGAACAGAAGCAATTCGAAGTGTAATTCATGCAATTTTTCCATCGTAGCCAAAAACCTGTGACAGGGTGCAGGGAATGGGCGGGGTGGCACCTACTTCAAAAATAGCTTTCTCATAGACAAATGTTCACGAAAAATAAAGCCTAAACGTTCTTTTGATATGTTTAGACTGTCAACTATCTCCTGCAACTTCACTTTAGGGTTTTCTAAAACAATTTTGTGGGCTTTTTTATGTTTTCCTGAATAACTACCTCTTTTGGATGATCAGAGCGTTGCGCATCATCGATGTTTGTACGACCAAGTTCAAATTCAGCAAATCAGACAATAATGGTCGAATTTCCTGATGCAGAGTCCGGATAACATTTATTAAGCCAAGCTTTTGTTTCCACGGTGTTTTTTTTCCATCAAATAGCGATCTTTTATCAAAACACAAAATTCTTTTTTTCCCATTGTTTTGAAAATACAAAAAGGTGTTTCATTAAGACCACTGTAACATTTGAAGCAACCGTCAGATTGTCATAAAATGTTTACAACTACCTTTTTAATGTTAGTACTTACTAATCATTTATATTGATTCTGTATTTGTGGCGCCATCTGTGTGTCAGACCGGGAACTTCTCAACCTTCGTGTTAGATAGGAACAAACAATTAAACACAACTTAAAAGTCATCAATACAAGTAAATAAAAAAAAATAGGTAAGTAATATAAAAAATAGTTTCACATTGATGAGAAATAATTATTTAGTTCGCTTTTTATGCAGTCGGGTTTTTTGATTTTTTAAATTAAATTAAATTATTTTTTCAAATGTTAATTTTCTAACAATTGAATAATAAAAAAAAAAAAGATGGCATGCAATATAGCGGTCTAAAGAGTCACGGATTTGAAAAACATGGCCGATCTGCATAGGTTCCAGCTCGTTTAAAACATGGTCTGAAAACAGAAATGAAATGTTTTATAGGATCATATTTGGACCGCTGCAAATTGGGACGTTTTGACGATCAAAGTGGACAAAATTATTTCGTTGAAGTTTAATTAATTAATGCTGGTTTTTTTTTTTTTTACATCACTAATAAAATACTCAAACAGTGATAAACATTTCCTTATTTAACAATAATGTCTTAAAATAAAAATACAAGGTATCCACAAAAGTCCATTCCAATCCTCTTAACTGCCGAACGACTGCATCTATATTCATAAACGTGGTGTCTAGGTAGAGTAAAGAGGCTATGCGCTACTAGATGAGACCGCTTACAGCGGTATCTGGTGCAAGATGGCGGCATTAGCATTGCTATCGCGAATACGGTTCGAAATATGGGATAAAAGTGAATGACAAATTTGTAGAGCATCATCGATTTAGTTCGAAAGGACACCTTGTGAACATGAATTCTAAAAGATTCATGCTCGCTCTGAGAATGAATCTCGTTTTCAAGATAGTAATACTAACTCAGCTGTTTTGCAGGAAGCGGTGTCATCTGGTAGAGAATAGGAACTTTACTATACCTAGACACCACTTTTATAAGTATAGCTGCAACCGTTCGGCAATTAAGAGCGTTGGAAGGACTTTAGTGGGTACCCTGTATAATGCATAAAACATAATGCGTTAAATATACTTATTTTACAATTAAGAACTATTTCTATTACTATTACTATTTACTATTAAAACCAGCTTAATGCACACATGTAAGTTAACTTTCATTTCTTTTTCTATTTTTGTCTACACAAAATTTTTCGAGAAATTTGTGTAGTCATCCTGAAAAATAAAAGTTTTAAAATAAAATCATATTAAGAAAAAACTTTAATGTTTTGTGTGAACTCTGTAAAACATATAAACGCTACCAAAATTATTTTCGGCTGAAAAAATACTGTTGTGGGAATATATGACCTATATAAATTTCATTCAATTTGAAATAAAATTTCTGCATATAGGCGGTAATATATTCGAATTTTTTATGTGCCCCTGTAAAAGAAATACAACTGCTAAGCACTTTGCTTTCAATTTAAAAAATGCTATTATGTATCTCAATAACCTATGGTAATTTTGTAGATATTTAATTAAAATTTCTGCTTTTTAGCAACAATCTTTCCGCGATCATTTTGTGTGACCTTGTAAAAAATATATAATTTCTAAGCTCGTCAAATTATAATTTAATAGAATTGTCATCGAAAAAACACATGTAGGCAAAGTTTCAGCTCAATCAGATAATTAAAAGTGGTTTAAAATTGTCTTGCAAGATTTTAACTAATCTTTTATGTGGCCCTGTAAAAAAAGCGTAACTTCTACGTTCCATAAATTATAATAATATTGCATTGTCATCAGAATTACATATCCTGAGCAAAGTTTCAGCTCAATCAGATTATTGAAATTGGTTTAAAATTGACTTAGAAATTTTAATCTAAATTTTTGTAAAGCCCTGTAGAAACAGTATTCTAAACGAACTTCTACGCTCGTTAAATCATAATAATATTGTATTATCATTCAAATTACACATGTATTCATTGTTTCGGTTCAATAGGATAATTAAAATTGATTTAAATTTGACTTGCAAGAATTGAACTAAACATACGTACATGCACTGGAAGTTAATATGATGCCTGTTTATTAATGAAAAACTTACTTATCTGCAGCTATCTGCAGGAGTTTAATTTTTCAATACATTAGGAATGGCATTTTGATTTTTAAAAAATGCTTATTGCTGAATAATGCTGAAAAATTTGTTAAAAGTCAAGATGAAACTTCTGAACAACATCAAGGATCATCCATAATTTCAGCTTTTAACAAAAAGCAATAAAGCAGGTTTAATATAACTTATTTTTAAACAAAAATGGGTTAAATCTGACCTTGACAAAGCTGTGACATTAGATCAGCAAACTCGTACTTTCAAAGAAAACAGAAGAGTCACGACCTGCTTTCAAACTTAGAGGAAGCTAGTGCAACTTTTGAAACTCCCTCAAACCAACTGCGCAAATGGCTACTTTACGGTCACAGTTAATCGACACCTCCGATTTTTTACGTCAAAACTAGTACGAATCTCGAAAATACAGACATTCAGCAACCAGTACACGCGATTTTGTCAAATTCCGAGATAATCGGAAAAATGGATTTTGCCCACCTAGATCAAAATAAACTAGTATGTTGTGGCCATCACAAAACTTTCTTCTATATAAATCACGTCAATTAAATCATTTAAATAGTAAAAGAAATTACATCAATTTATTCATATAAAAGTATACCTGAATTTGAAGTTTGATGAAAATTCGTGCATTAGTTATTGAGATAGAGCTATAGGGGAAATTCTGAAAAATGCAGCATAGTAGCGCCACCTGTTGAGCGATTTGCACCAAAACACAAACAACACTACTTCATAGTAAGGTATACCAGAATCTGAAGTTTGATGAAAATCCGAGTATTAGTTCTGGAGCTAGAGCTACTGTGGAAATCACAAAAATGCAGCACAGCAGCGCCACCTGTTGAGCGATTTACACCAAAAGGTACAAAACATCAATTCATGTCAAGGACTAACTGAATCTGAAGTTTGATAAAAATCCGTGCATTAGTTCTGGACATTGAGCTATTGTGGAAATCGAGAAAAATACTGCATAGCAGCGCCACCTGTTGAGCGATTTACTGCAAAACATAAATAGCAGTAATTCATACCCAGGTATACCTCAATCTGAAGTTTGTTGAAAACCCAAGCATTAGTTCTTGAGATAGAGCTATTGCGGAAATCACAAAAAAGGCCGCATAGCAGCGCCACCTGTGGAGCGATTTACAACACAAGGTGCAAAACGTCAACTCATGTCAAGCACTAACAGAAACTGAAGTTTGATGAAAATCCGTGCATTATTTCTTGAGATAGAGCTGTTACGAAAATCGTGTAAATGCTGCAAAATGCAGCATAGCAGCGCCATCTGTTGGGAGATTTGCACCAAAACGTTACCAGCACCAATTCATATCGAGGATTAACTGAATCTGATGTTTGATGAAAATCCGTGCATTAGTTCTTGAGATAGAGCTAGTGCAGAAATCGCGAAAAATGCAGCATAGCAGCGCCACCTGTTGGGCGATTTACACCAAAAACTAATCAGCACTAATTTATATTAGGGACTACTTGAATATAAATTTTTATTAAATTCCGTGCATTAGTTCTTGAGTTAGAGCGCCCACAAAATTTGTGTCACATACACACAGACGGACAGACAGACAGACAGACTCACAGAGTCACAGACAGACATTTTGTAAAAACATGTTTTTTGGAATCTCTGACCTCTAAAACGTGTAAATCCATCGAAAACCGGAAGTCGAAAATTTTTACGAATCCAATACTTTCTTCTTGTAAAGATAGAAGAAAGTAAAAACGTTCCCCTGTGCGCTGCTTTATATGGACAGCTGCCATTCTGCCGTTAATTATAGAAAGGGACGCCATCTACCACACAAATCCTACAAATCAAAATGGCGTCATTAATGATTACAAGAAGCACCCGTCTACCACGTGCCGTTTTCAGGCATTTTAAAAAAACCTAAAATTAGCTGTTTTAATCTAATTTTTTTCCTACTAAACGTACGAGAATACTTTAATACTAAAGTAAGTTGTTATTTATGCATATTGAGATTATCTGTTTTAAAAAATGGCGCTGTTGCTTTAATTGGACGAATTTGAGTTGGTTAAATTGTACCAGGTATACAATCATAAATTTGAAAAGAAAGCCATTAATTTCGAGGGCTGTACGCTTAGGACACTATTTCTTTATATATTTATTATTTTATAATGTATCCCCATGCAAGTTTTTGAATATTTTTTTTGTACTTCTGGATCAATTTCTTTTTACAGTTTTATGCCAATACAAACATAAAAAATAGCTGTTACACGTTTATGTAATAAAATTTGTTTGCAGTTTCATTTATCTTGTACGAACAAATTTGTATAAACTTTCATTTTGGCAAAACTCACCAAAAAGCCAAAGAATCATTAGAAATGTTATCTCCCTTTCCAAAATCAGTTAAATCAAAGTTCAGAGGGAGCCAAAAAAAAAAAAAGCTGTATCAATATCTTCGCCATTTAAAGTAAAAAATTGTCTTGAAAAAAAAAAAAACCTAAAAAACCTAGCAAGTAAAGCCTTGAAATAAAAAAACAACAAAAAAAAACGACAAAAAGAAAGTTCTCAAAGCACAAAAGTAAGTGTAACATCACTTTAAAAAAAAAAAAAATAGGCGTAATTCAATTAGAAAGAAAATTATGGAAGTGAAGAATTACAGAAATAAGTTAAAGAAAACTTGTGCTGCAAAAAAAAGTCTAATGATTCAGAATCTAAAAAGAATAACCAAGACAGTGATGATTGTTTTTCGTAATTTGTTAGAAAATAAAATAGCAGAAAAGATTCAGTGCCAAATATGGTTCGATGTTGTGTGCGCTGAAATAAAAAATTAACAAAAGAAATCAATGCATAAGCCTTGCATCACATCTTACATGATATTCAAGTAACTGGCAATTAGCTCTATAATTTCTATTCTTAATTACTTATATTGACTTTGATTTATATTTTGAATAAATTTTGACTTCAAACAATTACTCTTACTTAAGACATTTGATTTCCTTGTATTTCATTGCTGTTGTTTTGCTTGATTGTTTCATTAATTGTAAACTTAGCTTTTAATAAAATAAGTTATATTTCCTACTTATTAAAACAGCCTAATATTGTTTGGTCCAATTTAGCAATGCCAATTTAGTCAATCAGTCGCTGAATTTGAACCACTTTTGGCAATTTTTTAAAATTAAAATAAAGCTTACGATTTTAAAAAAATAAATTGTTCTAAAGCTTTATTTATTTAGTAGATGAATAGATTGACCACGTCTAGTGATGTTTTGCAGATGTTCCAATAATGAAATAAGTTACACCTGAAAATAAGTGAAGTGGTGAAAAACGTTTATTTTTGCTGGAAAAGAGTTTCAAATCAATTAGTTCAACAGTTGAGCTTCTAGAATCTACACAGATTTGAAAAATGTTCTTTCGACAAAAACAGGTTTAAAGATTTAGTAAACTCTTTGATACAAAAAAAAAAAAAAAAAAAAAAAAAAAAATACCAATGTTTCGTTATACCTACACAAAAAATATTTTTTTGGAGATGCCGAGCACGAATATGAAGTCCGCTTTTCAAAATTCAAAGTGTGCAATTTTTTTTAATAATATGCCAGTAAAGTTCAATAAGCTGTAGCAACGTAAATAATGTTAAACGTGATAGAAAAGAATTTCAATTCAATTAGTTCAACAGTTGAGCAGCTAGAATCTACGCAGATTTGAAAAATCTTTTTTCGACAAAAAACAGATTTAAAGATTTAGTAAACACTTTGATACAGAACATTTTTACCAATGTTCTGTTATGCACAAAAAATAGACTTTAGAAGAGCATTCTACACTCTTATATCTTTCAAATAAGAAATAAAAAATCCTGCGTCGATCATAGGTTATAAAACACATTCCAAAAAATTCAGAATAATGTAACAAAACTGCGCTATTTAATAAGTTGAAATATGATGCCTGATTCAGTCGAATAAAAAAGCATTACAGATTTGAAAACCCAATTTTAGCAATCCACACCTACAATCGGAAAATTACGCAAATTGTTTGATCAGCAACCAGTGTTTATGGTACATATATTTCTATCTATTAACTACATTCATGTAAAAATTTAATTCAGTTTGGAAATACATACCTCAGTTGCAAATTCCCCTTCAGCAATTTCCACTAATAAGGAGGATTGTAGGTGAATTACTTTGTGCAGCCCTGTATACGAGATATAGAATTTATATGCCAGTAGTAACATAAAAAAAAATGTTAAATTCAAAAGCGCGTACCGAAATTGAAAACGCACTTCCAGCGATTAAATAGAAAAAAACTTTTATAAAAGAGAACAAGAAATAATTAACGTAAAGATACTGCTCTACATACGTAAAATACGTACATACGTAATTTTAAAATACTTTTTGAGGTTAGTATTAATGTACTGGTGTCTATTTTTGCTGTAAAAAATGTAAATATGTATATATAATAGAAGTTTTAGAAGTGATACCATTATGGTGTTTTATATACATATATACATATCGCACCCTTGCTTCAAAAGTGATATAACTCAAAAAACTTCGTTTTTCTTGAAATGCGAAAAACCGTTTAACTGTTTCCGGGGTATGCAGGAATAAATGGCCATCTTTTAAACACAACTGCTACCTGGTTGTGGATATTCAGTGCACTATATGGTACTTTAGCTGATTGGCGTAAAAACCAAGTAGAATGGCATCCATAACTCAAAAATACCAATTTTTGAGTAGTGCCACTTTTGAAGCAAGGGTGCGATATGCGTGCATGCACGGGTGTGTCTTTTTAATACAACCTCTATCTGGAATACAAGATTTAAGATTTTCTGTCAATTTTAGAGTAAGTTAAAATCTCTCGCTCTGAATTTGTCCTTTGTAGTAAGCATCTATTTATATATGTTATAAAATTGATAAAATGCTCTATAAACGTTTTCAATTAGTATACTTTCCCCTTAATTGCTAACTTAATTTCTATATCTGTACCAAGTAGCACTTCAAATCGTTAGAACACCGTAAGGAATGTTATCAAATTACGCCTATTTTCAATAATCATCAGTGCAGACATATTATCGATGCCTTGACACTTCTCAAACATCATAATTTCCTTGCTACTTCAAATCCCAATTAAATTCAGAAGTAACTCGTAACACATGGCTCAATTATCAAGTATTTAAAACTTTTAAGTCTAGGAGAGCATATATACGTATCCTATACTAAAGTGAAAGCCAATTATTCAAGATTACTCTGGGGCATCTCTTATAAAACAGTCTAAGGCTATAAATTGTAATAAAGTAGTCTTCAAGTTGTGATCTTTCTTTAGAACTTTAAATTCACTAAGATTCCTAAGAGCCGTCATTGGAAACAGACATAAGATTGGGACTGTTCCGATTGATCCCGGCAGGTGCTGCTTTGCATGACTGCGACTCCGGCTAACAAGGAGAGGGCCAACCTTGTTAATCACAGATTTTGTTTATTTTAATATATGTTGTAGGGTAAAGACCCCTTAGTGTTAGGTTCAACGAATTTTATCCAACGCTCCTTAGTTCTTGAGAAACCGGGGGGGGGGGGCTAATAATAGTACACAACCTAAATACTTACTTTGCAACCGCAATGATAGGTTGGTCGTAGCTCAGTTGTTATCGCGTTTGCCGGCTGATCTGTGGGCCGGTGTTCGATACATGAATACGCAACGTTTGTTTTTCTCATTTTTTGTTTTATAAATATACTTGTAAGTATAATTAATAATCTCATTGTCAATTAAAATTTATATTTTTGTATATCAATTATAATTTTAACCTATTTAATTTTTTACTTTTAACTAAATAGTTGTATAAAACATCATAAAACTGTTAATTTTTTAAAACTCACTTTTAAAATGTATTTCATATATTCTTTATCGATGCAATGATATTGAGCAGTTGTGTTAATTCGGGATTTTAAAGAAAGATCATTTACGCATTGTTTTAACAAAAGAAGTCAATGCGATAATACTATTATTCTGTTTTTAAAGTAACAAGCATAATTATATTAAAAATTAGCATCAGAAATTAATTACAACCGATTTTTGGCATATTAAGTATTTTTAAATTTGTAATACGTATGCTTGCGCTTTCAACTATTTTGCTTTCACCTTTATCTTCTTTCTGCTTTTGTTTTTATTTTATTTGAATATTCTTTTATTTTATCATAACTAGATGGCAAAACAACAGATTTTGACACGATTTTGTATTTTTTATCATTCAATAATAGATCCAATTTCTTTTTAAACCTCTTTAAAGATGAGAAATAATTTAAAAATAAAGAATGATAAATTTAAGTTTGTTAACATTATAATTAATGTATGATATTAAAATTTGTAATTGAAATTATTAAATTATAATTACAAGTATATTTATAAAACAAAAAAAAATGAGAAAAACAAATGTAGCACGTTCGGGTACCGAACCCGGGCCCGCAGATCAGCCAGCGAACGCCGTACCAACTGAGCTACGACCAACCTATCATTGCGGTTGCAATGTAAGTATTTAAGTTGTGTACTACTATTAGACTCCCCGGTTTCTCAAGAACTAAGGAGCGTTGGATAAAATCCGTTGAACCTGACGCTAAGGGGTCTCTACTCTACAACATGTATTAAAATAATCAAAATCTGTGATTAACAAGGTTGGCCCTCTCCTTGTAAGATGTCTTCTACGCCCATTTGAATAAATGCGTTGTTTTTTTTAAAAGTAAGAATGACATCAGCACGACTCCTAAACCTAGTTTAGAATATATATATATTTATATCATACGTGGCGCGGAAATCAGGCTGAATTTATAGCTTGCCATTTGTTAACAACCACACCGACGATTCTCTTTGGCTAATTTACGGTCACATGAGCCATTCCATTGAAAATAATAATTCAATCTTTTTTAAGCACATGCGCTTTTCTAAGCACTCGAAATTAAATGCATATAATAGCAAAGGAAAGAGGAAAGCTATATTACTACTCCCATGATTGCAGCGTGAGTCAGCTCGAATTGTAGGTAGGCTTGCCTTAGTTTGATCGATGTATAAATAGCAATGTCATTGGTTTGTTTTACGGTGGCGTGATGCATTCAGCGAATCAGCTTTCTGATTCAGATTATCATTTATACTCAGCGAAAACGTTTGTTTACATTTCGTTTTCGTTAGTGTCAAGTTTTTCAAAGAGTTTTAAGTGAAATATTAGAGGCAAAAAAATGCATTTTGATCGAAGTTTTTCATTATTTTTGTATACATTAAAAATATTTGTAAATTAATATCGTAAAATGATATGTAATAATGTTCATTCTGACAAGAGTTGATGTAAACAGTGGTGAGCGTGGGGGAGTGAACTGGGATCGGGTAGCTTTCCCAATGTGAAATGCACTCCTACTTTACTTAACATTAATTGATCATATTTTCACAGAACTTTCACCAAATTTAAGTAATTTGCACTTCACTTCTAATAGCATTCAGATTGTGAAAATAAAATAACTGGAAAAATAAATTGAAATCAAGATACTTTATTTTAGAGCTCGTAGAAAAACATTACTACGGTTTCAGTAGCATTTAAATAATTAAAATTCAATATATTTTTCAAAATCAGTTGAATTTCGAGAGCTATTAAGTAGCAATTCACTTTATCAGGCGATCAGTATAAGAGAGTGGTTAACTCAAAAAGTATAAAACACATTGTGGAGGAACATTTTTAATTATTTTTGTAGATATGAAATTGGAAAAAGAACTAAATTGTAATTCATTAACTTGCATAGAGCGTTTAAAATATTTTATTTAATTACATTTTAAAATAGTTGGAAGCATTATTACATTTAAGTGCAAAACATTTTAAAATGTTTATGAATTTAATCAAGTGTACAATAAATTTTATTTAACTTTGCCAATGACCTCGGCATTCAAAATTAATGTCGGGTTGAAATAAATATTTAAATGAAGTTATTCAAAAAAATATTAATATGCTTATGAATATTTTTTCTAAATTAAAGTAAGAGTGATATTAAGTAAGAGAAAATTAAATTATGTAATTATTTTTTTTAGTTAGCTTTGCTCTGACTACAGATTTTTTTTAAATGAAAGTCTTTCTTTTGCGTAGGTTCAGTAATTTAATTTTCTCATATAATTATAAAGCTTTATCTGGGAGCACGGCAGTGCGTCCGCCAAGTTCGCACAAGCCGTAAGCTACCTTTTCCTGAACCATTTCGGCATACTTTTCACCCCGTCATAACGTCGTTTTAGGGAGAGATATAGAAATTTTTCTTTTATACACATGTTCGTATGGTCAAACTGAACTAAGGTTCCACGATTTCATGTTTCTATATTTAGTAGTTTTCGAAATATTAAATTCCGAAAAAGCGCTTTTTTGTCACTGACTCACTTCGCATCATCAAATAACTAAGGTACTTCTAAAAGTCGTAGAATCATGAAATTTCACAAGTAAGTCGGGATTGTAACAGAATTAACCAGAAAAATCTGAAAACACAGAATTTCCGCCTCTAAACCCTTCAAACAGGGGGTATTCATTTGGCCGTAAACAGTTTCTTAACACATTCAATTTGCCATGTTGGTCGCCAAAACTTGATTACAGAGTTTTGAAGGGGGTCACGTGATTTCAAGCAAAATAACATTTTATATATATGCTTTTCCAAAGATGTTTGTTAAATAGAAAAAAATGAATATACCTAAAAATTTTAATCAGTATAGGTTATGATATATTTACGATATTAAAACAATAAAACATTTAACAAAATATAACCGCAATTCGGTACGTTTCCGATATAGTAGCCTTGGCGAAATACAGAAAATAGCCTTGACGAGAAAAGAAATTTGATAATAACGTATTTTCTGGCAACCTATTTACTGTGTCATATACACAAGCAATTTTTTCCAAATCTATACAATTTATTTAATGTAAGGAACCTGTTAATTTATTTTTATATACCAACATTGTTTATATCATTTGGCAATCTCAGTTTCTGAAGTCCGAATTGCGGCAAGATTTTTAAAAAATGCCAAGGTCCCTATAGTGGAAAAATATCCTAACTCCATATGAAAGTTTAAAAATCTCCTTTTAATTAAATGAAATGTGTAACTAATAAACTGTCTTTAACGATGTGCGACAGATGCGGCGTCCGAAGTCCGCTGCTAATGTTATTATATTGTAATATTAGCCTACTAACTGTTAATTTATTGTTAATTTTAATATGTAAAAGAAAGATTATTGTTATAGATAAGATATGTTGGTCGCCAAAACCCGATTACAGAAAATTAGCCTGAGTTATAAAGGTATTACATGATTTCAAGCTGAATGAATTTTTATATGCTTTTACAAAAATCTTAATAAGGCAAATTTTTTAGTTTATCTGTCCATCTTTCTATCTTTTACTTCCTTAAAACAAATTTTATTAAAGACCGGGAGGCGTCTGCACAGATCATCACATCATCGAGTTTACGGCTGAAATTTTAGGATTAGTTAAATATCGATTAGCGTATTGAAATGTAACTGGTCTGCCAAGTCATATCTTTGTGGAAACCACCTACAGGCCCGATTTTACGGGTTAATTGGTGGATTTTCCATTGTGTTTTCCTGCACCCATTCCTCCATATTTCCAAACTTTTGGATGCAGGAAAATACAATAGTAAACCTATCAGTTAACCACTAAAATTAAGTCTTTAGGTGGTTTCTACCAAGATATGACTTAACAGACCAGTTGCATTTAAATATGCTAATCTAGTTTTAACTAATCCTAAAATTTCAGCTGTAAACTCGATGAGGGGATGGTGTGTACAGATGCCTCCCGGTCTATTATAAATGTCGGAATTCTAATCTCAATAGCACTCTGGTCAATCTGGCAATTATCCCTACTATTTATGGAACACTATTCCTTTAAGTGCGTTTTAGTAATGTTAATGAACTTTATGCACATGCATCATACATATTATATATATGCATATAATACGTAATACATTTGCATCATACAAATTATAGGTATGTGTATAATACATAATACATATGGATCATTATGACGTCAGAATAAACAAAACATTTTTTGTCGTCAAATTTGAGAAATGACATGATATATTACCAAATTTGGCGAAACTTTGCTAAATGTCTCCAAGCTTGGCGAATATTTGATGCTAGTGGCTATTTTTCAATGAGTTAATTATTTATGCGAGCCATCTATTTTTATTTTCCCGCATATCATCTGAATAGTAAAATGATATAACGTACTAATATTTCTAAAGTGCTAATAGTTTCGTCACTGCCCAAAACCTCTGCTATTGTTATTATATTGTACTGTTATTATACTTACTGTGACTATGATGTTAATCTTTACACCGCTAAAACTTCTGTATTATATAAAGAGAATTTACGGAAACTATTAAAGCATTGAAACTGCCAGTTCTCCTTATAGTCCAGGCAATAGAGACCGTATAGGGGCTCTACCTAGCAAAATTCATGGTAGTTCTGGAAAAAGGCTTACTATATGTTTTTTGGAGCGCTGAATCCGAATTTTTAACTTCCCACCAAAATTTCCCCCGGCAACCCCCCCAAATTTAGTAAAATGCCCCCAAGAAAGGTTTTTATTAAAAAAATCAATTTTTTATTGTTTTAGGGAAAAAGTATCAAGAAATTCAGAAAGTAGACAAAATTTGCAACAAATTAGATATATGACATTATGACTTAGGATGAAGGGGAAGGGGGGGATCTGCCTTGGAACATGCGCGCGGTGCTGCGTGAACTAAGTTCCCTTTAACCACTCACACGTTTACATTCGCCCTCCCATCTCCGAACCGAACTTTCTCTATAAGGTTTACTTTAAGATTTTTGGGTCGCTGAATCCGAATTTTTAACTTCCCCAAAAATTCCCCCCCCCCCAAATAGTTGTTTTTAACTTAAATTTCTTATTGTTTTAGAGGAAAAGCATTACGAAGTTCAGAAACTAGACAAAATTTGCAACAAATAGGATATATGACATTATGACGTAGGATGAACGGGGAGGGTGAGGGCTGTCTCTGAACATGCACTGCGGCGCTACGTGCACTAAGTTAGGAAGTCCAGGCAATAGGGGATTTTACCTGGCAAAATTAATACTAGTTCTGGATTTCGACTCACTTTATGTTTTTTGGGTCGCTGAATCGAAGTTTGTAACTTCCCACCAAAATTTCACCCAGCAACCCCCCAAAAAATTGATTTTTTGAAAAAATTTGGTTTTTGAGAAAAGCGCGCGGGGAAAGTTCCGAGGCAGCCCCCTCTCTCCCAGTTTATCCTACGTCATAATGTCATATATCCTATTTGTTGCAAATTTTGTCTAGTTTCTGAATTTCGTAATGCTTTTCCCCTAAAACAATAAGAAATTTAAGTTAATAACAACTATTTGGGGGGGAGTTCGGGGGGGAAATGTTTGGGGGTAAGTTAAAAATTCGGATTCAGCTACCAAAAAACTTAAAGTAAACCTTATATGGAAAGTTCGGAGGGCAGATGGGAGGGAGAATGTAAACGTGTGAGTGGTTAAGTGGAATTGCGCAACTTAGTCCACGCAGCACCGCGCGCATGTTCCGAGGCAGATCCCCCCTTCCCCTTCATCCTAAGTCATAATGTCATATATCTAATTTGTTGCAAATTTTGTCTACTTTCTGAATTTCTAGATACTTTTCCCCTAAAACAATAAAAAATTGATTTTTTTAATAAAAACCTTTTTTGGAGGGCTTTTTACCAAAATTTGGGGGGGGGTGGGTTGCCGGGGGAAATTTTGGTGGGAAGTTACAAATTCGGATTCAGCGACCCCAAAAACATACAGTAAGCCGATTTCCAGAATTACCATGTATTTTGCTAGGTAAAATTCCCTATTGCCTGGACTATTATGATTATTATAATTCTATAATATGTAACCTGTTAATCGATATGTACGTTAGAATGAATCTTCTATAATCCAGTTCCTCCCATTTTAGTTTTCAGGTTTCGAATAAAATTAGCTCAAATCTTAAAACCATTGCACATTGATTAATTCTTCAACACGATCAGATGAGAAGAATGATAGATTTTCAAATGGATCATAGCAGTGAGCCGGTAGACCTTCTATTCTTCCGTAATCGAGTCTATTGAAATGGTTAACGTGAAACAAAAAGATATTAGCATCAATATGGTTTAATGCAAATGCAGATATTGTCAAAGGATTTCATAAGAACCATTTCACTTGTACCCAGTCGTATCAGTTAAAATACAACAATTGGCAGTGAGCCCAATTAGAAAAGATTACTTAATAGGATTAAAAATTTCCGCATTAGACAACGAATCGTAACTGCTAAGGAAACATGCATAAGTGAGTTAAGAGATATTTGTCACGAAAGATGAAATACTTTACAACACAAAATATATGATGTGCTTCCATGATCGTAAAGAGTTCCTGATTTCTCTATCAAAAGCTTCCGACTTGGGAAGGAATGGGCAAGTTAATTAAATTATGAATAACAGTAACATGATGCAACGTTTAACATGGAATTAATAAGGTAAATACTGCTTGCTAGAGGCGGCTAGTACTTTAATATAAAAAGAAATAAAGTGTAAATTTGTAAAGCTCAATAAAATAAATTTAGGTATTTTTATGTTAGCCGGGCGCAAGTGCCAAGCCGCCAAATACTGTTCGCAACTCCATTGTTCATATTGCATTCATTTCATTTAAAAATATATACTTTTCAGTCATCTCATTTAAAATAGATGCATTTTCCTCATTTTATTTAATAGAATATTTAACATAGAAATAAATAAATAAGATATAATAACATAAACCAAAATATTTTATTTGAAAATCAAAGCATTGTTTCTAATTTACACATGTGAATAATGAAAACTGCTACTGGCGAAAAAACAAAAGGTTAATGAGGAGATTTGCTCCCGGCTAACATAAAAGTACCGAAATTTAATTTTTTTTCATATTAATATAGTTTAGAATAACAAACTTGAAAAAACATACAAAAAGTAGTGATATCCCAACAAAAAGTTTTCGGTAAAAAAAAAAAAAAAAAGCGCCAAGTTCTCCTTAATGTTTCGGCCAGAAAAAGTAGTGATATCTGACGTTCGCACAAGTTAAAAGCCAAACATCCCAAATCTTTCATTGAAAATGGCTTCCTGCGACTTGGCCGTTAATGCCTTCAAGATAGTTTTTTCAAATTTTAAAATATGTACAAATGAGCTACATGCCAACTACATTTTTTGATTATTTTAGGCATTTTGTGGCATAGAGTACAGAAATAAAATACACATTTGAAAAAAGCATTTAAACAACTTCAGTCTATTTAAATGCTTAGAAGTTAAAAATAACAAAATACTTGTATTCAGGAGATAATATCCCTAATTGCTAAAACATAATTAGTATCAGCTTTTAACAGTTTATAAATCGAATACCTCTTAATGTATGCAAACAAACTATAATAAATGGTCAAACGAAAAAAATCTCTTTCGTCAATACACAAGATTTCAATATTATACAATAAAATATAATGTAACATATTGTGAGATTTGAAGTAAGTAAATTTTGTTTTATTTCTTGGTTTTACGTTAATGACTTTAGTTTTAGACCGTACAAAATGGCACTTAAACCACAAGTGGACTAAATGATCTGTAATCAAAACTAATGTTTGTTGAAACTGAATGGTAGTTATCAGAAACCTTTTACTTATAATGTCTTTATGTGAATTTGCCTCTTTGCATTCTAATATTACTTTTAATATTTAAATAATTCATAAAGGTGTAGTTTCCAATAATTAATTTTGAAATGCTGTAGAAGGCATTAACGGCCAAGTCGCAGGAAGCCAATTTCAATGAAAGATTTGGGATGTTTGGCTTTTAACTTGTGCGAACTTCAGATATCACTACTTTTTCTGGCCGAAACATTAAGGAGAACTTGGCGCTTTTTTTTTTTTTTTTTACCGAAAACTTTTTGTTGGGATTTTAATATTTTAACTTAATTAATACATTTTTTTTTAAATTTTATATATTTATAATATTATTTACTTTGTATTACCGATAGCATATCAGCAAAAATATTTCCTAGACATGCCAATAAAATACCAAGTATTTATTCTGTTAAGATTTTCAATGAAATGTTAATATTTCATGTAATTTCCTTCTTCAATAAAACTAGAACTGTAAAGTAAATATTTTTATCAAATTTATTTATTTTTCCACGGATTGAAAATGTACTGAAAAATGAAAAAATACCTTTATTACTTTGTTTGGATTCTGTAAATTCATTTTCTCTTGCTTCATTACAAAAACTTTTTATAAATTAATTGAAACGATAAAAGAATTACAGAAGGCACGTTTAAAAATTATAACTATAACATTTGTTAAATATTTCTAAAAATATGTTTTATGCAATAAAATTCAGTAAAAATAATTTCAATCTTCAATAAAACAATATCACCAAAATTTGAAGGTGTAAAAAAAAAAAAACACACTATTATAAATTTATTAGGTAAATTTATTCAGTATTCAAAAGAATCCTAAAACTGAAGAAGTATGCGAAATTTGTTGTTTTCTTTGATCATTCCAATATATATGTATATATATATATAGATAGATAGATAGATGAAGCAATAATCTAACAAAAGATATGGACAGATAGGTAGATAGGTAGATAGATAGGCAATAGTCTAACAAAATATATGGATATATAGGTGTATATATGTATATATATATACTACGAGCTACACCCACCAACCCCCGTTCGGACTTTAAAACCATGGCAATGTACCATGTTTTAAAATATTAACAGGTTGTGGGAGATTAAATGATGTAACAAAAACAACGACTATTTTTTGTAATCGGGCTGTCGTGCTTTTTCCTCATCCACAACTGTCCCTACAGCTGACGGTTACTTTTGGAATTTATAAAGAAAATCAGATACACATTTGTAAAATCCGCTTCTATAAAATGGTTAGTTTTAAAATGCTACTTTTATAACGATGCTATGGACAATATTCTTTCTTTGGATTTGAGGATAATGAAAAAATTCTGTCTGGTTGGTAATAACATTCAGTACCTCGTACCTTGAAAATGCACTATGTTTTGAAATCTTCGTGTATATTTTATGTTTATTCCATTTTATTTTTAAATATAAATTGCTTATTTTATTTAATAAATTATATAATAATTTTCTGATAAGTATTTATTTAATAATAATTCGTACAAAATAAACTGAAATCGAAAATATTTTGTGCAGGCAGTTACCTGCATTTATGCTAAATCACGGGATAAAATATTTAAAGAAATTAGTTAGCCGCGCTACTTTTAAACTATGAGATTCCCAATGTGACATCACATATATAATGTCTATAAGATAATCAAATAAGATAAGAATCACTAACAATCATTTTGGATGTATAGTTTTAATATATGACGTAATTTTCATTGCAAATTTGTTTCACGTGTTATAATTTAATTGTTTTAAAGTTTTTTCTTTCTGTTTAAGATTTACGTGTAAATACGCAATTCTTTAAGTGTAAATAAATAATATACTTAAATTATAATGCTATTGAAATATTATTATTATTTTTTTTTTATTTAATAGTATTTCTCCAATAGCATGCAACATTTTCTGTTCTTGCTGTGAATAAAAGAGATAAAAGAGTAAATGTTATCATTTTCGAATTATTGATGGATTTCCTCATTAAATTTAAAAGAAAACCAAGTGGGTAAATTTTAACCAAGTGGGGAAATGTTATTCTCTTTGCATTTAGTTGTGTAATTATTATTTCATATATTCATTTGAAATATCCGGATGGTTCGAAAGGTCTTATAATATCTCTTAAAATTTCTGAATCTAAAATTCTTTTTAAATAAAGATTTGCGAAGCTTGATTTTCAGTACATTCCTTTTATTAATGCATCCACCACTGTTTTTTTAGGTCACTTCAGGTAATACTTTTTCTTTTATTTTCTTTGTTCTTGATTATCAAGTATATATGAATATTTATTTATCGAATTATTTTAACTAGCAAGCTATGGCCCGCTGCGCTGGTCTTTTTTTTTTTTTTTTTTTTTTTTTTTTTTTTTTTTTTTTTTTTTTTGCAAACGAACCTTAAATCACAATACTCAAATAGTGTATTTGACCTAATTTGACCTTGTATTTTAAAGAAACATGGACTTTCATCTGGAATGTCCTCTTATACTATCGTATGCGTTGGACAAAATTGGGGCTATTCAGACGAACTGTTTTAGTTTATCAGTTATAGTGGAGTTTGGTAGGTGAATGAGGCAGTTATGGCAACAGGAATTAAAATACCTTTAGTACCACAGTACTAAATTATTGAAAATTACAATGATTGCAGAGAATGACCATTAAACTTAAATAATTTTCGGGTGATTCATATTCGATTGTTAGTTCTTGGATTCCGGACTTCTCAGCTTGACGAAATGTGTTGTTCTAACAGCTTGAATACAAAGTCATGCTGCTTTATGTTATATTTCGTAATATGCATCATCTCCTGGCAGGTCTATTACAGTTTTCCATCTTCAGATTGCAGAATGCAAAATACAGTCAAAAGTATAACAAATTATTTGCTCACAAACACAGTGTTTAACCATCATACTCAAAAGAAAAATGAAGCATAAAAAACGTGTATTTTTCAATCAGAATTGTTTGAATAAAATTAAAAGGACATCATTTTCATTGCCTTTTCATTTTATAGGCTAGTTGCAATCATGTAGCCGTTAACCTGGAAAAATCCTTGATGACTGATACTGGTAGAAAAATAAGCATTTAGTTTGCATCTAATAAAATCTTCCGTAATCGTATTAAGCCAAGGCTAACGTCGAGCATTAGAAGTGTTTGCAACGATATAGTTACAAATGTAACAGAGTTAGTTACAAAACAGTGTATTACGTGCCAAACTACTTTTCATTACATTATGTAAAATTGCTACTGAAGCAATTATAAATCTTTTACCAACAAAAATCTATACCTTAAATACAACTGACAATGATAAATAGCATTAGTTATGCAAAATTTTTAGTACAAAACTTTTTCGTAAATACTTGAACCGAAGATTTTCTTTGCATTTTTCTAATGAGTATAAAAACACAGAGAGATAAAGAGACTTACTATTTCCTTTATATTTAAGATTAAATTATTCTTCGATATGTTGCCTAAGTAATCCCGATATTGAAAATAATCGTTTATTTGTCACTAAGAATTTATATGATTGTCTGTGAGGCGAAATTGCTTTATAATGATCTAAATTTTATTTAATCAGAATTGCATTTTTTTTATATAGATTAACTGATAAATTGACAAATATTTTCCCATCCATTGGTAATACAAAGCTTCCCAGTACCTTGCAATTATTACTTTTTTCGTGATATTACAATAACAGAAGATGAAAAATATATAATACTGAATTTTGTTCGCATGCTCTGTAATAAAAAAATTATAAGTATAATAATAGCTAATTACAAAATCCCTCTAATCTTTTGTAATCGGGTTCACCATCCAGAGTCTTCAATTATAAATCAATCTTTCAAAAATATAGAAAAATACTCCAATTGACGGGTGACCAGATTACGGAAAATTAGTCCAATATCTTTTAAATACCTTCCTAAAAGAATCGAAGATATGCAGGAAAAATTAAAAAGAAATGGCGAATGAAAAGAACATTGAAAATTTATTTCAGCATGTAATTTTTTCCCCTCAAAATGTCCAATTTATTTTATAGTAATAACGCATAATTGCATAAACCTCCTTAAGAATAACTCGATTTCCTAACTTTTGAAGCCATGAATTTTCTATAAACGAAATTGGCGATATTGTGAAAAGAAAAAAAAACAAAACTAAAGGAAGGACAATATTAGGTAATCTGAGTTCGAGTCCATAAGAATCGAGTGTTTGGGAAAAAACATATCGCCATTTTACCATTGAAAAGTATGGTGTTTTTTTTTTAATGTGTGAAATTAAATATTTTTTACAATATGTGTATGTCTAACAAACATTTACGTTGAAATTTAAATATTTGAATTTATTTTTATAATATTAACAGCTATTTATACAGTTTACATTGGAAAATAAAAATTTACCCTCTCTCATACACATAAAAAAAAAAAAAAAACATTACCGTTCCGGCTGAAGTCACGGTTATGTCTTTTTGGCTTAAAATCGCATTGTTTGGCGACAAAAGTAAAATCAACACTTATCCTGCAACTCATAAGTACAGCCATTTTTACAATTATTTCTGTGAATCTCTCCAGTAAGACGCATAATAGGAGAATGAGCTATAAATCAAAATAATTAAAAATAATACTGAGATTTTATATAATCAAATTTTTGAGTTGCATTTTTTCGGTACTACTTGATTAGGCACAGATGTCATATATGCACCACATTGGCGCGATTTTTTCTGACGCCAATTAGGCGAAAACCTCGTTTTCGAATATTAATTACATATATATTTTAAAAAAGGGAATAACAATAAATAAAAAAATGTATAATTAATAACTATAGAACAAAACAATTTGTATAATTTTAAAAAAGCAAATAAAAGTTAATAAATAATTTATTAATAACTAAACAACTACCTCCTGGTTACCATATCAAGCAAAATAAACGACACTTTGGAGCCAACTTAAGTACCCCGGTGCGTATATAAGATTGGCATCAGAAAAAAATCGTGCCAACGTGGTGCGTATATTACATCTGTGTCCTTGATTATCCCGTCAACAAAAATACTGTCGCCAAACTGTAAGGTTAAATGCCAATAATGGATGATCGTAAATGTCACATTCAGTTGACATTAAATATGTTAAACGTGTTAGTTACGTCATCAAGTATTTTTAATTCGACGTTTTATTTGTAAATTGATTACTGTTTTACTAATTTACATGTTCTTTCGTTATTTAAAATTACTGCAAAACTTGAAATTTATTTTTTTAAGCCT
Source organism: Maratus speciosus (assembly GCA_963932465.1). NCBI lineage: Eukaryota > Metazoa > Arthropoda > Arachnida > Araneae > Salticidae > Maratus > Maratus speciosus. The sequence continues at coordinate 514,514,798 of OZ010786.1, read as the reverse complement.
ATATTTAATGGCTACATAAATTTTATAGTTATATCCGTCTACGTTTTTTGGTTAAATAAAGAGCATCAGGTTCCTTGAAATTTTCCGTTATCATTGATATTTATTGCGTGTTCTTTAATAAATGCGATCATTACATTTAAAATACTTAGGTATTTTTTATTCACAAATACTATATCCTAAAAATATGCTTTTGTTTATGGTATTTAATAATTCTGCATGTAAATATGTAAACGGTTAATATTCTTTTGTCCGAAATTATCTAAATAAATCAAATTTTATATTTGGTACATCGCTTTGCGCCATAAGTGAACGTCATCATTAAAGTAACTCTATTCTTTAGTGATTTTTTTAATTTAAACTAATTAATTTTTCTTTCTTAAAAGTTTAGAGCGGCAACATTCCTCCATGTATATAATTTGGCGAATAATTTGCCAATTTATATAATTTTGCGAAATTGATCTACAGGATAATGAAGTAGTAACCATTTTTCTTAACCTGGCGGAAGCGATAACGCGCCAAATATTGCATCAATTGAAATATTTCATATTGAATTCATTTTTAAGCATTACGAATATTCCTTTTATGTATGTTTAAATTAAATATTTTCATTTATAATATTTTCCCTCATTAAAGCGGTTTTTTCTTTCTTTTAAAAAATTAAATATTAGTATTTGTTTTCTTCCTTTGTTTGCAAGATGTTTGTATTATTTTCCAATGGGTATAGCCATTTCAATTCATTTATCAAAGATAATGTTCGCCAAAATGACCACTGGCAACCCTTTCGTCAAAAATATCAATAAAATACGAAATTTATTATCAAAAATCATAGCTATCCCAGTATATTTTCTCATAAACCACCCCGGGAATATTTCCTATCGAATGATACAATTTGGAAAAAAATCCACCCGGTAGTTTTTGAAAACGCTCGAGCGGAACTTTTTGAGCTTACCGCTTTATAATATATATGATGATAATGATTGTCATGTTGGCGTGATCTTTTGTGGCCATAACTAAGTGTACTCGATAGCATATTCTGTTTAATGATCACAATATATAATTATTGGAATATTAACATTATTTCTGTGTTAAAAAACTGTATGATGATATACTTCGCCTTTTATCCTGCAACCACCACACATGTCATTAAATATTCGACAAAATGTCTAAAATTGAATGTGTCCGATGATTAATGGCCATATAGTGTAAATGTATGAACTCTGATAGAATACGTAATTTAAGTATGATGGAGTCTGAACATACCGTATAAGGAAGAAGGTAATATGATGCAATAGTAAGGGATATACAAGGTTACGCAGAGCGATTGTCTAATTCCAAAACAGAGTTTTATATTTAACTACAGTTGTAAACGATGCAGTGAAAAGTTAAGTTTATGGTTTTAAAAAATTGCGTATTTTGGTGAAATTATTAATGATTTAGAAGGAAAAAAGGGATTTTGGCCTTCTCGGTATAATATTTATGGTTTTTGAAAACAGGATCATAATAAAGATTAGAAAGTTAATTTACTTTTTTTTGGGGGGGGGGGGGTTATGGATTAGGTTATTACTGGACTAGCTGTCACCTAAGTGGTTTGGATTTGTTTATCAATAAGTGGCATTACTGATATATAAAATAGCAAATAAAGCCTTTGTGCAACAATATAAAAAGCAGATAAACCACCGTTTAAAAATGCACAAAGAAAACATCGATCTTTTCATGTATTTTTTGTGCATTTTTAAACGTTGGTTTTTCTGCTTTTTAATTTTGACATTACTGATGCTTCAAAGATATTTAATGACGATGGTGCAAGAGTGCGCAGTGCCAAAATGTGCAAATGTGCGCAGGTTGTTTTGGAAGTACTGCTATCGTTGCTAAAGCAAGATTTAAAAGAACGGTTCTATAACATTCAAAAATTACCTTTTTAGGTGCGTTTGTAATTATATAAATACGTAACACCTATAGATGTCGTGCGGTCCGTCTGTATGTCCGTTCGTACATAACAGGGCAAAAACTACCCAACCGAATTGACTGAAATTTTAAATATATAATTTTCGCAAAATTTTGTCGAGTCATTTCAAATTTTATGAAAATCGGATGTATAGTTTAAATACAGGAACAGTCAAAATTTTCCGTTACTTTACTGCCAACGAGAAAAAAATATTTCAAGTGAATTTTAATGATGTTACAACCTTTCGAACAGAATGAACTTGATATACGCTTATGAAGTGCACTAAAATATACATTCAGCACAATATGCAGTGCAAAAAATACTTATAAAACTAGTTATAGTACGAACGCACCTCATTTACCACGTTTGAAGCGCAATTTCCAACTTGTTTTTCCTTAGCAATTTCATATTTGTGTGAAAAGATATTTTCTGCAATGACTAAAATAAAAATTAAAATCTGTAATAAGGGGTGGAACTCCTTATCACAGATTATCTCCGATTTAACAATATGTTTTTCCAAAATTGATAATCTATAATGCAAAATTCTAATAATAAATTGATATAATAAATTCTAAAATATTTCATCAAATTTCACTTTAAAATCTGTGGAAGCATTATTAGAATGAAGTATTTGAAATTTCAATTTGATTAGGAATTTAATCAAATACAGAGTAAATTCTATTTCATTTTACCGCTAACCTTGATGTCGCATTTGACTACAATGCAATTTGTAAAGCAAATACTGTAAATAACGTCGAGCTTGGACATTTCATTAAACTTCAACTTATCATAAACAGAAACACTACTAAATTAAAATAAAAAAAAATGAATTGATTTATATTTTAATTGCAAAAATTTATATTTCAATTATTTTTTTTAGTATTGGTGGGAGTTTTTTGTGCGTGTGCACTTAAATAAATAAGTATAATAGTAAAAAAAAAAAAAAATAATAAGCTTTTTTATAAGCATTCAATGCTTATCTTGAAAAATCTTGGGTAATTTCATGACTGAAATCCATGTTTTTAGCGAATATTTTTAGTTAGAATACATTAATTTGACGTTGTCACTGGACTCAATTATTGAAAATTCACTGTTTTTTTTTTTTTTTTACGCCCGGTAGAAAGCGTGAGCTACTGATTTTATTTTAAAATATATAATTTTTTCTGCTTATTACTTTCTTCTATCATTACAAGAAGAAACTATTGGATTCGTGAAAATTTTCGACTTTCGGTTTTCGACGGATTTACACGTTTTAGGGGTCAGAGGAGCCGAAAAACTTGTTTTTACAAAATGTCTGTCTGTGAGACTGTGAATCTGTTTGTCTGTCTGTATGTATGTGACACAAATTTTGTGGGTTCTCTATCTCAAGAACTAGAGCACGGAATTTAATAAAAATTTATATTCAGTTAGTCCCTGATATAAATTGGTGCTGATTAGTTTTTGGTGTAAATCGCTCAACAGGTGACGCTGTTATGCAGCCTTTTTCACGATTTCCGCAATAGCTCAATATCCAGAACTAATGCACGGATTTTCATCAAACTTCAGATTCAGTTAGTCCTTGACATGAATTGAAGTTTTGTACATTTTGGTGTAAATCGCTCAAAAGGTGGCGTAGCTATACTGCATTTTTTACAATTTCCGCAATAGCTCTATCTCAGCAACTAATGCTTGGATTTTCAACAAACTTCAGATTCAACTATACTTTGATATGAATTAGTGCTGTTTGTGTTTTGGTGCAAATCTCTCAACAGGTGGCGCTGCTATGCTGCACTTTTCAGAATTTCCATTATAGCTGTATCTCAAGAACTAATGCAACAATTTTCACCAAACTTCAGAATCGGTTAATCCTTAATATGAATTGACATTTTGTACATTTTGGTGTAAATCGCTCAACAGGTGGCGCTTCTATACAGCATTTTTCACGATTTCTGAAATAGCTCTATCTCAATAACTAATCGACACATTTTCATCAAACTTCAGTTTCAGTTATGAAATGATGCTGACTACGTGTTGGTGAATATCGCCCAATAGGTGGCGCTGCTGTGCTGCATTTTGCACTATTTCCTCAATAGCTCTATCTCAAGAACTAATGCACGAATTTTCATCAAACTTCATATTCAAGTACACCTTGATAAATGTTGATGCTGATTATGTGGTTATGTAAATCGCTCAACAGGTGGCACTGTTATGCTGCATTTGTCATGATTTGCGCAATAGCTCTATCTCAAGAACTAATGCACGGATTTTCCCCAAACTTCATATTAAGTTAGACATTGACATAAGTTGGTGATAATTAGGTTCTGGTGTAAATCACCCAATAGGTGGCGCTGCTATGCTGCATATTGATGTATTTACACGATTTCAGGGACAGTAATATCTCAAGAACTAATGCACGGAATTTCATCTTCTTAGAATCCTCATGATGAGCATAGATGCACTGTGATAATGAATTTTGAAGTATTGACAAGTATGAGATAGAAGAAAGTTTTGTGATGGCCACAACATGCTAGTTTCTACTTTCTTCTATCTTTACAAGATGAAAGTATTGGATTCGTGGAAATTTTCGAATACCGGTTTTTGGCGGATTTAGACGTTTTAGAGGTCAGAGATTAAAAAAAAACAAATAAAAAACATGTTTTTACAAAATGTCTGTCGGTGAGTCTGTATGTCCGTCTGTCTGTGTGTGACCCACATTTTGTGGGCGCTCTATCTCAAGAACTAATGCACGGAATTTAATAAAAATTTATATTCAGTTATTACCTGATATAAATTGATGCTGAATAGTTTTTGGAGTAAGTCACACTACAGGTGGCGCCGCTATTCTGCATCTTTCACAATTACCGGTATAGCTCTATCACAAGAACTAATGCACGGATTTGTATAAAACTTCAAATTAGGTTAGTTCTTGAAATGAATTAATGATTTTTGCATTTTGGTGTGAATCGCCGAACAGGAAGTGCTGCTCTGGTACATTTTCCTCGATTTCTGCAATAGCTCTATCCCAAGAATTATTGCGCGTAATTTCATCAAACTTCAGATTCAATTAATCCTTGATGTGAATTGGTATTGTTTATCTTTTGATGTAAATCGCCCAACAGAATATGCTGCTATACTGCATTTCTCAGAAATAGCTCTATATCTATAGCTCATTGCCGGGTGGTAAATTACTTTCTATTGCACTCCCCTATTATAAATATAATTTTTTTTCTCGATTTGGTTCGCCGTGCTATGCACTATCATAGCTTCTCGAGGAAGCACCCTGCTAAAAGCTTCCCGGTGTGGTGATCAACTAAATGTAGTTGTTTGTTGAGGCAGAAGAGGTATTATATTAAGAAAGCCCGCCAGCTGGTGTCTACGGAGTTCTGGATGAAATTTAAATAGGCTGCAGCTAAGCTTCGTCAGGCTAAACGAGATTCTAAACGGCGTTACTGAGACTCTGTGTGCTGTGATGCAAAAGATCCTGGTATCCTTTATAAAGTTTTCTGCAAGTTCAAAAACCGGAAGTCCTCGTCTTCTGATTCCCACCATGTTTCCCACAACCCTGATGTTTCATGTCATGTTCCTAACTCTTTGGAGCACATTCTTTTTTATTGTATAAAGTATCAGCAACAGCGTGTTTTATCCTGGAACGTTTCAATTCTAAACAGTGATTGTTTTCGGTTTTTTCCGATCTTTTTAGATAAGAGCATTATCGTCATCTAAATTCCTTATTTTCGAAATTAGCATAATATGGTTTGCGCACAAATGTTTCCAAGCGCACATTTGTTAAACCTACTATCGATTTCTTAGGATTTCGAATATCTGAACATGGTATTCAACCACTTCCAGATAAAGTTAAATGCATAATCAATTTTCCACAACCTTATCTCAACTTAAACGATTTTGGGGTATGTTTAATTTTTATAGGTCTTTCATAAATCATGCTGCACAGATACTTGCGTCTTTAGTGAAATTGTTAGAAAGCCATTCAAACCAAAAGAAATCTCGTTCCCGTGTTTCTAAAACCGAACCCCGTAATTGGAACGAAGATACTGAAAAAGCTTTCATAGCTGCCAAAACGTAATAGGTCAGGCTGCTCTTTTACGGCACCCTATTCCAGACACTCAGTTGAATATATGGATTGACGCCTCTGATGTTGCGATCGGCGTCACCCTTATGCAGTTTTTTCAGGAACGCTCTAGCATTTTTTTCTATGAAATTAAACAAGAGTCAGCGGAACTGGTCAACATATGACCGGGAATTATTTTCTTTTTATTTGGCAATAAAGAAATTTCGGCACATGCTAGAAGGGAGAAGTTTTCAAATTTATACTGATCAAAAACCGCTAATTTATGCATTTAAACAAAACCACCATAAATGTTCGCCTTGGCAATTACGAAATTAAGATTGCATTTCCCAATATTTTACTGACATTAGACATGTACCAGGTTCCAAAAACATTGTCGCAGATTACCTCTCAAGAATTGAAATTGATTCTATTTCAAAACCTTCAATCTTAAATTTTGATGAATTTTCAAAAGCCCAGGAAAATGATTCAGAGCAGCAGAACCTGCAGAATAGTACATCGCTCAAATTGGAACTGAAACCTTGCCTCATTTCCGATCGAAGCCTACTATGTGATAGTTCCACAAGAACGCCTCGACCCTTAGTTCCTAGTTCCTTTCGTCGACTGACATATGAAAGAAACACATGCACAACCTAGCCCATCCAGGCATAGCAGTTACTACCAAACTAATTTGTTCCAGATACGTATGGCCAAATATGAAACGAGACATCAAAAACTGGGTTCGTTGCTGTGAGAAATGTCAAAGATAAAAAATTCAGAGGCACACCAAAGCACCTCTTGGCACGTTCTCTCTTCCTGATGCACGTTTTCCCCAGATCCATATAGATATCATGGGTGCCTTGCCTCCATCTGACGGTTTCAGCTATCTTTTAATGATGATGGACCGATTTAGCAGATGGCCAGAAGCCATACCCATACCTGATACACGAGCTAAAACAGTTTGTAGTACCATATTAAAGCATTGGATATCAAGATTTGGTTGGTTTTTCCTTATAACCAGGGATCAAGGCTCACAAATTCGATCAGCGATATTTGATGAATTTATGAAACTGTTGAGAACAGAGAAGATCCGCACCACGGCATATCACCCTATATCCAATGGTAATATCGAAAGATTTCATCGACATTTAAATTCATCCATCAAAGCTCACGAAACCAATAGGTAAACAGAAATATTACTGATAGTTTTACTAGGCATTCACACAGCAGTGAAGGAAGATATACAAGCTTCTTGCGCTGAACTTGTCTTCGGCACTACGTTGAGATTACCCTGTGATATGCTGGATGAATCCAAGATCCAACATTGCAATGATAACTTCATCACGCAACTACGAAACACCGTGCGGCAGTTAAGTCTAGTTGCTACATCAGCTCACTGTCAAGAGAAGTTCTATATACACCCTTCCTTGAAATCTTGTTCACACATCTTTCTAAGAGTGGATCATGTACAACCTACATTGTGTCAACCATATGCTGGTCCTCACAAAGTCTTAAGTAGAACTGGAAAAACTATAAGAATCGAACTTAATGCTCGTAAGTCTACAGTATCAATAGATCGTGTGAAGTCAGCTCATTTGATTCCTAAATCAGACTTGTCCACGCAAACTGTTCCTGAGACCTCTAGTTTAAAACTCTCTTTTAAATCGGACAGTAATACTGCTCAAACAAAAACTGTCACACGTTCGGACAGACATGTCAATTTTCCTCAAAAACAGTAATCTTACATTACTAACTGAAATTATTGATAAAATTGTTCATTTTGCATACCTACATAGTATTACTATATTTTGTTATATATTCAATTGTATTTCAATGTATATTTCTTTGTAATTTTTCTAAGCCAGCGTGGATTCTGACACAGATTCAGAAAAAGAATCTAGTATATATATCGTTTTTCGGTACCCTACGTCACTGGAGGGATACTCTATGGTAAGGGTGCACAACCTTTTTAAGAGAAGGGCCACTTACAAAAATGTCTGGGTTGTCGAGGGCCACATCAGTAACACGCAGAAAATTCTATTCCTAGGTTGTAGGTGTCCTATAATCAGAAAAAATTATGGTTACAGGGGGGGGGGGGGGACTTTAACACCTCTACATTTCCCTACCCAGTCAACTTATCCAATTCAGTTGGTGAGGATATATCGACAGTGTTTACGTTTGTATATATAACAGATATAATAAGGGTTATTTTCAAGAAGAGATAATATTCCTTGACTTTATTCGGGAAAGTAAATTTTGTTTTGTTAAAAGTGCTAAAAAAACAAACATAGGCATGAAAGGGCTGCTGCCGAAAAAAATTGTGAATTTTATGGACGAAGGAGGAGGGAGGTGCCTATCAACGAAATTTGAGTTTTTACTGCGCCCAATCAGATTTTTCAATTCAGAGATTCAGAACGAAATTTCAGATTTTTCCGCGCCTGAATGAAAAAAATTGCAATTTTTCCGAGGCCTATCGATAAAATTCGCGATTTTTCTGCGCCTGATCGAAAAAATTCGTGATTTTCCGCGCCCGATCGACTAAATTTAATATTTTCCCGCGTGTAATCGTTAAAATTCGAGATATTTTTGTGCCCGCCCAACGAAATTCGCGAGTTTTCGGAGCCCGATAGACGAAATTCGTGATTCTTAACTGATTCTGACGAAATTTGCAATTTTTTCCCGCAGAAAGTTGACAAAATTCGCGATATTTTCGCGCGACAAACTGACGACACTCACGATTGTTGCGCTACCGATCAACGAAATTTTCAATTTTTCAGCGCATCATCGACAAAATTCGCGATTTTCCGTACCGGACCAACGAAACTTGCAATTTTTCAGAGCCCGATCGACAAAACTCGCGATTTTCCCATACCCGATCGACGAAATTTCTATATTTCCGCGCCTCATCGATGAAATTTGCCATTTTTTCGCGGCTAATCGATGAAATTTCAGATTTTTCCGCACCCGATCAACGAAATTCGCGTTTTTTTCTCGTGATAAAAAGACGATTTTTCCGCAGCCGATCAACAATATTTGCAATTTTTCCGCGCATTATTAACAAAAATGACGATTTTTCCGTGCCCGAACAACGAAATTCCTGATTTTTTCGTGCCCGATTAACAAAATTTGCGACTTTTCCGTATTCAATCAACAAAATTCTCGATTTTTCCGAACCTCAGCGTTAAAATTTGCTATTTTTCCGCACCCAATAAACGAAATTCGCTCTTTTCCGTGCCCGATCAATGAAATTTTCGCTTTATGTGCCCGAACAATGAAATTCGCGATTCTTAACTGCCTGACGAAATTTTAAAATTTCCCGCGGCAAATTGACGAAATTCACGATTTTTTCTGCGACCTACGGACAAAAATTGCAAATTTTTTCAGTTATAAATTAACGATATTCGTGAGCCACAGGTTGTGCATCCCTACCTATGGCAACCGAAGGAAGGTGAAAGAGAAAATATTTCTTCGTTCAGGATGGCAGCCGCCCATAGCGTTGCCATAGCATTACGCAGGCGATAAAATAATTTGATTACATTTGGGAATTCGAATATGAACAGAGTCAGAATCGGCGCTTATCATTGTTCTATGAATAAAAATAGTAAAAGTGTCCAAAAGTGAGTGTTTATATGCGAGTGACTACACTCTATTTATCGCATTTTTTGATCGGAATACGTAAAATGGAGCATTGCATAATTTAATATTTGCACCGAAAATTTTAAAGAAAATAAAATTTAGTTAATTAAAAGATTTCAGATTGTCGAACATAGTTATCATCAATGTATAAATACTTTTGTATCAAAAGAATCTGTTCCCATTTTTGAAAAAAAAAAAAAAAAAAACCTCATTTTAAATGTGTTGGTTTTGTTCAAATTTTCATTATTTTCTAAAGTGCGGCGGAGCTCCTGGAAAGTTCACGCGGAGCCACTAGAGAACAGTTTGGGACGGAGAACAGTTTGGAAACCTCTGCTTTAGGACATTCTACTATAATTTTATTAAAATAACATAATTTGTTTAATTTAATTTTTGACAATTTTATATAATTTATATATTTAAAACACAAGTGTGTTTTTTAGTCATATGTCCTGATCTTTTGGCTGTACCAATTTTACTAATATTTTTCGTTACTGAAAGCTGTTCATTTTATAGTGTGATCGCAATATCTGTTTTTTTTTTTTTTTTTTGGAAAAATGGTTATTGTTCTCTGTCAGGGTAGGAAATCAAAAGCATATCTGAAGGTTTTTATTGGTTTAATCCGCATTTTATTCGTTTTCTGATTGGTCTATACAGTAATGTGTATTTCCCTTTACTTTCAACAACGATGGATACCTTCTGTTGCCACTATGACAAAAAGTAATAAAAACTACAAAAAAATAATAATAACTCAGAAACAAATTGAGCTACAGCTTTCAAACAAATTGCATTTAAAAGTACATTTTTTTCTCTATCCGACGATATAAAAAGTAATATTGTCGGATGTTTAGAAGTTTAAGAATGAAATTTCATTTAAAATGTGTCGTCAGATTTCTTGGAAATCTGACGATGATAAAGCCTTTTCCCGAACACCCAATGAAATGCTTGTATGATACGTAAGTTTCAGGTGAATAATACGTACGAGTCGCAGGCGATTTTTGTCGCTTGGAATTTTTACGTGTAATAACATTATTAATGTTTAATTCATTGCGTACGAAATGTAGGATCAACTCCGGGCGATTTTTTATGTCTTAAATTTTAGTCTTTGAAAAAATCATTTTCCAAATGGTAGTTGTAATTTGTTAAATTGCCTTTTTTTATTTTTTATATTTTTTTTTATTTATTTATTTTTTTAATATCCCGACTTTTATATTTTAATTTTAAAAGCATTTTATGAAATTTCTTCAAAATGATAAAAATTAGATAGCTTTCATTTTTGCAGATAAGAGAGGAAATAATGCGGTATTTTTATCTTTGTTCATGCCATTTTCTATTAAAAATCCAAAATTGTTGACAAAAATTGTTGTACAGGGTTCAGTGGCGCAAAATCCCGTTAAGAGCGTATTATTATATTAGGGGCATAATAACGGAAAATGACATACTGCTTTTGAAAACACGCATTTTTCCTCATAAATATTCTATATTCTTTTTCCTTCTGCATGTGTACTGATACTAAGTTTCAGACACTAGGCGAAATGCTTGTTTAAGTGAAAATGAAATAATGTTTAAATGAAAACGATCATTTTCTTAGATAAAACTAAACATTTTAACACAAATGCATCTAAAAAACATAACTTACGGAAATTTTTACTCGCCGGAATTGAGTTAGAATCTCAAGTAATGAGTGCGTCCGTTCACATAAAAGATGTTGCTGACAATACTTCAAGATTTCAGGTAAAATGATTTTTAAATGACCAAACAAACTACAATTTTTTTTAAATGGTGAATATGGATATAAGAAGTGCGTATGCCAATTTTGAGAAGGTGAAAATTGCTGTTTTTCGTTCCGGAATACCAAGCATAAGAGCCTCAATTGATAACCACATCCTAATAACTGATCTTTATTATATTTTGCTGATTAAGTATCTATATCTATACTCCTATTATAAAGAGGAAAAAATTGTTTATTTGTCGGAGGTAAGCTCTGGAACTACCAAACCGATTCGAAAAGTAATGGTATCAAAATGATGGTGTTAGTCCAACTTAGAACATAGGCTATATCTTATGTCGGTGCCACTACCCCAAAGGGGGTGTAGGAGCAAAAAACGTTCTAAAAATGCGATTTTAGCGTTACTGAAGGGCCTAGAAATATGAAATTTGGAATATTAGTTACTTATAAGATATAAATGATGTCTAAGAACAGTTCTTAAACAATTTGAAATTTAAAAGGGGTGAGAATGCACAAAAAGCGTTCTAAAAAACGTTCTAAATGCCGATTTTTTCGCAATCTCAGAATACCAAACGGATTTAAAAAATAATGGTGTTAAAATTATGGTGACAATCCTTGCTCAAACATAGGCTACATTTTATGTCGGTGCCATTACCCCCAAAGGGGGTGCAGGAGCAAAAAAAAATTGAAAATGCGATTTTCGTGCTACTGAAGGGCCTAGAAACATGAAATTTAGAATAGTAGTTACTGATAAGATATACATGATCTCTAAGTACATTTCTTAAAATATTCGAAATTTAAAAGAGGTGAAAATGTGCGAAAAGAGTTCTAAAAAACGTTCTAAATGGCGATTTCTACGCAATCTCAGGAAATATAAACAGATTTCAGAAGTAATGGTTTCAAATTGATCGTGACAGTCCCCGCTCCAAAATAGCCTATATTTTACGTTGATGTCACTACCACCAGGCGGTTACAGGAGCAAAAAATGTTTTAAATTGCGTTTTTTGTGTTAAAGAGGGGGTAACATTTTAAATTTGAAATGGTAATACTTCAAAGATGCAAATGTCGAAAGATGCAATTGTCGAAAGAAAATTCCAAATTTAAAAGGATGAAGTGAGCGAAAGGCGTTCTATAAGAGTTCTAAATTACGATTGTTATGCAATCGTATGAAATACGAAACCGATTTCAAACATAATGGTTGTAAATTGATGGTGATAGAACCTGCTCAAACATTTAAGCTATATTTTATGTCGGTGCCACAACCCCTAGAGAGTTGCAGGAGCAAAAAAATTTCAAAATTGCGATTTCTGCGGTAGTGAAGAGGCTAGAAACTTTAAATATAGCACGGTAGTTACTTACAAAATATGAATGTCCTCTAAGAACAGTCGTATATAAATTCTAAATTAAAAAGGGCTGAAGCAAAGGGAAGGAGCGAAAAGCATTCTAAAAGAGTCCTAAATTATGATTTCTATGGAATCTCAGGAAATAATAAACCGATTACAGAAGTTATTGTTTGCGAATCAAGAGTGATATTCTCTGATCCTATACGGGCTATATTTTATGCCGGTGTCAGTACCACCTGGTTGGCAGGAATAACAAGAAAGTCTTTAAAAACATATAAATTCCGTTTTCTATAGAATATTAGGAAATACCAACCGATGTCAAGGTTAATGTTGGCAAACTAATGGTGACAGTCTCTGTTTCGACATTTTTAGAGACATTCTATTTCAACTCTGTTTCGGCATTTTATGTTGGTGCCACTAACACCAGAGAGGTGGTAGACTGTTAACAAGGAGCTTGGAATTTGACATGATGGTTAATTTTAAGATGTAAATGTGTTAAGATGGTTTCTAAAAAATTCAATACTTCAAAGGAATACTGAAATGAGCATATAAAATGAGTATAAAAGTCTCAAAATACTTTGTAAATTATCATTTATCTGGAATTAGTTTTAATTCTTCTTATTACTTAAAATTTCATTTCTGTCTGTTGCACTTTTATAATCAAGTTTAGTCAAGCTGTGGCTTAATTTGTAATATTTGAGTTATTCCAAAAAGTGTTGTTCTAATAAACAAGTAATATAAAAATTTTGTTTTTAAAGTCAATTCCTACTTAGGTCATCAAAGAAAAATTTAATATAATCCGTTAAGCTAATATTAGTTTTTGTTGCATTAAAATATGTCAATTTGTTGATTTTCTATAAGTAGGTTTACAATGGAAATCTATGGGAATTTGGCGAAATATTAGAGATATCGCCAAGTTGGCGTCACATTTGGCGACTCCTTTTGTCACCAAATTTGGCGGTATATCGACAAGTTGGCGACAAACTTGGCAGTATTTTGCGACATAACAGGGTCCCTCCTATGGGAACCCTCTTTATAGATATGAAGATGCATTAAATGTTTCAATAACCAATGGCCGCCATTTTGTCTCCCATGTAAAAATAAAATTAATTAATTAAAATTTAATTAATGAATTAATATTTGAAGAAACTGTATTAACATCAATTGTCATCCAGTACAAGTTTAAAAAAATTTATATCAACTTGATAGGATGAATAATAAGTATTTTATTAACGATTGAAAATTTGAACAAGATATATATATAAATAAATAAATATAGGGAGAGTGTGAACTAATACTAGGAATTGAAAAATAGTTATAGAAATATCACTTGGCATATTTCAACTATTACGCGAGCAAAGCCGCGGGGTTTGCTAGTATATTATAAAGAACAAACGTAACTGTGTGTAACGCTGACGTCATTTTGCTAATGACAACACTTCACGATCAAATTTCGGTCTTGAAATTTTTGCTACTGCAATTTTTAATCTTCTTACCATCGTACATTTTCAATTTTCGTCGCACAGGGAAAAATTTACTTTCAAATGCAACTTGTTTAAAAACTGTATATTAATTGACTGATGTATTATGTTTTTAAAAATATTTTTTAAGCATGATTTTTTTTAAGTTTATCTTGTCACGTGCCGGTTTCAATACATAATAATAATAAACAATTTGCAATTAAAGCAACAAACATTGTTCGGCATTTGTTTCTGATTATTTTCGCACAACGAAATTAACACTTCCTTTATAAACAAATAAAAGAATCTCTCTATTCTAAAAAAAAGTAACTACCGCTATCACCGCCGCCGCCGGTTTTCAATTTTTTGTGACCGGAGGTCTTTCTTCGTTAATATTAAGAAAAATAATGCATACAAAAATATGAAAATCGGTAGTATTATACAGAATGGTTTGATAAACTCGCTGATGCAGACAGTTTTCAGATCGAAGAATTATTTTAAGAGATATTTAAGGCTAAATTTGGACAAAATCGTACCACTAAAAAAGTTTTATAGGAACAAAAACTGTTCATAGGAATTTAATCATTTTTAGATCACTTTATGCGTTAGAATTTGCCGGAGTGCAGATTGCATTAATTTTTTTTATTTTGACTAATTTTTTGAGGTTTTATTTCTATTTTAAATTCAGATTTTCAGCATTTCTAGAGATATTTTTAACAGATTTTAGAAGTGATATTAATTAAACTGTTGCCAACTGTATAAACAGCGGAAACAATGTTTGCTTAAAAAAAATATATATATATATATTAATACGAGTAAATAAATTAAATATTTATTTACACGTGGCTATTATAAACAGAAAAAAACATTTGGAATTAGAATTAAATAATTATGTACAAAAAGCAGGAACTTATTAAAAATTACGTCATAAAAACTATAATTACACGTGAATTTTAAGAGAGAAAGGAATTTGTAAAACAATAAATTTATTAACATGCGTTAGACGTCTTAAATAGGAAAAATTACGTCATACTTACGTCACATTACAGTTATTACATAAAATGAACACAAAATAATATTGCAAAACGGTTTAAATTTAAAAATTGCGCTAGACATTTATTTGATATTTTAAGAGGATATTTTTCAACTATTTTTGTTAGGAAAGCGCAAATAATATTTCATTTCTAACACGAGTATTTTCACGCGAATATTAAAAAGAGAAAGAATAGTTTGGTCAAAATTACGTCAGATTAAAAACGATTAATTTAAAATGTCTCATTTAAAAGAACTTTCTTTTCACTTTGTTAAAAAATACCAGGAGACAAAGACTCTGTTTACTTAATTCCTTTTATATTAGCTTATTTTGAAATGTTGTTACACGTGTCTACGTCATCAAGTTATTTTTATTTCGACGTTTTATTTCTATTTTTATTAATGTTGTACTAACTTATTTGTTTTTTCGTTATTTAAAATAAAAATTATATCAATTTGTATTATTTGGCGAGTGGTTTGGCGATTTATATAATTTAGCGAAATTGGTCGACGGGATAATCAAGTAGTACCGCAACGGATTTGGCGTTAAAATTCCCCAATCAAAGAGAAATGAATAGAAATCCGTTTATAGAGAGATCGCCACTGTTTTTTAAATTATAATTCAATCTTTCGAAATCTTTTTAAAGCCGATCAAATTAGCGTGCATTTAGAGTCTATGGTGTCTGGACGGGGGTTGGCGAGCGTAGCTCGTAGGGGGCCGAGCCCCCTAGTAATATTACAAAAACACCAATCTAACATATTTGTGAAAGACAAATTAACGGAATCAATACTTCTTTTATAAACAAATAAAAGAATACTATTAAAAAAACACAAATCTAACATATTTGTAATCGTACAATTTAAATATTTAGAACACGAAATAGGATTTTATTTTCAGATGGAATTTGTTTTTAAAGTTCATCTCAGTTTACTGATTGTCTATGGTTTTAAAAACAATTATAAAGAACGAAATATTTTTTATTTTATCTATATCTCGCGGAGCTCGATTACGAAAGATTAATCCGTTTGCCCGTAAAACAAGATAAAGAATTCATCATTTTCTTACTGCTAGTATCCATTAAAAAGAAACGTCCCTATGAATAAATAAATAAAATTATATAAATAAAACACAAATTTAACAGACATGTATGAGCTCTGAAATTATCCGAATATAAAAGGATGCCGTAAGTAGCAAAATTTTGGTCAAATAACTCTTAGCATACGGCTAATAAGAAAATATCGCTTTTGATAAATTTCAAAAATTTATTTGATTGTGTAATTCGTAATTTTCATACGAAAAAAAAATGCTTTTTCAATGTAAGTGAGCAATCTAAAAATTTATTGCATATAAAACAATTATTAGTTTTCAATTAAAAAAATTGTTTTCACCTATATTCTGTAACCCGGGAAGCCCGGGTACGATCCGCTAGTAAGATTAAATGCCAATAACGGTTGATCGTAAATGTCAGATTCACTTGACTTTTAGCAAATTACACGTTGAAATTAGCATACTTAACTTCGAAATCTACCTGCGCCTGTAGGCTGAGCCGGCAGGGATTTTTATTATTTTATATTAATATTTTGTCAAAGGAAGTTGAATAACTCTATTCTTTTTCAAAATCTATTTGTATAAAATTTATAAAATTCTTTCAAAACTTAAAATTATCCTATTTCTTATGTGATTTATTGCTAATTATTTGGAATTAATTTATAACTAAAACAAAGCTTTAAGAAAATTCTGTGAATATGCAAAAAGCAAATTTGTAGTTACATAGGATACGGCACTAAGATCACAAATAATATTATACTAAATGACTTTTTTTTTTGCTTCCAAAGGAATCTTAAATGAATCTACCCTATCTATCTATATTATAAAGGACAAACATATCTGTGCGTAACGCATACGTCCTTCTGCGAATGGCAACACTTTGAAATTTGAAATGAAATTTTGGTTTTGCAATTTTCGCTACTTCAAATTTTTAAACTTCTAAACATCCCACATTTTAAATGTTTACACCGTCGTACGCAGAAAAAAATGCAGTTTTAAATTCAATTTGTTTGAAAGCTGTATCTCAATGTATTTTTGAGATATTAATTTTTTATGGTTTTTAATACCAATTTTCGAATTGTGGCAACTGAAGTACTTCATTTCTATTAAAAGTGGTTTAGTTATCTTTATTGATTATATTCTTACTGATGCCATTTTCTCATTACAATTAAAAATATTTTTCTTAAAAATTTGAACAGAAAATGACGTTAAGATTTACAAAAGACACAATTTCGCAGATGATGCTGTTATATTTCACTATTTTTTTTATTTCGCTGATATTGAGTTTGAGACAATAAGCAAAATATTTCAACGACTGAAAATGACGTCATATTTAAAAGAAAACGATAATTTTATTTGATAAAACCAGATATTTCCCCTTGAATACGTCTAAAAGTTATAAATTTCTGGAATTTTTACGCGCAGGTACAGAGATTATAATGAGACCTCAAATCACGAGTGGGAATTTTAACATGTAAAGTTATAATAGTTTACAAACGTGACTTCAAGCTTGAAAATATATTTATTAATAGCCTATTGCAAGTTAAAATATTTTTAAATGGTTAATATGGATGTGATACTTGGAAAATGACTTGATTCGGTTTAGATTTAAAGGGGGGGGGGGAATTTTATAATTATGTCAATGTGAAATCATTTTTGCCCATTTTTCATTCCGTAATACGAAGCATAAATTGATAACTTAATCAAAATTACTTATTTTGATTATATGTTACTGATTACGTATATGAATAAAGTTTAATTTTTCAATAATTTTAACAGCTGAAGTTTATGTAAATAGTATTTTGTTAATCTTAGGTTAAAATATGTCTTTGGAGAATTAAACTAACAAGTGTAAGATGGATTTTTTATTGTAATTATTGTTGTCGAAGTATTATAAATTTGATGCAACAGTTCCTTTCTAAACATTTTCTTTCGTCAAAATTCGACGGGTTCCACCTCGTATATATAAAATCCTAATGAAACGAATTTATGAAACGAATATATGAAACGCCTGAACTGTATCGATTCTTTGAATCGACTGATTAAACAACTGATTTTGTTTCACGGCGATTTCTCCTAAAATATGGAATACTTTGCGATGAAATTAACACCAAAAATCCGTGTTGATCCACAGATCTCAAAACTGGTATTATAATTTTTTCTACCCTATATATATAAAATCCTAATGAAACGAATATATGAAACGGCTGAAATGTATGGATTTTTTGAATCGACTGATTAAACAACTGATTTTGTTTCACGGCGATTTCTCCTAAAATATGGAATACTTTGCGATGAAATTAATACCACAAATCCGTGTTGATCCACAGGTCTCAAAACTGGTATTAGAATTTTTAAATTCGAATTAGTTTTCGAAATATTAATTTTTTTCTAATTTTAAATACATTTTTTCTAATGATGGAAACTCAAATTTTAATCATAACAGATTTTTTTTGTTTCATAATTCAAAAAAGATTACTATTTTAAATTAATTTGGCGACAGTTGGGCCTCCTTTAAATCTACGCTAAGAACAATGCTTTTTTTGTATTTCGTTATCATTTTATTAAATACAAAACTTTCATTTAAAAATGTAACATTTCAATTGATGGCTTTCACTTTTTTTTTTTTTTTTTTTTTTTTTTTTAAAGCAAAACGAAAAGAAAAATATTAGACACAGATGTCATATACGCACCGGGGTACCTAATTGGCGCACAAATGGCATTATTTTGATAGACATGGTAACCCGGCTATTGTTGTTTATTTAATAATAAGTGTATATATATATTTTTTTTCATTTTTAAATTTATATAAATTATTTTGTTCTATAGTAATTAATTATTTTTTTACTATTTCCTTTTGAAAATAATAGAAAATAATTAAAAAATACGGTACAATGTAGTAGTTATTCCGTCACCCAACTTCGCAAATTATATAAATCGCCAAACCACTCGCCAAATTGTACATATTGATAAAATTTTTATTTTAAATAACGAAAGAACAAATAAATTAGTATAACATTAATAAATATAAAAATATAACGTCGAAATAAAAATCACTTGATGACGTAAACACGTGTAACTTGCTAAAAGTCAAGTGATTGTGACATTTACGATCAAGCATTATTCACATTTAATCTTATAGTTCGCGATAGATTTTCTGTCGACGGGATAACTAAGTAGTACCAAAAATACATATGTAACTGGTATTCGAAAACGAGGCTTTCGCCAAATTTTCGTAAAAAAAAAAAAAAAAAAAAAAATATGTATATATATATATATATATATATATATATATATACGGTAAAGTATATGACATCTGGCGAAATATTAACCCTAGAACTACCGGAAATTTTACTCAAGTTTTATAAAAACATTCTGCACCAGAATTTTTACTTAAAACTATTTAATTTGTTTATTTAACTTATTATTGTCTGATTTATACATTTAGTTTGTTTTGAAGAAATTTTCTGGTTTGAATAGATATTTTGAATATACATGTCGGGTCCATTGGACCCTTCTGGTAGACAGAGGGTTAAACAATGCAAAAACCCTTGACGGATTAAAAGTTTCTGACGCAGCACTTTATCTTATGCTCTAAGAATTTTAAATATGGAACTTAAAAATACTGATATAAAATTTTGAGTGACGTTATGCTATTTCTTAAAAAATATATTTGTATTTATTTCATCATTTTATTTTTGTTTTACTTATAATCGCATGTGCAAAAGTTATGTTCAACATGAAAAGCTGCATAAAATTTTATTCGCTGTTGCTTTATCATTTACATCTCTCATAAATTGAAATATGAGTTTTAAAAGATATGATATAAAATTTAAGTGACGCCTTGATGTGACTTTAAAAAGTTTGTTTTAAAATTCAATTTAAAATTATTTTTGACTTGGTTAAAATATTTTTTACATCTACACAATACTTTTAATTTTCCAATTCACTGTTAAATATATCGCTTTCATTGAATCTATACTATGCATTGAAATGTATTTATTTCAATAAATTGATTTATCTTTTGTGTCACGCTATTCAAAATTGTGAGTAAGATTTATGTAAATGGTTTATTTGCGTCAAACTATCCTTTTTCATACATTTCATGTAGTTTGGACACAATGACGCAAAGAAACCATTTACATAAATCTTACTCACAATTTTGAATAGCGTAACACAAAAGATAAATCAATTTATTGAAATAAATACATTTCAATGCATAGTATAGATTCAATGAAAGTGATATATTTAACAGTGAATTGGAAAATTAAAAGTATTGTGTAGATGTAAAAAAATAGTTTAACCAAGTCAAAAATAATTTAAATTGAATTTTAAAAAACAAACCTTTTAAAGTCACATCAAGGCGTCACTTAAATTTTATATCATATCTTTTAAAACTCATATTTTGAATTTATGAGAGATGTAAATGATAAAGCAACAGCGAATAAAATTTTATGCAGCTTTTCATGTTGAACACAACTTTTGCACATGCGATTATAAATAAAACAAAAATAAAATGATGAAATAAATACAAATATATATTTTTAAGAAATAGCATAACGTCACTCAAAATTTGATATCAGTATTTCTAAGTTCCATATTTAAAATTCTTAGAGCATAAGATAAAGTGCTGCGTCAGAAACTTTTAACCCGTCAAGGGTTTTTGCATTGATATCATTACTTTTTTGAGGTTAGTGATAAAATGATTTAAAAAAAGATACTAATGGAATTTAATGCAGATTTAATTTTTACTATTTTATTACAATTTTCCTTATAGCAGTTTGTATATAAAAACAAGTAGGTAAGTATAATCGCAGATCGCACAGAGGGTTTCATTTAATATTCCTTTAAAAACACTTTATCCTTAAATTAATAAATCCAAAATGTTAATTTATAATTATTAAATCCTTACATAGATGGTGCACCAATAGTTCCAATTTTCATGGGGCAGGGAACGCACTCTTTTAAACAAACCACCTTCCAATTGAAGTCATCAAAAACCAAGTTGAATAAGCCAGACCTCGTTGTGTTGTTTGACAAACAGCAGTCTCATGTCCCCTCCTTCCCCCCTTTTTCAAAATTTTTCAGACCAGTACCTAAGAATGGAACCGAAATAATTTTTTCTCTTCAGAAATTACGATAAAAAAATAGTATGCAGTACTCATAAATTTACTTTAATGCTATATAGGATGATTATTAAGTTAATTATAACGTATGGAATCTGTTGCATTGATGTCCGAAAGGTAGTTTCTGAGTTATGGAAGCTGGACCCATAAGGCGCCATAGAGGGGTGGAGCCCGCTAGTGTCTATCATAATTATATCTGCCATGTGGACTAATTGCGATATTTAATCAAAATAGTCCCCCCCCCCTCCTCATCCCCGGAAATATAACAAATACAAAATGTGTCTTTATAAACCTATCGTCAAATAGGTTTTTATTTCTTTTTCCCTAAAAAAAAAAACATGATTTTTATATACGTAACGTAAATAGCGGACGAAGCCCGCTAGTTCCTATCATAATATATATTTTTAATAATTTTATATAGTCTATAATAAAAATCAGACTTAAAATAGTCTAGTTCCATGAGTACTTGTAGTGTCAGTTACATGCTACGATTTTTGGATACCTGTATTTTAGAACGGGAAAATGTGACTTATTTTATCGGAGATATCTCATTAATTGAATAAGGTGAAGCAAACTTTTTGAAAAAAAGGTGGCCAACAAGCATGGCAGTTATCAGCTATGTGACTTTGTGCTAAATTCCATTAATTTGATCTGCTTTAAAAAGATTACGGAAGATTGAATTATAGTAGAACCTGGATTAACCGAGCTCGATTAATCGAGGTTTCTGTTAACCGAGCCGATAACAAAGTCTGATTTTTTTCCCTTTTGAATGAGCCTTAAAAATAACCACACTCTTCAGCTCACTGTCCGTGCTATACAGGCCCTTCTGCCCCCAAAAGCACTCAACTCCAAAGAAACATTGGACCCTGAGAAGTCCATAGCGAACAATGCTTTGTTTCCAGTGGCTGTGTGAACTTTCATAAATTTTTCAATTTGCATTTTAAAATTTACTACTGGTAGTTGATTTTCTTTTTAAATTTGTTAAGCTGTGAAACAGAACTTTACATATATTTTTATTATTTAAAAAACGTTCTATATATTTTTTTTTAAAAGAGATGTTAAATTCGCTAGCACGGCGAGTTTTTACACACAGTTTCTATTAACCGAGATTTCCGATTCCGATTTACTAGCAGTCCCAATTAGCTCGGATAATCGAGGCTGCTCTGTATAATTAAGAAATCAATGGCGATCTTACTGTAAACGGGTTTCCTTTTTACTGAGGGATTTCAAGACCGAATCAGCTGATGTTAGTTGCTGTTTCCGTGCTTGATTAAATAAGATTAGTTAAACATTTGAAAATTACCAAATATAAAAGGAACTAAGTCAACAGAGTCTTTGCTTTATGGTATTTTTTAACAACGCTATAAGAAAATGATTTTAAGTAAGAGATTTTAAATGTAACGTTTTAAATCTGACATAATTTTCACCAAACTTTCCTTTCTCTTTGTAACATTCAACTGAAAATATTTTTCTTATTAGAAAGATAATATTATTATTTGCGCTACCTTAAAATTGGCAACTATAGTTAAAAATATCATCTCGAAATTTGAAATAAATCTCTCATATAAATATATTTTTTAACTTAAACTGTTTTGCAATATTATTATTTGGCCACTTTGGCCAATATGACGTAATTTCCTCCATTTACGACTTTTAACACACATCAATGAATTTATTATTTAAAAATTTTCTTTTTCTTTTAATATTCACGTGTAAATATAATTTTTATGATGTAATTTTCAATGTTTTCCTGCTTTTAATGCGTAATCATTTAATTCTAATTTGAAAATAATTGATTATTTTATAATTTTCTTTCATTTTAAGTAAGCATGTGTAAAAAAATTTTTTATGACGTAATGTTTAATATTTTCCTGCTTTTAACACGTTATCATTTAATTCTAATTTAAAAGGATTTTTTTGTGTTTATAATAGTCACGTGTGAATAAATTTTTAATTTAAAGGATATATTATTCTTTGCGCTGTTTTAACAATTGGCAACAATTTAAAATAACCTTTTCTAAAATATGTAAAAAATATATCTGGAAATTCTGAAAATTTTAATTTAAAATTGAAATAAACCGTCAAAAAATTGGGCAAGTTCAAAATAATAAATGCACTCTGCAAACTTCGAGTTTCTATTGAATGATTAAATTGAATGAAAATGATTAAATTGCCATGTATATTTTTTTTTCCTATGAGACTTTTTTAATGAGACAATTTTATCCAGATTTAACATTAAATATCTCTTAAAATAATTCTTCGATTTAAAAACTGTCTACTTCAACGTTTTTATCAAACATTTCTCTATAATACTACCCATTTTAATATTTTTGTATGCAGTAATTTTCTTAATATTTGCGAAATAGACCTCTAGTCACAAGAGATTCTTTCAAAGCGGCGAAGAGCGTTAGTTTTTTTTTTTTTTTTTTTTTTTTCTCCGAATAAGAGACTAAATGTAGTACGCAATTGCGTCAAAAGATGGCGACACCAGAATTCTGATATGCTTATTATGTAAACTGTAAATATTGCAAAGTTAAATAAAAACAATTGTCTCGGGGTTATCAAACTTCATTGATATTTATAAATAAAACATTTCAACTAAATTATTTATTATAAAAGAATTATTACATCACAATAGTTTTTATGCAAGGAAAATAATAATTATAATAATAATAGTATTATGGATGTCAGTGATTATATATTGATTGACCGTCATAATAATAAAAAATGATATTATAAAAAGAAGAGCTGAAATGAATTATTTTTTTACGTTTCTGATCGTGTGATTTATATTCAAATAATAATTATTAATGTATATTTTTTGTAAAGTGATTGAAATTAAATATATTTATAAAATTTATGGTAATATTTTTATTGTTGAAAAATTGCCAAGAAATAATCATCATCAAATTGGCGTCATTATAATTGTAATTTTATTTAACTTAATAGCAATTAAAAAATTACAAAGGAACTGAGAATAATGGTCAACTAACAGACTTTAAAAAAAAACTATCACATGTGAAAACACCTACAAGAGAGTATCGAACTGCCTATCTTAAGATCAGTAGACGATGGCCCTTAACCACTCAGCCAGTGGGAAGACAAAATTTTTCTCCCCAAAAGTGGTTACAAAGAAAGCATGTGTATGAATACAGTGTCATGCATTTTCGGTGAAATTTCCATAGAATGGCGAAGAAATATAGTCCGATTTTTCATGCGCATTATAAAACGAACAAGAGTCTTGCTGGAAACAAGTAAATTGTTATTTGGTTCATCTGAAACATATTTATTTGATTTTTAAAAAATCGCCCGTGTCATTTTCGAGAGAAAAAAAATCGAATTATTTAACGAACGAGAGTTTTCCCAGAAAAAAAGAAAAGTGTTATTCACCTCGCCTTAATCACATTTATATTATGTATCAATTTAAAAATAATCGTTAGAACCGTTTTCGAGATTTTCAAATTAGGAACTTCCTCGATATCATACCAACGTTTTCACTTTAAAAATGGCTATTTAGATCTCAAAATATACTGCACGTAGAAATGTAAAAATTTCAGTATACGATTAGACTGCAGATATAAGACTGTTCTAGAAAATTCAGAACAATAAGACCTATATCTGCTGAGTTATTAAAAATCGGCTTTTCGTGTTTTCTTTGCTGTCGAGTTAGCTGTATATATGAGTTCCGCCATCTACGAATTCTATGATACGATACGATTTTAACGATACGATACGATACGATTTTAGGCTTAAGGCTGCGTCACTCGGAATACTATCGTCTTCCATGATTATGTAAACAAACCATGACATTTAATTTCATCTTCAAATCAATGTTTTAATTTACCACTCGAACAATAAATAAATGCTAACTGGCGAGTTGAAAAAAAGATATTGGCGAGATTTCCACCCGGCTTTTTTTTCTTTCGGCACAGATGTCATATACGGCCCCATATTGGCGCGATTTTTTTCTGACGCCAATGTCAAATACGCAACGGGTACTTAACTGGCGCCAAAGTATCGTTATTTTGCTTGATATGGTAAGCCGGATGTTGTTGTTTATGCTGTTGATGCGTTTCCCAAATTGGCGTTGGAAAAAAATCGCGCCAATGTGACATTTGTTCCAAACTTTCATATGAAAGGCGAAGGGATCAGATCGTATTTGATTATGGCATTTGATGACTTGAACTATTATAATATAGATGAAATGATGGGGATAGAATAATATTTGGCGACTTATCACCTGTGCCTGGATAACTTTAAAGTATCAAAATGGCACCTAGAGTATAAAAAGGAAAGTGTTCCGCCCGGAACTGTTGATGATAGTCACATGATTTAATCTATTGTTATAGATATTGTTTTAAAATATCGGTTGACAAAGACTCTGAATGCTTAATTCATTTTATTTTAGCTTCTTTTCAAATGTTTAACTGATCCTCTTTAATCAAAAACGAAAACAACCAGTGGATGTCTTAACAGCAACTGATACTCCATTAAATTTTTGCAATCAAAGGTAATTGAATGGAATTTCCTTTACAGGGATATCCGCACAGCTTTTTCAGTACAATTTAATCTTCACTAATATTTTAAAAACCCATTAAATTTTTAGATTTTCAGATTCTGCGGTGTCTGAACGGGGGTTGGCGAGCGTAGCTTGCAGGGGGCAGAGCCCCCTAGTTAATATACAAAAATTTTGACAAATTGAATTATTAAATGTGCTCATGTGTTATATGGAAGCAAAAAGAGATGCAATGTTTTCAGATTTTTCTAATTATCAGATGGAAAATATTTATATATGAACAGGGAAATTTAATAATATATTTTAAATAATGTGTAGAATTATTTAAAATATTTACTAATACTAGAATTTCATCCGTGAACTCGATGAGGTGATTGTCTGTGCTGCCGGTTCCCGGCCTATATGATAATTTTGAGACGATGAAAATAACATTAAGTTTAGATTTAATGTGAAAAATAATCCCATGGTTGACTTAAGGTGAAATCATTTTTTCTGATTTTCAATCGGTAATTTTAAACATAACAGCCTCAATGGGTAATTTCATCAAAATTACTTATCTTGATTAAGTATAGTAATGCAGTTTAATTTTTTAATACTTAGAACAGTCGAAGTGGATGGAATTAGTATTTTGGTAACTTTAAGTTTAAAATAATATTTGTTTTAAGAGAGTAAGTACTAACTACGTATGAGTTCGTTTTTAAACAATTTCTTTCGTCGCAATTAAACGAGATTCATCACGTTATTATTTAAAACATTAGCTCCATTGTTCTAAATTATGCACTTTAACCTCATACTGAGTCGAATGTTGAAGTCGATGTTGATACATTGGTGACCTGAGATATAGATTGACCCCCACCCCCCTTTCAGAAGTTTTACTTCCTACGTATGTAACGACCACTTTTTTTTTCTTTCTTTTATTGTCTTTAAGCTTCCAAATCGCAATTCATTTTGAATGAAAATAAATCGAATAGTACGGAAAATACGATTTTGGGAATTAGCCGGACGGCTACGAGTGATACTCAATGAAATCGAACAAAATATAATACCATGTATGTGTTACTTATATGTAAGTATGTTTGTATTCAGACGAATTTATGTTTCTATTCGGAAATTTTCGTAATCGGGTTTGTAGACAATTTCATAATTTACTGAGCGTTGTTTGATGCGCAAATTTAACAATTTGGTAGCGGTCCCAAATACTGAAGTTTACTCTTTTTTTTTTTTTAGTTCATCATAAGTGAATGTGTTGCAACTGAAATGCAAGTGAACATTCTGAAGTTAATGAGATAAGCATTTTTTGTCAAGATGGACACTAGAAAACGGAGATATGTAGATTACAAAATAAAAAATTTCAGTAGGAGTTGGAAAAGGTAGCTTCCCTATTTCTTGGTT
This sequence comes from Maratus speciosus, assembly GCA_963932465.1. NCBI lineage: Eukaryota > Metazoa > Arthropoda > Arachnida > Araneae > Salticidae > Maratus > Maratus speciosus. The sequence goes on along the minus strand of OZ010786.1, from coordinate 514,487,529 downwards.
TTAAGATTTTAGCTAATTTTACTGGAGAACACGATGCTAAAATGCAAAGAATCCGATTAGAGAAGAATCATCAGTACTGAATTCCAATTTAAATTTCGCCAAATTAGTCAGCTACAGCCAAATTGGCTTAATTTATGGCGTCATATTTTTGGTCGCCCTATTTGGCGATATTTCACCAAATGTCGCGAATCTTAGCGAGAAATTCGACGTTAATGTATATGACTATACAGTTTTATGCTTATGATCGGGAAAATGGATACAGCAATGAAAGATAATTCGTGAGATATCATGTTCATTAAAAGTCATAAATCAATCCCTGATTTTTTTTATCTGTTGCCTAGATTTAGTGTACATAATTTTATATGTGTATCTTTATGTATAGAAGTTTCGAAAATGCCGGTTACAAGAAAGCAGTTCAAATGTAAAGAGTTATTTAGTGTAATTCTATGTGGAAAAGTCGTATAAGAACAACCCAAATGCGTTCCGAGTATCTGCAGAATAACGATATCACAACAACTCAGATGAATAAAGGTACCAAGTTTGATAGAGGAGTATAGCAGACTACCTCTGTGTGTGTGTGTTACATACGTGTTACAAGCCTTTACCTGTTACCATATTAAATAAGTTTGGGCTGTGCCAGACAAACAAGTCTTTGAAGGAGATTTGAAATTTTCCTGCCTCTAACTCGATGCATCAAGTTCCAATTTTTGATTGTCTCAAAGATCGGAGCCACATAAAACAAATCAAAATTGCTCAAATACATCCGGTGGTAATTCTTTATCTTTACAATAGATTCTCTTATCCAATGGTTTCTCTTTATTTTTAAAATTTCTGAATTATTCTAAAGAACAACAAATTACGCTGCATGAAAATTTTGATAATTCTGACATCAGATATACAGATGAGTAGCAGAAGACACTTTAGTTATGCACTGAACAGCTTTTGTCTTTGCAAACGAAAGTTACAACTTTCCCTAAGTCAACTTTTATTATTGGAAATGGAAGAGCTGGAAAATGTACGATAATCAAATAAATTAGTAAAACAATCATAGAGCAGTTAGGATCAGAAGCTATCACTCTTTTGGCCCAAACAGGTATTGCTGCATTTAATGTCAAAGACAAGGCAATCCACTCAGCACTTAAAGAACTAAAGTGTTTTAAATAGTTCACTCATTTAAAAAGTCAGCAATAAATCTACAGCTCAGCATGGATCCAGTGTTATTTCTCATTATTGGCGAATTTTCAATGATAGGATGTCGTCTTATGGCTGACTTTGAACAAAGATATCGCGAAGGTAAAATATATAGCATTGAGCCTTGTAGAGGCTTATTTGTTTAAATCCTTGGACGTATTAGGTAGTTACATCGCGGAAAATACATCCCTCTATATAAGAGACATTCTATAAAAGTCATTTTGGTTCTTCGAAGAAAACAATTCTTAGAGCTTTTAAAAAATATTTCACATTAACAAAGTCATTGAGACAAAACGACGATGAACAGACATAGTTCCGAAAGACTCTTAACTCACTTTGGGTGAGTCAAGTTTTAGACCACCTCTCACCCCTTATGCAATGACGCAAAGATATATTGTTTTCGGCTAACTTGAATGATTTGAAGATGCCATATGTCTTTTTCTCAAAACAAAGCAATCTAAAGAATATAATCAAGAAGTACTTCTTAAATCAAAGACGGGGGCTAAAGACAAGAATTTTACCAGATCCAATGATTAAATAGCAAGATGGAGTGAAGATGATCACGAGTCTGGATTCCAGGCTGGACTTTCCTCAGCAGCTGGACGCAGGTTTATGCATTATGCTATACATACCAATATCTGGACGGAGTGAGAATTGGTAAACGGTGCACTAAGTACGATAAATGATATTACCTATGATCCACGATTTCAACCTCGAGGCTTGCCACAGGCTATAGTAGTTCATTTTGTTGAGTACCATGGGCCATTTCTAACTGGAAGAATTTTTTTTTATCAAACCTATTTGTACATGTTTCTCACGAAGTTAGTTACCTTTAACTGTTGCATACTTTGCCACCATACACAAATCCCAGAGTTTAATTTGTCAAAAACTGCTGTGGACATTCATCTAAAGGTGTCGTCACACAAAACAACTTATGTCAGTTTTACTGTAGTTTGTCATTTAGAGGAAGTTCTAATGGAAGAGATTTTCGTTAAGGACAGGCTTTACCAAATTAGAAGTATGGGAGCACTTGCTGACAGATTAGAATTTGTGCATTACCCGAGGCAACTGACGCCTGAATTAAACACTGTAAATTGAAGTATCGACGATTGTTATTTCAAAATTACTTTTTATAATATTAAACACTAATCTAGAAAATAAAACATTTTTTTTAAAATAATATCTTTTAAGTTTACGCGTCTCCATGCTCCGACATTTCGGCCTGACGGATACTAGTAATAATACTAATAATAATCATAATAAATTTGTAAACTCACCCGCAAACGTTGATTATTACATAGATTAACTGCAATTATTATTTTCATAAATCTATTATTAGATATCGACTGAAAATTCGAATTCATTTTCGTTTTCGGCTAAAAATCTGAGTTTTGCCGAAAACGAGTTTTCATAGAAAATGGTGCCGAAAATTCAGTCTTACCGAAACTATCTGTAATCCAAAAGTCTCGTTTCTTCCTTCGTAAATTTTCAGCATTACTCATTGATCTAAGCTGAATCGGTTCAAATGAGACACTCTTTATTTAATGATATGAACTTCGCTGTTTACAATTATCAGTCATCACTGACTCGAGACATGAGTGCAAATGATAAAGCAAGCAGTGCATATATGACTAAACTCTGAAGACACTTTCCACGTGCTCATTAAAAGCTGCAGACTTAACAGTAATAGAAAATCTTCAGTTTGAAACCGCGGATGTGATTTTAATGCTCCTTAAGTATGGCAAGATCAAATACAAAAGAGAAACATTATAAAAGATTTATCGAGGTATGTATAACTAAAGCATTTTTTAATTAGATGAAATTCGTATTACCAGAAAAACATTCTGTGTCGTTGCTGAATTAATTATATTTTATTTTATATGAAAATAAAACGTTTTGATCAGAGACACAGACAAGCCGCTTTGCCACACGTATAATTAATTAATAATTATATATATTTAATAAACATGAATAATTAATTAATAACTATGTATAATTTTGTATGTATTAATTAGTTAAAAAAAATTTTGGACATTTGCGTTTTCTGCCGAAAATAGGAAGATTACAGAAATTTGGTTTCGGTTTCGGTCTGAAAAACCTGTTTTGGTCGATTCTTACCTATTATTTATTTTTTATTTTTTATATTCAAATGTGAGATAAAATGTCCAAACACGAATTCTCACGGGAAATTGCTGCAAATAGAGAACGAAAACACTATCATTTAATATGTGATTATTTAGAAATATTTAGCTTTATTCGAGACTACATCTATTTTCTCAGGCTTTTTTTCTAGTCACGGATAGAGTTATTACATTTCTGTATGGGTAAGGTGTGGTAATGACCCGTATTTAAGTTTACATCATTGAATAATTTATTCAAATAAGCAAACTTAACGATTTTTTGATGATCTATTAGGATTTTTGATGCACATAAATGTATCGCTTTATTAATAACAACAAAGATTAAAATTTTTTCAGTGCAATAATTAAAAAGTAACAGTGCGACTACAATCGGAGAGTTTGGGATAATTGCTCGTAGCACCTTCAATATGCAATTTTCTGTGTTTACAGATTTTGATAATGATCCTACCTTTTAGAAAGGTGCGTGTTTAAATGAAAATATAATTCGATTATAATGTAGTTGATTGTACATTTTAGTTGCTGATAAGACAATTAGGTAAAACGTAAATGATAAACATAATACAAAATTGTTGAGTGTTGATCAGTGATGAATATTTTTTCGATTTAAGCAAACGTAATTCAGAAAAACAAAATTAGTCTTGTTTTAAATCATTGACACTCATAGATATAGACCGTTTATTATAGGCATTAAAAAGTTACATTATATCATTCCATAGCGTTTTGACAAAATCGCCATTGAAAATGATGAGGCAGCCACAACTTTCACAAAATTTGAAATTATATCTCATAAAATATATCCCACCTGGGAACGATGCAACTTTGTTACTAAATTATAAAGAAAATTGTTGTTATTGAAATTGGCAAAATCTGTGTAACGCTTTTTTGTATTAGTTGAATTTTGGTAATTTTTATCACATAATAGTTTCTTTTGGAAAAAAATATTTATGTTAAAGGTCAATTCTAAATCATTCTGAATTAGTCATTCAACTGATTGACCATTTTCAAAAATAATGGTTAATTGGTTAATTAAGAGTAATTTTAATTAATATTGTTATTGTCAGTAATAAGTTCCTATACGCATGTATTCTAAAATTTGCTTAACTGTTAATGCTATTCTTTTAGTTTATTTTTAGACATGGTGAATTATCCTGACTCAATCGATTTTGTAGGCATCTTATCATTTTTAAGCATTCTGGAAAAGTTATTATTCCCTAAATCCCCTCACCACATCCCTGCACCAGTGGTTAGAAAAGTAACATATCACATTAAATAAGTTATTTCAAGCAAATTACTTTAATGTTACACCACCTTTGCTGTAGAATTTATCTTTCGAGTGTTGCTCGTGAAATTGATATTAATCAATGCTGATCAACCTTAAACTAAAAAAAAAATCAATTATGTACAGTATAAATATATGTAATAAAATCTGCATATTAAAATTAACCTAAAACGCTGTAAAATTCTCATTGTAAGTGCGAAATAATAATACAAATAAATATAATACATTTTGCAATAATTATCCAAACCTTATTTTAAGTACGCGGACATTAAATTATATCAATTCTGCCTATCAGTTTTCTTCAAAGGCATCTTAAAATTTCATTGAAATAAACACACAAAGAGATATTTTGCAAGTTTTTTTTTTTTTTTTTTTTTTTTTTTTTGTAACTTATTTCATTAAACATTTTCCTATAGAGGACATAACGCAGTTTCTTCTAATAACATTTTATATGTTTTTTAAGCTATTTTTTTCCAAAACAAAGAATAGATGGACAGACAAATAAAAGACATAAATATCTTTTTTTTTATCAAGCATAAGCAATTTTTATTTTTCAATGTAAAACAAGCATGATATGAACATCGCAAAACTTTTCGGCTACAATCTGTATTATTCTAATATATTAATTTAAAAAAAGTTTTAGCATCAGCAATTACGAAGTGTAACGCATAATTGCATATATAAAATATGGTGAATCTTCCCACATTCTCATTTGATTCCTGTGAATCTTTCTGCTACATTAAACTAGTATGTTGTGGCCATCACAAAACTTTCTTCTATATAAATCACATCAATTAAATCATTTAAATAGTATAAGAAATTACATCAATTTAGAACCAATTCGTATCAAAGTATACCTGAATTCAAAGTTTGATGAAAATTCGTGCATTAGTTATTGAGATAGAGCTGTAGGGAAAATTCTGAGAAATTCAGCATAGCAGCGCCACCTGTTGAGCGATTTGTACCAAAACACAAACAGCACTAATTCATATAAAGATATACCGGAATCTGAAGTTTGATGAAAATCGGTGCATTAGTTCTGGAGCTAGAGCTATTGTGGAAATCACAAAAAATGAAGCACAGCAGCGCCACCTGTTGAGCGATTTACACGAAAAGGTACAAAACATCATTTCATGTCAAGGACTAACTGAATCTGAAGTTTGATGAAAATCCGTGCATTAGTTCTGGACATTGAGCTATTGAGGAAATCGTGAAAATGCTGCATAGCAGCGCCACCTGTTGAGCAATTTACACCAAAACATAAACAGCACTAATTCATATCCAGGTATACCTGATTCTGAAGTTTGTTGAAAACCCAAGTATTAGTTCTTGATATAGATCTATTGCGGAAATCTCAAAAATGCAGCATAGCAGCGCCACCTGTTGAGAGATTTACATCACAAGAGGCAAAACGTCAATTCATGTCAAGCACTAACAGAATCTGAAGTTTGATGAAAATCCGTGCATTATTTCTTGAGATTGAGCTATTACGAAAATCGTGTAAATTCTACAAAATGCAGCATAGCAGCGCCATCTGTTGGACGATTTGCACCAAAACGTTACCAGCACCAATTCATATCAAGGATTAACGGAATTGGAAGTTTTATAAAAATCCGTGCATTAGTTCTTGAGATAGAACTTTTGCGGAAATCCTGAAAAATGCTACATAGCAGCGCCACCTGCAGGGCGATTTACATCAAAAACTAATCAGTACTAATCTATATCACGGACTACCTGGATATAAATTTTTATTAAATTCCGTGCATTAGTTCTTGAGATAGAGCGCCCACAAAATTCGTGTGACATACATACAGACAGACATTTTGTAAAAACATGTTTTTTTGGAATCTCTGACCCATAAAACGTATAAATCCGTCGAAAACTGGAATTCGAAAATTTTCATGAAACCAATACTTTCTTCTTGTCAAGATAGAAGAAAGTAAAAATTAGTATGACAGCGCCTTTTCCTGTTGAAAACAGAAAGCCAAAATTTAATCAATATAATTTTGGATAAATATCTTACATATCAGATGTGGCACAATTCCATTTCATAATGCCGAAATAGAGATTTCATGGAACTCTTAAAAATCGCAGCAAACTGTTGGGCGACATACACCTAATATGTCCAAATTTATCTCAAAGCAATATGAAGTTTGGCCGAATTGCATGCATTGTTTCTTGAGATTGACGCTCACAAAATTACTGACAAACATTTTCTAAAAATAATCAACCCATTGCCAGGACATCTGTAAACTTATCCATCAAGAAACGGAAGTCGGAAAAATTTTCATGGTTACCATTTTTTTTCTTCTATCTACAGTGGCGGTCAAAAGTTTCCGGCCAGCATAAATTTTTTGGTTAATTTGTAAGTATATCCATATGAAGAGGCATCTCAAAGTGATATTTATACACTTTATTGACATAACAGATAAGAACTTATTTATGGAATAAAAATTAAATAATAATAAATTTAATTGACAAAATTAATTGCAAAAGAAAATGCATGTTCTCAAAAGTTTTCGGCCACTTTGGCAAGTTTGGAAAAAAATGGTGTTATAAAAGAAAATAAAAGTGATCAACAACATTTACAATTAGTATTTTGTATTCATACATTTAGCAATAAGTACTGCAGCGGAGCAACGTGGCATCGATTCAATGAACAGTTGTAGATCATCAATGTTAAGTTTTGTCCACGGTTCTTGCAATTTTTGTGAAAATGCTGCTAAATTGGAATATTTATAATTCCACACACGTTTTCAAGTTAGTTTCAAAGATTTTACATTATATTCGGATCGGATGATTGGGCTGTTCGTTTCAAAAGCGAAGTTTTTTTGTGCGAAAGTTACTGCTTGACGAGCTTGGATGTATGCTTTTGGTCGTTTTTATGATGAAACAAATAGTTGCGACCACAACTTTTCCTCCAATAAGGCAGCAAATGATCTTGCAAGATATCCTTATGCACTGCACTATTCATCTTGCCGCGGATTTCAAATAACGGACAGGCGCATTTTCCAGAAAATGCTCCCCACAGCATAACGTGTCCTCAGCCGTGCTTCATTGTAGGAATAATGTATCTCGCACCTTATATTTTGTTTTTAGGTCGTCGGTTGTAATGTTTTTTATCACTCACAAAAAGATTGAACGTCGATTCATCTGAAAATAGTACTTTTTCCGGTTTTCACTTGTCCAGTCTTTATATTCCTTGGCAAACACCAGTCGGGCCCTCTGAATTTTTTTACTTATGAAAGGTTATTTAACACCGACTGTTCCATAAAGTTCTACGTCACATAAGCGTCTTGACACAGTAGATAGACTTGTTTCAGCAATAACCATAACACCATAATTCGCTGTTAACACCATAAATGGCGTGGAATTGCAGCGGCATTTTTTGCAACTGCTTTTCTTCTGATAATTCTGTCCACAAGTAATAGTCGTTTTCCGGTTCCCTCCGGACCGTGGCAAGTTCCGAAGGCCATAACCATCTTTATATATTTTTTAAATATCGTTTACAGCAAATTTTCCGATCGACAACTTTGCCGCAATCTCACGAGAGGATTGTCCCTTTAGCGACAGACAAACCACTCATTTAGGAACAATAAATTGTTAAACTTTTCATTTTTGAATTTCAAATACATTATTCACCTTGATTAATTAACAAACATGACCAAAAAACACATTAGCGATAGCAAAATCTAATGAATGACGTGTGGCCGGAAACTTTTGCACGCGCGAATTTTGAATTCCTCTCCTTTGCATCAAGTATCTTAAGTAACCAATCCAAATAATCACATGGTCAGAGGTAAGTTGCTTATTCCTAACTTTTGGAGCAGTTGAACTTCTTCTTCGCTAAAACATTCTGCCAAACAAATCAAAAAATCTAACTGGCCGGAAACTTTTGACCGCCACTGTATACAGAAAAAAGCAAAAAAACGAAAGAAATGCTGTAAAGTTGTAATGTATATTTAAACGTGGTGTAATTCATTTTCCAAATGCCTTCAAAATTTCATACATAGATTAAGGTTACTTAAGGTTAACATTGGCTAAAATATTTATAATTGTTAGATTGCAAAAAATGAGATAGGCGTAAAATTTCAATAAACTATAATTTGCGTCATATGGATAACTACTTTTAATTTTTTAGAGCTAAAAGTTTCTTTGTCTCAAAATTGGTATGTGCAACTCAAAGGATTAAATACATCATATTTGCGTAACAGAATTTTCTTCAATAATATAATTGATTCATTTTGCAGCAAAGTAACGTGATTTTCGTTTTGTTTCTAAATTTTTGATATAAAAGCAAGAAGTTCCGTATTCATATTTCACGCTGATGGTTGTTTGTTCTATTCTGTATACAGCAAGAAATAAAATCCAGATTTCAAGGCAATGAATATCAATCTCAGCACTGGAAGAAACGAAAGAGAAAAAAATGTCTATGACTGACAATAACGGGTTCAGAAATTGTCTGTATTCGTCCATCGGAGACCCTTCGTCATCATATTGGACCGCATACGAATAGTTTCCGATCTAATCCAGATTGACTGGAATCATCGAGAAATATTTGATACAATCGAGCACAATCGAAATGCCCAAACAGTCGAAAAAATCTATTGAAACATGCTGTTATTGCTCAACATTAACTAGATCTCTTTTTGATAGCGTGTAGTTTTAGACACTGAAAATCTTACTATAAACAGTTGACAATATACTACATTGTACCAACAATATAGCAAGAAAAGGATAAAGTATTGTATTTTGTTGCTTGCTTATTTGTTTAAATTTAAAAAGATTTTAAATAAATAAAACACGTTTCAAAAGTATGTGAACGCTAATAAATCACAGTATTGCTAGATTAAGGGTGTTGTTTTTTGTATACCAGTCTGCACAGTCCAAATATATAACACTAGTATAAATGTCCGTCCTAGGACGGTTGGTAAAAAATGTGTTTTTCACTTAAAATTTGAAAAAAAACTCATAAAAATAATTGACAATATGGAAGCGTTTAGATGAGCAAAGTTCAGCTAGTTTATGTTCTGATAAACACACTATTAGCATTTAGAATATTTCTGGGTAAACCAGGCTTTCCGGCTATTATACCATAACAAAATTAAGATTTCTTAATAAAACAACAATTTGACAAATGTGTAATAAAACTGCATAGTTAAAAAAAAATTCTGCTGTGCTGCAACTATTGAAATAATACTAATAATTAATAATTTTTTTAAATAACATGTTGAAATTGTATTTGTATGGTTTACCCCTCCCCCCGTCTGTCCAATATATATATATATATATATATATATATATATATATATTGATTAATAAATAGGATAAACTTTAAAGAAATAAAACTCTCAGTGTGTTTTAAATCTGCCAATAAAACTTGTAAGCAAAAGACGAAAGCCATTTTTATTCAAGGATGAGTTTTATAAATGCATTTTAGTGTTTCGTAACCTTAATATTTTTATATATCTATGTAGTTTTTAAATTTTTGTAAAACAAAGAAGAACCAAACATAGTTAATGCCTACTTTTAATAACTGTAGAAAATGTATTTTGCTCGAAAATGATGTTACATTAAAAAATATTCATACTAAAATTAGCCCCTCCCTTTTCAACTTATTTAAAGGAATTTGAAAATACTTTTTGCTCGAAAAAGATGTTACATTAAAAAAGTCCTTCCGGCCAGTGCCGGGAGGAAGAGGTAGCTTTCATAATCCTTATTTTAAAAAAGCCAACTTATATCATGCAAACACACGAAGCTCAATTTAGTGGAAACCGAATATAGGAGATTCAATACTAATTTTTATCAATATAATGAATGACAATTTCGCGAAATTAGTCAGCTTTATCCAAGCTGCTTTTCTTTAAAGTAACTTATATTTGGCTGCCAAATTCGGCAATTTCTTAAAGTGCCTGTCATTTTAAGACAACATGGTGGATGAGGCTAAGCAGTGAACTTGGTCGAGACCTTAGTAATTGCTGTGCACATGCTCACTCACATCGGAATCGGTTAATATATAGGAGTGCTGTCGCATGCAAAAAATCAGATTTTTCAAAATGTCACCCACAATAGAAATTGAAACTGCTATATCTGAGTCATTTTTTAAGGTAAATACAAACAAAAAATGCTCCTGAATCCTTATATCAAGATCAAATACTTAAGAAAGAAACCTTTTTCAATTTCTAATTTTTTTTGCACGTCACTTTAAATATATACATATTTTTTAATTTAATGGCCGCCATTTTGAAACAAGATGGCTGATGAATCTGGCCAGCGAACTTGGTCGAGGTGTTGATGTATACTATCCACATGCCTTCTTACATCGAAATAGGCGAATACGTGTGTTATCGCGTGACAAATACAAGATCGTTTCAAAATGTTAGCCATGCTAGAAATTCAAAGTGCTATAAATCAACCATTTTTTAAGATATCAACAAAAGAACAAATTTTCAGAAACAAAAACTGCTCCGGAATCTTTGTATCAAGGCCAAACACATAAAAAAAAATCTTTTTCATTTTCCAATTTTTTAATACCTCATTTTGAATTTTAAATTTAATTTTTTTTTAAATGGCAACCCTTTTGAAAGAAGATGGCGAATGAAGCTGGCCAACGAACGCGGTCGAGACATTGGTATGTACTATGTACAGACCAAGTTACATCCAAATAGGTTCATATATACGCCTGCTATCGCGTGACAAAAATCAGGTCGTTTTAAAATGTCAGCCACAAGAAAAATTCAAAATGCTATTACTCAGCCATTTTTTTTTAGATATAGACGAAAGAAAAACTGTTCCGGAATCTTTGTATTAAGGTCAAACACATACAAAAAAAATCTTTTTCATTTTCCAATTTTTTGGTATCTCATTTAATTTTTTTTTATTTTTTTTAAATGGCCGCCATTTTGAAACAAGATGGCGGATGAAGCTGGCCAACGAACTCGGCCGAGATATTTGTATGTACTATGTACACACCAAGGTACATCCAAGTCGGTTCATAAATACGCCTGTTATTACGTGAGAAATATCAGGACGTTTCAAAATGTCAGCCACGCTAGAAATTCAAAATGCTATTACTCAGCCATTTCTTAAGATATAGACGAAACAAAAACTGCTCCCGAATCTTTTTATCAAGGTCAAACACATAAGAAGAAAATATTTTTTCAATTTTCAATTTTTGGTACCACATTTCAAATTTAAATTTTTCTTAAAAATTTAAATGGCCGCCATTTTTAAACAAGATGGCGGATGAAGCTGGCCAACGAACCCGGTCGAGACATTGGTATGTACTATGTATAAACGAAGTTACATCCAAATCGGTTCATAAATACGCCTTTTATCGCGTGACAAAATTCAGGACGTTTCAAAATGTCAGCCACGCTAGAAATTCAAAATGCTATAACTCAGCCATTTTTTAAGATATAGACGAAACAAAAACTGCTCCGAAATCTTTGTATAAAGGTTAAATACATAAGAAAAGAATATTTTTCCATTTTCAGTTTTTTGGTACCACATTTCAAATTTTAAATTTTTAAAAAAATTTTAAATGGCCGCCATTTTGAAACAAAATGGCGGATGAAGCTGGCCAACGAACTCGGTCGAGAGATTGGTATGTACTATGTACACACCGAATTACATCCAAATCGGTTCATAAATACGCCTTTTATCGCGTGACAAAATTCAGGACGTTTCAAAATGTCAACCACGCTAGAAATTCAAAATGCTATAACTCAGCCATTTTTTAAGATATAGACGAAACAAAGACTGCTCCGGAATCTTTGTATAAAGGTCAAATACATAAGAAAAAAATATTTTTCCATTTTTAATTTTTTGGTACCACATTTCAAGTTTTAAATTTTTTTAAAAATTTTAAATGGCCGCCATTTTGAAACAAAACGGCGGATGAAGCTGGCCAACGAACTCGGTCGAGACATTGGTATATACTATGTACACACCGAATTACATCGAAATCGGTTCATAATTACGGGAGTTACAGTGTGACATAGGTCAGATATATATATATATATATATATAGATATATATAGATATATATATATATATATATATATATATATCAATTTTGAACGGAGGGTGGTTTCGAGGTCTGGGGGTCATGATCGATGAAAATATACCAAAATTTTTTGATATCGCTTTCCTCCGAACGGCTGCAATAGGTAGCTTTTTTGTAAAGAAAGCTACCTAAAATATCCAGACTAAAATTAAAAGCTTCCTTTTCAACTTATGAATTTGACTAAATGACTTTAAATATATGCCTCTTCAAAATTTAGTTTCATCAGTCATATGAATGTTTATTTATTATTATTATTTAAATATTTTTAGTAATGTTTAATTTGATATTTTTTTATCAATGTAATTTTGTTATTTTATACAATATTTATTTATATAACTAATTATTATAAAATTATAGACTATTAATGTGTATTTACATAATATTTTGCAAATAACACATAAACTACATAATTTTTTTAGAGAATGGAAAACTCATACGTTAGCTTCATAGTTTATAATTTTAGTATGTATAGATCTCTTCACAACCAGATTTTATTATTTTTTTTAAATATAAATAATAGTCTAAATGAAAAATATGCATAAATAATTTTTTATGCTAAAATAAATATTTGAAATGATATTAATGGTTATTTATTTAAATTCCATGCTTTCACATTAAATTATTTTTAAATAACGTAAGACTTTATGGTGATATTGTAAACTCCTACCACCCTCCTCATTTGTTTTGCTATCAGAAATCAAGAAAAAATTTCGAAAGCGAAGGCGATCATCTTATTATTTTTGCTTACACTCATCTGACTGACTATCAATTATTCTTAAGTACAATACAATTATTTTTTTTAGTAAATAAATAAATAACAAACAATTCTAGGAATATTGAGCTAAACTTTAGACAGACAGTCACTACAATTTAACGCATTACAACACATTACAATCACTACAATTAAAAATAGGCATTAACAGTTTTTTCTTCTTTGTATTACAACTCTTAAAAACTACATACATATCTGAAAAATTAAGCTTTTTGGGAAACTGAAAAGCATTCATAAAACTTACCTGTGAATAAAATTAGCAATGGATATCCTTTTTCATTCCTTTCAACGAAGTTTTTTGCCATTTGCACTTTGAAAACGACCAAAGAACCCTTTGTAACCGTTTCGACCTTGTAATTTCTAATGAACCTGTTTCTCTAGTGCGGGAGGGAGCGTGGTTCTGTTCCTGTCGCCAGATAAGGAGAACATAGTTAATTTGTTTACAGAAGTTGATTTGCGCCGAGAGAAGTATACCTCCATGATTTATTTTTTTTTCAATGAATCAAGTGAATGACTCGCTACCGCTTGTTTACGTTTTACGCTAATGTATGCTTTTAACTCGAGTTCTGAAATTGTTTTACAACTACGCAAATCATTCAAATTTTGTTAGTTTTGAATAAATTATGTTGAACAGAAGGGATTTCGGGTAGAAAAGACTTGTATTTAGGCAGATAAGTTTTCTCTTACACATCACAAATCGTAGTTAAGACTAACGTGGCTCTATCTTATCGGAGACTTGTAAGATCGATGGGTTCGCCCCGGATGCGTTACACTGCCTTTTATTATATAGAGATGTCGGAAATTGTACGTCAAACGTAGCAAAGGTGCGTTCGTACTATAACTATTTTATAACAAATCATATCTTGGTACAATAACTTTTGCACTCTTATGAAAATATTCATGAATACAAAATTTATTACAATTATGTATATTAAATTCAGTAATACGGAAATAATATGACTCCATCTTAAATAGGACGTGACCACCATTGTAAACCTGGAATTCTTATCTATCAAGTGATATAATTTAATTAATTACATATGATAGGATTTAATAGAATGAAGAAAATTTTTATTAATATCTTTTAAAGTTTTGATGCGATTTTCATAAATTTGAAACGACTCGACAAAATTCTGCAACGATTATATACAGTGGCTGTTGAAAGCTTTCTGTCAGTTATTTTTTTTATTTGTTTGCCAGAACATTCCAAAGAAGAAGAAGAGCAATCGCTCCAAAAGTTAGGAATATGAAAATGACCTCTGACCACGTGATAATTTCGATTGGATACTGGAGACACTTGATGCAAAGAGGAGGAATTCGAAATTCGCGTGTGCAAAAGTTTCCAGCTATTCGTCATTCGATAGTTTTTGCTATCGGTAAAGTGTCTTTTTGGACGTATAAGTTAATTAATCAACATGAATAACGTAGTTGAAATTCAAAAATGAAAAGTTAATGAATTATTGTTCGTAAACGATTGATTTGTTTATCGCTGAAGGGCCAATCGTCTAGTGAGATTGCGGCAAAGTTATTGATCGAAAAATATACTGTGAACGATATTTAAAAAATATATAAAGATGGCCGTGGCCTTCAGGACTTCCCATGGTACGGGAGACCCCAGAAATTGACTATTAGTGTGGACAGAATTATCAGGAGTAAAGCAGTTGATAACCCGCACAAAAATGCCGCTGCAATATTCCGTAATTTAAGGAATGAAAATATTGCTGAAATAACTCGGTCTAGCTGTCGCTTACGTTACGTAGGAATTTAAAGAAGTGTCGGTGTTAAAAAACGGTTCACAAGTAAAAAAAAAAAAAAAAAAAACAGAGTGCCCGACTGGTGTTTGCCAAGGAATACAAAGACTTATCAAGTGAAAACTGGAAAAAGTACTATTTTCCGATGAATAGAAGTTCATCCTTTTTAAGAGTGATGGCAGATACTACATCAGACGACCTAAAAACTAAAGATATGATTCGAGATATGTCATTCCTACAACGAAGCATGGCAGAGTTATGCTGTGGGGAGCATTTTCTGGATAAGGTGTCCGTCCGTCCGTTAAAATCCACGGCATGATGAATGGTGCAATGTATAAAGATATCTTGGAAGATCATTTTCTGCCTTATTGGAAAAAAATTGTGGTCACAACTATTTGTTTCAGCATGATAACGACCCAAAGCATACATGCAAGCTCCTTAAGCAGTGGCTTTCGCACAAAAAAATATCGCTTTTGAAATGGCCAGCCCAATCACCCGATCTGAATCCAATAGAAAATCTTTGGAATGAACTTGAAAAACGTGTGCGGAATTATAAATATTCCAATTCAGCAGAATGTCACCCAAAATTGCAAGAAGAGTGGAAAAACTTACCATATGCTATCTTCAATCGCTCATTGAATCGATGCCACGTCGCTGCTCCGCAGTACTTATTGCTAAATGTATGAAGACAAAATACTAATTGTAAATGTTGTTGATCACTGTTATTTTCTATTATAACACCAATTTTTTCCAAACTTTTTGTCAATTAAATTTATTGATATTTATTTGTTATTGCATAAATAAGTTCATAATTATTATGCGAATAAAATGTATAAGTATCACTTTGAGATTCCTCTTCATATTGGTATATAAACAAATTAACCAAAAAATTTATGCTGGTAGGAAACTTTTGACCGCCACTGTATATTAAATTTCAAACCATTTGGTTGGATAGTTTTTGCGCTGTTATATGCAGTTGACGGACGGGCCAGACGACGACAATAGATTCTACCTATTAATATAAATACGATCGCACCTAAAAACATATCACTTACATGTGTAGGCGTATGTTAATGGACGTTTATAATAATTTTAATACAAAATTAATCTATACCCTTTATAATTCATTTACGTACTATATTAAAAATAAGTACGAAAGTGCTTAACGTACTCAGCTTAAATTTTATGATAAGAAAAAAAAAAGTTACGTTGAAACATAATTTTTTTCTGGAGTATTGTAAACTACACTGTTAAAAATTTTGCAGCATTCTGGCAGATCATTCGACCGTTTTTTGATAAATCGGTTTCATAACCATAATTTAACTATATTCTGACCATAAAATGGCCAATAATATGGTCAGAATAGTGTTAAAATTAGAGTTGTGTAACCGTTTTCGGAAAAAACGGTCAAATGACCTGCCAGAATGCTGCAAATTTTTAACAGTGTATATTTAGAAGGCAAATTACTTATTTATATGTAAAAATGATTTTGAATGATAAGTATTTCGGTTATCAAAATGTGTGCTCACCATTTTCTTTTTTTAACATGCAATATATATTCTCATACAACTTGTTGGGAAATATTGTAATTACATTTTTGCAATTTACATTTCTAATATCAAATGCAAATGCAAAAGCTTAAACAACTCACATATTATTTTAAACTTTTTACACACCCCTCTTTTTTTTAAGTAATGATGAAAACACTAACGTTTTAAATATTGACAATTTATTTTCTTTCCTTTTCCTGTATGAAGTGAGGCGACAGTCATAACATTTTGTAAAAAACTTACATTTTTTCCATTATTTATCATACGAAGCAGATTTTCATTCAAATTTAGAGAGTTTAAATGCAAAGCTAAAACAATTTATAAACAAATGAAAGGTGTAATAAATATTCAAGTAATCATCGTGAATTTTCCTAAAATATTCCAGTCCTTTATCTTTTTTTAATCTTTACTTGCATTTGTCAGACTAAACAGTAGCAACATTAATATTCATAAGGTTATTTATATGCAAAGTACGCCAATAAAATTTTAATATATGAAATAATTATACTGAAAAATAAATTCCAATGAGAAATAGATTTATTTATACATTTTTAAGGAATTGTTTTTTAATGCTGGAATAGTAGTCCTGAAAATGTTAGATTAAAGGTTGTGTTGAATAAAAAATATAAATAGCTTTTTCAAAAATCTGTTATGTGCTGATTATATATCAAGAGATTCTTCAAGAACAAGACAAATCTACTACTTAATACATATTTTTCATAAATACAGAAGTATCACTATAATTGCTATACTGAACCGTTTTATTACTAATATTTACTAATTACTTTACTCACTTTATATTACTAATACTAATTTTTAATGGCACATTAAACAGAAAACATAATGAAGTTTTAACAGAAATTGTTATTGTAAGTAATATGTGCAAGTATTGTTTGTAACTTACAGATGTACTACTAGGATTAAAATGTTCGGAGGCGGTGCTGATATCTTCAACTCCGACTAGAAAGGGGTTTCTCTATTTGAGAGTGGCGACATAAGCACTGAGTGCGTGCTCAGACTGTGTTCCGACAGACATTTTGTGCAAAGTGTAAAAAAACCAAGATTGCAGAACTTGGTGATGCTCGCCTGGACGAATTCGATTCCATGATTAAGAATAATGGAGGATATTCCATCTACTTCATGATCACGTGGTCAAGGCAAAATCGTCTAGAAGAAAGAAGGGTGGGTTCCATAGACGTAATGTAAATCCCCACTATCCAGTGAAACAGTTCATGGCGGAAGGCATTAGTAATTTCCCGTTTTCCTTCTCATCAGTTAGAAGTTCTTTGGATAAATTACCGGTACAACATGACTTTTTTCAGGCTCGAACCCATATTTGGAACATCCTCCATTACAAACAATAGCTTGACGATAATGGACTATATTCCAAATCTGGGTTCGAGGCTGAATTCAGTCACGTGGTACCGGTAATTTCCTCCAAGAAGTTCAAACTAATAAGAAGGGAAGCTACTACTGCTTTACCCCATGAACTGATTCATTGGGTGACGGCGATTATAATTACGTCTATGGAGTCTTTCCTTCTTTATGCTAGAAGATCTTTACCTTGACCACGTGATCGTGAGGTGGATGGAATGTCCTCCATTACCAGTTCGATCAGGCAATTCGTTTTAGTCCAAAATCGTCTGAGCCAATTAATTTGGGCCTCCGTGGCCGAGTGGTTAAGACACCACGCTGCTAATCGCTTTAGAGCGTAGGACGCTTGTCGGGTTCGACTCCCGCTGGCTCCATTGCACACTCTTTGTGGAGCTGACGGATGTAAAAATTCTCTGTGTTGTAAATTTTATTGTGCTATCTCGTCCCTGTATATCGACGATGACTTATAAGCGGGCCTTGTTGTCAAGCACACAAGTCTGATGTATGTGTCCAGTAAAACAAACAAACAAGCCAATTAATTTTTGAAGTGAAAACTTCTTTAGGCGCGTTGAGCTTTTTTTGAGATGGGGAAAAACCACTGATTTCGAGACACTGTAACGTAACGACATGCTAGCATTTTGACACATAGACACTAGCGCGCCAAGCGGTGAATGACAGGAACGTTTCCCTCTTCAGCTCAATCCGCAAAAGAAGAAGGAAGCTAAAACTCACTTTTTCTCCCGGCGTATTGCTAAAACAAATTATTATTTTGTTTTTCGTCAGTTAAAATGAATTATACCGTATTCGTGACCTACCTATTTCGTGTAACTAAAAACCGATAACGCTGTATTTTATCGTGTTGATGGTCTGGTCAATAACCAACAGTATTGGCCGGAATTTCGATTACGGAAGATAAAATACGGGGCACAGATGTCAGATACGCACTTGGGTACCTAATTGACAGCAAAATGGCGTTACTTTATTTTACAAGGTAACCTGGCTACTGTTGCTTATTTATTAATAAATTGTTCATTTACTTTTATTTTATTTTTTTAAATTGTACAATTGTTTTGTTCTATAGTTATTAATGAAATTACCGTTTATTTATTGTTGTTTACTTTTTAAAACAATAGAAAATCCTTCTCTATATAATAAAAAGTTTTGATTTGGAATTGGACCAATGACAATCTGCGTAGATTTTCCGGGTAGATCCACATCCAATTTGAGTGCTTAAGCATGGCTTTCATCGTTAATATTAAAAAAACTGTTGCATACAAAAATATGAAAATCGGTGGTATTATAGAGAAATGTTTGATAAACACGCTGATGCAGACAGTTTTCAAATCTAAGAAATATTTTAAGAGATATTTAATGCTAAAGTTAGACAAAATCGTTCCATTAAAAAAGTTTTATTGGAGCAAAAACTATACTTGAGAATTTAATCATCTTTAGATCATTTTATACGTTATAAGTTCCTGGTGTGCAGATTGTATTTATTTTTCTTATTTGTCTCATTTTTTGAGGTTTTATTTCAATTTTAAATTCAAATTTTCAGCATTTCGAGAGATATTTTTTACAAATTTTAGAAAATGTTATTAATTAAAACTGTTGCCAGTTGCATAAACAGCGCAAACAATATTTTTTACTTCAAATTAAGAATTTATTTACACGTGACTATTACAAACGGAAAAAAAACTTTAAAATTAGAATTAAATGATTACATGTTAAAAGCGGGAAAATTACGTCATAAGAACCATAGGCACAGATGTCATATACTATTATTTTCCGACGCCAATTTGGCGAAAACATCAATAGCATAAACAACAACATCCGGGTTACCATATCAAGCAAAATAACGACACTTTAGCACCAGTTAAGTACCCGTGTCGTATATGAAATTGGCGTCAGAAAAAAATTGCGCCAATAAATACATTTATATGACATCTGTGCCGAACCATCTTTACACTTGAATTTTAAAAGAGAAACAAAATCTTAAAAAAAAAAAAAAATCATTATTATGCGTTAAAACTTGTAATTTGTGGAACTTGCGTCATATTTAAAATGGCAAAAAATATAGCAAAACAATTTAAATTGAAAAATATATTTGTGCGAGATATTTTGAGATAATCTTTTCAACTATTATCGTGAATTCGAAGACAGCGCAAATAATATTTCTTATAACAACAAAAGTATTTTCACGTGAATATTAATAAGAGAAATAAAACTTTGGTGTAAATTACGTCAGATTTGAAACGATACATTTAAAATGAATTATTTAAAAGAACTATCTTATAGCGCTGTTAAAAAATACCGGGAGACAATGACACTGTTTACTTAATTCATTTTACATTAGCTTATTTTCAAATGTTTAACTAATTTTTTTTAATTAAATACGAAAACAGCCATTGTATATCTTAACAGCAGCAGATTTGGCCTTAAAAATCCCCAATCCATGGAAGACGAATGGAAATCCGTTTACAGAGAGATCGCTACTGTTTTTTTTTTTTTTAATTTTAATTCAATATTTTAAAGGCCGGTCAAATTAGCGTGCTTTTTCGATTTTGGTGTGCCTGAACGGGGGTTGGCGAGCGCAGCTCGTAGGGGGCAGAGCCCCCTAGTCCTTCTATATATAAAAAAAGTTTTGATTTGGAAATGGACCAATAAAAAATCTGCGTAGACACCGTGAAATGCATCTGATTGGTCAGAGCTTTATGACGCTATAAGGGAGGTAACCAATGGGGGACCCGTCTCTCTGTCGCCAACTTGGCACTATTTCCAGTATTTCGTCAAAATTAAGGGTACTTTTCCGTTATACGGACAGCATGCCAAAATGTATGCTAATGCGCCAATTATTTCAGCCCTCATCGTGAAAAGGATTTTTCTTGTAAACCATGCGAAACATTGTGATTTGTTATTTATGAAACGTGAATTACGTGAATGATTATTATTTAACCTTAACCTTGGAAAGCTTTTTAATTTGCTATTATTCGAAATAAAAATGCTTTTTTTTTTTATAAAATTATAATTTACTATTACTGCGGACGCTGAGATGGATTTTACTATTTGTCAATTACCAGATGATGAGAAAGTTGCGATAAAACTGTTTCAGGAATTTGGAATTCTGCATAATAAAAAGTTGTGCTCAAACAACCATGAAATGAAATTATGGGGAACAGATGTCATATTCGCCCCATATTGGCGCGATTTTTTTCTGTCGCCAATATCATATAGGCAACAGGTGCTTGCGCCAAAGTGTGGTTATTTTGCTTGATGTGGTAACCCGGATTATGTTGTTTATGCTGTTGATGTTTTCGCCAAATTGGCAACCGAAAAAAATCGCGCCAATATGGGGCGAATATGACATCTGTACCAATTATGGATGAGTTCTGGAAATCCGAAATGGAGATGTAGCTTACGATCATGCGAAGAAAGCGTAGGAATACGATAAAAAACATGGTTTGAAGGATCGCGGTTGTCTTTTCTTAATGCTTTGAGGTTTATATATTTATGGTGCCAAGAGTTGACATCGATTGAGCTTTGTGAGCTGCAACTTGATATGAACCACAACACAACAGTGGACTGGAATAGCTATTTTAGAGAAGTTTGTGCAAATGCTTTATGTTCACGACCAAATAGAAAAATCGGTGGACCTAATAAAATTATAGAAGTAGATGAAAGTCTTTTTACCAGAAGAAAAAGCAACGTATGGCGTGTTCTTCCTCCTCAATGGGTGTTAGATGGTTTATGCCGTGAAACACGGGGATGTTTCCTTACTCCTATTTCCGATCGCACAGCTGAAACTTTAATGGCGGCAATAGAAAACAATGTAGCTGATGGAAGTATTATTTATACAGATTACTGGAAAGGATATAAAATAGATGAACTGCGAAGGGCTGGTTATGATCATTTCACAGTAAATCACAAATACAATTTTGTCGACCCTAATACTGGATGTCATACTCAAGATGTTGCGAGATTATGGGGCATCGCAAAATGGCGCAACAAAAGACATCGGGGAACAGTTCGTCATCATTTATAGTCGTATCTCATAGAATTTATGTGGCGACGTCTTTATTCAAAAAATGAAATGTTTACTGCAATGCTAAAAGATATGGCACAGATGTCATATTCGCCCCATATTGGCGCGATTTTTCCTGACGCCAATGTCTTATACGCAACGGGTACTTAACTGGCTCCAAAGTGTCGTTATTTTGCTTGATGTGGTAACC
The DNA here is from genome assembly GCA_963932465.1 of Maratus speciosus. Lineage (NCBI taxonomy): Eukaryota > Metazoa > Arthropoda > Arachnida > Araneae > Salticidae > Maratus > Maratus speciosus. Next base: position 514,465,174 of record OZ010786.1, on the reverse strand, counting down.
CGGATTATGTTGTGGCACAGATGTCATATACGCCCCATATTGGCGCGATATTTTTCCGATGCCAATTTGGCGAAAATATCAACAGCATAAACAGCAACATCCGGGTTACCATATCAAGCAAAATAAGGACACTTTGGCGCCAGTTAAATACCCGTTGTGTATATGACATTGGCGTCAGAAAAAAATCACGCCAATGTGGGGGGAATATGACATCTGTGCCCCAGAGAGATTTGTAATTTTATGGCAGCAGTTTAATATGATTTTTTTAATTTATTACTTTATTGTATAACAGTTATTTGTTCACTTATTTTAATTACATATTTGTGATTTAATAAAATAGTTCGTAAAATTCTGTAATTTTCAAATGTTATATTTATAAAATGCTCACTTTACTATCGACAATGTTTTTCTTTTATTTTTCGAATGTTTCAATTCACGTGATTTTCATTTTGCGCCAACTATTGCGATTGGCGACAATGCTGTCCGTATAACGGAAAAGTACCAAAAACAGTACAGATGTCATATTCGCCCCATATTGGCGCGATTTTTTTGTCGCCAATATCATATACGCAACGGGTACTTAACTTGCGCCAAAGTGTCGTTATTTTGCTTGATGTGGTAACCCGGATTATGTTGCTTATGCTGTTGATTTTTTGCCAAATTGGCAACCGTGACATCTGTACATAAAAATAGCTTGTGTTTCATATACACGTTTTTAAATTAAAATTTGGTTTTTATCGAACTACAGTTCTCATAACTGGCTTGAAGCAGTTATTTTTGACGAATTTATTGCTACCCGTAAAATGTTTCTGTTTGATATCGTCCGAACTAAATAATAATAATAGTTAAAAAAAAAAAAAAAAAAAAAAAAAAAAAAAAAAAAAAAAAGACGATTTTCCTTAAACATTAAATATTCTTATTTTTAATCATAGAAAGAAATGGTGATCGCAGATTTAAATATCGTTGCAATATTTTATGTTATCCAATCAATTTTGATTAAATCATGTAAGTGTATTTGTTACTTAATAAATTATATTTATTAATTATTACAAGGAATTTTATGAGTACTTTAATATATTTAAAAGAAATTCCATCACTTTTATTGTTTCAGCAGTGAAGATAGCAAATAAATTTGTGACATTGATGTTTTTAGACTATGCATGTTTTTATTTATTGGGGTGAATCGTAGAATACTCTACTTCTCCCCAACCTGGCGATAAATGCACCAAAGTGGCAACCTTGGTATTTAGTATTAACTTGGTATTAAGTAGCAACCTTGGAAGTATTCTCCGGTCTCACCATTTATTATTCCGATAATTGTTAAAATGATAATTTTTTTCTGATGATTAGAGTTAATATTTTTATTAAACTCTTTTGAATCATATCTATACGGGAAAAAAAAATGTAAACACATTGGAATTCTCTGAACCCTGCCCAGAGCGGTTTGATTGGTTCTCGTCGTTGAAGTTACGGTCAGAGTCAAATTTCTGTTTTGGGCAGCGTATCAGAGTCCTCTGGCGAGCAACTTCATACATTAAACGCAAATCGGTCTGCCGGTAGTAGTATCTAAGTATACCTTGCAAAAAGTAATGCTTTGGAAATGGAACAATGAAAATCTGCGTAGATACCGTGAAATGCAACTTATTGGTCAGAGCTTTATGACGTTATAAGGGAGGTTACCAAGGGGAGACCCGTCTCTCTAACACCAAAGGTGACGCCAACTTAGCGCTATTTCCAGTATTTCGCCAAATTTCCATAGACTCCCACTGAAATACAATAGGGTTTACTTGCATGCAGGAAATCAACAAATTGAGATATTTCAATGCAACAAAAACTAATATTAGCTTATGAATAGAGCTTAATTGAACTATTTACATTATTTTTAAGCACAAACAATAATCTGCGGTTGGCTAGAAAATAGGAATTGCTTCGCTATACCGAATGGAATAGTTAAGCGATTACGGGGGAGGGTTGGTGAGCGTAGCGAGCAGGGGGGCGGTTCCCCCCTAGTAATTTAAAAATATATATTGCAACTGGTATTGGAAAACGGGCTTTCGCCAAATTGACGTTAAAAAATCGCGCCAAACCTGGTTCGTATATCACATCTCTGCCATATTCTCGGTTTTTTTATTTTTCGAGATTTTATCCAAATTTTCCGGATTTTTTAAATTTTCCCGTTCATTGTATCCCAAACACTACCTTCATACCAAATTTCAAGATTCTAGGGATACAGGACGTACCTCTCAGTTTTGATGATCGGTGAATCAGTGTCGAAAATGCGAAAGTTTAAGTTCATATATCTTCTGAAATAAAAATGATAGAAACGTGAAACTTCAGCATTTAGTTCCATTTCCACATTACTTTAGATTTACGAAGTTTCAAGTTTCTGGGAATCACCAACACAAAGATATTGGGGGTCAAAAGTACCCTGAGTTGCTTCCAGAAAAAGATGCTTACGTCTGTGCTTTCAAGACTTGGCAGGGGCACTGCCGTGTCCCCAGATACTTTCATTAGTGCTGCTACACAATTAAACGCATAAAACATTTCCTGACGATTAAAAAAAACACACACGTAATTGTTGAAGTTTTCACTTCTATTGGCACTCCCGGAGTGCCACTGTTTTTTTTTTTTTTTTTTTTTTTTTTTTTGTTGTTTTTTTTTGTCGCCACTCTCAAATAGCGGCATCCTAGAATACAAGAGAGGGAAAAAATTTTCTAGTGGAACAAAGGTACATGTGTCATGAGATGCAGTTCACCCACAGTGTAAGGTTTTCTATACGATGCTTGTTAGTGAACTATAGTGTTCGGAATTTGTCGAAAGCGGATTTCAAGCTTAAAGCGTAAACTACACGTAACAAATTGAGCCTGCGTTTGGAGAAATAGCGGACAGAACCATTGCAAATGCCGTAGCAGCTCTACCATGGAACTATTAGGAAAGATGAACTGACATATCCTTAAAATTGTGAAGCTTCAACTATAACCGCTTTCGCAGGGGTTCATTACCACCTCGGAAAACTCCCACCAGTAAATTTAATTAGAAAATGTCTCTTTATTTAAACGCATCATTAATGGAAAATTTTAATAAAAGGTAATGGCAAAAACTGATATACCTTTTTACTGGAGAAAGTATACTTTGGAGGCAGTAGTTCCGCCATATTTTGACAACCAAGACAACCTACTGTCGGTGTCAGAGAAAAGATTATAATACTTGGGCAAACTGACACCAGTAAAAAGAAATAGAAATTTTTTTTTATATTTGTGAGATAAATTTCCCAACAATAACGCGCTTAAATAAGACGAAATTTTCTATTTACGTTTACTGGTGGAAGTTTTCACAAGCAGTAATCAGAAACTGTGGATCCGATAAAAAAAAAAACAGCAGCCATCTTGTGACAACCTCCTCAGTTACTTCATCCGCAACTGCTGTACAATACACTATATGTCTCCTCCTCTTTATTCGTAACTCCATTAGCTCTACGGGAGAGAGAGCAAGGTGTCATTTGAAAGAGTATTCATAGTAGGAGAGCTGTTGAACATTTTTGAGTAGGTATTTGAGGCACCCTGAAAATTTGTGCAGCACTTCTTTTGTAATGCCTGAATACAAAATCGAATGTCTGGCTGAAGGATCGTGGCCTAAAACCTGTGCCAGACACGTGTCAAGTGCCATTTTTTGACACTACCCCCAAAAAAGTATTTGAGGCACGCTGAGATTGAAACAGAATAATATTTATACTTAGAAAAAAATATTTTGAAAATGACAGACACTTTAGTCGGCCCAAAAACTGTGCCAGACACGTGTCAAGTGCCATTTTTTGACTACCCAAAAAAGGTATTTGAGGCACGCTGAGATTGAGGCACAATAATATTTATGCTTAGAAAAAAATATTTTGAAAATGACAGACACTTTAGTCGGCACAAAAACTGTGCCAGACACGTGTCAAGTGCCATTTTTTGTCTGGCACAGGTTTTGGGCCACGATCCTTCAGCCAGACATTCGATTTTGTATACAGGCATTACAAAAGAAGTGTTGCACAAATTTTCAGGGTGCCTCAAATACCTTCCCTAAAATGTTTAACAGCTCTTGGACTAGTATTCAAAGGATGTCTTACACACATAAATCTAAAATTGGAGAAGCTGCGACTGGCGGCTGCAATGAAAACCATCTCGTTCAAGGACTTCCAGGAATGTTTTAAATAACTATAATGGCACTTGCATTGAATAGTATAAACATTTAGAAGGGCAGTATTTAGAAGGTATTTCTGTGTAACACGTGATACTAATAAACCATATCCGTTAGAAAACCAAGTCTCTGATTTTTTTTTTTTTTTTTTTTTTTTTTTTTAATCGTAGTAGTATATAGGTTTTCTTTTAAATCAAAGATTAACATATCTGAACGGTTTATTCTGTGATTGGATTTCACAAGCAAATCCGTACTTTGAATCCAAAATTTATTTCCAGACGTTGAAAGTTAATATATTGTAACAGATTTGTTTGGAACTACATGAATTGTAATCATTAAATTAGGCGGTTTTTTTTAATAGAAAAATTGAATGTTTATAAAAGAGTGTTTAAAAAATACTTCTACTTTTACTTTCCTATGTTAATACAATTTTATCGCAATATCTACTTAATGTATTGAGTGGCACAGAAAAAGCCTTTATTGCTTCTTATAGTTGTGGAAATATTCAATATATAATGCATACATTTCTTTTAAGCCATAAAGTTTTGGAATAAAAGTGCGCATGAGTAAATATGGTATGTTTATAAAAAAATATGTTTCTCTCTATTCTAAAAAAAAGGTAACTTACGCTGACACCGCCGCCGCCGGTTTTGAATTTTTTGTGACCGGAGGCCTTTCTCCGTTAATATTAAGAAAAATATTGCATACAAAAATATGAAAATCAACGGTATTATAGAGAAATGTTTGATAAACACGCTAATACAAAAAGTTTTCATATCGAAGAATTATTTTAAGAGATATTTAATGTTAAAGTTGGACAAAATCGTTCCATTAAAATTTTTATAGGAGCAAAAACTATACATACTTGGGAATTAATTCATTTTTAGATCATTTTATATGTTAGAATTTCCCGGTGTGCAGACTGTTTTTATTTTTTTAATTTGACTCATTTTTTGAGGTTTTATTTCTATTTTAAATTCGAATTTTTAGCATTTCGAGAGATAATTTTTATTTATTTTAGAAAATGGTATTAATTTAAACTGTTGCCAACTGTATGAACAGCGCAAACAATAATGTTCGCTTCAAATAAAAAAAATATTTACACGTGACTATTATAAACAGAAGAAAAACTTTCAAATTAGAAGTAAACAATTACGTATAAAAAGCAGGAACTTATTGAAAATTACTTCATAAAAAATATATTTACTCGTGAATTTCAAAAGAGAAAGGATATTGTAAAATAATAAATTCATTAACATGCATTAGAAGTCTTAAATAGGAGAAATTACGTCACATTACACTTAATACGCAAAATGAACAAAAAAAAAATAATAATGCAAAACAGTTTAAATTTAAAAATCGTGCGAGACATTTACTTGATATTTTGAGATGATCTTTTCAACTATTTTTGTTAGGACAGCGCAAATAATATTTAATTTCTAACAAAAGTATTTTCACGTGAATATAAAAAAGAGAAAGAAAAGTTTGGTGAAATTTACGTCAGATTAAAAACGATACATTTAAAATGTGTTATTTAAAAGAACATTTTTTCGCTTTGTTAAAAAACACTGGGAGACAAAGACTCTGTTTACTTGATTCATTTAATATTTTAAATTAATTAATATATTTAATTAATATATTTTTAATAATTTGATCAAATTAGCGTGCTTTTAGAGCCTGCGGTGTCTCAACCGTTGTTGGCGAGCGTAGCTCGTAGGGGGCCGAGCCCCCTAGTTTGATATATAAAAATAATTAAAATTTACTATTAATACTCTTTTAGTTAATGAGAGACCCACCCATCTTCTCGATTATTATTATTTGTATTAGAAGATTTGTAATACAAAGTCTTTTTTAAATTTCACGTGTTTATTCCAAACGCAAATGAACGATGCATATATGGAATTTGGTACAATATTAGGAGAATATATTGAAATGATTTAACCCTAAAAAAACTTGTTATAAAATTCATTAAATACATCGATTAGTTGTAATACAGTTTAGAATGAGTTATAGCTACATTACTTTATCTTGTTCCAAAATAATTATTCGTTACACGTAACAAAAATATTTTTAAAAGGATTATTTCTTTTGAATTTGAGCTTTCTAGACGTTGGTGGTGGGTAGGGGCAGGATTTTAGAATTTGGAATTATTTCTATATTTCTATTGTAAGAACATTATGTTTGTACATTTCCTAATTCTATAAAATACTCGGAAAAATATTTAAAATAAAAGATTTGAGTGGGGTTATAAATATTGCACGAAATCCCCTTAAATTCAACTTTAATTAATACTTCTAAATCCTTCAATCCTTCTAAAATCCTTCTAAAATTTATTAAATGGTTATGTAAATCTTCAAATGTAGTTTAACCCCTTATCGGTCGCATTAAATTACGGTTTAAAAATTCAAATTGCTTATTGGCACCACTTTTTTGAAAAAGAAATATTCACATTTAATGACAGGTAAAATGATGCCATAATAAAAGCAATTACATTATTTTATATAACTGGTGGGACTGAAACAATCTAAATGAATGACACAGACAGTAGATATTACGGGAGCGAAAATTAAGGGGTTAAACAATTGACAAAAAAAAAAAGGCTTTAGAAGATAAAATGTTCTTGAATTCACAATTCAATACATACAGTGTTAAACCTGTATAATTATAGACGTTTTCCTTTGAAACTGTTTTCCGTCCACTCCTTGCTTTATCCAATATTGAGCATGCTTCCATGAATTTTTGTGTAATTTACTAATTCATAGACGTAAGTGCAAGAAGTTCTTGAAGACCGGATCAGTATTGGTTAAAGCTAGGAGTGGTCGAAAAAGAACATCAGAGGAAAACGTCGATGATTATCGCCTTTGCAAGCTTCGTGCAACTAGTGGTGCACATACAGAGGTTTATTAATTTATGCAAAAAAAACTTCAATATTTACTAATAATATTGTTTTAATAGTCATAGATAGATCTATTCATTTATGTTTGTAATAAATGATTTTAATTGTAAACGGACTTTTTGAACACCCTATTTATCGTTTCATCCTTATCATAGTGAAAAGAATTTCAATTTTTACATTTGAAATTTAAATTCGCAGTCTGAAATTCAAATAGGAAAGCTTAAACAGTTTTTTTTATTTTAATTTTAATCTCTTTACTTGTTTTTAACAAATGATGAAGACACATTTTTTTTTTTAAATTTGTCAATTTAGTTCTTTTAGATTTCTAGTAAAATGTGGTACAGGAGTTGAAATTTCTAACAAAATTACGTTTCCTTTTATTTATCTTAAATGGTAGATTATCATTGATACTCAGACAATTTATTGCAAGTAGAGATTGTCCCTAGCATTACGGGGTCTCGAGACTCTTAAAATTGAAAAAAATTGAAAAAAAAAGACCATTTTCAACATTTAATATCTTAAAATGTGCACGGTTTAAAAACACAATTTTATTTAGGATGAAAGATACAAGTATGTTCTTTCATTTCATGCATTTAAAAAGTTGCTAGATGCAAAATTAGTATTTACAGGGGACTTCAAACTGCCAGACTTTTGTCGAGCAGAAAATATTTATATCAGCTTAGGCACACGATTACAGAATAAAAACTGCAAATTAAATGAAAATTTTAGTACCTCCTTATAGATCAGACTGCAGTAATTACCCTGAACCTAAAAAAATTGTATTTAAAGCATTTTTATACTTTTAATACAAAGTTGTATTTAGCTAATACAAAATTTTGAAAATTTCAACAGTATAATCATCTTAAAAAATATTTTTTGAACAATAAAAAGGAAATTTTAGGTTCAGCTTATACAGACTATCATGAAACATATGTTCTGAAAATTTCATGAAAAAATATTCGGAAGTTTTTGAGATATCTTTCGCGTTATTCCCAAAAACATCATTTGGAGAAAAATGACTTGAAATTTTCGGAAACGCCGCTTCACATATTGAGCGGGTGTAATTCTAAAAGTCATAACTTCTGTTCTAAGGGGAATTTCAAGAAAACAATTTCATCAAAATGTTCAGAAAAGTGAGGAGTTTAACATCTAGAAAAATTAAAATTTCGAAAATGTTGAAGCCTTAAAAGTTCTGGACTCCTTAAGCACTAACAATGGAATAAAAGCGCGAATTATCCTGGAGTAAATACGGTATGTTCAGGCAACCATTCGTGAGGGGCGGCACGCATACGTGAAATATAGAGTGCACAAAATTGTTGAATTTGGACAAAAGTTTTTTTTTAATAAATATCTTGGCTTATCTTATCACAGAATATTAGTGATTTAATAATACAAACAAAATGCAGAAAAAAATGTGTAAAGAATGAAAGACGCTGGTCCCAAAGGGAATAGCGAAACCTATTTATATGCATGTTAAAATAATTACAAATTATCCATAATATTATTTCTGATAGGAAGAAACTCTTCCCCTTCTCCCCTACGACCATTTTTTATTTTAGTATACTCATCACTCTCATCCTATTGAAAAATATCAAAAATTTCACATTTTAAATTAAATTTTCCAATCTGAAATTTAAATACTAAATGTTAAACATTTCATACAATTACATTAAAACCTTTACTTTTTTTTTTTTTTTTTTTTTTTTTTTTTTTTTTTTTTTACAAATGATGAAAAGATAAATGTTTTAAAATTTCTCAATTTAGTTCTTTTTTTAAATTCCCAGTCAAAAGTTAGAGCGCAGTCGAAAATTACTAACAAAATTTATTTTCCTTTTATTTAGCTTAAATGGCAGATTATCATTGATATTCAGAAATTTTACAGCAAATCGAGAATAATTTATAAGCAAATGAAAGGCGAATAAACATTCAAGTAATGATCGCCAATTTTCTTGAAATATTCTAATGAGTTTTTTTTTTCTTTTATAATTCCATTCGTCAAAGCTTACAATAAAAACATTAATATTCATAAGATTTTTATATTCAAAGTCTCTCAATGACATTTCAATGTTTGATATAAACAAAATTAAGCTTTAAAATCAGTTCGAATAAGAATCTGATTTGCTTGTATATATATATTTTTGGGTTTGTGGGTAGTTTTATTCGTGCTAGAATCTTGAAAAACTTATTATTCTTATTCAACTGATGTATTCAACAGCATCTGTATTTCTAGTATACCTAATGTTGAACTAAATGCCAATATATTTGTCAAGAAAAAAATGTGTCAAAATTACATTACGTATATCATTACTGAATAATCTAAAACTGGATGTTTATTACGGAAACATTATAACTGCATTTACAATAAATCAAGATATTTTTCTATGACCTATTATTGTGGATCCGAAACAACAAAATCCCCTTTCAGCATAGTGGAATCTTTCAGACATTTTTGTGATATTGGATTTTTTCACTTTTTTATGTAAAATCATAACAAATTTCTACGAATAAATTAGGCAAAAATTTCTAGTCATAAATAGAGATATTCATAACTCAATTCACCGCATGAAAGATGTATGATGCGCGGATAATACCGTATAATCTAAAATCAGCTGAATTAAGAATCTGATTTGATTATATATTTTTTGCTTTGGGGGTAGTTTTGTACTATAATATTTATCTTGAAAAAAAATATATATATTCATCAGCATCTGTGTTTTCATTTTGCAATGTGAAATTAAACACCAAGATATTTGACAATAGAAAAAAAATATCAAATTTACATAACTAATATCAATAGCGAATAAATGTGTATACCACTATTCAGGAATAGAAATATTCCCTAATTTAATCACAAATTTCTACGAATAAATAACGCAAAAATATCTGGTCAAAAAAGTGGTATCCATAACCCCTCCTCTGAATACGCCACAGGATAGATGTATAATTTGCGGATAATACCAAATAATCTAAAATCAACTCGAATAAGAATCTCATTTGCTTACATATATTTTGCTTTTGGGGTAATTTTGTGCTATAATACTTACCTTGTAAAAAATATAAATATATATTCAACAGCATCTGTATTTTCATAGTTTGCAGTGTTCAATTAAACACCAAGATAATTGTGAAAAGAAAAATTATCAAAATTACATAATTAATATCAATAGCGAATAATTGTGTATACCAATATTTACGAATAGAAATATTCGCAAATTTAATAGCAAATTTCAACGAATAAATAAGGCAAAGTTTCTGGTCAAAAATAGTGGTATCCGTAACCCCTCCACTGAATATACCACAGGATAGAAGTGTAATTTGCGGATAATACCAAATAATCTAAAATCAACTTGAATAAGAATCTGATTTGCTTATATATTTTTTGCTGTTGTGGTAGTTTTATTCTTGCTGAAATATTTATCTTGAAAAAAAAATATATATTCAACGGATTTATTCAGCAGCATCTGTATTTTCAGAACTTGCAATGTGCAATTAAATACCAAGATGTTTGTCAAGAGAAAAAAAATTATCAAAACTACATAACGAATATCTTTACTGAAAAAGCTAAAACTGGATGTTTACTAAGGAAACATTGAAACTGCATTTACGATAAATGGAGGTATTTTTCTATGCCATATTATTGTGGATCTCAAAGAAAAAAATACCATCTCAGTAAAGCCGTCACTTTCAAACATTTAATGATACTTTTTTTTTCATTTTTAAATTAAAATCATCACACTTGCAGGCATGATTATTAAATTATGATGCAAAAGGGCACCTTTTTTTATTTTCAATAACTGAATACATTTTGAGTTTTAAGCGTTTTTTTCTGCCATGACGACAGCTTTTGTTTTCATTTCCGGTGTTGCCGCATCCAAAACTCGGTTAAAAACTCTCATTTAAATAGCATTCTTTGAAAGATCTTCTGCATTTACCGAAAAAGAAAAAAATTTGTTCGATTACATAGTTTCTGAATAAGAACACCTGCTATTTTCAAGAGTTTTCAAACAAATTTTTTTAAATATGCCAGAAAGTAGTTAGTTTGAATTTGATATTAAAATTTTAAACGCCATTTTTAACGAAAATATTTATTATGGAAAATATGTAACCCTTGCATCTAAAATTAGATGCAGCTGCTGTGGGTAGGCTTGTGTATACTAGTATTTACGAATAAAAATATTCGCAAATTTAGTCCCAATTTTCTACGAATAAATAAGGTACAAATTTCTTCTCGAAAATAGTGGTATGCACAAACTCTCCTCCGAATACACCACAAGAAATATGTATGATGTGCGGATAAGGTATTTCTCAGACGCATTAACGACTAAGAATTCAACTCTTTCTTCTTTACATAAAGGATTGGGACGACAATCGTAAGACATTCTAACAAAAAAAAAATATTCACTCTCCTCCTTAAATAGGACATTTTCATTGAAATCCGGGAAATTTACGAGAAAAGTGGGAACATTTTACAAGCAAATTAAAGATGAATAAATATTCAAATAATTTCACGAAACATTCTAAACGCTCTTTTTTCATTTATACTTGTATTTGTCCGACCGAAATAAAAATAACATTAATATCTATAGGTTTATCTTTATGCAAAGTACGCTAATGAATTTTTAATGTCTGATATAAACGGAATTATGCTTTAAAATCGACTGGAATGGGAAACTAATTTGTTTAAACATTTCTTTCTCAAATGCTGTTTTATTTCTGCTTTCATATTACATTTTAAAATATTGTATTAAATGCGTTCAATGACAATTTTGTTTTGAATACGGATAATACAAAACCAATTAAGTAGTACTTACGATTTTTTCTTTAACTTGTTTGAGTGAATTGTTGCGCCTGTTAACTACTGAATCGTAATTTTAAGTTTCTAAACTAAAGACAAAATGGAGGAGTACTTGACACTTTTTCACACATTTTGAAAATTTTCAACTTGCACGATATTTTTAACAATTAGTATGATTGTGTTAAAATATTAAAAATATAGATGTCTGCATAATAGACTAAATGCTATTGTCCAAAGATTGTTGGAGTAAATGGAGCTCGCTTGTTGTTACAGGTAGCTGAATTGAAGAGTAGTACCAATTTAATCCAAAAGTCGCTGGTTTAACTTCCTGACCTGGATGCTTTTTCCTTAAGAAAAAATTCCACTTTTGCGATATTTTAACACTGATTGGTAAATATACATGAAGATTACCTCGTGCTATCATATGATATGAGCTGTGATCATATGATATGATCAAGGTATGAACGATTGAATATGTCAAAAATACTTACCAATTTTTCGTCATAAAAATTTGCTTCAGATTTCAATTGTTTTTCAAGGAGTTATGAAGCAATGTTAAATCAAAATGCAACGATGAGTTTACTTAAGTCATATCTAAAACAATTATAGAAAACAACAATTCCAAGCTGTTTCAGTGAATTTTTCCTACTTTATCCTTATACTTATTCCTACTTTTTTACTTTATACGCCTTTATCCATTGGGATCAAGACGTATTTTTCATTGTCGCATTTTACGTGAAAATAAAGATTCTTAATTGGAGGGAAGGAGAGGGTTAAATTATATTTCTATGGCAGGCCATGAAAATTCCGTAGTGTCTATTTGTTTCAGAAGTGCTGATTAACCCATTCCGACGCGAAGCAATTCTGTTTGTAAAATGATGAAATGATGGGCTGACACCAGAATTTATAAACGAATTTATTAGAAAATAAAACTTGCTTATTTTTTCCGTACTTTATAAAAGGAAAATTTTAATTAAACATTATTAGTGCCAGTACTCGTAAACTTACATGCCTTTTTTATGGACACCACCCTCTAAAGGGTTAAATATCAAGAAAATTTTCAAGAGGACAAAAAAACACAAAATTTGAAAGATTTACACTATAAAGGTATCCAAATTCAGATATTTCTTTTTATATATATATACAGCTTATATTCATCATTTCCATATTCGGATTTGAAATAAAAAATTTAAGGTAAAATAGCATATATTAATCATTACCGCTTAGTTATTTTAATTAAACAATTTGAAACTAAAAATCCCATATGCACAGTAAATTTTTTTTTGTAATTTTACAGATGTAAAATTACCGAAATCTCTATGCTTGCTAAAATTTTACCTGTACACCGTACAAAAAAAAAGATGTAAATCTACAAAACTAGTTTCTGTAAAGCTACAAAAACCTGTAACTTTACAAAATAATCGACTAAAATTACAGTAATCTTACTAAAATTTTATCTGTAACCTGGGTTGCAGTTACATAAAAAGTTCTAGGCATCCATGTTTCCTAAAAAATTCTTAGTAACGTTACAGATTTTTTTGATTTACGGTGCAAAAGTGTATCTATTACATGAATTTTTGTTGTTGCCATTACATAAAAAATCCTCGGAATCCAGTTTTCTAGAAAAATTTAGTAACTTTACAGATTTTATTTTACAGCGTGAACGCATGAGAAACGTAAATTAGTATTTTAATCTTTTTACATCTTTCTAAAAACTGGTAAAAATATTAAAGTTTTAAAGATTCAATTTTTTTTTCTTTAAAAAAATGGAGAAAGGATCATGGGATTTTTTTTTTCATTATTTAACATGACTTTTTCTTTAAAATTGAAGAATTTAAGAGTAATGGGAGAGTAACTAAAACATTCCTACATTTTCAAATAATGATCCTACGAATAAGTGGTATGCAATATTCAGATAATGATATGCAAAGTACGTCAAAGGAATTTTAATGGTTGACATAAAACAAATTATAATCTAAAATCAGTGAATGAGAAACTGATTTGTTCATGTTTTGTTTTGTTTTGTTTTTGTTTTTGTTTTTCTTTGTTTTTGTTTTTCTCAAAGTTATTTTATTTTATCATATATATATACATATATGTGTGTGTGTGTGTGTGTTTATATATGTATTTATATATATACGATTGAGCGAAAGTGTTTAATAACAGATTCATTTTGAATATTGTTATTGTACTATAATTGAATATGATCGGGCGATAACAAGACGATAACGAGATTAATGCAAAATTGTTTACACATTATATTATTTTAGATAGCAAAAAACTCCCACAGCCCATTAATGCAATATATTATGTACAACTTGTCAACTGAAATACTACACAACTGACAGTGCTAATTACTACACTTTTTTTTACGTTTCATGTGTAGCCATTTAAAACAAACGGACGATTATTTTAACAGATAATGAGAGAAAATGCATGCATTAATTTACTTCATTTTGTTTTCAAATGAAAGATTGAAGCCTACAGATATGTCAAATAATATTTTTGAAACAGTAATCCGTAATTATTAGCAATAACGTGGTATTAAAAACTCCTTAGAGCAAAAAACGAAAAGAAGGAATACAAAAATTATTGAATATAACGCTAAGTTAGATATTAAGATAATTTCCTCCAAATATGCAGTTTTACATGTAACTAGCTAAAGTACCCGGTATTGTCCGTAGTTTTAAGAATGTTTGTTTTATAAAATCAATTTTGAAAAATCAACGACTGCGTGTTAATTTACGTAACTTTCACTCTTTTATTTTATTTAATCCGGACGACAAATTACCTAATTACTTAGTAAATATAATCTGTGATCTGGATTGAGACCAAGAATAAAACCCTTTGATGAAAAGTTGTTTCCGTGTATTTTGTTATTTATATAACTTTTTCATGATTAAAGAAAAATAGCAAGTACAAAAATTCTATAAATTTTGCTTTAAAAAAATCTGATATTTTTATTTCAGTTCTTCACTATGAATGAGTTCTAGGAACCTAAACCTTTGTGGAAATTCTAATATACACGCATACACACACGTATATATGTGGAATAGATTTAAAAATGGCGAAAACAAATTCAGAGATCTTTAAAATGTTAAAATATGCCAATATTTCCACAATCGGTTTTTTCTCATGTTTCAGTACGTTTCACAAACTCATATAACGTTATATATTCACCTGCTGGAGTCCATTACATTTGAAATATGACGTAACATTAACTTTATTTTAATTCGTCAAACTATTTATTTCATTTTCATTTTTCACGTAGAAATCTTGCAGTAGAAAATTATGACGTAATATTCACTTTTTTTTTTTTTTCGTCAAACTATATTTCATTTTCCTTTTTCACGTGGAAATCTTGCTACAGAAAAGTAACTGTTGTGAAATTTTATTGTGTATTTTTAATTCTCGGTAACTGCAACAACGAAAAATGTTTAAATTTGATAGGAAATTGCTGTTAAATTTGTGGTTTTATATTAATTAAAGATTAAATATAAATTATTTCCATTCAGGATTGCTTTAATTTCCTCGACCATGTTTTAATACACATGTTCATAACATTTCACAATTATGGCTTTCATACTATGGATTTTTATTGATTTACAGACAGACAGACAGACAGACAAATTAAAATTTTTATATATTAGATATACAATATGTTTCTTATTATCCAATAAGTGATGCGGAAATCATTAGTTTGAGAAATATACTTTCAAGTGCAAAGGTATATAGTTTTAGTAAAGAATTCGTTTTTGTAAGAGCAATACAAACAAAATTGTGATTTTTTTAACGATTTTTTAGTGTTTTTAGACACTAGAAAGGCTTTCCAGAAAACGCTCATAGTACATAAAATCTGAAATGTCGCAATTCGGATACGTTCTGTTGTACAATAAAATTTTCATCGTTTTTCTGCGAGAAAACAGTTTTCTACATATAGGAATTGGTTTACAAATGTTGATATTTACATTTAAGTAAATAAATCTTTCTGACGACAATAGATTTTGATGTGATTAAACACAAAATCTAAAAGTTTTAGGCATTGGAAACTTTGGAACAAAGTAAAGATGGAAAATTACTTCTAAAACTGATGGATGAGGAATTATTTTCAATTGGAGAAAAATAATTTATATATTAATGCACAACTAGTCTAAAACCTATTTCATATTTCACATTTCAAGTTGAATTACTTAATCTAAAATACGCGTGTCAAAGATTAAGCAGTTCATAAAAAAAATTTTGAAATCTTTACCTCTTTCTAAAAATTGGCGAAAATATAAAATATTAAAAAGTTGACAGTTTCTTCATTTTTTCACCAAAGAGCTGGAGGACAATCACCGGATTTGATCCATTACTTACTTCTGGTTTCTTTTAAATCATGTAACTTAATACAAAACGTGAATAATTTTCAACCAAATGAAAGGTAAATAAATATTCAAATAATTATCGTGAATTTTCCTGAAATTGTGTAATCATACTTTTTTCCATATTTCTTTGCATTTACTACACGGAACAATAAGAACTTTAATATCCATCATTTTATTTGTATAAGAAATACATCAATGAAATTTTAATGTTTCATATCCGCAAAATTATTTGATAAAAACAGCTAGATGAGAAACTGGTTTGTTTATGCAACTCAAAACCTATCGTGGTTTAATATTATTCTTGAAAGAAAATCAATTAAATGAATTTTTGAATAGCGTTTTTTTTTTAATATCTGCGTTTTACTGTTTAAATATAAAGATAAATATCAGAAATATAAAAAAATATCCACGTGAATGATTACATGATCAACACTATTTTAATTATAAAGTAAAATATCTATTCATCTTTTATTCATTTGTAATATTTTATAATATTACACAACTTGACGAGAAATTGATTCAGATTTTCATTTAAAATGTAAATTCTGAAGTTAAAAAAAACAAAAAACAAATATTAAAGCTTAATAGTGCATTTTAATATTTTAAACTCTTTATTTTAGAGATAGTTAAAAATATGTTTAAAATATTGATAGCTTACTTTTTTCTTTGATTTTTCACAAAGTAAGTGATAGATATTCGTAGCACTGCTTCTCTGAAGATTTCCCTTATGCTCGTATTTTCTTTTAAACTAATGGAATTTAATCGTCAAAGGAAAATATTATACAAAGAAATAAAAGATAAATAAATATTTCAATAAAGGTTGTAAATTTTTCTGAAAAAAACTAACTATATTATTACATTTACTGGCAATAATTAAAGAAAACAATAAGAAAATAATCATACAGTTATTTATGTGTGAAGTACATCAGTGCCAATTTCATTTTTGATATAAACACTAGTGTACTTTAAAATCAGCTTGAATGATATTTGATTACAATTTTTTTTTCTTGGAATTTAATTCCTGCTTCATTATTATCTTTCAATATAGTAGATTGAATGGATGAATAGCACTTTCTTTATGATGTCAGCGGTGTGCTGCTTAAGTCATCAACCGAATTATCTAAAAGGCAAAGCTCGTGGTACTTGTTAACATTTAAAGATACGGTGGTGTATTGATTGTGCCGCTTAGTTAAAAAAAAAAAAGTGTTGTGAATTTGAAAATAATTACATTATTAATATTTGCCTTTCATTTACCGTCTTCCCAAAGTCCGTTTGATATTCAATTATTGTTTAAAGTTAAAGTTCGCAATTTTTTCAGCTTTTTCATAACTTTAATTGGTAAGTCACTACTGATGTACGGAATATGTAACATAAATTTACGGAGTGACCTATTTTTCTAATTATATATTCATATAAAACATTTTTGAGCAAATTAGAGTTAAAGAAATAAGAAATTTCTCTTACCTCAGATTATCCCACGGCCCGCCCAGATCCTTAGTCCATCATCATCAGCGAAGCGATTTGCATATTTCACTTATAAAACCTATAGTGTTTGAGGAAAGAAAGTTGGAGATTGTAATACTTATTTTTTTCATTTTAAAAGCATTTAGTGTGAGGTTTCACACATAAATTCTAACGTCTTTCCATTTAGAAATTTTAATTTCTCTTGATTAAAATAATATAAAGAAAAATAATTAAAGGAAGAGAAAAGCACCTCTTCCCTTTTCAAAGATACATAACAGAAAGGCAAGGTTATAAAACGCGGTACAAACGAACAGAACAAAGTCCAGATATCTGCATGGCAAATGTAGAAGACATTCAATCACAAGATTTGTGTTGGGCAGATACATATACATTAACGAACTCTGAAATGAAAGTAATAGGTATGAGTTAAAAAGGATAGTCTTTAAAGTCTGGAATATTATAAAAGGTTTCATGTTTCGATGATTCTGACACTTAACAATAAGTCTCCTGAGTATTTGTCTAATATATTCTATTTTCTTTCTTAAACTTTTTTTTTGCATATACAGATGATATAAGGTGGAGTTTCACTGCGTGGGGGTCTTTCTGAGATATCGAATCCGTTCAGATTGCTTTGAATGACAACAGGCATAAATTATTTCTCTGTATTTCTTTTCTCAAGACTCTATGGTCAGTTGTGACCTTTTATACACTTGTGACCTCCTCTAAGTTTAGAAGCAAAGCGCATAAAATTAGCAAAAGAAATTCTTCCCAGTGCAGATGATAAACATCATAAAGTATCTGTCACGGTCTCTGTCACTCTTTCACAAAAGTTAAAGTTCGCAATTTTTTCAACTATTTTTCATAACTCTCGTTCTCTGTATTTATTTTCTCCCGGCTCATTGGTCAGTTGCGACCTTTTATATTGCTCCTCTTAGTTTGGCTGCAAAGTGCACAAAAGGAGCAAAAGAAATCCTTCCCAGTAGAGATGATTGCTACAGCATTGTGAATGGATAATACTTAAGCTCAAAAAAAGCAAAAAAGACGCCGGTCTGACATTGGTATAAACCTCATAAAGTATCTGTCACGGCCTATGTCACTCTTTCACAGATTCGTCACTCTTTCAGAGAAGTTAACGTTCGCAATTTTTTCAGCTCTTTCTCATAACTTTGATTAGTAAGTCACCACTGATGTACGGAATTTGTCACCTTAGTACAGTCGGATCTCTATTTAACGAACCTCTATTTTGCGAATTTCTCTATTTTGCGAACTTTTACTTGGAACGAAGAACATTTTGCAAATTTCTTCGTAAAATAACCTCCAAATAGGGAAGTGCATTCTCTATTTAACGAACTTTTTCTTGGGATCTAAATTTTTCCCCCTTATTTCGCAAAATATTACTTGACATTTCAAACTTATTCTTTCTTTTAACACATTTTATGTTGATCAATGACCAAGACCAGGTCTTACAAGGCACCTAACTCACCGAGAACAGTAAAATCGCTGTGATTCTTTGCTTTTCATCCAAGAAGTGCAAACTTTCAATATCCCCTCAATGGAGCAGTCCCGTGTCCTTAGAGTCTCCCGTCTTCTAGATTGCTGATCATGATCAGTCGTGTTGGTAATTTCGGTTCTTGTAGCTCGAAAATGTCAAAGCGAAAGTGCTTGAGCATCAAAGAAAAAAATACTCTTGATGAAGTGGATAAAGGCATGAAGAAAAAGAATACTGCTTTAAAATTTGGTATTTCTCAAAACAGCTTATCAACCATTGGATAGAGTAGTTTACGGATTAATTTTGAATAACTCGAATTTAAATTAGGGAAAAGAAATATGTATAATATGACAAAAGATAGAGACTTAACAGAATTCAATTCACGATTCGATTTTAAAACAAAAACTGCGAGTTGCAATTATTAGAATTTAGAGTGAAGGTTAAATTTGCGTTACTTACCCCATTTTCCCAGAAATTCAAGCAGACACTGACAAAAGAATGGCAGAAGTATAAAAGTCCTTCCGGCCAGTGCCGGGAGGAAGAGGTAACTTTCATATTCCTTATTTTTAAAAAGCTAACTTATATTATTCAAACACACGAAGCTCAATTTAGTGGAAACCGAATATAGGAGATTCAATACTAATTTTTACCAATACTAAATCATTATGAATGAGAATTTCGCGAAATTAGTCAGCTTTATCCAAGCTGCTTTTATTTAAAGTAACTTATATTTGGCTGCCAAATTCGGCGATTTCTTAAAGTGCCTGCCATTTTAAGACAACATGGTGGATGGGGCTAACCAGTGAACTTGCTCGAGACCTTAGTAATTGCTGTGCACATGCTCACTCACATCGGAATCGGTTGATATATACGAGTGCTGTCGCATGCAAAAATTCAGATTTTTCAAAATGTCACCCACAATAGAAATTGAAACTGCTATATCTGAGCCATTTTTTAACGTAAAGACAAACAAAAAATGCTCCTGAATTCTTATATCAAGGTCAAATACTTAAGAAAGAAACCTTTTACAATTTCTAATTTTTTTGCACCTCACTTTAAATATATATATTTTTCTTAATTTAATGGCCGCCATTTTGAAACAAGATGGCTGATGAAGCTGGCCAGCGAACTTGGTCGAGGTATTGATGTATACTATCCACATGCCTTCTTACATCGAAAAAGGCGAATACGTGTGTTATCGCGTGACAAATACAAGATCGTTTCAAAATGTCAGCCATGCTAGAAATTCAAAGTGCTGTAAATCAACCATTTTTTAAGATATAAACAAAAGAACAAATTTTCAGAAACAAAAACTGCTCCGGAATCTTTGTATCAAGGCCAAACACATAAAAAAAAATCTTTTTCATTTTCCAATTTTTTAATACCTCATTTTAAATTTTAAATTTAATTTTTTTTAAATGGCAACCCTTTTGAAACAAGATTGCGAATGAAGCTGGCCTACGAACTCGGTCGAGACATTGGTATGTACTATGTACAGACCAAGTTACATCCAAATCGGTTCATAAATACGCCTGTTATAGCGTGACAAATATCAGGTCGTTTTAAAATGTCAGCCAAAATAGAAATTCAAAATGCTATTACTCAGCCATTTTTTTAGATGTAGACGAAACAAAAACTGTTCCGGAATCTATGTATTAAGGTCAAACACATACGAAAAAAATCTTTTTCATTTTCCAATTTTTTGTATCTCATTTTAATTTTTTAATTTTTTTATTTTTTTAAATGGTCGCCATTTTGAAACAAGATGGCGGATGAAGCTGGCCAACGAACTCGGTCGAGACATTAGTATGTACTATGTATAAACGAAGTTACATCCAAATCGGTTCATAAATACGCCTTTTATCGCGTGACAAAATTCAGGACGTTTCAAAATGTAAGCCACGCTAGAAATTCAAAATGCTGCAACTCAGCCATTTTTTAAGATATAGACGAAACAAAAACTGCTCCGAAATCTTTGTATAAATGTCAAATACATAAGAAGAAAATATTTTTTCATTTTCAATTTTTTGGTACCACATTTCAAATTTAAAATTTTTTTAAAAATTTTAAATGGCCGCCATTTTGAAACAAAATGGCGGATGAAGCTGCCCAACGAACTCGGTCGAGACATTGATATGCACTATGTACACAACGAATTACATCAAAATCGATTCATAAATACGCCTTGTATCGCGTGACAAATTTCAGGACGTTTCAAAATGTCAGCCACGCTAGAAATTCAAAATGCTATAACTCAGCCATTTTTTAAGATATAGACGAAACAAAAACTGCTTCGGAATCTTTGTATAAAGGTAAAATACATAAGAAGATAATATTTTTCCATTTTTAATTTTTTTGAACCACATTTCAAATTTTAAATTTTTTTAAAAATTTTAAATGGCCGCCATTTTGAAACAAAACGGCGGATGAAGCTGGCCAACGAACTCGGTCGAGACATTTGTATGTACTATGTACATAGCAAATTACATCGAAGTCGGTTCATAATTACGACAGTTACAGTGTGACATAGTTCAGATATATATATATCAATTTTGAACGGAGGGTGGTTTCGGGGTCTGGGGGTCATGATCGATGAAAATATACCAAAATTTTTTGAAATCGCTTTCCTCCGAACGGCTGCAATACGTAGATTTTTGTAATGAAAGCTACCTAAAAGCACATTTTTTATTATACAGATAACACTAAACATCGACGAAAATCTCAATTTGAATAAGAATTTTCAATACTACACAGTATGCTTGTATGCAGGATGAGAAATATAGTTACGAAGAATAAAAATGGCCATGACATCGACCAACGTGGGAGAGTTAAATTAAACACCTTTGAATGTTGACTTATTCTTGACTAGACTTGCGGTAAAGGAATACAGGTAAATATCTAACATCACGCCGAATAATTAATTCGTCGAATCAAACGAGTAAAAGAATGCACGTACGTTCACTATCAACATTCGAATCCAGACTGTTTTGGGTTTTAAGATTGTATCTGTAGAGGCTGACGTCACGCTTTTACGTCAGGTGCTCGGATGCCTAGGTAACAAGTTTTTCCACTCGCAGTACGATCGCCCATAACCTCCGGGAGGCCGGTGTGGACTTCAGGTAAAGCAGCAATCTGCTGAATCGTACGCTTGAATGTGCTTTCACTGGTACGGATAGTCACAACTCTGTCAAAACCGTCCGCACCAGGATGGATGTTTTCGACCAGAGCTAACTTCCAATGAGTTGGATGAATTGAAGATTCTTTTGCCAAAACTAGTTGACCAATCTTGATAATATGATTGCCCTTTTTCCATTTATGCCTTAAGGACAATGTTTGGAGATAATCTTTAGTCCAGCATTGCCAGAAATTATCTCGAATCTTGATACACAGTTTCCACCTGGAAGAGAGACTAATGCATGGATTATTATGAGATAACATGTCAGGTAAAGCAAGTAATGGATCACCAATGAGGAAATGTCCGGGAGTTAAAACGGATAAGTCATTAGGATCTGTTGATAAAGGAATAAGTGGACGAGAATTTATACATGCTTCAATAAGGCATAGAGTTGTGGATAGTTCCTCAAAAGTCATAAGAGTAGCTTGGTATGATTTGGTTAGATGCCGTTTGGCTAGTTTTATGGAAGACTCCCATAATCCTCCAAAGTTTGGACCATAAGGAGGTATGAAATGCCAAATAATTTGGCGTTGTGCGCAAAAGTCTTGGACTTTTGATTCTTTGAGGATTAGGAACAGTTTTTTAAGATATGAGGCTGCACCAACGAATGTTTTACCGTTATCTGAATAAATGTCTGTTGGATGTCCTCGGCGTGATATGAAACGCTGTAAAGTGCATATAAAGGCTTCGGTGGTAAGTTCTGAAACTAATTCAATGTGTACTGCTTTGGTACACATGCATATAAAAAGACAGATATAGGATTTAAAAGTAGTAGACTTCCGTTTATGTTGGCATTTTGTGTTGATTGGTCCTGTAAAATCAATCCCGGTGCGCTGGAACGTTCTGCAGGGATTAATTCGTAACGAGGGCAAGTCACCCATGATTTGAGTAAGCGGTTGGGCAGATATTCGAATGCAATGTATACACTTTCTTAATTCTCTCTTAACTGTTGATCTGCCATCTGGAATCCGAAATTTTTGACGAATTAAGGAAAGATCTTGATCAGGACCCGCATGCAGAATATAGAGATGGAAGTACCTGATAATAGCTTCTGTTAAGGGATGGTTTTTAGGGATAAGCATTGGATGTTTGGAATCGAATGACATGGTGTTGTGTTTGCTGAGGCGTCCACCAACTCTCAAAATATTATCTGCGTCGAGAAAGATGTTTAAAGACAGCAATTTACTGGATGTTAGTAGTGGTTTGCGTTGTTTAAGTAGCTTAATTTCATCAGAAAAGGCTGACTGTTGTAACCACTTGACGACAGTTTTACAAGCGTTGTTAAGTTCAATTGCATTTAATGGCCCTTTCCTTTTTAAATGGAATTTTGTGTTGTAGGCGAATCTTTGAATCCAAGCCACTACTCGGATTACTTTTGTATATGAAGAAAATCTGGTAAGAATGTCTACATCGGTTTCTAGTTGATTTATTAAACAAGAACTTTCGGTGGGTAAAGACTCAACTGCTAAGTTTGAAGTTGGAGATGGATCATCAATGAACGGATTAGAATACTTGTAGAGCCAAGTAGGCCCAGACCACCAACATTCGCAATCCTTTAACTGATAGGGATATAGACCCCGTGTTGCACAATCTGCTGGATTATGTTTACCAGGAATATGATTCCAATGTTCAATTGAGGTCAAATCTCTGATTTTATTGGCACGGTGAAGCACGAATTGGTTGCCTTTGGTTGGAAGTTTCAAAATCCAGCTTAATGTAATGGTCGAATCGGTCCACAAGAATGTTTCGTGGATAGCGTTAGGTAATGCATCTTGCACAACTTGAATAAGGTTTGCTAGCAAAAGAGCTGAAGATAACTCTAGCCTTGGCAATGTTATTGCACTGGCGGGCGCTATTCCAGTTTTAGCAGCGACTAGCATTACCGTGACAGGATTAAAAGTTTTGATATATACAACCGCAGCGTATGCACGTATAGAGGCATCACAGAACCCATGGAGTTCGAAAGGTGATGATGTGCTGAAATTCATAAATCGTGGAATGTGCATAGAATTAAAAACATTTATTTCAGAATGGAATCTATTCCACGTTTCTAGAATATCTGAGGGAAGAGGATCATTCTACTTCATGTCTGCCTTCCACACTTCTTTCAATAACATTTTCAAAATAACAGTGGAAGAAGACAAAAGACCCAAAGGATCATAAATGCCAGCGATTACGGATAATAATTGCCTTTTAGTCTTTACTGTAGGTTTTTCTACAACTTGTACACGTAGGGAATCTGTTTCCCGGTTCCACGCTAACACTAGAAAACTTTCAGATGAATTCGGATTGAAAGAATGGGTTAAGTTATTTGCCTTTAAAGAATGTGGCAAACTATCATCTTTTGCTATATTGGCAGCAACAGGACAATTAGTTTTTTCTTCCTCACAAACTTGCTTATTTTGCCGAATTGTATTGTGATACAGTTCATTAGCTGCATCCGATTTAATAAACTGCTTAGCATGAGGAACAGACCCTGAGTTGAAAAAAATCAGTCAAGTCTACTGAATGCCAGACCACGGTCGTGGCCGGTTTAGACGAATAGGGTACTGGACCACATAGAATATATACCAGTTGAGTTGGGATTGCAACGGGTTCACCAGATTATCCAAAAATGGGTGACCCTAGTAAGAGACTAGCGAATACATCTGCTCCGATCAGTATATCAACAGATTTGGAGATGTGAAACTCAGGATCAGCCAGTTGCAAATTTGCCGTGTGCGGCCATGAATGCCTTTCCAGCCTGAAGTTAAGGAGAGGGGTAGTAACCTGATTAACTACAAGGGCTTTTAAAGAATTGTAATTATTTTCAAAATATGGCGAGAAATTAATTTCAGTGAAATTTAGGCAGGTTTCAGCCGAAATGCCATTTATACCTACAAGCTTATGGTTCGTTCTGCCTACAGGCAAATTCAATCTTTCTACAAATTTTTTTAGATTAAAGAATTTTGAGAAGCATTGCCAATAAGTGCTCTGCACTGAATAACATTACCTGTGCTAGATTTTACATTAATAAGAGCGGTAGATAATATTACATTATAATTCTGCAAAGATTAAGGACACTGCGCACTATTAGAAACAGAAATTTCTGGTGCATTATCATTAACAAACTCTCTATTAATTTGACTAGTCGTATACACATGTAATAATGTATGATGCATTTTGAAACAAATTTTGCATTTAACATTAATTCTACACTGCCCTACTTGATGGTTCTGTCTAAGACAATTTTCACATAATTTGTTTAATTGAACGTTTTTTCACCTCTCCTTCACTGGTTTTGAATTAAATACAGGACATTTGAATAACGCATGGCTTTCGTTACATAATAGGCAGTTATTACCATTCCTAACAAACGCGCTGTTCATTAGGTTGGTTTTGACTCGACTAGCATCTAGAGGCTTTTTTGCGAAATTGAATTTAGACTCTATTTTAGTGCATTTTGACTCCTTTACACTTCGAGCTTCCCGCTCAATAAATTTTCGAAATAAATCCATATCCGGTATTTTATCATTGTCTAACAACAATTTCCATCTTTGTTTGAGAGGCTGATCTAATTTATTCAACATGAAATTTATTAACATTAAATCACTCAAAGCATTAGATTCTAATCCCAAAATTTTCAAATTCCGAATTGCTTCATTACTTGTATCTAGCAACTCTAACAAGGACTTTGAATTATTAGCTTTAATAATCTTTATAGAAAATATTTTATTTATTTGACTTAAAGCCAACTGTCTTTTATTTTCATATCTTTGATTTAACAAATCCCAACACTGCACTAAATTTTCTGTTTTTAAAGAAAATCCTCGAATTAATTTTGCGGCATTTCCGCGAACAGAAGAATGCAAATATTGTAATTTCTCAATATCAGATAAATTTTCATTCCCCAAAATCGTAGACTGAAATAATTCTTTAAATGAAATCCATTGTTCCAAGTAGCCATAAAAATGGGGCAAATCTAATTTCGGTAATTTCACCTGCGAATTATTCTGTTTATTTTGAGTTTCTACACGATTTTCAGTCGGAGAATCAGCTTTGGATTTCTCCTCTAAATCGACTAGTAAATCACAAATAAGTTCCTGATACTTCAAAAAAGTATCCAAATTATCATTATTTTCTTTCGGCGAAAGTTTGTCAAATGCTTGCGCAAGAGTGACTTCATAAGAAGATATTTTCGATTTCAAAACTTTAATTTTTGCCTGCTCATCTGAATTCGAAATCTGAACTTTATTCTTAATTATATCTATTTCCTTACAAATTCGCTCAAAATGAAGTTCCTGTTTTGTTTGTTTAGTCATTTTTAATAATTACAAATAAACAATATAAGAAATGAATAATGTTATAAAAATGCGTAAATTACACAATCTCATACAAAATGCACCATAATATACAAAATATAAAAAACAAACAAGAATTGAATAAATAAGCACAACCGTTTTTACTTTTTTTACGTTACATCTAGCACAGATAACTAATTGACAGCTACGACTTAAGAATAGATTCCATCGTAGCTCCGGCTCGACGGACCAAAAATTTATGGATAGAATAGTTTACGGATTAATTTTGAATAACTCGAATTTAAATTAAGGAAAAGAAATGTGAATAATATGACCAAAGATAGGGACTTAACAGAATTCAATTCACGATTCGATTTTAAAACAAAAACTGCGAGTTGTCATTATTAGAATTTAGAGTGAAGGTTAAATTTGCGTTACTTACCCCATTTTCCCAGAAATTCAGGCAGACACTGACAAAAGAATGGCAGAAGTATAAACGCACATTTTTATTATACAGATGACACTAAACATCGACGAAAATCTCAATTTGAATAAGAATTTTCAATACTACATAGTATGCTTGTATGCAGGATGAGAATTATAGTTACGAAGAATAAAAAGGGCCATAACATCGACCGACGTGGGTGAGTTGAATTAAACACCTTTGAATGTTGACTTATCCTTGACTAAACTTGCTTTAAAGGAATACGGGTAAATATCTAACATCACGCCGAATAATTAATTCGTCGAATCAAACGAGTAAAAGAACGTTCACTATCAACATTCGAATCCAGACTGTTTTGGGTTTTAAGATTGTACCTGTAGAGGCTGACGTCACGCTTTTACGTCAGGTGCTCGGATGCCTAGGTAACAAGTTTTTTCCACTCGCAGTATGATCGTCCATAACCGCCGGGGGGCCGGTGTGGACTTTAGGTAAAGCAGCAATCTGCTGAATCGTACGCTTGAATGCGCCTTCACTGGTACGGATAGTCACAACTCTGACAAAACCGTCCACACCAGGATGGGTGTTTTCGACCAGAGCTAACCTCTAATGAGTTGGATGAACTGAAGATTCTTTTACCAAAACTAGTTGACCAATCTTAATAATATGATTGCACTTTTCCATTTATGCCTTAAGGACAATGTTTGGAGATAATCTTTAGCCCAGCGTTGCCAGAAATTATCTCGAATCTTGATATCAGGTGCTCGGATGCCTAGGTAACAAGATTTTTTCCACTCGCAGTACGATCGTCCAACCATAATAAAAAATCGTGATTTTAATGTAAGATTATTTTTTAAACTGGAAATACAATGTATTTCCAGACAATGTTTTGTTTCATTCTTATTTCCCTTGCAGATTTCTTTTTGATGGGTAAAATAAATAAAACAAATAGATATAATTTATTTAAAAAAGTGTGTTTAATTACTTTTTAAAATTATATTTAGTGTTTATGGACATGTTTTATGTACTTTAAAGTGTTCTAAAAGGTAACTCTCTATTTAATGAATTTTCCATATAACGAACTTTTTTTCTGTATTTAGCGACTTCGTTAAATAGAGGCCCGACTGTATTTGTGTAATATATTCTATTTTCTTTCTTAAACTTTTTTTTACATATGCAGATGATGCAAGGGAGTGGGGTCACTGCGTGGGGGTGTTTCTGAGGTATTGAGTCTATCGCTCTCCGCGTCAAAGTCTTCCTACATCAAAGAACAAGAAAAAAGAACCACATGTAATGCGTACTGCTCGTTATTGTTAAATTCTGCGACAAGATTCATAAATTAATTCTGCCGGCTTTCTTTTTTAAAGGCTCTGTGGTCATCAGTGACATTCTTTATTACTGTTGAAAGTTTGGGAGCCAAAGTGCATAAAATCAAAAACAGAAATTCTACACAGGGTTGCTGTCGCATTCACCTGCATTGCGACAAAAGAATCCCCTCATCAAATAAGCGAAAAAGACACCGCTTTCCATCGCGTAGATGTGGATTGAACTTAATCAGTATTTACTCAGTGTTTTACCCAGTGTGGTGATGGAATTAACATATCATCACATATCATTATTTATCCCCCTCTTAAAATCAAAGTTCCCCTTTTGCAATTTAAAATTTAATCAATAATTCTTTTCCTTTTCAAAAAGTATATCTATTTCATCTCTTTTGCGCTTAATAAATTATATTCACTTTATATCCTAGGCTTACTCAAAACCGCCAATAAAATCCTTCTATATATTAAAAAAAGTTTTGATTTGGAAATGGACCAATGAAAACCTGCGTAAATATTCCGGGTAGATCGGCACCCAATTTGATGCTTAAGCATGACCTTTCTTCGTTAATATTTAAAAAAAAAAAAACTGTTGCGTACCAAAATATGAAAATCGGTAGTATTATAGGGGAATGTTTGATAAACACGCTGATAGAGACAGTTTTCAAATCGAATAATTATTTTAAGAGATATTTAATGCTAAAGTTGGACAAAATCGTTCCATTAAAAAAATTTTATTGGAGCAAAAACTATACATAGGAATTTAATCATTTTCAGATCATTTTATACGTTATAAGTTCCCAGTGTGCAGATTGCTTTTTTTTATTATTATTTGACTCAATTTTTGAGGTTTTATTTCTATTTTAAATTCAAATTTTCAGCATTTCGAGAGATATTTTTTACTTATTTTAGAAAATTTTACTAATTTAAACTGTTGCCAACTGTACCAAACAATAATATTTGCTTCAAATTAAAAATTTATTTACACGTGACTATTATAGACAAAAAAAACTTTAAAATTAGAGTTAAATGATTACATGTTAAAAGCGGGAAAATTACGTCATAAGAACCATATTTACACTTTAATTTTAAAAGAGAAACAAAATGATAAAAAAAAAAATCATTATTATGCGTTAAAACTTGTAAATGGAGAAAAATACGTCATATTTAAAATGGCCAAAAAATATGGCAAAACAATTTAAATTAAAAAATATATTTGCATGAGACATTTGATATTTCGAGATAATCTTTTCAACTAATATCGTGAATTCGAAGACAGCGCAAATAATATTTCTTTTTAACAACAAAAGTATTTTCGCGTGAATATTAATAAGAGAAATAAAATTTTGGTGTAAATTACCTCAGATTTAAAACGATACATTTAGAATGAATTATTTAAAAGAACTATCTTATAGCGATGTTAAAAATACCGGGAGGCAATGACACTCTTTACTTAATTCATTTTACATTAGCTTATTTTCAAATGTTTAACTAATTTTTTTTTAATTAAATACGAAAACAGCCATTCTATCTCATAACAGTGGCAGATTTGGTCTTTAAATCCCCAATCTAAGGAAAACGAATGGAAACCCGTTTACAGAGAGATCGCTACTGTTTTTTTTTAATTCAATATTTTTAAAGCCTATCAAATTAGCGTGCTTTTTGGATTTTTGTGTGCTTGAACGGAGGTTGGCGAGCGTAGCTCTTAGGGGGCAGAGCCTCCTAGTAAATAAAAAACAAAGCTACTTTCTCATCTTAAAAGCATTACTGTGTGAGCATACTTTCCTTAATCTCTGACCGTATGATCCTGTTGCAGCAGTAACTTAAACACCCATTGTAATTTCCCCTTTGATAGTCAATACAAATGCCTTTTCGGCCTGAAAGATATCCTGTTAATATTAAAATCGGGGCCTGGCATCTGCGTTGCTTCTTCTAAATATAACTTTCCCATTGCCCAGCCTTGTCATATCATACTGTTTGTTAAAGTTTCAGTTACTTAAGCTAATGAATCGTTGGGCTGATTTTGAATTCAAAATGTCCGTTAAGTGACGTATTCTTTAGGGTGATTAGTGATATAGTGATTTACGTCTTAGAGTAAAGAGAAAAAATAGAGATGCAGTGTTGTGGCTGGAAATGACGCCAAAAATATAACGCCGAAATCTGCTACGTCCGGCCCAAGCACAATCACATGCTTTCGCAAAAAAAGAAGAACGCTTTTAGTGTTATTGTGCAAACATTGTTATTAGTGTTATTGTGCGATAATTGTGCAAAGTTCAAAGATTTGCGGCTCGATGCACTTACAATCAAGTTCTCTGGCATTCTATCTCTGGCCGCACTACTGAAAAGATGTAACACTATTTATCTCCAGTATACCGGGGGTCACCCCGCGAGAATATTATATTGCTCACTTTTCTTTAATAAAATGCCATATGCATATGTTGGATCTTTTACTGAATCTCTCGTAGTACCTGCGTTTTTGCATCCACGAAAAGTACTTTAAACTGATACGGCTGATTTGATACAGATAAAATGACTATTTAAAATTTAAATCAATTTATCTTAAAAAGGATAAGGAAAATCAATAGCACACCCAGGTTTGAAGAAAACCAAGAGAAATGGTTAGGCCGACGAGCGTGACATGGGATCGAAACTAACACATCCGATCTCATATCAGCTTTGACACCAGAATATCTCAAACTTCTGGTACGGGTTCATCAAGAAGACAAAAGATCAATGCATAAATGATTACACCTCGCGTTATTTTATATGTCAAGAAACGTTCCCAACGAAATTATATTCTTATTCTATATATATTGGTACATAATTTGTTAAAAAAATATTTTAGTTTTCAATTTTAAAATGTAAATTTCTAATCTGAAATACAAACACGAAAGCTTAAGCAGTTCATGTTGTGTTTCAAATAATCTGCTTGTTTCTATTGATTGATCAAAATATAAAAGTTATACAAATTAGCAGTTTAGTAATTTCTTTAACTTTTTCTGTAAAACCTAAGGATGCAGTCATATTTTTTCACTTTTATTATATGTTAGATTTTCATTTAAATTCAGGAAATTTAAGTGCTAAGTGAAAATAATTTACATGCAAATGAAAGCTCAATAAACATTCAAATAATAATCAGGAATTTTATATTGAAATATTCTAATCACTCTTATCATCTTTACTTTGTCACCGCAAACAATTGGAATATTAATATTCATAAAGCTATAAATATTCGAAGTACATCAGTGAAAATTTAATGTTTGATATAAATAAAACCATGCTATAAAATCATTATGAAGGGAAAACTGATTTAATAATATATTTTCTTTCTCAAACAGTTCTTTCTAATTTGTTTCGATATTTTTATCGGAAATACCCTATTAGAATAAGCATTGAATAAAAATTTTCTTTCTGAATACTTTTGATGCGCTGTTTAAATATCAGGAGATTTGTCAAAACAGGAAAAAAGTCATAATGAATATTTTAATTTTCTTTAAGTTTTCTCTAAACTTTTAAGCTACAATAATAAAAACCCTCTTTTTTCACTTATGTTAGATTTTCTTTTAAATTCAGCGAATTTAAATTCTAAGCGAATATAATTTACATGCAAATGAAAGCTGAATAAACATTCACATGTTATTCAACAATGATCAGGAATTTTATTGAAGTATTCTAATCACTTTTATAAACTTTACTTGCATTTGTCAGGGCAAACGATAGCAATATTGATATTCAAAAGGTTATTTATATGCGAAATATGTCAGTGAAATTTTAATGTTTGATATAAATAAAATTATGCTATAAAAACAACTCAAATGAAAAACTGATTTGTTTATATATTTTCTTTCTTAAAACAGTTCTTTCTAATTTGTATCGATATTATTCTTGGAAATATACTATTGAAATACGCATTGAATAAAAATTTTAGTTTTGAATACTTTTGATGCGTTGGTTAAATATCAGGAGATTTGTCAAAACAGGAAAAATGTCATAGTGAATATTATAATTTTCTTTAATTTTTGTCTAAAGTTTGAGGCTAGAATAATAAAAATCCTCTTTTTCACTTATGTTAGATTTTCTTTTAAAATTCAGTGAATTTAAATTCTCTGCGAAAATAATTTACATGCAAATGAAAGCTGAATAAACATTTACATGTCATTCAATAATGATCACGAATTTTAATAAAATATCCTAATCACTTTTATTAGCCCTTGGTATGCTATTTACTTCTCCCAGCTTATTTTGTCTCCAATAAATAACGTTACCTTGTATACGCTAGCCGTAAAACAAAAGCCGATGTTTCACTATCCGATTAAATACTCTACAGCATTTTTTAAAACTTCTAAGCATTGCACATTTTCAATGTTTATGCCGTCGTATTCAGAAAAAAATGTACTTTTTATTGCAATTTGTTTAAAAACTGCATCTCCATTTGTTTTTGAAGTATTAATTTTTTTGTAGTTTTTAGCGACATTTGTTTCAGTTTGGCAACTCATGTACCCCATTTCTGAAGAAAGTAAAGGAAAAATTGTTGAAAAATGGCAATTATATCTTCTTGTTGCCATTTTCTCATAAAAATTGAAAAAAAAAATTAATTAAAATACGTGGCATTTTGAGAAAAATATAAATGAAGGATTTATGATAAAACATGGAGCTATTATAAACAATATTTAATTTTAAGTATCTATATTAATGCAAATGACGTCATTTTGCATAAAATAAAAGCGTGTGCTTTAAGTCTTAAAATTGAAATATGTTTTGCTGTAGAGTCCCGATTATCCGAGTCCCGATTATCCGAGTCCCGCTTAACCGAGTTATTTTCTTCTGATGGACTGGTTGCTTCTATTATTATGAAATAGCCATTATAAATGAAGCGTTAGGTGGAGATGAAAGAGCAGCTGTAAAATGTTAGAATTCTGATTTTATGGTCGGAATGAAAAAAAAAAAAAAATTATAACCATTTTTTACCCATTCTGACCAAAAAATCAGAGTTCTAACTTTTTACGACTGCTCTTTCATTTTCACCTAGCGCATCATTTATAATGGCTGTTTCATAATAATAGAAGCCATCAGTCCACCAGAAGAAAATGAAGTAATGTAAATGCCGGGGGCGACACTAAATTCTGAAAAAGCAAAATTTATGTTCTTATAGATTTTTTTTTTCATCTTTACTTGCTTTTATCAGAGCAAACGATAGAAATTTTGATATTCAAAATATTATTTATGTGCGAAGTATGTCAGTGAAACTTTAATGTTTGATATAAATAAAATTGTGCTATAAAATCAGCTCGAATGAAAAAATGATTTGTTTACACATTTTCTTTTCAAAACAGTTCTGTCTAATTTGTTTCTACATTATTATTAAAAATACACGATTGAATGCGTGCATTAACTAAAAAATATTGCTTTTAATATTTTTGATGCGTTTGTTAAATGTCAGAGATTTGTCAAGAAGGGGAAAAAATTTATACTATATTGTTTAAAATGACAATATGCTATTGAACGTAGGTATTGAATAAAAAAAAATTATTCTGAACATTTTTGATTGCATTGATTAAATACTAGGAGTTTTGTTAAAAAGTGTAAAAGAAAATTCATAATTAATATAAAAAACTATACCAAAATATTTTTATGCAAAAAATTTAAAACAGAGTATAGATAAAATCTTTTCAATTGTTCCTATGAATAAGAAGTACTATATTTATGACCTACTAAACGAAATTTAAATAATCACACAAATAATTACGACGAATTATATTGAAAAATTCTAATCACTTTCACCATCATTACATGCATTTGTCGGAGTAAACAATAGGAATATTAATATTCATAAGATTATTTATATGCGAAGTACGTCAGTAAAATTTTAATGTTTGCTAAAAATAAAATTCTCCTTTAAAAACAGCTCGAATGTGAAACTGACTTCTTTATATATTTTCTTTCTCACTAGTTCTGTCTAATTTTTATCGGTATTATTCTTGGTATTTTATTGAATAAAAATTTTCTTTTGAACATTTTTGTACTGTTGCTAAAATATCAGGTGATTTGTTAGAAAGAATGAAAAAAAAAATCTTAATGTATATTATAAAATGAAAATTATTTCTTATTTAATTTAATTCATAAAACAGTTCTTTAATTTTTGCTAAGATAAATGTTTTGAAAATTATTATATTTAACGTATTTATTGAATAAATATTTTATTTTCAACATCTTTGATGTGCTGATTAAATAATCAGGGCTTGCAGCCTTCCTAAAATTTTCACACTTTCCTTCTACAGTTTTAAAACGATAATATATGTTGTAGAATTGTATTATAGATGTTTAAGGAATCTGCCACGAAGATTTTTGATTTAAGATACTGATAGCAAATATTGAAAATTTTAGGAACACTGCGACCCCTGAAATAAGGGAAGATTTGTCAAGAATAGGAAAAAAAAATCATAATAAATATTATTTCTGAAAATTATTTTTTATTTTACTTAATTCTTAAAACATTTCTTTAGTTTTTTCTTCGTTATAATTCTTTAAAATATCCATTGTTTGAACGAATTTTCCCATTGATTATAAATCTTTAAAACGCGAATATTGTAGCATTATTTTGTCCATTTTCTCCTAAATTAAATAAATTTTATCAGTCTAGCATAAAAATTACCTGAAATCCTGCAATCTGAAAAGCTTTTTGTCAAATCACATTCTGGTATTCTGACAACTTTGCTGCGTTGTACTTTTAAGTGTGTTCATAATTATATAAATACGTAGCACCAATAGTCGTCGTTCGGTCCGTCTGTCCGTCCGCATATAACAGAGCAAAGACTATCCAACCGAATGGTCTGAAATTTTAAATATATAATTGTTGCAAAATTTTGTCAAGTCATTTCAAATTTTATGAAAATCGGATTACAGTTTAATTACTGGGACAGTCAAAAATTTTCCGTTACATTGCTACCAATAGGAAAAAATTATTTCAATTGCATTTTAATGATGTTACAGCCTTTAGAACAGAATAAAATTTGTATGCACATATGAAGTGCACTAAATTACGCATTCAGTACAATATGCGATGTGAAAAATATTTATAAAACTAGTTATAGTACGAACGCACCTCAGTTGAAAGTTTAACGTGCGATTTCCAACTTGTTCGCTTTAGGAACGGAATTTTTACTTATGCCCTATTGCCCTGAAATCACGAAAAATTTGCTAATATAAGCTCAAAATTTGGTAAAATTTTCCTGTGAAAAAGGAAATTTCTTCTAATAACGGGATCACACAGCTGTTCTGACAACGTGTTTCCTGCACTTTTTATATTTGTGACACAAATTGTATTTTTCAGAGTGCATCTAATTAATAAAAAAAATATCGCGAACATTTTTGATGCATCGATTAAATACGCAGTTTGTAGAAAAGAAAAATGAAAATTCATTATTAATTTTATTACTGAAAATTATTTGTGTAGAAACTTTTAAAACTGACGTATAGCTAAAAAACTATTCAATTGCTCATCTGAATAATAAGTACTATTTGTTATAACTTATTAAATAGTGAGGGTACGTTATTTTTAACGTAAATATATGTCAATAGAAAAATGTGCAATTACTGTTTGAGGTTTGTAAATGTATACAGAAGTTAATAGGCTTTTTTTTTTTTTTAAATATTATAACTATTTGTACATATTATTGCTTGAACGTAGTTTAAATTTTTCTCTATGGTATATGTCTAAGGCGCGCCACACACCAGAGAGACATGCGACAATAATTGTGAGACAGGAGGAAAATTCTGCTGTTCAAACCGGTTTTTTCTTTGTTAACAGGGTGAAATTGTCGCATGCCTCACGCTTTTTTGTTGCGTGTCTCCCTGGTGTGTGGCGGGCCTTACAAAGCAAACAGTACATATGGCTATACTCAGAACATGTACTTCATTAGCATATGCGTAATTCAGAGCTTTAAAAATGATTTTTCTCTGATTTTTAAATAAGTCAATATTTACTCATAAACACAATATTACGTTGTCTAATTTTTTACTGAAAATCTTCCACTTTAACTGAATATTGTACTTTCGAATTTTATATTTTCTTATATGCTAAGTCACTGCATTTAACACAGTTATGTAACAAAATAATATGTATTTCTTTATATTTCGTTTTCCTATAACATCGCATGTACGTAGAAGTATTAAAATTTCAATCAGAAAAAATGGGCAAATGAGTTTAATATGAAGAAAACAAAAATCCTTAATCTACAAAAATATAATATAACTACTTACGAAAATATGAAATTACACCTTCTGAGTTACTCACGAAACATGTCTTTACCTTTAGAACCCAAAGATACTAGTAGGGGAGAGGGGGGCACCTTTGAACATTTTTTTTAAAAATCCACATATTTCATACTTGAATTATATTTATTGAATTTTAAATATTTCGTGAGAGAAAGAATGTAATTCTGCATCATATGAAATCAAAAATTATAGTTTTTCAAATAAATTAAATATGTTGTGAGGCTTTAAATAGCTGAAAGTTTTCTGTTTAAACCTGCCCCATGTAGGGGTACCTTTGAACAAGCTAGGGGCACCTTTGAACAAATAAACAAAATATGAAAATATTGGCAGTTTTTATTAAAACTGCGTATGTTTCCAAAATATAAAATAATAAGAATAAAATTACACAATTACATTTAACTGAAATTACTATTTTTTTTATTATTTAACCAAATTTGTATCCATCAAAGCACATTGTTGGACAGAACGGAGGATCCCTCCAATTATGTTTAATTGTGGCAACTTTTTTATATAATACCTTTAAAATCCACCAAATTAATATCTGATGCCTCTGGAAAATATATCTTATGTTTTTTTTTTTTTGTTTTTTTTAACGAAGAAACCTGACGTTAAACATTTTAATCTGACCGACGACGTAATGAAGAGTTCTTTTTGCATGAAACTGAACTAAAATTAAATAATTTACATTCAAACTGTTATAGAAAATGGATAAAACCCTGTTTTATGTAATCCAGAAATAATGTTTACCATTGTAAAAGTAAACAGTATTGGGTTTGTTAGACAAATCTGCTAAATCATCAATTATTGTTGTGTGGCCTAAATTTGCCTGTAGTAAATTTGCCTGCATCAGTACAACTTTCATATTACGTATAGTAACACTCAATTAATCTCTTAATTTTCATACTTAAAAAATTTTTCAACAGTAATAATATTTAGATACATCTATAACACTTTACTTCATAGTTTTAATTGTTCAATGGTGCCCCCATCACATGGAGTTTAGCATTACAACTATTTATTCAATTAGGTTTGAGAATTTGAGTAAAACAAACCTTATAAGTTAAAGCTAATATTTTTATTTAGGTACTAAATAGTAAATTATAATTTTAGGGATACAAGATTATCAACAAAAAGCTTACAACTTTATTTTGTTAAGTTTAGATTCAAGAAAGCAAAATATACATATCTTGCTTAGACAGTAGTGTGCATTCAAAATATTAAAGCTTTGTATTCTTGTTACATTGAAGCAGGAGTAATGTGCTGCCATATATATTTTAAAAATATAATTTATTTAAAGGAAAATATTTAGAGTGTTCAAAGGTGCCCCCAGTTCAAAGGTACCCCCCCCCCTCTCCTCTATATTTTCGAAATTTAAAAAAGCATTTAGGAAAACGAAGTTTATTTTGTCTGCCACTGCTTTTCGTAAACATTTCCTAGTATTTTTTATAGTGCAATACTTTAGTCACTTTTCTGAACTCGGAATATCGGATTTTAGGATACTCTCCATTCTTAATTAAACTTTTTAAGCTGCATAAGTGAATTTATACATACAAGATAAACAAAATAATTTTAATTATAAATTTAATAATTTAATGTTAATGCTTCTAATTTTGTTAGTAAATCATCCATGTTAACCTGAGAGTATTCGCGTCTTTTTTTCAGAACTTTATTAGTCTCGATCGGTCTTTTTGCCGTCGGCACCGCGAATAAAGAAAATGTAAAATAAGAAACATTTTTCACTTAATATTCGAATATTTCATTTTAATAAAAATTTGCAGTTTATCTTAATTATAAATTTTATTCAAGAGATTTGGAATAATGAGAAAAAGTAAAAATGAGCGATCGTTTCGGAGACTTTTCCACCAATTTAAACTTTCCTTCGAAATATGTACCTGAAGGAAAAAGAGAGATGTCTTGTTACTTCTTTATGGTGGTGTAGAAACATTTAAAGTCAGCTATATGGTAGTTCTCGATTGTAATTGTAAAGGCGTATGAGTTAGGAGGAGATATTTTATTTGGGCGGCAAAAGAACCGACACGCGACTGTTACCGGCTTAAACATAAAAATGTTTATTTGAGAATTGATACCATCCATAAAACTATATTCGAGGTGGGATAAACTTATTAATGCACAATAAAAACTTATCTAGAACATTTTTGAAAACCAGAGGCATCAAAAGAAATTTTTATTTTATAAAGGCTTCATTAAATCTCGAAAATATTTTAGTATGAGATGATTCGAAAGATAACAAAAGCTTTTCGGAATGGAAGGTAAATTGGAAGGAATTATTATATATCTTCGTTTGGAGTGGTTATATTATATTTTCATAGATTAAGAAACATTTATTAACAAGCATAAAACCAATGTTTAAAAATGCACAAATAATACATGAAAAGCAACAAACAGCTGTTTTGAATCTACTAGCGAGATTCTTCTTCAGTGCAACATAGGGCAAGGCACAAGAATATAATATAAGAATATATTATAAGAATATAACCCGCGCTCTATATGAGCAATTTTAAATTGCTCATATAGAGCGCGAGGTATATTCCTTACATATTTGCCTCGCTAATTCTACACCTGATTTTTGGTTTATCCTAGCACGCTGTGCCTTGCCCTATTTTGCATTAAAAAAGAATCTCGCTAGTAGATTCGAAACAGCTGTTTGCTACATTTCATGTATTATTTGTGCATAATTAAACGTTGGTTTTCTGCTTTTTAATATTGTTGCACAAAGGCTTTATTTGCTATTTTTATGAGAAATATTTGTCTCTTTTTTTTTTTTTTTTTTTTTTTTTTTTTTTTTTTTTTTTTTTTTTTTTTTTTTTTTTTACAGTGTTGCAAAATATTTCACTTTTAGCTTGCAAAATTCTTCTAATGTTCACCGTCAA
Source organism: Maratus speciosus (assembly GCA_963932465.1). Lineage (NCBI taxonomy): Eukaryota > Metazoa > Arthropoda > Arachnida > Araneae > Salticidae > Maratus > Maratus speciosus. The sequence continues at coordinate 514,425,603 of OZ010786.1, read as the reverse complement.
TTTGAAAATCTAGTGAATTCAGTAAACAAGTAATAGTTATAAAGAAATTAAATAAAATGTTAGTGAATAGGAAAAATGATAGCTTGCAAAAGTCTTCTAACGTTCACCGTCACTTTGAAAATCTAGTGAATTCAGTAAACAAGTAATAGTTATGAAGAAATTAAATAAAATGTTAGTGAATAGGAAAAATGAAATCTTTCTAACCGTCTTGAAATTATTAACAATGCTTTATTGCATTACAATGACAGTCAGTGTTCTTTCTACTTTTGTGTTAATAATTACTATATTAGATATATTGCGATATTACTATATAATTATTATTACTCTAACATTATTAATATTCATTTAATCATAGCTTTATTATTTAAATTATTATAGGATTGTGACATAATTGAAAATTATTAATTATAACATTATTACTTAGTTAAATTATAACATTGTTAATATTCAATCTAATAATTAAAGAAAATAGAATTAAATAAAATATATTTAAATATTAAAAATGAAAAAAAGAATTAAAACTCACACTATACTGCCAACACAGTTAATGTTTACTAAATTTTCAGGAGAAGTAAAAAATAGAATAAAATAAATTAAGTTAAACCAATAATACGTCTTATTTTATTATAATCACCACATTTGCGCTTATAAAATATTTCAAATAGAATATGTCGTTTTAAAATTAATTTTGTCTTATTTCAAAAACTTGTCGCTTTATGTTAACTTAAAATGTTTGCTCGTTGAGATAACTTTTTATTTATTTATTTATTTTCCTTTTTAGCAATTTCGTACATTTTATTTTGTGTAAAAATTTGTTTATTTCACGTTTATGAAGATTAATTACATTTCGGAATATGATTTGAGTTACCACTCAATTATTTTAATTTAATGACAATTTTAGGTAGAATTATGCATCTGTTTCTTTGAATTAATTTTATATTACATACTGTATTATGATTTACATATGAATGAATTCAGTAAAAGCAATCTCGTTGTTCTAAATAAAAACTATATTTAAGAGTATAAAATAGACGATGTAGATGAATTTTTTGCAGTTTTTTCATACCTTAAAAAACTGAAAAAATCGGTTATAAAATAGCTTGTAAAATCTAAAAAGGACTTTCTTAGTAAATAATTTAATTTTCTTGTTATTTGAATGGAAATGATATCGGTAAATGATAAAAATAGAATGATTTTCGAGCGATACAAATGCTTTTTTGATATTTTTTTTAAGTGAAACGTTTGTAGCTCTTTTCTCTTTTTATGTGCTGACATGTAATCCATACGTTCTAACTTCGAGAATTTATTACAATAATTTTTAATATATACAAATACGTGCAAAGGAAATTCTTCAATTCAATTAAAATGAGAAAAATTTTAATATTTAATTTAATGTTTCAAGAAAAACGAATGAAATAAAATCTTTCTAAATATAAAAGAGGAATAAAATTGATAAAACATACACCATAATGCCAACGCGATTAATCTTTTCTATATTCTCAAGATTATTAAATTTTTTTATAAATAAATTAAACCAAGTATGCGTCTTATTTTATTAAAATCACCAAATATACTATTATAAAACATTTCAAATAGAAGATGCCATTTTAAAATTAATTTTGTCTTATTTCAAAAGCTTGTCGCTTTGATTTAACTTAAAACTTTTCATCACTGGGATAGATTCTTTTTTTTGGGGGGTGGGGGGGGGGAGGGGGTTAGAAATTTAGATGTTAACATGAACGTTTTATTTCACAAAGGAAAAACTTGTTTACTTCACGTTTCTAAAGATCAATTAAATTTTGGAATATAATTTAAGTTAATACTTAATTTTTTTTCTTTATTGAAAATTTTAGGTATATGTTTCTTTAAATTAATTTTATATTACACTCGGTATAACCATGTTATTCTCGTTGTTCTAAATAAAAACTGTATTTAATGATATAAAATGAACGACTTAAATGATTTTTTTAATTTTTTCATACTTAAAAGTTCTTATAAAAGCTAAAAAGTAGTTTTTGAGTAAATAATTTTATTTTCTTGTAATTTCACTGGAAATGATAGTACCTAAAATCAGAAAATGATAAAAAAGAATGAATTCGAAAGGTTACAAATGATTTTAATATATCTGTTTTGTTATCCAAACGTCTGTAGTGCTTTTCTTTTTTTATGTGCCAGAATAAAATCGAAATGTTCTAACTTCAAAAAATTATTATAATAATTTTTAATATGTGCAAAGAAAATTACACAATACTACCAACGCGATTGATGTTTTCTGTATTCTCAAGAGAAGTAAAAAGTTAAATAAAATAAATTAGTTAAACCGAGGATCTATCTTATTTTATTAAAATTACCAAATATACGCTTATAAAACATTTTAAATAGAAGATATAGTTTTAAAATTAAGTTTATCTTATTTCAAAAGCCTGTCGCTTTGATTTAACTTAAAACGTTTGTTCGCTGGGATAGCATTTTTTTTTCGGAGGGGGCGGGTGGTTCCGTACTTAAAAAGTAAAAACGGAATCATTATAAGATCACTCCAGTGTCTGCCTGTCTGTCTGTCACAGCCACTTTACTCGTAAACTATGGAACGTGGAAAGTTCAAATTCGGGGAAATATTAAAGACTATTGACCCACATATTTTCAGGTTATTAAACATTTATAAATATATTTAATAAAAATGTAGAGGGGCTAATTATGCTACTTGAAAAAAAATATTTTCTATGTATATCGTGTAGGGTATCGTGTGAAAGCTTTCATAAAGCTGAACTCAAAAATACATTCCTTTTAATTTCAGGTATTACATTTTCAAAGATATCGTTGAAAATGTAGCGCCAAAATATGTTTCCCCCATCTAATTCCGAATCTATTGAAACTAAAATTATGAAAAATTAGAGGTAGTAGACATTAATTTAAGCCTTGAAGGAAAATTATAGCGATTACCCGAGGCCACATAGGTTTTGAGAGAATCGCCTTTTTCTGTTACACACAAATTTCGATTTACGGACATTCAGCAAAAGTGTTGAGCAGCGCCGGAGGTACCTATCGTAGCAAATTTATAGAAGCATTATTGATAATGATTTTCGAAAAAAATCGTCAGTAATCAGCCGAGATATTAACCCTTAAAGATTACGTCTGTAATGACCGGAGAAAATGAAGCTGAAATCATAGGCGTAGGCAAATAGTATAAATCCCAGCCGATTTAGCTCTGTTAGTAGCACATTTTCTAAAAGCAGTCAGAGGATTGGGCCAAGGCACGAGCCCTGGGGGCGACCCTTCTGCAATCGGTAGGTAGATGTGCCAGCTCCCCAATTAATCAGGACGCTCCTCTGTGAGAGGTAGGAGCCGATGAGACCAGCTATGTTCCCCGGACAGTTGAGTGCTTGTAGATGTATGAGAATGTCTCGCCATTCTACGTTGTCGAATGAGCCTTGTATGTCCATTGAGACAAGTGATGTTGCGTTGCCCTGGGCTATGCTTTCAGTACAGGCAGTCATTATGGCATGAAGTGCGAGTTCGCATGAATGGCCCTCGTGGAATCCGAATTGTCTGGGGTGGAGAAGGTTGTTTGACTCCAAGAAGTGCGTCAACCTCATAACCAGAAGTTTTTCCAGAATTTTTCCTAGAGTAGGAAGAAGGCAGATTGGTCTGTATGACTTGGGTTCGGAAGGAGACTTGCCTTGCTTCAGAAAGTAAACCACCTCTCCCAGCCTGAGTACTAAAGGAAAGTATCTCATGGCGAGGCATAGGTTAGCCCAGCGCGTGAATATGTGTGGAAGTTGTTTGTGAGTGAGTTTTAGAATCCGAAAATGAATTGAATCCGGCCTGGGGCCTTCTTGTCATTCAGTGTGTATAGTGCTGTTTTTACTTCTGCCTTTGTGAAACGTCTGTCTTCGTGTGCTGTGAACTGGATATCCTGGGGAACAGTTTGCCGAAGCTCTTCCTATTTCCTGCCGGCTCCTAGATTCACTGCACCTCACACTCTCACCATAAGTCTCAAGCATTAGTATTCACCAAACCACACAGATATGATCCAAAACGGACTCCAGTGATGAGGATCAATAATGTCTCCATTTGACACGTACAATCCATAAAACTCCTAGGCATGCCTAGGAGTTATGCCTAGCCATTGACGCAAATCTTAACTGGATCCCACACATTAATGACCTAAAATTTAAACTGACAGCATATCATAACAACGCATTAAGACTAACTTCAAACTTGGGGTGGCAGTAGACAACAAAACACTGAAGATCTGGTACCTAACAATACTCAAGAGAATAATACTTTACGGGGCCTATATCTGAGGGTGTTAAATTATCATTTATAGCAAAACCTAAACTAAGCTCAATACAACGCACTTTTCTCCTACAAATATCAAGGGGCTACCGCACAATCTCCACATATTGACTACATATACTTACAGGTTGCACCCATCACACTAACTAAAATACGAACACGCCAAATCCTCAATCTTACAGCTAAAACGTGACACAGTAATAGATTCTCTTTTTCCAAACACAACATTACAATACAAAGTGAGGAGATGGCAGCTTCACCCCGCTGAGGAGACTTCACATTTTCAACAACACGCAGCACGCAACAGCTACACACCTGCCCTTAGCACCACACCCTTCACTGATGGATCAGGCACAGAGACCGGCGTGGGCGCAGCCTTCTGCGCTACGGAAGGTACGATGGTGGTCCATCAGTGGTCTGCAAGGCTAGATGATAATAACTCCGTATTCCAAGCGGAGCTGTTCGCAATACTAAACGCATTAGAGTGGAATCCCACACTAGCAATTGTATTATCATCTACAGCGACTGCCTCTCTAGCCTGCAGGTAATACAGGTACACAGGACAAAACATCCTCTAGTACTGCAAATCCAACTAAAACTACACAATCCCCTACATCGTATCTCGCTAGGTCACGTCTCGGCTCACAAAGGCGTCTTTGTCAATGAACTAGCGGACGACCTAGCGAAGAAGGCCACACAGAAAGGAACAATAGACACACACCTCCCAGTGCCCCAGTCATACGTCAAAAGGATCCTTAGAGCAAGGATACTGACGCAGTGGCAGGAACACTGGGATACCTCAGTCAAGGGTAGGCGCACATATAAGATAATTCCTAAAGTTTCTCTCACACTTTATAACTTAACACCCTACACCACCAGCTTATTAACAGGGCATGGGCCTTTCATGGCATATCTGGACCGCTTTAAGATAAGATCTACTGCCACTTACGAATGCGGTGAACTTGGCACTCCAAATCACCCGTATAACAGTTGTACTCTCATGCAACGCTGGCACTTGAGGCGCACTGACATACTGCCAGTCAATTGGCTCCAAAACGTCCTTTCACGCACCCCTCCTACTCAACAAATTAAAACACATTCACAATTTCCTTACTTACCTAACAAACTTAACGTAAGTCCTGGTTCTGCTTATCCAATCTCACTGTCCCCACATCAAGCTTCAAACAACAGCAGCATCCAATCCTCTTTGTAGGCTCGAATAAATTTTCCTATCCATCAAGTGTGTGATCTCCTACGAACGCAACAGCTTCTGCTCGTGCTTCCCACCATTCAATCCAATGATACATCTCCAATGGACGCTTGAGTATCTGCTCGTGCCATCTTACTTGTGCCGCGCAAATCATTATTTTCCCTTCCTGCCGCCCCTTGTCGTGAGAGGGGTTCGTGCCCTGGCGGCCAGGAGCAGTGATATATTAACTTTTTTCTTTTTATCTTAAATGTTCTTATACTCCCACCCTCTGTCGCGAGTAGGAGTTTTCCTGGCGGGCAGGCATTCGCCATTTTTTTGTAAACTCACTTTGTTTTTCAAATAAATTCTGGGTTCTGTGGACGGCGGTGCGTGGCCGCCCTTGGCGGGTGGGCGTCGCCCCTTGCGCCTCTTGTGTATGTCCGTCTGCATACGGCCAGACAGGGCTGGACTCACTAACGAGCCCCAACGTGTCGGGGAACATACCAGGAGAAACGTTAAGAGCTATAAGGGCAGGCCTAGCCGGCCCTGAGCAGTCTCTCTTAGGCGGCCTAACCCTTAAAGATATGGGCAGTTTGGACATACATAATGACATGGGTAGCGTACTCTATGCCTAGTTAACAGCTTTTAATGATACATGTGTGTAATGTAATATCCAATAGCATTATAAAAGCAATAAACGTCAAATTATTAAAAACAGACTAATTTAAGGACTCTTAAAATTGGAAAAAAGAAAAAAAAAGACCATTTTCAATATTTAATGTCTTAAAATGTATATGATTTTAAAATACAATTTTTATTGGGAGTAAAGATTTAAGTAATGTTCTTTTATTTAATGTCTTGAAAAAAATTGCAAGATGCAGAATTAGTATTTATAGGGGGCTCAAAACTGTTAGACATTAATGTCTAACAGTTAGACGTTAACAGTTAACGGAGAGACGTTAAGCTCTAAGGGGCAGGCCTAGCCGGCGCTGAGCAGTCTCTCTTAGGCTGCCTAACCCTTAAAGATATGGGCAGTTTGGACATACATAATGACATGGGTGGCATACTCTATGCCTAGTTAACAGCTTTTAATGATACATATCGAGTCATCGTATATGATACATACTCGAGAAATTTCTCGAGCAGAAAATTGCATTACAGCTTACGCGACGGATTACAAAATAAATATTGCAACTAGGATGAAAATTTTTATGCTTACTTATACTTCAGATTGTAATAATTACACTAAACTTAAATAAATTTATATTTAAACATTTTTATATTTTTAATGCAAAGTAGTATTTAGCTAATACAAAATTTTGAAAATTTTAGCAGTATAATCAAGTAAAAAAAAATTTTTTTTGCACAATAAAAAGGAAATTTTATTTTCAGTTTATACAGACTAACATGAAATATATGTTTTGAAAATTTCATTAAAAAATATGCAGAAGTTTTTGAGGTATCCTGCGCGTTATGTCCAAAACCGTCATTTGGGGAAAAATGACTTCAAAGTTCCGGAAACTCCGCTTCAGCTGTTGATCAGATATAATTCTAAAACCCATAACTTCTGCTCTAATGGGAATTTCATAGAAACAAATACATCAGTATGTTCAGAAAAAATAGCAGTTTAACATATAAAAAATTATTTTTTCTTTAAATTTTGAAGCTTTAAGAGTCCTGCGACAACTTTATTAAAGTGAATGGCATAAATATTATGGGATTCGCAACTAGTGTGCATTGAGTGTATCTCTCAATACGCCTCGAGTGACTTTTAAAGTTAATTAAAATTTTATCTGGAAAAACACGGCACAGGCGAAGGCGGCATTGCAGAGATGCGACCTGCTTTCGAAACGCGCTTAGCACAATGCTGAGTTTAAATTTTGAACTAAGGTTTTGTTTTAGCTACACTGTTGAAAAAAAGGTTATTGCTACGCTGAATTTCGTATTAAGAAATGCCAAATGAATTTCAAATATACACTTCTTTTATTGTCAGTACAGAATTAAGTTCATCATAAACAGATTAGGATAATAGTAAAAAATGAGTTACACAGAATAGCTATATTTGAAATCATTTAGGTTCCATGTCTTTTTGAACTTTCACTGTATATCCATTTATACTTTTTTATATTTTTATATTTTATTACTTTTATATTTTTATTACTTTTATATTTTTATTACTTTTTTTTATATTTTATTACAGGGTGCAATATGTTATCTATCGCCTTTAATTTATCAACCTTTATTTTACCCTATTATTTATTTTAACCTTTATTTAGCAACCTTTAATTTATCAACCGCTGGTCGCAGACATATAGTTCCAATTACAAAAACGTTTCAAATGAGGTAAATATTCATGTTGTGGCATTATTTAAAGTAAAAAATCAATTTTATAAAAATTACGAAAACTAACTTTTTATATGTTCCCCTGGTCCCTATAGTTATATTTAGTAAAAGTTTACTCTTATCATAACAGATATAACACAAAAAGTTTGACATCTGTACTACAAAAATTGATCCAGTTAATAAATTTCAAAGATTGGGATTTTTGCACATGATTTTGTCTTTCATTAAGGGATCAGTTAAAAGATGAATTAAAGTAATTCGAGATCAAAATCAAGGTGCAATGTCCTTTTTACAGCGAAACCACCTTTAGCCGGTATCACCAAATCGGGGATTCACGAAATAGGGTTACTTTATCTAAAATTTTGAGCTAACTTTTATGGGTCGAATAACATTCAAAAGTACCGACGATACCGGCTAAAAGTGGTTTCGCCGTAAAAAGGGCATAGCACCCTGATATTGATCCCGAATAACTTTAATTCATCTTTTAACTGATCAATGAAAGACAAAATCATGTGCAAAAATCTCAAACTTTGAAATTTGATAACTGTGTCAATTTTTGTAGTACAGATGTCAAACTTTTTGTGTTATATCTGTTATGATATGTGTAAACTTTTACTAAATATAACTATAGGAACTGGGGGACCGTATAGAAAGTTAGTTTTCGTAATTTTTATAAAATTGATTTTTGACTTTAAATAATGCCACAACATGAATATTTACCTCATTTGAAACGTTTTTGTAATTGGAACTATATGTCTACGACCAACGGTTGAGAAATTAAAGGTCGGCGATAGATAACATATTGCACCCTGTATAATTGTACCCAACCCTACACTGTATAGTTTTTAACAAAGTTATAGTATTCTTTTAGCAACATTTTTTTTAAAAAAATAATACAATTACAAATTCGTATATTTATTCTACGGAACCCTCTGTTTGCGAGTAACACTCGCACTTGACCGTTTATTTTTTAGCAATTTTGTTCACTTTACTAGGTAGAAATTCAGATGTTAACATGTTACACGAACGTTTTATTTCACAACGGAAAAACTTGTTAATCTCACTTTACTGACGATTAATTAAATTTCGGAATATTATTTAAGTTAATACTTTTAAAAAAGGTGTCAGTTTTAGGTAGTATTCTGCATTTGTTTCTTTGAATTAGTTTTATATTACACGATGTCTTATAATTTGGATATGAATGAATCCAGAATATTCTTGTTATTCTCGTCGTTCTGAATAAAAATCATATTTAAGAATGTAAAATAAACGATGCAAATGAATTTTTTTAAGTTTTTCTATACCTTAGAAAACCTTACTAAATCTAAAAAGGAGTTTTTAAGGGAATAATTTAATTTTCTTGAAATTTGTAGGGAAATGATAGCTCCTATAATTGTTAAATTATGATGAAGAAGAATAATTTTCGAAAGCTACAAATGACTTTTATATATGTTATTTTATTCAAACGTTTGTGATGCTTGTATCTTTTTATGCGCAAACCTATAATCCATATGTGTTCTAACGTCGAGAATTTATTACAATAATTTTTAATATGTGCAAAGAAAATTCTTCAATTCAATTGAAATGAGACAATTGTTAAATTTCAATTTAATGTTTTAAGAAAAACGAATTAAATTAAATCTTTCTAAATATAAAATGCGAGTTTAATTGTTAAGACTAACACTATACTTCCAACACGGTTAATGTTTTCTAAATTCTCAGGAGAAGTAAAACACTGAATAAAATAAATTAAGTTAAACCAAGAATACGTCTTATCACCAAATATCCGCTTATAAAACTTTTCAAATAGAAGATGTTGTTTTTAAATTAATTTTGTCTTATTTCAAAAGCTTCCCGGTTTGAGTTAACTTTAAACCTTTACTCGCTCGGATAGTTTTATTTTGGGGGGATAGCAATTTAGTACATATTATTTGGTAGAAATTTAGATGTTAACATGAACATTTTATCCCACAAAGGAATAAATTGTTTACTTCACGTTTCTGAAGAGGGATTCAATTTCGTAAAATTTTTTAAGTTATTTTTGTGACAATTTTAGGCAGTATTCAGCACCTGTTTCTCTGAACTAATTTTATATTACATACTGTCTTACGATTTGCATATGAATGAATTCCGTATAAACATGTTATTCTTGTTATTCTAAATTAAAACTATATTTAAGAATATGGAATAGACGATGTAAATGAAGGAGTTTTTGTTATACCTTAAAACAGGTTAGAAAATATTGAAGTAAATAAGTTAATTTTCTTGTAATTCTAATAGAAATGATTCTATGATACTACTGAAAATCAGTAAATGATAAAAAAAAGAAGTGATTTTAGAAAGATACAAATGACTTTTTGATATCTGTTTTTATTATTATTATTATTATTATTATTATTATTATTATTATTCCCACTATTAGTTTAAACTCTCTGTATATATATCTTGTTCAAATTTTCAATCGTTAATAAAATACTTATTATTGATCCAATCAAGTTCAAATAAATTTTTTAAAACTTGCAGTGGATGACACTTTATGTTAATACAGTTTTTTTCAAATATTAATGCATTAATTAAATTTTAGTTAATTAATTTTAGTTTTATATGAGATTAAAAATGGCGGCCATTGGTTATTGAACAGCATTTAATGCATCTTCATATCTATAAGGGGGGAGGGTGTTACCATAGGGGGGGGGCGTAAGTCACAAAATATCACCAAGTTTATCGCCAAATTTGGTGACCAAAAGTGACGCCAAACTATCTCTAATATTTCGCTAAATTCCCATAAACTTCCGTTGTAAATCAATAGGGTTTACCTGCTTATCGAAAATCAAGTAATTCAGATATTTTAATGCAACAAAAACTAATATTAGCTTAAGGGATTATGCACATTAAATTTCCTTTGATGACCTAAGTAAGAATTGATTTAAAAAAAGGAAATTATATTACTTTTTTTTATTCATACGTTTGTAGCGTTTTTCTCTTTTTATATGCAAAAATAAAATCAGTATGTTCAGATTTCGAAAAATTAATACAGTATATTTTAATATGTCCAGATAAGTGCAAATAAAATTCTTCATTTCAATTTAAATGTGACTATTGTAAAGTAACGTAAAACATTAAATCTAAATGCAGATTTATTACAATATAAAAAGAAATTACAAACTCTGAAATTGAGATGTTATGGAATTTTATTTTCACGTAAATAAATGGACTTGATTATTTTTAAGATTTCAAATTGAAAAATAAAATTGTAAATTTAATATTGATGTCTTTGTGTCAATTTTTTTGTTCTCACTTTTGTAGCATACCTTCTTTTATGTACAAACATATGATATATATTCTTAAGATGCATGTACATTTTTACACACGCACACACATATATTTTCTAACGCTAAAAAATATTATACCCTTTTTAATTTTCAGATATGGGAATATGGGAAAAGAATATTACGTAAATCACTTAAAATAAGATTATTTTTTTTTTAAATATATTACATAACATTAAAAATAAGCAGTATGAAAGAACTTTGGTTAATTTAATGTTCAATATGGTAATTTTTTATTCAAATATAGTTATGAAGAATACTGAACATCTTGGGAATTTAATTTTAACGAACAAAATTAAATATTTGCTGTGCGCTTTTAATATTAAAAAAAATGGTTCTGCGCATATAAATGTCGTTGAGGAGCATATTGATTTTAATAAAATAACTTTTATCTCAGTTTTTTTTTTTTTTTTTTTTTTTTTTTTTTAAGGGAAACTGTTTACCTCAAATTGGTAAAAAAAATCGAATTTCTTTTTATAATATTAAATGAAAGCATATTATTTGAAACTAATTTGACACCTCATTTTTACCCAATACATCGCGAGATATTGTAAGTTTTGTTAATAATCCCAGCGCAGTTACCCACACAAATTAAAACTTTAAATGGCTTTTTCTCCATGATCATATTTTCTTCACTTTCCTGTTTTAAAATGCTAAGGCTTTTTGTATTTAAGATAAAGATTTAAACATTTTTATGTATGTTCTTTATTACATATGCATTACATTAAGCCTAAAATGACAAAATTTAGCACCAAATAGCGCATCGTAAAATAAAATAAAATAAAATACCCAGAGATCTAAAGAAAGATACACCTCACACAGGATATACATATATACAGGGGCTTTGCAAATTTCATGACATGTAGTCGCTAGCAAAAAATTCTAGTCGTGAGTAAAAAATATCCCCATCTTTCCCTATCACTGATTTTTCACAAAAGATTTTTATGAAGTAATTGAGAAAAAAATAATAGCAAGCATAGTGTAGAATATAATACGATATATGAGGAAGACACTCGAATAACTCGAAGACACATTCAGGCGTTCCTGAAGAAGAGAAGGATTTCCTGACAATTGGGCTCCAATTAGAAGACAATCTACAGAACATCTTTCTAACATGACATTCCTGATGAAGTATCTAGAAAGTCACTGTACTGGTGCCATCTAATAAGTGATTTTGACACTGTGATAACATGATACGTTTTATAAAAGAAGTTAATTTGATTTTTTAATTTATAGTGGTTGAGGAAAAGGAAAAAATGTCATTTACGTTCATTTCTCTGATCCATTTTCATACAAAATAGAAAAGAAATCCGACAGGTAAAATAACTTTGTTGCCAGTTCCGACATGGTGACCACATTTGTGAAGTCCACACATACCTTTTAGCAGACATGTAATCGAACTACGTACTTAAACCACTGAAATTATCAGAATCAAAAAGTCTGCTGTAACTAATGCGATTTTTGGAGATTTATTCGATTGTTAACTCCTGACATGTAACTAAAACAAAAGTGCCGCTTATAATGAACTTCAAAAGTTAATTTCAGTGCATAATTTATATGTTTCATATAAAAATGCTTTTTCGTGCTGTTAGCCGATTTTTAGTTGCTCTCTATCAATTGATCAACCCGTCTGAATGGTAAGAGATTTTTCACAAATTGTCATTTTTTATTAGCTGGATTTCAGTAAAGAAGTTAGTATTTAATGAAAGTGAACGAGTAGATTTAGAAGAAATGCTTAGATTTTTATACCTCTTTTTTTCTTGAAACAGGCTCGTTTTGGTGGTTTTCTAAGAACAACTAAAGCATCAATAAAAAATGAAAATGAGAAAAATGAAAATGAAAAAGCAACAATTTATGGAAAATCCCCTATCATTTAGCTGTTTTTAAAGAAGTAAAAATCAGCTCACTCTATCGTCGAGATCATTCTGTCATTTTACAATATTTGACTGGCTTTTTTATGAGTTTCTCGATAGAGTTAACTATTAAATCATTAAAAAAATATATTTGCTATCGTGCGTGTATGCGCAGATAAAAAATATTTCATACAACTGCTCATATTTAATCAAATGTTTAATATATTTACATTCCAATTGCACTATATTATTTCTACTACATTTTGTCAAATTTTCTGAAACTGGCGTTAAATTTGGTAAAAAAACCCCTCCATGATATAAACAAAAAATGTGCACGAATTTTTGGAGCTTTAAAAAAATCGATATAGCTCCATGATTATACATGCTATGAATAAACATATTGTACAATATATAAATATTTGTAGGCTATAGCTATATATCATTTCGTGCATTTTACTTTATAGGGTGATCCAACATATTATTATTATTTTTGTTGTTGTTGTTGTTGGTCTCCTAATTCTCCTTCTGGTCAGATCGCCATTGATGAATATGAATTCAAACATATTCTTCATAATCCTGAAGTTCCAGTAAAATACTATAAATGTATCTTTAAATATTCGTCAAAATTTCTAAAATCGAAAGTATCCGGTGATTAATGGCTATATAGTATATACAGGATAGAGGGTGATCGTGAATTCAAGTTACAAACTTTAAGGTTTGGTACGGGATTCTGTAACAATTATTTATTGTATAGAAATGTATTAGAGCAAGCGAACAAAGACAGGAAAAATACATGAAAGGAACGTTTATTGACAAGGTCATTCACAAGTGCTATATTTGATTGCCTAAGAAGGACTGCTCAGACAAGAAAACCAAGTCTGTAGAGCTTAGTGTCCCTCCAGGTGGCCTTTATTAAAGTCTTAAAAAAATACAGTTTTCAGGCAGAGCTGAAGCAGTCAGAATCGTGACAGAGAGTGGGAGAGAGAGATATGCAGGTTTGTTGGGAAGGTCCTGTCCGCTGGGGCGCTTGCCCCTCGCGACAGGCAAAGGGTGGGATGGAATGCGTGGAATGATGTTGCGTGTGCGTGACGGCATGCAACAGCAACTCAACAAGTAGCGTGTGCAGGATCACACCGAGAGTCAAGGGGGGTAGAATAATTATGAAACGCAGAAGAGCCGTAAGTGTTCATAAGTGCGTCAAGCAACAGCAATACATGCCTTGCAGCGTCGATGGAGCTACTTGTGTACTGTTTCAAAGTTGCCAAGTATCCCATGCACCTGTGCATGAGCAACAGCTATTCAAGTGATAAGATCACCAACAAACTCGCATAAACAATGTTCTCATAGATTTTTTCATAAGAAGTAACTGAGGGTCGATAAATCGTTTCATCAGGCTGACTAAGGGACTGGTCCAGCACGTGAGGCAGGCAGTAATTGTCGTACTTTTTTTAAATACGTTATGCCAGAACTGCTTCGAGGTATTACGTAAGAAATCGTAAGCTACTGTGGTTCCAGCATAATGGAGTGCTAACTTATTTCAGCACTGTTGTGAGCAATTACCTGTATAACACTTATGGGGCTCGATGGATTTGGTGTGCGAGTCTATGCGACATCAGGAGGATCTCGTCGCTCAAATATCCGTTGCTGCTGCACGTGCACACAAAATACCTGGCATCTCTAAATCTGTATGCCAATTGCGTAAAACAAGGCGATAATTATAAAAATTAGGAAAGGACATCTTAGATTATATTAGTAGGTGGATGTCAAATCACAACATGAAAATATCTTACAATAAATGTAAAGTTCTCCACCTTAGAAGACCAAAATTTTTGAAAAGAGCTCCAACACTCAAAATTGACAACCATTCATTAAAAAGTGAGCCAACTTTAGAATACTTAGGTATCGTTCTGGATAGTACGTTGTCGTTTCTCCCCCATTTACGAAAGAAAAGGCAGGAAATTACACAACTTTCGCAAGACCTAGAAGTTTGCCTCAGCTTACGGAGGGGTAAACAAATTAATTCTGAAGATTTGGTACAATAATATCTTGGAGAAGAAAATCACGTATGCTGCAGCAACTTGGTTTCACCGGATAAGCAAAGCCCATGGGCTTCGTCTGATCTCATCAATACAATACCAATGCCTGTTATTAGTTTCACGTGCCTACAGAAAAACTTTGACGGATGCCCTTTGTGTTTTAACAGGTATTCCGCCCTTTGCACTTCAACTTGAATATATAGCAACAACAGGTAGAGTCTTACGTCTTGGAATCCCGACAGGAAATCAAGAAACAATATTTTACCAACCAAAAATGAAGTCAGATCAAGTTGAACCATTTAAAGAATATTTCTTTCAAATAGATCCAGAAAATACTCCACATGTAGAAATAAACATTTATACGGATGGTTCAAAGATGGAAGATGAAACGGCATATGCCTTCTGTGTGTATCAGAGAGGAGAGTTAATCCACGAGGATCAAACTAAGTTAAGTAAAGAAAATACTGTTTTTCAGGCAGAAGTCCTGGCCATAGAAGAGGCTGTGCTGTGGATTAGTAACTCCCCTCATAAAGAAGTATTAATACACTCGGACAGTCTCTCAAGTCTCTTAGCAATAGAAGATGTTTTTTCAAAAAATCTCATCGCAGTACAAATTATCAAACTACTCCAAGAAACAAGAAAAAAGATCTTCTTTAAATGGGTCCGTTGACATGTGGGTAATGTGGGAATGAGCATGCAGATTCTTTGGCAAAAGAAGCAACCAAAGCCACATCACATGCCAAATACAAATTCTTTCCCAACCCTCCTTCTTACTTGAAGAAGCTTCTAAAATCATCTCTACACGAACAATGACAGACCCGCTGGGACTATGGTACCACAGGACGGTACGCATACGCTTTAGCCCCAAAAGTCTCGGAAAAGAGAATCCTGCTGCATAGAAATCTTTTTCTGTTTGCCACTAACCACGGCCCATTTTCATCATATCTTTATAAATTTGACAGGGTTCCTTCTCCATTATGTGTATGCGGTCAGCGAGCTACATCATTGCATTATATCTTTAACTGTACCCTTACATCATATTACCATATAAGAAAATCTCCAAAAATTTCTTTGTCTCAGTGGTTGTCAGTGGTTTTGTCAAATCTATCATTTTGTCAAAAGATAATTGAATGTATGAAAGTTTTAGAAAACAACCATTATTTGTTTCAAAATGTTTTGCCATTTATAGATGATGATGAGAACGTATCTTAACAAATAGACAGATACCACCAATTCAAAATAAACTCTTAGCCACAAAGAACACGATTGAACTATAATTTAACTGTTGCAAGAACAATAGACTTTTGAACTTTTGTGTGTGTATATAATTATATAATATTCATCATAGTTATTCACTATTTTACCTATTTTTTTATATTCTACATTATTTTTAAAATTATGAATCTCTTTCTAATTTAGTATACATATACGTAGCTTTTATTGTATTTTTGCAGAACGCCCAGCTTTGCAGAGTAATTGAGCTTTTGCCGCTCCAACAAGTTTAAAAATCCTATTATCTATTATCTCATGATCTTATTAATTACAAATATCTAAATTTCTCTCGTAAACGCCCAGTAAAAATTGGGCTTTCCATCGTGTATATATTGTACTTATATTGTATTTAATCTTAATATTCTCAATTGGCTTTCCTGTAGGTCCCTTCGGGCCTTTTATTTATTAATTTTTTTTTTTTCGTGTGTGTGTGTGTGTGTGTGGTGACGGCGGTAGTAGAGAGAAACCGCTGGGTGGGGCTTGTGAGTGCTTAAGCCATTTGGTAGGCCTCCCCACCTAGCTGACCCCTGTATTCCAATTGCTCCTTCTATGCTGACAGGCATGCATTGCTCTTCGTGGATGTAATTTTCAGCATTTATTCAAAGTATAATACTTTCCAGTGTTGATGTCAATAAAGAGAAGTGTATATTTCCTGTGTTTGTGCATCAACGCGTCACTTGCGCTCATGCATTCCACTACAATAAGTGATTGTTAGAGTGTCTTGTACCAACCTTTAAAGTTTGCGCCATGAAGTCGGATCATCCTGTATATACACAATTTATAAATTTTCTCATTAAACAAGATTGTGTTTATTCTTTTGAAAAATAAATAAGCATTATTTATCCCGATCTGCATGAATTAAAACCAAACACGAAACCGACCGGAATTTCTAAAGAAACAAATTTATGACAAAGCGATCTGATTTGAACCGCTGGTCAAGTGTGAATCGAGTAAGAGCGAGTTACCCGATATCATCCAGGATATGACAACATCCATTTTAAATACCATTTTTGTCAATATCGTTTATTTTGACGCGCGTAAGGCAATAATACATTTAAATTTTTGAGATACCCATGTAAAAAAGCTAAACACAATACGACATATATTATAAATACTTAAAGTTGTTCTGTATAGCTTGAAGGCATTTTAAACGTTTGTGACAACTGGGAAATTTTTACAAAAATAGAATTAAAGCCTGTAAAGTAAAAAAAAAAAAAAAAAAAAAAAAAAAAAAAAAAAAAAAAACATGAAAACAGACAGTCAAACGTATCATATGAAACCTATATTTTAAATGATTTATCATTTTAAATAATAAATCATTTAAAAAAAAATTCATATGATAAATAACATTCTTAAATTACTTTTAATAACTATATAAGGAGTTTATTAGCTTAGACTCCTATAATTTTCATGAAATTAAATATACGATTTAAAACCACCCACACATGAATTGTAACCCAAAATAACACATTTTTAAATAAAATCAACTTTGTAGATTGTTTATGTCCAAATTGTCATACATAATAGCACATTGTAAATAGATTTTTATTTCAATGAAAGAATTAAGTGGAATCTTCAGATACAAAACACCTTCATTTTAGAATAGAAAATCTAAATTTCTAAATCACAAAGGAAGCTAAGTTAATGAATTCGGAGAACATAAGCTTTTTTGAAAAGGATTAGAAAGATATTTGAAATGTCAAAAGCTCACTTCATTGACCGTTTCTTTCTATACATATTTAATCCTACAACAATGGTAAAAATGGCAAACTTGTCGAAGAATACGACACAGCTTAATTTTAAACCAGGAGATTAAAATCTTTTCTATAGAATTAAAGATTTATCTCAATGACAATTAAATTGAATACTCTATATATACATTTTTGTCGCTTTTAATACTGCCTGTCAAAATAGTTCTATTCCATATTCATGCAGAGGTGCAAGAAGTTTTTGATGTTTAAGTAAACTGTTGAATTTTATATACTTTGAAAAAGTAATTTATATATAAGTTTTAATATGTAATTTTCTGTATTGTTAAATGTGAATTTGAAGGAAACATTCAAAGTTCAGTGAATGTATGAAGAGCTAATTACATTTACACATAATTTTAATGTATAATTATATTGCAGATTCTATTTAAAGTTCTATCTCAACATTAGTAGGTAACCCTAACACGTACAAGTAATTGCGTTTTTGTGGACTTTGGGTATCATATATATCAGTAATATCTAACAATTATGCTTCCTAGAAACATAAATTAGAGAAACAATAATTGTTTCAAAGCAATAAAATTGAAATAGCTAACAAATTACTCACTGGTGCAACAAAGGGAAACCCAGTAACTTAGTAGTCAGTACGCTGTCTGCCGCTCGCTGTCGCGAGTTCGACTTCCTTCTGGGCAAGGTTCATTCAACATTTCATCCCTTCGGCGTCGACAAAATCAGTACCAATCTTGATTGAGGACTAAATGCCGAGGATTGCATGTTAGGCTGAATATTTGTCCGTGACATATGCTGCATAGCACCTCGGGGCACAGGTTCTTGTAAATAGAGTTAGGCACTGTGCACTGTAGCCCCTGGTCCTTCATGAGTCGTATAGCCAAATGTTTAGGTTTAGTTAGGTGCACAAAAGGAGAGGGATTTAGGGGAAGCTAAAACACGTCCAGAAAACGGAAACTGGTGAGATGTAAAAAATCTTTTGAGTTAAGATGAATACATGATGCGTAAAAACACACAAAGAGAAAATTTGTAAAAGCCAAAAAGTATTTCTGTATGCAACTATTTTAAAGCTCCATAGTAAAACCCTTATCTTTATTTCAAAGAAAATTAAAGAAAGAGTGCGAATCGATAGTTGCAATTTACGTGTGTTCCTATTTTTGTTATTTCTTACTCTTTTTTTTCCGAGTAAAGACGAGGATCTTTTTGGGGTCTTGAAACAAATGAATGCTGCATTTATTTTAAATACTTGTGCTTTTCATTACTTCGTAATTTACACGTCAAGTAAATTTCACAGAACAAAATTACGCACAAGTTAAAAAATGAAAATGGTCATTTTATGAGTAACAATGTTTCAAAATCCTTCCGTATAATGAGTTTGATTGCGGCATAAAGGCAGTCTGAAAGGCCTTTGCTGAGCTAATTTAATGTAGTATTTACGCATATAAAATGCGTGCTTTCTTCCTAAACATTTTGACTTTTAAATGCTCTCTGTTCACTGTACACGGAATATTTCCAATATATATTTTAGACCGCATAAGCTTTCCTTAAACCACTGAATACAACATGCAAAACTGTGTTAATATAGATGTAATTAATGAAATGAAAGAAATAAGAGAGGAATGGGTGGCTAAATGCTGTAATTTTGGTAAGGAGTTATTATAATTTTTAACGCATTTTTATAATATTGTTATAATTTAGGTTCTCTGAGTTAGGTTTTCTACAAAATATTTATTTTTAAATCCTATTTGTGCATTTTGTACAATCACTTTTTCGATTTTAACTCTAAAAAAGCTGGTACATATCCTACACACGTTAAACATTTTAAAATAATGAACCACGTGAATATTTCAAAGACTTTGAAAAGGTATTATCAAATAAATATATATTTACGATCGAATTTTTTTTCTGCATCATAATCTATCTATAATCGTGTCTGAAAGGCATATATGAAGAAACTAACATGTTGTACTAATCCCGTAAACCTGAAACAATGTAAAAAGTAATAAAATCCGTATCTTAAAATCATTTTTATTGTATTTTTGGAAGATTTTAATGAATAATTTTCTTGATTAAAAATACGTTCAAAAATGAGTAACAGAAAATAAGGAAAGAAATCTTGTACCGTTTTTTAGGTGGATTTCATATGAAATACTACGTATTGGCGTCGTTCCTATGTTGGAATTTCTGAAAAATTTTTGCAGATCTACACCGATCATGACCCCTAGAACCCAAAACCACCCTCAGTAAAAAACTTAATCTATCTCTCTCTCTCTCTCTCTCTCTCTCTATATATATATATATATATATATATATATATATATATATATATATGTATGTATAACCATTAATTAAACATCACCGACCATCATCAAAAACCGCAATATTGTGAAATGACAATAAAAATGGATACCACAAACCTATAATATAGAACAGTATGTATAAAATAAAGTGCCTTATACATAATTACAATAAAATAATATGGAAGAAAAAAAGAAGAGTATGGATACCGAAAAAAATTGAAAAATTTATATATTGAATTACGTTTTCAAGAGTACAGAATTCAATGACATAAGCAAATCGGTTGTTTTCTGTGAAAATAAAAGCTAAAAGCTGAAAAAAAAATTTTCCCTGTACCCAAACAACCAATATGATCAAAAGAATAGTTTCAAGATGAAAACAGAACATTATCAAATGGCATGAAATGGAAAAAACAATACAACCCTTTACATATTTAATTTATAGCATAAAAAATAGAAATATTACGCCACATACCGAATAAAAACCCAGTTGATTTTCAAAATATTCTCCTGCACATGGTATCCAAGCATGATTAGATTAAGGTGAATAAAACAGTTAAGTTAACACAGAAATTAAAACTATGGATTCAGTTATTTCATTTTGAAATACCGTGATAAAATCAATTAATATAATATAAATATAAAATAATTACTTTATTTAAAATACCTAAAAAACACTTTTAAATTGTTTAATTTCAATTTTACAATATTGCCAATATACAGCATTTAATACCACCTGGTGTATAAAATAATAATTATTACTTTAATAGAAGCTTTAAGAGACAAAATTTTTTAGTGCTGCCATCTATTATAATATTTTAAAAACAATTATTATTATTCAACTGTCACAATAAGAAAATAATAAAAGCTAATGAAATCAAAATATATCATCTGCATTACCACACTAATCTTAATATATAAATAATAATCTACTATATATCATTATTAAAAAAAATTAATAAATTAATTGTTAATAAAATGCTTTCAATATATTCTATTACCAAACCCATTTAATTTACATCGAGAAAGTAAATAATTTTATAATATTGATAATATATAGAATATAGCTATATGCTATAACTTAAAATAAATTATATATAATATAGATATAAAAACTTTAAGAATTACTGTTAAATTTAAATAATAAATTAATAAAATAAACAGGGGGAAAAAAAGAATGTTTATAGAATATTGTCATATTCTAAAATTCCCAATAGCCTAAAGATTACATATATAGTGTGTAGATTATCTTCATATTAGCCAAAAAAAAAGCTAAAAAATATGATTGTGACAATCAAACACATTAAACCGATAATTAATCATGGAATACAAAGTCGAAAATAAAACAATATTAAAAAGTATAGAGGAATAATAATGAAAATCAATTACCCAATTTTAATACGAACAGTATAACATTAGTTATATCAAATAAACTTATATGCATATTAATCACTATAAAGATGGTATACTATTATTAATTAATAGGACATTGTCCTGAGTAGACTAAAATTTAAAAACATGTTAATTTTGAATTTGATTAAAAAAGCTAAATTTAATATGAATTGAAATAATAAAAATGTCACCAATTACATATAAAACATCAAATCAACATCCATATAAAATGCGTAATAGAAATGTAGTTATAATACAAAAGACCCATCATTTTTTTTTAAAATTAACCATTGCGTATTATCCAGACAACTCCACCCTCTTCCGTACTCTAACATCTACCCACCCAACCATCCTATAGTAATTGCTTATTATTATTTTACAATTTTTAATTTTTTATATAAATATTTTTTTTATTTTATAAATTTTTTTGTAGTTTTGTTTACGCATGGTTTTTTTTTTTTTTTTTTTTTTTTTTTTGTGATCATGTAAGATCATGTAAGTACTAATTGTATATTAATGAATATATGATTTTTTTTGGAAAACCATGATTTAATGCCTCATAAATTAGTTTTTTTATGTTATTGTTAAATAGATTAGAAGAACATAAACTTTTTATTCTATATAAATGATTAAGTATTATATTTCGATATACAGAATGATGAAGACAAGATTTAAAATTTGTAAACGTATTAACTTTGAATTTAAATTCTTTACATTTATCATATAAATCTATTATATATATATATATATATATATATATCAAATAACTTTAAAGTTTTTATTACTTCTAAAAATCGGACCAAAAATGTATGTACGACAGATTTTTGATAAAATTAAAAATGTGCTCAAGGGGAGCAAAAAATAGAATTTTGGGGAGAAAAAAATTCCTAACTTCGTCAATTCTCAAGATATCAAATCCAATTAATTTTATTATACATTTACTTAATGTTATCTACAACTTTTATATTCACAAGATTTTGATAGGACCAATTCCTACAGCAAAAAAAAAATTAAAAACGAAAACCAAAAAAAGGGGGGTGAAGAAGAAAAATTTCCATAACTCCGTCAATTCACAAGATATAAAATCCCCATGAATTTGTCATATATCTTCTTAATATTGTCTTCAACATTTATATAGATAAGTTTTTGATAGGACCAATTCTTTCAGTAAAAACAAATTAAAAATACATAGCGGTTGAAGAAAAAAATCATTAAGGTTGTATTCAAATCCAAACTGCTTATTTTCTTACTCATTTTTAAATTCATTTTTGCTCTCAAACGCATTCAATTGATTAGATTCTCTTCTTCAGAAACTATATAATGTACTGTAATGATCGATTTTTTGATAGAGGCAGAATATATTTCAAAAAATGATGTCAAAGTGGGCATTTTGAATAAAATTTCCCGACGCGATTGTGTTAGAAACGAAATATATTGCCCTACTGAGAAAACAATTGTTTATTAATGAAGTTTCAATTAATTAAAAGAAAAAGAAAAACACATATCGCTTATAAATCTTTTCAAAAATCACGTCAGCAAGTTTCGTATTTTTTCTATTAAAAATGAATCTGAAAATGTGGCAGAAAATTTCGAGTTGTTGAGCATCGAAAAGTATTTTTTTCAATACCACCTTAACATGATTCAGATAAAACCAGCTATTATATAAAAATGAAATAAAAACTCGTCAAAAGCGGCCAGATAAAAGTGTTAAAGTGGATTTATATCTAATCATGATTTAGTTTTTGTTGGTGTAATTAATATACTTAACTTTGAAATCTACCTCCGCCTGTAGGACGGGCCGGCAGGGATTTTTTTCACTTGTGTTTTCAACTGAAGAGAAAACATTTTGTATATACATTTGTTTGATTTTTTTCGAAATAAAAGACTTGTCGTCTTTAAAGCATGAAAAAAATATTACATCTTACAGAATAAAATACTGCTCACAATCTTTGAAGGCAAAAAAGGCGCACACTTTCTAAGTTAATGACTTTATTTATATTCCAGACATAAGTTGCTGTTTTTGTTTTTTTGTTTTTGACAAAAAGATGATTGTATTATTCAGTTTAAATATACATGATCTACTTTAAAAAAATCTTTAAAGAATATATTTGAAATTTTCAAATAGAAACTGACTTATATAATAACCCTATTTCCTAAAGTATTTTACGCGATTGACAAGAATGTAGTCAAAGAGCCTATCTATTAACATATTTACACTTTTTTTTTTTTTTTGCTCTTCTAAGAATTGCTCAAAAGGGCATTTAAAAAATATGTATCTATTGAAACTGATTGTAAATCAAATTTATGAAGTTATCATGTTTATCTTTTCCTTCTGTATGGTGATTCCAATAAGGATTTTTTTTCTGTATTTTGAAAAAACTTACTATAGCAGGAGGGGGGAGGCAGAAGAAGAAAAATACATTTTTTCCAGCCGCTTTTATATATAAAAATATTTTCTCTACTTTTGTTTAACTGCAAGTTAAAAAGCATTTTTTTACCAAAAGAAACAAAAGGAAACACACATAAAAAAGGAAATTTCAGATCAGAAACTAAAATAGCTCTGTAAGGTTAAAGATCAGTTACTTTTTACACATTACAAAAAAATTTTAATATGTCCATAAAATAGAGTAATAAAGGAATTTTTTTCCTGTTTTAAATTTCTAAATTTAAAATTTATTATTTGTTTTCTTTATTAATCTATCTATAATCGTGTCTGAAAGGAAAATATAAAGCAGTTAATACGATGTACTAAATCCGTGACCCTAAAGCTATATGAAAACTAACAAAATCAATATCTTAAAATAAATTATTATTGTATTTTTGCAAGATTTCGATGTGTAATTTTCCCAATTAAAAATATGTTAAAAAATGAGTAATGGGAAAGAAATCTTTTACCAAGAAAAAAAAAAATATTTTCTACTATATATGTTTGTTTGTTTGTTTGTTTTTTCAAAATAAAAGACTTATCTTCTTTAAAAAAAAAATCCTACAGAATAAAATACTCATCATAATCTTTGACGGCACTTTAAAAAGTACATACTTTCTACGTTAATGAGTTTATTTATATTCCAGACATAAGATTTTTTTATGACAAAAAGGTGATTATATTATTCAGTTTAAATGTGCATGTACTACTTTAAAAAATCTTTAAAGAATATATTTGAAATTTTTAAATAAATGAGGACTTATATAATAATTCTATTTTCTTATATATTTTTACGCAATTGGTAATAATGTAGTCAAAGAGACAATCTTTTAACCAGGGTTTGCAAGGTTTTGGACACAACGGTAAAAACCACGGTAAAATCCATGGTTTAAACCGTACTGTCCAAAATCTTACTGTCTTAAACTGTCCAAAACTATATTTTGCAGTAAAATTATATTTATCAGAACAATGCTAAAAGTTTTAAAAAATTGGCAAAAAGATTACAATACAAAAATACCAATTTAGTATTAACAACCTAATTACCCTACGTTATACTACCTAACAATTTAGTAGTAACAACCTAATTGACCTACGTAACAAAGTATTTACATTAAAAAGATATAAAATTTAATTATGTATCATAATTTTAATATTATTCATTTAAATAATAGTAGTTAATAGAAGTACTAACGATTTTTATGAAGAATACATTCTGATTCTGTTACTGAATGTCCCGAGAGTTGTTACTGGAAAAAATTGATAAACGGAGTTCAGGTTCAGCCTACTGATTAAACCAGCTTACTGCTGGCAGCTATGTATATGTGGATATTAAGAAATAGTACAAATAAAAATAATTGATTTTGTTTGATTATGAGATATTTAGATATCGACTATTATTATAAAACTATATTATATGACTTATTATAACAACACTATTTAACTCTTAAGAAATAGAATGTTCACTAGAATTAGATTAAATTCATAATAAAAATACATATTTTAAAAAATAACTTCTAGATTTTAAATTAAATATTTGTGTTTTCTTTCATTATCCTATAATCTAGAAAAGATAATTTACAATGAAACATTATTTAAAAGAAATTGCTTTGTAACATTTTCTTGCACAAAAATTGAAACAAAAGCAAATCTCCCCTCCCTATACTACATGTGTGGTATTATTATAAAGAATTTCTTATTATTATGACTCAATTTTAACAGAAACAGAACGTTTTATGTTACACAGATATTAGAAAAATTTGAACTTTTTTTCATTTATCAAAGAATTAAATGGAATGTTAGTAAAATATATTGTGAGATATTTATATTTATTCATATGTTTAATAAGTGTACAGTGGTTACATGTGGAATGTTGCTTTTTTTAAGGTTTTGGACACTTTAATACAGTTTTGGACGCTTTAGTACAGTTTTAGACACTTTAGTACAGTTTTGGACAGTAAAACCCACATGTCCTGTCCAAAACTAGTTTTGGGCGTCCAAAACCCCAACCCTGAATATTTACATTTTTTTCGATTTTGTAAGAAATACTCAAAAAGGCATGTAAAAACAAAAAAAAAAAGTCAAAATGAATTTTAATCCACTTCAAGAAATTATCACGTTTATATTTCCTTCTGTATGGTGATGCCAATTATTTTTCCTTTGTTGTTTTTTTCTTTGTATTTTAAAGCACTTATAGTGGAGAAGGTGGGGAGGAGAGTAGAAGAAAAAGATATTTTTCCAGCTGCTTTTATATATAAAAATATTTTCTCTACTTTTGTTCAACTGCAAGGTAAAAGGCATTTTTATTTACTAAAAGAAACAGAAGGAAATTTCAGATCAAAAAGCAGTTAAAACTAAAATAGCTCTATGAGACTGAAGATAAGTTACTTTTTACATTAAAAAAAATCTTTAGATAGGTCCATATAATACAGTAATAAAGGTACATTTTTTAAGTTTTAAAATTCACAAATTAAAAATTAAAAATTTATTCTCTTTATTAATATATATGTAATTGTATCTTAAAATCACACAAGAAGCAATTAACAGGGTGTACTAAACCCGAGATACTAAAACAATATAAAAACTAACAAATCCATTTCTTAAAATCCTTTATTACTGTATTTTTGTAAGATTCAAATGAAGAATTTTCCTTATTAAAAATGCTTTCGAAAATGTGTAATGAGAAAGAAAAAAAAGGAAATAAATCCTTTACCTTTTCTCACTCGAGGTTTTTAAAAGAAGAAAAAAACGTTTTCTATATGCGTTTCTTTGATTTTTTTCAAAATAAAAGACTTTTCTTCTTTAAAACATGAAAAAAATGTTACATCTTAGAGAATAAAATACTGCTCACAATCTTTGACTTCACATAAAAAGCAAATACTTTCTACGTTAATGAGTTTATTTATATTCCAGACATAAGAATTTATTTTTTGTATGACAAAAGGGTGATTGTATTATTGAGTTTAAAGATACATGTTCTACTTTTAAAAAATCTTTAAAGGATATATTTGAAATTTTCAAATAGAAGATGAATTATATAATAACCCTATTTCATAAGATATATTATGCGATTAAATATAGTCAAAGAGACCATCTTTTAGCATATTTACACTTAGAGTCTAAGAGGCCATCTATTAACATATTTACAACTTTTTCGCTTTTCTAATAATTGCTTAAAAAAGCATTTAAAATATATATTTTAACTGAATTTAAATCCAATTTACGAAACTTTCATGTTTATGTTTTCCTTGTGCATGATGACTCCAAAGAGATTTTTTTTTTTTTAGCAGGGGAAAGAGGTGGGAGAAGAAAAAAAATCTTTTTTTTTTAAATTAAAGAAACTGAAGGAAATACATATAAAAAAGGAAATTTCAGATCAGACACAGTTGAAAATAAAATAGCTCTATGAGGTTGAATATAAGATACTTTTTATATTAAAAAAATCTTTAAATAAGACCATATAATACATTAATAAAGGTAACTTTTTTATGTTTTAATATTCACAAATTTAAAATTTAAAATTTATTATCTTTATTAATATATCTATAACCATGACTGAAAGGCACACATGAAGCAATTAACGTGGTGAATTAAACCCGAGACACTGAAACAGTATGAAAACTAACAAATCCATTTCTTAAAGTCCTTTATTACTGTATTTTTGTAAGATTCAAATGAATAATTTTACTTATTAAAATTCTTTCGAAAATGTGTAATGGGAAAGAAAAAAAGGAAGTAAGTCCTTTACCTTTATCTCACTCGAGGTTTTTAAAAGAAGAAAAAAAAATTGTATGTACGTTTGTTTCATTTTTTCAAAATAAAAGAATTTTCTTTTTTAAAATATGAAAAAAATGTTAGAGAATAAAATGCTCCTCACAATCTTTGACTTCACATAAAAAGCAAATACTTTTTACGTTAATAAGTTTATTTATATTCCAGACATGAGAACTTATTTTTTGTATTACAAAAAGTTGATTGTATTATTGAGTTTAAATATACATGTTCTACTTTAAAAAATCTTTAAAGAATATATTTGAAATTATTTTCAGGTAGAAGATGTCTTATGTAATAACCCTATTTCCTAAGATATATTACGAGATTGAGTAGGCCATCTATTAACATATTTACACTTAGTCAAAGAGGTCATCTATAAACATATTTACACTTTTTTTCGCTTTTCTAAGAATTGCTCAAAATGCATTTAAAATATATATTGAAACCGAATTTAAATCCAATTTACGAAATGTGCATGTTTATGTTTTCTTTGCGTATGGTGATTCCAAAGATATATATATATAATTTTAAATCGCTTATAGCAGGGGGGGGGGGGGGGGAGAGGAAGAAGAAAAATACATTTTTTCCAGCCCCGTTCATGTATAAAAATATTTTCTCTTCTTTTGTTTAACTGCAAGATAAAATACTTTTTTTTTATCAGACAGCAGTTGAAACTAAAATAGCTCTGTGAGGTTGAAGATAAGTTACTTTTTACATTAAAAAAATCTTTTGAATAAGACCATATAATACAGTAATAAATGTATCTTTTTATGTTTTAAGATTCACAATTTTAAAATTTAAAATTTATTATCTTTATTAATATATCTATAATCGTGTCTGAAAGGCACATATGAAATAATTAATATGGTGTACTAAACCTGAGACACTGAAATAAATCCTTTGCCCTTTTTTCAGTCGCGTTTTTAACTGAAGAAAAAAACATTTTGTATATACGTTTGTTTGATTTTTTCAAAATAATAGACTTTTCTTCTTTAAAACGTTCAAAAATATTACATCTTAGAGAAGAAAATACTCCTCGCAATCTTTGATTTCACATAAAAATCAAATACTTTCTACGTTAATGAGTTTATTTATATTCCAGATATGAGAACTTATTTTTTGTATTACAAAAAGTTGATTGTATTTTTGAGTTTAAATATACATGTTCTACTTTAAAAAATCTTTAAAGAATATATCTGAAATTATTTTCAGATAGAAGATATCTTATGTAATAACCCAATTTCCTTATATATTTTTACGCGATTGACAAGTGTGTAGTCAAAGAAGCAATCTATTAACATATTTTACACATATTTTTCAGTTTTCTAAGATTTACTCCAAAAGGCATTTAAAAAATAAAAAAGATTGTGAATTAAACTGAATTTAAATGAAAACTGTATTTAAATCTATTTCATGAAATTATCACGTTTATGTTTTCTTTCTGTATGCTGATTCCAATAAACAATTTTTGTACTTTATAGAACTTATAGATGTGGGTGGCGGGAACAGAAGAAAAAAAAAATACATTTTTTCCAGCTGCTTTTATATATAAAAATATCTTCTTAACTTTGTTTAAATGAAGATAAAAGGCATCTTTGTACTAAAAGAAACATAAGGAAATACTCATAAAAAAGGAAATTTGAGATCAGAAAGCAGTTTAAACTAAAATAGTTCTGTAATGTTCAAGGTAAGTTACTTTGTACTATGTCCACAAAATAGAGTTATAAAGGAATTTTTTTTTAAATATGTTTTACTATTCATTATTTATTCTCTTTATTTCATTTTTTCATTTAAAATCCAGATGAAATGGCTATTTAGATTAAACAAAGAAAATCTAAAAAAAAAAACACTATTAGGCTTAAAAAAAAAAAAAATAGTGGATGAGAAAAAATGTGGTTGACTTGTATGAAATGAGAAGTGTGCATTAGAAGAAACGAAAATTCATGCATCACGGCATAGATTATGAAACGCTTTCCAATACTATCGGAATAACGTTAAGAAATTATATGTTTGTTCATACTATGAAATGAGATAGCTAAAGACAGATTAAAAAAAAAAAAAAAAAAAAAAAAAACTCATTTTTATCAATTGCTGTCTTTAGACGGCAACGTGTGCGAATTCCTTCGTGCAATCCTGTTTACGATCTACAATGCTCGTAAAACACTAAAAATTGTTCAAATTTTTAAAAACATATCACATGTGAAAACGTAAATTCGTGGGAAAAAAGTACCCCCCCCCCCCCTAAATCTGCAATTAATTATAATAGAAGAAAGTTACTAGTACCAATGGATTGTTAATAAAGACTACTTTGAAAGATGTATATAAAATTTGATTAGGGGGCCATCTACAAATCAAAACCAGACCAAACCTTGTTTTTTTTCAATGGCAACACCCAATTTTGACAAAATATTTTAAATTCTCGGTTCAAACTATGTTTAGAATCAAAATTTCTAGTCATTTAAATAATAACTTTTGGAATTATAAACACTCAAAAATTAGAGCTTCTAACGTTAAATTACATTTTCATTAAAAAGTACAGTTTCATTAAAATACATTCTCGTATTTTTATGAATATGCCTTGAAATTATATTCCTAATGTGATAATTTTGTGTTTTGTTATAATACTAAAAAACACAAACATAAATACATTGAATTTGTAATTTTAAAAATTTTATAATATTTATGAATTATTAAATTAATATTCGAAAAAAAATATGAATTGCGACCTACAATTTTTTTCGTTATTTATATTTATCATGTCCTGCTTTATGCGAATTCTAAATTTCAAATTTTTCTTTCAAGTAGTTTTCGAATTATCATTAAAAAACGTCAAAATGGGGGTTTA
This sequence comes from Maratus speciosus, assembly GCA_963932465.1. Lineage (NCBI taxonomy): Eukaryota > Metazoa > Arthropoda > Arachnida > Araneae > Salticidae > Maratus > Maratus speciosus. Next base: position 514,394,837 of record OZ010786.1, on the reverse strand, counting down.
AGGGCCGTCTATGACGCGCAGAAAAGCATACTTTGAAAATTATATTTTACTCATTTTATTGACATATTTGGGCTGGCAATACTCGAAACATATTAAGCGTGTGAAATGGTCCCATTGGCCAGAAATAATACATTAATAGAAGTGACATAGTCATTCTGTAGCACTTCAGAAATCGAGTATCGAACTTCAATTTGGATACAGCCCCTAAAATAGGCTCATTTTAAAATAATTAATTTCTCGGAAAAGAATCGTACGAATTTCGTGAAAATTTGGATTCAGGCTAAGGGTGTAGAATTTATTTATGGTGTCAAACTTGGGTATTGCTATTGAAAAAGAAAAAAAAAAAACAAAGTTTGGGTTCGTTTCTATATGTAGATTATCCCTTAAGCAAATTTTATATAATCATTTAAAAGTAGACCTAATTTCCATTCACTTGGTTCCTGTAACTTTCTTCTTCAATAATTTGTTGCAAAGTTAGCAAAGAGTGTTTACTTTTTTTTTTTCCCACGACTGTACATCAGAAAGTTGCAGCTCATAGTCAACCCCTATAACCGTATTCTTTTGAGTGTCTCTGTAAATAAAATATCAATTTTACGTATTCTATAACATAGAGAAAATTTTTGTAGTGTGTTCCGAGAAACGTCAATTTAATTGAAATAATGTAACATCATTAAAGTACACTGTGAACGACCCCCCCCCACCCCATAGGTAATAATGCAATGGAATGTGCTGTCTGTAAGCTAACTGTAATTGGCACTAACTCTATATATAAAGCATCCTTCTGCTCACTTCAGTAAGGCATATCAATTTCATCATGTTTGAAATAGTGTAAAATTATTAAAATTCATTAAAACGATTTTTCTCCACTGACCGTAATCAAACGGAATACGTTTGAAAGTCCCAGTAAACTGACCGTAAATGGTACACACATCACTTCCAATATTGAACATGTCATGGTAATCCTCAATAACGTATGCCAATTAAATGACAATCCAAGTAAAATAGTGTTTTATTTAAAAGAAAAACTACTTTTACCTTGCTACCAACTATTCGTTATTTATTTATTTATAGATTGTTATTAGTACAGTACTTAAATTCACAATTTAAGTTTTTTTAAATTATCACTTAGCTCATAATTTTAAAATCTATATTGTTAACGGCAAACATCATCTATTCTTATTAATTTAAAGTATTGGTATTGCTAAATCTTTTTTTAAGCATTATTTCAATTTTTAAAACGGTTGCAAGATTTAGAGTCGTAGAAATAAATGTTTACGTATTCTTAGGGTTCCGTACTTAAACCTTAAACGGAAACGTGAAAATACCGTGCACAAGCAAAGTGAGACTACTAAATTTTAAAAACTGTTGTAAAATTTAAAAAGAAAATAACACTTAATAAATTTACTAAACAGCGAACTTAAACATTTAATATTTAATAGTAATGCATTAAAAGGACCAATTTTTTAATATAACAACATAAAAATAAGTTTTGAATGTCGGAGAAAGAAAATATTTTAAAATTACACATTATAGTTCAAAAGATTACATTTTCAACATAATAATTAAATAAATGCAAATATTTTTACATATTACGGTACAGTATGAATTAGAAAAAAATATTAAGCAGTAAAATTAACAAAACATTTAATAGTAAATATTGCAGCATGTTCTAAATATCTGCATTTTTTATGCATTTTCTGACAACGTTGAGTCCGTTTTGTCTTCATAGTTTATATATTCATCATCTGAAATATTTTCAAAATCGCTTACGTCACTTCGTACTTTATCAATCCCTCTCAAAATAGTTTCTTTAATGTCTTTATCACCATAGCCTACCCGCTTTGACGGACCCGCCATTTCAATATCCCAAACCAAAAAATTACGTAAACGGAAACAAACCGTCTGACAGACTGCGTTGAAAATAATATATATATATTTTCAATAACTAAAAATGTGCAGGTGTTCCAAATGGGTGGGGAGCTAGAGGACTAATTGCGTGAGGATTAGATTACATGATAAGATTGAGGAGACGTTCATTTTTGTGTAATGGGTAGATATGTAGACCCAACCATCTCACAGACGGTAAGTTTCCGGTGAAAATGTAAAAACGGAACCATTATAAGGTACTCCTGTGTCTGTCTGTCACAGCCATTTTACTCGTAAACTATGGAACGTAGAAAGTTCAAATTGGGGGAATTAATAAAGACAATTGAGCCACATATTTATAGATTATTAAACATTTACAAATACTTTTAGGAAAAATTTAGAGGGGCTAATTATGTTACTTAAAAAAAAAAAAAACTTTTCTTTGCATATAGTGTGGGGTATTGCGTGAAAGCTTTCGTAAAGCTGAACTCAAAAATACAATTCATTTAATTTTGGGTATTATATTTTTTGAGATATCGTTGAAAATGAAGTGTAAAAATATGTCCCCCCCCCCCTCCATCTATTTACGAATCTACTGAAACTAAAATTATGAAAAATTTAAAGGTAGTAGAGGTTAACTTAAAACTTGAAGGAAAATTATAGTGATTATGCTAGGTCGCATAGTTTTTGAGAAAGGCGCATTTTTCCGTGACACACAAATTTCAATTTGCAGGCATTCAGCAAAGGTGTTGAAGAGCGTTGGAGGTACCTATCGTAGCAGAAGTATAAAAGCATTGTTGATAATGATTTTTGAAAAAAATCGTCGGTAATTAGCTGAGATATTAACCCTTAAAGACACGGATGATTCGGACATGCATAAATACAGGGGAAGCGTACTCTATGTACCATCGGCTTTTAAAGTCTAGATAACAACTTTTAATGATATGTTTGTGTAATGCAATGCCCAGTATCAGTATAAAAGCAATAAATCTCAAATTGTTAAAAAGAGGCTAATTTAATTAGAATTAATCACATAAATAATATGGGATTCGCGACTAGTTTGCACTGAGTAGATCTCTCAATACGCCTTCCGTGTCTTTAACTATAATTAAAAACCTACCTGGAGAAGCGCGGCATGGAACAAGGCGGCGTTGCAACCTTGCGACCTCCTTTCGAAGCGCGCTTAACAAAATGCCAAGTTTAAACTTTGAACAAGCGTTTTGTTTTAGCTACACTGTAAAAAGACAAGTTTATTACGACACTGAATTTAGTTTTATGAAATATCAAATGAAGTTTAAATATTCACCACTTTTATTGCCAGTGTTGAATTAAGTTAATCATTAACAGATTGGTATAAGATTTAAATAAGAGTTATAAGGAATAGCAATGTTTGATATTATTTAGGCTTCATACCTCTTTGAACGTTTACGTTATACGCATTCATACTTTTCCAGTATATATACAGCTATATCAAACCCTTTATTGCATAGTTTTTTACAAAGTCTTATTTTTCTTTTAGTAACGATTTTTTTTAATAAAATAGTTAATAATGCATATGTTTATTGTACGGAACGTCTGAGCCCGAGTAATACTCCCACTTGACCGTTTATTTTTATATATTCTTATTTAAAAAAGTGGATAACTTATCTCAGCAAAATTAGATGAATTCATTACTAGAATTAATTTTTTTTCTTGGAAGGGGGAGGTCGAAAATAAACAAAATACGACTATTTTTACTATGATTTCTATTCTCAATTATATTATAACTGTTCAAAAGTATTCCTTTGCCTATGCATATATAAAATGTACATTATAATTCAAAAATAGATATACTACCTGTGCAATAGATATGGAATACCTTGTTAAAATTATAGCATTTTATTATTTTTCTTCTCTTTTCTTCCCTTCATTTTTTCTTCTCTTGATCACTGAAGTACTTTGAAGAAAACTTGTGGTAGATTTTTATAAAATTTTTTCATTTCTTTTCTGGCTATTTTCAGAGCTAAACTCGCTAATTTCTCTCATATTCATGTGGTTCAGATTCCCCTGTTCAAATAATGTATATTCAAATTGTGTTTCCTATCCCTATAAAGTAAGATGATGTTTTTGTCAGAAAATAGAATGAAATTTGCCGTTTAAATCCTTCGAAATCAATGGATTATAATTCAACATGTAATTCATTTATCGAAAAGTATGGAACAGTATTTGATTTGATTTCAGATCATTTCAGAAATCATAACTGCGAATTTCATACCTTTCAAGGTGTCTCAAGAATCTTAAAGTTGGAAAAAATGAAAAAAAAATGTCCATATTAAAAAATTAATATCTTTAAATCTATACGACTTTAAAACACTATTTTTAGTGGGATGAAATATATAAGTGTGTTCTTTCATTTCATGTAATTAAAAAATTGCAAGATGCAGAATTAGCATTTATATGGGGTTACAAACTGCCAGATATTTGACGAGCAGAAAAATTGTATAACAACTTACATTCAGGATTTCAAAATAAATTTCGCAACTAGAATGAAAATTTTGGTATCTACTTATACTTCAGATTATAATAATTACCCTGAACCTAAATAAATTTGTATTTAAAACATTTTTATATTTTTAATACAAAATTGTATTTAGCTAACGCAAATTTTTGAAATTTTCAACAGTGTAATCACTTTAAAAAAATTTCTGAACAATAAACGAAATTTTAGGTTCAGTTTACACAGACTAACATGAAACATATGATTGGAAAAGTTCATGAAAAATTAATGAGAATTTTTTTAGATACAGTGCGTTTTATGCACAAAAACGTCATTTGAAGAAAAATGACTTCAAAGTTTCGGAAACGCCGCTTCAGCTACACTGTAAAAAAAATTCCGCAACGTTCCTGGGAAAAAATGGGCAGCTGAGTTGCCCATTATTTCCAAGAAACATTTCTTGAAAATGACTGGAACTTTACTGTATAGGTTAAAAACTTTCTACAGAAATGCCAGTAAGTTTTCTGCGAAATACCAGGAATATTTCTGTTGACAGCAAAACATTACTGACATTTCACAGCATGCGGGATCCGCAGACGATTTTTACATTTCCAGTTGACAATTTTCGCTTTATTATCATTATTTGTTAGAATGAAAAAATATTTTGAAATTGACATAAAAATTATTATTTATAATTTACACGAAAAAATAAATTTTCAGTTAAAATTCAATAAAGTAAATATATATACGATATATTGTTTCTGAACTTTGTTTAAAATATAAAAATATATGAATGTCAATAATAATTAGAAAAAAAAATCTAGACATAAAATATTTTGGATTTTCGTCAGTAATTATGTTAGTTTACAAGTTAGATAAAATACATATAAATTTTCATGAAAAAAAAAAAAAAAACTAAACGTAATTGCATATTTTTCCGAAAAAAAAATCAAATTTGCAGCAATTCAAAATGTCAAATATATATCATATTCAAATCAAATTGTAATAAAGTGTTAAAATATAAAATTATTTAAAAAAGAAAAAAAAAGTCAAGAGGTAGCATCGAACTCGGGCCGTACGGGTGGCGTGCGAGCCTTCTGCGTCCACACCACGAAAGACACGTTGAGAGCTGCAAACTAATGGGTATTTGAAACGTATGCTAAACCTCGGCATCTAATTTCTGAAAATCTAAGACCCATTTGAAGAAATCCTTTCACAAGAATAATTAGAGATAAGAACTCTAAAACATACTTTAAATTAATCAAAATCGGTGAGGATCATGTTTGATGATCCCCTGGTTAATGGAGATCCAAATAATAGGTGTATTTTTTTTACACGGTCTGCTCGTTAAACATTCCACAGACAAGTACGAGAGATAATCTCTTAGCGATGTCACAGAGGTATTGTATTTTCATCTGAATTGTCTTGACAATAGAGACGTAAAGGATTATGTCGTCTATTGATTTATTTGCATTCCATATTTATTTTTTTACATTCATTTAAGGAATCCGTTTTCGACACTCGCGCACGAGCAACGGATTATAGCAAAAAAATAATAAATGGCGGCCGCAGCGTTTTGCTGTTTCCAGCTTCTGTTCAGGAACGTTTCAGATAAGAAAACCAGAATTTCACAGGAAAGAGCTAAATTATTCTGAAAACCTGAGAAAAGGCGAAACGTTCCTGGATTTTACATGGAACATTACCATTTTTTTACAGTGTATTTGACGCGTAAAATTAGGAGTTAACACCGAAAAATAATTTAATTTCAAACATTTTGAAGCTTCAAGAGTCCTGAGACCCCTCAAATAAAAATGGCTTCATAAATACGTCAGCAATGTCCGTAAATCATACGAAATCAATGAATTATACTCAATTAGTAATGCATTTATCCAAAAGTACGAAACACTATTTGATTTCAGATCATTTCAGAAATCATGCGAATTTTATACCTTTCTAATAAAAATGGCTCCGTAAATGTGTCAGAAATGTCCGTAAATCATTCGAAATCAATACTCAACATGCAATTCAATTATCGGAAAGAATGCAACACTATTTTATTTCAGATCATTCCAGAATTCATGTCTGCGAATTTCATGCCTTTCAAATAAAAATGACTCCATGAATGCTTCAGAAAGTTTTGTGTAGTTAAGTGGGGGAATATAATCTGTGAGAAAAGACATTACATTTTGCTATGATTTTCGTGGTTTACAATTAGTTGCTTCCTTATATATATCATTACAATTTTCTAATATTTAATAAAATTATGATATAAATACATGCTGTAAATATAATAAATCCCATGTCTCGAAAATTCATAAGATGTTGTATTACATAACAAACATCAGTGAACTCTGTATGCTTTATTTTCATTTCTGTATCACATATACAATTCACATAAAATTCAATAATCTATCAAAATGCAGCGATATATCCTTTTCCTTTTTGATAATTTCGTTTAAAAAATGCCATTAAACATGTTTTTCTGTTCTGTTAGAGAGAAGATTTTCTCAAAGAGTTTTTGTTCCTGCATCTAATCAAAACATGACCAAATTTTTAGGTTTGTTTTGTTTCGTTTTACATTTTATTTTGAGGTATACGGAAAAAATTAAATTACCATAAATGGCTAATAATTCCTAATAGTAATTTTTACTGCTTGTAAATTGTATATCATGGTGGTTCTGTAGTTTATTAAGGTATGTAAGACTTTTTTAAAATTCAACATCATTTGCTTTTATCTCATAAATCATTCTTATAGTCACAAATTTTAAATTCAAATGTGATTTAATAAAATTTTGATATTTTGTTAATTTTTTTTTACGGTGTATAAGATAATTAAATATATAAGGTGATCAAATACAAATCCTTATTGCAATGCTTTTCAGTGCTATTAGTTTATAAATCGTTAACCATATATGAAAAATTTTGCTAAATGCTTAAAAAAAAAAATCCGTTTGAAATCTATTTTAAGTGTAAAGTATGCTTTTCCTCGTTTAAAAAAAAATACATCATGATGTGGTTAGAATTTTGAAAAAAATGATTCAAAGAAATCTTACGGGAATAAACTAACTATTTTTATATTGTTATAAAAATGTATTAAATTTGTAAAACATCTTATTTTAATTTATCTTATTGCTTGTTGCCTTTTTCTTCTATATAATATAAAATAAATTTGATTTGTTGCAGTGAGAAAAATAATATTACTATAAGATTTTCAATCGAAAAAAAAAACTTAATAAAAAAATCATATGGAAAGCTTTCTAGTTAGAAATACATTAGTTTTCAGAAAATTATTGGAAATCTTTAAAAATTTGCTTAAGCTCTAGTTCAACAAACTTCTGTTGGTGATTTAGAAAATGCTTTTATCGTAATCATTGCAGCTTGTTCTTTTTCATTCCTAAAGATGCTTCACAGCTGACGGTAAATTTTGCATCCTAGGAGAAGAGGGGTTTTTTTCTGCGTAATAACATTAACTAATCTTTTTCTTTTTAACTGTAACTAATATTTTTAGTTTAAAATTCCTATGTACTGATAGCATATACATATGTAGATATATCGAACTGATAAACCGATTAATTATGCAAAAAAATTAAGACATTTTTGAATTTGCAAAATGTTTAAAATATTTCAATGTTTTCTATTCATTTCGCGTTAGCAATTACGTGTGAAAATTTTCATAATTTATTATTAAGAGGAGATACGAAAGAAAGGCCATGCTTTAGAAAATTTTGTGGTTTTCAATAATTATATTAAGTTTTAGGGAATTTGCAATACATTCGATTATATTTAGAGAGTATTTCGTAAATTTGACATTAAAAAATAGTAATAATATTTTTTTCTTGAAAATGGCGAATTCATCAAAATGTATCAGATGTCTCTTTGCAAGAAGCATTTCTGAAACTTCAAGATATTAAAAAAAATTAATGCAATTAATATTTAGCGTATTTTTTAAGTCCTTAATAAAGTAAACCGCGAGGGACATTATGCTCTACAGACTTGGTTTCATCGTCAGAGCAGTCGTTCTTAGGCTATAAAATCAAATTCAATATTTAGAGTATAAGGTATGACTGGGATAGGGTGTATTCAAAATTTAAAGGGTCTCAGGATTCTTAAAATTGGAAAAAAAAGACCATTTTAAACACTTAATATCTTAAAATTCATATAATTTTAAAACACAATTTTTATTGGAGTAACAGATATAAGTATGTTCGTTCATTTCATGCACATGTTTAAAAAATTGCAAGATGCAGAATTAGCATTTATAGGGGGCTTGAAACTACTAGACATTTGACTAGCAGAAAACCGATATAACAGCTTATGCGCATAATTACAGAATAGAATAAAAATTTTGGTGCCTACTTATACTTCAGATTATAATAATTACCCTGAACCTAAATAAATTTGTATTTAAAGCACTTTTATATTTTTAATACAAAGTTGTATTCAGCTAATACTAAATTTTTAAAATTTCCACAATACAATCACCTAAAAAAATATCTTTTTGAACAATAGAAATGAAATTTTAGATTCCGTTTCTACAGATTAACATGAAACATATGTTTTGAAAATTCCGTTCAAAAATATTCAGAAGTTTTTGAGATACCCAGCGCGCTATGCCCGAAAACGTCATTTGGAGAAAAAAAAAACTTCTAAGTTTCGGAAACGCCGCTTCAGCCATTGGGCGGGCATAATTCCGAAAGCCATAACTTCTGTTCTAATGGGAATTCCAAGAAAATAATTATATCAAAATGTTCAGAAAAAGAATAAGAATTTAACATCTAAAAAAAAAATAAAAAATTCGAAAATTTTACAGTTTTAAGAGTCTTGGGACCCCTTACATATTTTTGCAAATAAAAAAAAGTTTGCCCTGTAAAAAGTCACTTACAATGATTGTAAAATAAAGGAAAACTAGTATGTTGTGGCCATCACAAAGCTTTCTTCTATATAAATCACGTCAATTAAATCATTTAAATAGTACAAGAAATAACAACGATTTAGCACCAATTCATATCAAAGTATATCTGAATTTGAAGTTTGATGAAAATTCGTGCATTAGTTCTTGAGATAGAGCTATAGCGGAAATTCTGAAAAAAATGTAGCATAGCAGCGCCACCTGTTGAGCGATTTACACCAAAAGCAAACAGCACTAAACGATATCAAGGTATACCTGAATCTGAAGTTTGTTGAAAATCCAAGCATTAGTTCTTGAGATAAAGCTTTGCGGAAATCGCAAAAAATACAGCATAGCAGCGCCACCTGTTGAGCGATTTACACCAAAAATTAAACAGCACTAATTTATACATCAATTCATGTAAAGGACTAACTAAATCTGAAGTTTGATGAAAATCCGTGCAATAGTTCTTGAGATACAGCTCTTGTGGAAATCGTGAAAATGCAGCACAGCAGCGCCACCTATTGGGCGATTTGCACCAAAAATTAAGCAGCACTAATTTATATCAGGGACTAACTGAATCTGAAGTTTGATGAAAATTCGTGCATTTTTTCTTGAGTTACAGCTATTGCGATAATCATGAACAATGCAGCATACCAGCGCCACCTTTTGGGCGATTTTCACAAAAAAGTAATCAGCACCAAACTATATCCTGGACTAACAGAATCTGAAGTTTTATGAAAATCCGTGTAGTAGTTCTTGAGATACAGCTATTGCAGAAATCGTTAAAAATGCCGCATAGCAGCGCCACCTGTTGGGCGATTTTCACCAAAAACTAATCAGTTCCAGTTTATATCAAGGTCTAACTAAATATGAAGTTTTGTGAAATTTCGTGCATTAGTTCTTGAGATAGAGCGCCCACAATATTTGTGCCACATACAGACAGACGGACAGACAGACGGACAGACAGACAGACAGACAGGCGGACAGACAGACAGACTCACAGACAGACATTTTGTAAAAACATGTTTTTTGGAATCTCTGACTCATAAAACGTGTAAATCCGTCGAAAACTGGAATTCGAAAATTTTCATGAAAACAATACTTTCTTCTTGTAAAGATAGAAGAAAGTAAAAAGATAAAAATCCTAAGTAGCATCCTAAAGAATTTAGCTCTGATTATTTGTATTATAAAGCAAACATTTGTCCGTGAGTGTTGGTGACGTCATATTGATGAATGTAACACGTCCCAATTATTTTAGCTCTTATGATTAGTTTTTTAATTCTAAACATCGCACAACTAAAATTTTTCATTGTCGAATAGGAAATATCTCTCACCCGCTAGAAAAATGACACATCTCACAAAAATTCATTTTGCGTTTTATTCTACTAATATATTTGTCGTAGGTGCGTCTTACTACACAAAGTTTCATAAGTGTAGTTATACGGAAAATCCCTTATTACGCTATATGTCCTTTGTGACCACAGAAAAGGGGTATTTTGTAGGGAGGTAAAATAATCAATCCTCCAAACCTCATTCAACGTGTTCATTCTTAAGGGTTTTACGCTTTTATGCATGTTTTTTTACTTTCTTCTATCTTTACAAGAAGAAAGTATTGGTTTCATGAAAATTTTCGAATTCCAGTTTTCGACGGATTTACACGTTTTATGAGTCAGAGATTCCAAAAAACATGTTTTTACAAAATGTCTGTCTGTGAGTCTGTCTGTCTGTCTGTCTGTCTGTCCGTCTGTCTGCCTGTCCGTCCGTCTGTCTGTCTGTATGTGACACAAATTTTGTGGGCGCTCTATCTCAAGAACTAATGGACGAAATTTCACAAAACTTCATATTTAGTTAGACCTTGATATAAACTGGAACTGATTAGTTTTTGGTGAAAATCGCCCAACAGGTGGCGCTGCTATGCGGCATTTTTAACGATTTCTGCAATAGCTGTATCTCAAGAACTAATGCACGGATTTTCATAAAACTTCAGATTCATTTGGTCCAGGATATAGTTTGGTGCTGATTACTTTTTTGTGAAAATCGCCCAACAGGTGGCGCTGGTATGCTGCATTGTTCATGATTATCGCAATAGCTCTAACTCAAGAAAAAATGCACGGATTTTCATCAAACTTCAGATTCAGTTAGTCCCTGATATAAATTAGTGCTGCTTAATTTTTGGTGCAAATCGCCCAACAGATGGCGCTGCTGTGCTGCATTTTTCACGATTTCCACAAGAGCTATTGCACGGCTATTGCATCTCAAGAACTATTGCACGGATTTTCATCAAACTTCAGATTTAGTTAGTCCTTGACATGAATTGATGTATAAAATAGTGCTATTTAATTTTTAGTGTAAATCGCTCAACAGGTGGCGCTTCTGTGCTGCATTTCTCACGATTTCCACAAGAGCTGTATCTCAAGAACTATTGCACGGATTTTCATCAAACTTCAGATTTAGTTAGTCCTTGACATGAATTGATGTATTAATTAGTGCTGTTTAATTTTTGGTGTAAATCGCTCAACAGGTGGCGCTGCTATGCTGTATTTTTTGCGATTTCCACAATAGCTTTATCTCAAGAACTAATGCTTGGATTTTCAACAAACTTCAGATTCAGGTATACCTTGATATCGTTTAGTGCTGTTTACTTTTGATGTAAATCGCTCAACAGGTGGCGCTGCTATGCTACATTTTTTCAGAATTTCCGCTATAGCTCTATCTCAAGAACTAATGCGCGAATTTTCATCCAACTTCAAATTCAGATATACTTTGATATGAATTGGTGCTAAATCGTTATTTCTTGTACTATTTAAATGATTTAATTGACGTGATTTATATAGAAGAAAGTTTTGTGATGGCCACAACATACTAGTTTTGTTTTTCCTGCATGCGGAGATAAGTGCTATAATTTCATGTTACAGTAAACGCATGCGATTTTTCTTTTCTTCCTGTGTAATTTATTTTTGTGGCGATGTGTCACATTTTTTGCGGGTGAGCGATATGATATTTGAAGCGCAATTTATTTAAAAATTATCTCAATCTATTCTTTTTTTATGGGTTTTAAAATAATTTTTAAGCATGTTTTTTCATCCATCACTGTATCGTGCACTTAAAACAATATAAATAGTTTAGCATTTACTCCCGGGAACCACTTGGCCGAATTCCTTTAAATTTTAATAGAAACGTTCGGATGTTAATTCTCTATGGCACTCCAAAGATTTTTTTAATATAAGGTAAAAATAATTCTTAAAAATAATTTAAAGTTTTATGATTTTTAATTTTAGTGGTGTGGATTTTGTGTGGTTATTTATTATTATTATTATTATTTAGTTATTTACCTCATTTTCTGATTGCTCCTTTTTATTTTACTTAATTCTGTAGTATTACTTTATATATTTGTATTTTGACTAAGTTTTTATTGAATTGCTTCATTATTCTCCTGTTAGTCTGTGTTCTTCTCTTTGGGTAATGCTGTTGTGTGATTGGCTGACGCCTTTTGCTTTCCTTTCGGTTGTTTCCTACTCATGCTTCCGTATTGGTTGTTTCTTCAACTTGTCCCTTACCTTTACCTGTTCTCTGTCAGTCTTGCTGCTGTTTTCAAAATAGTAGGACATGTTCCCTGCGCCTGATAAATAAAGACTAGTTCATTCGAAAGGACTTTATTATTTTAAATTTTTACAGCGTTTTTAACAAGTTTTTTTTTATTTTATCCTTTTACACATGCTTATTTAATTATTTAATTTTTTTAATATCTTCTTTTTTTTTCAACATTTTCCACGCCACACTTTTATAGTACCATACGGACTTTTCTTTTAAAGGCTGCCAATTTCACAAGTATTTAACATTGGAAAAAAAATGCTATGCTCGTGTATATATAAAGAAAAAAAAATGCGTAAGAATATTTGCATTAAAATTTAGAACTTATCAGATACATTTCAAAGGTATATATGGATAATTTATCTATTCCCTAATTTTCATGTAATTTTTAGTTCATAATTACAAAAATTTTTATTATGTATATATAAATACATACATACATATAATATATAATATTGTATAGAAAGGAAGATTGGATATTACGGAATGGTCGGTCAATATCGAGTACTTCAATATCCTTCTGGCGCATCCAGTGTTCCAGACAAGGGCAAATCTGCCATACGAGTTCCAAACACCGCCATGAGGAACTGCCCTCAGTTCTGTTGGGATACCTGTTGTAGGAGCGACGCGGTGAAATGAAATCTTATTCGGATTGAGTTTTTTGCAGGAAATTTTTATAAAATTCTTATTAATTATAAAAATCTTATTGTCAGTGATGTTAACTAAGTTCCGTATAAAGTTCAACAGGCATATTTATTGTTGTGTTTGTCAGCTGCCAACTTTGCTAAGTTGACGACCAGTGAAGAGATCATGTATTTCTTTTAAGATGGTGTTTCAGGTAGGGGAGAGTAGCCGTATTTTTGACCGCTGCAATTCTGAGTTAATTACAGCAGGAGACGCCATCTACCGCTGAAATCCTACTCATCCGAATGACGTCATTTATGATTAGAAGAAGCACCCGCTTTCCACGTACTGTTTTCAGTCAATTTTAAAAACCTAAAATTAAATATTTTGATTAAATTTTTTCCTACTAAACGTAAGAGAATACTTTAAAACTAAGGTAAGTTGTTATGTTTTCATATGCATATCTATATTCATGTGTTTATTGCACGTATTTTTCACGCAAATTTGTTTGCTTTCGTTTTTGTTCTTAGTCTTGAAGTATCTGTTTTAACCCTTAAATGCCGGATTTTTCAAAAATCATTGTAATAATGTTTTTCGGCTTTCATTTTTTAAATAAATCATGGGAAAAATACTTTAAAAAATCATATTTTGTTTTAAGTATGTTTTAAGGCTAAAAAACAGTTTGTTACTAATCGGCAATACTTGTCTTTAATTGAAAAAATAATTTTCCTTGGTAAAATTCTATAATATTAAACACACAAGAATTTCAGGAACTATAATAAGAAATAAAATTTACTTGCTCACTGCCGAACAAAATAGGGTATTTCGCAAGCTTCCAAACAAAACAAAAAGAACACGTAGCAACAATTGAAAAAATAAATCTGTCTTTATTCTTAAACAGCACAAGTGTTGCCATCTACATGTTAAAAATCGATTTAATAATATTTTCTGAATGTATTTTATTGGCAACATTAGGCATTATAGCTTCAATATTATTCTAATAGTATTTTAAAAACCTAAATTGGGTATGTTGCCTAAAAGCAACACTCGGCATTTAAGGGTTAAAAATCGGCACAGTTGCCTTAATTGGACAAACTTGAATTGCTTAAATTGCACCAGATATACGATCATAAATTTGAAAAGTAAGTAGTGCATTTCGAGGGCTCTACGCTTTGGACACTATTTTTTTCTTTATATTTTATAAAGAATTGCTATCTCCAAAGAAGGATTAAAAAAAAAAAAAAAAAAAAAAAAAAAAAAAAAAAAGCAGCTGCAACATCCTCGCCATATGAAGTAAACCTTGAAAAAAAAATTAATTAATTAATTAAAAATAAAAATAAAAATAAAAATAAAAAACTACAAAATGGAACCTCTCAAAGCACAACAACATTTAGAACATCAAGTTTTAAAAGATAGGCGTAATTCAATTGGAAAGATAATGATGGAAAGGAAGAACTACAGACATAAGGGGAAGAAAACTTCTGTAGCAAAAACAAATGTCTATTGATTCACAATACAAAAAGAAAAATCAAGAGAGTAATGATTTGTTTTGCTTAATTTGTAAGAAAAATAAAATAGCAGAAATGATTCACTGTTCAGACTGTCAAATATGGCTCCATGTTTGGTTCGCTGCGATAAAAAACAAACTAAAGTAATTCATGTGTAAGCATTGTATTACTTCTTGCATGATATTCATGTAACTGGAAATTAGTTCCATAATTTCTATTCTTAATTACTTATAACTTTGATTTATATTTTGAATACATTTTGATTTAAAACAAATACTTTCTTACTAAAACATTCAAACATTTGTTATTATTATATTATTTGATATTTAATTGTTGTTGTATTGTTTGATTATTTCATTAATCACAAACTTTAAATAAAAAGCTTTTAATAAAATTAGTTATATTTCCTACTCATTAAAACAGCCTAATATTGTTTAGTCCCATTTAGGAGATTGGGTATCCAACATATGTGACCAGTCGCTAAATTTGAACCACTTTTGAAAAAATTTTCAAATTAAAATAAAATTTAAAATTTTCAAGAAGAAATTGTTCTAAAGATTTATTTAGTTAGTAGATAAATAGATTATTGTAATGTGTAGTGATATTTTGCACATATTCCAAAATTGAAGTTAGTACACTTTTATTTTTAGAAACCTGAAAATAAATGAACTTGTCCAAATTCGGCTAATCTCCCCTAATATGGAATATCAATTAGACAACAGTTTCAAGACGAATCTAAAAATTAAAGAAAAAATTTGAAAGAATCTGATGATTTATAGATGATTTGCTAAGGTTTATTCATTAAATAATTTTAGTTATTCTACTAATTCGCGGTTTTTCCTGCGATTTTAATATTCCTTTTAGCCCTATTCCATATTACCCGACTAGTTGTCATAACTGGAAAAGTTAAACATTATTTCAAAAGCTAAAGATTGATATGTATTTTTTCTTCCACTTTAAAATCTTTAAAATGGATTAAGAAACAGTCAAAGATTGTTCTGTACTAACTTTTAATTATCTCGATTTTTTTTCTGTTGACTTACAAATAAAAATGGAAATGGTATCCCATAATACCCGAACTTCCTCTATAGATATATGTTATCATAGATGCTGAGGACAAAGAGTGATTTTCTTATAGAAAAAAAAAAGGGAAACTCTCCCCAAACATAAATTTACATAATACACCCCTCATCCTCAAAATAAAGTAAACAATCCTTCTATGCATAAAAAAAAGTTTTGATTTAGAAATGGACCAATGAAAATCTGCGTAGATATTCCGGGTAGATCCACAACCAATTTGAATGCTTAAGCATGGCCTTTCATCGTTAATATTAAAAAAACTGTTGCATACAAAAATATGAAAATCGGTGGTATTATAGAGAAATGTTTGATAAACACGCTGATGCAGACAGCTTTCAAATCGAATAATTATTTTAAGAGATATTTAATGCTAAAATTGGACAAAATCGTTCCATCAAAAAAAGGTTTTATTGGAGCAAAAACTATATATGAGAATTTAATCATTTTTAGATCATTTTATACATTATAAGTTCCCGATGTGCAGATTGTATTTATTTTTCTTATTTGACTCATTTTTTGAGGTTTTATTTCAATTTTAAATTCAAATTTTCAGCATTTCGAGAGATATTTTTTAAAAATTTTAGAAAATGTTATTAATTTAAACTGTTGCCAGTTGAATAAACAGCGCAAACAATAATGTTTACTTCAAATTAAAAATTTATTTTACTCGTGACTATTATAAACAGAAAATATAAAAAGCAGGAACTCATTGAAAATTACGTCCTAAAAATTATAATTACACGTGAATTTTAAAAGAGACAGAATATTGTAAAATAATAAATTCATAAACATGCGTTAGAAGTCTTAGATAGCAGAATTTACGTCACATTTACATCACATTACACTTATTATATAAAATGAACAAAAAATAATATTGCAAAAACAGTTTAAATTTAAAAATTGATCGAGACATTTACTTGATATTTTAAGACGATCATAATATTTCATTTCTAACAAAAGTATTTTTACGTGAATATTAAAAAGAAAAAGTTTGGTGAAAATTTCGTCAGATTATAATTCTCAGATTCAAATTACAATTCAATCTTCCGAAATCTTTTTAAAGCCGGTCAAATTATCGTGCTGTTAGAGTCTGCGGTGTCTGAACGGGGGGTTGACGAGCGTATCTCGTAGGGACAGACCCTCCTAGTATTTTATATTTGTAACAACAAAAGTATGACATTCTTTTTGACGTACAAATTGGCACCCCCATTCTTACTTTCAAAATTAACTAGTATTCAAGATGGAATATAATATATATATATATATATATATATATATATGCACAGTATAACCTCGAAAGTCCGGCATTGCTGGGACTGAGACTTAGCCGGATTTCTGAAAATTCTGGATTCCTGAAAGAATGTCGAAAGATTTTCTTAATGGCACCTTTATTCATAGTTTAATTCATAGGTAAGTGATCGGTGATGTCATTTTCTCCCGTGTAATTTCCGAAATATCCATGTCCATTTTAATTGCTTAAATTTTTCGGGCGTTATTTAACAAGTCTTTCGAATAATATCGATCAATCTTGTTTCTCTAAAACAGGTACTATTAATTTTCCAGTCAAATTTTGCATTCTTCTAGTAACCCCATTTCTTTTACAGGCTCACTAACCTCTTTCCTCTGAGCTGCTTTTGATCTAGAAATTTTTAATTCGTAAACAATTGCTATTTTTATTTCTCCCGTAATTTGGAAGTGTTAAAAAAAAATCAGTCGACTCTGATACCGAATTTTTCAAGTTTCCGAATTTCTGAATGTCGGATTTTCGAGGTCACACTGTATATATATATATATATATATATATATATATATATATATATATATATATATATAACGATTTAAACGAATTTTTTTAAATACTATATACCGAATTTTATTAAAAAATGATTCTGCGACTTAAAAAAATAAAATACTAGTATGTTCTATTCCAGACATTAAATAATGACCTATAAATAAGAGATAAACGAAACAGTTTCAATATTTTCTTATTAGAGGTTATTAAAAGAAGGTCACTTATAATAAGAAGACATTCGTTTTCATTCAACAGAAAATCTAGATTTCTGTATTTCTGCGTTCAAATGAAATTTGTTAATACAGATTAATAATGTTTCTCTGAAATTAAAAGCAAATGTTTGAATTTAAATTTACAGAAAAGACGACGATGCCTTTCTGAATAACATTTATAAAGATATTAACTTTTACATTATGTATATTTAAGTAATGTAAATCACGTAATTATTATTCCAGCTTCTTTTAACGATTGTGAATTATCTGAATTCTTGCTTCAGTCGGCTTGTTGTAAAGACGATTCGACAAATACTTATTTTTAAAAATATAATTCGGAACTAGTTCAACTTAAAGGTGGTGAAAATTTGTGGCTTGTGTCATAGGAATATAAGGAATAATTACTTGTACGGTACTTAAAAGATGAATAAACACGAATGAAAAATCATGCGTCGAGCATAGATTATGAAACACTTTCCAACACACTAATAATACTGTAACAAAACTTTGCAATTTATTAAGGTGAAAGATATCTAAATAAACAATTTAGAAATTGAATAAAGAATTTGAAAATCCAATTTCTTTAATTGCCATGGATAGTACGAAAAATATCCGAATTTTTATCTGCAGCCCTGTATATGATGCATAGTGTATTAAATGCAGTATGCGGAAAGTTAGTTCAATTAAACCGATAGCACAGTTGAAATGTCCCATTCAGCAATTTCCGTCAATCAATGAAAATCCACTTGAGATCTTTTGTGTAGTATTATATACGATCTACAGAATTTATACATGAAACGCTTTCAATTGTAGAGTAACACATGTCGAAAATCAGCAGTGAAAATACACCCGTCATTATCACCAATCCTATAAATAAATGTTTGCAGTAGTAATCATGGTTAGCTTGCAAAGCCAGAGTGTAAATCCTTGGGTGTTTTCGCGTAAATAATAAGTGAAACCATATTATTCCTCAAAGAATTTATTAGA
The DNA here is from genome assembly GCA_963932465.1 of Maratus speciosus. Lineage (NCBI taxonomy): Eukaryota > Metazoa > Arthropoda > Arachnida > Araneae > Salticidae > Maratus > Maratus speciosus. Next base: position 514,375,813 of record OZ010786.1, on the reverse strand, counting down.
TGACATGTAGAGGATCACGATTCCACCAATGCTTCAATTACACATATTTGGGTCGTGTCACGTTTTAAAAATAGACTTAAAGATGGCAATTGAGTAGATGCGACATGACGAAAGACAACTCTCCAAGAGACAAGGTTTTTCAAAACAAGACAAAAATCCTACAAATCTTCTCTCTCAAGTCAATGCAAGCGTATAAGTATAAAAAAGAAAGCGAAACGGTACACGGCACCAGCCAACACAGAGTAAGAATGAAGGAACGAGAGGAGATGCTGCGCAAGCGATAGGACGAAAACTCAAGAAGGAGGCGGGGAAGCTTGACGTAGATACAGGACTCTTTGCTTAACTGCGGAAACTTTAAAATGGAAACAAGCTAGCGTGCCAAAACTCTCGCAATGACTCATGGAAAATCGAATAATATTTCAATAAAAGATAAAATGGTATTAATAAGCATACGAAAGAAATGAGAATTTAATGTCTCAAAATATGAAAGAATAAAATAAATTAGTGGGTTTTTGCAAAGAAGTGTAGCTATTAACAGATTGAGGTTTTGAGAATAAGGTATAAAAGAGTGCGCTGAATTAAAGGCATGGGGATTAAAATATAATGAATATTTCTTAATGGAATTCATGAGAAGTGTAACTATTAACAGATTAAGGTTTTGTGAATAAGGAACAAAAGAATGCGCTGAATTAAAGGCATGGTGAATAAAAAATAATAGATATTTAAGATATTATTAAAAGAAAGGTAAGAAAGATATTATGAGAATTTGAAAAACTGTAACTTATGTAAAAAGCGAATTTTTTTTTTTTATTAAAACATACATACCAATTAATATACAAAAAATAGTTAAATACAAAAATGTGTACGACAACTGAAAACTCATTTCCAGTACTTATTATTCATAAACAGTACTGCAGCCAAATAATTTTGTGTGTTCAAGTAATGATAAATTCTATAAGCATCGTTTTCTACAGTTAGCGCCTTCTAATACACCTCAGTGAGATATACACATTTCAATATAGTGTAATATATTTAAAATAGAAATCAAACGATTTTTTGCCATAGACCGTAATGTATCGGAATTCTTTTGAGTTTCCCTGTAAACGAACCGTAAATTCTATATGCTTCATTTTCCGTACCGAAGATGCCATAGTAAACCCCAATAACATATATCAAGTTCATGGCAATCTGATCATCTTTACGCGAATTAAAACTCGGACGGACGGACGGACAGACGGACAGACAAACAGAGAAACCGAATTCATAAACACTTTTCATCTATATTTGAAAGTGTTAAAAGCAATAAGTACTGTATTCTGAACTATTTTAACTTTCTAATTTATGATATATACTAATACAGTGAGGTTCCACATCAGCGAGCTAACTGTCATCACTAAACTAGTATTATTCGCCTTAATTAATTACACTATATCTGAGATTAAATAAGGCAAGAAATACTATTGAAAAAGGGTGACAATCGGACCACTGTTGCGATAAATAGATTTCATATGTATATAAATCAATTTTAATCTTTTGTTATATACTACTTCTTTAATGTTATTTTATTTACAATATGCAATGTTTATATCTTTTCAACTCCACCATACGAAAAAAAAAATGTTGACATTAATCATCTATAAATATTTCCTTTATTTCTTTTTCACTCAATATTTTGAATATTCTTAATTAATTATTTCAAAAAAAAAAATCAATGTGTTTAGAATTTTTACATTGATTTATTTTTGCGCAACCAAATTTTATAATTTATAAAAAAGTATTTCCTTTAAAAATCAAATTAAAAGTAAAATTTGTAACTGTATTGATAAATATTATCAATGATTTTTCTCTTTTAGTAAGATTTGCTTCTTTTGGTTTGAATCATTTTGCTTATTCCAAAAAAAAAAAAAAATACATAATTAGTTTTTGATGCTCCTCTTGGGAGAAATCACAGCTGCTTATGAACATCCAATTTCAAGTGTGATTGAATTTATTTTTTCCCTATTTCTAAACTTTCTAAACTTCTTATGAAAATTTCACATTTTTTTTAAGAATTGAATTATTATTTATTTGAAATTCTGAACATTAAGTTTTTCTTTGGGTCAAAACTTGAAGTATGTCTGAAATGCACACACACACACACACATATATATATTATATATATATTTTTTTTCTTCTACAAATTGAAACAAATTATTTAATTTTTCTCATTAGTGGTTACTAAACTCTTCAAAGTAGTTCCCTTCAAGCTCAATGCAGTTTTGTAGACGAACTTTCCAAAGATTAAATGCCTCAAGCAATCCAATTCTCTAAATAGGTAAAAAATATTACTTTGTGTTTCATCAATCTCATCTTCGGAATGAAAACGACGCCCACATAATTTATTTTAAGGGCTTACTTCAGTCACGCGAAAAGACCCATTCGCTAATGCTATTCCTATGGAAGAAATTTGTAAATATATCTCAGTCGCATTTCAATATTTTTAGATGATTTTTTTGCAGTGGCTAGCTTACACTGTTAAAAATTTGTAGCATTCTGTCCAGCCATTTGACAGTTTTTTGAAAAAAAAAGGTTTCATAACCATAATTTAACTATATTCTGACCATAAAATTGCCAGTAATATGGTCAGAATAGTGTTAAATTACGGATGTGTAACCGTTTTCGATAAAAACGGTCAAATGACTGGACAGAATGCTGCAAATTTTTAATAGTGTAGGTCGATCAGTAAAAAGGCCGTTTTTTACTTTTTCGATTTTCATTGGGGATTTTTTTTTCAAGAGGATGCTTTTATTTCAGGAACCGGTTCTGAAAATAAATGTGTCCCTATTAAAAATACTTGTAAACGAAATTGAAAAAGTAGAAAACATCCTGCATACAGATCGACCTCAGCTAGCCACTTCAAAAAAAAAAAAAAAAAAAAAAAAAAAAAAAAAAAATCATCTAAAAATATTGAAATGCGACCGAGATATCTTTATAAATTTCTTTCATAGGAATAGCATTAGCGAACGGGTCTTTTCGCGTGACTGAAGTAGGCCATTAGGATTAAAAAATAGCCAAAAGTCACACATAGCAAGATCATGAGAATGGGGTGGATGTTGTATGACTTTGATGCGTTTTTGTTCTAGAAAATTGACAGTAATCCTTTCTGAATGAGAAGATGCATTGTCATGGTGAAACATGAGTCTGAGTCCCCTAATATTCACCTCTTAAAGAATTTCTGGAAGACACTTAGTGGTGTACCAGTTAGCTGTAACTTTCTCCTGTCCCTTAATGGTTTTGAAACAGACTCGTGCTTCTGAAGGAACACGGCATACATTACTTTTTTAATTGCTCGTTGTCTTTTCACATTTGTTGCTTTTGGATCATCTTCAAAGATCCATACTTTACTTTTTGACGTGTTGGAACACCAAAAAAAAATATGTACGTCTAATCATCAGTTATGCATTTAGAAATAATGCAGTGGACACCATCTTTAAATAGTTTTAAGGGTTTTTTTTACTGATTCTAATACGCTCCGCTTGTTGGTGTTCTGTTAAATTATGGGCAACCCAACGACAAACTAATAATTTCATATTCATTTCTTCACGAATAATTTTATCTGCAGCTGCGGATCCAATTTTAAGTTTCTTCTGTATCATTTCGTAGGTACAGCGGTTATCATTGATTAACATTTTTCGTACAGGCGACACATTTTCTGGGACTAAGATTGACATTTTTTTACCTCCTGTTCTTCATTTAAAAAAGAATTTCGACCTCTTCTAAATTCTGTAAACCATCTGAATGCAGTGGCATGAGATGTAGCTGCATTTTCATATGCTAATTGCAGACGTTGAAGACATTCTTCTTGATTTAGCCACAATTTAAAAATCATAGCTCAATAATGCTTTCGCTTCAACTCCATTTTCTGTTATTTCAAAACTTATTCCACTATAGCTAAATTGCAATTGTTGTCAAAACTTATCGTCTGCGGACATAAAGAAGTTCAAATTTACATATCCGACAAATATATATGTATGTAATAATAAAAATTTTCACCCCTTTATCTTAGTTAAACTATTCCATGTTATTATAATATCTACCTTTTTATATCTAGCTTTAATAATATCTTAAATAACTTTTATCTTTTTTCCACACTTTATATCCAGCATATTCTTTTATTATTCTAAAAGCCTTAATCCATTCGTAGCTTACTTCTTATAAAATGCACTAAATTACTTTCTATCATTTTATTCTGAAACTGAATTCTTTTTTTTTTTTCGAATGTATTTATCCGTTGAAAGAGTTTTCCTTCTCTAATTCTCAACCTGTTTGCTTGGAATGTACACATATTTTTTAAAATTTTCCCCTGAAAATTAAAATATACATCTTCTGTTTTCTGTATGCTCTTCTAAAAGAATGTTTCTTTCTTTTTCATTTCCCAAAACATTTCTAAATTATATATTTAACTTCATATTTTAAGTGTTAAAATCTAAGTAAAGCAGGGGAGTTGTAAGTAAGATTTTGGCACTTTAAATAAAACTAACAAAAAAAAAATGTCCAATAAAAAAGAAAAAAACATTCTTCAAGAAGAGCGTATAGAAAGCAGAAGAAAAAAATAATTTTCCCAGGAGAAATTTGAAAAATACGCATACATTCCAAAACCATACGTTTAGCATTAAAGAGGGAATGAATTTCCAACCTGACTGTTGAGGGGTCATTAGGGGGCAGTGGACCTTTATTTCAGCAAAAATCGACCCAAAAATCAAAAATTAGTTTTGTGCATATAATTATTCTCCACTTCGTTTTGAGTCATTTGCGAAAAACCGTATGTAGATGCGATGATTTTTCGCAATGTTGCAATCGTTTGAAATTTACGCACAAACCATTTTTTGTCAATTTAATATACTTTTAGATAAGTTTTCTCAAAACTGATTTTTCAACGTTTTTAGATTTTTCAAAATGCTCCTTGTGTCTTAATTTTTTTATCAAAATTTATGAAATTCATAAGGCAGAAGTCCTTACAAAGAAACTGTTTATGCATTTTAAAATTCGACTTCATTAAGATAATAAAGTTTGATTTTTAACTTATTAAAAGGCAACATTTTGATAAAGTCGATATGGAATTCAGAAAAAAATCTTTAAAATAATTAACTATTCAAAGGATTAAAAAATGATACACATCAAATCGATACACAAAAAATCGATGTATTCAAATGCAGATTTAAGTGATTAAAATGGAAAATCGAGGAAATTTCTCAAAAATGAAGACGCATAAAACATTTTAAAATTTCGTGTTAAAATTTTAATTAAAAAAAATCCTAAAATTATAATAAGATTGGAAATTTCTTTTAAGGTGTTCTATATACTGTATATATGGTGAAATGTATATTTCCAAAAAATTTGATATCTGTATGATGAAATCTAAAAAAAAAAACTTTTAATGTCCAACGTCCCCTTATCAGATATAAATCGCGAGGATTATCTAGCTGGTGACTCAAACAATGCATTGTAGCTTCCGAAATTAGAACTATAAATCATTTGAAAGACTCATAATCGGATACTTCTGGTATTGATGAAGATGATGGTGAAGAACAAGAATTACTTCTGAAACAGAAGCTGTTTAAGCTTTTAAAACTGTGAAAGCGTTCCTTTCAAAATGTGTAGACTCAGAAAAAATCTTACAAAAAACTCGTTGTACGTTGAGAATGCGATTTCTGTTGTTTAATTTAATTATATTAAATATTTAATTAAATATTTATATATTTAATTAAATTTTTAAGTCTAAAATATTATAAATGAAGAAATAAAAAGGTTTATTATCTATTTTTTTTTTTTTATACAAAGTGTTTATTTTTTCCTTGCCCCGATTTAACGCTTTTCCTCATATAAGGACACTTTTATGCTCCCTTTAATAAAGTCAAATAGGGATTTCACTATTCAGGGTTGCTAAAAACTATGGGCGCATTGTTTGACGTTGATATTTCACAAATAAATTCGCAGAAAGCATGCTTATTTTCTCTATTTTTGCTGTACATATATTTCTATTTTTGTATACACCTATATTGTAAAGTAAAAATATACATTCGTAAAGTTCACGTCACATTGATGTTGGCAACGGCTGGCTTAAATTTCGCTTTTTCATCTTTCGCTAATACAAATTTTTAAACTTCTAAACATCGCGCATTTGCTATTTTTACACTGTTGTACGAAAAAAAAAAATACATATTTTCAAATACAATTTGTTTAAAAAATGTATTTCAATTGGCTAATGTTTTTAAGGTAAATGTAAAGCATTAATTTTTAAAAACTATTCCTATCGCTATTCTCCATTACGAAGAATAATAATTCATTAGCACTTATTAAAACAATTTAAAGAATTCAGCATTTGCTCTTTAGAAAAAAAAAAACTATTTTACATTGAACAAGTCAGAAATTGTACTTCAAATGTGGCAAATGAGATGCGTCTGTACTATAATTAGTTTTATAAATATTCAGATCTGGTGCAATAGCTGTTGCACTCTTATGCAAAAATGCATTAATACAAAATGTATCACGATTATATATATTAAATTCAGAAAATACGGAAATAATATGATTGCATCTTAACTGTGAAGTAATCACCATGGCAAGCTAGAATCATTACCTGTCATGGGATATCATTGAATTAATGATGTATGATAGGATTTAACATAATGAAAAAACTTTTATTAATATCGTTTTAAGTTTTGATTCGATTTTTAAAAAAATTGAGTCACAAAAAAATTGACTCACAAATTTCTGCAATGATTATACATATTAAATTTCAAATCATTCGGTTGAGTAGTTTTACACTGTTATATGCGAACGAACGGACAAAGCAAGACGGGTGGATAGGCGACGACTATAGGTGCTACGTATTTATATAATTACGAACATTCGTAAAAACGAGCTATGCCAGGAATATCATCCGCTATAAAACCCGGTGAATAATTAACTTTGCCTTTATTATGTTTGTATAATTCAAATCAATGATTATTAGCTTACTTTCTCTTCACAAAAATATATTTAAAGTAGTATTTGTGTGAAATTTCCTCCACATTCACTTAAATAGTAGCAAAAAGTACAAAGAGTGCAATTTTATTAATCTGTATATAATAATATTTTCCGAATTTAAAGAAAATGGAAATGAATTATTTCTGATATAACATATATTTATTATAAAGTATAATAAATTTTCAGTATCCATATTAACGTTACCAACATGTAAAAGCATATGAGTCATTAGATACCAGATTTATTTTGCCAAGTTTTTTTAATAAAGACATCGCTTTGGATGGGTTTGTGTACTATTGCGCATCGTGAAGTCATATGCAATATGCATACTTTTCTTCGAATGTTGTTTAATACGCTACAAAAAATCCTAAAAGTGGAATGCTTTAAAGAATACAAATAACGTCGGTTTTTTAACAAATATAAATAATGCATTTTTATTCTTAAAACTCAGAATTTTTTTGTAGAAGTAAGTCATTTTCACTCCATTCGTCGTAGGAAGAAATGCTTCTGACAAATGACGTCACTTTCGAAAACAATGTAATTGAAATAGCACAAACATAATACGCAACGTTTTCTTAAAATTAAATTGCATTTTATAGAGAGGTGACATATACCCATCGTGTACGCTTCGATCGGAAGTCGGATTACAGAATCTGAATGAATTCGCTTCGACGATTAAGTCAAGCAGACAAAAGTTTACTTGGCGGTAAATGCTGTTTTACCAAAGTCGAAATAGTGTTAGTCTTTACAAGTTTTTGTCAAAAATTCTCTTGACTAATCAAATGTCAATTAGTCAATATGTCACTGTTCTCTTATAAACTCATTCTACTATAATTTTATCATAATAACATAATTTGCGTAATGTAATTCTCATAATATTCCGTTAAACTGCATTGTAAATATGACTCCTTATTTAATGTAAACACACCATAAGTGGGCCACTTAAGGACATTTACCTAATTATTATTGGAGTGTTAGTTAATTCCAAAATATAGATATATTTTTAAGCTTAGTCCTAACCTTCATGTGTCAGAATGGAATTCAAAGTTCCACGATATATTCTTCGAAAAAAAAATAAAATAAAAAATGTTACCTTCCTCTATGCTTCAGTAGTTTGACTAGTAAATTTCTGATGTATGAATATTTAAGTTTTCGTGTTATCCAACAAATTATTTGCAGTGTAATAGAGTTTATCAACAATAGTTTAATTTAAAATAAAACATAATATTAAAAAACAATGTTTTAAATAAAAACTCAACTCTTAATGAAATCTCTAAGAATTTGACAAAAAATCAGTTTTTGAAGACACTATAGAAAATAAATGTACCAGAAAAAAAAAAAAAAAATACAAACTGTTTACGGAAAGTTAACATTTAAGGGTGATAGTCAATCAGATTTCTTTCTGTCGTTTTTCAGAAATGCATTTTGGGCTTGTTTTTAAAATTTAACCCATATTGGACCGCTGGCCTATAAATAGGACAGCTAATAAAACATTTTTTTAAATAAAATTGGTAAGGATTTTCTGGGTGCATTTTGTTATGACTTCTTTAACATACACAAAAGTATAACTTACAAGCAAAAAAATAAGTAAATTAATTAAGAAGTTAATTTTAAAAAATCTATTTAAAAAATCCTTTAAAAATTGTGGTCTTATAATCTAGAATTTTACCGTTATTATTATCTTTTTATTGGAGAAATCATTGAGTATTTTTTACAACAAAAACAGCATTGTTAAAGTAAAATAAAATATTTGCTCATAAAATTAGTTTATGTATGCATTTTATATGTCCTTACTACGTGTCCTACTAATATGTCCTGTTTATAGGACAGCTAGTTACTTAAATAATTAAAAGCTTTTTTTCAAAATTTTTCTAGAATCTACTTAATTACACCGTATTAATGATATAATCGAAGTATTAAAAAATTTTCAAAAATATTTAATCGGTGTGGTTCAATATGGGTTAAATAATAGAGGCCCACTACAGTTGTATTTACTTTATATTAAAAATTATATATAATCAATATTATAAAGGTTTTAAAATGGAAAATACACTTAGATCCCCCCCCCCCCCTAAAAAAAGATCTTATATAGCGCAATTGGCATCGGGTTACACGCTGACAGTATATATAATGTGTAAAAGTATAATTGTAAAAAGGATCATATGTGAGATTAAAGATTCATGCATGAAAATTTGTAAATGTGTAACGGTACAGATAAGTACAAGTAAATGTGCATGTGTTTTTCTCTTGCACGTGAAAACGTTGATTCATAGCGTATGGCATCGGTTTAGATATGTTTTCTTTTTAAACAAAAAGTATACATAAAATCATAGGACGAAATGCAATATTCCACCTTGATTCAACAACAAACTACACAATATGAACGTTAAAAAGTGTTCTGTTTACTTAAAATGTGGCCAGATACTACAGATACTACAGACAGATAATACTACAGATGTTAGAATGTTAAAATGTGCATTCTATTTAAATTTCCTGGTACTTTCGGTCTGCAAACCCCCATCCCGTCGACAGGGAATATTTTCTTTAATCTCTGTTCTATATGAAAAAAGTGTCGTAATAACATCGACGTCGTAGTGATGTCGTATATTAAAATAAATGGAGTGGCAATTAAATATTTTCTTCCGCAAAAGTTTATTCAAAGGACTGTTACTTCTATCACGGTCCAGATAAACATTTAAAAAACGAAAGTGGCGTATGTGAACAAAGTGACGTATTAAAATTAATGAATCGATAGTGAAATATTTTTCCTCAACAAAAGCTTAATCCAGAGTTCTACTACTTCTAGCTCCAGATACCCTAAGAATTATAAACTCTCCCATTTAAAATGAAGTGATGTATTTGAAATGAATAGAACGGTAACTAATGAACATATTACCTGACGATGGCTGCGGGTTTTGCAGACCGAAAGTACTAGGAAATTTAAATAAACTACTTCCAGCTACCCTAAGAATTATAAACTCTTCCATTTCAAACAAAGTGACATATTAGAAATGAATTGAACGGTAATTAATGAAAATATTCCCTGACGATGACTGCAGATTTTGCAGGCCGAAAGTACTAGGAAATTTAAATAAAATGTGTATTTTAAACTTGTAGTATTATTATCTGTCATCTTATAAGTAAATAGAAAAAGTTTCAAAGTTCATATGATGTAGTTTGTAAAAAATATTTATTTTATTTTATTTAATGTTTAGAATGTATAACACTTTAGAATGTTTAACATTTAAAGATTTTAGACCGCATATTGAAATGAAGAAAATCGAAAAGACATTTATCATTTCTTATAAAATAGATTGATAAATCAATTGTTTATCATTTTTTTCAAACTTTTTTTTAAATAACTTAGATAAGAGTTTTACAGTGACAGATTGAATATAATTTATTAATTCCTATGTTTTTTCTTTCTTTTTTTATGTTCCTCAATAACTGTAGATTTTCACATCATTAATAATAGATGTTTTTGCTTTTGGAGATCCCTTTTTGCATAAAATTAATTGTCGACTAAAAAATAAAAATATTTGTACTTTTATGTATTTTTATATAATATCTTTCATTTTTTTTTTTTTTTTTTTTTTTTGTAAATTTAATGATTTATTATATAAGCATGTGAATTTCACAGAAAAAAATGTATATTCATTAGAAAATGATGTTTTCCAGTGGGGAGGCTGGAGTTAATGGCAATAAATTTACAAGAAAAATAAGATTTTTATTTGTTTTATTTCCTTCATTAGAAAAAAATTCAAGTGTTTCTTAGAATAAGTAAAAGTTTTTTTTTTTTTTCACAAAAATGTATAAATCGCAAAAATAAGTTTTATTCTATGTTTTAATGAATTGTAATGAAATTAAAACATTTTCTCTTAAGTAGGTGATATGTCAAAAATTCTCAATGTATACAGCTTGTTTTTTATTCAAAACGAATCAACGAATTTATTATTTTTTTAAATTAATTTCGCATTTTTGTGAGACAATACACCTGCTCGATTATGCAATATTTTTAATTACGGCTTTCATTTTCTTAACTGTTTCTTCTATAAAAACTATATCATTACCAAAATACCTAGCAAAAAATAGGGCTCCTCTTTTTCTGCGAAGAGAATGTCTTTAAGCAATGGAACGTTTAATAATTTATTTTATTTCAAAAATTTTATCTTATTAAGATTTTTATCCCATGGTTTATATACCAACAAATGTGTAATGTTAAAAATTTTTTGCTCGGATGACTATCCGACAAAGTGAATACTTTTTCATCCGCATTCTGTTTAAATTTGTATTTCATACACACACAATTATTATTATTATTATTATTATTATTATTATTATTATTATTATTATTATTAATGAATTCGCGAAAATAATAAATTACAGGTTGCGACAGTATTTGAGAGTAGACATTATAGGTGAAATACCATCCTGTACATCATAGTTACAAATCTTTTTCTGTTTCATGTAAATATACCAAGCTAGACTAACTGAAGAAAGGAAGAGACATGCGGCCATTGTCTCATTTGCTGAAGAATACTCCGATTTAGGCATTGCCGTATTCTTGAAACTCGTTCGTTTTTTTCGTTTTTAAAGTAAGGCTAATGTAAGACGAACGTCTTTTTGCACGCTTTTTTCCTTGCGTATTATCCCTACACAGTGCTAGCGGCATTGTGTAGGGATAATACATAAGGATAAAAGCGTGCAAAAAGACTTCCGTCTGACATTAGCCTAAGGATCAAACTGAAGGCTGCCAGATTGGATGTGGCAACCGTTTGATCTATTAAACGACATTATCAGCGATACGAGATTATAAAGATGCCAGAATTTATCAGTCGTTTCGGTGGTAATTCTTCGGAAGTTTATGAGAGCACTCACTAGGGAGCTGCAGGTTGATGATGCCACCATCCGATGTGTGATTCGTGAAGACTTTCTTTAGAGGTCGTATGTGATGTGGAGAGGGCATTTCTTATCCGAGAGAACGAGGTGTAAACGCCCACCCTGATTCAAGAGCCTCCTTACTAACAAGGAAGGTCTCCATACGGACATATTCAGAAAAATCTGAAAAAATTACAGAATGTTCTTTTCATGTGGATATATATGTTTATAAAAAAAAATTTGGCGGAAAATCGATAGAACGTTCGTAAAAAAAATAATAAAAATTTCGGTTATTTGGCGATTTATCAACGGTTGGCGATGAAATGAAATTTCGAAAATTGCTTGTTTATGTCGAATACTCTTTAAGATAAAAATGTTTCATATTGAACTTATTTAAATAAATTTAATGTAAATAACTTTAGTTTTGTCAATTTTAGTTTAATTTAACTATAGTTTTGTCATATATATATATATATTTATAATGAAAGTTAAATATCAAATTTTAGTTAGGAATTAATCAAAATTAAAATAAATTAAAATTGCTTCAATATCTCAAAATTAATTCCAATTAAGCACTGTCGATTCAGTTTTGTTGCTATGTAAACGACGAATTCTTTAATATTGAAATTAATAACTGGTAAATGAATCTTGCCATTATTTTGGAATACGCTTAAATATATGAAAGTATTTTTTATATATGAAATTGTTTTTAAAGTAGGGAGACCGGGGCTAGTAGGCACAGTTTTTACTGAATATTTTTTTTATAATTTTTTGTTTAAGTTTTTTTATGAAACTTTAACTGATCTTTTAAAGAACAGGCATTGGGCTATAAATACCCGGAGTTTTGAGTTTGTAGCTTTTGTAGTTTATGTTTAGCGGAAACCTAAAGTAAAAGGAAAATTGTGCGCCAACCTACCCTGTCAAGGGGCAAGTTGCCTGTGCCTATGGGGTAAGTTGACACACGTTTTATAAAAATTTAAATGAAACACAAATAAGACAGGCAGTTAAGAGAAATCAATTTCATTATTAGCAGTAAGTTTAAACAAAGGCGTAATCGTCCTACAATGTAAATTCTTAATTATACAGACATAAAAATAAAGAATAAAACATTAACATTGAGTAACTTCTATCCTACTTGATATCATCATCAGAGTCACAGTTGTTACAAATAAAAAATCGAGTGTCTCCGTTTGGGCAAGCTGTGTGTGCCCAAAATCTTGCATTGCAACCACTTTTCTCGGTGTTTGCTATTTTTCAAGTTACCCGCACACACCAGAGACCGAGCCAACTTGCCCCGTGTTCAATGTGCCTACTAGCCCCATAATAAATTTCTTCACAAAAGGGACACGTAACCATCTAAGCATAAATAATCCAAGTAAATCACACATGGGGTAGGTACAGTTAATCATACACCAAGAAAAACTGCACAAGTTAAATCGCGATTATTAAGATACGTATTAGAAATTAGAAAAAGAATGAAGCAACAAAAAATTACTTATGATTTCAAAAAACAGAAAAATCGTAATAAATGTCCACTGCACGTAGGTAACGCTGCAGAACAACAATGGAGATTGTAAAAAGCAAGAAAAAAGGTACTCTGTGACTGGTTGTGTAATATATCCACAAACAAGCGATTTATGAGGACTGCGCCTACTTACCCCTGTAGCCAACGGGCCCCGGTCTCCCCTAATAAAATTAAATAACAAGCAAAATAAATATGTAATACGAAAAAAATGTATTTATTAAATTCTCTCATTGTTTATGTTTAAATTCATTAAATACTTTTACACGCATTCTAAAAATTAATTAACAAACAATTTTCAGTGCATTAAAATCGTTTGCTTTTGGCGAGGAAAAGTACTGCTCGCCAAATCGCGTTTCGCTTTTGTCTTTTCGCGCCAAATGCTCGAAAATATTTTATTTTTTTACAGACTTTCTACTGTAATTCCCCGCTAATTTTGACTGATACTTTATTACATACATAAGTAGTTTATTGGTATTTTTTTCAACATATTCTGAGTATGCACAGTAAAGAGACCTTCCTTGTAAGTACAAACATGAAAAGGAGCATGGTTGGTTGTGTTTATGACGGCCAATTATCAACACGAGGAATATGGGTCCTAAAAGGGGGGGAGAGTGCCCTTCGTGGGGGTCTTTCTAAGGGAACCTAACCCGTATTAACGCTTAGAAAACCAAGGTTCGAAGAAACTCCGAACGATTAGGCCGACGGGCGCGATTGGGTTCGAACCCAGCACCTCTCGTCTACCAGATTCGAGAGCAGAACCTCTCGGCCACTGGTGGGGCGAAAAGGAGCATGGAAAACTGTTGTTTCTTCCGATGAGAAAAACTATTCTCAGTTCCAGAAGTAAACATCAAAGAGATCGGTGGCTGTGTAAAATCCAGGAAAAGGTCCCGACGGTGACGCACGAAAATTTACAAACTCACTGATGACTCTGGTGGTCGAGAGCAACGTCAACGACCTGATACCTCCACATTTCTCTCTTCAATGCGCCAGAGTCAGCGTCGTTGTTTATATCGAAGTGTTAAATCTCTGGATTACTGGATTACTTCTGTAGTACGTGACAGGCCGTAAATTTTTCAGCCAGACTCTACACCATCCCATACAGCACATAAAACCTAATAATGGATGGCCAAAAGCTTTCATGAGCATGTCATCCTCAATTTGTTGCCCCCCCCCCCCCCCCCAGCTACCCAGATATTTACCAGATGGGCTATTACATATGCGGCGTGGTTGGAAGATACTCCAATACTCATCCACACAAAACTGTTTTGGCTCTCAGATAAGTTATTGTACAGTCGTGGAAAAAAAAGTAAAACCCCCTACTAACTCTTCAACAAATTATCGTAGAAGAAAGTTACTGGTACCAAACGATTGGAAATAAAGTCTACTTTTAAATGATGTATATAAAATTTGCTTAGGGGGCTATCTACATATTAAAACGAATCATAACTTTGTTTTTTCAATATCAGTACAGAATTCTGACAGCATAAATGAACTCTACACCCTTCAGTTAGTTTAAAACAAGTTTTTATGCAATTAGTACCATAAGTTTCCGAGAAATTAATTATTTTAAAACGAGCATATTTTAAGGGCTGTATCCAAATTGAAGTTCGGTACTCGATTGATAACCGAGAGAGCTCCCTCCTTGATCAAAGCACCTTAAGCAGTCAATTAAGCCTGTTAGATTACAGGATAGCATAAGAAATTTCAAAATATTTAGTCACTTCTATCATAGACTATCATTTTGCCGTTTTTTAAGCATAATTTTAAAACTACTTGGAAGAAAAATGTGAAATTTTGGATTTCCATAAATCAGGACTTAATAAATCTGTATCCATCAAAAAAATTGTAGGTTGCAATTCATAATTTTTTATATTAATTTCATAATTCATAATTCATATCAGAAAATTATAAAAATTGCAAATTCAACGTATTTATGTTTGGGTATATTAGTATTATTGCTACACAAAAAATTAGAACATTAGGACCATAATTTCAGAAGTTATAAATAAAAATATTAAAATGTAATTTAACATTAGAAGCACTAGATTTTGAATGTTTATAATTCAAAAACATATCATTGAAATGACTTGAAATTTGGTGTCTAGGCATAGTTTGAACCAAAGATTTGAAATATCTCGTTAAAATTGTGTATTGCCATTGAAAAAAATGAAGTTTGTATTCGTTTTAATATGTAGATGGCCCTCTAAGCAAATTTTATATACGTCATTTGAAAGTAAACTTTATTTCCAATCGTTCAGTACCAGTAACTTTCGTCTACAATAATTTGTTAAGGAGTTAGTTGGGGATGTTTACTTTTTTTTCCACGACTGTACATGCAATGGCAAAGTTCACAACACTCATTTGATTATTGCCTGCAGTCAGTTTCGATAACCTGTCGACGCGGTTATTGTCGCTGGTGGTGGTTTCAATGATTGATGTCATCAATTGTGTATATGGTCACCTGTGCAAATCCTCAAAATATCAAAAATGTTCTTTCTCTAGCGTCTGTTCCAGTTTGAAAGCAGGCGTCATTTTGTACTCAAATACTACCTGTCGCACCCTGTATATTAAAGTGCCAACAATATTCACGAAATTCCGTTAAGTATAGTTTCTTACCTCATGTGGATTGACTAATATATATACATATATATATATATATATATATATATATATATATATATATATATATTCTTTTTTTGTATATTCTCCTAGTTATCTTCGATGTGCTTTTCACATAATTTAATGATAAACTATATTTCCCAGAAATGTAATGTTTGTGTTCAAAATGTTGCATAAATGCTCATTTCACGTCATTGTGAGTATTAAATATCGTTCAATTACGTTGGCTGTTAGTTTGGGTTCCACATAATAATCACAAAGAACCACTTCACCGAAACTCTCCGATCGTTAAATCCTGTTTTAACCTATAGAAAAAAATAAAAACGCGATTACCCATTACCTAATATAATTATCGAAATTCGTTTTGCACCATCAGAAAGAAAGTGTCAGATTCCAATGAGGTGCGTTTTTTTAAAAAAAAATTCTTATTAAATTTTAAGTAGTTTTAAGAAGAGGGTAAATTTTCATCAAGTTGAAATTGGAAAGATTATAATTTTTAAATATTTAAAATATAAGTTAGCATTTTTTTAAAAACGAACCTCATACGCATCTAACGTCTTATTACTGATGGTGAAAACCGTATTTCAATAATTATACTATGTAATGAGTAGTGGCTCTTTGCAACTTTCCCTGGTTAAACGTAAAATTTAGCTATTGGGGAGTTTCAGTGAAGCAGTCCCTTAAATTGTAATGACGGAGGCAATCTTCTTCAACCCAATTTCCCTTGCAACTACATTATCAATCGTAGTTTAATGCTTAGAAGGATTATCGTAAAGAAAATTAACTCTGTAGCGAACCATTCCACATCATTTCGTTTAAATTGCATTGCGCAATTTTCGTAAAAATTTGAACGATATTTCTCATTATTATTTGTTTTCTATGTGTTTTATGTCAAAGAGTAGGATTACTTGGCAATCTACCGACGAATGGTCATCATTAGTTTTTTTCTTTGATTTCTGAAACTTCGCAAACCATTCCACATCTTTTTCATTTAAACTTCATTGCGCAACTTGCATTTAAAAAAAAAGAATGTTATTTCTTATTATTTATTCTGTTCCAGCTTTTTTTTTTTTTTTTTTATGCGTAACAGTAGGATGCGTTAACAGCATAAAAATCAGGCGATCACTGATTTTTTTTCCTTGATTTCTACACATTTGCTTTTTTAGGCGGGGCTTGACAAACTTTTCTGCACTCCTTTGATTCTGAAATTAATCCCTCGATCCTTTGATGGAGGATCATCGTATGTAATAAAGTTATGACCCTCAGAAGTGATCAACTGTAGTATATATTTTTTAACTGTAAGAATGACGCATCACAGTAAACGACACTTTGTTTATTTGAATCAATATAAATTATCAATGTAAATTAAAATGTATCCGGATACCCATACACTCCCACCCACCTTGCAGAGACATTCTTTATTTCAGGTATTGGTGTAAAATGCTAAAAATAGTTGTTGTAGATAGGACATGTTTTGCCTTAATTTTTTCGTATTTGATCTGGTTTGTCACTTCACATTACAGGGTGATTATAATTAAAGTTTAACATTCAAAATACAGAAAAAAAAGAACTACTGGTCAGAATGACTTCAAATTTGAAAATAATATACTGGAAGAAGGGGGAAATCGTATGGCATAGGAAAATAAAGTTCCAAAGTACCTCAATAGATGGCGCTGTAAGCGGCATAACGAAAGTGGATTCAGCGCCAAGTGACATTTTGAATCGAAATACGACGGTTTTGTCATGAGTTGCAGAGTAAACCAACCGTACTGTTCAATGTGCATGAGTGTTTCAGTTGTTTTACGGAAAAAATGACTTCCAAATCAGTCAACAGTTGTGGAACTGTTAGTGGAAAGTCCATCCACCAAGGCAAGGTCGTACCACATTGGATGGGAAAAATCGGTTTTTAATTGTCCTTGGGCCAAAAAGCGAATAATGATTCTGTTTTTAATTATTGCTAGACATACTGCAGACAAGTTTCATATGCTGTCCACCATCATCCGCCACAAGTTGAAACCGATAATCGCTATCGGTTGTCTCATCGCATGTCTAGCAATAATTAAAAACAGAATCATTATTAGCAGCTTTTTATGCGGTTTTCGGCTCAAGGACAGTTAAAAACCGACTCATTAAATGATTTTTATGCGTTTTTTGGCACAAGGGCAATTAAAAACTGAATCATTAAGTGCTTTTATGTGGTGTTTGGCCAAAGAATAATTAAAAAAGGAACCATTATGTGCTTTTTATGCGGTTTTTGGCCCAAGGACAATTAAAACCGATTTTTCCCATCCAATGTGGTACGACCTTGCCGTGGTGAATGGACTTTCCACTAACAGTATCATAACTGTCGACAGATTTGAAAGTCATTTTTTCCATAAAACAACTGAAACACTCATACACATTGAACAGTACGGTTGGTTTACTGTGCAACTCATGACAAAACCGTCGTGTTTCGATTAAAAATGTCACTTGACGCCGAATCCACTTTCGTTATGCCGCTTACAGCGCCATCTATTGAGACACTTTGGAACTTTTTTTCCCTTATGCCATACCGTTTCCCCCTTCTTCCAGTATATTTTTTTCAAATTTGAAGTCATTCTGACCAGTGGTTCTTTTTTTACAGCATTTTGAAAGTTAAACTTTAATTATAATCACCCTGTATCTTCCTAGACGAGAGTAAAATTTTCTGATGTCTTTAATCGTTCGTTTTGACGAAGAAAATTCTCGGTGGACACCCTTAATTTTTTTTTTTGTTTATTCCCTCGTTGTATAATAAAAAATGATAACCCCTGTGCAATGCTTTATACAATCGCTTTGCCTTTTCTGAAAATGTTATTTGCTTTTACCTCCATTTGTTCGAACCTAATCACCAAAAATATATTAATTTATCTTCGTTTTTCTATGTAATTTAAAAATATATTAATCATTACAAATACAAAATTATTTTAAATTAAATTAAATTTTATGGAAACATTTATATATAACTAATAATATTCAGATATAATTGATTTTGGGGTTCTTGAAAGTTACAACGCTACATCTAAATTTAAATTCTGTATATATTTTTAAAAAATGAGAAAAAAAAATAAACTCTTCGAATCATTTTATTGCTTACTTCTGATATTTTAATTAGGTTATTCAAAACTTAGTTTTCATTATATTTGTTAAAGCCATAATGAAAGAAATTTTTCTAAACAGAAATGCAACGAATGTATTTGTATGAATAAATAGCTATATGTAAATCTAAATTTACACTATTTTCTATATTTAGAATTAGCATTCATTTGAAAAGAAATATAGACTTTAGAAATTCTACATTACATAAAATCTTTAAAACATTAAACGAAACAACAACATATATTATTAAAAAAAAGGTTAAAACTAAATAAAATATTATGATGTGAAATTAAACGACTGAATATTTGTATTACACTCTCAAAAAAATCCGTAAATTAAACGTTTTTTTCGTTTCTCTTTTAAGTTAAAATACAAAACTTTCCACATGGATGGACCCATCTTTCCTCAAAATGCTGAAACATCACCGAGATAACGTAAATATTAAGTAAAATCATCTATTTTACAGTGCATTTTTGTCAAATCACAGGGATACTCTGGCAACTGTGCTGTCAGTACTTTTTTGTTGATAAACGGAATTTTTATGTACGACTTTTTCCCGTCAAATAACTGAAACCTCGCTAATTTAAGCTCAAAATATCCTGAAATCCTCTATTCAAAAGACGGAAATTTCGTCAATTAACAGAAAAATTTCTGCGAATCATGGGAGTGTTCTGGCAACTGTGCTGCTAGTACTTTTTACGTTACTTCACGAAAAAACTTTTTTGGATTGCAATTGCATTTGTAAATATCAAGAAACATTTTAAGACAAGTGATTCTAAATTTTATATTCTAATTATCGAAAATATTTGCAGAGTTTTAGTAGCTCTATCTTAATAATACATTTTGTTTTGTTCCTTTTATTTTCTATTTGCTTTTCTTTCCTCTCTTTCCTTTTTTAGCATCATCCTGGTAAATTTTCTGTATCAGAAAAGTATATAGAAAAATTTATAATTTTAGCTGAAAGTTATAAAAGTATTT
Source organism: Maratus speciosus (assembly GCA_963932465.1). NCBI lineage: Eukaryota > Metazoa > Arthropoda > Arachnida > Araneae > Salticidae > Maratus > Maratus speciosus. The sequence continues at coordinate 514,355,688 of OZ010786.1, read as the reverse complement.
TCAATTTATTTAGGCTTTATTAATAACAACAAGAAAGAAAAATCACTCAAAAATAGGGATAATGAAACACTTTCAGAAACTTCCAGATTAATTTAACAAAACTTAACTTTTTAGTAAGGAAAATAAGACACCTAAATAAACATTTTAGAAAACATATACTATATTTGAGAAGTTGATTTATGCAAATACCATCCACAGTCGAGAAAGTACATCACTTATTTTGTGCAGCTTAGTAATTGATCGATATATTTGTTTATATTCTACATGGTATAGTAAAAATTAGTTTAATAAGAAAACGAATAATAAGTAGATTGAAAATTCGATTTTAGAAATTTTATCCAATAGGCGGAAACGTATTTGAATTCATTTGTATAGCCCTGTTATTATCTATTGAGTTTTCTACACTCTGCATAATAAGCTAAAATATAATTCAGCATAAAACAGGCTTAAAACTAGTGAAATTACAGAAATTATCATCCATAAGCGGGCATGTATCGAGTTCTCTGCGCGGTCATGTATATTATTTTATTTATGCTCTACAAAAATCTCTTATCATAGTGAATATAGTTCAGTTTGAAAATGCATAATTCAATGAAAACCACCTTTATTCAATTCGCCCTCAAACTTGGTAATACTAACGAATTCTTTTGCATGTCCAATATTGGGTCTATAACATTTATATACAACACATAGTATAACATAAATAGTTAGTTAAACTTAAAGCGCATACCATAATTGAAAACCCACTTCCAGCGGTTATCGCTAATGGACAGTACTTCGGATATAATAATGCATCCGAAATCTTACAATAAATGCGTTACAGATTATATTAAATGATTAATGTATATGTATTTTATTGTATTTGAAATAGCGCAACATGGTTAAAATACGCTGCAAAGAGTCTTTCTTCGTAGAACAATATGTACCGGAATTCATTGTTGTGGCCCTGTAAAAGATCTTTCTGCCCCATATTCTACAGAATGCATGTTTTCGTGCACTTCATAAATACATAAAATTTTCATTATACTTAAGACCGTATAACATTATTAAAGTTTCCATGAAACACTTTTTTCACTTTGACAGTATTGTAAAGGAATACTTATAACTGTTCCTGTATATTAACATTAAATACTACACACTTATTTTCAGTATTCATCGCGCTAGCAAACTTCAGTAACATAGAAAAAATACAGGGCAATCAGAGTGTATTTTCAAGAATTAGAGCACGAAACCAAACCGAAGCCATCAACATATTTCGGTATTTTTTCTATTTACGTCAATGTTATGTTATACATACATATATATATGCATACATATATAACATATATATGATATGTACATACATATGTATGTCCACATGTACACAATGGCGCCCGGCTGACAGAAAACTACCCATTATTCATCTATGTTTGAAAGTGTAAAAAAAAACACTAAATATAAATGAAACCGTAAAAGAAAATTTGTCGAAAATTAAAATTATATATAAATTCTCTTACTGTTTTGAAACTTTTAGAATATTTTACTTCTATTAAAAAAGATCAATGGGTTAATTATTTGAAAGTATGTTTTAAATTTTAATATTTTTAAATAAAAAAGTTCTAGCATATATTCTTCCATAATAATCGTAAAATTTGCACAGTATTTTATGTTTCTCATTCATTAAAAAATTTTGATAGTTATTATAAAAATAAAGGTAAAATTGAAACATTTTCTTAATAAAGATATTCTGCTTTAATAAAATAATGCTAAGGTTAGAAAATAAATACCAGCATATTATTTTCCAAAATTTAAACTCCTACAAAAGTATCTTCATTAATGATAGTGTTTACATATAATAAAGAGATTTTTATTCATAAGATGTTTTCTAAAAGCCAGTGTCTTTATTTATATTTCACTCCAACGAAAACAAAATAAAAATAACGTATTGGGGAAACACGTTTTATGTTCGTATAACAAAAATATAAAGTTGAAGTATTTTAATAATGCATTATTAATGAAAAATGTATAGTAAAAATTTAATAAACTAAAATGAAGAAATAATTTCATTTGTGTTGTGACTACCATTTCGTTACTGGCTTTTGTTTAAGTCTCTGACATTGAAAACACATAAATTTGTTATATGCATATATGAAATGGTTAAAAAAAGGTATTCTAATTTTAATCGAGCTGCCAGTTTTAAATATTTTTCGTGGGGTTTCCATTCTCGAAGCTAAAAGACAATTTTATATGGTTCGTACATATAGTTCGTAATTCTTCAATGCTTTCAATAAAATTAAGTGCACTTAATTTTCTTGAAAGCATTGAAGAATTACGAACTACATGTCCGAACCTAAGCGTTAATATAATTCATTAAAACACAGTAATAATCCTCAATTAACAATTTTTTTTGTTCCTTTTATTTGGCGGGTAATAATGCCTCATAATAAACACCTTTCTCATAAATCTAAATTTCTTAAAACGTTAAGTTTAAGAATTAGCCCGGAGAAGTGGATTATTACTACCCTACTATTATACACACATCTGTCTATATTATAAATCAAAGGCATGTATGGCTGATGTTAGTTTGACGGTGGCAACACCTAATAAATAAACTTAGCTTATACTTTATTTTTGCGTTATTCTTTCAATAGTAGAAGAAAGTTATGTAATCGAATTTTTTTTCGGCTCCCAGTTTTCGATGGATTTACGCATTTTAGATGGCAGAGAATATTTTTCACCTATGTTTGAAAGTGTAAAAAAACAATAAAATAAAAGAAAATTTGTCACAAATTAAAATTTTGTAATAAATCTCTTAGTGTTTCAAATCTGTTAGAATTTTTTACTGCTATTAAAAAAGATCAACGAGTTCATTATTTGAAAGCATATTATTACATAAACTTTGTATAGTATTTTATGTTTCTCATTAATTTAAAAGTAAGTTTTAAATTTTATTATTTCTAAATGAAAAAGGTCTAGCACATAATACCTTTCCATACTACTACGTAAAATGTTTATCGTATTTTATGTTTCTCGTTCATTAAAATTTTGTAAGTTATGAAAAAAACAGTTTAAATTGAAACATTTTCTTAATAAAGATATTCTACTTTCATAAATTAATGCTAAAGTTAGAAAATAAATATCAGCCTATTATTTTCCAAAATACAAACTGCTACAAAAGTATCTTCGTTATTGGCAGTGCTTACTTAAAATAAACAGCTTTTTTAATTAATAACATGTTTTCAAAAAACAAGTGTCTTTATTTATATTTCACTCCAATGAAAACAAAATAAAAAAAATGTATTTGGAAGATACATTTTATGTTCATATATCAAAAATAAAAAGTTGAACGAGTTTTAATATTGTTATATATTTATGAAAAATTTATAGTAATAACTGAATAAATGGAAATTAGGAAATATTTTCTTTTATGTTGGGACTACCATTTCATTATTGGTTTTTGTTTCAGTCTGTGACATTGAAATCATATAAATTTGTTATATGCATATATGAAATGGTTAAAAATAATGTATTCTAATTTTAATCAAAGTGCCAGATTCAAATATTTTTTGTGTGGTTTCCATTCTCGAAGCTAAAGGAAAATTTTATATGCACTTATTATTATATATTATTATTATATTTTAAATTAAGTGCACTTAATTTTATTGAAAGCATTGAAGAATTACGAACTATATGTACGAACTTGGGCGTTAATATAATTCATTAAAACACAGTAATCATCTTCAATTAACAGGTTTTTTTGTTCCTTTTATTTGGCTGATAATAATATCTGATAATAAACATCTTTCTTATAAATCTAAATTTCTTAAAACGTTAACTTTAAGAATTAGCGCAGAGAAGTGGGTTATAACTACCCTACCCTTATACACACAGCTATCTATATTATAAATCAAAGGCGTGTATCTCAGTGAGGCTGACTTCATTTTAACGGTGGCAACACCTGATAAAGAATCATAGATTATACTGCATTTTTGCTTTATTCTTTCCATAGTAGAAGAAAGTATTGTAATTTAAATTTCTTTCGACTCCCGATTTCCGACTGATTTGCAGGACAGAGAACATTTTTCATCTATGTCTGAAAGTGAAAAAAAAATCAAAAGAAAAGAAAATTAGTCACAAATTAAAAAAGTCCTTCCGGCCAGTGCCGGGAGGAAGAGGTAGCTTTCATAATCCTTATTTAAAAAAAGCCAAATTATATCATTCAAACACACGAAGCTCAATTTAGTGGAAACTGAATATAGGAGATTCAATACTAATTTTTATCTATACTAAATCATTATGAATGAGAATTTCGGGAAATTAGTCAGCTTTATCCATGCTGCTTTTCTTTAAAGTAACATATATTTGGCTGCCAAATTCGGCAATTTCTTAAAGTGTCTGTCATTTTAAGACAACATGGTGGATGAGGCTAAGCAGTGAACTTGGTCGAGACCTTAGTAATTGCTGTGCACATGCTCACTCATATCGGAATCGGTTAATATATAGGAGTGCTGTCGCATGCAAAAAATCAGATTTTTCAAAATGTCACCCACAATAGAAATCGAAACTGCTATATCTGAGCCATTTTTTAAGGTAAAGACAAACAAAAAATGCTCCTGAATCCTTATATCAAGGTCAAATACTTAAGAAAGAAACCTTTTTCAATTTCTAATTTTTTTGCACCTCACTTTAAATATATATATATTTTTTAATTTAATGGTCGCCATTTTGAAACAAGATGGCTGATGAATCTGGCCAGCGAACTTGGTCGAGGTGTTGATGTATACTATCCACATGCCTTCTTACATCGCAATAGGCGAATACGTGTGTTATCGCGTGACAAATACAAGATCGTTTCAAAATGTTAGCCATGCTAGAAATTCAAAGTGCTATAAATCGACCATTTTTTAAGATATAAACAAAAGAACAAATTTTCAGAAACAAAAACTGCTCCGGAATCTTTGTATCAAGGCCAAACACATAAAAAAATCTTTTTCATTTTCCAATTGTTTAATACCTCATTTTGAATTTTAAATTTAATTTTTTTTAAATGGCAACCATTTTGAAACAAGATGGCGAATGAAGCTGGCCAACGAACTCGGTCGAGACATTGGTATGTACTATGTACAGACCAAGTTACATCCAAATAGGTTCATACTTACGCCTGTTATCGCGTGATAAAAATCAGGTCGTTTTAAAATGTCAGCCACAAGAGAAATTCAAAATGCTATTACTCAGCCATTTTTTTTAGATATAGACGAAAGAAAAACTGTTCCGGAATCTTTGTATTAAGGTCAAACACATACAAAAAAATCTTTTTCACTTTCCAATTTTTTGGTATCTCATTTAAATTTTTTAATTTTTTAATTTTTTTAAATGGCCGCCATTTTGAAACAAGATGGCGGATGAAGCCGGCCAAAGAACTCGGTCGAGATATTTGTATGTACTATGTACACACCAAGGTACATCCAAGTCGGTTCATAAATACGCCTGTTATTACGTGAGAAAAATCAGGACGTTTCAAAATGTCAGCCACGCTAGAAATTCAAAATGCTATAACTCAGCCATTTCTTAAGATATAGACGAAACAAAAACTGCTCCCGAATCTTTTTATCAAGGTCAAACACATAAGAGGAAAATATTTTTTCAATTTTTAATTTTTTGGTACCACATTTCAAATTTAAATTTTTCTTAAAAATTTAAATGGCCACCATTTTTAAACAAGATGGCGGATGAAGCTGACCAACAAACCCGGTCGAGACATTGGTACGTACTATGTATAAACGAAGTTACATCCAAATCGGTTCATAAATACGCCTTTTATCGCGTGACAAAATTCAGGACGTTTCAAAATGTCAGCCACGCTAGAAATTCAAAATGCTATAACTCAGCCATTTTTTAAGATATAGACGAAACAAAAACTGCTCCGAAATCTTTGTATAAAGGTCAAATACATAAGAAAAAATATTTTTCCATTTTCAATTTTTTGGTACCACATTTCAAATTTTAAATTTTTAAAAAAAATTTAAATGGCCGCCATTTTGAAACAAAATGGCGGATGAAGCTGGCCAACGAACTCGGTCGAGAGATTGGTATGTACTATGTACACACTGAATTACATCTAAATCGGTTCATAAATACGCCTTTTATCGCGTGACAAAATTCAGGACGTTTCAAAATGTCAGCCACACTAGAAATTCAAAATGCCATAACTCAGCCATTTTTTAAGATATAGACGAAACAAAAACTGCTACGGAATCTTTGTATAAAGGTCAAATACATAAGAAAAAAATATTTTTCCATTTTTAATTTTTTGGTACCACATTTCAAGTTTTAATATTTTTTAAAAATTTTAAATGGCCGCCATTTTGAAACAAAACGGCGGATGAAGCTGGCCAACGAACTCGGTCGAGACATTGGTATGTACTATGTACGCACCGAATTACATCGAAATCGGTTCATAATTACGGGAGTTACAGTGTGACATAGGTCAGATATATATATATATATATATATCAATTTTGAACGGAGGGTGGTTTCGGGGTCTGGGGGTCATGATCGATGAAAATATACCAAAATTTTTTGAAATCGCTTTCCTCCGAACGGTTGCAATAGGTAGCTTTTTTGTAAAGAAAGCTACCTAATTGTGTAATAAATCTCTTAAAATTTCAAAACTGTTAGAATTTATTACTGCTATTTGAAAAATTCAACGAGTTCATTATTTGAAAGCATTTTATTACAAAAAAGTTGTATAGTATTTTATGTTTCTCATTCATTTGAAAGTAAGTTTTAAATTTTAATATTTCTAAATAAAAAAGTTCTAGCTCATCATATCTTTCAATATTAACACGTAAAACGTTAATCTTATTTTATGTTTCTCGTTCATTAAAAATTTTGTAAGTTATAAAAAAAAAAGTTAAAAATGAAACATTTAATAATAAATGTATTCTGCTTTAATAAAATAATGCTAAGGTTAGAAAATAAATATCAGCCTATTATTTTCCAAAATACAAACTGCTACAAAAGTGTCTTCGTTAATGCAGTGTTTACTTAAAATAGACAGCTTTTTTAATTAATAAAATGTTTTCAAAAAACAAGTGTCTTTATTTATATTTCACTCCAATGAAATCAAAATAAAAAAATGTATTTGGAAGATACATTTTATGTTCATATATCAAAAATAAAAGGTTGAACGAGTTTTAATAATGTTATATATTTATGAAAAATATATAGTAATAGCTGAATAAAGGAAAATTAGGAAATATTTTCTTTTATGTTGGGACTACCATTTCATTATTGGTTTTTGTTTCAGTCTGTGATATTGAAAACATATAAATTTGTTATATGCATATATGAAATGGTTAAAAAATGTATTATAATTTTAATCAAGGTGCCACTTTTAAATATTTTTTGTGTGGTTTCCATTCTCGAAGCTAAAGGAAAATTTTATATGCACTTATTATTATATATTATTATTATATTTTAAATTAAGTGCACTTAATTTTATTGAAAGCATTGTAGAATTACGAACTATATGTACGAACTTGGGCGTTAATATAATTCATTAAAACACAGTAATCATCTTCAATTAACAGTTTTTTTTGTTCCTTTTATTTGGCTGATAATAATATCTGATAATAAACATCTTTCTTATAAATCTAAATTTCTTAAAACGTTAACTTTAAGAATTAGCGCAGAGAAGTGGATTATAACTACCCTACCCTTATACACACATCTATCTATATTATAAATCAAAGGCGTGTATCTCAGTGGGGCTGACTTCATTTTGACGGTAGCAACACCTGATAAAGAATCATAGATTATACTTCATTTTTGCTTTATTCTTTCCACAGTAGAAGAAAGTATTGTAATTGAAATTTCTTTCGACTCCCGATTTCCGACTGATTTATAGGACAGAGAACATTTTTCATCTATGTTTGAAAGTGAAAAAAAAATCAAAAGAAAAGAAAATTAATCACAAATTAAAATTGTATAATAAATCTCTTAAAATTTCAAAACTGTTAGAATTTATTACTGCTATTTGAAAAATTCAACGAGTTCATTATTTGAAAGCATATTATTACAAAAAAGTTGTATAGTATTTTATGTTTCTCATTCATTTGAAAGTAAGTTTTAAATTTTAATATTTGTAAATAAAAAAGTTCTAGCTCATAATATCTTTCAATATTAACACGTAAAATGTTAATCTTATTTTATGTTTCTCGTTCATTAAAAATTTTGTAAGTTATGAAAAAAAAAATTAAAAATGAAACATTTAATAATAAATATATTCTGCTTTAATAAAATAATGCTAAGGTTAGAAAATAAATATCAGCATATTATTTTCCAAAATTTAAACTGCTACAAAAGTATCTTCGTTAATGCAGTGTTTACTTAAAATAAACAGCTTTTTTATTAATAAAATGTTTTCAAAAAACAAGAATCTTTATTTATATTTCCCTCCAACAAGAACAAAATAAAAATAATGTATTGGAAGATACATTTTATGTTCATATATCAAAAATATAAAGTTGAACGAGTTTTAATAATGTTATATATTTATAAAAAATATATAGTATAAACTGAATAAATGAAAATTAAGAAATATTTTCTTTTATATTGGGACTACCATTTTTTTATTGGCTTTTGTTTCAGTCTGTGACATTGAAAACACATAAATTTGTTGTATGCAGATATGAAATGTTTATAAATATGTATTATAATATTAATCAAGGTGCCAGTTTTAAATATTTTTCGTGTGGTTTCCATTCTCGAAGCAAAAGGAAAATTTTATATGGTTCTTACATATAGTTCGTAATTCTTTAATGCTTTCAATAAAATTAAGTGCACTTGATTTTATTGAAAGCATTGAAGAATTATTTTATTGAAAGCATTGAAGAATTACGAACTATATGTACGAGTCTGGGCGTTAAGATAATTCATTAAAATACAGTAATCATCCTCAATTAACAGTATTTATACTTTGAAAATTTTCGACAGAGAAACATTCGCCTTGCATTTTTCATCTATGTTTAAAAGTGTAAAAAAAAATAAATAAATAAATAAATAACAATCAAAACAAAATAAAATTTGTCACAAATTAAAATTGTCTAATAAATCTCTTAGTATTTCAAAGCTGTTAGAATTTATTACAGCTGTTAAAAAAGATCAAAGAGTTCATCATTTGAAAGCATATTACTACGTAAAATTTGTATAGAATTTTATGTTTCTCATTCATTTTAAAGTACGTTTTAAATTTTAATATTTCTAAATAAAAAAGTTCTAGTACATAATACCTTTCCATATTACTACGTAAAATGTTTATCGTACTTTATGTTTCTCATGCATTAAAAGTATTGAAAGTTATGAAAAAAAAAGTTAAAATTGAAGCATTTTCTTAATAAAGATATTCTGCTGTAATAAAAGAATTCTAAAATTAGGAAAAAAAATGTCAGCATATTATTTTCCAAAATTCAAACTGCTACAAAAGTACCTTCGTTAATTATAGAGTTTACTTAAAATAAAGAGCGTTTTATTAATAAAATGTTTGAAAAAAACAAGAGTCTTTATTTATATTTCACTCCAACGAAAATAAAATAAAAATAATATATTGGGGAAATACATTTTATATTCGTATATCAAAAATATAAAGTTGAATGTGTTTTAATAATGTATGTATTTATGAAAAATATATAGCAAAAACTAAATAAAAGAAAATGAAGGAATATTTTCTTTTATGTTGTGTCTTCCATTTCATTATTGGCTTTTGTTTTAGTTTCTAACACTGAAAACACATAAATTTGTTATATGCATGTATGAGATGGTTAAAAAAATTATGTTCTATATAATTTTAATCAAGCTTCCAGTCTTAAATATTTGTCGTGTGGGTTCAATTCTCGAAGCTAAAAGATAATTTTATATGGTTCGTAATTCTTCAATACTTTCATTAAAATTAAGTGAGAGTTATTACAATTAAATAAAAGACAATAGTCATCCAAAGTTAATAGATTTTTTTTGTTCTTTTTGTATGGTTGTTTATAATGTCAGCCAGTAAACATCTTTATAAACATAAATTTCTTAAAAATATTAATTTTAAGAATTATAGAGTCGAATATTAAAACCCTACTATTATTCATACGTGCCTTTATTGTAAATCATAAGCATGTATGTCAGTAAAGCTGACGTCATTTTAATGTTTGGTAACACATGGCCAATAAACTTCGCTTATACTTCATTTTTATTTTATTCTATCTATAATAGAAGAAAATATTGTAGTCGAAACTTTTTTAGACTCCCAGTTTTTGATGGTTTTATAGTTTTTAGGAGTCAGAGAACTCGAAAAACAGTTGCACAAAATGTCTGTATGTCTGAGTGTGAGTGTATCCCCTTTTTATCCTCGACAAGTGTACGAAGTTGTAATAATATTGAACCAAATTTCATATACAGTCGAACCCCGATTTAACGAATCCTTCGGGACTAGCAACTTTTTTTGTTAAATCGAGATTCTTCGTTAAATCGGAATAATCAAAGGACTATTTTTATACAACAGAAGAAGTTAAAAAATAGCAACAAATAAGAAGAACAATGCTCACTTACCTTAATAATGATGTTAAACATTTGTTATTTTAAGAAAGTACTCAGTATAAAAATTGATTCTTTTTTTATGTACTACTATAAATCAAAAGCATTGTAATTCAGAAAAAATCTTATTTATTCAAATTTTTTCGATAAATTACAAAACATCTTTTATAAATGCTTCTTTGCTTTGTTTCGATTTTGTATTCCAAACTTCTTTATCGATTTTTTTCTGAAGCTGTGAAAACAGTGTCACCAACATCATGAGCCATCAACTATCGTTTCAAAGTATTCAAACTGCTAACTGCTTTTTTTTAACGTTACATACTTCATTTCTATTTCATCTTCGTCATCCGATCCACTACTATTTCTATTAATAACCTCGGTGTAACATGCATTTTCGCATGTAGATATTTCTGCATCATAAGATACATATTTAAAAAATTAACAATCAGGGACATTGAAAATTTATAATAAATATCAGAAAATTTCTTCAATTTTTCATTTTTTTTTACATGGAAAATTTTTGTTAAATCGGGATTACAAATTCGCTAAATCGAAGTATTTTTGTTCCATTTTCGCCGAGATCATAAAAAATTCGCTACATCGAGAAATTCGTTAAATCGGGGATCGACAGAATGTATTTTTGGCCATGGCCAGCAGATTCCAGTTGAATTTGAAGGTATTCCGCCAGAAGGGGTTACTGTAATAGCGATTTTTGTACCATTTTCATATTGTATCATCGAAGAGTGTATGCATTATTGCTTAGAATCGAACCAAATGTTGATAGCGATTTTTGTGTGATTTTCTCTATTTTTTGCAGTTTAAACGAACAAGTTATGGATATTTTTTGCTAAAGTTTTATATTTAGATGTAATGTAATGTAATAGGATGGGTTTTGAAAAAAAAATTTGAGAAAAGCGTCCGGAAGGTGACGCTATGATAGCGAATTCGATATTTGGGTTGTGAGCTGTAGCTGTTGAAAAAAATATCATACTCAATCACATTGTCCAATCTAGATTTAATTTGCATGTTTGTAATAAGCAAAAATTTTCACGATATGTTACCCTTTTTGATATGTTACCCTTTGATTAGTCTTTAAACAAGATTATTACTTCCATGATGGTTTAAAACATTTATTTACAAGAAACTTGAAGTGTAACAATGAAATATGTATGAGATAGAAGAAATTTTCTGATTTGGCACATTCGACTAGTTTTAAACTTCTAGACATCTCCCAATTTCAAATTTTGACCGTGGAATTAAAAAAAAAATTTCTTTTAAATATACTTTGTTTGAAAACAATATCTCAGTTTATTGGATTTGATTATTTAAAATAAATTTTAAGCATTATTATTTTTAATCTATTTCCATCGTGCGCAAAATCTGAAAAATTCCATTGTTACAAAACATCTTCTGGATTCATTTTAACTAAACAAATTTTAAAACTGTTAATTTCGTCCTTTTTCTCAAATTGAGGACCACTGAATCCCCTTATTTATCTTATAAATGAGACTTGTATTCAAAATGTGGCATACTGTTAAAGCCCATGAATGATTAAAAGATTTTTTTTCAATATATATTAATTAGTCTCTTACATGTATTATTGTTTGGACCAGCGTTTCTAATAGTTTTTTTTTCTCGCGGCATAGTTTGATGTCACATCTGTAAAACGGAGGCCAACAAAGAATGTTTGATGCTTCTCTCTTTTTAGCGTTAAAAATATCACTAGGAAAAATTAGTTGTTGGTAAAATAAACCAGTAGTAAAAGTCAAATACAATCATAATGAAGGGAACGAATATTTGTTCCAACTGGATTAAATCATATTCGAGGATGGAGTAGCACAGTTGACGTTTATTCCAACAAAGCGAAAAATGTCCAGACCAGGAATCGAACCTGGATACTTGGCGTGCCGTGCCAATGCACTCTATTTGGTCCACATAATTCACTCTTACTTGTTGGATTTGGCTGCAGCCAAGTCCAACAAATAAGAGTGAATTATGTCAGCCAGGTATCGTCCGGATAGCCTAACAGGTAAGGCTATAACAGGTAATTGGCACGGCACGCCAAGTATCCAGGTTCGATTTCTGGTCTGGACATTTTTCGCTTTGTTGGAATAAACGTCAACTGTGCTACTCCATCCACGAATATGGTCAAATACAATTTTCAAATATTTTTAGATAAATGCATTTACTCTTACAGAAATATACAAATAACGACATAAACCGATTAATATGACATGTGATGGTCTTTTCCGTTAACAATAATTTTCAGGTTTGGTAGAAAAATTGATAATTTAGTTCATAAGTATGGATCAGTCTTCTTATTTATTTACTAGCAAGCTTCGAACGCTACAATGGTCGGTTTATCCAAACGAATCTTGAATCAAATGAAATGTATCAGTGAATTTGACCTTGTGATTTAAAGCAATATGGACTTTTACATAGAATGTCCTTCCGCATTGCTGAAACTATATGAACGCTATTATACTATTCCGTTTTCTAATGTGCAAAGAAACTTTTAACTGTTAAGATCCAACTCTTTTAGTTGATCAATTATAGTAGGATTTGGTAATGAAAGATAGTGCAATATACAATATGCTAAAACCTTTTCTGAAAAATTATTTAACTAACAATGTAACCAAACTAACAAAATCCATCCAGTAAAACATTTAAAAGGGCTAATCTTTCATATTAGGGTTTATGGGATTACAGAACTTGCCCCAACATTTCTATAACATACATTAAGCAACTTAGAATGATATACAAAACACTAAAATCATCCCTTAACATTATCTAATCATCAGTGCTAGTTGGCATTGGGGAAGCACTGGTTAAGACGATATTTTCATCACTTTAATAATACACTTAAAGATTATATAATATTGATTCAAACTGTTCTTCAATTACACTGTCAATAAAATCCATCCTCGCTGTTCACATTACCTTCAAATGTCATGGAAAATGAGTTAATTTCAGGGCACTGTGGCGTCGATGTATACGTTTTTGTGTCGAGATGCAAGTGGTGTTGTTTTGTGTTCACCTTTGAAACAAAAACGTGTGGCGTTTATTTCAGATTGAAGTCACAAAGCGACGGTGCGAATAATTAAATATATCACATTTACTTCACCATACTGCGACACTTCTGACCATTTGTAATGCCACAGTAACGCTATAATGCCTGGCTGTGCTACTTGAGCTACAGTGGAACAGATATTTAAAATTCAAAATATTGTTACAACCCACGACTGATTAAAAAATTCTGTAAACTATATTAATTTCTTATAATGATTATTATCACTTTTTAACATCCTTTCTTTCTTTTTTCAAATAATTCAAAGTGCATTTGCAAAATAATAAATCAAGTGAACTGCAAAAAATGTCACCCCATATCATCGGTAAAAAATAAACGAAAAAAAAAAATCCCAGATTTGCTTAAGCAGTATTTCAAGAAACTGCTGTCTATTCTCAACAAACTATTTCCTTTTTTGAATCATTGGGTCTAACTAATTAGTTTTTGATGTCTCCCTTGAGATGCATCACAGCTGTGGTTTTTCTCATTTTTGTAAAGGGTACATATTTTTCTTTTCGTTTTTTTTCTAATTAGAAGACACTTTGAATTTACAGACATTGGAAAAAATAATGTATGGTAAAAATTTTTTTTTTTTTTTCATATGTACGACGAACTTCTTTCAGATTATTAGTTTGATATATTACAAAAAATATTGCATTTATGTTTTTAATTTATTGATAACTTCAAATTATTTCTATTTGAAAAAAACAAACATTATGTTAAAAGATACATAAGTTTAATTTTTACGTAAACATTGTCTCATGCAAGCGTAAAAACAAATTCATTAATATTTTAATACGTGAATCTTTAAATAAAAAAAAATAATTGCGATTTCTCGTAGTTAAGCATTCACGCATTATTTACCACACATATTTAGAATTTTTTTACGTTAATCTTTATGAAATGTTTTTAACAGCAATGAACCTTTTATTCATATATATTTTTCAACAAAACTTTGTGCGGTACCGTAGGACAGTTCACGTAATAGTCGACATGACACTGAATTTTAGCATAAACAATGCGTTTATTTGAAGTAAATAAATGAATGAGTTTTGCAGTGGAGCGGGCGAAACTCAAATACGATGCTCGATTTCAGATTCAACTAAATCTCAAAATAGCAAAATTCAAATTTACTAATTTAAACTCAAGTTACGTAATGACTGCTCAAGAAAGAATCCACGATGACTTCAATCCCTTTGACTGAAAACAGTTTAATCAGCGGCACTTCAAAACTACTTTATGCTAAAAATGCAAATTTACTAATTTAAACTCAACTTATGTAAGAAAAATGGTTGCTCAATAAAGGATCCACGACGACTTCTACGTCGAATTATCCCTATTACTGAAAACAGTACTTCAAAACTATGTCAAATGTATCTACTAACTGAAATCTCGTAGATTCAAAAAATCACTTTATTGAGGCGTGTAGATTTTAATACCTGATCAGAGGTCAACCTCCTTAGCTGAAGGCTTTGAATACACACTCAGATTACTCCAGACGACACTTATTGACAACACGTGACAAATTACATGTTCCAGATTCTGAGACGCTAAAGTACTGGTCACCTTGAGAGACGGGATATGACAAAATCCACACTTTAAAATCCCTTTTCCCTTATTTATACTCGCCAGCTGACCACAGTAAGCTAATTAGTATATAACAGAGCAGGAATAACCTTAAAGCTCAGTTACAAGAAGACACAAACATACATACAAAAGTCACAGGGCAGACAAAATATGGCACTTTCACGCAAAGCATTTAGATGTCGGACAACACATTCAAAAACCCCTCAACTCTTATGTGTGAATAGTCAGACACTGTCATGCAATGTTATTACTTAATTTAATTACTGTGTATCAAGTTAGACTTGAATACTAAAATTTTTATGATAATGATACATACTTAATACAAATCAATATGTAATAACCTATTAATCAATATGTATATTAGTCCATTAGTTATTATATAGATATGGTTAGTAAATTAGTCAATATGCGTATTAGTATGTTAGTTTTTTAATATATATAATATATATATATATATATATGTGTGTGTGTGTGTGTGCTATATATAATTACAGTCTAGTAAACCCGCTCAGAGTCGCCTGTGTCAACCATGGGGGACTTCTGGATAAACTAATCAAAAAGTAATACCCTAAAAATACCTCGATCAAAATAATGGAGCTTTCAGTATCCAGGTCTAAAAATAGTTAAAACAACAATCAGAAAAAAAAACAACGTTTCTTTGACATAATCATAGTAAAATCCCCCAGCTTTTTAAATGGTAATGCGCGTTTTTTTTTTGGGGGGGGGAGGGGGGGGGTTGTAACAGAGTAATATAAGATTTACTAAGCAACACCAAGGGAATGCAATAAATGCACAGAAATAGCGTGGCATTTACTGAAATTCTATTTCGTATGACTTAATCATAAAGTTTTGAAAGTTTTGACTTTACAGAAGGATAATGGCGTTAGTTTAAGAAAAAAAGAGCCCCCACCCCCCACGGATGATAATGCCCTTTAATTAAAAAAAATAAGTTTACAATGATTACAGAAAGATGTAATTTTTTTCGTTTTATTTTATTTTTAATTAGAGTTTTTATCTATTAAACACACTCAATCGTTGTTGAAAATAGTTTTTGACTATGGCTTGTCTGTTGGTGCTCTAATTTGCGTAAATATGCTCTTAATGTCATGTAACATATATACAGGGTGATTATAATTAAAGTTTAACTTTCAAAATGCTGTAAAAGAAGAAACACTGCTCAGAATGACTTCAAATTTGAAATGAATATACTGGAAGAAGGGGGAAATGATATGGCATAAGGAAAAAAGTTCCAAAGTGTCTCAATAGATGGCTCTGTAAGTGGCATAACGAAAGTGGATTTGTCTTCAAGTGACATTTTTAATCGAAACACGACGGTTTTGTCATGAGTTTCACAGTAAACCAACCGTACTGTTCAATGTGTATGAGTGTTTCAGTTGTTTCCTAGAAAAAATGCCTTCCAAATCAGTCAACAGTTGTGATACTGTTAGTGGAAAGTCCATCCACTACGACAAGGTCGTACCACATTGGATGCGAAAAATTGGTTTTTAATTGTCCTTTGGCCAAAAATCGCTTAAAAAGCACATAATGGTTAGTTGTGTTTAATTGCCCTTGTACCAAAAAAAAAAATCACTTAATGATTCGGTTTTTAATTGTCCTTGGGCCAAAAACCGCATAAAAAGTTAATAATGATTCTGTTTTTAATTATTGCTAGACATGCGATGAGACAATCGATAACGATTATCGGTTTCAACTTGTGGCGGACAATGGTGGACAGCATATGGTACTTGTCTGCCGCATGCCTAGCAGTAAATAAAAACTGAATCATTATTCGCTTTTTGGCCCAAGGACAATTAAAAACCTATTTTTCCCATCCAATGTGGTACGACCTTGCCGTGGTGGATGGACTTTACTCTAACAGTACCACAACTGTTGGCTGTTTTGGAAGTCCTTTTTTCAGTAAAACAACCGAAACACTCGTGCACATTGAACAGTACGGTTAGTTTACTGTGCAACTCATGACAAAACCGTCGTATTTCGATTAAAAATGTCACTTGACGCCGAATCCACTTTCGTTATGCCGCTTACAGCGCCATCTATTGAGAGACTTTGGAACTTTTTTTTATTATGCCATACCGTTTCCCCTTTCTTCCAGTATATTCTTTTCAAATTTGAAGTCATTCTGACCAGTGGTTCTTTTTTTACAGTATTTTGAATGTTAAACTTTAATTATAATCACCCTGTATATGAAGTGACAAACCAGATCAAACTAAATTATAATCAACCTGTATGTTATTGCGTTTTACAGTGTCATATCCTGTAAGAAAAATGAAGACAGAATATTTATAAATCATTTACAGGAACACTCAAAAGAATTCCGTTCTTGTTCCAAAATCCGGGATCTCAGAGGATCTGGTGGTTGTGAAAATATGTTTCGGCGGCGTGGTATTATCATACGTGGCTTTAGTATATAAAAGTAAAAATGAAGAATCGTATGCTGCCTAATAATAAAAAAAGAGAATGTGGTTGTGCTAGCCTTTTATAGTTTTAAAAACCTCTTCTTACATAAAATATATTACATGAATTTTAAAATGTTCACTGTTTTACTTAAAAGGTGACTAAAATAATAAAAGAGATGTTACAAGTAAAGAAAAAATATACATTTATATAAAACTTCTTAGTACTTTCAGGCTTTTCCAAGCTCTTAATCAGAGAATATTTTAATAACTAATTATTGTTTATTTATACAAATACGTCACTTCGTTTTGAGAATGAGAGAGCCAATAATTATTCGAGTTTTCTTGCATTACATTTCTATTTATCTAGTATCGACTACCTTACAAATAATATCATAAGGCGAAACACAATATTTTACCTTGATTATTCACCTTGACCTATAACATAAAATATGTTATATGAACTTTAAAAAGTTCACTGTTTTCCTTAAAAGGTGACTAAGATAATAAAAGTGATGTTACAAGTTAAAAAATATACATTTGTAACATCTCTTTTATTATTTTAATCATCTTTTAAGTAAAAAAGTGAACTTTTTAAAGTTCATATAATATATTTTATGTTTGAATCAAGGTGAAATATTGCGTTTCGTCTTATTATATTATTTTCTCTTCTTATAATTTGTCACTAAATTTATACATAAGGTCATAACACTCAATTATTGTAATTGCTTTTTAACACTTTATTATGAAGAACAACATAAAATTAATTCTCAGTAGCTAATACCACTGGGAAAAATTCTATCGTTATATTTGTAGACTGTATTTCTATAGCAATTAAAGATAGTTTACCGTGATTCGCTAAGTATGCTAAAGTTACCATGAACAAAAATTCAACTTTCACTTTTAAAAAGAAGGAGAATTAATTAATGCTCATAAAGTTTCATCTCTGAGCATGACACCATACTAAGATAACTTTAAATCACCATCAAATTCAAGCGAATATAGTTTAAAAAATTACAATAAACTCAAAATGATAACATAATTGTGCCAATAGCAAATTCTCTGAGCATACAATGCACCCTGCGCAAACCTAAAATAGTTTAGAATTTAGTATAAATCAGCGACTTGGAACCGGAAAATTTTTTATAGCTCTAGCTCCAGCTCCGTTCCCAGATAAAATACTATGACTCTCGTCTCCGGCAACTGCTCCAACTCGGCTCCGACTTCGCGCTTTTGAGTTGCAGATTTTAATTTACACAGTTAATTTTTTGCTCGCAAATTCTATTTTTACCTTCATTAGAGATCTGACAAAATGCATTTTTCTTCTCATCAAACTTGAAATGCATGTTCAGAAAATCTGACATCTTTTAGCGTTTACTTTTGAAAAAGAAAGTTTCGTGGAATTTTAAAAAAAAAAATCTGAAAATTCTCCTACACTTTTCAAACAACCAAAATTTTATAACTACACATGTGAACGACAGGCGGCCATATTTGTTTTCAAATAGTGTTGCCACTTAGCTCAAGTAGAACGTAGGATTGAAGTAGTGTTACCATGTTTTTGTGAGAAGTTTTCCATCTTTAATTTTTAAAAAAATCTAAACAATGATATAATTAAAATACTGAATAATGATGTAATTAAAATACTGAATAATGATGTAATTAAAATACTGAATAATGATGCAATTAAAATATTTTAAGCTTGGAAATTTAAAAGACTGTTTTTTTTTAAGAATATTAAACTGAAGGAGCCCTGGAGCAAGGGAAAATTTAGAGCTCCAGGGAAAACACAGCTCCGGAGCGCTCCGGGTCTCCGGTATGAATTATAAAAATGTATTTTTGAACTAACTAAAATGATTGCGAATAATCTACTTAAGAAAAGAAAAGTTATAAAAAATTCATGCAAAAGGTTCAATACATAATTACTATACATTTCTATACGTGGTACAAGCACATATACTGTGAACAGCAGGCTTAACTTTCATGATCAGCTTTAGCAAATTATTACACGCTCACAAGATGCAAAGTATCTTTCATATAAATTACCAAGTGATGATGGAAGGACCGGAACTATCCTTCTCGTCATTTTTTTTTCATTTTAGATCTACAGGAGTTATATAAGGGTTTCAGGTTGGTTTAGTCAGTTTAGTCATGTGCTCAGACTAGACGTTCAGAGGATTCCCGGTTTGTTTAGGAGATAATTCATATTATGGATTTTTAGAAAATTCTTTAGTTAAAAATTTCTTAACTTTCATGATCAGGGTTAGCAAATGATTCTACGCTCACCAGATGTAAATTACTACTCTAATAAGTTACCAACTGATGTTGGAAGGACCGGAACAATCCTTAATCCAATACCGGAACAATCCAATAATTTTCTCTCGTTTCTGACCTAACGGCATTATATAAGTGTTTGTGAATCACTTATTCAGTCAAGTCATGTGCTCAGTCTACAGCAATTCCAGTTTGTTTAGGAGATAATGGTAGGTTTTGGGATTTTCCGAAGATTGTCTAATTAGAAGTTACGCTATAAATACTTGGTGGTCATAATTGAAGTGCACGTGTTTCAACTGGTTCTACCAACTAAACTTTTTGAAATATTAAAAAAAATATTATATATTTAATCTTTTTAGATATGCGGAAATCAGTTCTGCAATAAAAAAAAATAATAACTAAACATTCTTAAGACAGATGGCCCTATATATAATAGAAAATTGGAGAATTTCCTACCAGCTAAATTTTGAAACTTTTTTCTGAAAATTTTCACATAGTAAAGTGCTTTATTAAAATTATGATAATTATAGCGCAGCTATGAAAGAATTCCGCGTCTCGTAATATACTGATTTAAAATGAGTTATTTTTATTAATATTTGCTAATAAAACATCGCTAACGTTTAAGCGCCATATACACCGGTAAAATTTAAAACTAATCATTTTTATTGCATCTCGTTTCCGCATACCATAAAATGTATATGAATAGCAAGGTTTTTAAAAATATTTTGAATAGTTTAACTTGTATAGATCCCTTAAAACACATGCACTTTAATTACAGCCTAACTGTATTTTTCTTTTCTGTTTCTGTTATATCTGATATACCTCTGAAATTTCCATTTTTTTCTATAGAAAATATTAAGGATGATAAATATTTTGTCAAATCTTGGCACTTTAGTATTATCAATGTACGTGAATAATTCATTTTTTTCAGTCAAGTCTTTATGCTCAATCTAGAGCGATTCAAGATTGTTTCGGCGATAAATGTAGATTTGGGGATTTTTAAAAAATTCATTAATTGAAAGTCGCTGCAAGAAATGTTCTTCTTCCTCCTGTTTCTATTAGATCAAATATGACTTGGTAATCTGCATTTGTTTTTATTTTCTATAAAAAATAATGGACGGGAATAAATATATTGTTGAGTGAAATTTTGATTCCTTCTCGTAATTTCTGGTCTAGGCATTTTAATATTATCAATATAAGTGAAATATTATCAATATTTCACATATCATAAATCCGTAATTGCAGTCGGAGGCCAACATGTAGGTAGAAGGAGTCGCAGTACAAAGCTAAACATGAATCTGATGCCTCCGAATGCAATTACCTTATCCGTGGCCTTAATGTTTCGCGCATTACTTTATCGGTGCTTTTTTGACAATAAATTAAAAAATAATTCAAAATATTTTATGTAAATTATTTTTAATGAAAACTGATACATTTTAGTATTACATGGTGAAATTTAGCAAAAAATAATGAACGACACAAATTTTGTGGCCAATGAAATCCATTCCCTCGCAAGTTTTTTATGTCCCTAATGTTTTGCGCATGGTCAATTGAGACGAAATGAGTAAGTCTTACGAGCTCGTTGGTCTCCCTTTGGCAACGAAAATATCTCTCACTCTTCTCGGCATAATTGAAACTAATCGTTGGCCCTCATAAATTGGAATTTTTTGCCGTTCTTCAAAAAGAATTCTTTTAAATTGCTGATTGTCAAGTGGTTTCCTTTTTCGAACTTATTTCTTTAAGTGCAGCCACAAAACCTCGATAGGATCAATGTTCGGAACCCAATCTAGCACAGAAATATCATTTAATTGAAGCCAGTCTTTTGTTGTCCTAGCTGAATGCGGTTTGTCTAAGTCTTGTTGGAAAAGGTAACCCGATTGAGGGCCAAGTTTTTGAATTAAAAACAAAAACTAATTCCGCCAAATGTCACGATAACGTTGTACATTGATAGTTCCGTCATATGGCACCATTTGGCTGATGCCAGAATAAACAAAGCCTCCCCAAATTTAAACATATGACAGAAACTTGCACTCTTGTTTGACGCATTTTGGGTATAAAGATATCTTTTCTTTGGGTATATCTTTTTCGCAAGACCCGACGACCGATATTTTCCATACAAAATTGGAAAAGGGGATTGATACGACCTTTTAACACTTCGCCATTACTGATCTGTTTATTTTAATTGGTACACAGCCAACAGAAAACGTTTCATTTTTTGAGCAGGAGTTAACATCGGCTTACGTTTGCTTTGGTAAGGTTTGAAGTCCATTTTATGTAATTTTTTCGTAGCCATTTTACGAGTCACTGGTCGCCCTATGCTGTTTTGCCATAGAGATGCGACTTCTGTTATCGTTCCTGGTCTGCTGCTCAATACCACTCGCGCAGCATTAGATCTTCTCGAACCGTTGTTGTTGATGGGCGACCGATACTGTTTCTTGGCTGTACATCTCCAGTGGCAACTAAAGTTTTCAAAACTTAACGTACTATTGGTTCAGGAATCATCAAATCCCTGCCTATTTGCCTCATTAGACGCCCACTATTTTGTTTTTCGATTATCTTTTTAAGCAAGTCTAACCATTTTATTCTTATTAATTGATTTGAAACCGCTCTTCTTTTAAACAACACATGCCATCAGTTTCGGATGTGATAATTTGCATAATTGGAAAAAAGTAGCCAGTTTCAATTGTCGAAAATTTTCTTTAAATGCACATGCGTAAAACAATAGGGCTTTCTATTTTTAAGAGGGAAAGCGTTTTACATACCCAATTCTACGTGTGCGACTTCTTTTATTTTTTTATTCAAAGTAATTCATTTAAGACGATTGACATTTGAAAAATTTGATTGTTTATTTAGAAAAAATTAAGATTGCGGGTTTTTTTTTTTTTTTGAAAAACTTTACTTTTAAACTGTTGCGCAAAGAATTAGGGCCACGGGTAAGGTACTTAAGTACACATAATAAAAAAGCAATTTAACAAATTACAACGACTATTTGGAAAATGATTTTCTCAAAGACTAAAATTTAAGACATAGAAAATCGCACGGAGTTGATCATACATTACGTACGCCATGAATTAAACATTAATTGTGTTATTACACGTAAAAATTGAAAGCGAAAAAAATCGCCTGAGACTCCTCTGATTTCCTGAAACTTACGTATTATCCAAGCATTTCACTGGCTGCTGACAACCCATTTTAAATGAAATTTCATTCTTAATTTTCTAAACATCCCACAATATTACTTTTTACACCGTCGTATAGAAAAAAAAATGTACTTTTGAATGCAATTTGTTTGAAAGCTGTATCTCAATTTGTTTCTGAGTTATTAATTTTTTTTGTAGTTTTTATTACTTTTTTGTCATAGTGGCAACAGAAGTATCCATCTCCGTTGAAAGTAAAGATTGGTGTATAGCCCAATCAGAAAGCAAATAAAATGTAGATTAAACCAATAAAAAGCTTCAGATATGCTTTTGATTTCCTACCCTGAAGAGGAAAATAACCATTTTTCCAAATGGTTAAAAAGGATTTCTATTATACACTCTACTGTTTTCCTACGTCATCTTGTTTCCCTCTTTGTTTTAGTTCGCTTTTTACGCAGTGGGTTTTTTTTTAATTAATTTTTTTGATTTAATTCATTTGCCGTAACTAAGATCAATAATTGCACATTTAAATCCAATGAAATTATGAATATGTTTATATTTATCATCCTTGGTTATATGTAAAATTCAAGAAAGTTACGCAGAGACTTTTTTTAGATGTCATTTTGCAGACAAACTTTTTTGTTTTGTAGAAACAAATTGATTAATGAAGATTCAGTATGTAGGGTTATGTTTTTATTTCTTGGTAGTTTCTTGAAACATGTAATTTGTCATGTTACTTTTTTTCATTATCTATTTAAATTAAAAGAAAAGTTTCTGTTAAATTATAATGAGAAAATGAAGCTAATAAAAAATAATAATCTCTATCATTCTTATTTTTGTCCGAAAAAAAAAGATTAATTTAGTTGTAAACTTTACAAAAAAGTAAAAAAAAAAAAAAAAAAAAAACTAGAATCTTGGAAACTATTTTTTTTATTATTATTATTCTGAGTTTTATTATATCATCAGATCCGTGCTTATAAGTGATGATAATTACATCGCCCAACGTTTCATAACCCAGGAGGAGTAAATGTGAAAATCACAGACAGTGAGATTCTAATATAACTAGGATATCCAACTTCGGTTACCGAACATAGGGGAAAAGATCTTTTCTTAATACACTGATAGATTTTTACATTTATACAAATTTTTGGTTGACCACTAACAAAACTAAAAAGCAGTTTCATCAAAAAAATATCAATAATGTTTAAAAAAAATATTTAAAATTTATTAAAACAGGTACTTACTAATTAGATGTATACCAGTAATTAATAACCGAAGAAGTTGAAAAATATTTCGCGACTTACAGCAGCCTTTTTTATTCTGACAATTTCAATGTTTTAAGCGTGTAGGTTGATTACAAGCCTGTTGAATTTGTATGTTTTTTAATTATTAAATTATTTTTTCATTTATCTATTTATGACGTTTTAATTGCTTTATGGAATGTCAGTCTAAAACAAACTGAATTGTTATTATCGAAATATTTATATTGATTTAAGTACAAAATGATTAATCTTTCATAATTGAGCTGCATGCCATATAGAGATACATTTTTAAAAAATCATGTCTGACAATTTTTTTTAAATAATTAAATAAAAATCAAAAAATGAATATTCATTTTTTAAGGAAAGTGCATTTTAGAGGATATTTTTTATTCTATTCGACGGTGTAAAAATTGAATTTGTTACACGTTCAGAAGTTTAACAAAATTGCACTAAAACAATTTTTTTGTTTTATTGTTGTCATTGTCAATATATATCAGCAATACCAACGGACATGTTTTTTCTTCATAATCTAATATTTAAAAATGATAATTTGTCTGTCTGTCTGCAATGCTATACAAATCCACAGTTTGGAAGCCGGAATTGTGAAATGTTACATACATGTGCATAAAAACACGGCCGATGCAACTAAAGTAATCCGGAATCGGAATAACTTATAGTTAAATTTTAATTAACAAGAAAGCACAAATTTAACAGCGATTTCCTATCAAATTTAAACATTTTTCGTTATAACTGTTGCCAACAATTAAAAATCCAGAATAAAATTCTTACCACAACAATTACTTTTCTATTGCAATATTTCCACGTGAAAAAAAGGAAATTAAATAAACAGTTTGACGAATTTAAAAGTAATAATATTACACCATAACGTTTCTACTGCAAGATTTCCACGTGAAAAATGAAATAAATAACTTCACGAATTTAAAAGGAAATTAATATTACATCATATGAGTTTGAAAAACGAATTGAAATATGACAAAAACAGGATTATGGAAATATTGGCATACTTTAACATTTTGAGGTTCTTTCAATTTGTTGTCGCCATTTTAAAATCTATTTCATATATATACGTGTGTTTATGCGTGTATATTACAATTTCCACAAAAAATTAGCTTCCTAGAGCTCATTCTTAGTGGAGAACTGAAATACAGATTTGAGATTTTTTAAAATAAAATTCATAGAATTTTTGTACTTGCCATTTTTCCTTAAACATGAAAAATGTAAATAACAAAATAATCGGAAACAATTTTTCATCAAAAGGTTTTAACCTTGGCCTCAATCCAGATCACAGATTATATTTAATAAGTAAGTAGGTAATCTGTCACCCGGATTAAATTTTAAATAAAATATAATTAAATTAAAAAAATCAAAAAACCCGACTGCGTAAAAAGCGAACTAATTAATTATTTCTCATCAATGTTAAACTGTTTTTTATATTACTTACCCATTTTTACTTTCTTCTATATTCAATAGAAGAAAGTATTGTAATCGAATTTTTTTCGACTTCGGTTTTCGACGGATTTACATGTTTTAGGGGTTAGAGATCCTCAAAAACATGTTTATAGAAAATGTCTGTCTGTCCGTGTGTCCGTCTGTCTGTCGCCATTGTACCATCAAACAGTGTATGAAGTTATGCATAGAATTGAACCAAATTTTTATTTTAAGTTTTTTGTATGGCAAGCAGATCCTCCCTGAATTTGGAAAAAATTCGCCGGTAGGGCGCGCTGTAATAGCTATTTTTGTGCGATTTTGAATATTGTACCATCGAAAAGTATATGAAGTTCTGCATAGAATTGAACCATATTTTTATTTTAAGTTTTTGGATATGGCACGTAGGTGCTCCCTGAACTTGGAAAAAATTCGCCGGTAGGGGGCGCTGTAACAGCGTTTTTTTGTGCGATTTTGAATATTGTACCATCCGAAAGTGCATGAAGTTACGCATAGAATTGAACCAAAATTTTATTTTAAGTTTTTGGCTTTGGAAAGCAGATCCTCCTTGAATGTGGAAAACATTCGCCGGTTGGGGGCGCTGTAACAGCGATTTTTGTGCGATTTTGAATATTGTACTATCTAAAAGTGTATGAAGTTATGCATAGAATTGAACAAAATTTTTATTTTAAGTTTATGGCTATGACAAGCAGGTCCTCCCTGAATTTGGAAAAAATTCGCCGCTAGGGGGCGCTGTAATAGCGAATTTGCATATTGTACCATCGAAAAGTGTATGAAGTTATGCATAGAGTTGAACCAAATTTTTATTTTAAGTTCTTGGTTATGGCAAGCAGGTCCTTGCTTTATTTGGAAAAAAACTGCCGGTAGGGGCGCTTTAATAGCGATTTTTGTACCATTTTGAATATTGTACCATTGAAAAGTGTATGAAGTTATGCATAGAATTTCGCCAATTTTTTTGTGTTTATTTTTGGTCATGGCATGAAGGTCCTCCCTGAATTTGGAAAAATTCCGCTGGAAGGGGGCGCTATAACTACGATGTCTGTACCATTTTCTTTATTGTACAATCGACAAATGTATAAAATTATGCATACAATTGAGCCAAATTTTTTGTGCATGTTTTTGTCTTTGGCCAACAGGTCCTCCTTGAATTTGGAAATATCACGCGGGGCTCTGTGATAGCGATTTTTGTATAATTTTCTTGATTTTTCGTAGTTCTATTGTCCATCGGCTGCTCGTGCAAAGGCGGGAACTTACTTTCTTCTAAGCCGGCTATTCGCAAACATCTGATAACAACAGAATAAGGAAAAACTATTAATTTTAACAAATATCATGATATAGATTAACTGGTTTTTAGTTCATTTAATTGACTGAAGCAGGAATTTAAGATGAAAATCAAAGTTGGTATAGTAATGAACTAATAATATTGAAGTATTAACATGTGTAACTAGTTTTTATTAAGATGTATAAGATAGAAGAAAGTTTTGGGATTGGCACATCCAACTAGTTTTTATTTACTTGTATTGATGACTTTTTAATTGTGTTTCATTGTTAGTTCCTATCTATAAACACTGTTTTGATGAGGCCTATAGATCTCTATGAAGGTTAGAGTTTCAGAAAAGCTATATATCCTATTTACACAACTTCCAGGTTGTCTAATCTTCAAACGGAGCTTCTACTGTAAAATAGTCAATGAAAAATTGTCTTTATTTTGAAAGATCTATCCGATGATATGCCATAATAGGAGGCGTAAATTTTTATTTCGTCTCTAACCCATTTTGTATTTTACGGCCGCCATTTTGAATTTATAAAAACAATACCTAGCCTATAACCATCGGACGGTTAAGACGAATCGATAGAGAGCTCATTCATTAAAATACATCCAGCCGTTGGGATGTTTCGAGGGTATAAATAAATCCACATACCCAGATACGCGTGAAACACATAACCCTTCTTCGCAGTCGGGTAAAAAGAATGAAAATTACGTAAATTAACACACAATCGTTGAATTTTAAAAATTGACTTTTCAAAGCAAACATTCTTAAAATTCCGGGTAACACCGGGTACTTTAGCTAGTGTTGATATATAGATACCTCTAATTTGAAACGTTACATTTATTCATTCACCGTTTGTTCTCTAATAAACAATACGTTTTGTTTTATATACAAACATATAGTTTTTCATAATAAAGATTTTAGAATGTTGAATATGTAAATAGAAAGAAATATACCGTAACAAATCTTATAAATCAACAAAATTTAACTTTTCTAGTCAGAATTACTGTTCAATTTATTTCCAATGGAAAGATGAGAGTTTTTATTTGTTCAAAGAAATCTTTTATACTTTATCATATCTGTTACAATACGTTTTGTTTTATATACAAACATATACTTTTTCATAATAAAAATTTTAGAATGTTGAATATGTAAATAGAAAAAATATATCGTAACAAATCTTATAAATCAACAAAATTTAACTTTTCTAGTCAGAATTACAGTTCAATTTATTTCCAATGGAAATATGAGAGTTTTTATTTGTTCAAAGATATCTTTTATACTTTATTATATCTGTTACAATACGTTTTGTTTTATATACAAACATATACTTTTTCATAATAAAGATTTTAGAATGTTGAATATGTATATAGAAAGAAATATATCGTAACAAATCTTATAAATCAACAAAATTTAACTTTTCTAGTCAGAATTACCATTCAATTTATATCCAATTGTAATATAAGAGATTTTATATGTTCAAAGATATCTGTATACTTTATCATATCTGTTACAATACGTTTTGTTAAACATATACATTTTCATAATAAATATTTTAGAATGTTGAATATGTAAATAGAAAAAATATATCGTAACAAATCTTATAAATCAACAAAATTTAACTTTTCTAGTCAGAATTACAGTTCAATTTATTTCCAATGGAAATATAAGAGTTTTTATTTGTTCAAAGATATCTTTTATACTTTAACATATCTGTTACAATACGTTTTGTTTTATATACAAATATATACTTTTTCATAATAAAGATTTTAGAATGCTGGATATGTAAATAGAATGAAATATATCGTAACAAATCTTATAAATCAACAAAATTTAACTTTTCTAGTAAGAATTACCATTCAATTTATTTCCAATGGAAATATGAGTTTTTATTTGTTCAAAGATATCTTTTTTGCTTTATCATATCTGACGTTGAAATGACCAAAATGAGAAAATATTCTGTGAAATCAAAAATATTTACTTTTTATTATTATAGATTCTAATAATTCCCATACTATATAACTAGCTTTTGATTCTTCTCTTGTGAAAAATCTCAACTGATCATCAACTGACACATTATTCAAAACCAGAAATATTTATTTTATTTTTGAAATTTTGTGTGAAAAAATTAAGAGAATTTTTTTTTCTCTCTGTCATAAAGAAAATTAATTACAAATAATATACTAAAGAAAAAATATCAGTTGAAAGTATGAGTTAATTTATTATTTTTTGAAGAATAAACGAAGATTTTTGATTGTTTACATTTATTATGAAATGCTTATACGTATTATTTAAGGGAGGAAAATGTTACATTCTTGAATTTACCGTTTATTGAGTTTTTCTTTTATCAACATAAATTTTAAAACATTTTTCAGAACTGATTTTTTTTTTTTTTTTTTTTATTCTAACAAAAAACTACATTGATTAAAGAAAGAATTACGTTTAATATTTTTGCAGGAGTGATTAAGATATATATAATTAAAATGAATGAATATATATATATATATATATATATATATACAGTGGGTTGCCAAATTATTAGGGACAGTCATATTTTTTGCTAGTTTTCTACTTTGGGTGCACTTGACTGCCGCTCTAAGTGGTTTAAGTGTTGCAGGAATGTATTTTACCATTTTCAACATCTCTATAATTCAACTTTTAAGTACTTTTTGTATGTTAAAAGGTTTGTTTGCTTTCTATAAATATTTTAATAACGGGAGAGACGCTGAGTGTTTTACACACGCAATAGTGGAAGACGCTTTTCTTTAATTTAAACTAAATTCTTTGGCTTTTTTTTTTTTTTTTTTTGGAAAAGTTAAGAATTATATGTTAGTATTATCTTTATTTTATTGATAAAATATTTGTTTTTTGCGAAATTATTTACGATTTTAATTTATTTTTTGTATTTTTATTGATTTCAGTATGGGTCGAGGGGTTGATTTGTCCCCTAAGAAAAAATCTGAGGTAAAAACCCCTCTTCTGCATACGAGTCATTCTCAAAGGAAGATAGCAGAACTTGCTAGAGTTTCCAAGTCAGTAGTCAACAGGATAAAGATAAATCGGGACAAAAACCAGCCACTTTCGCCCAAACAAAAAGGTAAAAGTGGAAGAAAACACATTACAACTCCACGTACCGATACGAAAATCCGGGATATCTGTTTAGGAAACAGAAAGAAAAGTGTGCGACTCCTTACTCAGATCGTTGAAGAATCTGGAACACCAGTTTCTAAGAGAACTGCGCAGTGGAGACTAGCGGAGGAAGGGTTGACAGGTCATCGTCCAGCCAAGATGACAGAAGCCACGAAGAAGAAGAGCCTTGCCTGGGTTCATGAGCACCGCCAGAAGACAGCTGATGACTGGAGGAGGTCAGTTGTTAATATAATTATTATTTATGCCATTTAAAATCATTTATTTCTAAATTATTAACATATTTAATTTTTTTCAGGTGTGTTTCTCAGATGAATCAACCTTTGAGATTTTGTCAGATAAAAGCAGCTTTGCCAGGCGACACCCAGGCGAAAAATACTCCCCTGACTGCATCGTAGAAAGTGTTAAACACCCTGATAAAATAATAGTGAGGTCTGTCATAAGCCCTAAAGGTGTTGGACTCTTTACATTGTCCAGGGAACCATGAGACCAGTACATCCAAATTCTGGAAACTCGGCTGCTGCTGCAAATTGAAGAATGGTTCCCAGGTGGTGAATAGTTCATGTTTATGCATGATTCATCGCCTTGTCATAAAGCTAGAAGTGTTACAAAGTTTTTGGCAGACCACAATATCCCAGTTTTACCTTGGTCTGGCAATTATCCTGACATGAACCCTATAGAAACTTATGGAAGATCACACGCCGGAAATCGCCAAAGATATGATTACAACCAGGGTACAACTCATCGAAAAACTAATAAATGTATGGCATCACAACCCTAAAATAAAAGGAAGTACCAGAAATTACACAGAAAGCATGCCGAGACGCATCGAAGCACTCCTCGAAGCCAAAGGAAATGTCACCAAATATATATTAATATTCTTTACTTAACATTGGTAAGTTGACTGTATTATATTTTTGTTGGGGTTTTTTCATATACTAATATTACGTAAATACTTCAACTATAAATAGAAAGTTTTTTAAACTTAAAAACAATGTTTATTTTCAAATCATATCCTAATATTGTACAAAAAACCTATACTTCATGACTGTCCCTAATAATTTGGCAACCCACTGTATATATATATACATATATGTATATATTAATTTAAAACACACATATTATAGAATATTACTTTACTTTTTTTTTTTTTTTTTTTTTTTTTTAACAAGACACTTGCTAGTTGTATGTATGAAGTTAAAAACACTTTTTAATGATTATTCTTATCTTCAAAATGGGTTTTTGCCGGTAAAGGTTAAATCTTATGATACGTGTCAATAAAGTTGTTAAAAATCCTTAATTTAAAATATATACATATATTTAATTAATTATATATATATTTAATTGCTAATTACCTTGAATAAATAGAGATGTTATTTCTGAGATGTTGATTTGTATAATTATTAAATAACTTTTTATTATATTTTGGTCTACAATTTTAACATGCACGCACGGTAGAGATTTTCCCATTTTTTAGCTGACAGGCTATCAAAGCCTGACAACTAATTTTGCCCACAGGTTCTGTATGTATACGTAACGAGATAACTCTTGATAGAAATATCCGATTTGCTTCAAATTTTGGATATATGTTTATCTAATAAGGCACTTCCCTGATTAGTTTTAGGAGTTCATTGGTTAAGTATAAGGGGGGGGGGACGGGGGACTAATCTCCCCTCAATTTAGGTAAATGGTTTTTTCATGCAGAATTATCCGATTTGGTTCAAATCAACCGGTTTGTTCCAACAAGGTGCTTCCCTGATTAGATTTGTAGGTTCTTTGTTTAAGTATAAAGGGGATATGGGCTAATCCCTCCCTTAATTTAAATAAATGGGTTTTTATGCAGAATTTTCTGATTTGCTTCAAATTTGATGTACCTGTTTATTTTGATGAGGCGCTTCCCCGATTAGATTTGGAGGTTCATTGGTTAAGTATGAAGGGGGGGGGGGCGGTGGAGGAGCTAATACCCACTTAATTCAGCTTTTTTTTTTTTTTTTTCTTGAGGGCATTATTCTTTGAATATATTTGAAATATATTTATATATCATTCTTATAAGAGTATAATATAGTGAAAGGTGGCCTAAAATAATCCAAGCGGGCAAAACGATCCACATAGCTTTTCTTCCAGACAGGTCGCGCTATCTACAGGGTAACACATAAACTAGTTGTGCCAAGTGAAGAAGAAGCAATGGCGGTATTGAAGCGGTCGCAGTATTACGCATCTGAATAGAATTATTTAAAAAGTGGGTTTTATAACATCTGTTAAGCACTAAATTTCATATTTATTTACACATATAGTCTTTTATGTACAAAAATATAACTTGGTTTACTTAATAGAGTAGATTTTTAGATGTGAATTGCAAATATGCTAAGTTTGTTATGTTTATCGGCGTCATCTAGTTGTATGACCTAAAATGGACGGTAATGTTGCCGGGTAAAATGTTCCATTATATGGATCGTTTTACTACTATTTTATTGGCTGAAGAAAATCCGGTACCGGTTCCTAGCCATCATGGGAACCAAATATGTGATTGCCACAAGACTTTCTCTTTGTGTCCACGTGTTATCCTACCGTCTCCAAAGAAAACGGAATCAAGCACTTCGAGAAAAATTAAATCGATGAAAAAAGCCATTTAAACGAACACTCCTTATAAGAATCAATTGTGCTTGGAAACGAAAATATGGAACAGAAAGAAAAGATAAAAGAGACTGCAGCTAAGGAAATCAATTAAAATATGCTAAATCTAAAAACGAAATATCCAGAACAAGCAAAGAAAATTGCGTGAAGTTAAAGCAAAGATGTATTCCCATCAGTGTTGCCAATGGGCTACTTTTTTTTTCAATTCAGATTTCTTGATTGGCACCACTTTTCTTAAATTGTAAAATTCCTCCTGTTTTCGCCTTAATTATTATGTCATTAAATAAGGCGAATTTTACTATTTCAAAAACGTGGTGCAAATCAAGAAATCTGAATTTTAAAAAAGCAGCCCACTGCTAAACTTTTTAGGCATCCAAAATCCAATATTTGGAATATAGTGAAACAGATTCAAAAGATGAAAACAGGTGTATTTATTGCGATGAAATGTTTGCCTCCTCTGCAGCAGGTGAAGGTTTCATCCCGTGTCGCAAGTGTCACAATTGGGCGCAAAATGCATGCGCAGGTACAGATGGGAATGACGATTATGTTTATCTTTGCGATATGTGCTTAAATATTCCAAGTTTACGGATGGGGCGGAAATAGGCATTATTTAACTTATTTCTGCGTTTATTATGGGCTATTACTTTTGGATCATAATTTTCAAATATTTCATTTTATTGTTTTTTCAAAATTATTTGTGCCACTTTCTTATTTTAAAATTTACATAAAATAAATTATGTATGCTATTTGATTGTAAAACTTATTTTATTTCATTATATATTGTATAATTACTTTTATATCATTTATTTTGCCAATAAAAAACAATTTACAATTATTTTTAAATGAAGGATCATTTTGCCCTTGGGTGAGGGTAAAATGATCCGTTGGACACGGTTTCAAAAATCTTTTTTTTTTCCTTACTCAATTTGGGTTTAAAATATTATTAAAGTATGTTTCTGATGCAAAATACAGTGTAAAACCTATTAGAATAGGACCAAAGTTTTATTTAAACAGTTATATAATTTTACACAAGTTTTCCCCTTAAGGGGATCATTTTAGGCCACCTTCCCCTACAATTAGTATGAATAGTATTCTGAGAGCTCGATGCCATTAGTTTAACTCGGTGCTTTTATTTTCACTTTTTATTTATTAAATAATATTTTTTTATTTTTTTAGTGCGCCTAAGACACATATCTCTGTTCTAAGAAAATTAAATTAACCTCGTTTTATAAGGAACAACTGGATATAAGGAACGTGTCATTTGTTTCCTATATTATCCTACACACGCGTTTTACATTGAATAAAACGAACACTCGGAAGCAGCGAAAAAAAAAATTCAGATCGTTAAAAATTTGTTCTAGCGGGTGTCAACTGTAATTTTATTAGAAGCGTAGGGAAAAATGACGAAAAGATAAGGTCGTGATTAGAAGTAATTATGAATGGTGGCGTATCATAGCAACTGAAGAGCACAAAAGAAGAAGATTTTTTTTTTTTTTTGTAATAAAAAGATAATTTCGGGAAAACTGAATTGAAAAATTTTTGTTGTAAATTTTACTTAGTTATTTTTCTTCGCATGTTTATAATAATGTGCGTAATATATGGACATAAAAGACGAATTTTCCTTAACCTTTGAAAATATAACTTAACCATGAATGAAAATATAAAATAACTTTTTCAGATTTACCAACGATTCCTAAACACGTACCCTACTTTTAGAAACCTCAAAACCAAAATATTTTTGAGATTTAAAGAAGCATTTATAAAAAACAAATTTTTCTTCTAACAATAATTTTCTGAAACGTTTCCGAGTAGTTTGTATAATGCATTAGTAACTTTTTACGAGCAGAAATGTCGTTTTTTTAAGCTATCAATTCTGAATTAAATATTTTCAACTGCTTAACTGAATTTACACATACAAGAGTGAGAAAGTAGTGTTCATTTTAAAGTTAATGTTAATTTTGTTAATTTATCATGTTTTACAAAAAAAAAAACTTTTTATTTGCGTGAAAATGTCTACATTGAGATGATGATCGTGAGATGATAAGATAATGATGAATGAGGTAGAGTGATAAAATTCCATTGAAAGAATATATATCATAACTCATTTGCCAATAAAACTAGTCGGATGTGGCAATCCTAAAACTTTCTTCTATCTCATACATGTTATTACTTCAAAACTTGCTATCAAGTGAAAAATTAAATGGAAATCTATGATCATCATGAGGATTCTAAACATATAAATTTCCGTGCATTAGTTCTTGAGATATGACTATCGCTAAAACCGTGTATGCATCCTGATAATGCAGCACAGTAGCCCCACATATTTGGCGATTAACACCATAACCTAACCAGCAACAACTTGTGTCAACGTATAACTGAATCCCAAGTTAGATGAAAATTAGTGCATTAATTCTTGAGATAGGGCAGTTGCAAAAATTTTGATAAATTCAGTATAGCAGTGTCACCTATTGGGCAATTGACAGGAAAACCTAATCAGCAACAACTTTTGTCAACTTCTAACTGAATCTGAAGTTTCATGAATATCTGTGAATTAATTTTTGAGGAAATCTATTTCGAAAATCGTAAAAAAAAATGTAACACAGCTGTGTCACCTGTTGGGCGATTTAAATCAAAACGTAAACAGCACCAATACATGTCAGGGACTAACTGAATCTGAAGTTTGATGAAAATCCGCATTAGTTCTTGAGATAGAGCTATTGCGGAAATCGTAGAAAATACTGAATAGTAACGCCACCTGTTGGGCGATTTGCACCAAAAACTAATCAGCACCAATTTATATCAGGGACTAACGGAATAAAAAATATTATTTAATTCCCTGCATTAGCTCTTGAGATCGACTTCCCGTAAATTTTGTCACACAGATAGACAGACAGATGGACAGACATTTTGTGAAAACTAGTTTTTCGCGATCTCTAACCCCTAAAACGAGTAATTCCATCGAAAATTTTTACGAATCAGATACTTTCTTCTTTTAAAGTTAAAAGAAAGTAAAAATTTAAAGATGGCTTAAATAGGTTTGTTAGAGGTTTACACAGGCTGAAATTTCCAAGCTCAAGCCCAGATCTAACCCGCAGAAATATAATATTGTCCCGGTGCAGTATAACAGGTAAGAGTTCGGACAGAGCCAAAAAATGTAATTGTCCAGGGCCGGTATAAAGGCAAAATTTTCGGCTTGTGTCCGGCCTGGATCCTACATTTAAAATTATTAATAAAGCACACTATTACTATATAGCCAATAAAGTTATAAACAGTTGAATTTACTGAATACCAGTCGCACTAGAATGGGAGTGCACGAATGTTGAACCGAAATTTGAGCCGCATGAGTTAAAATTAAGTTTGAAAAAAAAATAATTGTTGTTTGAAGCTACAAACATGTTTTCAATTACTAAATAAACTCAGAGAATCATACCATATTCTTAAGGAATTTAAACTCATTATTTATTTTATTATTACTATTATTAAAGAAACTACCTTGGATAAATTTAAATGTCTGAAATGCCGGAAAAGTATTAAAAAGTGATATTCCTAACCTGTGAACTCCGCAATAGTGCAAATTCGTCAACTAAAATTTCAAATGTCGGCTTTTTTTTTTTTTTTTTTTTTTAGAAAACATGTTTTCGTTAATTTCCGTTTTCAATTAACAAAATAAAAATTTCGATAAGAATAAAAGATCACAGGTCGTTTAAATATTAAATTTCTTATGGGAATCATGTGGTAGTTTTCATTATCAATATAGGGGAGACTAGGGAGGGTTGACCCTCTTTTTACTAAATGATTTCTTATTTTTTAAATATCATACGTAGAATAAAGTTTTATATATAATTTTATTTGTTATACAATCAGTTATCAAAATAAAATTGCTACATAAGTGTAAAATATAAGAAATTTGAAAAGTAATTGATTTTAACCATGAAAAAATAATGGGTCAAGTCTCCCCACCTATGGGAGGGTTTACCCATTATATGGGAGGGTTTACCCATTATATGGGAGGCTTGACCCACTTTGATTTATATTGCCCTATTTGTGAAGCGAAATAAAATCAGTTTAAAAAAAGCGAAATAATTTTATTCTACATGCTTTAATTATTATAAAAAAAAAAAATTAAATATGAGGCTAAAACAAACCTGTTAAGACGCAATTGCATGTCAGAAGAGAAAAATTTTGTTTCAAACAGGATATTGTCTGAGCAGATATAATTGTACAGCAAGGAAAATGAAATTTTAACATTTAAGACAGTATTCTGTTAGAGACAGGTTCGGTTTTCATAGTGTTTCATGTTATTATGTCCGGATTTAGGAGCCACTGCCCCGCTGTTTTTTATCTCCTTGTTCCATTTTTGTGACACTAGATCTGACAACTCTAGTTGTCACATTGTTTGGCTTCATCTCACTGTATTCATCCTGGTGAAATTTTTCTACATACCTTCCTAAAAGTCAGTGTTGCCAGATTGGGGTCTTTTTTGTCCCCAGATTGTTGATTATCACCGCTTTTTTGAAATAGAAATATTCGACCTATTTAAAATATATGTTAAAAATTTAGAAAAATAAGCGAATTATACTACTTTAAAAAAGTGGTGACAGTCAAATAATCTGAATTAAAAAATTCCCCAATCTGGCAACACTGCTAAAAGTGTTCTTTTGCAACCGCAGAAGCGCTTAACTTACCATTAGCATAATTTAAACCTTTAAGGGGCAAAGTATTTTCAGTACTAAAATTTTGAAATAAATGACTGGCACCGGAATTTACGAACAAATTTATTTGGACATAAGAAAAAGGCTATATTTCACGTACATATTAAATGGAAAAGATTTTAGCAAAATTTTGGTGCCATTGTGATGTTTCGGAATTAAAATTAAATTGTTTTTTAACTTACCAATGCCTCTCAAAGGGTTAAGACTGCTGCTTTCATCCTTCCTAGTCTTTTCCACTGTTTCTATTTACCTATTGTAAGCGATATTTAAAAGAAAAATGTTCCTATCAACTTTCCCATTTTCGAGCAATTTTTCACATTTTTTATATAGTCAGTTTTAAAAATTTCTTTCCCATCACACCATTTTACTGAAGCTTTACAGAATAAATTTACATTCTTTT
Organism: Maratus speciosus; assembly: GCA_963932465.1. Lineage (NCBI taxonomy): Eukaryota > Metazoa > Arthropoda > Arachnida > Araneae > Salticidae > Maratus > Maratus speciosus. Next base: position 514,317,762 of record OZ010786.1, on the reverse strand, counting down.
ATGTATATACCATTAACTTTTCATTATGCACAGTGTATAATAAAAATATTTCCAAAACCATCTAATTGAGGGAGCCTTGAGCATCTGGCCAACCCTCTCTCACATTGACTGTGTCAAGCCTCCCCACACAAATCTTTTCAAATAATACCACATTGTTATGTTAAGCCTAACGTACTGTAAAGTCTTTATACCTGGAATGAAAGCTCGATATTTCTGCATTACTTTAATCCTACTTACTTAAATTTCTATGATAAAATTTATTTCAAAAAACCTTACAAAATATTTCTATAAAACACCACTTTTAGGTTGAAAACGCCTCACAATTAATTTTTTCAACACCTTTATCGATCATCTCTATTAAACGAAGACTGTTGTTTGAGCATTCCAGTAGCTTTCGTTGACACCTATTGATAAAACTCTGAAATTCTTTTAAATATGAAAATTGATGGGTGGGTCAAGCCTCCCGTATGGTCAACCGTTCCTAGCCTCCCCTATTGCCAACAAATTTATACGCAGTTGAAGTTAAGTTATCCCAAATCACACTAGCCTTGAGTGCGCGTTTTTGATGTGATGTCCACGTTTCAAATGCTGAAAAATAAATAATAATTGTTATAAGCTACAAACATGTTTTCATCATTTTCAACATTCATACAAAAGCATATAAAAAATTACCATTTTCTTTTAATTCATAAAAATATTTTTTAAATAAAACTAATTGCCTAAAAACACACCTTCTATACTTCAGTTTTCTATAAATATAGACACAACTTATCAATTATGCAGTTACCTAATTTAAAGATAATCATCATAAAAATCGTATGTTTGGAATCTTTGACATTTTTGTTGTACTTGGAGATGAAATAAGAATGCATCACTGTTAAAACTTTACAATTAACTGCCGAGGCATTCGAACGTTATTAAAGATAACTGTTACTTGACCTTAATATGAAGCGTATCTGACAATATTATGGACCATATTTTGGTCAGAAAAGAATTAAACCCGGGTTGTTTATGTTTATTTGTTTCCAATGAAAGAGATTTCATGAACGCGTTAAAAGTAAAAATTTGAGGTTATCTTTGATTATATCTAAAGCTGTGGGATTTGTGTTTATTATTATGTTGCAAAAGAAAAAATACGTAAAAATACTAAAAACTGTACTGGAAAAATACAGAAATCCCTTTTAGACTGTAACAATATAAACAATTTTAAAGTCTTCCCGAAAACGGCAAATTAACTAGACTTATAGAACAATTATTTTTTAAGGATTTATTAAAGACGTAGTCCATAATTTCTGACATTTTTACGTAAAAATTTCATCGGAAAAATCTAATCCGTAAGAATACGGAAATTGCACTTGGAATAAAAGGGTTTTTTTTTTTTTTTTTACATTGAAAAATAATAATTAATAACTACTCGAGATATATGCGGTAAAAACTAATATGTAGCTGTTCAGCTACACTATGCATTAAAGATTAAACATATCTAAAAAACAAAAACTAAAAAATGTAAAAAAAAAAGGTGTCCAGTTAAACTGATAGCATTGAGATCACAGGCTATTCACACTATATATATTCACATATTATACTCTTATTTCAAAGAATAATGCCCCTCGAAACATGAATTCAGGGAGATTAGCACCCCCACCCCTCCGTTTCCCACCTTTATGCTTAACCCTTGATCGTCCAAATTTAATCAGGGAAGCGCCTTATCAGAATAAATCTGTATACCAAATTCGAAGCTACTCGAATAATTCAGCATGAAAAACCCACTTAGCTAAATTAAGGGGGAGGGGATTAGCTCCCCCATTTCCCCCTTTGCCCTTCACCAATGAACCTCCAAATCTAATCATGTAACACCTTATTAGAATAAACCATATACGCAATTTGAAGCAAATCGAATTGAGAAACACAATTATATAAATTAACGGGGGATATTAGCCCCGTTTCTCCCTTTCTACTTAACCAATGAACCTCCAAATCTAATCAAGAAAGCGCCGTATCAGAATTAACCAGTATACCAAATTTGAAGTAAATCAGATTATTCTGCATGAACAAAGCATTTATCAAATGGGGGGGATTAGCCCCCCATCGACCCCTTTATACGTAACCAATGAACACCCAAAACTAATCAGGGAAGCGCCTTATCTGAATGAATCTGGAAAAAAAAGTTGAAACATATCGGATATTTCTATAGTGAGTTATCAAGTTACATACAGTCGTGGAAAAAAAAAGTAAACACCCCCTACTAACTCCTCAGCAAATCATCGTAGAAGAAAGTTACTCGTACCGAACGATTGGAAATAAAGTCTACTTTTAAATGATGTATATAAAATTTTCTTAGGGGGTGATCTACATATTAAAACGAATCCAAACTTCATTTTTTTCTATGGCAATGCCCAATTTTAACGAGATATTTCAAATCTTCCGTTCAAACTATGACTGGACACCAAATTTCAATTCATTTGAATGATAAGTTTTTGAATTATAAACATTCAAAATTTAGTGCTTCTAATGTTAAATTACATTTTCATATTTTTATTTATATCTCCCGAAATTATGCTCCTAATGCGCTAATTTTTTTTGTAGTAATAATACTAATATACCCAAACATAAATAAGCTGAATTTGCAATTTTTATAATTTTATGATATGAATTATGAATTATGAAATTAATATTCGAAAAAATTATGAATTGCAACCTTCAATTTTTTTGATGGATTTAGATTTATTAAGTCCTGCTTTATGGAAATTCAAAAATTTCACATTTTTATTCCAAGTAGTTTTCAAATTATGCTTAAAAAAACGGCAAAATGATGGTTTAAGGGGCCGTCTATGATGGAAATGAGTAGACATTTTGAAATTTATTCTGCTGTACTGTAATCTAACACGCTTCATTGACTCCTTGAGTGGCGCTTAAGGTGCCTTGATCAAGGAAGGGGCTCTCTCGGTGAACAATCCAATACGGAACTTCAATTTGGTACAGCCCTTAAAATAAGCTCGTTTTAAAATAATTAATTTCTCGGAAACTTATGGTACGAATTGCATAAAAATTCGTTTTTAGTCTAATTGAATGGTGTAGAGTTCATTTATGCTGTCAGAATTGGGTACTGCTGTTGAAAAAACAAAGTTATGGTTCGTTTTAGTATGTAGATGGCCCCCTAAGCAAATTTTATATACATCATTTAAAAGTAGACATTATTTCCAATCGTTCGGTACCAATAACTTTCTTCTACGATAATTTGTTGAGGAGTTAGTAGGGGGTGTTTACTTTTTTTTTTTCCACGGCTGTACATATGCATACATAAGTTTATACGTTCATGAAGAAATTTCGGACATATTTGTTCTCAACCTTTGATAGTCTGTGATCTAAAAATGAAGTTTTGAAAATTTGAAAAAATAATGCATAAAACATGAATGTGACTTCCATTACGTTTATAAATAAAGTAGTTATTATGTTAAACCACTGTGAAAGAAAATAAAATTGATTCTATAAATAACAGAAAGCTAGACAATAGCCTGGAGCGCCAAAAATCATTTAAAAATTGTTTTTATTTAACGTAAGAGAAAAAACTTTTCACCGATAAATTGTGATGTAATTATGCAAACTTCTTAAAAGAATGTTAACAGCTGCATATATTATGTAATTTAAAGCAGAATTCTATATTCATAGGATCATTTTTACTTGTATTTTTAACAATTCCCTATACTTTTTAAGCGAAATATAAATCTTGAGAAATTAAAAAAAGAATCATCATTAACTTTTAAAAGAAAATTATAAAACATACTTTAATGAATTTCAAGACAAATATATGCATATGTTCTTTTATGAAGTTTAAAAAGTAAAAGATACTTCATAAAAGTACTTTTGTTAATGAATATTTTGTTAAAGATGAAGCATTTTACGCTTTTTACTTTTCAATTAAACTGATATGTTTATTCTCATATTCCCAAACTATTCATTATTTAAAAAAAAGTATTTTAGCATTTTAAGGCCATTAAGATGATAATCAAAGCAATGCATTGAGGAAAAATTAATATCAGATTCATATTGTTAAAAATGCATATCATTTATACGCTTTGAAAAGATGAAATGAGGCTTGTGATAGAATATTTTAATGGGATTTTCATTTAAAAATAAATGCGGTTTTTTTATTAATTTATGATTTTTCTCCTTAATGTAACGAAAATTTATTCAATGGATTTTTTATGACAAATATAGATTTACTCTAAAATATCTGGAAAAGTCAAATGGTAAACTAGGCGCTAGGTAAGAAATAAAACCTAAAGGGTAGGATTGCAGTATATAGCGAAAAATACAGAGTATCTAACTCCTAGACGAGTTTGAATAGTCATTCAGAATTTATTATTATTAAAAAAAATGTTAACCGATTCTTAAACAGGTTTATCTTGCATTGTGTTAAATGCAACTTCATTACGATATGTGCTGGAAATGACTACCATCCCTATTCGCACAACTATTAGACATACGCTTCATATTTCTCAATATTATGATATTACGTATTGTGTCACTGACCAAAAAACTGCGTATTTCCAGCATTGCTCCTTATTTCAGTGCAATTCATAAAATCAAAAACCTCTTAAAAATATAGTGAAACATCCTCATTATAGTTAAAAGTCCTTCCGGCCAGTGCCGGGAGGAAGAGGAAGCTTTCATATTCCTTATTTAAAAAAGCCAACTTATGTTATTCAAACACACGAAGCTCAATTTAGTGGAAACTTAATATAGAAGATTCAATACTAATTTTTATCAATACTAAATCATTATGAATGAGAATTTCGCGAAATTAGTCAGCCTTATCCAAGCTGCTTTTATTTAAAGTAAGTTATATTTGGCAGCCAAATTCGGCGATTTCTTAAAGTGCCTGCCATTTTAAGATAACATGGTGGATGAGGCTAACCAGTGAACTTGGTCGAGACCTTAGTAATTGCTGTGAACATGCTCACTCACATCGGAATTGATTGATATATACGAGTGCTGTCGCAGGCAAAAAATCTGATTTTTTAAAATGTCACTCACATTAGATATTGAAATTGCTATATCTGAGCCATTTTTTAAAATAAAGACAAACAAAAAATACTCCTGAATCCTTATATCAAGGTAAAATACTTAAGAAAGAAACCTTTTTCAATTTCTAATTTTTTTGCACCTCACTTTAAATATAATTTTTTTTAATTTAATGGCCGCCATTTGAAACAAAATGGCTGATGAAGCTGGCCAGGGAACTTGGTCGAGATATTGATGTATACTGTCCACATGCCTTCTTACATCAAAATAGGCGAATACGTGTGTTATCGCGTAACAAATACAAGATCGTTTCAAAATGATAGCCATGCTAGAAATTCAAAGTGCTATAATTCAACAATTTTTTAAGATATAAACAAAAGAACAAATTTTCAGAAACAACACTGCTCCGGAATCTTTGTATCAAGGCCAAACACATAAAAAAATCTTTTTTCATTTTCCAATTTTTTAATACCTCATTTTAAATTATATATATATTTTTTAAATAGCAACCCTTTTGAAGCAAGATGGCGAATGAAGCTGTCCAACGAACTCGGTCGAGACATTGGTATGTACTATGCACAGTCCAAGTTACATCCAAATCGGTTCATAAATACGCCTGTTATCGCGTGACAAAAATCGGGTCGTTTTAAAATGTCAGCCACAATAGAAATTCAAAATGCTATAACTCAGCCATTTGTTTAGATATAGACGAAACAAAAACTGTTCCGGAATCTTTGTATTAAGCTCAAACACATACGAAAAAAATCTTTTTCCATTTTCAATTTTTTGGTACCACATTTCAAATTGTAAATTTTTTAAAAATTTTTAAATGGCCACCATTTTTAAACAAAATGGTGGATGAAGCTGGCCAACGAACTCGGTCGAGACATTGGTATGTACTATGTACACACCGAATTACATCCAAATAGGTTCATAAATACGAGAGTTACAGTATGACAAAGGTCAGATATATATATATATATATATATATATATATATAATGCCATTTTTATAGTGATTAATATACATATAAGTTTATTTAATATAACGAAAGTTATACTGTATGTATTAAAATTGGGTAATTATTATTATTATTATTCCTCTATTCTTTTTAAAATTGATCTATTTTCACTTTGTGTTATAAAATTTATTATCGGTTTAATATGTTTGAATGTCCCACATTCATACTTTTTGGATTTTTATGGCTGTATGAAAATAATCCACACACTATATTTGAGATTTTTAGGTAATGGGAATTTAAGTATCTGATAATCTTCTATATACTTCCATATGTTTTTTATTTCCTGTTCATTTTATAATTATCTTATATATAATAGTTATTATTAACAATTTTTATATTATTTTTAATATATATTTATATTAATTATTATTGAATTTATTTTATAGCATATAGATATATGCTATATATTATCAATGTTATAGAATTATTTAAATTCTTAGTGTAGTTTAAATGAGTAACATAATAGAATATTTTGAATGCTTTTTTTTTTAAATTTTATTAACAATAGTTTTTTTTTAAATATATATAGTGAGGTTTATGTTAGGTTTATAATTATCTATATATAAGGATTTGTTTGGTTTTGCTGTTGATTAATTTTTTACATTCAAAGGCTTTCAATTGTTCATCTTGTGACATTTGAATAATAAAAATACTACTAGATGGCAGCATCAAAATTTGTCTTTTGACGATAAGTTATAAATTTTGTCTTTTGCAGCTCCTTTTCAGTTGTAATTTCCTACACCAGGTGGATTTTTTAGCTAAATTTTGACGATATTGTTAAATAGTAATTAAGTAATTTAAAAGTGCATTTTAGTTATTTTATATAATGTAATTACTTTCTATTTATTTTATTTTATATTATATTAATTGCATTTATCATGGTTTTTCAAAATGTATTAACTGCATCCTTTGGTATCTATTACTGTGATTTCTTAACTGTTTTATTCACCTTAATCTTTACGATACCCTCATAGCATGCATGGTCACAGTGACGTCACTGTAAGTCACTGTGGTCACGTCACATTTGTGACCAAAATGCCACCACTCAGTGATGTCACATTGTGACTGAGATGTGAACTTCTTAGAAAACTTTAAAAAATTACAAAAGCTCTTCAAAACATGTTATTTACTGTAAAACCGGCAATTAAAAAAAAAATTTCTGACGTCACTGTCATGTCACTGCATGTAACATACGTCACGTCACATATGTGGCGAAAAATCCTCCATAGTGTAAACTCACAGTGTGACCAAAATATGAATTTAGGAAAGCTTTAAAAATGAAGAGAAATATTTTAAACAGGCCGTCTTAATGCATTTTAGAGCTTGGATCGGATTGATTTTGTAGTATACTTTATTATAATAAATAAATTCACTTTTATACTTTCTATAATATTCTCCTTTTCTGTTAATGTTTAACAAGTTTAAGTCACTATTTAAAAATAAATGTTGCTATTTGTTTCTGACTTTTTTAACAAATTTAACATTTTCTGAATATATAATAAAAGATACAAAATATATCCAAAACGCATGACATATTTATTCATATTTTAATTTTTTCCCCCAGAAATTTCTTTAAAAAATAGTTATTGTCCACGCTGATTTATTCTACAGGAAATTAATACAGAAAAAAATAAAAGATTATAAAGAAAAAAAACTTTCTTTGCCCGATAATCTTTTTTTTTTTTTTTTTCTTCTTTTAGGAACATATTTGGTATTTATTACATGTGATACAAACTTTTTCTTTATTGTCCATTAAATTGGTTTTATATACACTAGAAATTTCAATAATGTTTTATTTTATGCACCCTAATTATGACTAATACAATTTTTATAATTTACAAAAAAGAGACAGTCCATTTTTACTTGAATTGATTTCAAATTGATTGAAAGCTAAAATGAAATGCACACACACAAAAAAAAAATAAAAGAAATCAAACAGAACAGTTTAATTAGCCACACTTTTATAAATGTATTACGCATTTAACTTGCAAATCTACAATAACAAATAAAACCATCTGCCCGCGAATTTTGTTTTCTGCAGACGATAACAAGAGTAAACAGTGTATTTATTCTTTTGAATAGTGGCAGCAGCTGGAAACAGTAGCTCTTGATGAATGTGTGTAGTTGGCACTGGTTTTTAAATTCTACAAAAGTTATACAGGAACTCGGTCAAGAAATATTTTACATAAAATATCAGTCCGAAAAAGTACAATGTGCAGTGACCGGTTAATCTCAGCTGGTCAATGTCATTGTGTCTAGTATCGGATATAATTCTTCGACTTTCGACTTTAAGAACTTTCGCTTTTTGGATTACCATAATGGAATTATAGAAGACGATGTCAACAAGAAATGGGTAAGAAAAAATAATTTTTTCTGCTTTCTTTTATTATGATTTGAGTTAATTTCACATAAAAAACATGTTATAAAGTAATAGATGCCATTAATTTAACTTTTATCTATTCAATAAAATTTAATAAATTTAATGTTTATTTTGAATAGTTGAAAGAAAAAAAAGTATGTCAACGATTTTAATCAGATGGTTAAAACCATTAATTTAAATTGCAGTTTAATCGCATTTATTTTCCTTTTTAAAATTATCTGGTTAAAATCACATTTTCGTAAATTAAAAAATATATATAATCAATAATTCACATAATTAATAAACATTTAAAGCTAATTAAATTACTGAATAAAAAACCTTTTATAGAATAAAAGTGTTTGCAAACTTATATTTTTAATTTTGTGTTAAGTAATGTTCTGAAATAATTTGCATTGCATGTTTTTATATAATAAAAAATGGATATCTGCTCAGCGATACGGAATCTTCCACATCAAAATTTTATTTATCTTTTGAGCAGTTTCACATCGTTTTTGCTAAAAGCAACTTCTTAAATTTTATAATATTAAAAAGGCTGGTGATGCCCACACAAATATTTTTTTAAGGTACATTCGTATTCTTTACAAGTTTGTGTTAGAAAATTGACAGTATTATGAGAAGTATGGTAATTTTCTGTTTATTGCAAATATAAAAAAAAGATACCTTTTAGCCAATAATTTTTTTATACTTAATTTTGGTTTTTTATATGCTTAAAATGATTTATTCTAACATCCTAGTAATTTCAACTTTAAATAGTGCTTAAAATAGTTCTTTGATTGAAATCAATATAAAATTTACTTGCATAACATTTTATGATGTATATGACGAAATTTTAGTTATATGACATATATATGTGACATGTGTATAAGGCATATATGAAGCATATGACATAATAAAACACATGAATATTATACAGGATAGGTGTGAAAGTAATGGATACCCTTCCAGTAATTGACACCCTTGAATGTTTTTGGTTTCTAAAAAAATAACCAATAAAAATTTAGCTTTTATTATTTTTTTCATAACTCCCTCTTGCATGTTTTATAAACTGGGTTATTGATGTATACTCTTAATCAAAGCAATCAGGAAGCAGAAAATAATGTTTCGAAGTTCTACTGTTTTTCAGTGAAAATCTTAATGAACCTGTTAAAAGCTTAATTCACTTAATAATTTTATATATTCTTTATTTTCTTACAAAACTTCTATGCTTTTGTTTTGGTAGTAATAGAAAACTTTGAAACGTTTAATTACTGAATGTACAGTATGGACATCCCATGTGGACATTGCTAAAAATGCAATTTAAGTAATGTTCATAGTAGATAAAAATGTTTTGACAAAACTGAAAACCTAAGTAATCAAATTTAATACTTTATATTGCACTTACCAGAAGGTAATAACACAAATTTTATATAACTTTGCTAAAAAATATTTTATAATCTGGTAATTAATTTAAACAAATTAGGAATCAGAGAATATTGTTTAAGGACATAGGGGAAAGAAGTGCTCAATTTCTACCCATTAAAAAAAAAAAGTTACAGAAGTTGTTAAAAATATACTTATTATTTCCTGTCTTAAACGTTTTTCATTCTTCTCTGACCAAAAAATAAATAAATAAATAAATAAAATAAAAATCCCATATTAGTAATTAAATGTATACTTATAGTAGTAAATGGAACTAGTAAATCTGCGGATCAGTGGCCTCAAACATCAGTTCTGAACTTTTATTTTGAAATTATTTTATTTAATATTTAAAACATTCAACCTGCAGTATTATTTCTTTCATATATGTAATATTAATTACTGCAAGTAATATATCAAGTAGTTTCGGGGTGTTTCACTGTTAAAAATGGTGATAAATATACGAATTTATGCACTAATATTCCAAAACGTTTTTTTTTTTTTCAGATTTTTTTGAATTACCTTCCTAAATCCACCACTGTCTCTAAAATCTGACAACTGTAATTCCCTGTCATTTATTATTTTAAACCATCTATCTAAAATAATTAAAATATTGATTTTGTAATAATCACAATAATTGATTTAAACAGTGAATAATTATCACATATATTTTATTAATTAATGATAACTTAATTGTTAAATTTATTTGAAAATAACTATTTTGTTTCATTAGTTAGTATGCTTTCGATAAATTCTGATTCTAAATACAGTCATAAAAACAATTATATGTACTATATTTTCTGGAGTGTCCATGACTGGAATTGTGGTTATTTTGATATATTTCTGTTATTTACAATAAAATTTTGATTAATATGGGGAAATGAGACTATGAGAATAGTTAAATACATTGATATATTAATATAATACTGGAAAAACTGGAATATAAAAATTATAGGTATTAATTATAGTTTTAAAGAAATTCCTTAAGGGTGTCCATTACTCATCTACCTTATATGACATATAAAACATATATAAGACCTACACATAATATATATATATATATATATATATATATATATATACGTATATAAGTTAAACTATGACTTTGGCTAAACCGCAACTGAAACCTTGGCGTAATCGATCATGCACAGACCACTATAATAAGGAAGTACCAAATCGTAATGGCAGAAGTAGTTGCATCGTCTTCATTTATACTCAAGATTTTCAACTGAAATCTGTATGTTGGAAATATTGCGCAAATAATACACGTAGTTTTATCAAAAGATATTTCTATATTAACTTTAACAGGATGATTCTAATTGGTAAATTAATCAACAAAGATTTAATATCTCTAACTGAGTGAAAAAGTGTTCAAGTCAGGATTCCAACCAGAGACCTTTGACGTATGCTGCCAATGCTCTGCTAACTGAGCCATTCCGGACAAATTTCATCCAGAGAACTATTATTATGCACTTATATGAGTAGTATGTGTTATTCATACGGGTAGTATGTAAATTAATTAAAGTATTATTATATAAGGTTGTGTAATAATAATAAGTACATATTCATATTCACTGGGTGAATTGTGTGCGTTAGATTTATCCAGAATAGCTCAGTTGACAGTTGCTAGAACATTGGCTGCTTACGCCATTGGGCCCTAGTTCGAATCCTGACCTGGACACTTTTTCACTCAACTGGAAAAATTACAATAAAAGATAATTTTGCTTGAACACCAGCGTTATTGGTCAGAAATATTGGCAAGCTGTATAGTTTTACATATGTGCTGATACCTTTGGGTGTTAACGTGAGTAAAAGCTTTTAAAGAGAGTGCAAAAATACTTAATGGCAAAAAAGTTTGCAATAACATTCTACAAAATGAGTGAAACAAAAACGTTTTTTTTTTTTACTTTTCGCCTTGCCCACCACAGCAACAGAAAATAGTCACTGTGTGTATGTTATAAATACAATTAAAGCTGTGGTGTTTTTAGCATGTGTGTGTGAGGGGAATGCATAAATATTTTTCAAAGGCAACATTCATCAAATATTGAAAACAATACAATCTGTTACAGTTGTAAGGCAAGTGAGGGAAATTAAATTTTTAACTTTAATATAGAAGAAAGTCTGTATATTGTATATGACTGTTTATACATGTTATACAATATTTATTCATAAATTGTGAGTATACGATTTTAGGATTCCAAATCAATTCTAACAGAAAGATCTCGTGCAGTAATAATAATTTCAAACGATCCCGTTCTTTTAAATTGTTAAAAAATCTTCAAAAGAAGTTAAATCGAAACAGAATCATCCAGTGTTAATGACAATTTCGTCACAAATGGCACATATTTCACAAATTGGTCACAATGCGACTTCAAAGCAATGTCGCTTTCGTCACAAGTTCGTCACAGAGTTATAGCCAAAGTAGTCACAAATGACACATTTTTCACAAATTTGTCACATCGTGACTTCACAAAGTGGTCACAATGGGACGTCACAAACGAGCTCTAAAACGGCCATAACGACTTCCCATTGTAATCACCATGACTTCACATCGACGTCACGTGACGTCACATCGACGGTCACAAAGTCACAGTGTGACTTCTCAGCGACGTCGCTGTGACGTCACCATGCCTTACGAGTATTATGGTAGCCATGTGCGTAGCCATGTGCGAGTGGATATATTGAAAAAAACTGAAATACTACTGGGTATGGTGTGTAATATTTCTATTTTATTTGCTATAAATATTTAATTTGGTTTTATTGATTTTTCCATTTCATATTATTTAATTCTATTCTGTTTTCATTTTTTATCTATTAACTTGATTATAATGGTTGTTCGGGCACAGAGAAAAATAATTTTTAGCTTTAGCTTTTTTTTCTCAAAGAAAACAACCATTTTGCTTATATCATTGAATTCTGTGCCCTTGAAAACGTAATTCAATATATAAGCTTTTCCATTAATTGTCGGTGTCCACTTTCTTCTTTTTTCTTCCATAATAATTCTTATAATAAATTATTTGGCACTTTTTTTTTCTTCTTTTCTTTTTTTAAATACTTACAGCTTTAATTCATAATATTACGGTTTATTGATGGTGGTAGGTTATGTTTAATTAATGGTTATATATATATATTGATATATATATATGTCAATTTTGAACGAAGGGTGGTTTCGGGGTCTGGGGGTCATGATCGATGAAAATATACCAAAATTTTTTGAAATCGCTTTCCTCCGATCGGCTGCAATAGGTAGCTTTTTGTAATGAAAGCTACCTATTGCATCATATCTGGTGAAATATTCGTTTTAAGCATCAAAACATACACAATTTTGCATATGTTTAAATACGTTAAATACTGAATTATGATCCTATGACATTTTTAAATTGCTCAGTTTAACATAGGATTTTCTAAGAATAAATATATTATATCTGCATTTTGTACTTTTTAAAAATTTATAGAGAAGTAATGACCATTTTTGAGAAGTTTTCCATCTAACCACTGCCCCACCAGTGGCCGAGAGGTTCTGCTCTCGAAGCTGGTAGACGGGAGGTGCTGGGTTCGATCCCAATCGCGCCCGTCGGCCTAATCGTTCGGAGTTTTCGTGGTTTTCTTCGAGCCGTGGATCTTCCATGCGTTAATACGGATTAGGTTCCCTTAGAAAGACCCCCACGAAGGGCACTCCCCCCGGGCCTATATCCCTCGAGTAGATAATTGGCCGTCAAAAAATCAACCCAACCCATCCATCTAACCACTTGTCCATATCATTTAACCATTTATCATTTTAAATTGCATACCATTAGCGCATACTTAAATGATTTTTCTGGCTTCTATGCACTCTACGAGAGTAAGATTTCTCCACTCGCGGCAATTAAAAAGTATAGATTTGAGAAAACCTTTGACAGAAAATGGTAACATTTCCTTTACTCTAAAGCTGCGAAATGTATGCTTAATATTATACTGCAAAAGAAAAAAAAGAATGTAAAAATCCGTAAATTATACTGGTAAATCAGAAAAATCTTTTTACAGTTTAAAAATATAAAATACGCCAAAGCAGTAACGAAAAAGGGTAATTAACTAGATTTTAGCATAGTTATCTGTGAAGGACTTTCTTAAATCCGTATTCGCTAATTTCTGCCTTATTTACGAAATAATTGCATAAAAAACATATCCGTTAAAATAAGAGATTAATCTGACAATCAACGGTTTTTTTTTTTTTTTTTTTGTTATTTTACAGTGAACAATAATATTAATAACGGCTCGTATATAAATACTAAAATCATGTTTAAAAAAACGAAGTTCTAAAAATGCGAAAGGGTGTAAACATGTAACGTGAATCCGACGTACACTACATTTATAAATGAAGTAGTTATTGTGTTAAACCACTGTGAAAGAAAATAAAATTGCGAATCAAAATAACAGAAAACTGCACAATACCCTAGAGCACCAAAAATCATTTAAAAATCATTTTTATTTAACGCAAGAAAAAAAACTTTACTCCGATAAATTGTTATGTAATTATTTACACTTCTTAAAAGAATATTAACAGCTACATTTATTATGTAATTTAAAACAGAATTATATATTCATAGGATCATGCTTTTCTTGAATTTTTAACTACTATACTTTTAAACCCTATACTTTTTGAGTGAAATGTAAATCTTGAAAAATTAAAAAAGGAATCATCATTGACTTTAAAAAGGAAATTTAAAAAAATTACGTTAATGAATTTCAAGACAAATATATGCCCGTGTTCTTTTATAAACTTTAAAATGTAAAAGATTTTCATAAAAGTAGTTTTTTAAATGAATATTTTGTTAAAGATGAAGCATCTTATGCTTTCCACTTTTCAGTTAAATTGATATGTTTATTGTTATATTCACGCACCTGCGAAAAGTCAATGGTAAACCAGGTGCCAGGAAAGAAATAAAACCTAAAGGTCAGGATTGCAATATTTGGCGGAAAATATAATTCCAAGAAAAGTTTGAATATTCATTCAGAGTTTATTATTATTCAAAAAATGTTAACGGATTCTTAAACCAGTTTATCTTGCATTTTGTTAAATGCAACTTCATTACAATATGTGCTGGAAGTAGCAACTATCCCTATTCGCACAACTATTAACCATACGCTTCATATTTCTAAATATTCTGATATTATGTATGGTATCACTGACTGAATTACTGCGTACTTCTAGGACTTATCCTTATTTCAGCATAATTAATAGGAATCAAAAAACCTCTTAAAAAGATTGTGAAATACCTCATTATAGTTAAAATTCTGTGAAAATATTCGTGTTTAGTTTTGAAAGATACAACATTTTGAATATGTTTAAATAAGCCTCATGATCCTATCACTTTTTTTAAATTGCTCTGTTTAACATAGGTTTTTAAAAGTGTAAATATATTATATCTGCAGTTTTCACTTTGTTTAAAATTTATAGAAAAGAACTCATCAGTGTTGAGAATTTTTCCATCTAACCATTTGTCCATATGATTTAACCATTTATCATCTTAGCTTGCATACCATTTGCATATATATAGACGATTTTCATGGCTTCTATGCACTCTACGAGAGCAATATTTTTCCATTCGTGGCAATTAAAAAGTATAAATTTGATAAAATCTTTGACATAAAATGCTAACTTTTCATTTTCTCTACAGCTGTGAAATGTAATTTTAATATTATGCTGCAAAAGAAAAAAATAATAATAATCCATAAATTGTACTGGTAAATTAAGAAAATTCCTTTTAGAGTTTGAAAATGTAAAATATGCCAAAGTCATAGTGAAATAGACTAATTAACTAGATTTTTAGTGTAATTATCTGTTATGGACTTTCCTAAATCAGTATTCTATAATTGCTGACTTATTTATTAAATAATTGCATCGGAAAAAACTTATCCGTAAAAATACGAAATTAATCTGACAATCAACGGTTTTATTATTATTTGTTTGTTTTCTTTACAATAAACAATAATATTAATAATCTTCTCGTGATACATGCAATAAAAACTAATATACAATTCATCAGCTACACTATGCATCGTAGAGTTAAACGTATATAAATACCAAAATCGTGTTTAAAAAAAGGAAGTTCTAAAAATGTGAAAGAGCAAACATGCAACGCGGGTCCGACGTACATTACATTTATAAATGACGTAGTTGTTATGTTAAACCCCTGTGAAAGAAAAGAAAATTTCAATTATAAATAACAGAAAACTAGACAATAGCCTAGATAACCAAAATTGATTTAAAAATTATTTTATTTAACGCAACGGGGAAAAAACTTTTCTCCGACAAATTTGTATGTAATTATTCACACTTCTTAAAAGAATGTTAACAGCTACACATATTATGTAATTTAAAGCAGAATTATATATTCATAGGATCGTTCTTTTCTTGAATTTTTAACAATTCTCTATAACTTTAAGTGAAATATAAGTCTTGAAAAAATAAAAAAGGAATTGCTATTAGCTTTAAGAAGGAAAGAAATAATGCTTTAATGAATTCAAAGACAAATATATGCCTATGTTCTTTTATGAAGTTTAAAAAGAAAAAAATACTTAATAAAGGTACTTTAGTTAATGAATATTTTGTTAAAAATGCAACATTTCATGTTTTTTACTTTAAAATTAAACTGATGTTTATTCTCATATTCCCAGAAAAAAAATTATTATAAAAAAGGTATTTTAGCATTTTAACGCCATTAACATGATAATCAAAGCACAGTATTGAGGAAAATTTAATATCATATTCATATTGTTAACAATGCATATCATTTAATAATCTTTGAAAAGATAAAATCAGGCCTGTGATGGAATATTTTAATGGGATTTTCATTTAAAAATAAATGCATTTTTTTATTAATTTATGATTTTTCTCCTTAATGTATCGAAAATCCTTCTATGAATTTTTTATGATAAATATAGATTTACACTAAAATATCTGGGAAAAGTCAAATAGCAAACCAAACGCTAGGAAATAAATAAATCCTAAAGTATTGCAGTATTTAGCAAAACATATAGGGTGTCTAACTAAAAGACGAGTTTGAATATTCATTCACAGTTTATTATTATTAAAAAAATGTTAACGGATTCTTAAATTGCTTTATATTGTATTGTGTTAAATGCAGCTTCAGTACGATATGTGCCGGAATTGCCCAGCATCCCCTTTCGCAAAACTATTAAACTTACGCTTCATATTTCTCAATATTCTGATATTATGTATGGTGTCACTGACCCAAAAACTGCGTACTTCTAGCACTTTTCCTTATATCGCACAATTCATAGAAATAAAAAAATCTCCTAAAAGTCCCGTGAAACATCCTTAGTATATTTAAAATTCTGGTGAAACATTCGTGTTTAGCTTTGAAAGATGCACCATTTTGCATATGTTTAAATAAGTTAAATACTGCCTCGTGATCGTATGTCATTTTTAAATTGCTGAGTTTAACACGGGTTTTTAAAAGTGTAAATATATTATATCAGCATTTTGAGCTTTTTAAAAATTTATAGAAAAGAACTCACTATTATTGAGATGTTTTCCATGTAACCATTGGCCCATATTATTCAAGTATTTATAATCTTAACTTGCATGCCATTGGCATATACTTCAGAAGATTTTCATGGCTTCTATGAACTCTACGAGAGTACGATTTTTCAATTCGTGACAATTAAAAAAGTATAGGTTTGAGAACACTTTTGACTGAAAATGCTAACATTTCATTTACTCTAAGGCTGAGAAATGTATGTTTAATATTCTACAGCAAAAGAAAAAACCCGTAAAAATCCATAAATTTCACTGATAAAATAAGAAAATTCCTTTCAGTGTTTAAATATAAAATACGCCAAAGCAATAGCGAAAAAGGCTAATTAACTAGATGTTTAGCATAATTATCTGTTAAGGATTTTCGTAAATCCGTACTTGCTAATTTCTGACTTATTTACGAAATAGTTGCACCGGAAAAAACATATCCGTAACAATATTAAATTAATCTGACAATTACGTGTTTATGTTTGTTTGTTTGATTTTTACAGTGAACAACAATATTAATAAACTCCCCGTAATATATGCAATAAAATCTTATATGCAACTGGTCAGCTACACTAAGCATTAAAGGGTTAAACGTATATTGATACCAAAATCATGATAAAAAAAAATCTCGAAAAATCTGAAATAGCAAACATGCAATATGAATTCGACGTACATTACATTTATAAATGAAGATGTTTTCATATTGAACCACTGTGAAAGAAAATAAATTCGCAACTCTAAAAAACACCAAAACTAGACAATATCCTAGAGCACCAAAAATCATTTAAAAATTATTTTTATTTAACGAAGGGGAAAACAAACTTTTCAACGATAAATTGTGATGTAATTTTTCACACTTCTGAAAAAAATGTTAACAGCTACACGTATTATGTAATTTTAAATGTAATTATATATTCACAGGATCATCCTTTACTTGTATTTTTAACGATTACTTATACTTTTAAAGGGAAATATAAATCTTAAAAAAAATAAATAAAAAAAGGAATAACCATTAACTTTAAAAAGAAAATTAAAAAAAGAATACTTAATGAATTTTTACTTGTATTTTTAACAAGTCCCTATACTTTTTAAGCGAAATATAAATCTTGAGAAATTAAAAAAAGAATCACCATTAACTTTTAAAAGAAAATTATAAAACATACTTTAATGAATTTCAAGACCAATATATGCCTTTGTTCTTTTATGAATATTAAAAAGTAAAAGATACTACATAAAACTACTTTTGTTAATGAAATTTTCGTTAAAAATTCAACATTTTATGCTCTTCAATTTCAATTAAACGGATATGTTTATTCTCGTCTTACAAACTATTCATTACAAATGTATATAAGACTTTTATTAGACTAATATTAGACTTTTAAGGTCATTAACATGATAACCAAAGCAATGCATTGGGGGAAATAATTATCAGATTCATATTGTTAAAAGTGCATATCATTTAATACGCTTTGAAAAGATGAAATCAGGCTTGTGTTGAAATATTTTAATTGGATTTTCATTTTAAAATAAATGCATTTTTTATTAATTTATGATTTTTCTCCTTAATGTCAAAAATATTATACTATGAATTTTTTTATGATAAATATTAATTTACTCTAAAATAAAAAAGTGAAATGACAAACCACGCGTTAATAATAATAAAAAAAAAACCTAACACTTAGAATAGAAATATTTAGCGAAAAATACCGGGTGTCTATCGAGTCAAGACGAGTTTGAATATTCATTCAGAATTCATTATTATTCAAAAAATGTTAACGGATTCTTTAATACGTTTGTCTTGTATTGTGTTAAATGGTGCTTCATTAAGATATGTGCTGGAAGTGGCAACCATCAATATTCGCGCAATTATTAAGCTTACTCTTAATATTTCTCAGTATTCAGATATTATGCATGGTGTCACTGACCAAAAAACTGCGTGCTTCTAGTGCTTCTCCTTATTTCAACATAAATCATACAAATCAAAAAAACCTCTCAAAAATATCGTGAAACATCATCATTATAATTAAAATTCTGGTGAAATATTTGTGTTTAGGTTTGAAAGATACACAATTTTGCATATGTTTAAGTAAGTTAAATATTGCCTGATGATCCTATGACATTTTTAAATTGTTCTGTTTAACATAGGTTTTCAAAAGTGTAAATATATTATCTCTGCATTTTTGACTTTGCTAAAATTTATAGAAAATAACTCCACATGCTTCAGAAGTTTTTCATCTAACAAATGGTCCGTATCATTTAACCATTGATCATCTTAACTTACATTCCATTAGCACACATATAGATAATTTTCATGGCTTCTACGAACACTACGAGAGTAAGATTTCTCTGCTCATGGCAATTAAAAAGAATGGATTTGAGAAAAGCTTCGACAGAAAATGCTAACTTTTCATTTTCTCTAAAGCTGTGAAATATATGTTTAATATTATACTGCAAAAGAAAAAAACACGTAAAAATCCGTACATTGGACTGGTAAAATAAGAAATTTATTTTTAGAGTTTAGAAATATAAAATACGCCAAAGCAATTTCGAAAAAGACTAATTGACTAGACGTTTTGCATAATTATCTGTTAAGGACTTTCTTAAATTCGCTAATTTCTGACTTATTTACGAAATATTTACACCGGAAACAACATATCAGTAAAAATATTAAATTAATCTGACAATCAATGAGGATATGTTTGTTTGTTTGATTGATTTTTACAGTGAACAATAATATTAAACAGCTCGTGATATATGCAATAAAATCTAATATGGAAATAATTAGCTCCACTAAGCATTGAAGGGTTAAACGTATATAAATACCAAAATCATGTTTAAATAAACGAAGTTCTAAAAATGTGAAGGAGCAAACATGCAATATGAATTCGACGTACATTACATTTATCAATGAAGTAGTTATCATGTTAAACCACTGTGAAAGAAAATAAAATTGCTGTTCTAAAAAACAGAAAACTAGACAATAGCCTAGAGCACAAAAATTTATTTTTATTTAACACAAGGGAAAAAATCTTTTCTCCGATAAATTGTTATGTAATTATTCACACTTCTCAAAAGAATGTTAACAGCTACACGTGTTATGTAATTTAAAGCATAATTATATATTCATAAGATCAGGCTTTTCTTGTATTTTTAACAATTCCCTATACTTTTTAAGGGAAATATAAATCTTGAAAAATCAAAAAAGGAATCACCATTAGCTTTAAAAAGGAAAAAAAAAAAAATACTCTAATGAATTTCAAGACAAATATATGTCTGTGTTCTTTTATGAAGGTTAAAAAGTAAAACATGCTTCATAAAAGTACTTTTATTAATTAATATTTTGTAAAAAATGCAGCATTTTATGCTTTTTACCTTTCTGGTAAACTGATGTGTTTATTATCATATTTCCGAAGTATTATTCATTATTTTTTTTTTTTTAAGTGTTTTAGCCTTTTAAGGCCATTACGATGATAATCAAAGCAACGTATTGGGGAAAAATTAATATCAGATTCATATTGTTAAAAACTGCATATCATTTAATATGCTTTAAAAAGATGAAATCAGGCTTTAATGGGATTTTCATTTAAAAATTAATGTTTTTTTTATTGTTATTATTAATTTATGATTTTACTCCTTAATGTAACGACAAATTATTCTATGATTTTTTTTTATGATAGATAAAGATTTACTCTAAAATATCTGGGAAAAGTCAAATGGCAACCAGGCGTTAGGAAAGAAATAAAACTTAATGTTTAGGATTGCAATATTTAGTGAAAAATGCAGGGTGTCTAACTCCAAGACGAGTTTGTTCATTCAAAATTTATAATTATTTAAAAAATGTTAACGTATTCTTAAACAGGTTTATCTTGCATTGTGTTAAATGCAGCTTCATTAGATATGTGCTGGAAGTGGCAACTACCCCTATTCGCACAACTATTAACCTTATACTTCATATTTCTTAATATTCTGATATTATGTAAGGTGTCATTAACCGAAAACTGCGTACTTCTAACACTGCTCCTTATTTCAGAACAATTCATAGAATTAGAAAAACCTCTTTAAAATATCGTAAGATATTTTTATTATAGTTAAAATTCTGATGAAATATTAGTGTTTAGCTTTGAAATATACACCTGTATATTTGTTTAAATAAGTTAAATACAGCCACATGGTATTTTAATACAGCCTCGTGACATTTTATGACATTTTAAAATTGCTCTGTTTAACTTAGTTTTTCAAAACTGTAAATGTATTATATCTGCATTTTGCACTTCGTTCAAATTTATAGAAAAGAACACACCATTTTTGAGAATTTTTCCATCTAATCTTTAGCCCATATTATTTAACCATTTATCATCTTAACTTGCATACCACTAGGCCATATACAAATCATTTTCATGGCCTCTATGCACTCTACGAGAGTAAGATTTCTCCACTCGTGACAATTAAAAAAGTATAGATTTGAGAACATATTTGACGTACAGATGACTTTCAAAGCTTCTATGCACTCTACGGGAGTAAGATTTCTCCACACATAGCAACTAAAAAACATAGATTTGAGTAAATATTTGTCAGAAAACGCTAACTTTTCATTTTCTCTAAAGCTGTGATATTTATGTTTAATATTATACTGCAAAAGGAAAAAACCGTAAAAATCCGTAAATTGTACTGGTAAAATAAAGAAATTCTTTTAGAGTATAAAAAAATATAAAATACGCCATAGCAATAGCGAAAAAAGGTAATTAACTAGATTTTTAGCATAATTATCGGTTAATGACTTTATTAAATCAGTATTTGCTAATTTCTGACTTATTTAGAAAATAATGCATCGGGAAAAATTATACTCGTAAAAATACGAAATTAATCTGACAATAAACGGGTTTATTTTTTTATTTTATTTTATTTTTTTATTTATTTTTTTTAAGTTAACAATAATATTAATAAACTCCTTGTGATACATGCAATAAAAACTAATATGCAACTGATCAACTATACTATGCGTTCAATGGTTAAACGCATATAAATACCAAAATCATGTTTAAAAAAACGAAGTTCTAAAAATGTGAAAAAACAAACATGCAACATGAATTCGACGTACATTATATTTATAAATGAAGTGGTTATCATGTTAAACCACTGTGAAAGAAAATAAAATTGTAATTCTAAATAACAGAAAACTAGACAAGAGCCTAGAGCACCAAAAATCATTTTAAAATTATATTTATTTAACGCAAGGGGAAAAAACTTTTCTCCGTTAAATTGTTATGTAATTATTCACACTTCTTAAAAGAATGTTAACAGCTACACGTATTATGTAATTTAAAACAGGATTATATATTCAAAGGATCATGATTTTCTTGAGTTTTAACAATTCCCAATACTTATTAAGTGAAATATAAATCTTGGGAAATTAAAAAAGAAATCACCATTAACTTTAAAAAGAAAAAAAAAATACTTTAATGAATTTTAAAACAAATATATACCTATGTTCTTGTATGAAGATTAAAAACTAAAAGATACTCCGTAACAGTGCTTTTGTTAATGAATATTTTGTTAAAAATGAATCACTTTATGCTTTTTAAGACCATTAAGACGATAATCAAAGCAATGCATCGGAGGGGAGGGGTGTGTGTGTGTTAATATCTGATTCATATTGTTAAAAATGCATATCATTTTATATGTTTTGAAAAGATGAAATCAGGCCTGTGATCGAATTTGTTAATGGGATTTTCATTTAAAAATAAATGCATTTTTAAAAATATTTTGTGGTTTTTCTCTTTAATGTAACAATAAATTACTCTGTTTTTTTTTTGTTTTTTTTTTTAATGGCAAAAAAAGATTTACTCTGAAATTTATGAGATAAGTCAAATAATAAATCAGGAGCTAGGAAAGAAATAAAATCTAAAGGTAGGATTGCAATATTTAGCGAAAAATACAGGGTGTCTCTCTCCAAGACGATTTTGAATATTCATTCATAATATATTATTATTCATAAATTATTAACGGATTATTTAACAGGTTTATCTTGCTTTGTGTTAGATGTGATGACATTATAAAAAGTGCTGAAATTGGCAACGATCACTATTAGAGCAACTATGAACCTTATGCTTCATAGTTCTTAATCTTCTGATAATATGTACGGTGTCACTGACCGAAATACTCTAAATTCCTAGCACCTCTCCTGATTTTGACACTATTCATCCAAAGCAAAAAACCTGTTGAAAATGACGCAAAATATATTCATTATGTTTGAAATTCTAATGAAATATTCGTGTATAGCTTCGAAGTATTAGCTTGAAAGATACATCCGGTATTTTTTACTAATTAAGTTAAATGTGGACTCGTGATCCTATGATATTTTTAAATTGCGCAGTTTAACATAGACAATCAAAACTGTAACTAAATTATATCTTTGTGATATGTTAAAATTTTTGGAAAAGAACTCATAATTCTTGAGAAGTTTTACGTGTGACTATTTGTTCAGGCCATTTAACCATTTGTCGTATCTAATTTTCATGCCATTATCATATACAATGCCAGCAATAAAAAAAAAAAAAAAAAAAAAAAAAAAAAAAAAAAAAAAAAAAAAAAACTTGACAGTCATTGAGAATGTAAAAAAAAAAAAGCCCTCATTTCAAACCATTTTCAACCACCCTCATTTTGTACTGAATGTATATTTTGGTGTACTTCATAAGTACATATCAATTTCATTCTGTTCCAAAGGTTGTAACATCATTAAAATACATTTGAAATATTTTTTCTCGTTGAACGTAATGTAACGGAAAACTTTTGACTGTCCCTGTCATTAAACTATACATACGATTTTCATGAAATTTGAAATGACTCGACAAAATTTTGCAACAATTATACATTTAAAATTTCAGACCATTCGGTTGGGAAATTTTTGCTCTTTTATATGCGGACGAACAGACGGGCCTAACGACGACTATAGGTGCTACGTATTTATGTAATTACGAATGCACCTAAAAAAGGGACAACGATGAGTACCTCAAGCTGCAAGAGCCACCACTCCATGTGACCAAGAAACTCTGACTCGCCTCTTCTATTTAAAGTAGGGAAAAGTAAACTATAACATCTGAACATTAAGATTGTGCCTTGAGTGCCAAGATTTTTTTTTGCTGGCACTGTATATTTAAATGATTTTTATGACTTTCATGCACTCTAAGGGCGTAAGCATTTTGTATTTGGGACAATTAATGCATATGAAAAGGAAAATCGCAATGAAAATCAAGAATGTGAAAATTACTAGTAAATGCACATCGTTTCAAAAATTAAAACATAATAATATGAAATCAAACCCTTTTCAACTATATTGGAAATTCTTTATTTTAAGACTTTTACAATCATACGTTTTGTATACTTTGATATATTAATATATTTTGTAAATATTTTAATATATCTTAAGACGTTTATTTTTATTCTTTTAATTTAATTATTATTATTATTTTAATTGTACCACAAGAATTGCTTTTTTTCCCATAATTAAATCATTTTCTTTCATTAAGAACATTAAGTAATACGTCAAAAGTTATAATTATTATTTTTACGTTTGATTTTTAAGCCGATATGTTTATTCTCATATTCCAAAAATATTCATTCTAAAAAATTTCATTAGCATGTCAAAAGCATTAAGATGATAATCAAAGCAACGTGCTGGGGAAAAATTAATATCGGATTTATATTGTTAAAAATGCACATAATTTAACGTGCTTTGAAAAGCAGTAATAATGTTTATATTTCATAACATATTATACGACTCCTCATTTAAAAAGAAATTGTTACTTTTTCTTATACTTTAATAATTTTCTATTTAATCTAACCAAATAAATTCTTTTTCGCATTTTAAATGGAAACTAACATTTACGCTGTGAAACACATATTTGTGTTTTTTGTTCCAGATTGAGGAAAATAATTCAGAAAATTTATATCAAATTTAACATTTTACTTTTAGCAATTTAATTAAATAAATACATAGATAACAAATTAAAAGCACAAAATAAAATTACATTGTAAATAATTCAGGCTTTAAAGAAGTCACACATCAAAAGAAATATCAACAATGATGAACAATTGTTTATAATTTAGAAATACGTCAGAATTACGCCAGAGCAGGACCGCATAATCAGCTGGAACTGCACGTGCACATGCCTTATAGAAAGCGGATATGTGCACATTTGTGAGCTATACTTAAAATAAATTTCTTTAATAATTATTTCAAACAGACTGTATTAAATTTATATTCTAAAAATGCAGCACTGATGCATCGTAAAATGCACAAGGTGCATCAGTGCTACATTATTTAGTATTTTGATGCATCAGTGCTGCATTAGGCATCGTTGACTGTTCAAAACTGCCAAATGTGTGGAACGAACTACATTAATGACGAGGTGTTTGCCGCAACGAAAGATACGTACATCGAACATTTGTAACTGACAAAAAACCTGGAATGTTCTTCTTTATTTTTATATATCATTTATTATAATATGTGTAATAGTTTTGGAAATGTATTTTTTTTAATCCGGTCATTCATTTATACTAACCCTGTATTCAAGTCATGTGACTGTCATAAATAGTTACGTGCTGACTGTTCGGTTTTCAGATGCCTGTCGACCATTTTAACTAAAAAAAAATCGCCTAAAATTACATAAAATTAACATTTTTACAAACATCGTAAAAAAAAAAATCAATAATGATGTTTGAGTGATAAGTTCCATTCAAATATGTATATATTCTGAGATAACTTCAGTTGAAATTGATATTAGCAGACAATAACTCATTTTATCAAATAAACAAAATCAAGAGCTTCCTTTATCCTGAGTGATAAAAATATTAAATCATCAAGGTAATCTTTTGCAAGGAAAATAATTAGATTACTGAGTACATTCAAAATGTACTGATTTCCTTTAATGAAACAAGATGAAGAGATTTCTTATAGGTGTCAAGACAAGCATATTACTATATTTTCTTTTACGATGATTAAAAAATAAATTATATTTGATAAGACACCTTTATTAATGAATATTTTGTTAAAAATGTCACATTTAATTCTTTTTACGGTTGAATTTTAAACTAATATGTTTATTCTCATATTCCGAAAATATTCATTCAAAAAATTTTCATTAGCATGTCAAAGACATTAAGATGATAATCAAAGCAATGTGTAATATGTGAAATATTAATATCGGATTTATATTGTTAAAATGGATATAATTTAACGTGCTTTGAAAAGCGGTAATAACTTTTCTGTTTCATAACATATTATACGGCTTCTAATTTAAAAATAAATTGTTATTTTTTCTTATAATTTTTTTAATTTTTCTTTAATCAAACAAAATAAATTATTTTTCACATTTTAAATGAAAACTATCATTTAGGCCATGAAACATCAATTATGCTGTGTGATACGCCTCGTTCTTTTTTTATCTTTTGTTCCAGATTGATGAAAATAATTCGTGAAATTAATAGCCCATTTAAAATTAAGCAATTTAATTATATAAATATATAGACAACAAATTGAAATCACAAAATAAAATTACAATGTAAATGGTTCAGTCTGTTGATATAATGTTGTGACTGATTAGGTTTTGGTGTAAATCGCCGAACAGGTGGTGCTGCTATGCTGCTTTTTGCAGGATTTACCCAATTTTAGATATAATCATATCTCAAGAACTAATGCACGGAATTTCACCACTTCATATTCTTTTAGACCTTTACATAAGTTAGTGCTCATTAGGTTTTCATTAAATCATATAACACGTAGTGCTACTATGCTGAATTTTTTCAAGGTTTTTGTAACAGCTATTTCTCAAAAACTAATGCACGGAATATAAATAAACTTAATTCTCTGTTGCACTTTCACATAAATCGATCATTATTAGACTTGCGTGTATACTGCCGAACAGTTGTCGCTTTTATGCACCTTGGGTTAGGAATTTTGGTTGCAGACATGTAAGTGGGTGGTGCCGAAATTCATTGATTAGTTTGAAGAATGTGATACTTACATCTCCTCTTTTAATGCACACAATTCAACAAACCTGTACCTTTAGCATCCTCGTGAAGAGCATAGATTGTATTTTAATTTTGGTAATGTGATAATTTTGAAGTATTAAGATGCATGAGATAAAAGAAAGTTTTGGGATTGGCTTATTCGACTAGTTTTAATGACATTTTACTGATTTATTATTTTTTCCGCTCATTAAAATAACAATTACGCCATTAAACTAAAATATAAATTATATTTGATAAAACACCTTTATTTATGAATATTTTGTTTAAAATGTCACATTTTATTCTTTTTACGGTTGAATTTTAAACTGATATGTTTATTCTCATATTCCAAAAACAGTCATTCTAAAAATTTTCTTTAGCATGTCAAAGACATTAAGATCATAATCAAAGCAGTGCTTTGGAAAGCGGTAATAACGTTTATGTTTCATAACATATCAAACGGCTTCTCATTTAAAAATTAATTGTTATTTTTTCTTATAATTTTAAAATTTTCTCTTTAATCCAACCAAATATATTATTTTTCACATTTTAAATGAAAACTATCATTTAGGCCATGAAACATCAATTATGCTATGTGATATGCCTCGTTCTCAATCTTTGTTTTTTGTTCCAGATTGATGAAAATAATTCTTAAAATTAATAGCACATTTAAAATGAAGCAATTTAATTAACTAAATATATAGGCAACAAATTAAAAGCACAAAATGAAATGAAATTCAGTATTATGTTCCTGCAACCAATTGAACACAATTGGAGTCCTGTGACATGGAGCGTTGTCTTGCTGGAAGACTCAATTTCCATTTTGGAAGACAGACACATTTAAGGGTGCAAATGATCCGGTATGATGTTCCGATAGTCCTCGGCCCTTATGGTCTGTTCTACCGTAACCAGTAGTCCCAGAGACGCCCATGAAAAAATCCATCAAAGCTTAATATTGCCACCACCGACTTGTGTATGACCTGTTGTATAAGGGGGAGTAATTGTTCGCCTGGAAGACGGCGTACTTAATACGGCCATCGACGTGTTGAATGATGAATCGTTTTTCATCCCACGAGGCAACTCTCTCCCTATGATCCATAGTCCAATCATGATGTTCCCGGGCCTAGTGTAGTAGTATTTGGCGATGATGCTTGGTCAACAGAGGCACATGAGTGGGACGTTTCCTGCGTAGTATCACTTTCAACAGTTTCAGCTGAACTGTTCGCTCCGAAAGAATTCTACTTGGACTACTTGGAAAGAATTCTACTGTACTGTATTAGAATGTCAGTTGAACCAGTCTGTGGTGCCGATTTTGCTTTACCAAGGGGGAGGGGGAGTCTCCGACATATTCAACTCAATGGCTTCTACTGATGGTTTCACAGTCATTCATCCACTTTGTATAAGTGCTAACAACGATATGTCATGAACAACCCATGAGATGTACAGTTTCGAAGGTACTCGTTCTGAGTCATTGGGCGAATGAATTCTGGCCTATATCAAATTCGATTAGATCAGCAGCTTTTACTATCACAGGCAGAAGTAAGCTCATATATGATTCCTCAGACACCCTAGGAGTAGTTAAATACCATTCCCAGCTGATTATGTGCCCTCCACGTCATTCAGGTGAGGTCATTGCAATATGTGGTGATGGTCATAATGTTTTGGCTCTTCGGTGTAATTACAACATACTATATTCAAAGTATTCCGTTAGATTATGGCTTATGAAGGAAAATCGTTTATTAATGATGTTACTTTGTTACAAACGTAATGAAATTTATATTAATTTCTAAGGTGCAGTAGTATATGCTTTCTGTAGAATATAAGGTGTAAAGCATGTATCATTCATTTACAGGGTTACGCAAAAGTGGTCGAGAAAAACTACTTGCAGCGTATTTCAACTAAGCAGCACTATTTCAAGTATGATGAAATTGATATACATTATTGAGGTTTACTACAGGATGTTTGTAGTGGAATATGATGTTTAATGCGTTTATCGTTCACTTACAAGTATACATAAAATATTTCAGGTACAATATTGTATTCGAAGTGTTGTCTATTAGGGCTGAATGCTGAAAGTGCGTTTTCAGTTATGGTATGCATTTTTAAGTTTAACTATGTTTTTTCGCACTACATGATGTGTGCAAATTCTATAGACCATATACAGGGCTGCACAGAGGAATTCGTAACAATTCTGAGAATGAATGTAAAATGCTTTAATTTTTTTTTTTTTAAATTTGAGTTATGCAGTTTCAAGCTCAACTACTTTTAGTATACTAAGAGATTTTCATAGCATATAAATAAATAGATATTCAGGGCTATGCAAAGTACTGGATAAATGGTCCGCTTATGAATAGTAATTCCTGGAAGTTGGATTTCAGTAGTTTTACACTTTTTTTTTTTTTAAATTAAATTTCAGCTTAATATGTGACGTGTATAAAAATCTAAATGTAATGTACAGGTATGTACAAATGAATATAAGAACGCTTCTGCCTATTGATAGAAATAGCTATATTTGAATTTTCAGCAATGTTGTTATTTTTCTTACAAAACTAAATTTTAGCAATCTATGTAGAATATTTAGAAATCCATTCTCGATATACAGCGCTTCACAACAGAATTGGAGCACATTTCCGGCTATTGGAGGAAATTGTTGAAATTTGCTTTTCAAGTGTCTTATATGTTTATAAAAAGTTTTCATTAAATACATTATTACATTATTAAAGGGCGAAATTTTGTTAAAGTATTCTGGAAATGTTGAAAGTATTTCACAATCTGTGGATGGCGCATAATTTGTCTTTCTTGTTATTTTTTTGTCGTTGTTGTTTTCCAATATTCATTTTCATAAATACGAAAAATAGAACTATTTATTTAGCTCTGATTTATTTAATTAATATTTCGTTAGTGATCTTTTATCATTACTATATGGGATAATAACTAATAAGAATAAATGATATAATACTATGAAATTACATTAAAATTAAATAATTAAAAAATAATTAAATAGTTTAAAATATTAAAGCATGTACACTTCATATAAATGCTAAAAATATTGTCATGAAAACTTAATGTATCGGTATGATTACTTATGGCTCCAAAAAGCTTTTTCATATATTTAGAAATCATTTAAAGAAAGAACAATTAGAAAAATCAGAATACAATTGTTAGGTTTAATGATATCGGAATCGCCACGGAAGTCTTTAGTATTAAACGCTCCGGATCGCCCGTAAACGCTGGTCGATGCATTGAATTTGTAGAACTCAACTTTTAATTTTTTCCGATTTTTGTTCCGGTTGTGGCAGAACAAATTTCTTCTACAATTTGTTTTGCCGCAACCATTCCGCTAATCAAAAGAAGAGACCCCCGATGGGCGCGCGCCCGCCTTTTCCATGGAGTATTTGTGGTTGCCCTCGTAATAGTCGGTCTATTTAGTTGAGTTACCTACCAAAACGTAGACCCCCATCATGGAAGTTCCCATCGGAAAAATTTATAAGCTAAATTTGACAAGGTTAAGGCATCGACCAGTGCGATCAGTAGGACAGGACCGTTTAATATGCCGGACGACCACTGTAGCTTCGTGATCATTATACAGGGTGTACATATATGAATATTCGAAATGTACACGGCTATTAAAAGAAAACAAAAAAAGTATAACCTTGTTGTTCATCTAAAATAAAACATATAGTTGTAAACATATAGTAAACATATGTATATGATAGTTTAAATTCAACACACTTATACTGAAGAG
The DNA here is from genome assembly GCA_963932465.1 of Maratus speciosus. NCBI lineage: Eukaryota > Metazoa > Arthropoda > Arachnida > Araneae > Salticidae > Maratus > Maratus speciosus. Next base: position 514,286,660 of record OZ010786.1, on the reverse strand, counting down.
CCAAAACATTATGACCACCTACCTAATAACGCGTTAGCTCACCTGTGGCTCGCAAAACAGTTGCAATTCACCTTTGTATGGATGGCACAAGTCTTTGGTAGATGACTGGAGACAGATTGTACTAGCTGTTGAAGCAGCGGTCATGCAAATCCGGGATATTCCGACATGGTTGCTTTTTAGCTCTGAGCTGCTGTTCCATGACACCCCAGATGTGCTCTATCGGATTAAGATCCGTTGACTTACGTGATCAGGACCTTAACTGGAATTCATTATTATGTTCCTGGAACCACGCCAGCCCAATTCGAGACATCTGACATGGATCGTTGTCTTGCTTGAAGACCCCATCTGCATTTGGAAAGACAGATAACATATAAGGGTACAACTTGTCCGCAGTGATGTTCAGATAGTCCGCGGTTTTCATGTTCTGTTCTGCCAGAATCGCAGGTCCCAGAGACGCCCAAGAAAACGTTCCCCAAAGCATAATATCACCACCACAGGCCTGTATATCACCTGCTTTAAAAGGAAGAGAGACAGATGGCCTGGAAGAAGACGTGCCCTGACACGTCCATCGACGTGTTGAAGGATAAATCGTGATTCTTTCGACCAAACTCTCTGCCAATCATTCATGGCCCAGTCATGCTGTTCCCCGTACTAGTGTAGGGGTAATTGGCGATGATGCTTGGTCAACAGAAGTACATGAATGGAACGTTTGCTGCGTAGTCTCATATTCAACAGTGTAATCTGAACTGTGTGCTCCGAACCAATTCTACTAGGACCTATACTGTATTGGGATGTTAGTTGAGCCTGTAACTGGCGTCTATTTTGCTTTACCAAGCGGGAGAGTATCCTACGTCCTTTTCTTTGATAATGCGTGGACGTCCAGCGCCATGGCGTCTTCTGATGGTTTCACCGTCATTCATCCACTTTGCATAAGTACTAACCACGATATGTCACGAAAAATTCACGAGTTGTGCAGATTCGGAAATACTTGTTCTGAGCCGTCGGGCCATTGAATACATTCGTCTATCGAAGTCACTTAGATCAGCAGCCTTACTCATTACATGCAGAAGTAAACGCAAAAATGATTCCTCATGCAGAAGTAAACGCAAAAATGATTCCCCAGGCTCTCTAGCAGCAGTTAAATACCATTCCCACCTGATTACGTACCATTTACGTCATCCAGGCGAGTTCATTGCAAAATGTGAAGAAGGTCATAATGTTTTGGCTCTTCCGTGTATAAGTGTTCAATGTAAGCCCCTCCCAGAAACACGAACGATATCGAGGCGATGCAACAACTCACCCCACACTTTTTTCAGCATGTCCGGTGTAGCAAATATGCAGATATGCATGTCCTAAGTTCGGCCACGTAAGTTGGTAGCGGTGGAAAAAATACCCCCCCCCCCACCTCAAATAAAATTATGCTGAGAAAAATGTAGGATGAGTCATCGTACCGCCTTGATATCGTTCGTGTTTCTGGAGGGGCTCACGTTGAACCCTTATAACTGTGTTGAATTAAAAATTTCAACTACTATTTTTGATTTCAAATGAACAAGGTTGTACTTTTTTCTTTTCTTTAAATAGATCTGTAAAGTTGGGTTATTCATTTATGTATACACAGTAGATCGTTTATAAAGTAATTCAATTTCCACAACAACAACACTTCCATAGGGCTTGCACTTTATGGGTATGTGATTCTTGTATGACTAGTAATAATCTTTATATATATTACGCTATCGTAGGTAGCACAGAAATTGGATTATATGTTAATTGCTTAATGGCAACGCCCGAATGAAACGCATCGCATTGGTTATTGAACAGCATTTAATGCTTCACCATACCTATAAGGGGTGTTACCATAGATACTCCGGACTCTATTCTGTCGCCAAACGACGCCAGGTTTGTCACCAACTTGACGATATATCGTCAAATTTGGCGACCAAAATGAGTCACCAAAAGTGACACCAACTTGGCGGTATCTCTAATATTTCGCCAAATTCCCATAGACTTCCATTGTAAACCAATAAGGATTACTTGCTTACAAAAAATCAACAAATTGAGATATTTTAATGCAACAAAAACTAATATTAGCTTAAGGGATTACACATTAATTATATTTAAGGGAGTATATTTAAGTAAATTAAATTATGTATAAAAATAACATGATACAATGCTTAGCATGCTTTCCCAAACATAAGTTTTAAGAGAGATCAAACTGTTCGCGAAGGGCGGCTAGTGAATTTGAAAATCAATATCAACATCTCGTTTCCAATACTTTAATCATTAAAAAAGAAAAAAAAATTCTATGTAGATGTGTCATAAAGTTGTCAATAATTTATATCAACTTTGATAAATTTTACGAGAAAATTTAGAAACATATTTTAATTAAAATAAAATGAGAAATCATAACACCCATTTAACACACTAAAAATTCTATGGACATGGAAAGTCAGGAACATGCTTTAGAAAAATGAAAAATATAAAAAAAAACAAAGGATTGAACCATGATTTCTACTATATATATATATATATATATTAGACAGTCATTAAGTTTATCCAATGAAACGGGAAAAAAGGGTCAACCGAAGAAATAGAAAACTACAAAATAGCTGGGAGCGCCAAAAATCAGTTGATTTTTCTCAAGAGGTAATTTTAATCAAGAGGTAAAAACTGCAATAAACAACGATGCATTTATTCACGCTTCACAAGTGAAAAATAGCAGCTGCACATACTACGTACTTTTTGGAAGACTTCTGTATTCATGAAATCAAACCATTAAATACATTTTTAATATTTCAATACTTTTTACGGTGTGCAAATAAAAACATTTATTTTTAAAAAGCAATATTTTAATGAGTTTCAAAACAAAAATATTACAATTTCACTTTATGAACATTAAAAAGTAAACGACACTTCATAAAGTACTTTTTCTAATGGATATTTGGAAAAAATGGAACATTTTATGTTTTTTGCTTTTAATTATACTGATATGTTTGTTCTCATATTTTTCAAATATTTGTTATAAAAACTGTTTACGTATTTCAAGGCAATTAAGATAATAATCAAAGCAACTTTTTTAGAAAAAACAAGATGATATTTATGTTGTCTAAAATGTATATAATTTAATAGACTTTGAAAAGAAAAAAACATTTATGTTTAACATTTTAATAGAATTTTAATTTAAAAATATTATTCTTATTTATTAAATTTACGATTTTATTTTTTTCTGGTATAAGAAAAAAGGTCTTCGAAATATTTCAAACTATAAGTATAAACATGACAGTGAAAAGTATAAGTTTAAAATATCTTTGTTTTGTACTTTGTTCAATTTAAAAATAAATAAATAAATCATAGTTCTAAAAGGAATTTTCAAATTTCCCAATTGTCAGCAAATTCTGTTTATGTGCTATAACATTCATAGAGTACCTAATAACATGATTTATGTGATTTTCTTGCTGTTTATGAATTCGACTTTTTGTTAAATGAAGAAAGAGAAAATGAAGAAAGAGAAAATGAAGTTTACCTACGCAAGACTTCTACGCAAAAAGATTTGGAAATATCGCGTGTCAAAGCACACGAGGAAATTCTGAATGTTGTAAAAGGGTTCTGTTTATAACAGTATGTTAGACCTGTATGTTTGATACCTGCAAACATACTGTATGGACATTAATATTTCGAAAACTAATTCAAATTTTAAAATTCTGATAACATTTTTGGGACAATACGGATCAATACGGATTTTTGGTGTTAATTTCACCGCATAATATTCGATATTTTAGGAGAAATAGCCTTGAAACTGAATCAGTCGTTTCATAAAATCATTTCATAAATTCGTTTCGTTAGGATTTTATACATATAGGGTAGAAACATTAAATATCGTAAGATTAAAGTGGCTCAATTTAAAATCCTAAAATGATTAAATTGTTACGCGTGAAAAACTTTTAATGGTGAATATTTGGTCATATTTAAAAAGCTCAAATAATATTTCCAATTTCTTTTAAGTTAAATAATATATGTACCCATGAATTTGAAAAGAGAAAAGAAAAATTAAATAAATAAATTATTACACGAGACATAGTTTTAATAGGGAATGTACTATAATAATGTAAAACATCTATGCATTTACCCAAGTGGTAAATTTTAACTTTTTTATGGTATTTTGTTTTAAGAAAGGAGCACAAAGGAGGAATACCCTGGAGAATGAATTAGAAACTCTGTGGTTAAATGAATAAAACTGTTTCATTTAGGCAACTTTGCAAACAATAGTATTTCTAAATGAATGAGACAATGTGTAATTTATGTGAACTTTGCATCTTAAACCATGGCTGCCAGCTGCGGCTATTTTTGGTCATCACTTATTCATAATAGAAATCTTTGCAATATTTAATCCCATATACGTATCTGGCATAAAATAAGGTGAAGAGTTCCAATACGAGTACAGTTTTAGATAAATATCGATGCAATTGGCAGCTATCTCTTAAGCCGCTATCAGATTCACCAACTTTTCGAGCAATTTTTGAGCCAACTCTTGATTTCCTCCAACTTTTCGAGAAATGTTGTCTCGACACCCAGTGTGATAGCAAACAGCAATATCCCCAACTTTTTATCCGCATCTCAAAAAAGTCTGTCCTAGCCGCAACTTTCCATCCCACCTTTCAACATTTCAGCGAATCAGAGATAAGCGATTGATACGAAAATGCGATAATATTGACGGCTGGTACTAGTAGTACTGGTTTTCCCGGTTTTTCCTCCAACTTTAGCAAAGACAATTGTAACCTTTTTCTCCCTTTCAACTGGAAAAAGTTGGGGTTAAAAACGGCTGTAAAGTTGGTTGCTCGAAAAGTCGGTGAATCTGATAGCGGCTTTAAACAGGTAAAAAGTCCTTCCGGCCAGTGCCGGGAGGAAGAGGTAGCTTTAATATTCCTTATTTTATAAAAGCGTGCTTATATTTTTCAAACACACGGAGCTCAAATTAATGGAACCCAATTATAGAAGATTAAATACTAATATTTGTTAATAGTGAATATGAATGAGAATTTCGCGAAATTAGTCAGCTTTATCCAAGCTGGTTTTATTTAAGGTGAATTTTTGGTCGCTAAATTCGGTGATATCTTGAAGTGCCCGTCATTTTAATACAACATGATGGGTGAAGCTAACCAATGAACTTGGTCGAGACCTTAATCATTCCTGTGCCTCACTCACATCGGAATCGGTTGATATATACGAGTGGTGTCGCAGGCAAAAAAATCAGATTTTTTAAAATGTCATCCACATTAGAAATTCAAACTATGTGCATGTACTATGCACATGCCTTGTCACATCCACATCGGTTCATAAATACGCGTATTATCGCATGACAAGAATCAGATAGTTTCAAAATATCAGCCATGCTAGAAATTCAAAGTGCTACAACTCAGCCATTTTTTAAGATATAGACGAAACAAATAATGCTCCGGAATCTTTGTATCAAGCTAAAACAGATTTAAAAAAAAAAAAAAAAAAAAAAAAAAAAAAAAAAAAAAAACTTTTTCAATTTAAAATTTTTTGTACCTCATTTTAAATTTAATTTTTTTTCTTAATTTTAAAATGGCCGCCATTTTGAAACAAGATGGTGGATGAAGCTGGCCAATGAACTCGATCGAGACATTGGTATGTACTATGTACAGTCGTGGAAAAAAAAAAGTAAACACCCCCTACTAACTCCTCAACAAATTATCCTAGACGAAAATTACTGGTACCGAACGATTGTAAATAAAGTCTACTTCTAAATGATGTATATAAAATTTGCTTAGGGGGCCATCTACGTATTAAAACGAATCCAAACTTCATTTTTTTCAATGTTAATACCCAATACTAACGAGATATTTCAAATCTTCGGTTCAAACTATGCCTAGAAACCAAATTTCAACTCATTTAAATGATATGTTTTTGAATTATGAACATTCAAAATTTAGTGCTTCTAATGTTAAATTACATTTTCATATTTTTGTTTATATCTTCTGAAATTATGGTCCTAATGTGCTAATTTTTTGTGTAGCAACAATACTAATATACCCAAACATAAATACGTTGAATTTGCAATTTTTATAATTTTATGATTTATGAATTATGAAATTAATATTCGAAAAAAATATGAATTGTAACCTATAGTTTTTTGATGGATTTAGTTTTATCAAGTCTTGCTTTATGGAAATCCAAAATTTCACATTTTTATTCCAAGTAGTTTTCAAATTATGCTTAAAAAACGGCAAAAGGATGCATTAAGGGGCTGTCTGTGATAGTAGTGACTAGATATTTTGAAATTTCTTCTGCTGCCGTGTAATCTAGCAGGCTTCATTACTAACGTCTAGGGACAGCACCATCACAAAATGCACAAAGCACAAGTTTCTTTTTCGATCGCTCCTCCGACAAGTTTTCCTCCGTTTTTCGACCATTGGCTTTTTATTGCGCATGCTTTTGGACTTAGTCGTTTCGTTACTGTGCGTATTTCACGCAAATATTTTAAATGCATACTTTCTCTCGCGTATGTAATGCTAATGTTTTCGTCACTCAAGTATTAATGTGTTGAGAAATCTTATGTTCATATTGTTTTAATTTTTATGTTATGAAAGTTCAGAAAACTGTCATCTTGCCGGCAGGCTTGTGTTTCGAGCATGAAGCATTTCCACTCTCTTAACATGAGTTTATGAGTTAAATAAAGAAAATCTCAATGAATGAATTTCTTAAATGGTAATTAAAAAAAAAAAAAAAAAAAATCCTTTCTTTAAAAGATCGATTTTTCTTTCTTTCTTTTCTTTTTTTTTTTTTTGAAAAGTAATAGATTTGTTTATGATTATTATCTATAACATAGAGTAAAAGATAAGTCATTTTAGAACCTTGTGGAAATTAATAACTAAACTTTTAGATGTGTATTTTTATTTAAAAAATACTTTCTTTTGTTTCTTTTTTTTTAATTGTTGATAAGTAAATGAAAATTATGTGATAAATATGATAAAATTATGTGCTTATTCATAACAATTTAATAGATAATGTAAATTTATTTTAGGAACATGCACAAAACCTGTTTCGGCAATTCTGTTCAAGAGTGTTCCATAACCAATGTGATAGTAAAATTGGCTTGTTTTGATACACTGCTCATTTGCATTCTTAACGTGATGTAGTACTGCTCCAACTGCCCTACTTTATCATATGGTAATATGAGCAGCCTTTTCAATTTTCAAATATTTGAGACTCCACAATTTAAAAGTAATCTGTATTTATTCCATCAGACTGTTTTAAGTTGTTCAAACACAATAAGGGTGTGTGTGTGTGGGGGGGGGGGATGCATTGAAATGAACTTCTGCTATGACAATAGCCTGATTTCAACTTCTTTTTTTTATTGCACTAGGGGGCTCGACCCCCTACGAGCTACGCTCGCCAACCCCCGTCCAGACACTGCAGACTCTAAATGCACGCTAATTTGATCGGCTTTAAGAAGATTTCGAAAGATTAAATTATAATTTAAAAAACAGTGGCGATCTCCCTATAAACGGATTTCTATTCATTTCTCTTTGATTGGGGAATTTTAACGCCAAATCCGCTGCGGTACTACTTGATTATTCAGTCGACCATTTTCGCCAAATTATATAAATCGCGAAACCACTCGCCAAATTATACAAATTGACATAATTTTTATTTTAAATAACGAAAGAACAAATAAATTAGTACAACATTAATAAAAATACAAATAAAACGTCGAAATAAAAATAACTTGATGACGTAGACACGTGTAACAACATTTCAAAATAAGCTAATATAAAAGGGATTAAGTAAACAGAGTCTTTGTCGCCTGGTATTTTTTAACAAAGCGAAAAGACAGTTCTTTTAAAGGAGACATTTTAAATTAATCATTTTTAATCTGACGTAATTTTGACCAAGCTATTCTTTCTCTTTTAAATATTCACGTGAAAATACTTTTGTTAGAAATGAAATATTATTTGCGCTTTCCTAACAAAAATAGTTGAAAAGATCCTCTCAAAATATCAAATGAATGTCTTGCGCAATTTCTAAATGTAAATTGTTTTGCAATATTATTTTGTGTTCATTTTATGTAATAACTGTAATGTGACGTAAATATGACGCAATTTCTCCTATTTAAGACTTCTAACGCATGTTAATGAATTTATAATTTTACAATATCCTTTCTCTTTTAAAATTCACATATATACTTTTTATGACGTAATTTTCAATAAGTTCCTGCTTTTTATACGCAATTATTTAATTTTAATTTAAAAGTATCTTTTCTATTTATAATAGTCACGTGTAAATAAATTTTTAATTTGAAGCAAACATTATTGTTTCCGTTGTTTATACAGTTGACAACATGTTAAATTAGTACAATTTTCTAAAATAAGGAAAAAATATCTCTCGAAATGCTGAAAATTTCAATTTAAAATAGAAATAAAACCTCGGAAAATGAGTCAAATTAAAAAAATTAATTCTGCACACCGGGAAATTATGACGTATAAAATGATCTAAAAATGATTAAATTCCCATGAATAGTTTTTGCTCCTATAAAACTTTTTTAGTGGAACGATTTTGTCCAACTTTAGCATTAAATATCTCTTAAAATAATTCTTCGATTTGAAAACTGTCTGCATCAGTGTGTTTATGAAACATTTCTGTATAATACTACCGATTTTCATATTTGTGTATGCATTATTTTCCTTAATATTAACAAAGAAAGACCTCCGGTCACAAAAAAACCGGCGGTGGGGGCGGCGGCGGCGGTGACAGCGGTAGTTACATTTTTTTTAGAATAGAGAGATTTATTGGTACTTTAATAAAAATTAAATTCATTCACTATGTAAGTGTATTATTTTTTATTCTTACATTTACACGCATAATAGCTTAACATTTATCATAAATTCTACGAAATATTTTTATTCAGGTCTGCAGTACCTTGACTTTATTCAATCTAATTAAGTTTTACGTGAAGGAAATTTCATTAAATTCCAATAAATTGTTGTACATTAATAAGAACTTTCACAAGCATCGAAATTGAGTTTGCAATATTTCATAATACCATTACAGATAATGTGAATATCAAACATTTATGCTAATTATTATTATTAATGTTTTTTAGGTAACTGATTTTCATGCATATCCCATTCTTTAAGTGGATTCTGTATACAAGTGTTCTGATGAAAATTTATTTTACACCTTTCTTTACTTTCAAAATATACAGCTAGTTCGATAAATTGAAAACATTAGAAATAAAATACATATACAAATAAGTAATCCGTTAAAATTAAAATGGAGAAAAGAAAAAATAAATTATATGCACCCCCCCCCCCCATCCCTTACGAAAATGTTTACAGAAAATGTCATTATTTATTAAATCCATAATCACTACCCGTTCCTAAAAGCATTTTCTATTGTAAATGCATGAAAATAGCTGATATTTTTATTTTTGTACTAAGAAATCAAACAGCTTTTCCCATTTCACTATAAAGATAAATATGTCTTTTTCAAGAAAATAATCTAAATTTTAACATTTAATCTAATTTTCAACATGAGAGCGATAAGGAAAGCAGAATTATAATTGAAGATGCATGATAATAATGACAGTAATTATTTATTTTATTTACAATATTTTTTCACATAAATTAAAGTTTTGACACTTATAATGTCCCACTGATAATATGTTCTCATTATTTTCAGATGATTTACATTATCATATTAGCCCCGTAAATATCAGGTAATCCGTATATAATGCTTGTCTATCTCCATGTTTTGAGAATTACCCTTATTTTGAATTTTTAATTCATAAGGCAATATTTTAAGAGGAAAAATTATCTAAATTTTTGTTAACCATTATTTTGGTAATTTACATATTCTGTACTAATACTAACTTATGATAGTACTAATAGTTTTTAATTTTCATTTTTTAAACTCATTTTAAAAAGTCCTTTACCACATCGCAATGCAAACTGGACAAATGGAAAAGTAAAGCAATAAAATTTTAACTTTGAAGTAATAATAAGGGGAGGGGAAGTTGCAGAAACTACTAAAACAAATTCTGAAATGTTTTCAAAATCCATAAATGTACATTCTGATAACACTTTATTCATTATTTGTTAATCTGTAGTCTGTAGTGCATTTTCAATACATATGAACTGCTTTTAAACGAATATTTTATATTCATAGCCAATGAAGAGATTATCACGTTAGCAGCGAGCTCTCATACTGTAACTCAACTTTTTTCCCGCGAAGAAACCGGTTTTCGCCTCCGAGAAACCAAAACTTGTGCTTGGTGCATTTTGTGAGATTGCTGTCCCTAGACGTTAGTGGCTTCAATGACTGCTTGAGTGGTGCTTAAGGTGCCTTGATCAAGAAGTGGGCTCTCTCGGTTAACAATCCAGTACGGAACTTCAAATTGGATACAGCCCTTGAAATACGCTCGTTTTAAAGTAATTAATTTCTCGGAAACTTATGGTACGAATTGCATAAAAATTGGTTTTTAGGCTAATTGAAGGATGCAGAATTCATTTATGCCGTCAGAATTGTGTACTGCTATTGAAAAAAACAAAGTTATAGTTCGTTTTAATAAGTAGATTGCCCTCTAAGCATATTTTATATACATCATTTAAAAGTAGACTTTATTTCCAATCGTTCGGTACCAGTAACTTTCTTCTACTATAATTTGTTGAGCAGTTAGTAGGGGGTGTTTACTTTTTTTTTTTTTCCACGACTGTACATACTAAGTTACATACAAATCGGTTCATAAATACGAGAGTTACAGTGTGACAAGGATCATATAAATATATACATATATATATATAATTTTAGTAATTGAAAATATATGATGATTTGTAATTATATAATGGTTACATATATACGTTTATAACACATTTGAACGGAGGGTGGTTTCGGGTGAGGGGGTCATGATCGGTGAAAATATACCAAAATTTTTCGGAATCGTTTTCCTCCGAATGGCTGCAATAGGTAGCTTTTTGTAATGAAAGCTTCATTGTTCATTCAGTTCACAAGTTTCATTTTCCATTACTGAATTAAAACTATGCTTCTTTTGAACATTTTGGTACCATCTTTATGTTTTGAACGTGATTTCAAATTTTATGAAAATTGAATGCCTACTCAAAAATATATTAATAAAAGTTATCTTCAGTCTTTTAAATCCTATCATACATAATTAATGCAATGTCCCATGATAGGTAATCATTCTAGGCTGCCATGGTGATTACGTCCTATTTAAAATCGAGTCATATTATTTCGGAATTGCTGAATTTAATATATAAAATCGTAATAAATTTTGTATTCATGCATTTTTGCATAAGAGTGCAATAGCTATTGCACCCAGATTTGAATATTTATAAAACTAGCTATCGTACGAACGCATCTCCTTTGTTACTTTTGACATACAATTTTCGACTTGTTTTATTCATGGTACACTATTTCAAACATATATCATATAGATCATATATAGGGTTGCACAAGATATTCAAATACTATTCCGACTATTGATTGTAATTGATGAAATAATGTTTTCAATTGTATTATGCATGTTACAAATTGTTTAGTTAATCCTCATTTTTCACTTATTAAGCTGCGAAGTCTTATTACAGTATTCTGAATGTGTTGGAAAGTGTTTCGTGATATATGCTTCATGCATGCTTTTAGGTTCTTGTTAAATATAAAGGAGTATTTATTTTTACATTTTTTTTTTTCTTGTGTGAAATATTCCAGCTGTACTTGTCTTGTGAATTGAATGAATTATTCTATCTTTCTACAATTTAGAAACTTTTTGCACTTGGAAAATCTGTTGAGAAACATAAAAAAGTAGACATTTTATTAATACACATAAAAAAAATGAAAAAGAATTAAGTTCTAAGAAAAATAAATTAACAGTTTTCTTTTGTTAAAATATGAAAAATGCGAGATATTTCATGAATGGGGTAAAAATGTGTTTTAAGACAATAGAATCAGTAAAAAGCTATTTTTATTCAATGCATAAAATTATTTTTCTATTATTAAATATAATGTACTTTTTTTTTTTCAAAGTGAAGTATACATCACATATCATGAAAATTTTATAGAGACTTTTATTTATTTATTTATTTATTTATTTATGTATTTATTTACTTATATTTTTGCACTTTTAAAATCAATTGAAAAACATAGAAGTAGTATATCAGTAGAAAGCACGTGTGCAAAAACAAAAATATGATGAAAATAATGAAGCTCTAAGCAAATAAATTAACATTTTTCTTTTAGGAACTTTTAAAAATGCGAGATATTGTATGAAATTGCCTTTGTTAATGAGCTTTTTTTAAAAAAGGGAAACTGTTTTACATCTTTTCACTTTTCTTTCAAAAGCAAATTCATTCCAGTATTTTTAAATATGCATTATAAAAACTACTTCAGCATTTTAAAGTCATTAAGGTAAATTATCGAAACAAAACATAAAAAATATTAATATCAAAAATAAATAACTGAAAATCTTGTGTTGTATAAAGATATAAAAAGTTAATTTTTTAATTTCGTTGTTCAATATTTTTTAATGTGTGCTAATATTTATTAAATATATCGCTATTTTTGATGTTGAGGAGATTTTATAATTTTTGGAATTAGTGTAAAAATCATTCAAAAATTATTTTTAAAATTTCATTAAATATTAAAAGTTTATTTTTTGCTATTCTTTTAATACACTATATCAAAATCAGATGAGACATCAAATCTAACTTAATATTTGCTAAAAGTTATAAAAATGCGTTTACAAGGGAAATTGTAAATTCTTCAAGTAATTAGTGATTAATTTGACAGATATGTGTCCTAATTCAGACTTTACAACAGGGAGAGAACAATGTGTCATGCATGGACAATGAGCAGGCATCGAAAAATATTTCTTTTTTCTATGCCTCTTGACACTAAAAATTCGTCGCGGTACATTCTTTATAGACTATCTCCTCTCTTTGGCTAAAGTCTCAGCCGTGCAGGGGACATCCGGTGGCATCACCGGCGTCTTAAAGACAGCAAAGAACTCCAGTCAAGGGCACTCGCAGCGATTGAAAGTGCCGTAAGAGTGGACGCGCCCCCCGCACCCTGTTTCTCCGGAGAGAGAGGATGCAGAGGAAAGACGGGAGAAAAAGAGAAGAGTTTTAGGGTCGGAGAAGTGTGGTGGATTTGCAGACAGCGGCAAGCTGGCAATCTCCATCCCTGGAAGAGACATTCTGCCCCTTGAATAAGTAGAAGTCCGTATTTTCACTGTGCATAGTGGTGTAATTGGACCTTCTGATTGAAATCGACATTGAACCCTGTTTTCGATATTCTTGTATAATTACACTTGATTTATTTAACCTACAAATAAAATTGGCTTAGTTTATAAGTTTGAATACTTTCTTGTTCCAGAGCTACAAACCATTAATAAGGACTTGATATTACTGCAAAATAAATTATCCTTATTTTTTCAGATCGACATGTTTCAATTCTCTGGCGGTGACATTATGAAGATTTATTGTGATACAAATATGTTTGCAATTTAAATTGAAAAACTGGTAAACAAAATGCGCATTTACCACACAAAAAAATGTACCAGAAAATCGAATTTTGTTTACCAGTTTTTCAATTACAATTTTTTTTTTTTTTCGAAAATATTTGTATCTTGAGAATGTCGCCGTCAGAGCGATGAAACATATATCGATCTGAATAAAAAAAAGGTATTTATTTGCCTTGTAAGTGTATTTGTACCACTTTTAGCAAATATTAAGTTAGCTATGATTTTTTAATACATTTGAGAATTATAATATTTTTATAATATTTTGCTGTTACTGTTTCCACAAGATTTAACTTTGAAAGAATGCATGAACATGCCTTAGAAATTCAAACATTTCGATTCTTTAAAAAATTATATAATATATCGTCCATGGAAAACAAAACGATAATCCGAACAAAAAATCAACTAAGAAACAATTTTATAGTAGTTAAGTTTAAAATTGCATTTTAATTGTTATTATTTACGAATATTTATTAACGACATTAAATTGATTTTCAAAATGTACAATTTAATAATTCAGTTTCAATGCAAGTTTTCATGTATATTCGTAGTGGATTGGAGTTAGAAGATGGTCTATTCTTTAATAGGCATAAAAATAATTCTGGACATAGCCCATTTTATTTTTCAATTTTGCCTGTCGGATTTTTAAAAAAAGACCCCCAAAATAGTACAGATTAATACATGCAAAATGTAGTTTATGTTCAACTGCACTGTAAAAAATTCGTGTAACGTTACTCTGTAAATTTGGCAATAATATACTGCCTCCAATTTTATGGAGTAATTTAACTTACATAATGGTGTAATTTAAACTGATACAACTGGCGTAATATTACACATTAGTGTAACGTAACACCAGTTATATCAGTTATATTACTCAATAAAATGGAGGCAACAAAGGTTGCTTCCAATTTTAAGGAGCAATGATACATAATTTTTTACAGAGTTCATAGAATACAAACAAAAACATAAAAAATAGTATTCCCTATTTAACGCTTATATGTGTATACGTACATTATGGATTATATGGGGTACAGATTTTGGATATGTATGATACGGCGCCAAGACGTTTATACGTATTATACGAAACAACATATATGATGCGTTGTATATATGGAAATTACCCCAAGGGTTAAATAAGTTTGAACAGTTTTAGCTCATAGCGTAAAATAAAGATGCTTTACTCCTGCTGATTTGCGGATCAGAGACATTGAGAAATACCCGCTAGTGTCCTGTATTCATGATGGCATATATATAAGAACCAGAATGGCAAATTTAAGAACTACAAAGCAATTTCAACTGTTCCGGCAAATTTATATAACATTTCATCACTTATTTCAATGAAAATGCAATGTATCATAAATGCATTAAAATATTTATAGGTAAAAATAACAAGTTCCAATGTATGAAACATATAATGCAGATTGCTACGGTAACTCCACTGATTTCCAGATTGTTCTACGTTCAGTGAAATAAGACTGGTGAGGTCCATTGGTATAAAGAGTTGAAGTGGTCTAGAAACTCACTTATAGAGAGTCTCTACACTGTCAAAAATATGCAGCATTTGCTGCACAGTCAATCCACTGATTTTATAGAATGTCTCTATTCTGACTAATGAGAATGCTCCATAATATAGTCAAGTAACAGTTTCCTATAAAAGCGATGGAGTGACTATGCAGCAAATGCTGCAGATTTTTAACAGTGTAGTGTTTTGAATGTGAGCATGACTTCAAACATTTAACCTGAGTGCGCGACAGAGACACCTATATTTTATTTTACTCTATTTTTCTGATGTGTGTTTGGTTCTCTTGGAATCTATGTTTTCCTGCTTCCGTTGCGGTTTTACGAAAATTCAGCTTGTATCTCTTATCTTCAGCGTATAGGGTAACTCTAGAACAGATGATCAATCTAAATATCTACGAAACTTGATTATAGATTGCAGTATAAACTTTGTCTGTAGGAAATAGTTCAACCAGTTCATTCATTGCGCCGGGCTGCTGTGTTTGCCGATTATAAAAATTAAGTGTAAATTTAATGTTTATTTAATTTACTGGTTGAATATTTTTGTTGAGTTAGGTATCTGAATGTTTTGCAGTACGTACGTGACATTTTTTCATTTACTATTATAAGGCATTTTAAGGCACATATATAATCCAATCTTTGCTTCTAAGGCTAAAACAAAGACGTACGATGGCGGGGTGATGCTTTAAATTCTGTGGCCACCTCTCCTTCAATTTCAGAATAGATAGCCACATCAAATCGAGGAGCGATGACCACCTTTAATAAATATTTCAATATTATACAGAGTGAGGATTTAACTAAATATCATTACATTTAAAATATTTATATCACTTTTTAGTTTATAATTATATTAATTGATATAATTGTTTAAATTTTAACTAATATATATATTTCAATAATAATAATTTAATATGGCTTAACGATGTAAAAGTTTTCAGAAAATATTGAAAAACGTCGGAAACTTTCATCCCAGAAACTAATAAAGTTGATATATATAATTAAAACTGTGAAAAAGTCTCAAATAAATGCGAGAAAAAACAAAAACACGACACTTCCATCAGCAAAGACGATGAAATACGTTTAAATTATCAGATTCTACAGTATCCGAGGGAAAAGAATTGGATGAGGATCACTGTGTTGGTTGTAGAGAAGAACACAATACCATAACCAAAAAGGATGACTGGATATACAATGCATAAGATGCCTGAAGTGGTTCCATGAAATGTGTACAAACTATCAAAACCATTGCCAAAAATGTGGTAAACTTTTACGAAAATGAAAGGATTGAAATTATACTCCAAATTTCGTTTAATCGAATTTTATTCACTCGTTTTCCGTGATATAATTGAATCTTTATAAATTATTACAAACTCCGCGGCTTTGCTCGCGTAATATTTGAAATACGCCAAGCGATATTTATATGTCTAATTTTTATTAAAAGGTACTTACTAAATTTTTATTTTATTAAAAGATAATATTTTATTTTAGAAAGCAGTTCCATCTTGTACGTAAATACCATGCCATACTTCAATGTGTTAGACCCCTCAGTTGTGCAAAAAACGCAAATTAGAACATGTTTTGTTTTGCAACCCTCAGATGGTAGTGACAGCAACATAAAATATAGCCCATGTTATAGCAGGGGCTGTCACCATTGCTTTTCAACCATTACTTTTGAAATAGCTTTGGTATTTCCTGAGACTGGGTAGAAATCGCAATTTAGAACGTTTTTAGAACACTTATCGCGCATTTTCACCCCTTTTTAAATTTCCAATTTTTTCGAAACTGTTCTTAAAGATCATTTATATCTAATAAATATGTACCTTGCCAAATTTTAAGTTGCTAGCCCGTACCGATCACAGAAATCGAAATTTAGAACGATTTTTTGCTCCTGCAACGTCTAGGTGATAATGATACCGATATAAAATAGCGTCTATGTTAGAGCAGAGGCTGTCAGCATCAATTTCCTACCATTACTTTTGAAATCAGTTTGATTCTTCCTGAGATATTGCTGACAAATCGGCATTTAGAAAGTTTTTAGAACGCTTTTCGCGCATTTTGCTCCTGCATCTCCTCTAGGGTAGTGGAAACAGATATAAAATATAGCCTATCTTGGAGCAAGATCTATCACCATCATTTTTACACCATTATATTTGAAATCGGTTCAGTACTTCCTGAGATTGCATAGAAATTGCAATTTAGAACGTTTTATACAACGCTTTTTGCGCATTTTGACCCCGTTTTAAATTTCGATTTTTTTAGGAAATGTCCTTAGAGATCATTGATATCTTATAACTAACTACCATTCCAAATTTTACTATTCTAGGCCCTTCCGTAGCGCAAAAACCGCAATTTAGAACGTTTTTCTCCTTCACCCCCTTTGGGGTAGTGGCACCGACATGAAACAAAGCCTATGTTGGAGCAAAGGTTGTCACCATCCTTTTGACGCCATTATTTTTTAAATCGGTTCGGTATTTCCTGAGATTGTATGGAAACCACCATGTAGAACGTTTTTTAGACCGCTTTTCGCGCATTTTCACCCCTTTTAAATTTCGAATTTTTTAAGAACTGTTCTTAGAAATCCTTTATATCTAATAAGTAGCTAATATATCAAATTTCATATTTCTACGCCCTTCAGTAACGCAAAAATCACATTTTTAGAACGTTTTTTGCTCCCGCACCCTCTTTGGGGGAGTGGCACCGAAATAAAATATAGCCTGTGTTAGATCAAGGGTTGTCACCGTCATTTTGACACCATTATTTTTTAAATCGGTTTGGTATTTCCTGAGATTGTGTAGAAATCACCATTTAGAACGGTTTTTAGAACGCTTTTCGCGCATTTCACCCCTTTTAAATTTCGAATTGTTTAAGAACTGTTCTTAGAAATCCTTTATATCTAATAAATATCTAATATTTCAAATTTCATGTTTCTACGCCCTTCAATAACACATAAATCGCATTTTTAGAACGTTTTTTGCTACTGCGCCCCCTTTGGGGTAGTGGCACTGACATAAAATATAGCCTACCTTGGAGCAAGCGTTGTCACCATCATTTTGACACCATTATTTTTTAAATCGGTTTCGTATTTCCTGAGATTAGGTAGAAACTACCATTTAGAACGTTTTTTTAGAACGCTTTTTGTGCATTTTCACCTTTTTTGAATTTCTAATTGTTTAAGAACTGTTCTTAGACATCATTTATATCTTATAAGTAACTAATATTCCAACTTTCACATTTCTAGGCCCTTCAGTAACGCAAAATTCGCATTTTTTGCTTCTGCACTCCCTTTAGGGTAGTGGCAACGACATAAAATATAGCCTATGTTCTAAGTTGGACTAACACCATCATTTTGATACCATTACTTTTTAAATCGGTTCGGTAGCTCCAGAGATTACCTCTAACAAACAAACAAACTTTACTTCTTTATAATATTAGTATAGGCTATATAGTTTCCATGATTAACTGTTTGAAAAGTGTTATTTTTCGCTATTTTAACTTCATTTTTTCTTTCTTGTATTGGATGGCGATATCTCTTCGGTTTGAAGGAGAGATGGTTACCTGCCATTTTAATTTCAATTTTGTTTCCAACTTTTTGTTCTTAATATTTAAATATTTTTTGCCAAAAATATGATGAGTATATGTATAAGAATTTTTCATATGCATAAATATTTCTTGTATTTGCATTCTAAGAATTTTTATTTGAATCTTTAAAAACTATGGCCATCTATTCTAGAGTTACCCAAAAAGGTGAAGCGAAAAACTGTGCCTTAGGATTTGGGTCAAGTCTTACCTGGCAGAAGTATTAGGCCTGCGTTAGAGAATTGGAGAAGAAATTTGTGGCGCGTGAAAGTGAAATTTTGAGCTTGTGGAAAGCATTGTTACTTGGTAAGAGATTTTTGAAATATAGTTTGGATTAATAAAAATTTGCTTTAACAACCACGGGTTGTTAATCAGTTAAGACTGTAAATTTGAATAATTGTTTCCTTACAGAGTAAAGCAACGTATTGATATTTGAAAATTCCTATCGACTCGGACTATAGGAGAATTTTATGTAAATTGAATCTTTAATATTTGTTAGTTATCGAGTTTGTGAGTGAACGTGCTTATTTGTCACGTACTTCAGGGCAAATTGTGAAGTGCATCTATCACACCCCTGCTCGATTAGCTTAAATAAAGCTGTTCTTAAACTTTAAATTTGAATATGTCTAAATTTCGATGTGGCATCCTTGCCGGGTAAACCACAACGTAAATACGTATACTTGAATTATACGTTTAATCCATATACGCTTATACGTGTACAGATACTTTTGAGCGTATTGTTTAAGGTATACGCGTTTCATACAGGCCTATTGCACGTATATACGTATATCATTTAAACGTATAACTGAAATATGTATTATTACGTCAGGAACACTAATAATCTAGACGGATGTACCAATCCCAAAACTTTCTTCTATTTCATGCATGTCAATACTTCAAAATTCGCTATCACAGTGCCAAATTTAAATGGCAATCTATGCTCATCATGATGATTCTAAGAAGATAAAGTTCTGTGCATTAGATCTTTAGATATTACTATCGCTGAAATCGTGAAAATCCAGCAAAGTTCTGCATAGTAGTACCATCTATTGGGTGAATTACACCAAAACCTAATCACCATCAACTTATGTCAACGTCAAATTGAATGTGAAGTTTGGGGGGAAATTCGTGCATTAGTTCTCAAGATAGAACTATTGTGCAAATCATGACAAATGCAGCATAGAAGCGCCAACTCTTATGTGATTTACATCAACACATAATCAGCAGCAATATTAATGAAGGTATACATGAATCTGCATTTTGATGAAAATTCGTGCATTAGTTCTTCAGATAGACCTATTGAGGAAATAGTGCAAAATGCAGCACTGCTTGCACCACCGTTTGGGCGATTTACACAAACACATAGTCAGCATCATTTGATATAAAATTGAATCTGAAGTTTCATGAAAATTTGTGCATTATTTCATGAGATAGAGCTATTGGACAAATCGTGTAAATCCTGCAAAATTGTGCATAGCAGCGCCACCTGTTGGGCAATTTACAGAAAAACATCACCAGCACCATTTCAGATCAAGGAATAACTGAATCTGAAGTTTGATGAAAATCCGTGCATTAGTCTTGAGATAGAGATGTTTCGGAAATCGTAAAAAAATGCAGCATAGTAGCGCCACCTGTTGAGCGATTTATACCAAAAACTAAACAGAATCAATTTATATCAGGGACAACGTCAATATAAATTTTTATTAAATTCCGTGCATTAGTTCTTGAGATAGAGCGCTCACAACTTTTATGTCACATACATACAGACAAAGTCACAGACTCACAGACAGACATTTTGTAAAAACATGTTTTTTGGGATCTGTGCCCCCTAAAACGTGTAAATCCGTCGAAAACCGGGAGTCGAAAATTTTCACGAATCCAATACTTTCTTCTTGTAAAGATAGAAGAAAGTAAAAACGGATGAATAAATAAACAAATATTATTTGAACGAATTATTTTTTTTTTTTACTACGGAATGGAAAGTAAATATAAAATACTTACTAAGTAATTCATACTTCTTTGCCTCATACAGGAAAAAAGAATTTTAATTTATTATTATAATTTTATTATAATATTAATATTATTATAATTTATTATTATAATTTATAATATAATAAAATTATTATATTTGGAAATTTAAAAAAGCTGAATTGAAACGCTTTTTACGAGATAAAATTTTGGCAAATTCCTTCATAATTTTTCAAATTCATATACGATACAGTACTATGAATATTTACGCCATGTTCATTCCTAATTGCACAGGCCTGCGATGAAAAAAAATACAAAGGAATTGACAGCTGATCTTTATGTATTTTTGGTGCTAATTTAAAAACAAATAATGGAAAAATTCTATCACGTCACGTTTTCTTGAAAAATTCAATTTTAGTTAGATTTTTATGAACATTCCATCGTCTTCATGCCCGTTTCTCATGGACCTGATGTGCCAGTGCCTTTGCCTTCAATTGAATTGCAAAGTCATCTTTACAGGGTCTTCAGACTCGGAAAATCCAGAGGATCAAGGCTCCGATAATGAATATAAGCCCTATGGAAGCGATTCACCTCAGTCCATCTCTCAGGTCGAACTTAGTGATCTGACTAGAGATGTGGTCCTTTTGAAAGAGGCAGCAGAATTGTTGGGCTCCAGATTGAAATAAAAGAAACTTATTGGCCAAATAGACTGTTTTTATTAGTACAGGGATCGAGAAAAGGAATTTGTTAAGTAGTACTTTGAGGAGGATGAGAACCTGGTCTATTGTTCTGATGTTCCCGGATTGATGAGCAATTTTAATATCACCTACGATAAAGATGAATGGAGGCTGTTTATACATTCCTCGAAAAGGAGCCTTAAACTGTCCTTCTTCATCACGGAAGCCAATATGCATCTGTACCAGTTGTATACTCGGTGCATTTAAAAGAACGCTATTAAAACCAGGCTTACGTCCTCAACAAAATTAAATATACCGACCTCGGTTGGACCGTTTTCTGTGATTTGAAAGCTACCTCCATGCTTCTTGGTCAACAAGGCGAATACACAAATTATCTATATTTTATTTGTGAGTGGGACAGCCGTGATAAGACTCAACATTGCGTCAAAAAAAATGGCCGAAAAGACAAAATTTTAAACCAGGCACTAAGAATGTGATTCGGAACAGTTTAGTTGAGCTAAAAATTGTATTGTTTCAAATGATTGTGATTGTTTCAAATACCTGTGCAAAAAGTTTCAGGTTTATCCGAAGCCAAGTTGAAAGAGAAAATCTTTGTTTGTCCAAATATCCGCAAGTTTATGAACGATAAATAATTTGAGACTAGTGTGACAACAAAGGAAAAAGAAGATTCGGTTACCTTCGTCAGCAAATTTCTGTGTAATTACAAGAATCCTGGAAATAAACCAACTGCAATGAATATGATGGACAAATTTCAAGTGTTGGGTTGCTCCATAATTGTCAAAATACATTTCCTTCACTCACAAGTGCACTTTTTCACCGGCAAATTTAGGATCAGTCAGCGAAGAACAAGGTGAAAGTCTCCACCAAGACATCAAAGATATGGAGCTCTCGAAAGAAAGATGGGATAAGATCATGCTCGCCGACAACTTTTGGATGTTAACACGAATACGAGATAGGTCTGAAATTGAACATAAAAGAAGAACCAAAAAGTAGTTTCATAGAAAAAGAGTATGTGCTTAAATAGAAACTTTTTTGTATTGTTTTGTTTTTTGCTCAGTTTAAAATTTGTTTGAAACTTTCGTGTACACATGCACAATATTTGCTCCTCTTGGTCAGTCGTATATTTTATGTACGTTGCCTTAATAAAAACAAATTAAAATAGTATGTAGATGATATTTTTCTAGAAACTGCACCATAATTTGATGTAAAAAGTTTAAACTCGAGGGAACTTTTTGTTTTATCCCCGACCAGAGGCGGCTTGTGCGATATGGCAACAGTTGTTTTCATCCACTTAAACCTATTAAAAATTAATCGATTACTGAAAATTCAATTTGCTTCACCGAGAATCGATTGTTTTACATACATTTGCATAGATAAAAACCACTGTTGCCAGATAGTAGATGCAAAATTGTTCGAGAGAATTCATTTTCAAATAGGATTTTAACAAAGATATCGATATCAATTTACAAAAAATGCTGATGTGGTGGGACAAAATGGAGGTCATTTTCGAAATCAGCACACCAAATAGCATAAGTATCCGCGAAAACCTCTCTTGTATTTTTCAAAAACTTCAATTTTGCAAGCCTGTGTTATAGGTTAACAGTTTATTCGTTTAACCCCACCTAATTTAACACTATTTCTACTACGATTTTGTGCATA
Source organism: Maratus speciosus (assembly GCA_963932465.1). NCBI lineage: Eukaryota > Metazoa > Arthropoda > Arachnida > Araneae > Salticidae > Maratus > Maratus speciosus. Next base: position 514,263,692 of record OZ010786.1, on the reverse strand, counting down.
CCCATTTCTACCAAAAGGTGTTTTTTGACACCTTTACGTTTCAATGCAAATAAATGCTAAAACTGTTGGGATTTCAAATTATGAATTAAATACAGATAATCTGAATAATATATTTATTCTTTGACGCGCATTTATTAGAGATTATTTAATTATCATTTAATTTTAAATGTATTGCAGACTGTAAATTCTAGCTTAATTCAAGATTTTACAGAATACAAATATGCATAAATGTAATAAAACATATTTTACGTCAACAAAGACAACAATTACAAAATATTATCTTCTTCATTGTTTTTAATTTTTATTAAAAAATTAAACATTTGAATATTACTAACTTAAAAAAATTTCAGTCTCATGTATAAAAATTCAATCTTTGTAACAACAACAACAACAGTAATCATAAAAACAGCAGTGTAATAAAATTCTTTCCTTATTCAATACCACAGTTTTTACACGAATGAAAAAAAAATTCATGTGTATTGAACTCACTACCGGAATTGGAGAACAAAAGGCGTTATTAAATTTTTAGAATTAGTCACAGCAATAATCTACACTAAAATACAACATGGCAGAAAATAATGGAATATCAGAGTTATACAGCAACTCTTGTATTTTCCGATACAACAGGAATCGAGATTCTCTAATCTGATTATAATTGATATGATGCTGTAAAATGGTGTTTACATATATGTGTAAATTTGTTTTTTATTAGAAATTATGAAAACTTTAGGGTGTTAAAAGACACCTCATGGTAGAAATAGGTATACCATACGCATAATTTTATATCCAGGATAAGCTGGATATCGCTGAATTAATTTAACATCTATTGTATGAAAAGTCAAAAAATTGATTGTGGAGAAATGGTTAAACTTAGAGAATAATTTTAAGTTAAAATCTAAAAGGTGTCTTTTGACACCTGTTGGTAGAAATAGCGTTAAACAAGATTCGCACCAGAAACTTTTAACTAAATTTTATATAACAACATGTATAATAATCACTTATAAACAGATTAAGCTAAATAATGCTATAAAAAGTGATAAAATATCTTTATTTATATTGACGAACTTTTCATCGCACAAACGGCGACATTTTCGAAATCATTCATGATAGAAAATATTTTCACAAAATTTAAAAACAATAATTTGGTAAACAATGTCACGAGACATCATGCATAATGAAAATTAGTAACAATAGAAAAAAAATTAATCCACGCTCACAAATATTCAATTTAATTTAAATTTTATTTTCTTTATGCATGATGTCTCGTGACATTGTCTACCAAGTTATTGCTTTTAAATTTTGTCAAAATATTTTCTATCATGAATGATTTTGAAAATGTTGCGTTTGTGCGATGAAACGTTCGTCAATATAAAAAAAGATATTTTATCACTTTTTATAGCATTATTTAACTTATCACTTTTTATAGCATTATTCAGCGTAAATCTTATATTTTTAAGTTTGGGGGCGAAATGTTGATAAATTGCTTTTCCTTATTTTAAAATAATTTTTTTATTATTATTCCGGTGACAATTCAATATTACAGAGACTTTATTGCTTGCCCCTCAAAGGGTTAATTGGTGATATTAATATCATCGGGTCTTATGGAAAATATGCTTCTTTAGAATTACTTAAGAAAAAGAGAGGGGGCGGGGGGAAATCAAGAAAGAAAAAGAAAGATAGAGCAAAGAAAATGAAAGAACAACTCCTGGTTGAATCTTAATTTTCTGAAATTGGAATGCAGAAAAATGCAAGTATTTCAGTAAAACAGGACTTTTTTTTTTAAATTGTGCTTGCAAATTTAATCAATTCCATTTTTTACATGATTAACAATGAATTGAAGTCCCACATATTTTTTTTTTTTCAAATTTATATGATATATAGCGTTACGAATCTTTACAACAAATAAATTTACATTCCTAATCTTAGTTTAAAAATATTATTGTTTTCGCAAATAATATATTGTATAATCCCATGTGAAATTAATTATTTAGGCGTAGCAACATTTTCGAATGGAAAAAATAAAATAATTCTTTTTCTTTACTTTTCAATATTAAATGCAAAGACTGCATCTCAAAAAACTTTCTTTTTCAGCTTTCACAAGAAATAAACAAATTAGCCGAAAAGAGAAAATATAATGCATATTTGTGCATTGAAGTGGCTAACTTATACAGACAGCTGTCTTGAATTTCACAAGAAGCACTCAAAACTAATTACTTATGCATGATAACGGAGAAAGTAAAAAAAGTGACAAAAATAAATATGTTTTGTATAAGAATTTCAATATTTTATTTCGATTCCTTTTCCTATATTTTGATTGAAGATTTTTTTCTTCATTTAAATGTATCTGTTTACACAGATATATATATATATATATATATATATATATAAAGATCTTCACAAAATTGAAACTCCCTTTTTACTAACTTTTTTTAATACTGTTTTTCAAAATGTTAAAACTATGGTCGAATAACTACTACAAAAATTTGTTCAAATTCAGGGAATGAAAATTTGAAAATGAAAATTAAGCAAATTTAACTAAAATGAAACTTTTCTATATACCGTTATTTTGTGTTTGTGAGAAATATCTTCTTTTTCTTCTTCTGCTCCTCTCACTCTCTCTCTTTTTTTTCTTTTTTTCCCCAGTACTCTTTATAGTCATAAAATACTTTGGAAGATGTACACATGTAAAAAAAAAAAAAAGTTTTTTTTCTAATAAAATACACACCTAAAAATATTGAAGTTATAAAATAAGAATAGCACTATAAAAATTTTTAATGATTCGATATCAAAGCTCGACAAAACATAAGCTTTCTTTTACCATTTTATATTATGTAAAAATGTCTCATCTGGTAATTTGAAAATAGTTTTAGTAAAAAAAAAAAATAATAAGATATTCGTATGATGTACGCGTTAAGAAGATACAGAAAAAATACATATCACAGTACTACTCTAAGATTAATAATATTTTTTCTGTTACTGATAACATTATAATTTTTTGTTCTTCATAAAAATTACTACATCTGACGTAGCTACATTTTCGATGGGGGAAAAATAAGTACATAAGTACAAAGAGAAAGCTGTTTTTTTCCCTTTCTAAATTAAATGCTTAGACTGCATCTCGATAAGCTTTCTTTTGCAGCATTCACAAGAAATAAACCAATTAACCGAAAAGTGAAAATACAGATCATATTTGTACATTGAAGTGACTAATTTATACAGACATCTGTCTTACATTTCACAAGAAACACTCAAAACTAATTACTCATGCACGATAACGAAGAAAATAAAAGAAGAGGGCAAAAATAAATATGTTCTGTATAAGTAATCCAAAATTTTCCTTCGATTCCTTTTGCTATATTTTGTTTGAAGTTTTTTTTTCCTTATTTTAAATGTATGTATTTTTTTTTTTTAAATAAAGATAATTACTAAATTAAAACTGATTTTTTTGCTAGCTTTTTCTTTAATACAGTATCTCAAAATGTAAAATCTATGGTTGGATAACTCTTTCAAATTTTTGTTCAATTTTAAAAATCGAAAATTTGAATATGCAAATTAAGTAAAATTAACAAAAATAAAAAAATTATACTCCGCATTGTTTTGTGTTAGTGAGAAATATCTTCTTCTTTAACTTCTTATTCTCTTTCTATCCCTTTTTTTTTTCAAATATCTCTTTATAGTTATAAAATGCATTGGAAGATGCATACATATAAGAAACAAAAAATTTATGAATAAAATGCACAGAAAATAATATTATAGTTATAAAATATAAAATTAATATAGCATTATGGAAAAAAAGACTCTAATGGTCCGGTTTCAAAATTAGTCATAACATTAATTTATTTTTATTTTTAATATTATCATTAATTGTGTTATCTAGGAATTTAAAAATAGTTTAATTACAAACATTTTAAGAAATCCATATGATGTATACTCTAATAAATGTTTACACCAAATTCACGTTCCTAGGAATTTGCATTCCTAATCTTACTTTATAAATATTTTTGTCGTTGCGGATATATGCTATACTTGTTAAATCTTATGGAGTTACTTCTTTTGACGTAGCTACATCGATGATAAAAAAAAAAAAAAAAGTACAAAGAAAGGAGTTGGATTCTTTTGCTTTTCAAATTTAAATGCGAAGACTGCATCTCAATAAACTTTCTTTTGCATCTTTCAGAAGAATTAAACAAATTAACCGAAAATGAAAATTACATTGCATATTTGTGTATTGAAGTGGCAAACTTATACAGACAGCTGTCTTACATTTTACAAGAAACACTCAAAACTAATTACTTAAGCATGATAAAGGAGAATGTAAAAGAAGCGAGTAAAAATAAATATGTTGTGTATAAGCATTCCAATATTTTTCTTCGTTTTCTTTTGATATATTTTGATTGAAGTTTTAATTTCCTTCTTTTAAATGTATATTATTGTTTTTTAAATAAAGATCTCCACTAAATTAAAACTGGATTTTTACTAACTTTTTTTTTATAGTGTATTTCAAAATGTAAAAAATGTGGTTCGAAAACGCTTTCAGATTTTTATTCAATTCAAAGATTTGAAAATTTCAATATGTAAATTTAAAAAAATTAACAAAAATAAACACTGTTTTGTGTTTCTTTGAAATGTCTTTATCTTTATCTTCTTCTTCTTCTTCTCTCTGCCTTTCTTTTTTCTTTCTTTTTTCCCCCAAAGAACTCTTTATAATTATAAAATGTGTTGGAAAATGTATGCAGGTAAAAAAAAAAAAAAACTAAAAGTTTTTTATGAATAAAATACATTTAAAATAATACTGTAGTTACAAAGTATAAAATTAAAATAGCATTAAAAAATCTACTGATTCGATATCAAAGTTCGACAAAACATGAAATTTCTTTTAGAATTTAATATTATGTAAAACGGTCTCATCTGGTAATTAAAAAATAATTTCATTAAAAAAATTTATAAGAAATTCATATGATATACAGTGTTAAGAATATGCAAAAAATGCAAAAAAAAAAAAAAAAAAAAAAAAAAAACACATATTACACTGCTAATCTAAGTTTAATAAAATCATTGCTGTTACTGATAACATTATAATTATTTGATCTTATCGGAAATTAGTGCTTTCGATGTAGCTACATTTTCGACGGAAAAATATAAATACAATGAGAAAAGCTGATTTTTTTTTTTTTTTTTTTTTTTTTTTTTTTACTTTCAAAATTTAAATGCGAAGATTGCATCTTAATGTGCTTTCTTTTGCAGCATTCACAAGAAATAAACACATTAAACGAAAAGTGAATATACATTGCATATTTGCACATTGGGGTGGCAAACTTATACATACAGCTGTCTTATATTTCACAAAAAAACACTCAAAACTAATTACTTAAGCAAGTGAGAAAAAAGAAAATAAAAGAACCGCGAGTAAAAAGAAATATGTTCTGTATAAGTATTCCAATATTTTCCTTCGATTCCTTTTGCTAAATTTTGTTTGAAGCCTTTCTTTCTTCTTTTAAATGTATGTTGTTGTTGTTGTTGTTGTTGTTGTTGTTGTTTTTTTGTTTTTTTGGAAAGATCTTTACGAAATTAAAACTGCTTTTTTGCTAGCTTTTTTTAATACTCTATGTCCAATTGTAAAATCTATGGTTGAATAACTCTTTCAAATTTTTGTTCAATTCTAAGAATTGAAAATTTGAATATGTAAATTAAGTAAAATTAACAAAAATAAAAATTTTCTATGCCGCATTGTTTAGTGTTTGTGAGAAAAATCTTCTTCTTTAACTTCTTATTCTCCCTCTATCGCACTTATTTTTTCAAAGAATTCTTTATAGTTATAAAATGCGTTGAATGATGTATACATAGGAGAAACTAAAAATTTTTTATGAATGAAATACATAAAAAATAATATTGTAGTTATAAAATATAAAATTAAAATTTCATTATGGAAAAGAACTTTAATGGTATCGGTTTCAAAGTTAGTTATAACATAATTTTTACTTTTATTTTTTAATATTATGTATAACGGTGTCATTTAGGTATTTAAAAATATTTTAATTGAAAAATTGTAAGAAATTCATATGATGTACAGTCGTGTAAAAAAAAGTAAACAGCCCTTACTAACTTCTCAACAAATTATCTTAGAAGAATGTTACTGATACCACACGAATGGTAATAAAGTCTACTTTTAAATGATGTATATAAAATTTTCTTAGAGGGCAATATACATATTAAAAGGAACCATAACTTTGTTTTTTTTTTCAATAGATGCACACAATTCTGACAACATAAATGAACTCTACACCATTCAATTAGACTAGAAACAAATTTTTATGCAGTTCGTACCATAAGTTTCCGAGAAATTAATAATTTTAAAACGAGCGTATTTTAGGGGCTATATCCCAATTGAAGTTCGGTCTCGATTGTTGACCGAGAGAGACCCCTTCTTGATCAAGGCATCTTAAGCGCCACTAAAGCAGTCATTGAAGATTACAAGATAGCATAAGAAATTTCAAAATATATAGTCACTTATATCATATACGGCCCCTTAAACCATCATTTTGCCGTTTTTTAAGCATAATTTGAAAACTACTTGGAAGAAAAATGTGAAATTTTGGATTTTCATAAAGCAGGACTTAATAAATCTAAATCAATCAAAAAAATTGTAGGTTGCAATTCATACTTTTTTCGAATATTAAATCCATATTTCATAATTCATATCATAAAAATATAAAAATTGTAAATTCAACGTATTTATATTTAGGTATTTTAATATTATTTGTACACAAAAAATTAGAACATTAGGAGAATATTTTAAGGAGATATTAATGAAAATATGAAAATGTAATTTAACATTAGAAGCACTAAGGTTTGAATGTGTATATTTCAAAAACTTATCATTCAAATGACTTGAAATTTTGTGTCTAGGCATAGTTTGAGCCGAAGATTTGAAATATTTTGTTAAAAATGGGTATTGGCATTGACAAAAATTAAGTTATGGTTCGTTTTAATATGTGGATGGCCCCCTAAGTAAATTTTATATACATCATTTAAAAGTAGACTTTATTTCCAATCTTTCGGTACCAGTAACTTTCTTCTACGATAATTTGTTGATGAGTTAGTAGGGGGTGTTTATTTTTTTTTTTCACGACTGTACAGTATACATTCTAATGAATGTTTACACCAGACTCACGTTACATTACTAATCTTAGTTTACAAATATTTCTGTCGTTGCGGATCATATTATACTTGTTTAATCTTATGGCAGTTACTGCTTTTGACGTAGATACATCGATGAGAAAAAAGTACAAAGAAAGCAGTTGGATTTTTTTACTTTTCAAATTTAAATGCGAAGACTGCATCTCAATAAACTTTCTTTTGCATCGTTCAGAAGACGTTAACCGAATACGAAAATTACATTGCATATTTGTGTATTGAAGTGGCAAACTTATACAGACAGCTGTCTTACATTTCACAAGGAATACTCAAAACTAATAACTTAAGCATGATAAAGAAGAAAGTAAAAGAAGCGAGCAAAAATAAATATTATGTTGTTATTTTTAAATAGAGATTTCTACTAAATTACAACTGCTTTTTTTGCTAGGTTTTTTTTTTTATACTGTATTTCAAAATGTAAAAATATGTGGTCGAAGAACGCTTTCAGATTTTTGTTCAATTCAAAGATTTGAAAATTTGAATATGTGAATTAAACAAAATTAACAAAAATAAATGTCGCCCTGTTTTGTGTTTCTGGGAAATGCTTTCACTGTATATTCTTCTTCTTCTCTCCCTGTCTCTCTTCCTTTTTCTTTTTTCTTTTTTTTTTCAAATAACGTTTTATTTTTATAAAATGCCTCGGAAAATGTATGCAGGTAAGAAACTAAAAGTTTTTATCAATGAAATACATACAAAATAATGTTGTAGTTATAAAATATAAAATTAAAATTACAATAGCAAAACCTAATGATTGGATATCAAAGTTCGACTAAACATGAGCTTTCTTTTACAATTTAATAGTATGTAAAACGTTCTCATCTGGTAATTTAAAAATAATTTCATAAAAAAGAAAATTATAATATATTCCTATAACAATTATGTACAGTGTTAAGAATATACACAAAAATACATATTACACTGCTAAAGCTTAATAAAATTATTACTGTTGCTGGTAACAGTATAGTTATTTGATCTTATAGGAAATTACTGCAATCGACGTAGCTGCATTTTCGATGGGAAAAAATAAGTATAAAGAAAGAAGTTTTTTTTTTCTTTCGAAATTTCAAAAGAGAAGAGCGCATCTCAATGAACTGTCTTTTACAGCAATCACGAAATCACAAGAAATAAACAAATAGGCAGAAAAGTGAAAATACGGTGCATATTTGTGCATTGAAGTGACGAACTTATACATACAGCTGTTTTACATTTCACAAGAAGAACTCAAAACTAATTAATTATGCATTAAAATTCGAATTATTTTCGAATAACTATTTAAAAAATTTGTTCAATTTCAAGAAATGACAATTTGAAAATGATAATTAAGTAAAATTAACAACAACAAATAAAATTCTATTACGTGTTGTTTTGTATTTCTTTCGTGTCTTCTTCTTTATATTCCTTTCTCTCTCTCCTTCACTGTTTTAAGAACTCTTTATAACTATAAAATGTGTTGTAAGATACATGTAAGAAACTAAATTTTTTTACGAATAAAATCCATTCATAAAATTACTGTAGTTATAAAATATATTAAATTAAAATAGCATTATGAAAAACATTCTAATGATCCTGTATCAAAGTTAGTCATAACATGAACTCTTCTTTTATTTTTAATATTATCTAAAACAGTGTCATTTAGGAACTTAAAAATGATTTCATAAAAAGAAAATGCAAGACATTCATATGACATACACTGTACAGAATATTTACACCAAATTCTTGTTATGTTCCTAAACTTACTTTATTAACAGTTTGGTAGTCGCGGATAATGTTCTTATTATTTGATTTTATGAAAAATTACTGTTTTAAACCTAGCTGCATTTTCGATGGAAAAACAAAGAAAGCAGTTGGATTTTTTTACTATGAAAATTTAAATGCGAAAACTGCAGCTCAATAAACTTTCTTTCGCAGTGTTGAAAAGAAATAAACAAATTAACCGAAAAGTGAAAATACAATGCATATTTGTGCATTGAAGTGGCTAACTTATACAGACAGCTGTTTTACATTTCACAAGAAACACTCAAAACTAATTACTTATGCATGATAATGGAGAAAGCAAAAGAAGTGATCAAAAATAAATATATTCTGTATAAGCGTTTCAGTATTTTTCTTCTGTTCCTTTTAATATATTTTGATTGCAGTTTTTTTTTCTTCATATATTTTCCTCTTAAATATATGTATTTTGTAAATAAAGATCTTCACTAAATCAAACTTCTTTTTCTTTCTCGCTTTTTCATACTGTATCTCAAAATTTTAAAACTATGGTTGAATAAATGTTTCACATTCTGTTCAATTTAAAGAAATGATAATTTGAGTATGCATATTAAGTAAAATTTAAAAAAAAATGTACTAAGCTCTATTACTATTTTGCATTTGTATCGTCTTCTTCTCTCTCTTTCTCCTCACTCTCTCTCTCTCTTTTTTTTTTTTTTTTTAGAACTACTTATAGTTATAAAATGCTTTGGAAGATGTACACATGTGGAAAACTTAACGGTTTTATGATTAAAATACATATATAATAATATTGCAGTTATAAAACATAAAAATACAATAGCACTATAAAACAAATTCTAGTGAAACCATACCTAAGTTCGACAAAACAATGAAATTTTTGCTACAATTAAATTATGGAAAACAGTCTCATCTAGTAAAAGTCTCATTAAAAAAATATAATAAGAAGAAATTCATATGATGTACAGTGTTAAGAATATACACAAAAAATACATATTACACTCCTAACCTAAGTTTACTAATGCTATTGCTGTTATTGATAATAATATGCTTGTTTGAAATCATGGAAAGTCCCTGCTTTCGAAGTAGCTTCATTCTCGGCGAGAAAGAATAAATGGGTCATTCTCACAATCTTTTGACTTTTATGTCCCTGAATAATAATTTTTATTTTAGTACATGTTCTTGTATTTTTTTTTATTTAATATACGCGGAACATACCATTGCATGATTGCATAACAATATTAACGAGATAAATAAGTTTTGGACGATGTTGGATGTCCAAATACCAGGAGAACTCCTATACCGTCCCATGTCCCTGAGGATGATTTTAAAGTTTGGAGCTGTCTGCATAAGATTGTTTCAATGAAAATAATTCGATGCATTTTTTTCCGAAATTGGAACTATTGTTTTATATAAATATGTAGCAAAGTATTAACCTGCATATATTTTTAGGGTTTTTATTATTTTTTAAACTATGTCCCTCGGTTTTAGATTCCTTACCGTCCCTGTTCTAAAATTATACAGAAAATCATTTCAGATGCAGCCACAGAATGTTTTTCAAGTTTTTTCTCATGCAGAAGTATGCTAGAGAAAGAATATCTAAAATTCTTTGACAGCAAATTTACTGCAGATTTTAAATCAGCATTTAAATATCAATTTCAAGCATCGTGGCTTTATTGGTAGTCTTACCGTCCCCAAGGTTTATTTCTGCACTTTTCGAGATAAATTATTATTATTATTTTAATTTAATCCAATGTAAATAACTGTTACTAAAAATCAATGAACATTGTGGCTACCACTAAGTCTTAATATGATTTGCCTAAAATAGTTGGTAATTTTCCTTACCGTTCCATTCTTACCGTCTCTATTTTTTCCAATTTCGTCCCTTTTTTCCTATACCGCCCCCCCCCCTTTTTTTTTAACTTACCGTCCCTTCTTTAAAACCCTTTTAAGACAATGTTATACCAAAACTTTGTACTAAAAATACTACATTGTTATTATTTCTTATTTAAATGTTCTGTGCGTACTATGCAAATTCATTATAAGTAAAAATTTAGAAGAAAAAAAATGTTTTAGTTGTAAAATGGTAAGGAAAATTAAACTCGCAAGTTTTAACATAATTCGACATTACATTAAACATAACATTTAAATAAAAAAAAAATTTCACTGCTGACCATTTTTTTCTTTATTTTGAATCATTAAAGTATTCGTCTATCAAATTAAAATGTTATTTTAGCAAGTTTAATTTCACCAGATTTTTATTCCCTAAAGGCAAAAGATTGTGAGAATGCCCCAATTACAAAGACAGCAGGTAGATTTTTTTTTTATTTCCAAATTTAAATTCGAAGACTTCATCTCAATAAACTTTCTTTTGCAGCGTTCACATTAAATAAAAAAATTAACCGAAAAGGGAAAATACAATGCATATTTGTGCAATGAAGTGATACAGACAGCTGTCTTTCATTTCACAAGAAGCACTGAAAACTACTTACTTATGCATGATAACTAACAAACTAAAGGAAGTGTGCAAATATAACTATGTTCTGTATAAGCGCTTCAATATTTTTCTCCTAGTCATTTTTCTATATTTTGATCGATGTTTTTTTTCTTCTTTTATATGTATTTTTTTAATAAAGATCTTTCCTAAATTAAAACTCCTTCTTGACTGCCTTTTTTTTATTACTTTATCGCAAAATATATAAAATGTGGTCTAATAACTCTTAAATTTTTTGTTGAATTTCAAGAATTGAAAATTAGAATATGTAATTTAAGTAAAATTGAAAAAAATTAAATTTTCCTATGTTGCATTATTTTGTGTCTGTCAGAAATATCTTCTACTCTTTCTCCCTCCCTCTCTTTTTTCCCCTCTTTATAGTCTTAAAATACTTTGGAAGATGTACACAAGGAAAAAAAAACTAAAAGTTTTAATGAATAAAATACATAATAATAGTGTAGTTATAAAATAAGAACAGCACAATGAAAAAAATTTAATGATTCGATATCACAATTCGACCTAACATATACTTTTTATTCACAATTTAATAGTATGTAAAATAGTCTCATTTATTAATTTAAAGCTACTTTCATTAATTTTTTTAATCATATCATGTACAGTGTTAAGAATATACACAAAAAATACATATTACACTGCCAATCTAAGTTTAATATAATTATTGCTGTTGTTGATAACATTGCAATTGTTTGATTATATGGGAAATCACTGTTTTCATCATAACTGCATTTTCAATGGGAAAAAATAAGTACAAAGAAAGCAGATGGAATTTTATTTTAATTTTTTTTTTTTTACTTTAAAAATTTAAATGCGAAGACAGCATCTCAATAAATTTTCTTTTGCATCGTTCAGAAGAATTAAACAAATTAATCGAAAACGGAAAATACATTGCATATTTGTGTATTGAAGTGGCAAACTTATACAGACAGCTGTCTTGCATTTCACAAGAAACACTCAAAACTAATTACTTAAGCATGATAAAGAAGCAAGTAAAAGAAGCTTGCAAAAGTTCTGTATAAGCTTCTCAATATTTTTCTTCTATTCCTTTTGATGTGTTTTGATTTTTTTTTCTTCTTTAAGTATATGTATTTTTTTAATATAATGTTTTATTTTAATAAACATCTTTACTTACTTAAAACTACTTTTTTTCTCTGCCTCTTTTTTAAATCATTATTATATGTCAAAACCTTAAAACTATGGTTGAATAACTGCTTCACATTTTTGTTCAGTTTAAAAAAATGAAAATTTTAATATGTAAATGAAGTAAAATTTCCAATTGAAATTGTTCTATGCCGTATTATTTTATGTTTGTATCTTCTTCTTCTCTCTCTCTCTCCTTTTTTTTCAAAGAATTATTTATAGTCATAATATTCTTTTGAAGATGTACGCACGCAAAAAACTAAAAGTTTTTATGAATAAAATACAAACGTCATAATATTGTAGTTTTAAAATATAAAATTTAAATAACATTACAAAAAAAACACTAATAATACTATATCGAAGTTTAAAAAAACATGAGCTTTCTTATACATTTTAATATTATGTAAAACAGCGTCATCTGTGAATTTTAAAATAGATTTTTTAAAAGACAAAAATGTAATAAATTAAAACCGATTGATGAATAAAACGTACAGTGTGATAAAATGGCTTTATAAACAAATTAATAATATTATGATAAAAAAAGGATTCTCTATTAAAGTATGTGAGAAAACTTTCATTTGACGAACTTTCATTGACATTTTGATATTATTTAAAACGGTGTTATCCAGAAAATTGGTACAGCTCTGTCAAATGAACTTTTAACAGGAACAAAAGAGGAAATTCATCATTCTAAAATATAATGGTCGGTGGTTTCCGGCACTTGACACTCTGAGCAGAGGGATGAATTCCATAGGCCAAAACGGTGAAGTTGTGACATGGTAGGCAACGAGCGGGTCTGTAGCCTAGCTAGTAGCACCTCTCCCATCCGGGAGAGCTTCAGATTCCAGTAGTCCCAACTCCTCTTTGTGAGATGGGGAAAGTCTGCGATGTATCCACTTTCCAACCACTCTTCGGTGATTCTCTCTTTGTACCGCTTTCTGAGATAGGCTATGATATCTTCAGGTGAGATGAGCCTGATAGATCCTGCTGGGTTCTTTAGGTAGCGAGCAAGTTCATCTGCCAATTCGTTGCACTGAATTCCGCTATGTCCGGGTACTCAACTAACTTCGATATCTTCAAGATGTGAGCTAGGCTGGCCTATAGCGTCATGTAGAAAGAGGATTACTTTTGGAGATTTGTGGTCCACTGCTTCAAGGACTGAGATCACTGATAGGCTATCAGTGAGTAAGAGAAGTTTTCCGCTGCTAGGTGCGTACTGGAGAGCTTTCCAAAGGGCAACAGCTTCTGCCGTAAAAATTGAGTTCAGGTGATGCAATTCCCAAGATTGCCCGCGCCTCTGGTGCGGTCCCAACATCCAATGCTACTCCTGGATGGACTTTTAGAGGCATTAGTCGCTATTATGTGTAAATCCTTACAATTGTCTAAATGCTGCGCAAACAACTGTTGTAGAGCCTCTGGAGCCAATGATTTGTCCTGGAAGGGATATTTAGTATAATGGTAATTGACTTGATGACTGCTTTGGGTTTTCGGGATGAGAGTCCACTTGATTATTTCTGTCGATGTTATTTTGAGCTGGTTCAGTAGTTCCCGTGCCTCATCGGAAAAGATAAACGTGCTTTTTGTAAATTGAGCTTCCAACGGCGACATCTTACCAAGAGACAGTTGTGTAATTATGAAGATTTTACGTTGAAGGTCGTGGGAGTCCTGTAAACTGACTGCTTTCGTAATCCGTTTCAGTATGGGGATCGGAGTCCATTTAGGGAGTCCAGTTGCGGCCCGCAAGGCCCCATGTAGGATTGGTTCGAGTTTCTGCCTGGTAGATTTGCTTGCCAACGAATGCAGCGGACTTCCGAAGTGTAACGCGCTGATTACAGCTGACTGGGCTATGTGGAGGAGATCTCTGGTAGCGATACCTCAGTATGGGCTGGTAATAATTTTGAAAACATTAAGCTTACGTAAAGTTTTTTTTTTCGAATCTCTCCTACGTGAGAATTCCAGGTCAAATAGTTAGAAAACTTTAGGCCGAGGATCTTCATAGAGTCGACACAGGAAATTGGTTGTCCTAATTGACATTCATAATTGGGTAGATAATTGACATTCATAAAAGAACAACAACAACACCATAAAAGTTCAAAAAAAATATAAAATCTAAATAATATCAAATATTACTACCTTGAATAACTTATTTTTTAATCTTATCCTAATATGTTTATGAAGAACTTAATTCGCTACTGACAATAAAAGTAGTACATATTTAAACTTCATTTGGCATTTCATAAAACTAAATTCAGCGTAGTAATAATCTTTTTTTTTTACAGTTTATCTTAAACAAACCCATTGTTCAAAGTTTAAACTTGACATTGTGGTAAGCGCGCTTCGAAAGGAGGTCGCAAATTTACAACGCCGCCATGGTCCGTGACGCGTTTTTCCAGATATGTTTTTAATTAACATTTAAAGACACGGGAATCGTATTGAGAGATTTACTCAAAATAAACTAGTCGCGAATCCCATAGTATTTATGAGATTCATTCTAATTAAATTAGTCTGTATTTAATAATTTGACATTTGTTGCTTTTATACTGCTATTGGGTATTAAAAATTGTAATTGGTCGGCTTTAAAAGCCGATGGTACATAGAGTACGCCGGCCGTATCTTTATGTTTGTCCAAACAGTCCGCTCATTTAAGTGTTAATATCTCGGCTAATTACCGGCGATTTATTTTTTCGAAAATTCTTATCAACAATGCTTTAATAGTTCTGCTACAATAGTTACCTCCAGTACTTCTCAACACCTTTTCTGAATGCCCGCAAATCGAAATTTGTATGTAACGAAAAAATGCTCTTTTCTCAAAAGCTGTATTACCTAGGGTAATCACTATAGTTTTCCTGCAAGGTTTAAATTAACGTCTACTACCTCAAATTTTTACTTAATTTTTGTTTCAGTAGATTCGGAAATAGAAGGGGACATATTTTTGCACTACATTTTAGAAGATATTTCTGAAAATAAAATACCTAAAATTGAAAAAAAAGAATGTAATGTGGGATTCCGGAAAGGAATGTAATTGGTACTTTTAGGTTGCGTTTAGAAAGGAAAATTACATCCTCTTATTCTAAAGCAATAAAATGGTGTTTTTAACAAAAGGATTGGAAATTCAACAATGGATTCAACAACGAAAAGGGGATAAAGAGATTACATCGAACTTGAAAGAAACTTCTCCCTATGCAGGATGTTCATCAGTTTCCAAGTAAAGCCATTAAAGATGAAAAACACAGCGTGGCCACAAGAAAAGAAGAAGACACTGAAAGTAGTTCAATAATACGTCTATCTGGAACTTTAAGGTCCGCACAGACGTATTTTTGTCATATAGCATATGGGTGTCTTTTTGCAATCACGTTGTGTTTCTCATGTCTAATGGTTTTCAAAGGAAACTAACGGACATCATGCAAGAAGACAATCTCTCATTCAAGTCGATATCTGACCTTCTTATCTCCTTTGCATTGTTGGATCACCAGTCCGTTAGTAAATAAACCGAAGAAGGGTGGAAAAGGGTGTGTTTCCTAGGAAAGAGTTGAATGATTGCAAAATAAGCATCTAAACACTGCTTTAGTTTAGACCATTACCAAATACGAAATCCAAAATCTTCCCGGAGGGGACATTTTGATACTCCGGATAGGCTGTCCCTTATCGGACCAACTGTTGAATTCATCACTTTTTTTTTACTTTTACTGCCCGAGAGAGACTGCTCAGACTAGGAAGTGAGTCTGTAGAGCATAGATTGTCCCTCCCGGTCCCCTTTATTGAGGTCTAAAAAAAAAAAAAAAAAAAAAAAAAAAAAAAAAAAAAAAAAAAAAGGTTACAAATTTCAGCCGAGGCTGAGCCCGCCAATACGCGCGACAGAGGGCGGAGTGGTATATATAAGATTTAAAAAAAAAAAAAAAAATGTTACATTAGCAAGCTTTGTGAAACAAACATAAGGACATTAAATAATGCAGTGTTATACAAAGTTAGACAATATTATACAAGTTGCTGCGAAACAACATTGGGTACTGAATAAGGGAGAATCAAAGTCTCTGTCTCAGTGATGGAGTAAAACTGAAAGGTTACATAAGAAGTTGAAGATGTTTTTAAGCTTTGAGAGCAAAATCGGGCGCGATAAAATATTTGCTAACCAACCAACTGGAAGAACAGGAGGACGGCGGATATGCCAGCGAGCTGTTAAAGGACAATTATAGAAATAATGAGAGGCAACAGCATCATCACCGCACTCACATAGAGGAGAAAGGGCTCTTTTGAACTTGAAGAGGTACGCTCCAAAAGGACCATGACCGGTAAGGAAAGCTGTGGTGGATGGAGTGAGCAGCAGAAGATCCAAAGTTACCACTGGGACAAGATCATAGGTATATCTACCCTTATCTGAGTAGTCCCAGTAATCCTGCCATTTTTTCATAAAATGAGCGCGTAGATGTCTTTTGATGTGTGAGTGCGGTACTGGAAGTGAAAAATCAACTGATGGTTTAGCAGTTGCCTCCTTTGCCAACATATCTGCCGTTTCATTTCCCAGGATACCCTTATGGGCTGAAACGTGGCTTAAATAGGTTTTCCAGAGAAGATTTTTGAGAAGTGATTTAATCTCAGTAACCTGGGGATTTGTTGAGCCAAACGAACAGATAGCCTGCAGGCTTGAAAGACTATCGCTAAAAACTGGAATTAAAAAATTTTGGTTTTGTTGAGAAATCCACTCTAAAGCTTTAAAGATGGCAAAGAGTTCAGCTTGGAAAATGGAATTATTGTTATCCAGCCTGCAAGACCAACGATGAGTCACTTCACTCCCTTTCGTAGCGCAGAAAGCTGCACCTACTCCGGTAACAGTGCGTGAGCCATCGGTGAAGACCATAACATTTTGAGTGGGAGAGTAAGAATTTATAGTCGGGTTTACTTGTAGGTGGGAAGTCTCATCTGCCGGATGAAACTGCCAGCCAAGAGTCTTACGCTGAATCATCATTTGTGGAAAAAATTGCTGTGAGATAGCTTCATTCTCCAAATGGATGATGTTGCTTTTAGTGAACTCATATTTAATGGTAATGGAAATGGGAGGAATACCTGTCAAGATATTGAGAGCATCACTGGAAATGGTTCTATATCCCCTAGAAATTTGCAAGAGAAACATCCTTTGTATAGAAACTAATTTATTAAGTGCTGCTTTTGTAAGATTTCCCCCCCAAATAGATGCTCCATAGGTGATAATTTTTTCAACAATAGTAGAGTACCAAATTTTTAGCATATGACTTTTAATACCCCAAGATTTAGTGGTTAATCTTTTTGAGTTATGATAAAATTTTACTAGTTTGATTTTAAGGTAATTAATATGAGAGAACCAGTTCAAGTGCTCATCTATTGACAATCCTAACAATTTAAGGTTAGAGACATGATGGACGCTAGTGCCATTTATTCTGATGGTGGGTTTCCTTTTAAGTTTATAAGGTTTTGCAAATGTTAGGGCTTGGGATTTATTAGTGGAAAGTTGCAGGTGCAGTGATTCCAGCAGCTGACAGAAAATTGGGAGAGCAAAAGCAGCCTCCAACTCCAAGTCCAGACGCCGAAAACCAGAGAAAATAAAGCTGAAGTCATCCGCGAACGCAAAAAGCAAGTAACCAAGTTTTTCGAATTCTGAGAGAATAATATTAGCTATGAGGAGCCAAAGAATTGGCCCCAGGCAGGAACCTTGTGGACAACCCTTTCTCTGTGGGTGGATAGAGATTCCTGCTCCCCAGTTAACAAGAATGCTTCTCTCAGAAAGATAAGAACGAATGACTCCAGCAATATTACCCGGACAATTTAGAATGCTAAGTTGGAGGAGAATGTCTCTCCACTCAACATTGTCGAAAGCGCCTTGAATATCAAGAGAGACCAGGGAAGTGTATTTGCCTTCACTAATTTTAAAAGCACAGGAAGTCAAGATTTCGGAAAGAGCTTTTTCACATGATCTGCCCTCTCTGAATCCAAATTGCCTATTACTTAATAACTTGTTTGATTCGAGGAAAATAATAAGACGTTTAGCTATTAATTTTTCTAGTAATTTACCTAACACCGGAAGCAGGCAGATCGGGCGATAAGAGCTGGGTTCAGAGGGAGTCTTCCCTTGCTTGAGGAAATATACTACTTCCCCTTGTCTCAAAGTTAGAGGAAAATAATGGAAAGAAAGACAGAGATTGGCCCATTGGGTAAAAATCTCTGGTAATATATTAAAGGAACGTTTGAGAATTCGGAAATCAATAGAGTCAGCACCAGGAGCTTTGTTATCCTTGAATTTGCCAAGTGTGGCGCGAAGTTCCGCATTAGAAAAAGGCTTATCAGAGTAATTCGAAAATTTAATGTCAAGATTATTATGGTTAGGATAGACTGTTTCACCAAAAAGATGTTTGGTAAGGAATTCGAGATTATTACGTTTCGACGAGAAGCCCGAAGGCCGCTCTAGGAGGATTTCATCCGGAGTGAAGAACTTCCCAGAAAAGAATTTTTGTGCAACACCAAAGGGATTCTTCTGGTGCGAACAAAAGGACCTCCAAGCTTCGCTTTTGGCATCAAGAATAGACCGTTTGTAAATGGCAGCTTGTTTGTTGTATGAGGATTTGAATTGTTGGATAATTTCAGGGGGTGAATTTAGCTGTTTCAAATTTTTAAGTTTTTTACGCAAAGCTGTTAGTAAATTACGTTTTGATTTTAATTCCGGAGACCAAAATGTAAAAACAGGTGCTTTGCGAAGATTTTTAAGGCGGAAGGTGGCTCGTATCGCCGTTTTTATTGTGTCTATTAGCAATTCTGTAAATATATTAAGCTCTTCTGTGTTAGTTATAGAATTCAAAGTCAAATTAAGTGTGTTTCGTTTGGATTTTAGAATTTTATCAAATTTTTTATAATTTCCAAATTTTGTATTGTATCTGCGTTGCGTGACTAAAAGAGGAATAGTTTGAAGAGAAAATTCAATGAACTTATGATCAGAAAATGTGTGTATATCAACAACTTGCCAGTTACGAATAAAAGTAAGTGCAATAGGATTAACAAGAGTATGGTCTGGGAATCCTTTTGCCACGATTGTGCCCGATTTATTTCTTTTAATGAATGTATGTTTACGGTTGTCAATATTAGAGATTGCGAGGTTGTTAGTGACGAGAAATTCAATGAAACTCTCCCCCCTAGCGTCCTCTCTGGGACTTCCCCAGAGCGGAGAGTTCGCATTAAAATCACCACCACATAAAAAAGGTCTTCTTTGAGTAATTAGGTGCTGCCACTCTTGTAGTGAGTTATCCAAGTCAAGTGAAGGTGCAATATAGTTTGAGCCGATAATGAACTCACCTTCCGCCGAGGTTATGGAAATAAAAATACAATGGTCACCCGTGAAAAGATGATTTATAATCAGACTAGTATTCCGAACTATCAAGTGCGCGGATTGCTTTTTAGAGGCAAAAATCTTCCAGGTGGTTGGAAATCCAAGCAAAACTCCTCCCCCACCGCAGTAGGCATCTTGTAGCAGCGCGATATCTATGGAGTTCTCCTCCATATGCCGCCCAGCTACAGTGTTAGCAACCTTGCAGTGGTTGAGGTTGATTTGCAAGAATTTTACTGAGTTTAATGGCGGAAGTTCGTGTTGTAGATTAGGCTGGATTAGCTTGAATATTTACCTTTATGATTCAGTGATGCCAAGGCCTCTGCTTTTTTCTTTAAATAAGTGCCGCATTGGCGATCGTAGGCTGGGTGTTGGGTGTAGACACCAGCCTTCCTATAATCACCTCCATGTCTATTTACTACGAGTCTACAGTTAACACAGTTATATTTATGTGTTGTGCAGTCTGTCGCATTATGGTGACCACCACAGTTCGCACACGCTTCTTCGTTTGGGCAATTTCTAGATGTGTGTCCGATTAATTGACAATTGAAACAGCGCTGTATCGAAATGTAGCGTTTTACAGTACATCTGTTGAAGCCGATACAAATTTTCTGAGACAACAAGATTATGGCATCTCTTTCTGCAAGTTGCAGCACTAAATGGGAGGCTGCCTGTCCTTGACGTCCTTTGAGAACTTTTATTATTTTATAGTTTACAGATTTTCTTTTTAGACTACGTTGTAGTGCTGGATCAACTATTTGTTGTTTGTATAAGTCGAGTTGTTCGACATCCGTTTCTTTTTTATTTCCATTAGCTTTATCATGTGATTTTAGTGTTAGGGGGGCTTCTGGGGCACCAAAGATTATTATCCTCGCCATTTTAGGATGCTGTTCCTTTATTTCCATGAGTTCTGATATATCTTCCACCTCTGCTAATTTGCTCTTTATTGTTTCTATATCTTGTTTGTCATTACAGGTTACTATGATTTTGTTATGTCTTGTCGATTGACAATCCATTTTTGGCAAGTCTTGCATATTTAGATTGTTTAACATCTTTTTCATTATGGGAAGTGTTACTTCATTACTCTTCGGGTTTATTACAATTGATGGGCGGTCTCTTGGCAATGGTGGAAAGTTCGCCATTTCAGCAAATGTGAAATTCTGCTGGTCATCACGTTGTGGCATGTCTGAAGCTTGTGTCACATTGGTTGCTGATTTTTGTAGAGCTTCTTGTATGGCCTTTGTTTGTTGCTCTAAATGCTTTTTAATTTTGCTTTGGTGTTCTTCTAAAAGGAATTGCATATCGTTAAGCATTTGCGCTTCTTTTTCAGATCTTGAATTTTCCATATAATTTATGTATCCTTTCTGGCTGTCTATGATGGCTTTAAATGCCGTTACTTCCATAGCCTTATTGTTTAATATCTGCCTTACTTCCTTAAGGTTTTTTATGATTGGGGTAAGTTTGTCTTTTGTTGTTTTTGCCTGGGACTGGGCTTTCAGCTGCTGCAATTGTTCATTTATCTGATCCACACTTTCTTTTAGCTGCGTCATGTCCTGCTGCTCTTCTGTGATTTTTTGTTTTCTTAATTTCTCCAATTCCGTTTCACAATTATGTGCTCTCTGCTTTAGATGATCTCGGTATAACTGAGCATATTCTTTACTATCTTTTTCATGTTCTTTTAAATGACAATACATCTGATTTATGAGTACCTCTGTTGTCATTTGGGATGCCTTCTGTTCGTCATAAGGAATCAATTCTTCGCCTTTTAATGGTGAACATTTGGTTATTTTTGGTGATTTTTGAGATTGCTCATTTGAATTATTTCGCAGATCTCTAATTCGTTGTGAACGAAGTGGCATTGAATGTTCTAAACTTAACCCGTCAGTTATTTCAGAACTCGTTAGTTGGTTATGATTTTCTGTTGATAACTCCACTTGTGTACCATCAACAATCTTATTTCCGTCGTTGTTAGATGAATTGTCGGTTCCAGACTCTGAATAGGAATTTTGAACGACTAATGAGTTATTTGGAGTACCCTTTGCCAACATTTTATTCTTTACTTTATTTAAAAGCGCAAACTTCTTACTTTCTCTCACTACAGCTACTTATATAATCACAATTTATCAATAAAAAGTACTCTCAGAAAATTACAACCAGGCATCACTAGAGAACAACACTGATCTCTTTGAAAGAAAGGAATAATAGATAAGTGTAAAGCAAAAACCGGTGATCGAAATCAACGAAAATGACTAAGATAAAATTAAATCAAAAATGGGAAGATTAATTTTGTAGAATAAATTAAAAATAAATAAAATAAAATAAAAATAAAGACAGAAATTTATGCCGAAATGAGAGGGGGGGATACACTCAATTGTGAAATACTTCCCGAGTTTACTGAAACGAGATTGTAAAAATAACAATACATTGAATAAATAAATATTAAAAAAAAACTGATATTATAGAACTTTAATTTATTGTGAGTGTTCAAGACTCCAGAAAATAATATTGACTCCGTAACAAACACCAAAAAACCGAATCAGAGTTTAATATCGATTAACTTGAATTCTGCACGACGCACGCGTATGAAACTTTTATTCTTTATTTTCTTTTAAATTAAAAAAGACAGTTTGTTCAACACTAATATTATCTTTAAAAGTAAAACTAACATTTAATATTTAAATTACGAAATTTTATGAATTTTAAAAAGATATCAAGGGAAAAGTGATAAAAAAAATCATTGATAAAAGTTTTCGTATTCACATTTTATCATGATCAATGGTGTATTTAAGATTACTTTTATTTTAAAAAAGAAATTTTTCATTTAAATATTTATTAAATTAGAATGTTATATTCAAATTGATATTCAGTTTGATAGTAAATTATATGGACTTTTCATTTTTAAATATTTAAATGTGATGAATAGAGAAAAGTTTTATGTTTTATAAGAAGTTTTTTTTTATGTAAAAAAAAAAAAGGAAAAAAAATTCAGAAAATTATATTGACTTTTAAAATTGAATAAAGCGAAATGTTTAATATTAATTAAAAAACTGAAAGCCCTACTTTGTAAAATATTCTGGCAAAATCTCCATTCATGTAATCTATTAGCCTTTTATATAGCTACCTTTATAAGGATTCATCCATTAAGATTTTTTTTATATATAAAGATTTCTTAAACTTGTGACGTCTTACAGTGAGAATATATATGCCCCTGGCACGCGGTTTTTCAGTAGAAACTACGGGAACATATTCTTGTATAGAAAGACTGAAATTAGATACTTTAGTTATAAAATGAACGTAATATCCATAAAATAATAACATTAAATATGGCATTACAAAAAAAAAAAAAAAAAACTTGCTGTTTCATTATGTTTTGCTTTCTGATTCACGGAAATTGGGATTAAGCCATTAAACTAATAGAATATTGCATGAAAATATTCTTATATAGAGAGACAATTAATTGGTTATAAAATGAACGAAATATCAATAAAGTAATAACATTATAATATGAAATTACGAAAAAAGAAAAGTTGGTGTTTCATTTAATTTTGCTTCTTCATATGTAAAATTATTGTAATGGCAAGTCATATGATTTAAGGAACTCGGATTCACACATCTAATTAATACAGATATTTCGCTATTATATGATCGTGAAAAGCCATTGCGTCACGTCAAGGTGTTGCAAACGGTACCTATGTTAATTTTCTGAAAATCTAAATGCTAAGATAGTATGATTTGTAATTTTTCATCTGAATGAAAAAGTTTCCAGACCGGGGTTTGATTCAGGGACATTTGACTCTTTATGCACTGAATCTCTTTATGCACTGAATTATGAATTCATGAAAATTCTATCTTCAAAAGCATTTTTCGTCAATATTTGTACATTAGAAGATTTACATAATCATTTTATAAATTTTAGAAGGATTGAAGTATAAAGAAGGATTAATTAAATTTGAACTTATAGGGATTTTGTGCAATATTTATAACCCCACACAAATCTTTCGTTTTAAATATTTTCTTATTATTTTGTAGAATTATGATATGTACAAATATAATGTTCTTACAATAGAAATATAGAAATCTTTCCGAATTGAAAAATCCCCCCCCACACGGCCAAGGAAGCTGAAAAGATGCAAATGCAAAAGATATCATCCTTTTAAAAACATTTTTTATTTGTGTAACCTCTAATGCTTTAGGAACATTATAAAGTAATGTATCTATAACTCATTCTAAACTGTATTACTACAAATCGATGTATTAAATAATTTTTATATCAAGTTACTTCAATGGTACTTATAAGTATCATCAGTAGATAAAGGGTTAACCTCCAATGCTTTGTCAATTGAGCTAGCCTGCACAAATTTGGCTTCGAATGTGGATTTTCAGAAAATTAACCCAGGTACTGTTTGCAACACCTTGACGTGGCGCAATGGCTTTTCAAGATCATAATAGCAAAATGGCTGTATTAGTTAGATGTGTGAGTCCGAGTTCCTTAAATCGTATGACTTGCCATTACAATAAGTGATATAGGAAGAAGCAAAATTAAATGAAACACCAACTTTTCTTTTTTCGTAATTTCTTATTATAATGTTATTACTTTATTGATATTTCGTTCATTTTATAACTAATTAATTCCAGTCTCTCTATATAAGACTATTTTTATGTAATATTGTATTAGTTGAATGGCTTAAGCCCAATTTCCGGGAATCATATGGCACGCCATTACAATGCAGGAAATGTGAAGAAGCAAAACATAATGAAACAGCAAGTTTTCTTTTTTGTAATGCCATATTTAATGTTATTATTTTATTGATATTACGTTCATTTTATAACTAAAGTATCTAATTTCAGTCTTTCTATACAAGAATATGTTCGTGTACCTTCTACTGCCCAATTAATTCCCTCAACCTTTTGATTAGGTTATCTAGCGCATTATTTGAGACACCCCAAATAAACAGATACCGAGACAAATAACTACAGAACGCGGCAAAATAAATCACGGGAAATTTAACTCCAAACAAACGCTGCTAGCATGGACATTTTTTCTCTCAGTTAGAGAATTACAACTCATAGGATTTATTTACCAATTAAAATATTTATGTTAAAATTAATCAAATATAATTACATATTCAGCATTTACTTGGAGTTCCATCATCTGCTATTTATTATTTTGAACTATTTCAGATAACAGACAGATATCCTAACAAAAAGAGTGGCTGACTGAATTGTGTCTACCAAGATTTGTCCAGGATAACTCAGTTCGTAGCTCATTGTCAGCTTAACCCAAAGGTCCCTGGTTCATATCCTGTCTGGATACTTTTGAACACAGTTGTAAATTACATTTCATGCGATTTATTTGCCAATTAAAATGTGTCATAGCAGAATAGCCTGTGACTTTTCACGTCCAGAAGCTCTTGGAAAAGCAACAGCACAACCCACAGCCCTGAGCTCGACGCTGCTATGAATGTCCGGGACACTCGAAGCACCTGGAGGGTCTCGGAAGTGGAATTCCTGAATAACGCGTTATAATACTTGAATTTTTGAATTTTGCTCTCACAGCCACCATTCGTCCAATGGTGTGTTTAGGGTACAGGGAGCACGATGCACTTCCTTGGTCGGAAACAAGTGTCATTACGACACCACGCTTTCTTACAACGACACGATGCGCACAAGAGTTCCTCAGAGAAGGGCTCCCAAATGGTCCGCCAACTGAATACCAATATTTTTTTTTGAAAAATTTTCTTTTTAGATTTTTCTTACAAACCGCCCCGGAACCTCCTTTGAAAGTTAATTCTAGCGCAAACCTACCTTTAAAATTTTCTGTTAAATTTTATTGGTATTCAGTTGGCGGACCATTTGGGAGCCCTGTCAGAGCTTAGGATAGCGATGTGATTTATTTTAAGGTATGTTCGGTTTACCAATTAGATTACTTGTGTAAAAAATAATTAAGACTAACTATTATTTAAAGTATTATAACTAATCTAACACTGTAATTTAAACAAGTTGGAAATTGCTCGTCAAACGTGGCAAATGAGGTGCGTTCGTACTATAACTAGTTTTATAATTATTTTTTGCACCCCATATTGTACTGAATGTGTATTTATTTGCAATTCATAAGTGCATAGTCTGTAACATCATTAAAATGCACTTGCAATAATTTTTTCCCATTCCCCTTAATGTAACGGAAAACTTTTGACTGTCCCTGTAATTAAACTATACATCCGATTTTCATGAAATTTGAAATGGCTCGACAAAATTTTGCAGCAATTATATATTTAAAATTTCAGC
This sequence comes from Maratus speciosus, assembly GCA_963932465.1. Lineage (NCBI taxonomy): Eukaryota > Metazoa > Arthropoda > Arachnida > Araneae > Salticidae > Maratus > Maratus speciosus. The sequence goes on along the minus strand of OZ010786.1, from coordinate 514,237,488 downwards.
CCATTCAGAAAGCTGTAACATCATTAAAATGCACTTGCAATAATTTTTCCCATTGGCTTTAATGTAAAGAAAAACTTTTGACTGTCCCTGTAATTAAACTATACATCCGATTTTCATAAAATTTGAAATGACTCGACAAAATATCGCAATAATTATATGTTTAAAATTTGAGACCATTCGGAAAGCGTTAACATCATTAAAATGCACGTGTAATAATTTTTCCCATTGGCCGTAATGTAAAGAAAAACTTTTGACTGTCCCTGTAATTTAACTATACATCCGATTCTCATAAAATTTGAAATGGCTCGACAAAATTTTACAACAATCATATATTTAAAATTTCAGACCATTCGGTTGGGTAGTTTTTGCTCTATTATATGCAGACGGACGGACAGACAGACGGACTAAACGACGACTAGGTGCTACGTATTTATATAATTACGAACGCACATAAAAAGCCAAAGAAGCACCATTTCTATTGCTTCCGTAATAGCCAAATCCTTTAATAATATAGCAAATAAGTTAAAAAATTAATCATATTATTTATGGCAGCATTATAAACAAGGTACCGGTAAATAACAAAAAGCATTTTTCATATATTTGGAAAACTCTGTTACATGGATATGATTTTACTTCAGGGATGGGGCTATCACTTAAGCGCTGAACGCGGTATTTCCTTAACACTTTTCAACTACATTAGTAATATTTAAGTTAAAATATTTAAAGTAATCACTATATACAGTATATGAATTGATCTTGGCCCGACGCAGCTAAATGGATTCTGAATCTTATAAGAGCGAAATGATTGGATTAGTCAAATCTACGCTTCCATAGTCTCAGTATCTAGAATTCACTGCTGCTGCTTTAATTAATACCTTTTATTATAAAATACTTTCAAATTATCTCTCTACAAAATATTGCAATGTCGGCTACTTGCATTTATTTATAACTTTTGAAATATCATTACACTTATTTATTATGTATCGTTACACTTATATTTGCAGCAGCGGAAATAAATATTAGCTGTCATCCATGTAATATTATTAAATTCATTTAAAATAATATAATATTCAATATTGCGTCATGTATTCAAAAGAAATATAAAGTAAATGCACCTATATTGATACAGTGTCCACGTACCAGGAGTGGTACACTAAATTTTAAAATTTAAAAACAAGCCCAAAAGGTATTTCTGAAAAACGACTGAAAGAAATCTCATTGAATAATATCCTTAAATGTTAACTTTCCATAAATTGTTTGGGTTTTTTTTTTCTGCTGACACATTTGTTTATTTTCTAGAGTGTCTTCAAACACAGATTTTTTGGCAAATTCTTTGAAATTTCATAAGGAGATAAGATTTTTTTTTTCCAAACATTGTTTCTTTAACCCCTTAACGATCGCTTAATATTTGGAAAAACCATCAAAAAATTACCTATTCTTTTATTACAAAAATTGAATAATTATGAGGTTTCTATATAAAATATGCAATTAGTTTTTTTTTTTTTTTGAGGCGGAAAAAAAAAGATGTATAGAACAAATTCACATTTGTGGAAAAGCCAGCATGCGAGAATTTTGTGTTTTAATGTTTATTTTACACCATACAAATTAATGGGAATAAGACCTTTATTTTTCACATCTTAGATCTTTATTTATCATCACCAAACAATTTTTTACAAATAATATTCGAAATGATATAATATACATTAAATTTTGATTATTAATATATATATATATATATATTTTTTTTTTTTTTTTTTTTTTTTTTTGAGTGTGATATATTTCGAAGCATACAATACAAAGTCCAACATCACAATTCGCGCCAAAAACCAAAGCCTATCGCTGATATTCAAAGACTTCACATCGAAATGCCAGTTAATTTTTTCTGGTTTCAGAAGTTTTTTCCAGTAATAAATCTCCAGCCCGGAAATATGACGGGCACGAGGAATAACGATGGACACCTCAGCCCGTGATATTGACGAGAGCGCGAATTAAGGGAATTAAGAATATGATGTTTTATTTTAAATTAAACTGCTGTTGATATTCTCTATTACTTTGTAAATAATTTTTGCATAAGTAGAAAATTTACAGATTTATGCATCAGAAATTTACTAGGCCCACTACTAGAGCCTAGAGAAAGGTAACATTTTTTATTTTTATTTTTTCCGAAGAATATATTTTGAAACTTCGTATGTTTATTTTGATACATGAATGTTAGGACTAGGCTAAAAATATGTATATCTTTTGGAATTCACTAAAACTTTAATAATAATTAGATAAATGTCTTTAAGTGGCCCTCTACCGATGCATTTACCTTATACAAGAAACCTTATACCCATATACAAGAAATTATTATTTTTTAATTATAATAAAATACTAAGATACCAAAATTAAAAAAGTGTTATCCTTACTTTTATAATGATTTTTTTTCACATGTAGTTCATTTAACATATTCTTACTTTTAATGATGAAGTGGCATTAAAAGTTTATTCGGGAAATCAGATACAAGCTATTGCGGTTATCTCACGGGAGGTATTAGTAACTGATTACCTGCCTAAGTTGTCAGACGAATCTTAAAGACAGTAATGAATAGCTAGATAAGACAGATATTCACAGCATTTTATGTTCTGGAAAGCATAAAATTTAACGTCTAAGTTTAGCTTTCTTATTCTTATTATTCTTATCATTTTTTTTAGAGATTGGGTACATACATTTGCATGAGAAAATGAAATCGATGAAGTTTTCAGAAAAAAACCTGCTCTATAAAATTATAATTGATAACATTTTAGTCTATCTTGCACGATTTTTTTAATAACACATGCTAAAACAACAGTAAAAATAATAAACGAGAAAAATGAAAAAAATCACCATTCCTCAAGCTTACACCACGCAACTACGAATGAAGAGGAATTGACATATCCTCAAAATGGTGAAGTTTCAACTGTAATTGGTTTCGCAGTGGATCATTACCGCCGGGGCAAACTTCCACCAGTAAATTTGAATTGATATTTTTATCTTATTTAACACATTCTTGCCGGCGCAGGGTCACGCTCGACTGTCTCAGAGCTGGAAAGTCTCCGTCTTTTTGGATGCCAGTATTTTAATAGATAAAATATTGTTTTATTTAATTAGAACAATTGGGCGATTTAAAGGAATAACATTTTCTCTAAAATAATAGTGGTGTGCAAAAAGCCGGAGACTTGACAACTCTGAGACAGTCGAGTGTGACCCACCGCGCCGGCGTGAACATGTTAAGCTCTTTATCTATGCAGAATTTCAGTCTTAATTATGACCAAAAATAGATATGTAATTTTGCTGGTGAAAGTTTATTTCGGCGGTAGCCAGGCCCTGTGTTTCCGCCATATTTTGACACGTACACAACCTCCTGCCAGTGCCAGTTAAAGAGATTATACTACCAGGACCAACTACTTCCCCCCGCAAAAACAAATAGAAAATTTTACCATATTTGTGAGAAAATGTTTTGGCTTGAATAAGCCACTAAAATTAGGAGCTATTTTCTATTCAAAGTTTACTTGTGACAGTTTTCTTCTATGATAATCAGAAATTGTTGATCCGATGTAAAAAATCAACCGCCATCTTGTAACAACATCTTCAGTTACTTCACTCGCAACTGGTAGACGCTACACTATATGTCTCCTCTAGTTAGCCCCCGGAATGCTATTTCTTTCCCCAGCTTATTTTGTCTCCAATAAATAACACTACCTTGCGTGCGCTAGCCGTAAAATAAAAGCCGAGGTTTCATTGTGCGATTAATCACTCTACAGCATTTTTTAAAACTTCTAAGCATCGCACATTTTCAATGTTTATACCGTCGCATTGGGGAAAAAAGTACTTTTTAATGCAATTTGTTTTAAAACTGCACCTTCATTTGTTTTTGAAATATTAATTTTTTTGTAGTTTTTAGCGACATTTGTTTCATCCTGGCAACTCAAGTGCTTCATTTCTGTAGACAGTAAAGAAAAAATTGTTGAAAAATAGCAATTATATCTTTTTGTTGCCATTTTCTCATAAAAATTGAAAAAAAAAAAATTAAAATACGTGCTATTTTGAGAAAAATACAAATGAAGGATTTATGATAAAACATGGAGCTATTAAAAACTATACTTAATTTTAAGAATCTATGTTAATGCAAATGACGTCATTTTACATAAAATAAAAGCGTGTGCTTTAATTTATAAAATTGAAATATGTTTTGCAGTAGAGTCCCGAATATCCGAGTCCCGCTTAACCGAGTTATTTCCTTCTGATGGACTGGTGGTTTCTATTATTATGAAACAACCATTATAAATAAACCGTTAGGTGAAGATGAAAGAGCAGCCGTAAAATGTTAGAACTCTGATTTTCTGGTCAGAATGGGAAAAAAAAAATGGCCATAATTTTTTTAAATTATGGCCATTTTTATTCCATCAGAGTTCTAACTTTTTACGGCTGTTCTTTCATCTTCACCTAACGGTTTATTTATAATGGCTGTTTCATAATAATAGAAACCACTAGTCCACCAGAAGAAAATGAAATAATGGAAATGCCGGTGGGGGGGGGGGGGGGGGATACTTAATTCTGAAAAAGCAGAATTCCTGTTCTCTAGTTACTTTCTTCTATCTTTACAAGAAGAAAGTATTGGTTTCACGAAAATTTTCGAATTCCGGTTTTCGACGGATTTACACGTTTTAGGGGTCAGATATTCCAAAAATCAGGTTTTTACAAAATGTCTGTCTGTGAGTCTGTCTGTCTGTCTGTATGTATGTGACACACATTTTGAGGGCGCTCTATTTCAAGAACTAATGCACGGAATTTAATAAAAAATTTTATTCAGTTAGTCCCTGATATAAATTGGAGCTGATTAGAGTTTTTGGTGTAATCGCTCAACAGGTGGCGTTGCTATGCAACATTTTTCACGATTTCTACGCTAGCTCAATCTCCAGAACTAATACACGTATTTTCATCAAACTTCAGATTCAGTTAATCCCTGACATGAATTGACGTTTTATTCATTTTGGTTTAAATCGCTCAACAGGTAGCGCTGCTATGCTGCATTTTTTGTAATTTCCGCAATAGCTCTATCGCCAGAACTAACACTTGGATTTTCAACAAACTTCAGATTCAGGTATACCTGGATATGAATTAGTGCTATTTATGTTCTGGTGCAAATTACTCAACAGGTGGCGCTGCTCTGCTGCATTTTTCAGAATTTCCATCACAGCTCTATCTCAATAACTAATGCACGAATTTTCATCAAACTTCAGATTCAGGTATACCTTGATTAGTGTATCAGGATTAGTATCAGGTATACCTTGATACCTTAATTGGTGCTGTTTATGGTTTGGTGTAAATCGCTCTACAGGTGGCGCTGCTATGTTACATTTTTCAGAATATCCGCTAAGCTCTATCTCAAGAACTAATGCACGAATTTTGATCAAACTTCAAATTCAGATATACTTTGATATTAATTTGTGCTAAATTGATATAATTTCTTGTACTATTTAAATTATTTAATTGACGTGATTTATATAGAAGAAAGTTTTGTGATGGCCACAACATACTAGTTTATTTATAACCCCATTGCTTACACTGTAAATACTACAAGGTCGTAGTTACAATGTTGTCTATCAATATCTGATGCTACGGCGCTACTATCATGCTTCAAACACGTTCAAAGTCTTAAGCATTAAAGTGAATAAAAAAAAAATTATTTGTTCTAACTCAACAGATTTTTCATGGATCATAGGGTATAATAATAGAATCCCATGTAAATGAATTTAAAGGAAATTATCAGTAAATATTTAAATAACACTTGCAAGCTCGAAGGTAGCATCGCTTATGATAAAAATGCTCGGTGGTTTTGGTCTCTCAACACAGAATTTGTGGCTTGTTTGGAAGCACATATCTGACAGTATCATTCATGCAAAGGATAAAATCATCTATGGTGATTTTTGCTCGTATTCAACACATATCACAACTGCGGGTAAAAGCACGAAATCCACGTTGGAAGATCCAGTGGAATTCATGATTAATCTGAATGAAATTCACCTACTATTATGTCCAATTAGGTTAATGGTGAATACCATTTGAACGCTCGACCGTGGTTTTCACGCTAACCATCAGTTGAGATAGATAAGATAGATCAGTGAAGAGTATCTGTTCACTTTTATGGTGAAGCTCTTAGCTCTTAAAATTTTCTCAAAGAATCAATGATATAGCTTAAATGCTACCATGATTTTACCAATAGAATTCAAAGATCTTCTTGATGGTTAACGAAGAATAGAATATATGTCCATGCTCCTGACCCAAAGGTTTATAGGAGACAAAGCTCCACAACTATGAAGAAATTATTGTAACAGACACAATTTACTAAATACATTTAATCTACAATAAAATGCAAACACAATTACCTATAATCATTATAACTACGGCATAGGTGCTTTACAATACAACAGTAATTTGTTCATATACGGATTGATTATCCAATGACAATTTCATAGATACATTAATACATCAAAAATATAAGTAATCCCTAATAGCACAAAATCCAATATAGGTAAGTTTATATAAAAAGTAAAAATATTCCACAAAATTTTATGAATAGCAAAAAATGAGTGATGATTAACCGAACGAATAAGTAGTGGTTGGCAATCTGATGTCCGCCAATTTACTTGTAAAGTACGAAGCAGCGGTCATGGCTTCAAAAAGTAGATGAAAATATTGAACTCAGATATCATACGGATATAGCGTCGTTCGGAAAGTCATTTCAGTTTGGAAATATTAATTCGTACCGGAAAATTCTTTCATTTAATTATTAGAGATTAATTCTTATATTTAATGTCTAGTCATTAACGGGCAGAATTTTCCGGTACGAATTGATTTATCCAAATGGAAACGACTTTCCAAACGACCCATAGTTTCTACTGCATTGTCAATTCACGTGTCTAATTTTTGCGAGGGTGTTAGTGATATAAAAATCAATGGCAACTTTGTATGCAGCTAACCTGCATTTATTCACCTAAAAGAGTTTGAGAACATATAACTCTTCCTGTTTACACTGCAACACAGCAGTCAAACAGATATGGAAACAAAATGAACCGACGTCGTGCTTACAAACACTGAAAACTGTCATTCTGGATCTTGGCCAAACGCTTCCTGGTCTCTGGGACGCTGCTCCTTCATTTTGATTTCGTTCTGCAAATGGCAAATGAGCATGACTGATGTTGTGACTACAGGACACTTCCGACTGTCACTTGACGAGCACCGCTCGGGCAAAAGCTTTGCGTAAAAGCTTCTAGTAACGCTTACGTCGTTACTAGAAGTTTTTAAACACCATAAATTTTTAACTATCATTTTTGCTTTATTGATTGGCAGATTTTTCTCCCTTATACAAGACGGGTATTTTAACATGGAAAAAGTGGTATTTTCTCCGTAATTTTAGTTTTTTTGTGTAAAAAAAAAATGAAACTCTTAAGGGGTTAAGAAAGCCTATTAAGGTCAAAACACACCAACGCGATGGAATGTGGGAACTTTTTTGGCTTATTTATTGTGTTATTCTTTTGTGGCACGGCAAGATAAAGCGACGATACTATAGGTAAATCCATGGCATGTTCATCACCTTTCCTGAGGAGAATTTATTTTGCTGATTTATGCTTCAAAACCTTAGAAGAGCACTGAAAATGTTAGAGCGGACCACAAACGGTTTCCTGTTAAAATCAGTAGTATGGCTTTTTTTAGATTAGTTTCCCCATGCGTGTACTTATGATATATGCAAATTTTTGGGTTATGTATTCTTTCTTTTTCCGAATAGTCTTATTTTTGGAAATTACTCGAATGCTTTGTACATAAATAGCACTGTCATGTTGGATGTTTCTCATTTGATATTGCCATTCGTAAATGAAATTTAATGGAAACATTTTCAAATGTCAGATTAAATTTAAATTTACAAATAAAATTATAAAAAGAAAATGAATTTGGCTTACTTATGTAAATTTTTGGATCTCCATTACATGTACAAGCAACGTAATCTATGTTGGCACGCTCCATGGAATTTAAAAGCAGTGTTACACCTGTAATATTGACAAGAAAGTTTTTATTTAAGTTTTAGAATAAAGAATTCATATCCAATTCTTAAGGTCCAAAAAGACATAAACTGAAACTCTCGCTGTGTTTGTTGTCTTGAGTCGATGTCTTTAATTTTTAATTGCACTTCAAATGTACTGAAGTATCATTCTGGAGGACGAAATATACTCATCTCCACCTTTTTCCATTCTTGACCTCATCCTTTCGTTATTAAGTACAAATGGTTAGAGAAGAATAAGAATAATCGTACTTGAAGTTGAAAGGAAGTAAAAAAGCATGACTTTTATACCTATCGTAGTTCTCAGATTTAGCCTCCTTCTCTTGTATTATTCAATCCGAATCTTTCCTCCTGTTCTAAAACTTTCACGCTAGAATGACGGAGAGGGGCCATTTTGGCCCTAACCATATGTATATATTTCGGTTCGAACCGGAGTTTTTTTTTATAAAATAAGTTTTAGAGACACAAAGTAATAAAAGGGCTAATTAAATAAGTTAAATAGTTTTAAATAAAAATTCTTTTAGTAAATATTCTTTATAAAACTTGTGTAAAAATTCCCGTCTTTCTAGTGTTAATCGCTTCCTCTTTTATCTCTGAGGATAAATACGCTTTTTTTTATTCTCTATTTTTTTTAATTATATTGTAGTAAATACTAATATTGTGGTACATACTATTGTACTGCGGCTAGTCAAAGTTTTTATGACCCTCCAAGATGTCTTACCAAATTACTCATCCACAGTGGGTAATGTTACTTTGCAACTATGTATCCCATATAAACATTCACCTGGTCATAACCACTTTGCTTATTCATAGTATTTGCTATATTTTTCTACAGTTAAATAATATGAAAAAACTTTTAAAAATCTGCGGTAAAAATTTCCAAACGTTTTATAACGTTGATATACCAATTCTTTCAGGTTTTATTGAAGGTCAAAATTATAAACATAATCCACATCTTTATATGAACTTTTAAACATTTCATCTTTTTGAAAACTCAGGAAACATATTCTCTAAAATCTAAAAATTATTCAAGCATACACAAATTATTTCAAAAGAATTCTTTGCTAACATCTTTAAAAGAAAAACACTTCTTTGCAAATCTAGATAATAAATACTCATAAAAAAGAAAGACAAAATGTTTATGTCCTCTTTCACTGACAAAACTTTGTTCTTTATTACAAAATGCCAAAAAGAGCATTAAAAGTTCATCTGCAAAATCAGCCATGGACTTTGGTGGTTATCTCAGGGGAGCTATTAGTGGCTGATTACCTGTCTGCAATGTAAAAGAGGAGTAAAAGACAATGACAAATAACCAGATAAACTTTGAGGTGGATTTCTACCTCTTTTATTAGGTTCTTTAATTTTGTCTCTTGATACTTATAATTATTCCGATTTTCCCTTTCTATTCAATTGTTTTTTTAAGAAACTATCGCTATTATTCTATTGCAAGTTAGAAAATAAATAGTTACAAATAGTTAAAAAGAACATTAATATCATTGAAAAATTATTTTAGTTACTGGAGAATTTCTTTTAGTAATTTTAAAACGTAGTTAGACTCACATATAAAAAAAAATTCCGGCTTAATTCAATCAATTTATTTTTTTTTGCTAATGATATTTGTTTTTATAGAATTCTTTATTCAGATTCAAGAAGGAATTGAAATAGCTCGCGATTCGATTGTAAATAATTACTTCGTTTTCACAGATCATAAAAACAAAATATATAAAATTCATATTAACAAGCAACTATTAAACATTAAAATCTAAAAATTATTCAAACATACATAAAGTACTTCAAAAGAATTCTTTGAAAACATCATTAGAAGAAAAAAAGTTCTTTACAACTCTTGATAATAAATGCTAAAAAAAAAAAAAAGAATTTGTGTCCTCTTTCATTGACAAAACTTTGTTCTTTATTACAAAATGGCAAAAAGAGCATTAAAAGTTCATCTGCAAAATCAGCCATGGACTTTGGTGGTTATCTCAGGGGAGATATTAGCGGCTGATTACCTGTCTGCAATATAAAAGAGGCGTAAAAGACAATGACAAATAACCAGATAAACTTTGAGGCAGATTTCTACCTCTTTTATTAGGTTCTTTAATCTTGTCTCTTGATACTTATAATTATTCCGATTTTCCCTTTCTATTCAATAGTTTTTCAAGAAACTATCGCTATTATTCTATTGCCAGTTACAAAGTAAATAGTTACAATAGTTAAAAAGAACAATAATATCTTTCAAAAGTTATTTTTGTTATTTGAGATTTTTTTTAATAAATTTAAAATGTAGTTAGACTCACATATAAGAAAAATGTAGGCATAATTTCATTCATTTACTTATTTGCTTATAAAACGTTCACTAATGAACATTTTTTTAATAGAATTCTTTATTCTGATTCGAAGAAATTGAAATAGCTCATTGTTCGATTGTAAATATTTTCTACATTTTTCACAGTTCATAAAAACAAAATATATAAAATTCATAAAAACAAGCAACTATTAAACTCTAAAATCTAAAAATTATTCTAAGATACATAAAGCACTTCAAAAGAATTCTTTAATAACATCATTAAAAGAAAAAAAATAAGTTCTTTACAACTCTTTATAATAAATGCTCAATAAAAAGAAAGAAAAAGAATTTGTGTCCTCTTTCATTAACAAAACATTGTTCTCTATTACAAAATGGGAAAAAAGAGCATTAAAAGTTCATCTGAAAAATCAGCCATGGACTTTAGCGGTTATCTCACGGGATATGTTGGCGGCTGGTTACCTGTCTGCAATGTAAAAGAGGAGTAAAAGATAATGATAAATAGCCAGATAAACTTTGAGACAGATTTCTATCTCTTTTATTGGGTACTTTAATTTTGCCTCTTGATACTTATAAGTTTTCGGATTTCCCCTTTTTATTCAATTGTTTTCCAAGAAACTATCGCTCTTATTCTGTTGCCAATAAGAAAATAAATAGTTACAAAAAGTTAAAAAGAACATTAATATTATTGAGAAAGTATATTAGTTGTGGAAGAATTTTTTTTTTATAATTTTAAACTGCAGTTAGACTCACAAATAAGAAAAATGCAGGCATAATTCGATTATTTTTCTTATTAGATTACATAATTTCTGCTAATGAATATTTGTTTTTATAGAATTCTTTATTCTGATTTAAGAATTAATTGAAATAGCAAGCGGTTTGATTGTAAATATTTTCTTAATTTTTCACAGTTCACGAAAACAAAACAAATAAATGAAAAAAAAAATAATAATAAACAATTGTTTAGGATAATTCTAGGATAGATGGCCATAGAGGAGAGATCGCCAGTCTAAATATTTACAAAACTTGATCATAGATTGCAGCATAAGCTTTGATCATAGAAAATAGTTCAACTAGTTCATTCATTGCGACGTGCAGCTGTGCTTTTCGATTATAAAAAGTAAGTGTACATTTAATGTTTATTTAATTTAGTGGTTGAATATTTTTGCTGAGTTAGGTATCTGAATGTGTTGCAGTACGTACACTGTAAAAAAATTTCTACCGTTATCTTATTCCTACAGAAAAATTTTCCATGACGATACGGAAAACATCCGACAGGAAAAAGACTCCGGATGACAAAGGAAAATTTTTCTACCATCAGAAAGATAAACTATTTGAATCAGATTACTTTCCATATCATAAAATCATATTGTGCCGGATGTTCTCCGCAAGCACAGGCTGACATGTGATAACAGAAGGTGTGACGTGGTAGAAGAGAATAGAAGCAAGTTAATGAAATTACTTGAATGTAGCGTGTCCATTTTGTCAGACAGAAGGTTTTGTTTGCGAAGTCCAGCTGCTTTTATTCTTGGTAATAGTATGTACTAATATTTATGTACTTCAATTACTTTGCATATTATTAGTTTCATGTTTATATCTCAGTATATGTTGTGGCGATTTTCGTTTATACTGTTAGTATCCAGCGCTGCAGCACTAAAATATTAATTGCGAAATTAAAAGAAAATCAAAACATATAAATCGGTTACTTTCTGTTTTGCAGCATAATAAAGTCCCGACGTTTAGCGAGATATTTTCTTTCAGATAAATATCAGTAATGTAAGTAGCTGATCAAGAATTTCATTTATAAACATATTTTGGATTTGATCGATGCAGTTCATTTCTATATTTTATAATCTAGAAATCTGTACTACTAAAGTACGTTTCTATCTGGAATATGCACCTATTTAACACAGTGCAAGGTTATCAAACAGAATAGGCATATCTATGGAGCCGTGTAGCCTGATAAATTAAATGCATATTTCATTTTTCGCTCAAGGTATCTCAGTTTATTTTTATACGAAAAATAGTACAACAATAAAACATTACTATACGTTGAATTTTGTACATTTTTTAAAAATCTAACTATATTTTACTAATCAATATGAGCATCAGTGATTCTCAAAAAGCACAAAAGTTTTTCATGAATGAATTGAAAAAAATAATAACATGCAAAATTTAGAATTGTTAGTTAGGGGAGACCGGGGGAATGGCGACACCTTAAGGGAATTTAATTTTTTTCACTTCAAAAAAATGTTTATTTTTTAATAGTAAAAATTCTAAAGCTGAATCATGATCTGTAGTATCTGTATAAATTTAGCCGTAAAGATAAAAAAAAATCTTTCAACCTCTATACATTGGTGGGATTACCCAGGATACTGGGGTAATTCCGCTCCTATATCGGGGTAATGACGCCACTTTTTAATGACCTAGTAAATACATAAAATGGATACTAGGAAACACATAACCTACTGAAAATATTTAGAAAGCAATAATTTACCAAAATAATGAATAATTACAATGTTCCTTAAGATAGATTTTTTAATGTACTAAGCTTACAATTTAATTCAAATTGGAAAAGTCATCCTTCGACATGGTGGCGGCATTACCCCGAGAGTACAATATAGCGGAAATCCCCCAGAAAATTGAAAGAAGAACCGAACTTGTTCAACAAATTACATCAAAATGTCGGCGAATGCATTTAGATTACGGGTAATATTTTCTTGAGTAGCTAATGTTACAATAAAAGGTGTTTACCTCTACACATTTGAAGCTCCAAAATAAGAAATAACTAGATGAAAACTAAATTTTTCACTAGAATAAGCGAACGACGTACAACAAAATCATTCTCACTCTAGGCACTGTTTCTATTGTTGGCCAATATAGTGCAGGTGCATTCACTATCTCAAACTGCCATTAGTTTTTAAACTAGGCGGTGTGGCGGCATAACCCCAAGTGGCGCCATTCCCCCGGTCTCCCCTACATAATAGCCCCGCCCCCCTCAAAAAAATGTTGCCAGTGGCGGCAGCATTTTTCAATGCCTTGAACATAGCTATTGTTACTAATAGCATTGGAACTTAAATTAATGAATTAAAATGTTTTTTTCTATTGTATGCGTTCGATACTATCATGTCTAAATCATATTTTGCCTGTTTTCAGTTTACATATATGTAGAACGGTTAGTTGTGAAAGTGATGCTAGAAAGCTTTATAATGAAGTTTATAATGTTATCATTTACGGAGAAATTTCTTTTTGGTTGTCTGTGATGTTAATCAAAATTTTATATGTAACAATACATAGAGGAGAGTGGAGTGGAATGAGACTGTGGTAGGAATGGAACAGCTGGTTTTTCTTTTTATGTATCATTCTAAACATTTCATCAATCACACATTAGATGAAGCAATGGTCTCTCAATCCTCAGTCGTAAAAAAAGTAGCTGATCTGCGTAATCTTGCGATTGTATAAAGAAAAAGATTATTTCAAGAACCAAAAGTAAATTTGCTTCATATTCTTTTTATACGTTCTCTATATTAATGACTTGTTTATGTGTAGATGTAATAATTTTCATATTTGTGTAACACTATGCTGTATATTATCCATAGTTTAAACTATACCTAAAAGCAGCAATTTTGTTTATACAAGAAGTTTAACATAAAAGAAGGTAGAGGGGGGAATGGGACATGCCAGCAAAGTGAGGAATAGGACATGTCTAATTCCTCCTTTTTAATAAGATGAATGTAAATTGCTAATATGCAAATATTTTTAGAGGATAATATATTAATTATAACATTATAAATATATTCAATTACTTCAAAATGTAAATAAATTTAACTGATGATTTTTTAACGTCATCTCTCACTGACATTCCTGAATTTTCCTTCCAGTAATGAAGATACTGGAATCTAATACTGTAGCATAGACATTATCAACCTACAATCTTTGTTAGACTGTATATATAGCCAATACTAGACTATTTGTGCCTTATCATACATTGTTTTATAGCTGTCCCATAGCTCCCTGTTAGTGGGGAAGTACGGGACACATTTTGAAATTTACAATTTCTTTATTTATAAAATTGTGTCTGCAAATTATGTTTACATATTTTTCAAGGATATTACAAAGAGTTTCATTTTGTATTCTATATATCGAAATTTTTGTTTTTGTATCAATCAAAGTTGATTTTCTTACTTTTGTAAAGAGTGTCCCATTCCTTCCCACTCTCCCCTACTTAAAAAAATCCCATATAAACATGTTTTTAATATATAGAATCTATACTAAAAAAATAAAGTTTCGCTCAGTCTGTGTGTGTGTCTGTTTGTTTATGTGCTATGGCTAGCGAAATCTATCGCACGTAGAAGTTCGAAAATTTGGATGCGGATAGTCCAAGGCAAATCTTGGTGTACCTGAGGCTCAGATTATTTTTTAAGACCCGGCTCCCTGGTGCCCCTTTAAATTTTCAATGTCCCAAATTGTTAATAATTTGCCCTATATTTATCCGATCTTCTTCATGTTAGGGATCCTCCTCCATTTAGGGGTAAGTAGGGTAATCCTACTCACCAAATATTTCTAAACAGAATAGAATTGAAATGTGTGATCGGTACCGGTACCTAGCGAACTTCATCCTAAGTTCCCAGTTAGGATTTAGTGCCCGTTGGGAGGAAAGTATTTTTGTGTCCTCACATTATTAGTTTGAAGTTGTTTTATTAAAAAATTCTACAACAACTAACTTGAAGGTAAGCGTATACTTTTATTTTCAAATATTAATTTACTCATTATGTCTACAAAATATATACATTTAGCTGTACTTTCATGCTTTTATTTATTTTTGTAGTGCGTTGTTACGCCAATTATAATGCATTAAAACCCAACATGGCGACAGCGGGTAATGGCACTCGCATGAAAATCAAGAGAAGTGTTCCAGTGGGCAATTTTTTTTAATTCAAATTTGTTGATTGACACCACTTTTATGAAATGGTAAAATTCCCCTGTTTTCACCTTTATTAATATGTCATTAAACAAGGAGAATTTTACGATTTCAAAAAAGTGGTGGAAATGAAAAGACCTAAATATAAAAAAAAGTAACCCACAATATGTCTAACACAATATGTGTAAAGTGGTTGCAAAAAGTCTGCAGTGTTGTGAACAGCCCACACGGCTACATATGTGATTTTTAAATGCCGTATTCAAACTCTGAGCGCAATTACCCTATCATGTCGGGCATTACCGCTCAATCCGATGGTTATTCAAATAAAACGATAAAAATAAAATCCTATAACTTTTAGGAAAATTAGTTGATAGCAAACTGTTCCTTATGCTTTGGAGTTAGACTTTGTTAATAAAATAGTGATTTTTTTGTCTAAATTTGACTATATATTCATGTTTTCCCTTAAGTGAGCGTCATTCCCCTACTTTCCCCTAGTTATTCCACATTTCTGCATTCCAGTTAAGACCCTGGGAACCTATACAGGGCTCCTTGAAGTTTTTGTGCCCTAAATTGTTAATAAATTGTAACCTTTTAATCGGATCTTCGTTTTTGATGCCCCTTTTTCCATTTAGTTATCTCCCCGTTTCTACATTATAGTTAGGACCCTGATATCCCTAGGGCCTGCCAGGGCCCTGTCCCGGAATTTTTTGTGTGCCGTGTATTTTCACTAAATAATTGTTCCACCGTCTTAGTGCATAACTTGAAAGTTAAATCTTGGACTCCTCTCTCCGGGCCAACACCCTGATATTTTTATTTGGGCCATAGGGGCCTGCTTTAAGCATTTCTCTCTATTTTTTGCGCATTTCTTTAAAACCTTAATCTAATTATTAATTCATACCCTATATTTAATTTCGATTAATTGAAGATATAAAGTGTTAAGCATTAAGACCTTTATTAATATGTTTTCAACTTAGAGCGCTGCTCTTAACTATTAGTTAACTACCTTTGTGACCCTTATTATAGACAAAATGTATATATGAAAAAACATATACCGTTACTCATGATGTCTACAAAATATATACATTTAGCTGTACTTTCATGCTTTTATTTATTTTTGTAGTGTGTTGTTAAGCCAATTATAATGCAATAAAACCCAAAATGTCGATGACGGGTAATGCCGCTCGCGTGGAATTCCAAAAGAACTGTTGCCAGTAGGCAACTTTTTAAAATTCAAATTTGTTGATTGATACCACTTTTTTGAAACGGTAAAATTTCCCCGTTTTCGTCTTTATTAATATGTCATTAAACAAGGAGAATTTTACGATTTCAAAAAAATTGTGAAAATCAAAAAATCAAAATATAAAAAAAGTAGCCCACTATATTTCTAATACAATATGTGTGCACAATATGTGTAAAGTGGTCGCAAAAAGTCTGCAGTGGTGTGAACAGCCCACACAACTACATATGTGACTTTTGTCTTGGTTAAACGTTATATTCAGACTCTGAGCGCAATTACCCTACCATGTCGGGCATTACCGCTCAATCGATGGTCATTTAAATAAAATGATAAAAAAAATTCCTCAAACTTTTATGAAAATTAGTTGATTGCAAACTGTTCCTTATGCTTTGAAGTTATACTTCATGAATAAAATATTGATTTTTTTGTCCAAATTTGACTAGCTATTCATGTTTTCCCTTAAGTGAGCGCCATTCCCCTACTTTCCCCTTTATGGGAATGACTGGGGGTAAATTTAAAGGCAGACTGAAAGAACACGTAAGTCACATTAAGTTTAATCGACAAACCACAGCGTTAGCAAGACCTAACCTACAGCAAAGCTTAAATATATATTTTTTAATGAAGCAAGAATAATTATGCCTACCTTCCATTATCATATGTCGTTAATAAAAGAATCCATAGAAATTTTAATAAAAAGTAATAAGGCTATTAATGGTACTACGTCACATGGTATTCCGGGTATATAGTTAAGTTTTTAAAATAGAAGATGTATTTTTAACTTTTAACTGATGTTACCGGTCTCACAGACCGCTGCTTTTTAAAATTTTTATAGTTTAACTTGTAACTTTCAGTTTAACTACAAACGTTACCGAAAGTTTGTTTTATTTGGTACTTTAGTAATATCACTAGAGGCTTTTGAATAGGAGAATTTTAATTATAGTTGCCAAGTACAAAAAGTTTAGCACAAAAACACCATCCTATGAGTTAATTGAGCCTTTTATTCATCTTTCGATGGAGCGGTCTCACAAACCGCTTCACATTAGTTGTGTGATAATTTCTGTGACACCAGTTAAAGGTTAAGCTGGGATAGAAATGTTCAGTTTACTGCCTCCTCTCCCCCTTCCTTTCTGCACTGTAAATTGGACTCGCTTACTGCCTCGCCCCTCTCCCCCCCCCTCCGCTGTAATATGGACTTACCTGGTTGTTCATCCAAGGATGGACTAAGTTTAGGAAGTGGCAGTACGCAATTAAAACTGCCCTGACCATACCCTGATGACGATTAACGTCTGGCAGAAAGCGCTCGGCCCGAAAATTGTGAAAGATTTTAAAAACTATATTATGTAACTAGCTGTTACCCGTGACTGCGTTCACGTAACATTTAAAGAAGAAGAAATTCATGAATTAAGCAAAAAATTTCGATATTTAAAAGTATATATAATTAACCTTTTATCACATTTTATAGTAGAAACGCTTCTGATGATCCCAATTTGCTTATTTTTGTTTATGTATATAGGACCATTTAAATTTCTTTTGTGAGCATGAAATTTCATACACCTTTTCTAAGATTAAATGAGGAATAAATTTACATCTCTGTTATTCTATTTTATTATTTATATTTATTCTATTTTATATTTATTCCGTTCAAGGATATTGATTTATTTTATGTTTTCGAGACAAAAAATATTATTTAAAGATATATATTAATAAAGAATTTTAAAGGAAAGTGGTTATTAGTAGGTCACTTCAGACGTGACTTTGATATGATTAGAATAAGCGAAAAATCAACATGCACCATTATAAGGTTATATTCCAAAAAATCACATTTTGGAAGAGAAAAAAAAAAGATAAATGGCATTAAAAAAATAATCAAACGTGGTGATAAAATAATCAAAGTTCAAAGTGAAAAAATAATCAAAGTTCAAAAATAAATAATAAGAGCACGGGAAATATCTTTAACTTTCAAATATTTATTACATTTTAATTTCACGGTACCACACTTTTATGAGCTCTAGATCTACCAATAATATCAAAATGTTTATCACGCTCCAAAGACACTTGAGCCTAAATACTTATTATTAAAGCAATAGAGTTAACTTATTGCTTTCGAGGAATAAATCGATTTATGTAAAAGCACCACAATTATGAATAAACATTTTCATATCTATTGTGTGTTGTAATTTTGGCTTATGAAAGCTTTGAAATTTGCAGGAATATGCTCCAATGGGGTAACAGTGATAGATTGTGTTTCAGAGAGATTTTTAACTATAGATTTCGATAATTTAAAATCTAAAGAAAATTTCCCTTCTTCCTTTGCGCTTATCGATAAACACGGTGCCTTTATACATTAGAGGGATATGAAGTGAAAGGCAAATTTATTGCTTAGTTAAGGTTTTGGCTCTTGTGTACATGTAAATGATGTCACATGTAAAGACTAATCTCAAATTGAAATTACTTGCTAAACTTTTTTAAGTTGACTTTCCTGTGCCATTTATTAAATTTTATTGAAACCAGTGTTATGGGAGATTGTACTCTAAAAGGATGTTAAACTTATATATTTGCGATTTTAAATTCTGTGCAAATCACGCCATTTTGTATAAAAACTGCTATAAAATGCTAATATTTTCTGAAAGAAAAGCAGCTAAGACTAATGTCAGACGAACGTCTTTTGCACGCTTTTTTCCTTGCGTATTATCCCTACACAATGCTAGCGGCATATACGTGAGGAAAAAAGCGTGCAAAAAGACGTCCGCCTGGCATTAGTTTCATGATTTAAAATATGACGACACTAGGTTAGTTTTTCCTACGGAATGTTACTTGTCGAAATAAATAAATACATATATATATATTCTTACACTTCATGAATCATTTAAAACTATGCATTTTAATTTATTTTTAAAAAAAGGGGAAACCGATTAATGAAATCCAATATTATTGTACATTTAGAAAAAAATTGGAAAATTATTTTTATTAAATATACTAAATTTCATGTAAGAAAATGTATTTAAAATGTAAGCTAAAATTTCATTTTCAAAGAATGCGACTTTTGATACAAAATTTTATTTCTGAAAAGTATATTGTTATTTTAAGATTTCGTTTTAACTTTCGAAGCTGGTGTAATGAAGACGACATCGCTTTGACGAAATTAAAATAAATCTATGTTAATGTTTTCGTATTAAAATTAATGCTTTCCATGAAAAAATATTACATCATTTTTAACCGATAAAAACTTTTACTAAAAACGCTTTTGTGCATGTTTTAACTGCCATCTTTTAAAATTAATCAATTAAAATAGTATATGATTATTTTAATCAAGGCCTCCTGATAAGGGAGCCTTGATTTTAATTTTAATTCGTATGAATAGTGGGCAATAACTATCAACTTAAATGCACAGAAGTTATATTTACTCCTTGGTTGCGTCAATATGTCGACAGACGATTTTTGTTTCTGTGGAATAAATTCATTCATGAAGTTTCGATGTGTGTAAATATGTTTTCAATTTTGGAAAATTTAATTTAATCAAGTTTTTGCACCATTTATACTAATTGAAATTCAATTCTTTTTAATTTTAATGAGGAAATAGCGTCAAAAAATATATTAATCCGTTTTAATTTCCCTTTTTTCCACCAAAAATATCTTCTCCTGATAATCATAACGTGAATTTTGAACAGAAAACTCTCATTTGTATGCAACTTACATTCAAACATTTTAATCAGTATGGACAGTATTCCTGTGACGTCACAATTGGTAAAATAGCGGTTTTTATAGCCTCGAATCAAAAGCGAGAATAGGGTCCATTTGTAAAAAATATTTCTGTTATTCGTTTTGATATGACGTCATTATTTATCTATTTTCATTAGTTACTGATATTGATGCCCATTGTATTTTTAACGAATATTTGGAAATACCTGTTTTATTTCAAATTTGACGTCATATTTTTCCAATCGAATAACTTTATTAATAATATTATTCTTTTTCATTCTTTTTCCTTCTAATTATGATACCATTTTTGGCAGAAAATCCCTTATTAACGTAACCGATATTCATCCTTCATGCATAATAAAAAAGACCCCATTTTTTGTTTCAAGTATGACGTCATATTTATTTTCTTTTGAATTCTTTTTATTTTAATTTTTAATTGTCGAGAAGAAATTATTATTCCAGATTTAGTTTTTCTTGGCAACAAGAAAGAAAGATGGTTAAATTTATCGGGAAAATGTGAATTGATTCTGTATGAAAAAGAATGAAATTTTGAATTATTAAGATAATTATTTGAATAAATTAAATAAACTATAGCCTATGTTCATTTCCGGGTTGTAATCCATCTATATCAGAAAAATACAAAAGCATTAATTCATCCGTTTAGATGCTGACTTCATTCAAACATTCGGACACACATTGACATTTATAATATTACTAGCAAACCCCGCGGCTTTGCTCGCGTAATATTTGAAATATGCCAAGTGATATTTATATGTCTAATTTTTATCAAAAGGTACTAACTAAATTTTTATTTTATTAAATGGTAATATTTTATTTTATTAAAAGGTACTTATTACTTTTAAGAATAATTTAAAAAATTACTATTTAAAACACACTTTGATTAAACATCATTGTTACACTGCATAAGGCAGAAATGAGACTTAAATTAATAAAACGAAATAAATCTAAATAAATTTTAATTTAGAAAATATTTTGAAACTTTTATGTTTAATTAATACGCTCATTTCAGTATTCATTTGAAGTTTCGAATTTTTTAGAAACCATCTTCTTACATCTTAATATTAACCATCATGTCAAATTCCAAGTCCTACCACCTCTCTCAGCATAAAGGGCTATTAGTCGTTGAGCCAGAAGCCAAAATTAGCGATTTTGGTTTCATCTCTGAGGACTTGATGATATATACCTTTTTGGATTCACAATGGTCTAAGGAGTTCATTTTATGATGATACTATGGAATTTGTGGTAGCTTATAGACGCCATATTGAAAAGATGAGCGCCATCTAGCGCCATATAATTTTTTTGCCAGTATCACATAATTAAAGAGATTTCAATGAAAAAATGGAAAGAACAAATACTGTTAAACATAAAACGTTATACAAATTATATATTTATTAAGATTTTATTTTAATATGATGCTTATCTTTATGTTTATTAACATTTTCAATGGGATAAACAGTTCAAAAGACATTTGCGATGAAAAAAAAAAAAACGAAATCTTGTTTTGCATTTTAATGCATATTATTTCATGTGGTAAGAAACAGCAATTCAAGAAAAAATTAATACTGGTGAAACTATTGTACTTAGTCTGTTAAGAATTAACCCCTTCCGGACCACGAGTGCATATATGCACCTTCCGAAACGTGTTTCAATCGCTTGCTTTTGATACCACTAAAAAAGAAAAGTAAAATTTCCCTTGTTTAATTAAGATATTTTCTTGATTGCTAAGTTAAATTTAATTGTTTGACAAAAAGTGGTGTCAACCGAATAAAATTCATGTAAAAGATGCTGGTCCCGAACGGGTTAATAAATAACAGAAATCTTAGTCTTCTTCACTGCTATCATCATCATCGGTTGACATTCCTGTGTCTGTGTCCAAATAACTTCCATCGTCATCGAACAGTTTTATATTCTGCATATGCTTGTATATCTGAGGTTATTAAAAAGACACGCATATGATGTGAGACACATGTTCTTGAACAAAAACATTACACCAGTTCCAAAATAGCTTCAGGAGCAGGAGGACTGTCATTCCACTGGACTTCTAGATAGCCTTTTCCTTCACTACCTGTTCCAAAAATCCAGCCATATTTATCTGTGGATGGAAGATCAAGATCAGCCTGTGGGCACTTCATCCGAACAAGACGGTGGTAATTAGACCACCGTCCAAAAATACAACCATATTTATCTGTGGATGGAAGATCAGGATCAGCCTGTGGGTGCTTCAACCAAACAAGACGGTGGTAATTAGCTCACATTACCTATAGGTGTAGTATATTACTACACGGCAGAAGGCGATGCGACTCCACAGATTCCTTTTTTACAGAATAATATATGGAATATAGCGCAATTCATTGAGGTCTGAGTATTTGTGCTTTCCATAATAGAGATGTCACTCTTACGACCTCAAGCTGTTTCTTTGTTTCCTCTGATATATCAGCTTCAGTATCAAGCGCTTTAAGAGCATTTCGAAATTCAGTGTTCTGAATCACCATTTCCCCTTGCTGCAGAAGCACTTATGGTATCGCGCCCGACAGTGAATGCATTTTATGTAATGCGTTACATACCGCTTTACCTAGAAGTCCATGCATCTCACTCAAGTTGTAGTACGTTACTGTCATTGGATCCACATTTTACAAATATAACCCTTTCTAGTTTTTCAAGTTGTTTTCCAAAGAAAACAGTGTGATAACTGCCACATCAGTATCTATAGATATAATACTAATATTTCTAAATCCAGACACTAAAGCATGTTGTGCACGAAATAAAAGTCTCGTATAACTTCTTTTTGTAAGCAGGTCAATTTAGTGGATTTTTCAACTAGTTATTGCGTGAATTTATACCATTTTTCTCTGTAGATAACGTACATCATTCGTGTATTCAACTATTTCAGATAATGTTCATTTTGCCATTCTTGAGAAATGAAATGTAAGTTCTTTCTTGTTCTCCGCATCAGATAGAAACTGCTTCCATTTTCGTACTGGGTGTCCAGGAGTATACAACTTTTATAGCATTACTAACAGTTCATATTTTTCGTTCATTTCTTTTTATTGACAACTACCTGTATGTATCAAATACAACATCTATTCTTTGAGAGGATGTAAAATCTTGCATTATTTTCGAAAACAGATTCTTTGCTAGTTGTCCAGATGATTATAGCTCCTGTGGTAGCTTTGAACAAGCCCATTCCGTCAATGATATTAACAACACCATCATTTGCATTCTTTCAGCAGTCGCAATTTTGTCATAACATCCACCAGTTTGATTTTTCAGTTTTTCGAATTAAGCCATCAAGTGTTGCTAAGGACTATGAAGCAGGCCCTAGGTGGCAGGACAATACAGTTCTCATATCGAAATTTCTTCGTTCTGCAATGATTGTCATCTGAGCAAACAAATTTCTTCCTGCCTAGGCAACAAATTCTGATTTATTAAATTTTACACTCTGTTTCTTCTTAAAGTCAGAAAATATCTTTAGCTTCTTTATCTTTGGAGGTTTGAAAAACCCGTCTGGCTTTGAGTCTTCAGACAAACATTCTCTCTTGAAAGTTTTGTAAGCTTCTTCACCTATCTCATGAGCTTTTATCATGTCTTCGACAATTTCTAGATTTCTCATTGCTTCAGTTGATTCTATTACCAAGTCTATATTTATCCATTCATCGGTAATCATGTTCTGTGAATATGAGATATCACGTTCGTCTTTCTGGATCCTGCTGAAAGACATATCTGGATGTAGAACTAATTTTGGTTCTTTCACGATTTCATGTGAAGAAATGCTGCCCTGATATCAAAAATATCTCTCGACTGTGGCAGGTCTTCAACTGAACTTCCTTGTACTTTTCCTGCATGTTTTTACTAATTGTCTCTTCAATCGCCCAATTAATTTAATAGCAAGCAAAACCAAGGAAATCTGTCAATCACCCTGTTTATCGGCGACCATTTTCCAATATGGCGCCCATAATCTACCCTGGTTTTGAATGTATCATGGATAAATGACATGCTGTTTATGGTGAATTAAAAAATGTATGGTTTACCAAGTCCGCTGACATGAAACCTCTCGAACCCCTGACTCAACGACGGCGGCCATTTTCCAATATGGCGCCCATAAGCTACCCTGGTTTCGAAAGTATCATGGATAATGAGGTGCTGTTGTTGTGGTGAATCCAAAAATATATAGCTTACCAAGTCCGCTGACATGAAACCTCTTGAACCCCTGACTCAACGACGGCGGCCATTTTCCAATATGGCGCCCATAAGCTACCCTGGTTTCGAAAGTATCATGGATAAATGAGGTGCTGTTGTTGTGGTGAATCCAAAAATATATAGTTTACCAAGTCCGCTGACATGAAACCACACAAGCCCCTGGCTCAACGACTATATATTGAAATAGGAACTTTCATCATTAATTTGCCAACATTAATTTTGAAATTGGTTTGTTATTTCCTAATATTCCACAGAAACGTAATTTAGAAAGCTTTTAAAGGCCTTTTTAGAGCATTTGTTGTTCCTGTGAACCCCAGGTGATAGAATCATCGGCATAAAATATAGCCTGCGTACGAGCAGAGACTGTTACCATTGATTCGCAACTATTACTTTTATATTTGGTTTATATTCCCTGAAATTGAGTAGAAATCGTAATTTAGGACTTTTTTAGAATACTTTTCGCACCCCCCCCCCCTTCACTTCACCCCGTTTTAATTCGAATTTATTTTCGACAGTCCTTCGAGGGCATATATATTTTATAACTAACTACCATACCATATTTAAAGTTTCTAGCCTTTTCAGTATCACAGAAATCGCAATTTAGAAAGTTTTTAGCTACTGCAACCCTTAGTGGCACAGACATAAAATATAGCTTATGTTTGAGCAGGTTCTATCACCAACAATTTGCCATCATTATTTTTTTAATCGGTTTGGTAATTGATAAGATTACATAAAAATTGTAATTTATAACACTTTTCACTCACTTCATATTTTAAATTTGAAATTTTCTTTCGACAGTTCTTAGAAAGCAGTTACATGTTGTAAGTAAATGCCATGCCATACTTCAAAGTGTTAGACCCTTCAGTTATGCAAAAAACGCAAATTAGAACATGTTTTGCTTTTTCAACCCTCAGATGGTAGTGACAGCAACATAAAATATAACCTATGTTATCGCAGGACTGTGACCATTGATTTGCAACCATTACTTTTGAAATAGCTTTGGAATTTCCTGAGATTGAGTAGAAATCGCAATTTAGAACGTTTTTAGAACGCTTTTCGCGCATTTTCACCCCTTTTTAAATTTCCATTTTTTTTAAACTATTCTTAAAGATCATTTATATGTAATAAATATGTTCCTTGCCTAATTTTAAGTTGCTAGCCCCTACCGATCACAAAAATCGAAATTTGGAACGCTTTTTTGCTCCTGCAACGTCTAGGTGATAGTGATACCGACTTAAAATAGCCATTATTTTTTTTAATCGGTTTGGTATTTCCTGAGATTGTGTAGAAATCACCATTTAGAACGTTTTTTAGAACGCTTTTCGCGCATTTTCACCCCTTTTAAATTTCGAATTGTTTAAGAACTGTTCTTAGAAATCCTTTATATCTAATAAGTAGCTGATACTTAAAATTTCATATTTCTAGGCCCTTCAGTAACACATAAATCGCATTTTTAGAACGTTTTTTGCTCCTACACCCCCTTTGGGATAGTGGCACCGACATAAAACATAGCCTATCTTGGAGCAAACGTTGTCACTATCATTTTGACGCCAATATTTTTAAAATCGGTTTGGTATTTCCTGAGATTATGTAGAAACTACCATTGAGAACGTTTCTTAGAACGCTTTTTGTGCATTTTCACCCCTTTTAAATTTCGAATTGTTTAAGAACTGTTCTTATACATCATTTATATCTTATAAGTAACTTATATTCCAAATTTCATATTTCTAGGTCCTTTAGAAACGCAAAAATCGCATTTTTTGAACGTGTTTTGCTCTTGCACCCCCTTTGGGGTAGTGGCACTGATATAAAATATAGCCTATGTTCTAAATTGGACTAACACTATCATTTTGATACCAATACTTTTTAAATCGGTTTCGTATTTCCTGAGATTATGTAGAAACTACCATTTAGAACGTTTCTTAGAACGCTTTTTGTGCATTTTCACCCCTTTTAAATTTCGAATTGTTTAAGAACTGTTCTTAGACATCATTTATATCTTATAAGTAACTAATATTCCAAATTTCATATTTCTAGGCCCTTCAATAACGCAAAAATCGCATTTTTATAACGTTTTTTGCTCCTGCACCCCCTTTGGGGTAGTGGCACCGACTTAAGATATAGCCTATGTTCTAAGTTGGACTAACACCATCATTTTGATACCATTAGTTTTGGAATAGGTTCGGTAGTTCCTGAGCTTACCTCCGACAAATAAACAATTTTTTCCTCTTTATAATAGGAGTATAGATAAGGATAACATCTTTTGTATTTGTGACCTATAACCTTTTTAACAATTTTTTTAACCCCTATTATAGTTCCATAAAAATGGTCAGATTCACTAGCTTTTATTTCTATCAGCTTCTTAGGTCCTCTATCTACTACATCAAAGACAAAAAAAAACCTCAGACTTTAGCTACCAGCAATTTGGAATTATAATCGCCTTCTTGGGGCCCTTGGTGCATTTTTTCTAAAAACGACCAGATTCTCTTGCAATTTTCTTTAATTTAGTTCTTTGGTCTCCCGTTTACTTTATCCTCTTCGGTCCCTGGGTCCCCAAACAGGGACCACTGTTCTTTTCCTTATAAAAACTAAAATGTCCGATTTTTTTTTTTTACATTTTCACATCACTCCTTAATAGCTGAATGTTTTTTACGTTTAAAGCAATCGAATAAATGGTATCATCTAAGCTTATTCCCACATAAAATAAATGTTATTTTCATCTGAGTTTGCAAAATGCCTAAAAATGCCCAAACGACAGTATGAACAAGAAAGTGAGAAATTTTCATAAGTATTTAACTTAAATCTTTTTCAATAAATAATGTTGAAGATTCGTAGATTATTTACTTGTGTAAAGCTCTTAAATTTGTGATTATTTTAAATTAGGTTAATGGTTATTAAATTGATGTTTTAAGGGAGTTTTTAGTTTTAGATCCATGGTTTTGAATCTAAATTACTAAGCGCCTAAAGGATCAATTTCAGAAAAGATTTTTTTTCTGTCATTTACGATGACATTTTGTTTGTAAAAAACCAATGAATAAGCATTTGTATTATTGTTTTAGCTTCGGAACTGAAGAGGTTATAAACTAGTAAAAATTTCCTCATAAGTACAGCTACGATTTTTTTTCTAAAATTAATCTTCTCTTTCGGCATCAATTTACGTTTACTCACTACAACCGTGAATTAAAAATCGCATTACTGTTAAAGGTAAGGGGCTAGCTTTGGATTGGGAAGATTTTATTGGTGAATTAAACATCGCGTTAATGTTAAACGTAATTTGTTAAATTTACAGGGGTGGAGCACCTTCCACCGCTTGGGTGCGTGAACTTTCTTCGGTTTCTGGGGTTTCGATTACAACGGAAATTTTTTAATTGAACTAAGATTACGATTCAACTATTTTGTGCTTTATGAAAATTTATCTTAGACTTCTGTTACCACCATTTTCGAGCATTTACGGCACATTCTTTTATCGGTTTCTATGGGCTGGATTTCAATGGAAATAGGTTCATTCTTCTTAGCTTACTATAGTTTTACAGATTTTAGTTCCACCTTCCACTGCCAAGGGCCACTTTTCATCTCCGGGTCTAAGGGCCCGATTAAAATGAGGTATGATTCATTCAACTTGTTCTTAAATTGACTCCGTCGCATGTGGAGCACTCCCGGTATATGCTGACTTAAGCAATGGGAAGCAGGTTACAGATTCTTTCAGAAAGAAGGTTGTTGGGAACACACAAGACTTTGTCAAAGGCCCAGGAAACTAAGTTCATTTGAAACATTTATGCTGCCGAAGGCAGTTGGGCCCTCCAAAACTAGGTTCATTTGAAATATTTTCCGAAGTTATAAGATCATACAAATTTAGATTTGTTTAAGATTATTATAACGGCACCGGGCAACGACGGGCTCGTCAGCTAGTATATAAATAAATCCAAACATTCCCAAACTAAAAAAGAGGGTGTGAGAGGTTACTTGTTAATGGGAAATTTCTTGAAAAATATTTTTTTTTATTAATTGGAAACAAATAAAATAATTGTAAATTAAAAAACAAATAACGGGAAGTTCACAGTGATTGTATGCTATTTAGATCCAGTGTCGCTCCTGTCATTATATTTTAAACATATCTTGTTTTATTTATCTTTATTATACAAACTATGAACAGTTATTGTTATTACTAAGTGCTCATTGTCATATTTTCTTCTGAAGGTATAATTGGAGATTTGAAGATATAATCTGAAGATCCTTGACATACTGGTCTACAGTTCGGTATACACCCAGTATTTGGCTGATTTCTCACCAAACGCGAATTAAAAACTTTTTTTTTCTTATTTAGGTGCATATGTGAGGAAGCCAAAAGAAAGCCACAGAATTTTAATAAACTTTTACATACTCCAGGGAAACAAAATATCTTTAAAACATAATTAATCTAAAATAAATTAATTTTACAAAACTTAAAATGAATTATGGAAGATAATCTCCCAAAATTTTATTTACATATTTCTTATAGTGTGTTTTGTTTTAATAAAAAAAAATAATTTTCCCCTGTCTTTAAAATTTAACTCTTTTTGATTATGGTTTTTAATTTAAATATATATATATATATATATAACCATTAATTAAACAATATATATATATATAATAATTTCGAAATATATAGCTTATTAGAAAATTAACCCTTTCGGATCTAGCGGTCACATATGTGTTTCTTACTTTTAAAATGCTTTTAACTCTAAATATGAAATTATCATATAAAGCTGCAAGACCTAATGGTCACATATGTGTGCATTTGATAAAATGTACAATTTTCAACTAATAAAATAAATAAAATAAATTAATATGTATTTTACTGCTCAAAACTGCTGTCTGACAAAAATTTTAATTTTTTTGGACTTTCATCAGACTAATAATTACATTGGATATTGGATAATATTAATCCAATTTAATTTTCATTTTATTTTATGTTTTTACTGCTTTTCATTATGAATGATGTCTGGTGACATTGTTTACCAAGTTATTGTTTTTAAGTTTTGTGAAAATATTTTAGATCATGCATGATTTTGATAATGTCGCCGTTTGTGCGATGAAACGTTCGTCAATCTAAATAAAGATATTTTATCATTTTTTATAGCATTGTTTAGCTTAATCTGTTTATACGTGATTATTATACATATTGTTAGTACTAGGAAGTTTGTATAT
This sequence comes from Maratus speciosus, assembly GCA_963932465.1. Taxonomy (NCBI): domain Eukaryota; kingdom Metazoa; phylum Arthropoda; class Arachnida; order Araneae; family Salticidae; genus Maratus; species Maratus speciosus. Next base: position 514,207,844 of record OZ010786.1, on the reverse strand, counting down.
TTTTGTGTGTATATGTTTTTGTGTGTATAAATGTATATTTTTAACTTGTAACATCTTTCATTATTTTAGTCGCCTTTTAAGTAAGACAATGATTTTTTTAAAGTTCACATTGCATATTTTACTAAGAAAAATATCGAATATAAAAATCTGAAAATTTGTAGCTTTATTGAGAAATATTTAATAAACAAGCTGAAGCATACAGTTTTGAAATCGATGAATTATTTTAAGGGTAATTAAGTGTTACAGGCGATCAAAATAGTTCCGTTAAAAAAGTTTTAAATTGAACAAAAATAATGAATATCTGTTAAGACATCATTTACAGTGATATGCTTAATAATCATGTGGTGTTCAGTGTGCTATTAATTTCTTATCTATTTTTTTAGCCTTTTTAGGTGCGTTCGTAATTATATAAATACGGGACACCTATAGTCGTCGTTCAGTCCGTCTGTCTGTCCGTCCGCATATAACAGAGCAAAAACTACCCAACCGAATGATCTGAAATTTTAAATATATAATTGTTGTAAAATTTTGTCGAGCAATTTTAAATTTTATGAAAATCGGATGTATAATTTAATGACAGGGACAGTCAAATGTTTTCCGTTACATTACGGCCAATGGGGAAAATTATTGCAAGTGCATATTAATGATGTTACAGCCTTCCGATTGGTCAGAAATTTTAAATACATAATTGCTGCAAAATTTTGTAGAGTCATTTCAAATTTTATGAAAATCGGATGTATAGTTTAATTACAGGGACAGTCAAAAGTTTTGCGTTACATGACGACCAATGGGAGAAAATTTTTGCAAGTGCATTTTAATGATGTTACAGACTATGCACTTATGAAGTGCAAAAAAATATACATTCAGTACAATATGGGGTGCAAAAAATATTTATAAAATTAGTTATAGTACGAACGCACCTCATTTGCCACGTTTGACGAGCAATTTCAAACTTCTTATTTTTTTTTTAATTGGTTATTCAAGCTATCATTATTTCAATGGAGATTTATTTCGTATTTAGAAAACATTAAATCTTTCATTTTTTGTAAAACAGAGCAAAGAATAAAATTTTATTTCTAAAAATATATATATATTTACAGGAGACTGTGTTAAAAAGCAGAAAGAAAACTTAAGTGATCACGTGCTAAAGCAAATATGTTTACACGTGAATATTTAACCCATTTGTGCCTGAATTTTTGTTTTCTCAAATTTTTTGGTAAAATCACTTTAAAATGTTGCAAAATGAACAGGAAAATACTAAAAAAAATTAAGCTTTTTTTTTTTTTTTGTATTTATTTGATAAAATGTAAAAGAACTAAATATGAGTATTTCTAGTAGAATAATATGCATAATTAAATATTTTGAAAATATTTATATTTAAAATGTTTTTAAATTGTATATTATGCACTATAATTAGTATTTTAATGAACTACAAAAAATATATATATATTTCTTTGCAGAGATTAAAAACGTTATAACTATTATTAATAATAAAATAAGAATAATCGTACTGCAGACATAATAACAATTTATTTCATAAATATCTTCGAAAGGGGATTGCATAAATAACTGTCTCCTAAATTTCTAATAAAAATATGTGCCCATTTGTGCCTAGAACCCTATATTTTGTACATTACAAAAATGCATAAAAAGTAGGCTTGGTCATTTAATTTCGCAGTTTAAAAAAATGCGTATTTCAAAAAAGTCCACAAGCTAAGATTATAACTTGCGATTTTGGGTCCATGATAGAAAAAATACAAATAAACTTACTTTTTACATTTCGCCCTCTTGAAAAATTAAAAATCAATAAACACCGAAAAAAGCCTTAATTTAAGCAAATAAATATCCACCTTGTGCTGTCATCTCTCTGTTATAGATAAAGACATTTATAAATAACGATTTCATGCAATTTTCATGTTATAAAGAAGAAGAAAATTAAGAAACAAATGCATTAAAATTTGAAACGTCCCAAAAATGGGACGCTAGGCATAAATGGGTTAAAAAGAACACCTGAAAATAATTAAACTATTACACTCGAAATACATTTAATGATGAAAATTGCATAAAATATTAAAAAGATACATTTAAAATGTTTTCTAATGGGCAATATTCATGTGACGTCACAGTGGGTATCACATGGCGTAAAAGAAGCGCGTGTCTATCGAATTTATTTATATATTCCACCAATTGAAGCAGCATTAATACAGGTAATTGCATGCGTACAATACTTTAGATTTATTTTGTATTAATTACTATCCGCTTAATATACATTAGAAAATCCGTCTATGTTTATTAATTACAATAAACTATTTACATTTTAAAATAATATAAAAAATGCATGCAAACTGCTTTAAAATAGAAAAAAGAATTCAGGTATATGCTATACCCGTTCTTCAAATATCTAAAACTCGATCTAAACATAAAATATAAAGGTAAAATTTCAAAATACATGGCTTTTTAATATCGCGGTTGTAAATGTTATTTCCAAGCCGACGAAATTTTATAATCTCGAACCGAAAGAAAGAAAATTGTCGACAACGTTATAAGAGTCCGAGAGGCATTTTTAACTATTTTATACCAGCTAATTTTCAAATGTATATTTGAACTTACTTATCAATCTCACACCCATGAGCTGACGATAGCAGTGGATAAAGAAATGACAACCGAATAAAACATTCAAGCTGAAAATCTTGACAACCCGATTACAGACGGTTATTGTCATTCGTGATAATATAGTTCAATCTTGAGTAAGCGGATATTTTTTTTCTTTTTTTTAACAGGGTACATTACCATGTTTTTGGAGGCTAAAAATTCTGAACGGGGGTTGTCGGGCGTAGCTCGCAGAGGACAGATCCCCCTAGTATAAAAAAAATCATACGTAAAGAATACGTGTAAACACTGTATAAGAAAAATGAGAAAATAATTAAGTAAAACTAAGATATAGGGTTTATCTGAAAATATTTTTTAAACTGCATCTCTCAAGTACGTTTTGCTTTGTTACACTTAATGTTTCTTTTCTTTCAAACTAGCTATTAACTTTTAAATATAAAATATTTAAGATCTAAATTTTCGATTATAAATGTATTTTGTACCGTTAGAGATTGTGCGCTATATTATACATGCCACTATATTACAAAAAAAAAAAGTGCAATATTGTAACAGTGCATAAAAATGCTCTTAGTGGTTTTTATTGATTTTCTTTTTCAAAAGTATTATGTTAAAGTTATTTGTGCGTAAACTTTAATAGATATTCTTACGATCTGATGAGTTTCCAACACATATACGCATGTATTCTCACAAATAAATAAATAAATAAATAATCCATAACCATAAAAATTGCACAGCTACATCGTATAATATATTTTGATATTTCCAGTGCTTTTATTTTTAACTTTTATTTCTAGAATTTTTAAAATTTATTTATGCATAAAACTTTAAGAAATAGTCTTTTGCATAATGAGTTTCAAAACATATCCACATATAATCTTAGGGGAAAAAATGAAATTATAAACCATAAAAATGTTACAGCTTCACTGCATGTAATATACTTTCATATTTCTTAACTTCTTTTTACAAATTTATTTCTGAAAGCCTCTTTTAAGACAAACTATGACGGAAAGAGCTCATTCAAGGCACTCATGCGTGTGAAACTATCGCGCCTCACCTACTATCAACAAAGAAAAAGTGAAATAAATACTTTGTAATGTGTACACTTCATAGCAAAAGAGCGTAAGTAAGAAAAACTACATTTTTTACAATGTTCCTTTCATCTTTCGTTCCCGCTATTGTGCGAATGCTACCAAGGATGCAACAACGTCTATTAAGCATGTCATTAACAAAAATCATTAACAACTTTTAATGCATAGCACAATTTATTACGAAAAAAAGAAGAAGATCGTGAAAAGGGAAAATGGTTTTTTGATATACATAAAAGAGAAATATAATCACTTTTTCCTTTAATTATTTAGATGGATTGCATGCGTTACACCTTAATACTTAGTTCAAGAATGCGAAAACATGTTCATTTGCCTTACATTTTTTCCTAATCTTTGATAGTCATAAAAATGTTTTTTGTTTGTTTTTTTCCTTTTCAGAGGTAAATTTTATCTCTTCATTGAACATTTTCTTTCTTTATATTATTATTAAATTTGAAAGAAAACGAGCTTCGATCAAAAAATTTTGTGAGGATGTTCTACTTTTTTTATTTATTTATTTGTATAAGTAAAAACAAGTATTATAATTTTATCATTATGTATGGCTTTTAATCGTCAGAGAAAAGTCGTCTGATTTACAATTAAAGCGAGAAAAATACCATAAATATGCGGATTGTCATGTTCTGCAGGAGAAAATATTACTGATCGTTAAATTATCTCTTTGAATGCCACATCTTATTTTTCATTTTAATCGTCATCTTTATTTTCTCTTTAATCGTCGGATATTTTTTTAATTTTTATATCTCACATATTTCTAAATTTCTGACAAAAATAATCTTTTTTCCGCATTATTTAACACTCATAGGCGTTATGGAGACTTTTATTTTTATTTATTTATTTATTTTGCACTTACGTTACAAATAGAAAATGCAAATATAGTAATATCATAAGAAAAGGGATTTTGATTTTATGAAAATAAATTTTGATTAAGCAAATTCTGAGAATATCTATTTGAAACAGGTATGTATTTTCTGAAAAGATTGGCATCGGATGATTTTCGAATACTAAAGCGTTACACCTTAATACTTAGTTCAAAAATGCGAAAACATGCCCGTTTGCCTTACATTTTTTCCTGTTCTTTTATAGTCATAAAAATGTTCTCTTTTTGTTTATTTTTTTTTCTTTTCAGAGATAAATTTTATCTCTTCATTGAACATTTTCTTTATATTATTATTAAATTTAAAAGAAAACGAGCTTCGGTTAAAAATTTTGGGGAGGATGTTGTACTTATTTTTTTTTATTTATTTGTATAAATAAAGACAAGTATTAGAATCTCTTTATGTATGGCTTTTAATCGTCAGAGAAAAGTCGTGTGATTTGCAAGAAAAGCAAGAAAAATACCATAAATATGGAGATTGTCATGCAGTGAAGGAGAAACTATTTCTGATTGTTAAATTATCTCTTTGAATGCCGCATCTTTTTTTCTCTTTAATTGCCGGATATATATATTTTTTTAATCTCACATATTTCTAAATTTCTGACAAAAATAATATTTTTTTCGTATTATTTACTCATGATGCAACAGTCATAGACGTTATGAAGAGTTCATTATTATTTATTTATTTTGACTTGTGTTACAAATGGAAAATGCGAATTTATTAATATCATAAGAAAAATGATTTTGATTTTATAAAAATATTTTTTGATTAAGCGAATTCTGAGAATATCTCTCTGAAATAAGTATGTATTTTCTGAAAAGATTTGCATCTGATGATCTTCGGATACTAAAGCGTTACACATTAATACTTAGTTCAAAAATGCGAAAACATGTTCATTAACCTTACATTATTTCCTGAACTTTGATAGACATAAAAATATTTACTTTTTCTTTTCAGAGATAAATTTTATCTCTTCATTGAGCATTTTCTTTATATTATTATTAAATTTAAAAGAAAACGAGCGTCGATTAAAAATTTGAGGAGGATGTTATACTTATTTATTAATTTGTTTTATTTATTGGTATAAGTAAAAGCATGTATTAAAATCTTAACATCGGCTTTTAATCGTAAGAGAAAAGTCTAGTGATTTACAATAAAAGCAAGAAAAATAACCTAAATATGTAAGATGCCATGTTGTGCAGAAGAATATTACTGATAGCTAAATTATCTCTTTGAGTGCCAAATCTTATTTCTATTTTTAATCTTCGATATTTTTTTTTTTTTTTTTTTTTTTTTTTTTTATATCGCACTTATTTCTAAATTTATCATAAATAACCTTTTTTCGGCATTATTTACTCATGGTGCTACACTCGTGTAAGTTATGTACACTTTATTTTTTTTATATATCTTTTTTGCACTTAGTTACTAATGGAAGATGTGGATTTAATAATTTAAAGAGAAAAGGGATTTTGATATTATAAAAATAATTTTTGATTGAACAAACTCTGGGGGATATCTCTATGAAATGTATGTATTTTCTGAACAGATTTTTATTCGATGATCTTTAAATGCTAAAGACAATAGCACTACTTATAAATTAACCTCAATTTAGATTCAATTATAAGTGTGGATGTTACTTTTAAAAAGTTTTATTTCGAAACTTTTCGCAATTTGATAAAAGTAAAATTTCTCAAATACTATATTTAAACACATAAACATATTAAATAAATAATAAGTAAAAAATTTTAAAAATATATGTTCAGTGATTTTGTATACTTACTATTTCCAAATACAAGACGTTTTCAAGCTGCGGTTTTTCATATTTATGAATTATTTGCCACTAACATAGAAATTTCAAAACATGTGAATGTTCCAAATGTTCTGAAATTCACTATTAAACGGAAACTTTCTTTTACTTTTATAAGCAAAAATATACCAAGGTTCGATCAAACGTCGCAGTAAAAATTACTGCAGCAGAGATTCCAGGCAAAATCCCTACAAAAACGAGACACTTAGATAAACAGGTATTTATCATAAAATTATCAGTTTAAGGGATATGACCGTTTAGCTTGAAAAAGTGGTATTTACCGTAAAAGTATTGAAGCAATTCATGGTAAAAGACAGTGAATTTACAATTTTTGTTACAGTAAGCATTGTGTAAATTTAAGTTTTGGGCCTTTATTTTTTTCCTTAAGCCTTTCATTTTTTTACTTAATAGTGAAAAGAAAAAAAAACATACTAGAGACTATATACGTATTGTACTAGCATTTTTTTATTATTAACACTATTCTTTTCTAAATGTTACTTGAAATATTTTTGTGCAAATTGTACACGATAGATTATAAAAGTTATAAAAAGGAATTTTGTGAAAATTTCAGAATTGTATTTGAGAACTATCCTTCGCATTTGAGTCTTCTTGGTGTTCTGTGAACGAGCAAGATTTGTATAAAAGTAAGTAATATTGTGCTTGTGTGTCTTGTCTTATAACGGAAAAACCAAACGGAGCGGCCCGAACCGGTGAAAAAAAATTGGCCCGATATAAAAATTTAGGAGGATCAAACTAAGCCAATAAAACGTGAACAGTTCCAAATGGGCGTTACTGAAACGAAGATAAGTATAAATATAATGCATGAGTTGATGCTACATAGGCAACATCGGTAAAGAAATATGACATGTTCAGCGTAGAGATCGACATTGGCAGTTGCATCCATATCTGAGCCAGGGCTTTATTATTTCAGTAAACTCGGTCCAGTCCAGGAAAAGGTTACATTTTCTTTCTACATACAGGTCCTACATGGCGGAACGGTACTGGTGCTATTGTGCATTCTATGGCTTGCGAACATATGGTAATCTAAAACATATAAAAATCAATAATATAATGTTAAATTTTCCCATAAATATGTACACTGTTAAAAATATTTACTGGCAGAGGCCGGCAGCAGAGATTCCAGTCATACCCCGTAAAAAAAAAAAAAATCCGTACCGTCATTTTATGTCAACGAGTACACACTAGCGGAGTAAAATATATCGGGTCGTACCGAATTTGATGGTTTTTGATTTTACTGTTGACTTAACAGACGGGCTAGAACTGCAAGAATATGTGGATTGCCCTTAATTTTCCAAGTATCTAAAAATGTCCCTGTAAAATTATGGGCAGAGGCCGGCAGCAGGGATTCCAGTCATATCCCTTAAAAAAAATTCAATGCCCATCATTTTGTACAGCCCGTAATTTTACGAGGAAAGATATAATGCACTTCAAAACACAATAAAACTTTAGTTACTGTTTCGTAGCAACTAGCACGTTAGATAATCATCATAGAATCGCTTTTTTGGCGGGTTAAAAAAAAAAAAAAAAAAAAAAAAAAAAAAAAAAAAAAAGGTTACGGTCACGGTTAACTGACATTATTTTTCGAAACACGACTAAAACGAAGGGTTACACACTAGCGGAGGAAAATGTATGGGGTCGTACCGTATTTTTTTAGGGGATCAGACTGTTTTTCATCAACTAAGGCTGTTACCCGTGAAAATTGAACAGCAAAGGCTCATAAATTTACAGGGTTTTTTTTTTTTTCTGACAGTGCTATGCAATATTCTTAATCTTAAAAATCTTAATTGTATGATAGGAAAAATCAGTATTTTCTGTGTAAATTGAGCCTGTTCTGATTTCGTTAATTTTTGTACGGACAAGGCCTGTTTTCACTAATTTTAAAACGATTCCATTCCGTTCAGACCTATAAGATGACCTTCATTGCAGCTGTCGCAGCTTCCTCAAAATTCAACACAATCTTCAAACAGGGTCATTTGAATACACCTTCGCAGGACACATTGCGCTCTCCCTGTACATGTGCTGTACAATATTTCTGCCGGGTATTTCTCCAAAATATGATATCAACGCCTTGTTCTGCAAACGCCATTTCTGCTTTGGATGAACGCGAACAACTTCACTGAACGATGTTCACTGATATGCATTGTCAGAAAAAGCTCTGAACAACAGGCGGATTGCTTCCTCAATACATCTCACTTCACATTTTCATATGCAACAGGTAAAATATTTTTTTTTTATCCTCTTATCCAGGTTAGAGATAGCAGTCTCCAAATTTTTTTTTATCCCAGTAGAAGATATAAGTTATAACAAACATAATATTAATCATTTAGATATAAAAAATGTTTTTTTAGCATGAATTTACTAAGAAAAATGTCCAATGTTTGCTTTAATTGCAGCGTTTAATAAAAAAACTTGTCGGATGTGGCAATACCAAAATTTTCTTCTATCCCATACATGTTAATACTTCCTGAAAAATGCAGCATAGCAGCACCAACGGTTAGGTGATTTGTACCAAAATCTAATCACTAACAACTTATGTCAACTTCTAACTGAATCCGAAGTTTGATGAAAATCCGTGCATAAGTTTTTGAGATAGAGCTATTCCAATAATCATGAATAATGCAGCATAACAGCGCCACCTGTTGGACGATTTACAGCAAAACCGAATTAGGATCAGTATATATCAGAGACTAACTGAATCTTTATTTTGATGAAAATTCATGAATAAGTTCTTGAAATACTGCTATTGCGGAAATCGTGAAAAATGCAGCATAGCAGCGCCTGAGTTATCTGTTGGGTTATCTACACCAAAAATTAAACAGCTCTAATTTATATCAGGGACTAACTGAAACTGAAGTTTGATAAAAATGCGAGCATTAGTTCTTGAGATCACCTATTGCAATAATCAGGAATAATGCAGCATAGCAGCGCCACCTGTTGGGCGATTTACCGCAAAAAGTAATCAGCACCAAATCATATAAAGCACTAACTGAATCTGACGTTTGATGAAAATACGAGCATTAGTTCTGAGGATACTGCAATTGTGGAAATCGTGAAAAACGCACGCTAGCAGCGCCACCTTTTGGGCGAGTTACACCAAAAAAGTAATCAGCACCAATTTATATTGAGGATTAACTGAATCTAAAGTTTTATTAAATTCCGTCCATTAGTTCTTGAGATAGAGCTTCCACAAAATTTGAGTCACACACAGACCGACAGACTCACAGACAAACATTTTGAAAGAACATGTTTTTCTGGGTCTCTGACCTCTAAAACCTTTTAAATCCGTTGAAAACCGGAATTCGAAAATTTTCACGAATGCAATACTTTCTTCTTGTAAAGATAGAAGAAAGTAAAAACGTATGTTCATGTCTCAAGTATTCGGATTACTTCTTAAACGTTAATATTTTTGCCACAATGCTAATCCGATCATACATTATAAGAATCACTTATAATTATGGATTTTTTTCTTAAGTTTTAAATTTTACTGGTTTAAAAGCAAGGAATTTAAAATCCATCGTATTGTATAGATTACAAGTGGTAATTTACTTACTAGTGCTTATTTGTGCCTATGCCAGAAATAAAAAATGTGCTTTTCATAAAGAATAAGAAGAAAAAAACCTCCAAGGAAATTCATCTGTCATTAAGTATGTTAAAAATTCTTTTTTTCGTAACGGATATAAAAAGTGAGAAAAGAAATCGGGAGAGTAGAGAAAAACTTACACACACACACATATATATATATATATATGAAAAAAGGCGAAATCCTCGAAAAAATAAAAAAAATACTTTTTTTTTTTCTTTTAAAAGATTTATTTTTAAATTTTGAACAACAAAAAATAGCCATTCTCTTTTCTGACTTGGTAGATAACTTTTTAAAAGTGTCCACTACATAAAAATATTTATTTTTTTTTTTTAAATATGCCTTCTGAAACGAAACGAAACGTAATACAAGAAAGCCAATTTTTTTTTTTTTTTTTTTTTTTTTTTTACATTTACTATTTTTTAAAAGACATAATGAATATTTCAAATGTGCGTGCGCACCGTAAACTTATTTTTTTATCTGTTAAATTTAAATGCATAATGAGAAACTTAAGCAAAATTTATAAAATAATGTTTATCCTATATTATAATACGAGCAAGTCTTGTGTCTATGTGTACAGATGGGTGACAAAATAACACGAACGCCTATGAGATCAATGGCTTAAGAATTGCAACTCTTCCATAAATATTCGAAGCATGAAGTTCTATTTGGACAGTTCTTGCTGAAATGTGATTCTGAAGATGATTATTTATCTCTGACATTACCTGGGATAATGATTGCATGTGCTTTCGGACCGCTATGCCGGTCAACTCTCCATATCCCTCTTAGAAAATTTTCTTTTCCGTCCACTGCTGTACTTCGTAGACAATTACAGTACTACATGTACACTACTGTACGCTGTCTTAACGGCTGACACAGTACTCCTTGCACGCCCCAAATAATTGGCTGTTTCCGTCACGGAGCAACCAGCGCACCGCATTCCAACAATCATTCCTTTTCGAACTCTGACAGGTCAAACATTATTGAGTTTTCCCGAGCGTATGGTAAGTACATGCAAAACCTATGACTGATGTTGAGCGACTGATACTCTACCTTACATAACCAGTAGGTGGCAGAATTGTGTGCAAAGTGACATGCGCGTTCTGCTTCTTTGAAATGGATAATTTCATGGGTATTCGTATTATTTTGTCACCCATCTGTATGTATGTGTATATGCAAATTTTATCTAAAAAATGGCTTTAACGATTGTGACTAAACTTTTGGCCCACCGTTTTGAGATACGGGATGGCCATTGGACTAGGTCACACATTCGAAAAAAAATCGATTAGTGAGTCATTTTGGTGTCACTACGGGTCAATGCATTTCAATGTGAATAAAGGTTCAAATAGTTATTAAGTTGTTAAACTGTTGACTGTAAACGAAGTTGTAAAGTTGGCAACATTACACCTAATTTGGTGATATTTGGCGACATTGGCGATATTTGGAGGGAAAATTGACATTTAATATTACCAATGCTAAAACACATGCTTGGTGCCAAATGAAAGAATGTCGTCAATTTTGCAATATTTTGCTAACATTTGACAAAAAAAAAAAAAAAAAAAAAACATTTATTATTCAAACACACGAAGCTCAAATTAGTGGAACCTGATTATAGAAGTTTCAATACTAATTTTTGTCAATACGGAACATGAATGAGAATTTCGCGAAATTAAACAGCTGTATCCAATCTGGTTTTATTTAAAGGACTCGTATTTGGCCGCCAAATTCGCGGATATCTTGAAGTGTCCGCCATTTTAAAACAACATGATGGGTCAAGCTAACCAATGAACTTGGTCGAGACCTTAGTAATTCCTGTGCACATACTCAGTCACATCGGAATCGGTTGATATATACGAATGCTGTGGCAGGCAAAAAATCAGATTTTACAAAATGTTACCCACATTAGAAATTCAAACTGATATATTTCAGCAAATTTTTAAGATAAAAACAAAACAAAAAATGTTCCGGGTCCTTGTATGTAGATCAAACACTTAAGAAATCGTTTCCAGTTTCTAATATTTTTGTACCTCATTTTAAATTTTTTAAAAATGTAATTTTAATGGCCGCCATTTTGAAACAAGATGGCGGATGAAGCTGGCAAATGAAATTGGTCGCGATATTGCTATATACTATGCACATGCCTTCCACATCCAAATCGGTTAAAAAATACGCGTGTTAGCGCGTGACAAAAATCTGATCGGTTCAAAATCTCAGCCATGCTTGAAATTCAAATTCTGCCATTTTTTTAAGATATAGACAAAACAAAAAATGCTCCGAAATCTTCTTATCAAGTTCAAATACATAAGAGAAAACCTTTTTATATTTCTAGTTTTTTGTAACTTTAAAGTTTTAATTTTCTTTTAAAAATTTAAATGGCCGCAATTTTGAAACAAGATTCTGGATGGTGTTGGCCAACGAACTCGGTCGAGACATTGGTATGTACTATCTACAAACCAAGTTACAGCCAAATTAGTTCATAAATACGACTGTTATCGCGTGACAAAAATAAGCTCGTTTCAAAATGTCAGTCACACTAGAAATTCAATGTGCTATAACTCATATATTTTAATTGTGATATATTTTAAGATATAGTCGAAAAAAAAAAATGTTCCGGAATCTTTGTATCAAAGTCAAACACATGAGAAAAAAATGTTTTTCCATTTCTAAATTTTTTTGTACCTCATTTTAATTTTATTTTTAAATGGCTGCCATTTTAAAACAAGATGTATCCATTTTTTTGTGCAGTGCTGTATTTAATTTAAAGATTTGTATATTAATCTATACATAGTATGATAAAACTTAGTATAGTGAAAAGATGCATTACAGATTGAAAATTCACCTTCAACAATTTCTATCACTATATTGAAATGTACTTGAATTATTTTGTACAGCTCTGTATATTACCAAAGTTTTATTCAGGCTAAAACATTGTTAAAACTACTGAAATCACACTTCCACACATTATTATCCCTGGGCGGCAGGGCTCGTACTCTTAAGGGATTTTTTCCGCCCAAATATCACTATTTGTTTACAGAAAAATAAATCTAGGTCAAACGAACGAAATTTTGCCTCATTTAAGAAGAGATTTTTCCATAAGAAAATACTGGTACCGAAGAATTTCCTTGTCGTGAAATTTCAGGACAAGTACGACCCCTTCTGGGCGGTCATGTATTTAGTTCTTTGCGTGGCCCTGTATACGATTTTATTTATATTATACGAACATATCTTAGTATACTAAATATAGTACAGCTTGAAAGAGCATACATAACTCAATTAAAAGCTTCTTTTAAGCCATTCACGCTGATACTCGGCAAAGCTTACAAAGTCTTTTGTGTAGTCTTGTATATGATCTATATCAGTTATACACACCGCATACTAATCAAAGATTTAATTAAACTTAAAAACGCATGTCATAGTCATAAACGAAATGACATTTCAGGCAATTATCATTAATAAAATGATACAATACTGTATAAACCTCAGTAATGTATACCAATTTCATTATAGTATATATTTTTTCCTTCTCTTTTACATAAAAAAAATAACCAAACAGCAAATAATCCTTGGCCGAACTTCCGCCGAAAGTCCTAACTCGACTATATTTCATCCTGGCGATCTCATTTTCCGAGGTCGGCAGATATGCCTTCTTGTCCGCAAGGCTGATCACCTGTCGAGCATCCCCTCCCGACTACAATTGAATCGGTTATGAAGCCTTTGCGTATTAGTTTTCGATAATTTGGTCACTTGGTAATCTTTTACCGAGTACTTTGCAATATCATATGATCTTTTGCCGATTAGCTAATCATATCGAATAGAAGAATTTGTACGATGCAAAAATAGCATTTAAAACGTAAAAAAATTCGTTTTAATTCAAAAAATAAATATTGTTAATTGGGAATATTTTCCACTATAAGATACAAAAATATTTCCATATCAAGGATGTAACTAATTGAAATGTAATAAATCTTGTTTTGTTTAAAGTCAAAATATTGCTGTTAAATAATTCTACAATTAAAATTACAATTAATTGTCCATTGTAAGGTACAAATAAAATTACATTTAATTTAAAAATTATATTCTTGCTTATAAGTAACTCACACTGTTGATATACAAATATTATTGCATCTTACAAAGAATAATTAATTGTAATTTTCATCCGGAGATCAGCAATATCTAGAATTTAAATTAAACAAAATGTCTTACCTTTTAATTAATTACGCCCTCGATATGAAAACATTTTTGTATTTTATAGTGGAAAATATTTCCGTCTAACAATATTTACTGTTTGAATTAAAACGAACTTTGATACATTTTAATTAGATAATTTTTTGCATGGTACAATGTAAAATATTCTCATTTAACATTCCGTCCTGGCTGTGAAATTTCTATCATTTAAAGCGTCTCATTAAATTTTTGTTATTTATGGAAAAAAAATTCCTTTTTTAATATCTAAATAATTATTTTAATAAAACAAAAACAGTTCTTTTTTTTTAAACTTTTAAAAGCTATAAAATGAAATTTATTATTATCTGGAGAAAAAAAAATAGGATCAAATTCTTTATAATTTATACAATAACATTATCTTAATTTTTTTCTAAATAAATTAATTTTTTAATCAGAAATTTATAATTCATAACTAAGAAAATACATTTAGAGCAAATATTTTGTTGTTGTTGTAAAAGTCCAAATTTCAGAAATTATCCTGATATAATCTAAATTTCAGATCTTAAAATTTTCAATAATGAATTTAATTTAAAAAAATATTCAGTCATTTTTTTAACTTTTAAAAAGGTATAAAATTAAATTTATCGCTATTTGGGGGGGAAAAAAAGATAATAAATTTATTTATAATTTATGCAATACATTATCTGAATTATTTTTAAATAAATTAATTTTTAAATCAGAAATTTCTAATTGTTTGTTGTTGTAATAGTCTAAATTTCAGATATTATCCTGATATAATCTAAATGTCAGATATTATAAATTTCAATTTATTCATCTAATAATTATTTTAATTTAAAAAAGAATATTCAGTCATCGATTTTTAACTTTTAAAATGTATAAAATTAAATTTATCACTATCTGGGGGGAAAAAGATGATCAACTTCTTTATACTTTATACAATAACATTATCGGAATTATTTCTGAATAAATTCATTTTTAACTCAGTAATTTCTAATTCATAATTAAGAAAATACATTTAGAAGAAATAGTTCGTTGTTGTAAATCTAAATTTCTGATATAATCTAAATTTTAGATCTTATAATTTTCAATTTATTTATCTAATAATAATTTTAATTAAAAAAAAATTTCAGATATTTTTTTAACTTTTAAAAGGTATAAAATTAAATTTATTACTTTAGAGAGAAAATAAAAGAAAAGATGATCAATTTCATTATAATATATATAATAACATTGCCTGAAGTATTTCTAAATAAATTACTTTCCGATTGCCGGCCGATTACATACATAACATTTTTTTCCCGACTAATTGACTTGTAATATTAATACAATTTCCTACCGACGTTTTCACACGACATTAGCTAGATAAATCGCTAGATTTTGTTCAGACGATATTATGTGAAGCTCTCTTTTCAACTACTGATCATTTCCCGACAATTCTGGTATTAGAAGAAATTAAGCCGATATCTCTTGCTATTGGGGAGAAAAATGTACGAATATAAATTTTATACTATTCATGATTTTAAATCCTTTTGAATTTAAAGTATAAGCCTTTTATCAATAACCATGACACATTTTATTCTTTTATACATGCAATTATACAAATAAATCATAAAAAAGCAATCACTTATAAAATACATATTAAAAGAAATAAAAGTTTTTGCTGTGGAATTATCTAGTGAGAGACTCGCTCGACGCGCTGTGATGGCTACCTTTCAAGATGTAATATTATGTTTCACTTTTTACCGAATTGTTTGATGCGACAAAGAACTTCTCAAAGTATACAAACCTGAATTCTGAGGCTGAATAATTTTTAACAAAGCTTTCGGGGGAAGAAAAATGTTAAAAGAAATACTACATCTTTTATGCATAGGTTGTATTTTTCAAATAAAGTATCACCATAATATTTTTTTCGCCGTTAAATAATTTCCACAGTATAAAAGGTTTTTTCTTTTTTTTCTTTTATGTTGGCAATGTGTTTTAAAAGTACAACTGAAATCACTTTTTTTTTTTTCTAAAAAAGTAGTAATAGCCCTTTTTCATATAAATTATCATTTTAAAAGTTTACAATTAAAAATAATCACATTAGGTTTTATTCTTTTAAAAAAAATTACTTAAAGAAAAAACCCTACTCCTACTCCACATACAAAAAAAAAAAAAAAAAAAAAAAAAAAAAAAAAATCTGTTACTACAACAAATTTATGTTAAGATATGAATTATGAAATATTCTTAACTTTAGTAATGAATTTTAAAAAAAATGGTAAAGCTATAATTTTTTTTAATGTTTATTAAATAAAAAAATTGCTAGCAGAACATAAAGTTCACTTTAAAAGAAAAATGATTTTTTTTTTAATAAAAAAAATAATATAAAAAAGTACCAATAAAAATCTTCGGCTATTCATGATTTGAAATCCTTTTGAATTTAAAATATAAATAATTTATCAGTAACCATGACACATTTTATTCATTTATACATGTAATTATTCAAGTAAATAATAATAAAAAAATAAAGCACTTCAATAAAATACCATACTAAAAGAAATAAATTTTCTTGCTTTGGAATTATCTAGTGTGAGACTCGCTCGACGCGCACTGGTGACTACCTTTCAAAATATAATATTATGTTTCACTTTTCACCGAATTGTTTGATGCGACAAAGGACTTCTCAAATTATACAAACCTGAATTCTGAGGCTGAAGCATGTTTAACAAAGTTTGCGGAAATTAAAGAAAACAAAATATTAAAAGAAATATTACATCTTTTATGCATACGTTATATTTTTCAAATAAAGTGACACTATAATATTTTTCCCCGTTAAATAATTTCGACGGAGTATAAAAGGTTTTTTCTTTTCTTTTTAAAGAAATGTTGGCAATGTGTTTTAAAAATGCGACTGAAATCAGAATTTTTTAACTTTAAAAAATAGTAATAACTTTTTTTTTACATAATTTATCATTTTAAAAGTTTACAATTAAAAATAATAACAATGGTTTTATTCTTTTAAAAAATAACTAAAGAAAAAATCCTACTCCAGTTACAAAAAAGGAAAATCTGTTATTACAATAAATTTATATTAAGATATGAATTTCGTAACGAAGTAAAAAAAAAAAAAAAATTAAAGCTGCAATTTTTTAAATGTAATTAACTAAAAAAATTGCTAGCAGAACATGAAGTTCAATTTAAAAGAAAAATGATTTTTTTATAACAAAAAAATAATATAAAAAAGTACAAAAAAAATATGCTATTCATGATTTTAAATTCTTTTGAATTTAAAATATAAATCTTTTATCAGTAAGCATAACACATTTTATTCATTTATGCATGTAATTATATAAATAAATAATAAAAAAATCAAGCACTTCAATAAAATACCATACTAAAAGAAATAAAATTCCTTGCTTTGGAATTATCTAGTGTGAGACACGCTCGACGCTGTGACGTTTTATCTGAGGACTCAGAGACCAGATGCCCCTAACGAAATAAACATCTTTAAATTGGACCCTCCAGATGCCTGCTATAACTTTGCCTGTCAGTTTCACCAAAAAACCAGATGGTACATGTAAACAGTTTTAATCATGTAAATATCTGGAGAAAAAGTGCTGCGTAGAAATGTTATAAACTGAACTTGTTGACTAAGATGAGTCAAGACCACGTGGGGTATTTCGGAGATGAACTGAGGTCAGAAAAACAAGGACCCGTGGAGGGGGAGTATCTGCTATGACACGACCCCAGACGGTCGAGTTCTCGGTCCTGCCGAAAGGAGCGTCTCGCTCCGGAAAAGATTAACTTTTTGCCGTGTAAATATTACGTGTGCTTGTTATGTGTGTGTCCCGTATTGTCTAATAAAAACTCTGAAAAAAGAAACGAACGCCAAGTTCTTTTAATTTCTAGTTAAGAGCCTTTCTTAAGTGAGTTCTTATACGACGGTACAACGCGCAATGATGACTAGCTTTCAAAATATCATACTATTGTGTTTCGCTGAACAACAGGCTGAACTTGCTGAAACAGCAGGCATATTACATTTCGTGACTGTTTGTACCTGATATAGAAACTAACCTGCTACATGTAAGCAGGGCCACGAAAAACGGATGTCAAGTGAAATTCGAAAAAGATACATGCGACATTATACATAGCGGGGAATTAATTCTGCAATGTAGATTAGAGAACAATCTATATGAAGTGAGAGTAAATAATGATAATCGATTGTAAAGAAAGCACGTCAACAGTATGCACAATTGTACAAATACAAAATGCATTGAATCGTGGCACAGACGGTTAGGCCACAGAAGTTATGAAACAATTAAAACCATTGTCCAAAAATAACAAGTAAACGGAATTACCGTAAACAATTGTAAACCCAACAAAGAATGTGAGGTATACATAAAGCTCAAAACCAACTACGCCCCATTTCCCAAATCGGGCGCACATAGAGCCAAAAAAGGATAGAATTAATACACAGTGACGTTTGCGGCCCGATAAATGCACCCACCGTAGGGGGAAAGCGGTACTTCATAACTTTCATTGATGACTATTCCAAATTTTGTGTAATCAATTTAACGTCAAAAAAGAACGAAGCATGTGAAAAATTAATATATCTCAACCACAAAAATAAGTTTGGAAAATTTCCAACCGCCATCAGATCCGACAACGGCGGGGGATACGTCAATGATGAATTAGAAAATTATCTTAAACGTAACGGAATCGAACGCCAGCTCACCGTACCGCACTGTCCAAGTCAAAATGAGGTTGCCGAGAGAAAAAAAAACAGGAAACTGTTCGACATGATCAGAAGCATGTTCAGCGAGAGCTTTGTTGCTGATAACGAGAGCATATCGCAATACGTCAACAAACGCCCTGCAGGTCCTCACAGGTCTCCCCCCACTGGATTTGCAGTTGGAGGCGGAGGCAGAGTATTCGGGGACGATTGGTCTCGGCAAGTCAACAGAAAAGGCTTTTGCTCCACTATACTATCCAAAATGCTCAAAATACAGAACATCACCACTAACAAGTGAAATACAAATTTGTGAAATAAACGACTATGTAGGCAAAATTACAATATACACGGACGGTTCCAAAATGTCCGAAGGTACAGCCTCGACATTTTGTGTGTACGAAAAAAACGAGCAAATCTATACTTGGAGAACGAAACTGTCCCAGGATAACTCCGTCTTCCAGTCAGAACTCTTCGCGATCCCTTCAGCATTAGAGTGGATAGAGTCGGACAAACATTCTCAATATTTAATCATAACGGATAGCCTATCAAATTTAAAAGCATTAAACAATTTTGACAATACAAACTATTTAATACTAAAAATTCTTCAACAATTACAAACAACAGTAAAAGACATATACTTCAATTGGACAACAGGACATTCAGGTGTTGAGGGCAATGAGGCAGCTGATCAACTGGCAAAATCGGCAGTAACGGATGAAACACTAATACATACATTTTTACCATATCCAGCTTCTTCACTAAAATCACAGACAAAGCAGAATCTGTTAAAAAATTGGCAAAAACGCTGGACGGATTCAGACACAGGCCGATATACGAAGGAATTCTTGCCATTGGTTGACCACAAGTATTTCGTAAACAACAGATACTTACACATATTTTTAACAAATCACGGCCCCTTTCAGGAACACTTATATAAAATTAACAAAAGAGACTCCCGACTATGCATTTGTGGCTTGCCGTCAACATCGTTACACTATGTATTATACTGTACATTAACATCGCATTATCATCTAAAAAAACACACACGTATGAATTTAGCAAGTTGGTGGCGGGATGTAAAAGAGAAACCACAACTACTCAACAAGATCATACAATGCATGAGGTTTATAGAAACAAACGAGTACATCTTTTCAAATCCAGAGCCATTCTAGTCCGACTCCATCACTAGGGTGTAGCATGGAGGGAGAAACGGGTTATTAGCGGGTGCCAGAAACTTCTATCACTTTTGAATTTTTATCTTGTGCATCTCTCCAAACTCTTGTATGCGCAAATTGTAAATAGTAGGTGTGTTGTAATGTGTTTCTAATTGTGATGTTCAATATTGTGTGTTTAATGTACTGTGAAATCCCTGTAAATCCATGAAAAATGTAAATAATTATGCAATCACATTCAAATGATCCTCATGTAATCACTACACACAGTCATGTAAATAGTAGGTGTTTGATATTGTGTTGTAATGTGTTTCTAATTGTCATGTTAAATATTGTGTGTTAAATGTACTGTGACGTATATATATCCAAGAAAATTGTAAACAATTATGCAATCACATTAGGTGAAATGATCCTCATGTAATCACTACATACAGTCATATATCTCGATGTGAAATGTTCGGTTCGCCCAGAAAAATTGGGTAACCAATTGTGATTGTAATTGTAAATCTCACAGTAACCGAAATAAATCTCAGCAGCTTGATCAGGGACCCGACGCTCCCTCTCAGACTCTGGTTGAGATTCGGGAGGAGTGGATGTGGTCTACCCCTCGGGATTGCACTAACACTCTAAAGCGAAAGCTGAGTTCCCGAGGTGGTCATCGCTGTCATCGCTGTTAAGCGAAGCTAACATCATACATAAATTATGTGGAGAAGCAATTTGTACCGCAAATCATTTGTAGATTCGCTTGCCTTCCAAATCCATTAGCACCACGCCATTCGAACTTTGGCTAAACAGAAAACCCAATTTAAGATATCTTAAAATATTCGGCTGTACCACATACGCACACATCTACAAATCTAAACACGGTAAACTAGACAACCGAGCAGAAAAAGGCCTTTTCGTAGGTTACGACAACCGATCTTAAGCGTACAGAATATTTACTAGTAAATTTTTATTTCGTTACGAAACTTAAGAACATTTCAAAATTCATATCTTAATATAAATTTATCGTAATAACAGATTTTCTTTTTTTGTATGGGGAGTAGGGTTTTTCCTCTAGTTATTTTTTAAAAGAATAAAACCATTGTAATTATTTTTAATTGTAAATGTTTAAAATGATAAATTATGTAAAAAAAAAAGTTATTATTATTTTTTAAGGTAAGAAATTCTGATTTCAGTCGCACTTTTAAGACACATTGCCAACATTTCTTTAAAAAGAACAAAAAAAACCTTTTATACTCTGTGGAAATTATTTAACGGGGGAAAATATTATGGTGACACTTTATTTGAAAAATATAACGTATGCATAAAAGATGTAGTATTTATGGGTCATTTTAGCCAGAACCGTAAAATTCGCTGAAAATAACATGGTTAATTCAAATGCTGATGAAAGTTCAAATACGAATGTGTTAATTTCAGAAATAAACAAACGCACACGACAGAACGGCAGAAGCGTAATCGAATTCGATCTGACAGAAAACCAAAATTAATCAGATACACCGTCAGCGTCTCAACATACAAAATAATTCAGAAGGTCAGAAAGACATAATGGAGGTGTGCCACCGGACAGGTTTGCCTATGTATTTAGGCAGGATCCGGTACATAAACAAAAAAGTTGGCACGACATGCTAAACCTCGAAAACCCACAAAAAAATGAATTGGATTTAAGCGACACGCGACGAAATAAACTCGCCTATGAAAAATGAAACATGGTCTTTGATAAAACCACCACAGGGAACCAAAGTAATTGCATTCAAATGGACCTACAAGGCTAAATATGATGAATCTGGGAAAGTAAAGCATTGCAAGGCAAGATTAGTAGTTCAGGGATTTAGACTAAAACACAGGGTCGACTTTGACGAGCTGTACGCCCCGGTAGTATCCCACACCACATTTTGATGTTTCCTCATTGCCGCAGTTTATTTAACTTAGTGTCAGTCACATTGATATAAAAACCGCGTTCCTGCATGGTGAACTGGAAAAAGAGATATATATGTCACAACCAGAAGGGTATGTGAACACAAACGAACCCGATAAAGTTTGTAAACTCCGAAAGGACATACACTGGCTTAAATAAGCAGCCCGGCCTGGTACACAAAAATTAGCGAATCTCTTAGAGAATTAAATTTTATGTAAAGCAAGGTAGACATCTGCCTATTTACACAAGGACAGGGGGAAAACACAGTCTACGTAGTAGTGCACGCAGATGACATTCTCTTAGTGGGAAACAATGTACAAATTGAAGATGTCATAAATAAGTTAAAAAAACAATATACACTCGAAGATCTGGGGGAAATCAGTAATTATCCAGGAATAAAAATTAAGAAAACACATAATGGCTTCAACCTTAACGAAACATCTAAAATAATGGAAATCGTTAAAAGGTTTAACCTAATGGAATCAAAACCTTACGGAACACCCGTGGAAACGGGTTTCTTAAGATCAGAAAAGCATGAAAATCCAATGCCAATAACATAAATTATCGCAAAGCGATAGGCGCATTATTATATATTGCAACTATAACAAGGTCAGACCTACTGGCTGTAAATGTTCTGAGCAGAAAAAACGAAAACCTGTCAGTAAAAGACTGGAATGGCGTCAAACGGCTGATCCGATACCTGTATCACAAAAACGATATAAATCTCATAATCAGCACTTTCTGTCCACCAATTTTGGAAATGTTTAACCAATGCCGACTGGACCGGTGATACGCAAACTCGAATGTCAACATCTGGTAATTTGTTCCTTCTACGGAAAAATCCGATACAACGAATCACCACACGCCAAACATGCATCGCGCAATCGTCAGCAGAGGCTGAATACCTAGCAGCAGCGAACGCTGTACAAGAACTAATAAAACTTTATGACGATTTAAATGCCCCTAACTATCTATGAGGATAATATTTCATGCATAAAAATGATAGAATCAGAAAAATACCCAAATAAGACGAAACACATAGATTTAAAGTACCATATGACTAAGCACATGAAAAAAATGGTACAATAGAATTACGTTATTGTCCAAGCAAATCCATGCTGGTGGACATCCTGACAAAACCAGAACCCAAGCCAGAATTTCAAGAAAAGAGGGATAAATTAAAACCACAGAACAATCTTGATTAGGGGCTTAAGGTGGAACTTGATGGAATATATTTCAATGTTATAATCCCCTAATAAAGATCCGAAAACTTTTTGCCTACTTCGCTACAGAAAATAACATCATTAAAAGTTCAAAGTGAAAAAACGCTTTGCAGGCTGATAAATAAAAAACCAGAAAGTCTGTATTTTTTCTTTTTTCGTATCATGTGAAATATGTAATGCTTAGCCATATGCTCACACGTATATTCTTCTGGCTTGAATAAGAACTTATAAACACTATAGTTGACTTATACAATGAAAATTTTTACCGAACGTTTATTTCATTTTGACTTTAATGTAATTAGTCAATTATACTTAATTGGATGATTGCAACAAAATGCAGAAAATATATGTAAATTGTTAAAAATTAA
The DNA here is from genome assembly GCA_963932465.1 of Maratus speciosus. NCBI lineage: Eukaryota > Metazoa > Arthropoda > Arachnida > Araneae > Salticidae > Maratus > Maratus speciosus. The sequence goes on along the minus strand of OZ010786.1, from coordinate 514,184,268 downwards.
TGATGTATGTCGCGCAATGAAAATGTGTTTTCTAACTCACTTGCATACTGGCTCTTGACTGCACTGTAAAAAAAATCACCGTATCTTTACAGCAAAAAATGCTGGCAATATGGGTGCCAGCAAATTTTGCTGTCAATTTACAGCAGTTTTGTTTTTTTCGGGTAAACAGCAAACTTGTAAATTTACAGCACTTTTACAATTAATTTTACAGTAATTTTGTTTTTTAGATTTTACAAAAAATTGTATTTTTTCAGCATATTTTGCTGTTAATTTTACAGCACTTTTAACAAGATAACAGTAATTTTTTAGCCTTTATTATTATTTATTTTATATCGAAATAAAATTAAAACTTGCTAAAAAGTGCATTCAACGTCACAAATATAAAAAGATGTTAATAAGATGTTGTTACATAATAAAATAGTTTTTAAAAACTTAAAAACCTCCAAGATTTCATGCCGAGCGCTTTCGATCACTATCGCTATTCGATTATTAGGTGATCCAATGCGCTCGGCATGAAATCTTGGAAGTTTTTAAAAACTATTTTATTATGTAACAACATCTTATTAACATCTTTTTATATTTGTGACATTAAATGCACCTTTTTAGCAAGTTTTAATTTTATTTCGATATAGTTTTCAAGGTGAATGCCACATTCCAACGGTATATGTTTTTGTTTTCATATATACATTTTGTATTTATTTTATTTTATTTATTATCATTATTATTTGTAGAAATGCGTTTGCATCGCCCCCCCCCCCCCCCCCCCGCCAGCCCTGCAATGTTTATTTACTTTAAATTTTTCTTTTTTGTATACTGTGAGACATCTTTTAAAAACTAAGAGCACTATAAGTGTTATCTTTATGTCTACTTATATCATTGTTTTAATAACATTGTTATATAATAAATTCTGTTATACATGTGTAAGATACAAATTTAGCATCACCATAAAGCAAAATAATAAATAAAATAAGAAAATACACCGAAAAAAGCAATAAATCGGAAATTTTAATCTATTGTAACTCATTGTAAAGAATTTTCCTTATGTGAATTTCAAATATACTGCGTATAACATACATGGAGAACATTCAAAATATCTAATTTCAGCATCTAGTGCTAATTACTTTTTATTGTTCGATAATTATCAAAAGCACAATGCGATCTGCTGCTTTTGAATGCTGCGATAATAATAAGCAAACTCTTGAAATATTTTATGGATTAATAAAGAAGTGTATCCAGCTTACACATAATAAATGATTTCAAAATTACATATAAAAATTAAAAGAAATGCACGTAAAAAACTAGCATTTATAAAATCTGAATAACTCCGACGGAAAATAGGACAATAGGTCGTAAGATTTTTTTGAAATTTTAATAAACTATAATAATACATTAAATAAATAAAAATATTTAAATCAGTACAAAAAGCGTACTTAAAGCTTTTAAACAACTAAAAAATATTGTATAATTTAGATTAGTAAGGTATATTAAAATACAAATAACGAAAAAAATGGAATCGCGAAAAATATATAATAGCAAAGCAAAACATATCTAAAAAATAAGGATTTTTTTTTTTTTTAATCTGGTACTTTGACACATAAGTAAATGATAACCAAGTCCTATGATGAAAAGAAAAAGAAAAATAATAATTTTTTTCAAATCTAAACTGGAAATATTTTCTTTTGTTATAATTTAAGACAAAATATTTAATCCTTATACAAATGATTCAAAAGCTACTGTCTCAACGTTTATATATATATGTGCTTAAATACAAAATTTGTATCTTACATTATATAATAGAACTGCCCTATTTTATACAGTTATTAAATCAATGATACGAATAAACATAAAAATAAAACTTACCCTGAATTTTTTAAATATATTAATCCAGAATTGTATTTAAGTATCCAAAATCGCCATTTTGAATTCAATAATAAGCACATTCAGACCGTAGACCGACTCTAACACTCGTACGACACTACTAACGCTAATAATAACCTGCTTTGGCTTTACACTGTGCCTGTAAATATCTCATCTGGAATGTTGTTGGGGCGGTTTTGGCGTTGTTGAAATAACAGCAGTTTACTGTAAATCGATAGTGAAGTTAATAAAACGCTGTTTTTTAGTGATTCACAGTCAAATCAGCTGTAATTTTTCCCGTTTTTATTTACTGTGTGCAAGAGAGTCAAAAATGTTACGCTATTTCTTTCTTAATATGTTTAATTAAATTCGCCTTTTCTTTCCTACCATACAAGTAGATTTGTAAAACATTACACACTTCATAATGATATAAGATGATTAAGCCCGACGAATAACCATGAAATGGATACACGATAATTCTCAATGGCCCTGACTTACCGGGAGTGACATATGGATATCTATAAAAGATAAGAGAATTACTTATTCCTCCTTTTGCTATAGTAAGGCATTGTTCAATTTGAATTCATAGAATATGATTAATTAAAGAACGTGTCAACTCACGCCAAGAGCTGTTAGGCCATATTTTTCTAATAGTTTGATGGGACAAATTCTGCATACAAACCTGAATTCTAAAAAGTGATTGTTACTTTTAACAAAGCTTGAGTACGGAGTTGAATTCAAACCTAGTTTTGCCAGACGAGAATTTGCCTCCTAGAGGGATTCCTGCAGCTTAGCGAATAAGGGGGGGGGGGGGGGGAATTGGGGAGTATTGTGGACTTCTAGAGGAGGTATCACCAGATAATTAATAAACGTAAAATGCCAAATCATCCGCGGGTGGTTATTTCGTAGTTTCTCGGGCAATGACCCCATTGTTTACCCCCTGAATTCAACACTGCCTGCGGAAATTTACAAAAAAGTAAATACTCAAAAGAAATGCTGCATCTTCTATGCATATATTGCAAATAAAGTGTCACCGTAATAAAATGCATTGTTTCTAGTTAAATAATTTGCACTATAAGTAACAGTTTTTGCATAAATTATTTTGAGTTCAAATTATGAATCTTTTTGTAATAACCATGATATATTTTAACATTTTAAAAAGTAATTGTAAAAAAAAAATTCCAACATAAAAGAGAAAAACCTATTTCACTTTCATAAATGTATATTATAACATGAATTCTGAAACACCGGTCTTAACCATATTTAAAAGATTGACCAAATGTTTTGGTACAGCTGTACTTTTTAAAAAGGTTTATTACCTAAAAATTTAGAGCAAAACGTCATCAAGTTTAGCTTTTCGAAAGAATCTGCGTTTGTGACTTTTAAAAGAAAAAGAAAGGGGGGAAAAGAAGTGGGTATAAATAGAATAAAATATAATAAAATACTAATTTTACATAATGTATGACTATAAATTATTTTGAATTTAAAATACAAATCCGTCAACAATAGCTGTGAGACATTATATTTAAGACATTAGAAAATATAATGTGTGACTTTACCATAATAATTTCAAATGATTTATTAGCTGTTCAATTGTTGCTAGAATATTTCTTTTAAAATATTTCTTTAAAAAATGTAAGAGTAAGTATTTAAAAGAATTTATCATTTTAAATTATTTTGATTTCAAAGTATGACTATTTTACCAATATTCATGATATATTTTAACGTTTTAAAATGTAATTCTAAAAAAAAATAGTAATAAATAAAAAAGAAATTAAAAAAAATTATCCTAACATAAAAGAGAAAACACAATGCATTTTACTTTCATAAAATGCATATTATGACATGAATTCTGAAATATCAATCTTAACCAAACATAAAAGATTAATTGCCCGCATGATTTGGTATTACTTTTTAAAAAGGTTTATTACCTAAAAATTTAGAGCAAAACATTATCAAGTTTAATTTTCCGAAGGAATCAGAATTTTTTATTTTAAAATAAAAAAAAAAGGAGGAACAGAAAAAAATATGGGTACCTACCCTATTAAAATCCGTGCGCTTATCTATGTAACCTCAAAAACTCGGACTATGGGGGGGGGGGGGGGGCAACCTGGAAAAACATTCGAAAATTTTAAATAAATTTTTTTCATGTTTGACGAATTCTTGCCTTTTTTTATGTTTAACCCGTAATCGTGCGATTTCTAACCACACATATTACGTACAACACGCTGCAATACTACGTGGGTGGTCCAATACTTATTGTCCCTAATGTATATAAAATATTTGTACTACGATGATTGTTGTGGAATATCGAAGCCTAATCTCTTAAATGCCGATATGCAGAATTTCAGAACCGTAGCTGCTATATTAACATAGTTTTGGAGGGAGGAGTGAAGTTTTACAGATCTATTTTGGGGGGATTTTAAGAAGGGGGTGAAGGTGAAATGCTGATTCAGAGCTTATGAGGCTACATTTGGACAGTGGATGAACTGTGGCTACATTACTATGATCCCGACTCCAAACGACAGTAGTTACGTCTCATCCTGTCACAAATCTAACCCCATAAACTAAAAATCAGCCTTTCACCCCGACTCCACCCCTTTCATTCCTCCCTCCAAAACTATGTGAATATAGCAGCTACGATTCTGAAATTGAGCATGTAGACATCTAAGACGTTAGGCTTCGATATTACACAACAACCATCGCAGTACAAATATTTTATATACACTAGGGACAATAAATATTGAACCGCCCTCGTAAGAAGCTGTAGCAGTTATTACGATAATTATTTTACCTCACATGCAAATAATTAGAAATATACATATTACGTACGCCACGCTGCAATACTGAAGCTGTAATGGGTATTATGATAATTCTTTTACCTTACATGCAAATAATTAGAGATTTAATTGCGCTTAATAATTACCTTTTTTAAAAAATAAAGAAAAACATTTTATCACAAACGTCAACAAAACTTTTTATTCTATTTTTTCCATTATTCCAAAGATATATTGTTATAGTCTGCTGCCATAATAACATGATAAATTAAATATCATTAAAAAAAAATGCACATTAGTAGAAAAATATTTTTCTAAATGGGATACTTATTTTTAATTTTGGTTTTAGAATTAAATTCATGAACCCCCGTGAGTAGAACGGGTTAATCAGCTAGTAGATAGTATAAAATATAATAAAAGTACTAATTTTACATAGTGTAACACTATAAATGAGTTTGAATTAAAGTACAAATCCGTTAACATTAACTGTAACACATTTTATTGTTTTAAAAAGTAATTTAAAAAGCTATCCCATATAAAACATAAAATATATTTATATCACTTCAATAAAATACACATTAAAAGAAATAAAAGTTTCTGCTCTGAAACTATCTATTATGAGGCTCTCTGGGTGCGGTCTGGTGACTACCTTTCAGGGTATAATATTACGTTTCGCTTTCTTTTTCTTTTTTCAGAATTGCTTGATGTAACAAAGGGCTTACCAGGGTATACAAACCTGAATTTTGAGACTGATTCATTTTCAACAAAGCTTGACGAAATTAAAAAAGAAAAAAAAAACTAATAAGAAATTTTACATATTTTATGCATGTGTTGTATTTTTCAAATAAAGTGTCACCGTAATAAAAAGTTTCTTTTATCGTTAAATAACTGACGCAGAAAATAAAAATATTTTCTCCTTATTTTCTTTGAATAATTGCTGGCAATAGATTTCATATCTAGAATTGACAATTTTTCTGCAGAAGGACTGAACGAATTACGGAATAATTTACGATATTAATTGTGAAATGTCACTCAACTGCTTATTAACAATATTAAAGGTTCGACAAGTTAATCTTCCATATGTAAATTTCCAACCTGGCGAAATATGTCCGAACCAGGGATCTCTTGGCTGAAGCCACCAATGCTCTACCAACTGAGCTATCCCGGACGAATCTGGGGGAAATTTTTCACCCAGCTAACCTTATTAATTATAGCATCTGGTCTGAAACCTGATTCGGCTCAACAGAATAAATCGCAGGTAATGGAACTCCAGAAATCGCTGGATACGTAATTACACTAGATTAATTTTAACTCAATTATTCTAATGAATAAATCATATCAGATGGAAATTTCCAACTGGGTAAAAAATGTCCGAAACAGGTCTCTCTTGGCTGAAGCCACCAATGCTCTACCAGCTGAGCTATCCCGGGTGAATCTGGGGGAAAATTTTCACCCAGCTAACCTTATTAATTATAGCATCTGGTCTGAAATTTGATTCGGCACAACAGAATAAATCGCAGGTAATGGAACTCCAGAAATCGCTGGATACGTAATTACACTAGATTAATTTTAACTCAATTATTCTAATTGGTAAATAAATCATATCAGATGGAAATTTCCAACTGGGCGAAAAATGTCCGAAACAGGGATTTCTTTGCTGAAGCCACCAATGCTCTACCAACTGAGCTATCCCGGACGAATCTGGGGGGAAATTTTTCACCCAGCTAACCTTATTGATTATAGCATCTGGTCTGAAATCTGATTTAGCTCAACAGAATCAATCGCAGGTAACTGAACTCTCCAGAAATCGCTGGATACGTAATTACACTAGATTAATTAGTCAATTATTCAAATTCGTAAATAAATCATATCAGATGCAAATTTCCAACTGGGCAAAAAATGTCCTAACCAGGATTCGAACCAGGGATCTCTTGTCTCCATTAGCTGCGATTTATTTTGTAGAGCTGAACCAGTTTTCAGACCAGATGCTATGACAAATAAGATTAGCTGGGTGAAAAAGTTCCACCAGATTCATCCGGGATAGCGCAGATGATTGCTCATTGGCGGCTTCAGCCAAGAGATCTCTGGTTCGGACATTTTTCGCCCAGTTGGAAATTTACATCTGATATGATTTATTTACCAATTAGAATAATTGTGTTAAAATTAATCTAGTGTAAGTTAATATCCTTCTATATATATAAAAATATTTTGATTTGGAAATGGACCAATGAAAATTTGCGTCGATATTCACGGCAGATCGGCATTAAATTTGAATGCTTAATCATGGCCTTTCTTCGTTAATATTAAAAAAACTGTTGCATACAAAAATATGAAAATCGGTAGTATTATAGAGAAATGTTTGATAAACACGCTGATACAGACAGTTTTCAAATCGAAGAATTATTTTAAGAGATATTTAATGACAAAGTTGGACAAAATCGTTCCATTAAATAAGTTTTATAGGAGCAAAAACTGTACATAGGAATTTAATTATTTTTAGATCATTTTATGCGTCAGAATTTCCCGGTGTTTAGTATTTTAATTTGACCCATTTTTTGAGGTTTTATTTCTATTTTAAATTCAAATTTTCAGCATTTCGAGAGATATTTTTTTACAAAATTTAGAAAATTGCATTAATTTAAAGCGTTGCCAACTGTATAAACAGTACAAACAATAATGCTAGCTTCAAATTAAAAATTTATTTTACACGTGACTATTATAAACAGAAAATATAAAAAGCAGGAACTCATTGAAAATTACGTCATAAAAGCTATACTTACACGTGGATTTTAAAAGAGAAAGAATATTGTAAAATAATAAATTCCTTAACATACGTTAGAAGTCTTAAATAGGAGAATTTACGTCACATTTAAGTCACATTACATTTATTACGTAAAATGAACAAAAAATAATATTGCAAAACGGTTTAAATTAAAAAAGTCCTTCCGGCCAGTGCCGGGAGGAAGAGGTAGCTTTCATAATCCTTATTTAAAAAAAGCCAACTTATATCATGCAAACACACGAAGCTCAATTTAGTGGAAACCAAATATAGGAGATTCAATACTAATTTTTATCAATATAATGAATGAGAATTTCGCGAAATTAGTCAGCTTTATCCAAGCTGCTTTTCTTTAAAGTAACTTATATTTGGCTGCAAATTCGGCAATTTCTTAAAGTGCCTGTCATTTTAAGACAACATGGTGGATGAGGCTAAGCAGTGAACTTGGTCGAGACCTTAGTAATTGCTGTGCACATGCTCACTCACATCGGAATCGGTTAATATATAGGAGTGCTGTCGCATGCAAAAAATCAGATTTTTCAAAATGTCACCCACAATAGAAATTGAAACTGCTATATCTGAGCCATTTTTAAGGTAAAGACAAACAAAAAATGCTCCTGAATCCTTATATCAATATCAAATACTTAAGAAAGAAACCTTTTTCAATTTCTAATTTTTTTGCACATCACTTTAAATATATATATATATATTTTAATTTAATGGCCGCCATTTTGAAACAAGATGGCTGATGAATCTGGCCAGCGAACTTGGTCCAGGTGTTGATGTATACTATCCACATGCCTTCTTACATCGAAATAGGCGAATACGTGTGTTATCGCGTGACAAACACAAGATCGTTTCAAAATGTTAGCCATGCTAGAAATTCAAAGTGCTATAAATCAACCATTTTTTAAGATATCAACAAAAGAACAAATTTTCAGAAACAAAAACTGCTCTGAAATCTTTGTATCAAGGCCAAATTTTTAATACCTCATTTTGAATTTTAAATTTAATTTTTTTTAAATGGCAACCCTTTTGAAACAAGATGGCGAATGAAGCTGGCCAACGAGCTCGGTCGAGACATTGGTATGTACTATGTACAGACCAAGTTACATCCAAATAGGTTCATAAATACGCCTGTTATCGCGTGACAAAAATCAGGTCGTTTTAAAATGTCAGCCACAAGAGAAATTCAAAATGTTATTACTCAGCCATTTTTTTTTAGATATAGACGAAAGAAAAACTGTTCCGGAATCTTTGTATTAAGGTCAAACACATACAAAAAAAATTTTTTTCATTTTCCAATATTTTGGTATCTCATTTAAATTTTTTTATTTTTTAATTTTTTTAAATGGCCGCCATTTTGAAAAAGATGGCGGATGAAGCTGGCCAACGAACTCGGTCGAGATATTTGTATGCACTATGTATACACCAAGGTACATCCAAGTCGGTTCATAAATACGCCTGTTATTACGTGAGAAAAATCAGGACGTTTCAAAATGTCAGCCACGCTAGAAATTCAAACTGCTATAACTCAAGCCATTTCTTAAGATATAGACGAAACAAAAACTGCTCCCGAATCTTTTTATCAAGGTCTGGGTATAGTTGTAAAAATCTTCCACATAAGAAGAAAATATTTTTTCAATTTTCAATTTTTGGTACCACATTTCAAATTTAAATTTTTCTTAAAAATTTAAATGGCCGCCATTTTTAAACAAGATGGCGGGTGAAGCTGGCCAACGAACCCGGTCGAGACATTGGTATGTACTATGTATAAAAGAAGTTACATCCAAATCGGTTCATAAATACGCCTTTTATCGCGTGACAAAATTCAGGACGTTTCAAAATGTCAGCCACGCTAGAAATTCAAAATGCTATAACTCAGCCATTTTTTAAGATATAGACGAAACAAAAACTGCTCTGAAATCTTTGTATAATGGTCAAATACATAAGAAAAAAATATTTTTCCATTTTTAATTTTTTGGTACCACATTTCAAGTTTAAATTTTTTTAAAAAATTTTAAATGGCCGCCATTTTGAAACAAAACGGCGGATGAAGCTGGCCAACGAACTCGGTCGAGACATTGGTATGTACTATGTACACACCGAATTACATCGAAATCGGTTCATAATTAAGGGAGTTACAGTGTGACATAGGTCAGATATATATATATATATATATATATATATATATATATATATATATATATATATATATATCAATTTTGAACGGAGGGTGGTTTCGGGGTCTGGGGGTCATGATCGATGAAAATATACCAAAATTTTTTGAAATCGCTTTCCTCCGAACGGCTGCAATAGGTAGCTTTTTTGTAAAGAAAGCTACCTAAAATTGCGCGAGACATTTATTTGATAGTTTAAGATGATCATAATATTTCATTTCTAACAAAAGTATTTTTACGTGAATATTAAAAATAGAAAGAAAAGTTTGGTGAAAATTACGTCAAATTCAAATTATAATTCAATTTTCCGAAATCTTTTAAAGCCGATCAAATTAGCGTGCTGTTAATTCTGCGGTGTCTGAAGGGGGGTTGACGAGCGTAGCTCGTAGGGGGCAGAGCTCCCTAGTACGTTTTAAAGAAGAAACATGCCAGTGAGTAACACTGATTTCAAATTTACGGCGACAACACTTGACCATTAAATTTCAAATACATAAAAATAGCAAATAAATCCTTTGTGATGAATATTAAAAGGCATAAAACCAATGTTTTAAAAGGTAAAAATAATGCACAAAAAACAACAAAGAGGTGTTTCGAATCCACAAGCGAGTTTCTTCTTCACTTCCACAGAGAGCAAGGCTTAGCGTGCTAGAAAAGTTAGCCAAGTTTTGCTTTTCCTAGTACCCTGTGCCTTGGTCTCTGTGGCACTGGAGAAGAAACTTGCTTGCGGATTTTAAAACAGCTGTCTGCTGCTTTTTTGTATATTATTTGTGCATTTCTAAACGTTGGTTATTTTGCCTTTTAACATTCAATTTCTCTTTTAGTGCTTAAAAAAAAAAAAAAAAGTTATACACATTGCGCAATAATTTTTTCACCGTCAATAGAAACAAAATTAATAAAAACAAAATTGTTCTTTCAGATGCAATTCGTTTGAAAACTGTATCTTAATTTACTGTTTTTTTATGGTTTTTAAAATATTTTTCAAGCACGATATTCTTTTATATCCATCTATATCACGTGCTACCCAATTACGGAGGATTAACCCGTTTGCACTTAAGAAAATATAAATATATCAGTATTTGTTTCCGGCTAATATTCCATAAAGAAATTAAGATTTTGTCAATAAATATATAAATAAATAAAATATTATACATAAAACACAGATGTGTAAGCGAACTACGTACTTAAACACTGAAATAGAATAAAAAACTGCTTTAAGTAACAAAACCTTTGGCGAATTCTTTGGTTATTAACCGCTAAGGCAGCTATGAAAAATATGAAAATCGTTGGTATTATAGAGAAAAGTTTGATAAACACGCTGATGTAGACAATTTTCAAATCGAAAAATTATTTTAAGAGATATTTAATGTTAAAATTGGTCAAAATAGTTCCATTAAAAAAGTTTTATAGGAGCAAAAACTGTACATAGGAATTTAATGATTTTTAGATCATTTTATACATTAAAAGTTACTGGTGTGCAGATTGCATTTTTTTTTTTTTTTTACTCTTTTTTTTTTAGGTTTTATTTCTATTTTAAATTTAAATTTTCAGCATTTCAAGAAATATTATTTACAACTTTTAGAAAAGGGTATAGTTTTAAATTGTTGCCAAATTTAAAAACAGAGCAAAAAATAATATTTCCTTCAAATTAAAAATTTATTTCTGTGTGACTATTATAAACAGAAAAAACTTTCAAATGAGAATTAAATGATTACGTATTAAAAGCAGGAAAATATTGATAATTACGTCATAAAAACTATATTTACACGTGAATTTTAAGAGAAAGAAAATTCTAAAATAATAAATTCATTATATGCGTTAAAAGATATAAATGGAGGAAATTACGTCAGATTTTAAATTGTTAAACTATAATATTGCTCAACAGTTTAAATTTAAAAATATACTTGCGCGAGACATTTATTTCATATATTGAGATAATCTTTTAAAAGTAATCTATATATATATTGAACAGCATTTAATGAATTTCAATACTTATAAGGGAGTGGTGCTGTTACCGTAGGGGGGACACTGTTCTGCCGCCAAGTTTGTCGCCAACTTGGTGATATATTGCCAAATTTGGCGACCATAATAGACAAAAAGTGACGCCAACTTGGCGATATCTCTAATATTTCGCTAAATTCCCATAGACTTCCATTGTAAACCAATAGGGTTTACTGGCTTACAGAAACTCGACAAATTGAGATATTTTGAACCAATGAACCAACGCAGATGTTATTGCAGTGCCTACAAGTGTCGCATTGCTCTTGTGTTGCGAATTCTAAGACAGCGTAAATAATATTTCCTTTCTAACAACAAAAGTATTTTGACGTGAATATTATAAAAAGAAAGAAAACTTTGGTGAAAATTACGTCAGATTTAAAACGACACATTTAAAATGTCTTATTCTAAAGACTTTCTTATATAGCGTTGTTGTTACCGGGATACAAAGACTGTTTAATTAAATTATTTTATATTAACTGATTTTCACATGTTTCACTGATCTGATTTCATCAAAGACGAAAACAACCGTTAACAGGGAGACAGGGACTGTTTTTTTTTTTTACTTATAATTCATTATTCCGAAAATTTTGTAAAGCCGATCAAATTAGCGTGCTTTTAGATTATGCGGTGGAGATTGGCGAGAGTAGCTCGTAGGGGGGTACAAAACAAAGTATTTTTAATTACAAAACAAAGTATTTTTAACAGGACAATTTACTGAAAATTTACAAAGAATTTTTCTAATATATATATATATATATATATATATATATATATGTATATATATATATTTTAACTGAAATAAAACAAAACAAAACAAAAAGTCTAAGTTTAAAATTTTTATACAATTTAAAGCTTTAAATTATTTAAATTTAAAGTATAAATTCCTAACAATGGCCATAATAAATTTTACGTCTTACGAAATAATTCTTTTCCATATAAATGAAAAGAAGTAGTTACTTTAATAAAATACGCATGAAGAGAAATGAAAGCTTTTACTTTGGAATTATCTAGCATGAGACTCGTCGCACTCTAGTGATTATCTTTCGAGGTATAATATTACGTTTGGCTTTTTTAGGAATTATTTGATGCGACAATGACTTTTTCACGCTATACGAATCTAAATTCTGAGACTGGTTCATTTTCAACAAAACTTGCAGGTACTTAAAAAAATGAAATACAAAATTTAAACGATAAGTTACATCTTTTATGCATGCATTCTACCTTTCGCGTAAAGTGTCGCTGCAAAAAAATGTTTTATATCCAGTTAAATAATTTCCGCAGAGAATAAAACAAATGTCCCCCTTATTTTAATAAATGTGGGTAATTTGTTTAAAAAGTATAATATAAATTTCTTTATTCCCTTAAGATTTTTTTTTTTTTTTTTTTTTTTTTTTACACAGTAAAGTAAAAGTATTTTGGCCTTACACCACTTTTACCGTACTAAAATATTTGCCTTATCTAATCGAAATCTGTCTGCAATTAAATAAAGCGAATATTTCTGTTCAAAATTAGTGGTGTCGAAAAGCTTTTAGTAACGAAACAAGAAAACGCTTCTTCCACGTACGGTGTACTTGCAAACCTGTTAACCCTTTATGCTCCTACGATACTTTAAAGTACATTAAAATAACTTGTTATAAAATTAATTTAATACATCGATTAATAGTAATGCAGTTTAGAAAAAGTTATAGATACTTTACTTTATCTTGTTCCAAAAGCATTTTTGGTTGCACAAAGCAAAAATTTTTTAAAAGATTGATTTCTTTTTTATTTGAATCTTTTCACAGTTTTCTTGACGTAGAAAGATTCTGGGAGGAAAGTTTACAGTTAGGAAACATTTCTTAAACTTCTATTTTAAGAGCATTATTGTTACACATTTCCTAATTCTAGAAAATATAAAAAAAAATTAAGTAAAAGATTTGAGTGAAGTTATAAATATTGCACAAAATCCCTATAAATCCAAATTTAATTAATTCATTTAATTGGCAAAATCCTTCAAAAATTTAAGAAATTATTGCCTAAATTAGGGTTGCAGAAACTTTTTTATAGAAGGGCCACTTACAAAAATGTCTGGGTTGTCGAGGGCCACATCAGTAACACGGAGAGAAATCTATTTCAGAGAGGTGATCTGTGGCCTACAATCAGATAAAAAATATGGTTTCAGAGGGGAGGGAGTTTTACCCCCTAGGTTCCCCTACACATTCAACATGTCCAATTCAGTTGGCAAGGCTATATCAACAGTTTACGTTTGTATATATAATTTAGATATAGCAAGGATAGTTTTCCAAGGATAGATAATATTCCTTGACTATATTTGAGGGAGTAAATTTTATTTTATTATAAGTGCTAAAAAACAAGCATAGGCATGGAAGTGGGTCAAGTGGGGAAGTGGGTCAATCAACAAGATTCGCTATCTTTCCACACCCGATCAACAAAATTCGCTTTTTTCCGTGCCCGATAGACGAATTTTTCGATTTTTCGAACTCCCTTTTTTCCGTGCCCCATTGACGAATTTGCGAGTTTTCAGCGCTCGATCAACAAAATTCGCGATTCTTAACTGGCTCTGACGAAATTTGCAATTTTTTCATGCAGCAAACTCACGAAATTCACTATTTTTTCTCGCGATAAACAAACGAAACACACGATTTTTCCGCAATCGATCAACGAAATTTGAGATATTTCCGCACCCAATCGACAAAAAATGGGATTTTTCAGCAGCCAATGATCAAAACTTGTAATATTTCCGCAGCCAATGAACAAAATTTGCAATTTCCCTGCGCATCGTCAACAAAACTGACGATTTTTCCGTGCCCGATCAACAAGAGTCGCGATTTTTCCATGGCCGACCGGCGAAATTTGCGATTCTTAAGTGCCTAATCTACAAAATTAGCAAATTTTGCAAATCCGATAGACAAAATTCTCTATTTCTCCGTGCCTGATCTAAAAAATTCGTGATTTTTTTCGTGTCCGACCAACAAAATCCGCGATTTTTCGGAGCCCGATCAAAAAAAAAAAACACTCGATTTATCCGTTCCCGATCGACGAAATTCGCGACTGTTCCGCATCCAATCAACGAAATTCGCGATTTTTAACTGACTGATAAAAATAGCAATTTTTTCCTGCGGTAAAGTGACAAAATTTGCTTTTTTCTCTCGCGATAAACTGACAAAACTCACGTTTTTCCACTTTTGAGCAGTGAAATTTTCAATTTTTCCGCGCATCATCGACAACATTCGCGATTTTCTCGTGCCCGATCGACGAAATTTGCGATTCTTTCCGCGCTTGATCGATAAAATTCGCAATTTTTTGTTATCGCCCAACGAAATTCAAGATTTCTCGGAGCCCGATCGACGAATTTGCAATATTTCCGAACGTGATCGACGAAATGTGTGATTTTTTTCCACTCCTGATCGACAAAATTCACGATTCTTAAATGGCTGACGAAATTTCCAATTTTTCCCAGGGCAAAATGACGAAATTCACGATTTTTTTTCCTGCGAAATATGGAAAAAATTTGCAAGTTTTTCCAGTTATAAATTGACGAAATTCGCGGGCAACGTTTAGCCCGCGGGCCACAGGTTGTGTATCACTATCCTAAATCTTCAAAAGTAGCTTCAAAAATTCACGAAAAATGCTTTAGAAGACGAAATTTTCATGAATTCATAATTTGGGACATATAGGGTTAAGAGGTTAAAGAAGAAGTGAATTGCATGCATTTTAGAATATTTTCCCATTCCACATAATCATAAAAACGTAATAAAAAGCTTAATAAACTTTATAATAATTTAATTAATGCCTTAGATTAAGTTAAATTATGCTATAAAAAGTGATAAAATATCTTTATTAACACCTATACTTTTTTATCTGATACTATTATTTATTAAGATATTACTGTTTTATCCCTTTTTATAGCATTTTTTAACTTAATCTGTTTATAAGTGATTATTGTACATGTTGTTAGTTAATGTCGTAAAAAATTGCTGTTTTGTATAGTGTTTTGGAGTATATTTTAGACGCTGTCCACGAAAAAAATGTTCAGAAGTATCCTTTTAAATGCATTCTCAAAATTTTCTTTCAGCTTCAAAAATATACGAATATTTCTGAAATATTTACAATTTTGTTCTTGTTCCTAATTGGCTAAAAATTTCAGATATTAACACTGACGAAAAGAGGCTTTCTATTTTCTGATCAAATTCACACATTTTGAGTTATGCCGATGGCCATCATTTACATAGCCATGATTCAAAATTTGAATTTGACAGCATTTCCGGAAAAATTCAAAATGAAAATCCAGTTTTGCTTCATTTTAATCTCAATAATAATATCTATAAAGTATTAAACATTTACGACTGAAAATGTTCCTTTGAATGTATGACAAAGCAGCAAGATTTTGGATTTGAGAACAAATTTCAAGGCCATTTATTAGAATTCACATTAAACTTTTACATAAAATGAATAATAAATTAATTAATGTCGTAAAGAATAGCCGTTTTGTATAGTGTTTTGGAGTATATTTTAGACGCTGTCCACGAAAAAAAAAAGGTTCAGAAGTTACGTTTTAAATGTATTCTCAAAAATTTTCTCTCTGCTTCTTAAAAATAAGAATATTTCTCAAATATTTACAATTTTTTCCCGTTCCTAATTGGAAGAAAACGTCAAATATTAACACTGACGAAAAGGGGCTTTCTATTTTCTGATCAAATTCAAAATTTTGAGTTATAAGGATGGCTATCTGGTAAACGCTGTTTCATCAATTACATAGCCATGAAATCGATTCAAAACTTTAATTTGACAGTATTTCCCGAAAGATTCAAAATGAAAAACCAATTTTGCTTCATTTTAGTTTCAATAATAATGTATATAAGTATTAAACCTTTACGACAGAAAATGTTTATTTAAATGTATGACAAAGAAGGAAGATTTTGCATTTGTGAACAAATTTGAAGGATATTTATTAGAATTCACATTAAACTTTTACGTAAAATCAAATGAAGTAAAATAATGAAACGATGAATAAATGTGCTGTGCGATAAATTAATTTGATATTTATTAAGCATTTTAAATGCTATCAAAACTCCGGATAAATAGTTGAAAATTTCTTTTATTTTTTTCTTCAATTCAAATAAACATGTTTTAAACCAGACAATGTGTTTTATAAAATATGTCTTCCTTTATAGTGGCACATACTTGAATTTCTTATTATAAAAAAATTCTGTTTCAAACCTATTTATGTGATTAATGCAAAAATAGGAAGTTGGCTGCAAAGCAACTGTGTATACGAACTTGAGTACTACAACACGCCTAATAATTTATAGCATAGTCTGCAGTTTCTGACGTAGAAAATTTAAAGCCTACAGTAACTACTTAACGCCCTTTTACAAATATTGTCTTTCATAATCTGTCCACTTACTAATATGATATTTCAAATTATATGTACACAGATTATTGTGTTTGTATAAAATTATTATTTTTTGCGACACGAAATTCCAGTTGGAGGTTTGTGCGAAAATCAGTCCCTGATTGCTATGGTTTTACCTTGCCTAGTAAAGAAGTTTTCGCTTCAAATTTGCCATTGTCTAGCTGAAGCATATCGCTATTTCCGTCCTAAAGAATATCTAGTCATTTGCTCAATTTTATAGATAGAAAATTTCTAGAAAAAATACATGACAAAAATGCGTAAATAAATTATAACCAACGATATATAAATTCTTACGCGTAATATTCAAATGTAAGATGTTACAGCCAAATCAGTTACGTAAAAAACATAAAAATGCACCTTCAGGTGCCTCATTTAGGCACAGCGGAGTAGGGCAATTACCCCGCCCAACTGAATTTCTGCCATTTTTCTCATTATAATTATTTTTTAATTTCTTATTTTTTTAAACGTTTTTACTTGTTTTTACAATTATGTTAATAATTATATGTAAATAAGTTATAACCTTAAAAATATTTCTTTGAAAATCTGTATTAAAAAATAACGCAAGAAAAAATAATAGAAAACCTGCGTTTGCTATATCGAACAACAAAACCTTGCTTCCCCCAAGCAAAATCTGTGTCCCACCACTGGCCGAGAAGTTCTGCTGTCAAAGCTGGTACACTTGATGTACTGGGTTCGAACCGAATCGCGCCAATCTGCCTAATCACTTGGAGTTTTCCGGGATTTTCTTCGAATCTTGGATTTCCTTGCGTAAATACTGGTTGGGTTCCCTTAGAAAGAGCCCCACAGAGGGTACCTCCCCCTTTGGGAATATATCCCTCGTGTAGATAATTGGCCGCCTTAAACAACACCAACACTACCAAAAAAAAAATCTGAAATAGCGTTCCTGCAGGCTTCCTTTCTACTTTCTGAAATGAAACACTAAGATCAAAGTACACTGCTGGCTATCCAAAGTGCAACACCATGAAAGGATCAACCAAACAGCGTAAAATTTACACCATGTATACTCCTCGGTAGGATATGCAAATGATTACAAATTCAGTGCTCGCGCACATCGTGGGCGATTGCAGCGCCCCTTACAATCTGTATATAAAGGGAAGAAAGATTCTCGTTTTGAAGAAAGTAAATTGTTTTCTCTTGGGATTTTTTGTGTGTAACGATTCAGTATGCATCGTAGAAAAACACGAGCAACATTTGAGCACGTTTCTGATTTCGATCGCGGAAGAATCGTTGCATACAGAGATTGTGGATTATCCTTCCGAGAAATTGGTCATCGTATCGGACGTAACCAAGCAACAGTCAAGAAAATATGGAATCGGTGGATGCAGGAGGGAACGACAGACCGACTGGAGCGATTGCAACCGCCTTGTCACACTACTTCACTAGAAGACAGGGATATTGTGCGCGTGGCACTGATGGAACGCATTGCCACATCCGAAACCATAACATAACGAATGCCGTCTCTAACACAACAATAGGTGTCCGCACGAACAATTCGAAGTCGTTTGCAGTACAGTGGATTGTTCGCTAGGCGTCAATTGCTTCGCATACATTTGGTATTAAATCACAGGCGTTTACAATGGTCCATTGAACGGCAGAGATGGATATCCAAATGGTATAGCAATTTGTTTTCGGATGAATCATGTTTCTGCCTGCAGTATCACGATGGTTGAAATAGAGTTTTGAGATACCGTGGGGAGAGGCTGCTCAACTGCTGTATTATGCATGATCACACTGGTCCTGCAGCCGGTGGTATGGTGTGAGGTGGTAATGGATTCAACTCCTGCACTCTTTTAGTAAGCATTAACGGTACAGTTACCAGCCAGCGCTATATCTCTGAGGTTTTGCAGCCTGTTCTCCTCCCTTACCTTCAGGGCTTGCCTGCGGCCACATTTCAACAGGACAATGCACGACCACATGTTGCACGCAATTTTCAAGCTTTCTTTTTATCTCACCATAGTCCATTGTTACCCTGGCCTGCCTGTTCTCCAGATCTATCACCCATCGATTATGTCTGGTCAATGATTGGAGAATGCTATCCCGGAATGCCGCGCCCGCGAGTACACAAGATGAACTTTGGCTATGTGTGGAGGCAGCGTGGGATGCCATTCCGCAACAACACATCCAAAGCCTCTTTCACTCTATGCTTCAGCGTTTAGCAGCGTTTATTGACAGACGTAGAAGTAACAGTTCTTACTGATTTTCCCGTCTACCTCACTTCAAAAAAGGTTGTCTTTGGAATCAATTTACACTGGTACTATATGTAATCTCTAAAATAAATTTGGCTTTGATATATCTTGTCTTTCTTGGTGTTGCATTTTGGATGGCCAGCAGTGTAGATAATATAGTAGTTGTCGCAATCAGGGCTGTAGTGGAGGGTATACGGTTGTATACGCCGTATACCTTCTGGATTTTTTTAAAGAACATCGTATACCCTCTGTTTCTCAAAAAAGTTATAGTATATACACTGTAGGGTATACCCTCTGCCTTGAGCGTATATCCTCTGCTTAGAGCGTATGCCTCTGCTTTTTTCACGACTACACCGCTGATTGCAAAACATTTCTTTAATTGTGACGACTGTCTATAGTTAAAAATTTATCGTTCTCTCTTTGAGACTGAAGTTGACAAGTATAACACTCTCTTGACACACGGGCCACCCGCGATCGATTCCGGTTAATTATAATTGTTAGTCCAACCTAAATATTTTTACCTTAAAGCTCTCTAGACCACTTCTCAAATTCACTGCTTAACAAAAAAGAAAATTTTTGACACATTTTCGGACTCATTTAAAAAAAAAGGCATAAAATTGGTAGGCCTAACTATGAAGCAATTTGGAATCAAATGACGTTCATTTTCATTTTTACTTTCTTCTATCTTTACAAGAAGAAAGTATTGGATTCATGAAAATTTTCGAATTCCGGTTTTCGACGGATTTACACGTTTTAGGGGTCAGAGATTCCAAAAAACATGTTTTTACAAAATGTCTGTCTGTGACTCTGTGAGTCTGTCTGTCTGTCTGTCTGTATGTCTGTCTGTCTGTCTGTGTGTATGTGACACAAATTTTGTGGGCGCTCTATCTCAAGAACTAATGCACGGAATTTAATAAAAATTGATATTCAGTTAGTCCCTAATACAAATTGATGCTGATTAGTTTTTGGTGCAAATCGCTCAACAGATGGCGCTGCTATGCTGCATTTTGTATGATTTCCGAAATGGCTCTATCTCAAGAACTAATGCACGGATTTTCATAAAACTTCAGATTCTGTTAGTCCTTGATATGACTTGATGCTGATTACGTGTTGGTGCAAATCGCTCAACAGGTGGCGCTGCTATGCTGCATTTTTATGATTTCCGCAATGGCTCTATCTCAAGAACTAAAGCACGGATTTTCATGAAACTTCAGATTCAGTTAGTCCTTGATAAGACTTGATGCTGATTACATGTTGGTGCAAATCGCTCAACAGGTGGCGCTGCTATGCTGCATTTTTTACGATCCCCGCAGTGGCTCTATCTCAAGAATTAATGCACGGATTTTCATCAAACTTCAGATTCAGTTAATCCTTGACATGAATTGAAGTTTTGTACAGTTTGGTGTAAATCGCTCAACAGGTGGCGCTGCTATACTGCATTTTTTACAATTTCCGCAATAGCTCTATCTCAACAACTAATGCTTGGATTTTCAACAAACTTCAGATTCATGTATACTTTGATATGAATTAGTGCTGTTTGTGTTTTGGTGCAAATCGCTCAACAGGTGGCGCTGCTATGCTGCACTTTTCAGAATTTCCATTATAGCGGTATCTGAAGAACTCTTGCAACAATTTTCACTAAACTTCAGAATCAGTTAATCCTTGATATGAATTGACATTTTGTACATTTTGGTGTAAATCGCTCAACAGGTGGCGCTGCTAGACAGCATTTTTCACGATTTCTTCAATCGCTGTATCTCAAGAACTAATGGACATATTTTCATCAAACTTCAGATTCAGTTACTCTTTGATATGAAATGATGCTGACTACGTGTTGGTGAATATCGCCCAATAGGTGGCGCTGCTATGCTGCATTTTGCACTATTTCCTCAATAGCTCTATCTCAAGAAGTAATGCACGAATTTTCATCAAACTTCAGATTCAAGTACACCTTGATAAATGTTGATACTGATTATGTGGTTGTGTAAATCGCTCAACAGGTGGCGCTGTTATGCTGCATTTGTCATGATTTGCGCAATAGCTCTATCTTAGGAACTAATGCACGGATTATCCCCGAACTTCATATTCAGTTAGACATTGACACATGTGGATGATAATTAGGGTGTGGTGTAAATCACCCAATAGGTGGCACTGCTATGCTGCATTTTGATGGATTTACACGATTTCATGGACAGTAATATCTCAAGAACTAATGCACGGAATTTCATCTTTTTAGAATCCTCATGATGAGCATAGATGCACTGTGATAATGAATTTTGAAGTATTGACAAGTATGAGATAGAAGAAAGTTTTGTGATGGCCACAACATACTAGTTTGATAAAGGAATTAATTATCAAGTTATAAGGTATTTTTCTTTCGAGACGACACACAGTGGATCAAAGTATAGGCAATGTCGAACATAGGATTATCACGATAGAATAAACCTATATATATGATGTGTTTGGTTATATTTAGATTTAAATGAGTAAAATAAATGATATTGAAAGCATCTGCATGGGTTTTACGAACAATTTCGCACTCTTTTGTCGCAAACAGGAAGTTTAGGGAGATGATGAATATTTAAAATAAATGGAAAAAACAAAGCATGCAGTTTTTACTTATATCCAAATAACATTTGTGGAATATTTAAAACATTTGCTTAATTTTAAATTCGCAACATATGCGATATTTACATAACTCATTAAAATCTTTCTAGAAAACTGCAATATTCTACTGCAACATTTTAGAACTTATTTCAGTGCATATTTGTTATTACTGGGTTTGAGTTTTTTTTTTATTTTTTTTTTAATTATTTTGTAGTAACATTAATTATAGCAAATTTCTTTTTTTATTTGAAACAAGATTATTCCATTTTGTCTTTTTTCGTATATTCTTTTTAAATATGATAACAAACAGAGATTTGTTTCCGTTTTTGAAGAATTTAAATGATGGTTTTAGTTATGAAAAATCAATGCTTAGTTTTGTAAGCGAACTGTACTAATTGCCTCGGAAAATGATGAAGAAAATTTAAAGGAACGTTTACGTATGTTTTGTGTAAATGCAAATTATAGCTGTCTGAAATCTGAACGAAAATTAGATCGTTTCAATAATAAAAACTATTCTTCACTTCAGTGTTCCTTTAAAGTTGGTAATGAGCTTATACCATTTGCAGTTGAAAATTTGCAAAAATCAACATTATGAAAATCTTTTTCAGACGCAACCGAAACTCATGAAAGAAGACTAACTCAAAGGTTCAGAGAAGATACTCCTGGAGAAGCTAAATTAAGAAGAATTAAAGAGAAAAATTCAACGCGAATTCAGAAAAGAATTAGGTTTGCTAATAGGTGTTGTTAAACGGGGAAGTGGTTTGAAACACGATGGAAACACTGCAAGGACATTTTTTGCTGAGTTTGAAAAGAAAGCTGAGATCACTGGATTGGATAAAGAACTTATTAAACATTTTGTATTTATAATGCAAGTGATCGCCTGTGACGAAGTAATTAATCCCGAAAAATTTGGCAATTTCGCACTGGAAACAGCTAAACAATGTGCCTCAAAGTACGGTATATGCCAGCTTCTGTACATAAATTACTAACTCATGGAAAGGATAGGATTACAAATTTTGCTGTTACAATTAGATAATAATAGGAAGAATCTAGCGAAGCTCGAAATAAACAATTTCGAAGGTACCGGGAGTCTCATAAGAGAAAAATAAGTTGAAGAGTATGTAACGAAGACTTATTGCACCATTTGCTAATAACATCTGACGTTTTGGTTTCAAATATTAGACACAAAATAAAATACATTCAAAGGAACAGAAATTTTCTAGAATCATTGGAACTTTTACTTTGAAATATTACACTTTATCACTGACATAGCAGCGCATCCATTTATTTAACCCTCTGAGAACCTTTGCACTTTTCAGCATTTTCATGTAAACGTTTATATAATCAGAAATACGAGTATATTAACTTTAATTTCGCAGTTTAATGTTAAATTAGTTTTTTTACATCATTTCGTCCTAGAAATTTCTTACAGCATAATCTTCTTTAAAAAATATTTGTGTGTACAGCCAATTTAACATGTTTTCTGGAAACGGAAATTACGGAATAGCCGCTTCAAGTCCATTTATTTCGAAAACGCGCAGGTTTGCGCAAAAAATCATCTATACCACACTAAAGTACAGGTTTTCAGGAATACCAACATGAGTTTGAAATTTTAAACATCTTTAAATAATTTAAGTTATGTAATTTTGAAGATTACGATACCATTAATTCTATATGTGTTGTTCATAATGTAGAATGAGACATAAAATTCAATCAAAATATAGTGAGTAGTAGTTTAAAATGTGTTTTAAGAAATTAATAATTATATTTTAAATGAGTTATTAGTAGAGGTTATTTAGGTTCCATTTCTGAGCATAGCAAAAAGTCACTAAAATTCGCTGAAAAATTCCTCTGCTGAAAGGTGTATATTCCGAGCTATACAAATACGGTATAATTTTGTATAATTTAAAAAATAAACATATATTCGTATTTTGTAGATATTCTTTTAAAATATTTCATTGCAAAAAATTAGTTATTTAATGATTATTTTTTGGCTCTATGTTCGCATTTTCTTAAGGATTGATCCACTGTGCGACAGGCCTTTCACCTTTCGAGTGCTGTCGGTCAGGAATTTCGCTTAAAAACGTCAGCTTTGACAGTATCTTCTGAAATTTCTGTTGTATTTACTAAAAGTGGAATTCGCCATTTGATTACATAGTTTCTGACATCATCATCTGAGAACATCAGCCAATTTCATGAGTTTCCGAGCAAATATTTAGTGCCCCACCGGTGGCCGAGAGGTTCTGCTCTCGAAGCTGATAGACGCGAGGTGCAGGGTTCGATCCCAAACGCGCCCGTCGGCCTAATCTTTCGAAGTTTTCGTGGTTTTCTTCGAACCCTGGTTTTCCAAGCGTAAATACGGGTTAGGTTCCCTTAGAAAGACCCCCACGGAGGGCACTCCGCTCATTAGGGCCTATATCCCTCGTGCTGATAATTCGACGTCATAAACACAACCAACCGAGTAAATATTTATTCAGAAGTGTGTCAGAAAGTAGTTCCTTTGGATTTGAGATCATCCTTCAGGCTCCGCTGCACTGAAACTCCCAGATCGTGAAATCACATGTTAGCCTATGGGGAAAACTTCAAGCGCGATTACTTATTACCAAATATAGGGTCAGGTGGGGTAATTATGACCAGGGGGTAATTATGACCACCGTCATATTGGAGAAAACTGTGATGGTAAAATTTTGTTTCAAGCTTAGATATTAACCTCATAATGTATATTTCATCTTAGGTATTCTTTATTACTAGTCTGAAGCCTTTTTGATATCCAAATAGCAATTTGAAAGTCTATAAAATTTTTGATAAACGGATTTGTTACTTTAAAGTTCAAAGTGGTCATAATTACCCCCAAACAAATGTGTATTGGCAAATATAAAGAGAAGATATAGTGGTCATAATTTCCCCATTAGTGGTCTTAATTACCCCAAACTTATGTGATTGTGAGTTTTTGGTGGGGTAATTATAACCACCCTTTTAACTTTAAAAGAAAAACAGCTATGAGAATTAAAACTTTTAAAATGTGTTCTTAAAGGATCAAAGTTACTTCCTATGTACTAAAAACAGCACTTTTCCAAAAAAAAAAAAAAAAAAAAAAAAGTTGAAAAAGTGAAAAGTGGTCATAATTACCCCTCCTGACTATAATGATTAAAATACCGTTTTCACCATCGGAAAGTAGACGTCAGATGCCGATGATGTTCGTTTTAAAAAATTATCTCCGTAAATTTTAAGTACATAAAAAATCCCTATAAACTTTGAAATTTTCATTTGATTAAATTTTAACATCTTCTTAAAAATACTTAAAATTTACATAGACAATTTTTAAAAACGCACATCATCGGCATCTCACTTCTACTTTCTGATGGCGGAAATGGTATTTTAATAATTATATTAGGTAATGAGTGAGCGCGCTTCAAAGCTTTCCCATAGGCTAACATGGGATTTCGCGATCGGGGAGTTTCAGTGTAGCGGAATGTGTATATACTGTGATCAGAATATTGGAATTATAAAAATCAGAACTATACAGTAGACGCTCGATTTTAAGAACCTCTTTTTTACGAATTATTCGTTTTTACGAACTAATGTACTGGTCCCGACCAGCGTCCCATTGAACTAATGTTACTCCCATTTACGAACACATTATATGAGTCCCACCGAGTTCGTAAAATCAAGCGTCTACTGTATATACTGTATATAATTTTTATTATTTTTAAATACATTTTAAGTTGTCAAAGTGAAAAACAATGATAGTCGACTTTTGTAAAATTTTAGGTGACATCCATACATATCTTATTTTGAACAACGTACTATCATCTTATATCCTTAGATAGACGCAGAAATGAATGTGATCCTTTGAAAACCGCCAATGCAGATAGTTATAAAGGTGAAAGAATGATGAATGTCCTTTAAAATAACATAGTTGTTGATTGAAATAAAGGCGAAAGAGCAATGAATGTGGAATCTCGCAAATGTGAGATTGAGGAATAACTACCATCCGCATATCTAAGAATCAAATCTTTTTTCCCCTTGGCCCTTTATTTCTTTTCCCAATTAAAAAAAAAATCCCATTTAAGTGTAATATATTATATATCATAGCCGTATTTTCTAATTAATAATTTCTAATTAAATTTCTGCTACAGATATAAACATATCATGACTCATAATTCTGTTGTTATTCAAAACCTTTAATTGGAGCATAGAATCTTTTATATTTAAATTTTGTCATTGAATAATTAATCCTATTATGTAAATAGGATTACAAATTATGTTTTGCTATCAATAGTTTTCTGAAATAAAGAAAAGGTAATTAAAAATCCCAGAACCAAATATTTGATAAAATACAATATTTCTTTTTCCTTTGATAACATGAATCGCAACAAAAGAAATAATTTATTCGGTGCTACATGAATTTGAGAAAATACATTGTTAAGATATTTCTGCAACCAGCAGGATTTTGAAAATAAATAAAGATTTCAATAAACAAAAGTATTACTTTTTCGTTTTATTTGTATGCAGTTTTAATTAAAACCATTGTGTCGATTGATTAATAAAATGTATTTAACAGTAGATAATTGTAATGTTAGCACTCAAAATAAATCATTACATTCAAATAAAAAGTCCTTAAGGAGTAATCTAAAAGAGGAGAAGAGATGAATTGAACGTTGTAATCGACGTTGCAAATGCTGTGCTAATTATTACTCGGATTTTAATTTTTAGTTGATATGCATATACTACCGATTTAGTTGCGTGATACCGAGCACGATATAAGATTGAGAATTAGTTCACCATGATGTTTTAAGTAAATAATCAGATGGACATTTTGTTAAAGTATATTTACATATTTACAACAAAACAGAATATTTTCATTTATAGGCACGGATGTAGCAGATCCTGCCTTACCTTAAATTACATTTTAAGATATTATCAACGCACTAGGTTCTATCAAGCACTATTCCCATCCCTTTTGAACGTACTATAGTATTTTTTTGCTAAGACTGGCGGTTGACCTTCAGGCTGTTTCTCTGATAACGGGTTCTGAATTCCTCAGTTGGTTACTTTTTTCACACTGCATTTAATGTTGTTTCAGAGCTTTTACAGTCAAGAACGAAAAGAGTAGGAGAAACGAGATTTCTGGGATTTCCATGGAAACTACTGACGATGAATATTATGGTCTACCGCCAGTTGAAAAAAAACTGAACTATAGTCTTATCCAACAATACGACCACACAGATCTGCCAGAATTATCGGCATATACGTAATCTTCTCGAGGAAGCACTCCGTGTGCACAGTGCGAGCAACTATTTCGAACTGCACTTCAAACGTTCAAATTAGAACTTATTCTCTTCTAATTTCTCTCTCTCATCTCTTCCTCCGATGTTTCCATCTGTATTTCCAAGGATACTCGACATTTTCTCCTCGCTGTAAAAAAATTATGTAACGTTACTCCATAAAATTGGTGGAAGCCTTGCTGCCTCCATTTTATTGAGTAAGTTAACTGATATAACTGGTGTTACGTTACACTAATGTGTAATACTACTCCAGTTAAATGAGCTTAAATCACAGCATTATATAAGTTAAATTACTCCATAAAATTGGAGGCAGCATGTTTCCACAAATTTTATGGAGTAACGTTACATACTTTTTTTAGGGTGCTGCCCGTTTGTGCATTGACTGGTCATCAAAGAAAGTTATCTTTTGTTCACCACTCTTGCTTCTCAAAAAATTGAGCTCCATATTGTATTATCCGTATTCCAATAGATAAAAAGCCCTCTTACGGTATTTCAGTTTATGTATTGTACTCATTTGAATCCCATATATAAGGAAATGTATCTATAACTCAAGTATGCAGATAATGACATACAGTTAAATACAATAAACTTATCGGTATTAAAGCCCACATTTCAGGCAGAATATTTTCAGGACGACCTGGTGGCCATAGACAAAAACATACACAAACTTGTCGGATGTTGTAGCAATTCCAAAACTTTCTTCTATCTCACACATGTTACTACCTTAAAATTCGCTATCACACTGCCAAAATTAAATGGCAGTCTATGCCCATCATGACGATTCTAAAGATATGAAATTTCGTGCGTTAGTTCTTGAGATATGACTATCTCTGAAATCGTGTAAATCCAGCAAATTGCAGCCTAGCTTTGGGTGATTTACACCAATACCTAATCAGCAAAAACTTATGTCAACATCTAACTGAATCTGAAGCTTGGGGAAAATCCGTGGATTAGTTTTTGAGATAGAGCTATTGCAAAAATCGTGAAAATTCCAGCATAGCAGCTCCACTTATTGGGTGATTAACACCAACACCTAATGAGCAACAACTTATGTCAACGTCAAACTAAATCTGAAGTTAGATGAAAATTCGTGCATTAGCTCTTTTGATATAGCTATTGCGGAAATCGTGAAAAATGCAGCACAGCAGCGCCATCTTTTGGGCAATTTACACCAACACGTAATTAGCACCAATCCATATCAAGTACTAACTGAAACTGAAGTTTGATGAAAATCCGTGCATTATAGTTCTTGAGATATGGCTATTACGAAAATTGTGTGAATCCTACAAAACGCAGCATAGCAGCGCCACCTGTGATGCTATTTATATCAAATCTTATTCAACACCAATTCATATCAAGGACTAACAGAATCTGAAGTTTGATGATAATCCGTGCATTAGTTCTTGAGACAGAGCTATTGCAGAAATTAAAAAAGTGCAGCATAGCAGCGCCACCTATTGGGCGATTTACACCAAAAGCTAATCAGGGCCAATTTATATTAGGGACTACCTGAATATAACTTTTTATTACATCCGTGCATTAGTTCTTGAGATTGAGTGCCCACAAAATTTGTGTTACATACATACAGACAGACAAAGTCACAGACAGACATTTTGTAAAAACATGTTTTTCGGGATCTCTGACCCCTAAAACGTAGAAATCCGTCAAAATCCGGGTCAAAAATTTTCACGAATCAAATACTTTCTTCTTGTAAAGATAGAAGAAAGTAAAAAATTGGTTTAATTGTCTGCATAACTTCATACACATTTCGATGGTACAATGGCGACACACGGACAGACAGACATTTTGTATAAACAATTTTTTTGTGATTTATGACCTCTAAAACGTGTAAATCCGTCGAAAACCGGAAGTTGAAAACATGTCGTTTACAATACTTTATTCCTTTGAAGATAGAAGAAAGTAAGAAGGAAAATAAAATTTATTAATTTGCATTAAGCATACGTACCATTAACATCGAAGCTTGACAAAGGTCTATGAGATTCTATATTACATAATTCTTACTAAATATTTTATAAGATTTAACTACATATATGCTGCATCTAAGTCACTATCGTCTATTAAGGAATATTTAGAAAATTAATAATTTTGTAGAAAAATATTATATACGCAGCTTATGATTAAAACAGTAAATATTTTAATTACGGTGAAAATTGGCACAGGAATGTGCATATGTAATTTCAAATTATAATAAATAGAAGGTTTAATGGAATATTTAATGTTAACTGCAACACATCTTTTATTCGATTTAAAATACGAAATTTCGTTTTAAATAAAAAGAAATGTGCACAATTAAAGTGCTGGCAGGCTATTCATACAAACTGCATCTTATACTCTTATTTATGTCTATTATTCATAAAATAGAACTCACTATTTTGAGCAAAACGATAAATAACCGTGTCAGAATAAACCGGTATACCAAATTTGAAGCAAATTGGATTTTTATGCATGGAAAACCAATTTATCTAATCGTAGAGGGTATTAGCCCCTGTTCCCCTCTTTATACTTAACCAATGAACGTCCAATTTTAATCAAGGAAGCGCCTTATCAGAATAAACCAGTATACCAGATTTTAAGCAAATTAGATAATTCTGCATGAAAAACCCATTTCTCTAAATTTAAGGGGTATTAGCTCCGCCCTTCCGTTTTATACTTAACCAATGAACCTCCAATTCTAATCACGGAAGCGCCTTATCAGAATAATCTGGTATACCAAATTTGAAGAGAATTGGATAATCTGCATGAAAAACCCTTTTATCTAAATTAAGGGGTTTAACACCCCCCTTTCTCCCCTTTATACTTAACCAATCAAAACCAAAACTAATTAGGAAATCGCCTTATCGGAATGAACCTATTTACAAAATTTGAAGCAAATCGGATATTTCTAGCAAGAGTTATCGCGTTACGTACCTGCATACGAACATACGTACGTATATACAGAACCTGTGGGCACATTAGCTCTCAGGCTTCAATAGCCACTGAGCTAAAAAGGTTAAAATTTTAAATTATTATTCATTTTTAATCACTGAAAATGTTATCAAATATTTTTAATTGTAACATTAAAAAAAAAAAAAGTAAATAAAAGTTTAAATATTTTGTACATTGTGTCTTCTGTGCCTATCAAAATTTTACATTTTCAGTCTTCACTATACCGTCGACTTTCTTTTAAACTCTTTCTTTCTTTTAGGATGATAGGTTAATACATGTATTAACCTTTACCCTTTATCATCATATTATTAATATTATTTTTCTTTTTCAGTGTTGAGAGATTGTCAAGTAATTTTAATTGTAGCAATGGATAAAAATCATGAGGTAAAGGGTTAAATATCTTATATATTTTATGTTTCATCTCAATGAAAAAATTCACGAAAGTTGCAATCTTCACTGACTTTCTATTAAAACCCATTATTAACTGCATTAACTTGTATCCTTTACTATCATATTATTACCCGACTGCCAAGAACAGTTAGTTGTTTCACGCGTATCTGGGTATGTGGATTTCTTTATACCCTCGAAACATCCCAACGGCTGGATGGATTTTAATGAATGAGGTCTATATCGATTCGTCTTAACTGTCCGATGGTTATAGGCCAGGTTTTGTTTTCATAAATTCAAAAGGGCGGTAGAGACGAAAACAATTTTTTACGCACCCTATTAAGTGGTATATCATTGGATAGGTCTTTCAAAATGAAGACAATGTTTAATTAACTATTTCACAGTCAGAAGCTCCGTTTAAATATTACACAACCTGGAAGTTGTGTAGGTAGGATCTCTAGCTTTACTGCAACTATAACCATCTTAGACATCTATTGGCCTCATCAAAACAGTGTTTATAGATAGGAACTGACATTTAAACACAACTTAAAAGTCATCAATACAAGTAAATTAAAAAAATAGGTAAGTAATATAAAAAATAGTTTCACATTGATGAGAAATAATTAACTAGATCGGGTTTTTTTTTTTATTTTTTAAATTTAATTGTTATTTTCTTATATTACTTACATGTTTTAGTACGCAAAAATTATGAAATAATTTTTATTATAAAAATGGGGAAAAAAACTCTATATTAAAAGTTTAGATATTTTGAAAGTTCTGTGTTCTATTTCTATCAGATATGTAAGTCATTTCTGTTTGATTCATGTCAAATATGCGATATTTTCAAACATGAAATTCATTTTTTTTTTCAAATTATGTCACGGATAATAAAACTGGTATTTCTACTTTAAATTATTAGCCCCCGGTACGGCATGCTATTTCTTTCTCCCAGCTTATTTTGTGTCGGCTCCAAAAAATAACGTTACCTTACAGAAGCCAGCCGTAAAAAAAGCATTACGATTAAATACTTTATAGCAATTTTTTAAACTTCTAAGCATCGCACATTTTCAATTTTTATACCGTCGTATTGGAATAAAAAGTACTTTTGAATGCAATTTGTTTGAAAAGTGTATCTCTATTTATTTTTGAAATATTAATGTTTTTTGTAGTTTTTAGCACTATTTGTTTAATTTTGGCAACTCAAGTACTCCATTTATTAGAAAGTCAAGGGAAAATAGTTGAAAAATAGCAATTATATCTTTTTGTTGCCATTTTCTCATAACAACCGAAAGAAAATGTAATTAAAATACGTGCTACTTTGAAAAAATATAGACGAATAATTTTCTATAACACATACTGGACAATTGCACCATAAAATATAATGTATAAAGACACAATCTTGCTTAATGGTACACAAAACACGAACTTTAATAAGCTAAAAGTTAACTTCTACGTTTCGAGCTGTACCTACAGCCGTCTTCAGGAAAATATAATGGTAAAATGGCTCAAAGTTCAGAGACGAAAGCTCTGAACTTTGATTTCTGGACGATCTTCTGAACGAAAAATTTCTGTTAAAACATGGAGCTATCATAAACTACAGTCGTCCCCGTTTAAACGAATATTGACGGTTCCATAAATAATATTCGATTAAACGGGGAATCATAAACTGTAATATTTAATGCGTAATAAAAAGGCAAAATAACCATCTACTGTATATATAATTAACAGTATAATAAATCGTTAATAGAATAACATAAATTAAAATAAATACAAATGCTAATATAAAATAAATACGTATTAATTTAATGTCAGTACATACATTTATATGGTTTACATCACACATAACGCAACTCATTTGAATTTGGTCAAAACTTTGCTACTTCTAATTTACTTTACTTATACTGCCTTAAAAAATCGTTTAAAGTGGTTTGTTTAAGTGGAATTTTAAAGGAGTAAATATTGAGTTATTTTTCAAATGAGTGCAAACTATCACAACTACCATCTCGAGCCTCGATGTGACGGCGCATTGCCATTAAAGTCTGAAGCAAGAAGTGACCTGGTGGGGAGATCAAGATGGGGAAATCATTTGACCTGTCCATTATAGACCTTCCGGCCAAAATCATTGCAGGAAGAACTGAAAATTTGTTTTCAGCGTAAAGGAACCGAAAAAGACAAAAAGTGGAAGGAAATTCCAGCTGAAACTTGCTTTCCGCGCCTATTTTCAAACATCAGTCACACAGTTGTTATTCGATTAAGTGAGGACGTTCGTAAAAGGTATTTGGTTTAACCACCCCTCACTGACAAGCCCGTGTTAATACGTTCACTAAGCTCCAGGTTTCACTGCAAAACAAGCAATATTTAAGGTAATATAATTCTATTGATTTAATGTAATTTTTAATACATTGAACAATGGTTAATACTTCCAGGGATTGCATTCATATTCGTTATTAAGTTTTTTTTTATATAAAATGTTCAAATAATCATTTTTTTTTTTTTTTTTTTTTTTTTTTAGCATTTAAAACAAAATGCAGAAAAAAAAATTACAATTTTGCCCTTTTCGTGGACAGTCGGGGGGTGTGGGGAAAAATAACATAGAACCCAATAGGAAAAAAATTCGTTTCCGGAGGATTCAATTCGAATAAGCAGAGTATTCGATTATCCGCGACCCGATTGAAAGGGGAAGACTGTATATTTAATTTTAAGCATCTATAGACGCTTTCAGTGTGATATCAGTCATGACATTTTGGTTGTAAACTGACTCCAAACAAACGGTTGCTATGCGTCATTTCTTTTTAAATATAAATCGTGGAAAATGTTTACATATCAAGTATTAAAACACTCAGATGTGAGATATAGATATAAAGTATAGCTGCAACACACAAACAAAATAGAAAATACAACATAGCAACCGTTTGTTTGGAGTCTGTTTCCAACTACACGACTGAAATCGCCTATATTAATATTACAAACAAATGAAAGCCTATGAATGATTAGATAGCCGTTCTTCTGTCGAGTTTCTTTAATGACAGCATCTTTTTGCTGCATTTTGTATTATTTTGCGATAGTGACATCCTATGCATGCTTTATTGCAGATGTTTAAGAGTGGATCGTAAATGTGGAATTCTTAAGCGGATGCGAATGACGTCATTTTACACAAAATAAAAGTGTGTGCTTTAAGTCTTAAAATTGAAATATGTTTTGTACTATTTATATATACATATATTTTTTATTTATCGGGGGCAAGACTAAATTCTGAAAAAGCACAATTCCTGTTATCTAGTTATTATTTTTTTTTAATTACCGTATATACTTGTGTATAAGTAGAAGAAATTTAGACAAAATTGAGAGTTTAAGATGAGAGATCGACCTGTACACGAAGTAGTAAAAAAATAAATAAATAAATAAAAAATAAAAATTGCAGATATTCGGCAAATGGGCAAGTCTTTTACGTAATCACATGAGAGATAAAAGCGGACAATGGTCATTTCCCTGTGATTCACAAAAAAAGTTCAACAATAATGTCCTTGTAATTATTCTGCACCCATTTTCTCTTGGGGCAGAATTCCCTTCAATACAGGGCATTCCTTTCAACATTTTAATCCCCTTTTTAAAAAGAGTTGAACTCGAGAATGCTTCTAGATATCTCTCCTAAAAGTCCTACAATAGAAAGAAGTACTATATTTTAGCAGGCTAAGAAGTTGTTTACCCTTGTAAATATGGCTTGAATAGATTTTTGAAAGAATTTTTTCTATAAATATCATTGAATTGATGTGAATAGGTTTCAAGATAGTTTAAGCTTCTTCGATTTTACATAATTATACAGTTTTAAAACGTTAAATAATAATAATAATAATAATAATAAATTAGAAAGATTTAAAAAATAAATTTACTAATTTAATGTAAATTTATTAATTTTTTTTTTTATCCTTGATTACGAATCATTTTTCAACACACTACCAGAAATGTGGTTCGACTTAATATACACGAAAATTAATTTTTTTTCAAAATTTTTGCTTTAGAATTGGGGGTTGGTTTATACACGAGTATATGGGGCATTCTCACAATCTTTTGACTTTTGGGGGGAAAAATCTGGCGAAATTAAACTTGCTAAAATAACATTTTAATCTGATAGCCGAATGCCTTAATGATTACAAATGAAGAAAAAATGGTCTGTAGCGAAAATTTTTTTATTTAACTGGAGGTTTAAGTTAAACTTGCGAGTTTAATTTCTCTTACCATTTTACCCCTATAACTTTTTATTTTCTTCTAAATTTTTACTTATAATGAATTTGCATAGTACCCACAGGACATTCAAATAAGAAATAATAAAAATGTAGTTCTTTTAATACAGAATTTTTGTATAACATTGTCTTAAAGGGGTGTTAAAGAAGGGACGGTAAGGTTAAAAAAGGGACGAAATGGTAAAAAAAGAGACGGTAATGATGGAACGGTAAAGAAAATTACCACCTATTTTTAGGTAAATCATGTTAAGACTAAGTGATAGCCACAACGTTCATTGATTTTTCAAAGCAGTTGTTAACATTGGATTAAATTAAATTTGTTTTTTAATTTACCCCGAAAAGTGCAGGAATAAACCCTGGGGACGGTAAGACTACCAATAAAGCCACGGTGCTTGAAATTGATATTTAAATGCTGATTTATATTCTGCAGTAAATTTCCTGTTAAAGAATTTTTGATATTCTTTCTCTAGCATACTTCTGCATGAGCAAAAACTTGAAAAAAAATCTGTCGCTGCATCTGAAGTGATTTTCTGTATAATTTTAGAAGAGGGATGGTAAAAAGTCTAAAACCCAGGGACAGAGTTCAAAAAATAATATCAACCCTAAAAATGTGTGCAGGTTAATTTTTAGGTACATATTTATATAAAACAATAGTTCCAGTTTCAGAAAAAAATTACATTGAATTATTTTTATTGAAACAATTTTATCCAGAGAGCTCCAAATTTCAAAATCAGCATCAGGGACACGGGACGGTTGATGAGTTTTCCATGTGTTTGGACCCCCAACATCGTCCACAACTTATTTATCTCGTTAATATTGTTGTGCAATCATGCAATGGGATGTTCTCAAGTATATGAAAAAAAAAAAAAAAAAAACACAAAAAAAAACACACACAAAAAAGTGTATTAAATAAAAAATTATTATTCAGGGACATGAAAGTTAAAAGACTGTGAGAATGCCCCATATACGGTATTTTATAGATTGTTTGTTATATCATATAAAAAATTCACTACATTTGCAATCTTAATATTTTGCAGGTCAGCCCCACTTAATCGGGTAACGGATAATTGAACAACCCACTTACATGCATAGAATGCCGTAGAACAGATACATCCCCATAAGGTTAATGTTAAATATACCCGTTTTATTGCATAATAACCCGGTTAATCGCATAAAATATCTCCAATCTAGAAATCCGGATTTTGTGAATTCCTGTGAATGTGATGAATGGGGAAAAATTAAGAACGGGAATATTTTCTTTTGTAATAATGGTTTATTATCTGTAAAATCGAAGAACATAAATCGTTCGTGAAAGAATAAAATTTATTCTCTTAATTCTTAGAAGTGCATGGGAGAGTTGATTTTGAATAGGTGTAATTTTCTTTTAAGGCTGTTCTTAAATCTAAAAGGGCAACTTTATGACATAACTTTTAATTCATTTTTGTTCGGAAATGCATAAAAGTAGCAGGTGTTGTTCAGAAACTATGTAGCAAAACTGTTTTTTACGTTTTTTTTTTTTTTTGCAAAAGCATTAGATCTTTCAGAAAATAGCGTCAAAGCGAGTGTTTGGAGCCGAATTTCCGGGTGAAAGAAGAATAACCACTCAAGAAAGGGCTAAAACGCCTTTATCACGTTATCAAATACGCGTATAGCTCAATAGGCAATTTATTGTTCAAAAAGTGTAAAACACAGTTGATTCCAAATTGCTTTCCAATTTTATATCTTTCCGTTAAAAAATGAATTTGTAAATGTGTCAAAACGTTTTGCCCTTGTTGAACAGAGCAGTTGAGAAGAGCCTTAGCTTGTCATACATATAGCTCCTCAAGAGTAGTGGATGGGGACAGCATAATGCAATAATGTTAAAGAAATACCTGCATAATAGAAGAAGGCAGAAGGAAATCTCGTAGAAATTTCTTTAAACCTGGTTTGAAGAAAAGGAAAAAATTAAGCTTTTGCATTACTACTGGCGCAACTATCCAAAATATTTTAAAATAATATTGAAAGGAAAATCTTTAGAACATAATCTTTCCAACACTGTCGTAAGAAGTATAAGTAAACAAATTTTACTTTTAAAATTTAAACGCAGTTCGTCTTTTATGTAATAATAATGTTATTAACATTACTTATAATTAATGTTATTATTATATATGTTATTGTTATATTATATATTTATTCTCCGGTGTGGCGTACGCTCCAGGTTGTGAACCACTGGGCTTAAGATAAAAGCCACCCTTTAAGAAGAAAATAAAAATTGGTATACTATTGAATTAATAGTATTGACGTTTGTACCTACTTTTGGAAGTATTAATATGTGTGGGATAGAAGAAAGATTTGGGATTGGTACATCCAACAAGTTTCTTTTCTTTTTCTTCCTCGTCTTTTTTTTTTATTTACAATTTATCTAAAAACTCATTACATATAAATAAATCGATAGGGATATGTATGTGGTGCGCTTTAACCGCTTTAAAGCTATAACAGATTAGTCTCCAAGGGATATAATAAAATTATTATTTTTTATCTTCTTATCTTAAGCTAAATCTTTTGATTTCGCTCTCAGTCAAGGCTTTAGAAATCAATAAATATGATTTAACTAACATATACTTCTATAATTAAAATATATTTAATTTAATACTTGCTCCCTAAGTATAATTATGTATATATAACTATTATTATAGATAGTACATCAATTCTGCTTCAATTTTTTTTATTACTTTAGAAAAATTTAAAAGCTAGTACTGTTTGAATATTAATGATGTGAATTATCACACTGCCAACAAAGCGTATACCAACTTAGTGAAAAATGTCCAAGCCGGGAATCGAACCCGGGTCCCTGGAATAGATCTCCAGTGCTCTACCACTAAACCACAAGGACGATGTCCAGCTTGGCATTTCTCCAAGCTGGACATCGTCCTTGTGGTTTAGTGGTAGAGCACTGGAGATCTATTCCAGGGACCCGGGTTCGATTCCCGGCTTGGACATTTTTCACTAAGTTGGTTTACGCTTTGTTATTTTACTATAATTTTCACTTAAATCACATAAATTGTACTAAAAAATTAAACCCTATAACTTAAATAGGGATATAATACATTAAACTTTAGAATATATATTATTATACGCAGAGTGCTAATAAATTATTGATTAAACTTATTATTAAAATAATTAATTTTTAAATTATTGTATAAATTGTTATTGCCCATTAATATTTATCATATCCGTGGTATATAATCAAATTATAACCTATACTAATGGCATTAATTGCTGCCCTTGCTTAAAATACATACCCCGCTTAATTGTATACAAATCAGTGGAACCAGCTGTATGCAATTAAGTGGGGGCGACTGTACTTTACTTTATAAGAAGTTAATTTTTGTATCATTTATCATCAAATTAATAATAATATTATTATATATATATATATATATATATATATATATATATATATTTTACATTTTTTGCACCCAATGATCATCAAGTAATTTTCGATGAAATAGATTAAAAGTCATGCTTTAAAGAGTGAACTATTTTATAGGTCTATGTTCTATATGCATAAATATTTACATTTGCAAATTTTCACGATTCCGCAGTCATTCTATTTAAACCCATATTAACTGCATTAACTTGCATCCTTTATCGTCATCATATTATTTATATTTTATCATTTATTTTTTTAGCATCGATATTTTATAGTGTAATTTTCATTATAACAATGGTGTGTGTGTTGTTTATGACGGCCAATTATCTACACAAAAGGGCTCTAGGGGGGGGAGGGCTGCCCTCCGGAGGGACTTTTAAGGATCCTAATCCCTATTTATGCACTGAAATCCAAGGTTCGAAGGAAACCACGGAAAGCTCCGAACGATTAGGCCAACGGGAGAGATTGGGTTCAAACCCAGCACCTCCTGTCTACCAGCATTTGAAAATAGAACCTCTCGGCCACTGGTGGGACATAACAATGGATAAAAGAATGTAATAAAAGAACAGGGACCTAAAAATAAATTATTTATTTGTTTATTTATTTTCACTTTAAATACTATTCAAGGACACGCAATATCCATTATGACTTATATTTATCACACATGAAATAACCAAAAAAAATTTTTTGGAAGTAAAAAAAAGGAATTTCCTTGAATATTTTAAGCGCACTGAAGAACTTTTCAAAATGCCCCTTGCACATCCCGTACCAATTAAAATCCCAATTTTTTTTTAATGCAAGTATACTTTATGTTCAAATAAAACTGTGCATCGAATTCTATATTTTTGAATATAAAATAAAGAAAGAAAAATTCTAAATTTTATGAAATTTCCAGCTTTTTGTATCATATTTCTGCATTTAACTGCCTTTAACTTTTCCAATTACATATAATTTCTAAAAACGATGCCCAGTTTTGTGACATACGTAATTTCAAACAGCTATTAAAAAAAAAAAATAATAAAATAAAAAAAAATAAAAAATAAAAAATTGGGGATTTTAAATGATATGAAATGCTCATGGGGCATTTTAAGAAGTTCGTCAAAACGCTTAAAATATTCAAGAAAATTTCTTATCTTCCCGCCGCCCCCCCAATTTTTTTCTTCTTTTTTATTTTATTTCATGTGTGATAAATATATGCCATAATGCATATAGTGTGACCTTGAATAGTATTTAAAGTGAGATGGTCCTTTGTCCCCTTAAGGCAACAGTGGGCATTCGAAATTTGACAAAAAAAAAATATATATATATATATATTTATTTATTTTTTCAAGAATTATGAATCTAGATGTTCAAATTTATCTGATGCAAAAAGAAATTTTCAATTCTAATGCTTCTTCGTAGAGGCATAAGCTTTTATATTTGCAAAAACTGTATATATTTATGCAGTTTGTTAGACTTAAAATGCTGTTTTCTCAAAATAGAAAATTTCACACATTTCTAATCTTTGAAACGTTCCATGTGCATTTCTAATTATCAGATTCATTTAAAATTCATACTTTATATCCTCTGTACAATATTATATAAATATTAACATAAAAAGTTGCATTTCAAGTCCTTTTTTGGAAAAACGAAGCATAATTATCAAAATGTTGTTTTTTCTGCTTATGTATTCAGCGTCATGTCAACTTTCATTGTAATACATCTCATGAGTAAATATTGTCGAATTTTATGCAAAAGAAATGCGCAATGGGGCCGTTCAAGTATTACGTAAGCAGTAGGGGTGGGGGGGTGGGGGGGGTCCAGTGTCCGCTTATTTTTGCTGACAAGGGGGAAAGGGGAGTAACGAGAATTCTTACGTAATCATTAGACAACGGAGCAACTATAGTTTAACAACAAAAAACAAAAGTGCATGATTTTGATGAGTGTCTGCGGATGTTGAACAGTTTGAGAAAAAAGATATGGAGTAAACAAGGACTGGAAACGAGGAGCATTCCAGCCCACCACTACACTGAAAACGTAATAGACAATGCGGAAACATGGATTCAAGGATCGTGGACACCAGACTAGAAATGTGAACACCAAACACATAACATTCTTATAATTCTTGTTAAAATTTTTAGTTATGTGCCTAAATAAGTTAGGGCCTGTTGTATTTCTTAAAGCTTTTTGTTGTTGTTGTTCAGTGCGACAAATAATAATACATTAAAAACTATTTTGTATTCTATGAATTGTTTAATGCAATAAGTAAAAATATATTAAACCGATTTTGTTTTCCTTCAATACCACAACCCCAATATATCTATTTATGTAAATTTGCTTGATTAATAATGTAATTTATCGTAATTGTAATTTTTTATGGCAAACAGTGTTGATGTTAGAATGTCATAAAATCTTATGTCGGCAAAGGGAGAGGGGGGGGGGGTCTAGCATTTGCTTATTTCTCTGTACAAATGGAGGGGAGGGGTACAAAATGACTAAAAATATGCTTACGTAATACTTGAACGGCCCCCATGGGACATTTTAAAATATGATAATTATTCGTTAATTTAAAAATTTAATAATTCAAAAACACTTTATTATTTTATCTCCAAAATTTGAAAATAACTATTTGAGATTGCCATTAACAAGTCTGCCGACTTTCAAATGAATCCATTGAAAATAAAGTGATTTGTTTTTTAATGTCTACTGTCCCCTTAAATGGTTAAATATTTTATAGATTCTATATTCTATCCCTATCAAGCATGTAAAACATTTTCGATCTTCACTTTTCCACAGACTTCTTTTTAAAACCTATTGTAACTGTATTATTTAACCTCTATCCTTTATCATCACTTTCTTCCACAGATAGATATTCCCTTGTCGACCGAAACCTAAATACAATAGAAGTGTGACTTGCCTGACAAGTAGGGGCGGGATAAGTTCAGAGGGGGCACCGGAAATAGGAGAATGGACAAACAAAACGATTCCCCCACCTAAACCAAGAAGATTGCACGCTCCCTGAAGGCACGAACGAAAAGTCTCTTTGAATTGAACAATGTTTTCGAAGCTTGCTTGTTGAAGAAAGAATAAAATAGCGGTGTCAAAGGAAATAAACTGGTTACCTGTTGATCATGTAGCGTTTGCTTTTAGAATTAAATTCTAAGAATGAAAATGAATCTTAAAACAAAAATAGCATTAGTCATGTTTGTCTAATTCCGCGAACATTGTTTGTTATTTTGCTTCATAATATGAGTAAGCGCATTTTTCTTGGCAGGGTTAATGTTTGTAATATAATACTTGTGTTTATATGATCGTCTATTTTTTGATAAGTTCTTGTTTAATGATAGTAATTTCCATCCATTTAATGATGTTCTGAAACTAGTTTCTTAATATAAAAGCATATTTTCGTTTATTGATTCGTGTTTGTGTTTTGGAATAAATGTAATCTATCTTTCGGAAAGTATTGTTATAAATCAAGTTTAAAACCGAATTCGGGATTGAGCAACATGTAATTAAAGATGTTATAATATAAAATAAAATGCATAAAACCACGGAAAAAAAAGCATAAACTCTCGTTTCTTTATGAACGACACAGAATCAAGTATTTCCTCATGTTATTAATTACCAACAATAAATAAATAAAAAATTGTGTAAATTTTAAGACGGAAGTAATGTATCTTTCGTAAAGTATTGTAAAAGATTTGGCTTGAAAATTAGCCGTGAAATGAGATAACAGCTATCGATAACAAAAGATGTATGTAATAAAATGATATATAAAATTCAGATAAAAGAATAAGAAACAAGTTTCGTTAGTTATAGGGCAATTCCATCGTAACTGACGTAACATTTTATCATCGAATTTTATTTTCAAAACTATGTAGAGGTCTGCACGAGCCGGAATTTCCAGGCCCGGGCCCGGGCCCGGGCCGGCCCGAAGGAAAGCTATTTTGGCCCGACCCGGTGTAAAAATTGAAAGTTCGGACCGTGCCCGGCCCGGCCCGTACAAAAATCAGTGAAAACAGGCCCGGCCCGACTAAATGTCTACAAAAAATTCCGTTTTTTCTCGACATACAATTAAGATTCTTTTAATGAATACTACATGCATATTT
This sequence comes from Maratus speciosus, assembly GCA_963932465.1. NCBI lineage: Eukaryota > Metazoa > Arthropoda > Arachnida > Araneae > Salticidae > Maratus > Maratus speciosus. The sequence goes on along the minus strand of OZ010786.1, from coordinate 514,142,085 downwards.
ATGGGAACATTTTACAGTATATTTTAAATTACTATGTGTTCGCAAAATAGAAAACACACAATAGTAAACGTTAACGATTACTTACAGTGTTTTAGTCAACGTCTCTACAGACGTTTCAAAATTTAAATAAGGGTTCATTAAAAGATTATTGTAGTTTAGAATAAAGGGTTAAAAAACATGATAACTTTTGAAGCTTATAATAAAAGGTAGATTTGTGAAAATATTTCTGTCATTTTTAAGGCTTTTCTCAAATCCAAAGGAGCTACATTTTGATACATTTATGAATTCATTTCTTTTCGGAAACGCATGAGATTGGCAGGTATTCTTATTCAGAAACCATGTAAATGCCGTTTTTTTTTTTTAGATAAAAGTAATATATCTTTCAGAAAATACTGCCAAAGTTAGCGTTTTGAATCGAATTTCCGGAAGCGATAGCACAGGAAAGGAGAAAACGTACAGTCACGTGACAAGAGTCTTTGTTATCTCTGTACGTAATTTATGAAAAATGGAAAAGCTATTTGATCCCAATTGCCTTCAATACTAAGCCTGTCAATTGTATGCCTTTATAGTTAAAAATGAGTCAGAAAATGTGTCTGAGAGTTTCGCATTGTTGAGCAGTAAATATGAGAACCACCTTAAGGTACATTTCCAAAGATACTGTTAACAGAAGTTCATTATCGCTATTAATACTTTTACAAAACATAATGCCTGTCCTACACATCCTGAGAACGATTAAGACCAGTTCCGTCCCGGCACAAGTCTGCCGAAAAAAATTAAACCCGGGATCAGGCATCATGTAACTGTACGATGCCGATCTCTACGATGGACATGTTACATTTCTGTATTGATGTTGTTAAACTCGCATCGGCTCGTAACGCACATTTATACTTCTCGAAAAAGTCATATTCATTGGAAATGACCTCGTATTTTATCTGCTCCTCTCAAATTCTTATATCGGGCCGATAATTATTTTTATCGGGGCCCGGCCCTTCAGGCCCGTTCAATTTTTTTGCCGGCCCGGCCCGGCCCGTTTGAAAATTCTCCTCCATTCCGCCGGCCCGGCCCGGGCCCGTGCAGACCTCTAAAACTATGTAGAAAATTTACTAATAAAGCTAGAACAAATTTTTACAATTTCAAATATTTTTTCTAAGGAATTAATACTCAAATACCTGTAGATTATTTCAATCTCTCTTTGAGTCCCAAAAATTGCAATTCAAAATTCTGTAACTGACGTAACATAAAATAGACAAACATTTTTTCTGCCTTCATTGAAGTGTAAAAATTATCAAAACTATACCGTAAAAAAAAAAAAAAAAAAAAAAAAAGTGATTTAATGTTCTCAACAACACTAAATAATTCCAAATTATAACGGTAACTTATTTAATTAATTTTTGAATAATAAAAATGAAAAAAAAAATGGCATTTACACGTGTAACTGACGTAACTTTTATAACATTACTAGCAGGCTGAGCCCGCTGCGCTTTATCATTTTTCAAATAAACCTTCAATCAAACGAAATAGAAAATCCGACCCTGTATTTTAAATTAATATGGACCTTCACCTGGAAGGTCCTTCCGCATTTTCTGAATACGCATCGGACGCAATTGCGCTATTATATTATCTGATGCGTTAGACGAAATACGGGCAATTCAGAAGCAACTCTTTAGTACACATGTGGAGATTGGGAGGGAAATACGGCCATTACGATCATATCACCACACTACTAAAAAAGAGAGAATTACAATGACTGCAGTGATTGACCATATAACTTAAAGAATGTTCTGGTTATTCACTTTCGTTTTTTAGTTCTTTTACTGCAGGCTTCTCAACTTGGCACTTTGTGCGGATCTGATAACATAAACACAATCTCTCTCTACGTTACATTATATTTGGTAATATACGTCTTCTTTTGCCAGGTCTTCTCTACAGTTTCTTATCTTCGATTTCCAGTAGAGTAAACACAATCAAAACAGTATTTAACTTTTATATTTTAAAATATGTGAATCATGTAAAAGTGGATATTTAAAGCGGAATTGTGCGAATAAAATTAAAATATTGTCATTTTAACTGCCGTTTCTTTTTACATACCAGTTTTAATCATGCAACTATTAACCTAGGAGAATAACCTCGATAACTAATTCAAATAGAAAATTAATTCTCTAGTTTTCATTCAATAAAATCTTCCCAATCATCCGTAATCGGATCCACAACCAAGTTTGATGTGCAACGTTAGAAATGTTCGTAACGGTATGGCTAAAAATGTACCAGAGTTAGCTACAAAAGAGAGTGAATTACGTTCCAAACTACATTCCATTAAATAATGTCAAATTGCTGTTGATTGAATTTTAGATCTTTCATTATCAAAACTCTTTGCAAATGATAAATAAAGTTAGTTATGCAAAATTTTTAGTTGTGATCTTTTTTAGCAAACCGAAGATTTTTTTCGCATTTCTCTAATGAGCGTAATAAGACGGAGAAATAAACATGCTTTTATCTTCAAGACGTCATTATTCATCAGTTTGTTACCTAAATAAAACTAAAAACGTTAGTTTGTGACTACGATCAGCTGCTCGGGCTGTGCATCAGCCAAAATTTCTTTATAATGATTGAAATTTTATTTGAATCTGAGGTACATTTTTTAAAAACCTAGGGTAAATGAACAAATATTGTTCCATTGGCCACCTTTGGAATTTGGAAGTTTTTTATACTTTCAAAGTAATGCTTTTTTAGTGATAGTAAAATAAACCTAAAATTTTTCACTACGATCAGCTGCTCGGACTGTGCATCAGCAAATTTTATAATGATAGAAATTTTATTTGAATTTGAGATACTTTTTTTAAAAAAACCTAGGCTAAATGAACAAATATTGTTCCATTGGCTACCTTTGGCATTTGAATTTTTTTTTTTTTTTTTTTTTTTTTTTTTTGTACATTCAAATTAATGCTTTTTTAGTGATAGTAAAATAACTGCACATGAAAAATATCTATTAGTAAACCTTCTTTTGTCCGTTTTCTCCATAATAATAAAAACATAAATTTACTAATCGCTAATTACTAAAACTACAAATTTCGCGTAATCTTCTGAAATCGGATTTACCGTCCACGGTTACTTTCAAATATAAACGAATCTTCCAACACTATATAGTAAATTCGCCAATTGTAAGGTACCTGATTATGGAACATTCATCCAATATCTTTTTATAACATTTCTAAAAGAAGGGAAGATATGAGAAAAAAAGAAAGAAATGACGAATGGAATGGAATATCGAAAGTGATTTCAGAAAGCATTTTTTATTGCAAAACGTCTTTTTTCGTGATAGAAGTAACGCATAATTGCTTACATTTTCTTAAGAATAATCTTTACTACCTAACATTGCACACATTGAACGTTTGTATAAGGGAAATTTGGCGATATGTCTTTTATTAAAAAAAGAATGGACAATATTAGCTAATCTGGCTCCGAGGTTATAAAAGTCACAAATTTAGGGAAAACAAACCGACATGCTTTCGCAGTAAAATATGAGAAATTTTTTAAATGTCTAAAATTAAATAATTTTACAATATATACATGTGCGTGTGCGGGAGACATTTATTCTAAAATTAAAATATTTGACTCCATTTTTAAAATATTAATTGCTATTTATGTATTGTACAGTTGAATTTTAAAAAATACTCAAAAAATGCTTTCGTACACTTGCAAAATCACCTTTATTGTAAACATCGCTTGAACCCAATTCACGCTTACGTCTTTTCGGCTTAAAATCAAATTGTTTGGCGACAAAAGTGAATTCAAAAATCACAAATAACATATAGCATGTAAATCATAAGTACCATCATTTTTACAATTACATCTGCTAGTTTCGTTTATGAGTCACATGATGGAAGAGTTAGAAATAAAAAAGAACAAATCAAAAACAAAATTGTTACCACAAGGAAGGTCTTCTTAAAGAGCATACTCAAATTATTTTGAAAAGAAACATGCTTTTAAAATTACTCATGTATATGGTAAAAAATCAGTCAAATTTGGCGGCGGAATCTCAGTAAAAATCTGAAAAAAAATCTATATATATTCGAGTATTTGGCGCAAAAAAGACGAACGTTCCACGCTATTTGGCTAGCAAACACATTTCCATCCCAAGTGCAAGATATTTAAATGCATTTGAAAATTGCTTGTTAAATAAGTGTTTAAATGCCTAAAACTCAATGAATTTAAACTTAAACGAAAGATTAGCGTATTATTTTTTTTATCTTTAAGCGTATATAATATAAAAAATAGCGTGTTGCAGTAGTTATTTAATTTTACATGGCTTCACCGGTTGGAAATGTTTTAAGGGTACTATTTGATTATTCATTCAACCAATTTCGCCAAATTATATAAATTGCCAAACTATTCGCCAAATTATATAAATTGCCAAACTACTCGCCAAATTATACAAATTGACAAAATTTTTATTTTAAACAACGAAAGGATAAATAAATTTTTAAACATTAATCAAATTACAGATAGAAGTGAAATTAAAAATCACTTGATGACGCAACGAACACGTGTACCGTGTTTAATGACAAGTGAATGTAAAATTTACGATCAGCTTATTACTGGCATTTAATCTTATAGTTTGGCGATAGTTATTTTGTCGACGGGATAATCAAGTAGTACCGTTTTAAGTTTGTTTTAAAAGTAGCTATATAATTTAAAATGCTTACCATTAAACATTTATATTAAATACTTATTTCCATGGCAACAATAACCTTCATTTCTTGTTTCTGATACTAACAATGTCGAAGTCAAATTACCAATGTTCCGAATTGGACATTAATTTTGAATTTGGAAATAATTTAATAAACTGAAATTTTGTTTTAAACCGTATAATTACGATAATAAAATTTTAATATATACTACACATATAAAGGTATATGACAAAACTGTAGTAATAAAAATGTATTTATTTAAGTTAAAAATAATTTAACTATCTTCGTATGCAGAGTAGAAAAGGGTTTTACTTAAAAATTATTTATGATAAAAAAAGTATCATTCAAAATTTTATTGTGCCGCCAACCAGCATTAAATCGCCCAAAAAATTAAATTTTCGTTATTTTTTTACAAACGCTAAATCGAGGTTCTGCGGATTTTTTTTTTTTTTTAAACGTATTATATGTCACGAGAAGAATCTTCTATATATTCCTCATGAGAAGATATTTTTCAAATATTTCTGAGCATGCACTTATCGAAACTTCCTTGATATCATCCTATTAATTTTTCAGATGCATTTTTCTTAACTTGACGCAAAAGATAAAGAGCCAAATCTTATTTCAATTGCAATATTTTAACTGAGTAATTTTTTAAGCATTACAGACATTCCCTTTCATGTTTAAATTAAATATTTTTGTTTTTTAATATTATTACTCATTAAAACGGATTTTTTTCTTCCTTCTTTTTTTTTAAATTAAAATTAGTAACAGTTTTTTCTTTTATGTTTCGAGGTGTAATAGCTGTTTCAATTTTTTTCTTTTTTTATCAACGATAAATTTCGCCAAGAAATAAAATGGTAAACCTTATCTTCTAAAATAACAGAACTTTCCGTCATAATTCTATAACTAATCTAGGTAGAATGATGTGTTATAGCTTAAAACCTTCCCTGAAACGATACCTGTCTAACGGTATAAGTTCCGTAAAATCAATGCAGTAGAACTCGAAATCTAGGCAATCGGAACGAAATTTCCGTTTGGATTTTATATATATAATAGATGACTTTAAGAAGACAATAATGATTTAACTTAGTTTGTGATCAGTAATTTACAATGCCTTTTTATTAGGATTTTATTATAGAATATAAAAATATCAAGTTTTCCAATCATACCCTTAAATTAAACATATTATAAATTTTATCCCCCCCCCCCCCCCCAAAAAAAAAAAAAAAAAAAAAAAAAAAAAAAAAAAAAAAAAAAGATGATTTTCTGTGGAATTGCCCTATAATTGACAATGATTCAAATACTCTTTTCTCTTTTTGAAGTTAGCTTGGTGCGAAATAATAAAAAATGGTATGAATTTTTCAATAATATAAGGGGTTTTTTGGGAGGGGACGGGTCGACAGGGTGTGTGTTTTTACAGTTCAAATTTAACTTATTTTTCACTTAAATTTACTTAAATTTAATTTATTATGAATTTAGGGTTATAAAATTCAGCTGTGGAAATCAGTTGTAATTTCTACATTGTAATTATCGATAGCAAAAGATAACTAAGCTATATTACAGTTATCGATAAAGAAAAAGATACAATAAATAAGAATAAAAAAAATGTGTGAAATCATATAAAAGAATGTAAAAACTCTTATTTATTTATAACAGATTTCGGATAAAATACTGTTTCAGGTTGTCGAAAAAAAAATAAATAAACAAATAAAAAAAATAGTACAAGTATTTCGGTTTAGGGCCATGGAATTAGCTGTGAAATTCAGATATAGCGGTTATCGATAATCAAAAATGCAATGAATAATTAAAAAAAAAAAATGTATAAAATCATGTAAAATGATACAGAAAACACCGATTTATTTATAGCTGACATCGAATCAAGTACCATTTCGTGTTTTCGAAGTTAGCATGTAGAAAAAAATATAGATAGATTAAGCAGTGTCAATTTTTTGATAAATATGATAAAATATTTACGAAAGTGTTTTTGAAGTTGAAGATTATACAAATATTGGACTACGAAAATCAACTATAAAAAGATACCAATTATCGATAACCACAGTCACATAAAATAAAACAAAATATGTAAAATCTTATTTTAAAAAATACCATAAAATGCCCTTTGTGAAATAAAGAATGAAAAGATGTGTCAGAAAATGGCTGCTTGCCTGTTGTTGATTACATAGCTTTTGTTTTCAGATTTAACTTTTTAGGCTCAGAAAATAAAAATATGATTAGTAGTGCGAGTAGTAAGTCAAAATTATGTCCATTTCTAATCATATCATAATATTAAAATATTTATTTGCTTAAAAGACGTTATAAAAACACATTAAAAGTAAATAAAAAACTCTTTAATAAAGATTATTTAATAACTCTTTATTTAATAAAGAGTTTTTAATTTACTTTTAATATGTTTTTATTACGTCCTTTAAGCAAATAAATATTTTAATATTATGATATGATTAGTAGTGTTTCTTTAGCTCCGAGAAGATTGTTTAAAGTTTTATTTTATGATATGAGTAAACGCATTTTTCTGCAGGGCTATTGTCGGTCTTCTAATTGAATTTTTATACACGATAATGTTTAGGTCAGTCGATTTTAATTAGAGGAATTTTCTTGCTAGTAAAATTTCTGTCAAATCCAATCCAGTAATTTAAGCATTGCATGTGATCCATTCTCAAAATATTTTCATGTATTAAACATGTGTATTTATTTATCTATTTATTCATTTAAAAATTTTTCATAAATGTAATGTGTTTTTCGGAATGTTTCGTTAATTTTGAAGATTTGAATCGAATTAAGGAATGTGTATTTTTTCTTTTATGATTAATTTATATAAACACATTCTCAAAAGTGTTTTCATGTATTGAATATGTGTATTTTTGTTATTAATTTAAATTTTTTTTATAATCGTAATTTATTTTTTGGAGTGTTTCGTTAAGTTTGAAGATTTCAATCGAATTTTGGGATGGATATTTTTTTCTTTTTATGGTTAACTTCTGTAGACACATACTGAAATGTATTTTCATGTATTAAATATGTGTATTACTTATATTCATTTTTTAGAAAATTCATAAATGTAATCTATTTTTCAGAATGTTTTGTTAAGCATGAAGTTTTGAAATAAATTTTGGGATGTATATATTTTTCTTTTTATGGTTAACTTCTGTAAACATATTCTCAAATGTACTTTCATGTATTAAATATGTGTATTTTTTTTTATTCATTAAACAATTTTTCATAAATGTAATCCATTTTTCGGAATGTTTCGTTATGTTTGAAGTTTTAAACAGAAATTTTGAATGCATTTTTCTCTTTTGATGGTTAATACCTTTAATACAATTTTCTCTTTTTATTGACATTTATATTTTAGTCATGTTGCTTTTAAATAAAACTGTCTTTCCTATTAAAACTGCTCTCAGATATGCTTAAAAAAATTCCATAAATATAGTGTAATTTTTGGAATGTTTCATTAAATTTTGGAATAACCATACGTTCCATATTAAAAAAATATCAGTCAGGTAAGAATTTTCGATAATCACAGTCACATGAAATAGAATAAAATACGGGAAATCTTATTTTAAAAAAAACCTGGAATATCCATTGTATTATAATTGATATTAAATAAAATTACTTTTATCATGCATACGAAACTCTCTTATGATGAAAGTACAGAAAGAAAAAAACAAACAAACGAGAACAAAAAGAGGTGTCAAAGGGAATGACTGTTTACCTATTGTTGATTATGTAGCATTTGTTTTCAAGTTTAACTTTTTAGGTTGTGAAAATAAAATTTCATTAGTCATGTTTCTCTAGTTCCGAGAAGATTGTTTAATATTTTATTTTATGATATGAGTAAGCGCATTTTTCTCCAGGGTTAACGTCTGTTTTGTAATTATATTTTTATGTACGATCGTGTTTCGGTCAGTCGATTTTAATTAGAGCAATTTTCTCACTCGTAAAATTTCTGTCAAATCTAATCCAAGTAATTTAACTATTGTATGACACATTCTCGAAACTACTTTCATGTATTAAATATCTGTATTTTTTATTTATTTATTCATTTAAAAATTTTCATAAATGCAATCTATTTTTCAGAGTATTTCGTTAAGTTTGAAATTTTGAATCGAATTGTGTGATGAATATTTTTCTTTTTATTGTTAAATTCTTTAGGCATATTCTCAAAAGTATTTTCATGTATTAAATATATCTATTTTGTTTATTTATTTATTCATTTAAAACTTTTTTAATAAATGTAATCTATTTTTCAATATGTTTCATTAAGTTTGAAGTTTTTAATAAAATTTTGGGATGCATTTTTTTTTTTTTTTTTTTTTTTTTTTTTTTTTGTGGTTAACGTCTGTAAACACATTCTTAAATGTATTTTCATGTATTAAATATGCCAATTTTTATTTATTTATTCATTTAATTTTTTTTTCATTAATGCACTCGATTTTTCGGAATATTTCGTTTTGTTTGAAGTTTTAAATAGAATTTTGAATACAAATTTCTCTTTTCATGGTTAATGCCTTTAATATAGTTTTCTCTTTTTATTGACATTTGTATTTTAGTCATGTATATATAAAATATAATAAAACAATGCTGATTCATATAACGCTGTTATATGATATGCTGTTTATAACAATATATCATATATAAACAGCATTGTCTAAAATAATGCAAAATAACGCTGTTATATAAATGATACACGCTGTTTATCATTTATAAATAACGCTGTTTTTACGCTGTATTATATATGAAAATACAGCGCATATGATAAATATATATATATATCGTATGCGCTGTTATTATAAAATATATAACTCTATAAATAACGCTGTTTTTCTTTTTAAAACTGTTTTCAGATGTACTTAATTTTTTTTTTTAATTATGTAGTGTAATTTCTGGAATTTTTCATTAAATTTTAGAATAATCGGAATGTTTCATTAAAAAGATAGCAATTTTCAATAATCACCAGTCACATGAAATAAAATAAAATACGGACAATCTTATTTAAAGAAATAAAACCCTGGAATGTCCATTACTTTATAATTGATATTAAATAAAAGTACTTTTATCATACATACGAAACCTTCTTTTGAAATAAAATACAAAAAGAGGTGTCAAAGGGAATGACTGTTTACCTGTTGTTGATTATGTAGCTTTTGTTTTCAAATTTAGGTTCTTAGGTTGTGAAAATAAAAATATCATTAGTCGTGTTTCTTTAGTTAAAAGAAGATTGTTTAATATTTTATTTTATGAAAAGAGTAATCTTATTTTTCTCTAGGGTTAACGTCTGTCTTTTAATTGTATTTTTATGAACGATCGTGTTTCGGTCATTTGATTTTAATTAGAGCAATTTCCTCTCTTGTAAAACTTCTGTCAATTTCAATCCAGTAACTTAACTATTGTATGACATATTCTTAAAAGTATTTTCCTGTATTAAATATGTGTATTTTTTATTTATTCATTCATTAAAAAAAAATTCATAAATTTAATCTATTTTTCGGCATGTTTCGTTAAGTTTGAAGTTTTGAATCGAATTTCAGGATGTATATTTTTCTGTTCATGATTAATTTCTGTAAGCACATTCTCTAAAGTATTTTCATGCATTAAATATCTGTATTTTTTTAAACATTTCAAATTTTTTCATAAACGTAAGCTACTTTTCGGAGTGTTTCGTTAAGTTTGATGATTTGAATCGAATTTTGGGATGTATATATATTTTTTTATGGATAACTTCTGTAGACACATTCTGAAATGCGTTTTTATTTATTAAATATCTTAAATGTAAATGTATTAATTAATATATATTTTCTTTAATTTTATTAATTTAAAATTTTTCCTAAATGTAATCTCTTTTTTGGAGTGTTTCGTAAAATTTGAAGTTTTAAATCGAATTTTGTGATGCATGCTTTTTCTTTTTATGGTTAACTTCTGTAGACACATTCTCAAACGTATTTTCATGTATAACGTACCAAAATATACGTATTTTGTTTATTTATTTATTCATTTTAAAAAGAAAATCCGTAAATCTATTTTAAGGAATGTTTCGTTAGGCTTTAAATTTTTGAATCGAGTTTTTCGGTATATATCTTTCTTTTTATGCTGCAATATAAATTTTCTGTTTTTATTGCTATTTATATTTTTAGTCAGTTTATTTTTAACTAAAAGCGTTTTCCCCTTTTTTTCATCGCAAAATTGTTTTCAGAAATGTTTTAAAATTTTCCATAAATTATATCCAGTTTTCGGAATGTCTCCTTAAATTTGAAAATTTAAACCGAATTTTTGGATGTGAATTTCCCTTTTCATGGTAAACGCCTGTAATACAATTTTCTCTTTTTATCGTCATTTATTTTTTAGTCACATTGCTTTTAAATAATACTGTTTTTCCTTTGCAAAACTGTTCTCAGAAATTCTTCAAAAATTTTCCATGTATGTAATGTAAATTTCGAAATGTTTCATTAAATTTGATGTCGTTAACCGAATATTGGAATGCAAAATTCTATTTTCCTGGTTAATGCCTATAATATAATTTTTCTGTTTTAATTGTAATTTATTTTTTAACCTGTTTACTTATAAACAAAAGTGTTTTCCCTTTTTTCCGTTGCAAAATTGCTCTTAAAAATACTTTTTAAAATTTTACATAAATTATGTCAAATTTTCGAAAAATTGCGTTGCGTTTGAAGTCTTAAACCGAATTTCAAAATATCAAATATCTCTTTACATGCTTAACGACTGTAATATAAATTTTCTATTTTTATTATCGTTTATTTTTAAGACAGTTTTGTTTAAATAAAAGCGTTTTCTTTTTTTCTTTTTTTCCTCTTTTCAAGATTAACGCTTGTGATATATTTTTTCTGTTTTAAATGTCATTTTTTAATCAGTTTATTTTGTAAATAAAAGTATTTTCCCTTTTTCAGTTGCAAAACTGCTCTCGGAAATACTTTTAAATGTTTACGTAAATGTGATGTAATTTTCGAGATGTTTAGTTATATTTGAAGTTTTAAACAGAATTTCGAAATGCAAATAACTCTTTACATGCTTAACGACTGTAATGTAAATTTTCTATTTTTATTATCGTTTATTTTTAAAACAGTTCTGTTTAAATAAAACCGTTTTCTTTTTTTTTTCTTTTTTTCCTCTTTTCAATATTAACACTTGTAATATATTTTTTCTGTTTTAAATGTCATTTTTTAATCAGTTTATTTTGTAAATAAAAGTATTTTCCCTTTTTCAGTTGCAAAACTGCTCTCGGAAATACTTTTAAATGTTTACATAAATGTGATGTAATTTTCGGGATGTTTAGTTATATTTGAAGTTTTAAACAGAATTTCGAAATGCAAATATCTCTTTGCATGCTTAACGACTGTAATGTAAATTTTCTATTTTTATTATCGTTTATTTTTAAGACGGTTTCGTTTAAATAATTTTTTTTTTTTTCTTTTGCAAAACTTCTCTCACAGCAACTCGATAGCAAAATTATTTCTTTGGTAAGTGTTACTGCTTCGTAAAATTCTATTTTTCATAGACTGATGCATATAAAAGTAGAGACTTCAAATAAACATTTTAAAAAATAATAATAACTGCACTCATCTTTACGTGGCAGAGCATCAAATCAAAAATAATCTCCATTATACAATGTCATCGAAAAATAATGCCTAGATTAAAAAAAAAATAAATAATAATAAAAAAAATAATAATAACATCGAAACCTTTTATGTTAAATGAGTAATTCTTTCATTATACGATAACTGGTGAACGCAAGTTTGGTTTTAGTTCACCAGAATTCGTTTGCGTGTCTGCGTTATGCGCGGATTAGTTGCGCAGTCGTTAAGGTCAGCTGACGCACCAGACTGCAGAACCTCAGTACGTAAAAAAAAAAAAAAGCTTCGAAAAGGCCGCTGTACACTGACTATGGACTTCGACTCCACATACCAAATCACGCACTGCGCTTTTTCTTGCACGGTCAACATCGTACTGAGCAGCTGCAGTCTGGTGTTTCGCCTGACCTTGACGACTGCGCAACTAATTCGCGCATAACACAGACACGCAAATGAATTCTGGTGAACTAAAACCAAACTTGCGTTCAACAGTTATCGTGTAGTGAAAGAATTACTTATTTAACATAAAAGGTTTCGATGTTATGATTTTTTTTTTAACCTAGGCATTATTTTTCGATGACCCTGTATTATAATACTTGAAATGCATTACCTTCTATAAAATTCGCATATACTGAAAGAAGTATTTATAAGCCTGATATGCATTATATGTATTAATCTTCTTTTATACTAAACCATCTGAAAAGCGAATTTATAATTCAAAATCCTCAGAATTTCTCTGCCGGTTTGATCACCACGATCCGTTCCTTATTATTTTAAGCGCATGTTAAAAATACATTTTATATTGATAAATAAATATTCACAATTTTGCTGGATATTCATGTGTAGAATATAGATAAATGGGCTATCCAATATAAATAATGAATTTATCCCTAAATGCTTATTTAGTTTTAATTAATGTATTAATCAGCAGAATGATACAGGATAAGCTAATTACTATGCTGATTTCTTTTCTTAATTAACAATGCAAATTTATTTTATACATTTACAATCAGTCGAGTCATTAGTGTGCCCTAACGTGTATTAAAACCAATTAACTCACTATAATAAACTAAAATTTCTCTATCATTTTAATTATTAACTAGTAAATCTGCAGATCAGGAGCCTCAACGTCATCTTTGCAAGTCATTGTTTTTTAACACTCATTGCGTAATACTCATCTTCCTACAAATCGCTTTTTAAAGTTTTCAAATTACATAAATATTTATAAGAATACAAAATACTTCGTAAAGTTTCAGAAATTAAATGTGTTAAACCAGTGGTTATACACTGATGTTCTGAAATTCTGATGAGCTGCTTATTCTGGTAACTTTTTAAATCAAAAATTGCATTTCTTCAGGGGCTTCTTTATTGATTGTGCGGATGGTTATAGTATATCATAGATTTTTTTTTGTGATTTATAAGGTGATTTATAAGGATAAGCATATGTTTTTTTTATAAATTAATAAATTTAAAATTTAAAATAAAATCCTCATGTTAACCTTACGCAAACAATAAATCTTGAAGTGACGCCAAAAATATAACCTTAAAATCCGCTACATTCGACCCAAACACAACCGCGTGCTTAAAAAAAGAAAGAAAGAAATGAAAAATATTTTTAGTAATACAGTTTTTAATTCATAATACAGTAAACTCTCTGTAAGGCGGACTCTGTGTAAGACGGAAATCTGTCTAACTCGGAAAGATTTTCAAGTCCCTGCTAATACATAGACATAGAGTAAAATTTGTCTAAGGCGGAATATTGTCTACTACGGAAATTTTTCTCGGTTCCATTCGATTCCGCCTTAGACAGAGCTTACTGTACGATGAAATGCTACTTTAGAATGCTTAAATATAAGCAGATCATTTTCATTTTACAGAAAAAATGCACGGATGAAGTCAAAGAATTCGGTCCCTGTTCCACGTGCTTGTTTTGTTTGGGCCGAATGAGGGCATTTAAATCTAAGCGATAACGCACATCATATTGCAAACTGTTTTTACGGCATACTGCATCTCCATCTATCTCTTTCCTCCGTGAATAATAGTTAAATTTATTTTAGCCAAGACCTTTTTATTCCAACATCTTTTTTTTTTCTTTTTTTTTTGATAAATGACGTCTAATTCACCTGCTATTCGTACTTACTCAAAACCTTTCATTTTGTTATATTAAGAAATACTTGAGAGTTTTCTTTTTATTCCCAATATGTCGCCATATTAATTTTTTTATTCTTATTTTTTTTTTCATTTTCCTGTTTCACGTCAAAATCTTTCAATTGAAAATTGTTTAAGAGAAAATATTATTCAGGGTTTTCATTTTCTTGGCAACAATTAAAGAAACATTGATTAATTTTATGAAAAAATGTCACATTATTCTCTATGAAAATAAGGAACTTTTGTATTTTTAAGCAAAATATTTGAATAAAATAAATAAAATATTGCCTATTTTTATTTCTGGGGCTAAAATCCATCTATATGCAAAAATACAAATGCATTAATTCATCCGTTTTGACGTTGGCTTTACTGAAACATTATAGACGCATTTATACTAATATTATTAAGACCAAATACGTCGCTAGGCAACTGAGGAAAGAAAAGGTAAAAAATGAAATATGTATTATGTCAAATTGATAAAACAAAATGCTTTATATTATTGGAAAACATGCATAAAGTTCCCCCAAAAATTATAAACCTAATTTAAAAAATCTCGCAAATATATTGACATAATTTCAAACAAATCGGAATAAATTAATAATCTTATTTAAAAATTTTAGAATCCAAAATTTACCATTTAAATCCATTTTTTATATGAGCCATTTCTTTCAACAAATGAAAATTTGAAAATCGTCTGACTTGCCATAGAAAAGCATTACAGAACAAAATAAAATATTCTATATTTCCCAAACGAATGAACCAAATTTAACCAAAAACTATACAGCTAAGTCCGAGTACCTCATCAACATGCCCAATTAATTTCAAGCCGATCGGATGCATTTGCAGCAGTTATCGCGGAACAGACAGACAGACAGACAAACGGAAATCAAAACTTTTCGTGTCTCCACAGTAAGCCTTCACTGACGTTTCGGCAACTAGTAAATCTGCAGATCAGGAGCCTCAACGTCAGCTCTACAATTCATTGTGTTTAGCACCCTTTGAGTAATATTAATCTTTCTGCAAAAAACGAAATTTAAAGTTTTGAAATTACATAAACATTTATAAAACGAAAAAATATTTCGAAGGTTTCTGACATTAGAAGCGTTAAATTAAACCCCTTGTTATGTAATGGTATTCTGAAAATCTCATGAGCTACTTATTCTGGTAATTTTTAGATAATAAAGTAGATTTCTTCAGGGGGGCAGAGCCCCCCTGAACCCCTTCGTAGTGTAATTTAATTTACATCTGTAATTATCAATTAATTGTGTTAATGTCCTTTAGTAAATTCTACCAATAGACGGAAACGTACATGAATTCTTTTCTACAGCCCTGTATATTACGTGAAGATTTTTACGCGTCGTCTATAACATTTAAATTTAATGCAGACAAAAAACCCTCTTAAAACTGCTCATATCACATTTCCGGGGATTAGTATGCATAGTGTGCACCATATATCCAGTTTCTGCGGAGTCCTGTATATGGTTCTATTTAAATTCTGCGAACATTTGTTATTATACTAAATGTAATTGGGCTGGGAAATACATAACTCAAATTTAAAAAAACACACTGAAGCAATTCGCGCTCATTTTCATTTATACCTACGAATTCATTTGTGTATCCCTGTACATGGTCTATACAATATTTAAGCACTACTTATTAAGCACAAATTTACTTAACGTTAAAACGCACACCATAATCGAAAATGCTCTTCAGCAATCATCCCTAATAGACCAGAACTGTATCCGAAATTTTTTATGTGACCCTATAAATGAACGATAAATACGATAAGAATCATAGTCAAGCTTCTTGTAGTCAACCACAGTAATGATATTTAATTTCATAATGTTTGAATTAGTGCAACACAATTAACACACTGACGACAGGCAATTTAATTAAATCTGGGTTTAAAAACAGTAGAAGCTCCTCCCTCTTCTGAAAGTGTCTCGGAAATTGGTTTCTGAGATATGTTTTTCATGTTTATGCAGTAGTAAATATCTTTCAATGTACGGATGTAATATATAATGTCTTACAATCTATAAAAATATGGACAACACAATATAAATGTCTTTTCTGTAAGGTAGAAGTCACTCCCTTAGCCAATGATGTATTCTGAATAAAAACGAGAATTCTCGTTTCCCGTCGCTAATGTGCTAAAATAAGTTGTGAGGAGTTTTTTTCCCCCGTAGACCACATTTTAATCGACCACTTTTGTGTGACCCTGAATAAAATATATGCTTTGCACCCCATATACTACAAAAATGTTTCAAAAATACATATCAATTTTATTATTTTGTAACAGAGTAACATCATTAAAAAACGCCACAAAAGGATTTTCTTCAAAGATTGTAATATTATGAATACTTTTGAGTTCCCTGTACGCATGCTGTAAGTGCTACACATAACATATTTTATAGTAACCAGGTTCTAGTGCACCTTAATAAAGTATATAAATTTCATTACGTTTAAAATTGTGTAACATTATTAAAATACACCGCAGACGATTTTTCCCAAAGACTATAATGTAACGGAATAGTTTTGAGTGCGACTGTAATTAAGCTATGAATGCTACACTCTTCATTTTTAATACCAAACATACTTTGGCAAATCTCAATAACGTATATAAATTACATGTAATCCCGACTATATTTACGCGAGTTAGAGCACGTAGAGAAGCACGGCAGGCGGCAGATAGAAAAACTGAAGTCATAAATACTTTTCATCCATGTTGGAAAGTGTTAAAAAGGATTTACATGCCTTTAACTGTACTTTTTTTTTTCACTTATAGCATGGTTAAACATTACTTTAAACATCCTAATCCATGCGATAGCAATAACATATTAAAAGCCCCCCAAAATATGCATATCTGGAGATCTATAAATCTACTGGAAAATAATTCATTATCGTGCCCACTGTTAATTGCATAAATTGCATCGATTTGGCGCGATAAAATATTTTTTGTGATAGCCTTTTAATAGCACCTGCAACAAAATTAACGTAATTTACTAACTTCATTCATATTTGACGCAATGATGGGCTACGAATAACAGTCGCTAGGCAACGAAGAAAAGGAAAAGAAAAGAAATATGTATCATGTAAAACAAGAAAATTAATTTAAAAATTCTTTATATTATTGGAATACATGTATAAATGTCCTCAAAACATTATACACGTAAATAAAAAAATCTGACAGATATATTGATAAAACTTCAATATAATAGGAATAATTTAAAACCCTTATTTGGAATTTTAGTATCCATAATTTGACATTTAAATCCATTAATCAAACGTGCCATTTTCTTTCAACAAATGGAAATTTGAAAATCGTCTGACTTGCCGTAGAAAAGCATTATAAAGAAAAATAAAATCTTCCATATTTTCCGAACGAATGAACCAAATTTAACCAAAAACTATACAGCTACGTCCGGGTATCTCACGAATATGCCCAATTAATTTCAAGCTGATCGGGTGCTTTTTGCGGCAGTTATCGCGGAACAGACAGACAGACAGACAAACGGAAATCAAAACTTTTCGTGTCTCCACAGTAAGCCTTCACTGACGTTTCGGCAATTATGTATTTCCATACTAAAGTTTATCATGGCGTCAGCATTTTATGTTGGCTATCTTTAACAATATTCTTCGCTTTAACAATAGATTTGGATCAACATTATCATGGATTCAATGATATCTACAGAAGTCTGTTTCTTTTCATACGATTTATATACTCCTTTTAAAATCTTCAAACTTTCGATTATTTTTAATTCGCAAGCATTTCCTGCTTTGAAAACTTTTTAAAATAAAAAGTTGTATATGTTTGAGTTATATGCGTCTTCCATTCATATTAAATTTTAGATTGAAATTATATAAAAGTTTATACTCAAGCTTTTTATAGGACATAAATTCTTGTGATTAGATGATTTTTTTTTTTTGTTTTTCTTTTTCAATCTACCATACACTGTAAAAGAAAAAAAAATGTAAATCTACAAAATTAGTTTTTGAAAGAGCTACAGAAATCTGTAGGCTTACTAAAATTTTACCTGTACACTGCACAGTAAAAAGATGTAAATCTACAAAACTAGTTTTTGAAAGCTACATAAATATGTAAGCTCAGTAAAATTTTACCGGTTACCCGGGATAATTACATGAATTTTTTTAGAAGTTGTATAAAAAGCTCTAGGCATCTCATTTTCTTAGAACAATCTTAGTAACATCTTAGATTATTATTATTATTATTATTATTATTATTATTATTATTATTATTATTATTATTATTATTATTATTGTTATTATTATTATTGTTATTGTTATTGGTATTATTATTATTATTATTATTATTATTATTATTATTATTATTATTATTATTATTATTATTATTATTATTATTTTACAGTGTACAGATATTTTTTAGCAGAAATAGGAATCCTTCGATTTTCTTACAAAAAATCTAAATAAATGTTGAATATGAACTCACCAAAATTGTTTTTTGTGATTTTTTTTTTCCAAAATACGATTCTCTTCCGTATTCTGAACCATTACTCCATGAAAATGCTACCGATTAATGGAATTTTTAGCTTAGCATCCTGAATAATTAAAGCATATGATTTAAAAATTAATATTCATAATTTGCTCTAACAAATGACATTCTAACATGTTACGGTATAAAAGCAAACACTTTGTGGTGAAAAAACATTGCTGAAACAGAATTATAAATATTTTCATACATTATATTTTATAAAGCATTAAAGTCACACAAAGCAAAAAAAAAAAAAAAAACTTTTTGATGTTGAATATACTACTGTGAAAGTTAATTTCATATTCATTTAATATATGGCTTAAATATATGCAAAACAAACCTATTACTCCTTTTAAAAGGTTATCATCTTGTTTGATATCTGGTTTTTTGTTTCACGATGGTCGCAATTTCATTCAACAGGAGTTGAACAAATATTGATCATGTTAGCTTCTTTATTAGATTCTATTTATTACTTTGCATATTATTACTTCATAAAATCAAACCAAATTAATTTAAATATACTTTAAAAAATCTTAGCATTCATGGTTAAGGAATTACATGAATAAATATTAGGTTTTATTACAGTAACATATTAATATTTTATTTATAACTTTCATGGTTTAAACTGCATACTTCATATAGTTTTATTCTGTTTAATGTACAAGTTTCGTTTCGCATAACTTCCTTGTATAAACTCATTCAGTTTTTCCTTTCACGTTCTCCCTCTGCGTTTGCGTATTGTTATTCTTTTTCACGTGCAGACACTCGCAAGCTAATGTTAAACCTATGACAGCGTTCTTTTCAACATTCTCATTTGCATTTCCATATTTTAATTAAGTAATTTTTTTCTATAGGATAGCTGAAGTCAATCGGCTCTGTAAATTGTCGCATTTTCATTTTTTTTTTAAATTCTGGTTATAGTTTTAATTTTTTATTATCTATTATTTATACACACACACAAACACACACACACACACACACATATATATATATATATATATATATATATCATGGCGATAATTTACTTTTGGAACCAGTTTTTAAATATAAAGTAATTTCATAAAAAGAAAAAAAAAACTGCAACTAAAATTGAAAAAGTAAAATAATTCCGTTTAGAGACCAACTTCAGCTGTTGTATGAAAATTAAAACATTAAAAATATTAAAATACAAAGCAGAAATTTTAAAAGAACGCAGACATAGCTTTAACATTAGCTTGCGCGTGTATTCGTTTGACTTCTGTTTGCTCTTTAACCTCGCATGACCATAAGTAAAGTGATGGTATTATTTTTTTTTATATATATAAATTCATAGATTACATTGTATCGTTTCACTAAAAAAGATTGATGTACAAACAGTATCAAAAGTATCTGTGTGTCAATTATAGGTGACACACAAATCCAAGATAGCGTCACAGCAACAAAAAATAATCAAACATTCTAAATCCTACAAATATCAATGCAACATTCAGTTAAATTTAACATTCAGGCAAGAAAAATATAAGACTCACTGCTCATTTGACCTTTTTATTTCAAAACAGAAGGTCAACTCTGTTGTAGTTTTAAGTGGCGTGTCATGCCGAAAACACTCCATTCTCGGTAGTGAGATCGCGCTCTCTCATATTTAATCAAAATTGAAAAAGTAAGTCTCCTTGTGGCTTTGCTGCTTCTTATCAATAGATAAGTAAAGGCTAATTCCATGCAAACTTGTCATGTCTGTCACACAGCTGAAAATTGCTATGCTTGTTGGCCACCGTTATTTTCGAAAAGTTTGCTTCGCGTTATTCAATTGATGAGATATCTCCGATAAAATAAGTCACATTTTCCCGTTGTAAAATACTGGTAGCCAAGAAGCATACAATTTTCAGCTGCGTGACAGATATGACAAGTTTTCATGGAATTAGCCTAAAATGAAAAATCGCCTACCTTTATTCTTCAGCTTCGCAATGGCTCGTAAAACAGCTTCAACGGTGAGGCCAGGGATCTTCTTGTTACATAATATCACTTAATCCTTGTATTTAGTGCTTATATATGATTTTTATTTAAAAGCACTATTGTGTGAGAAACCTTAGATATGTAAGATGTACCCATGAAAAACTGTAAAAATAATAAATATTAATGTGTGTTTGGGATTAAAATAACAACTCGATTTTGTGGATTTCGATGTTATAACTGAACGTTAAATGGAGTATAAGAAACTCCATGTATGCAGATCGGCTACATTATTGGAAGTGAGAAATACAAACGTGCGGCATTAAACAGAGAGTCGCTGAAATGAATAAACAAATCTTTAAAAGAATCTGGTAAAACTGAGAGTTCAGACATTACAGTGTGTTACACAAGTGGTCTGCAATAACAGTCATTAAATCAAGGAAGTAAAACAGTTCACAAATTCCGTTATTAAAATGTTTGTCAGGGATGTTTATCATGGCGTTAATAAGAGTTGTATACTGTAATTTAATAAAATAGTTAAAAGTTTCGTCAATAGATGGCACTGCGATGTTTCAAAGTGTAACAATGCTGAAACTAACATTTAAAACTTCATCAAAGATATCCTATCATACGAACTGAATATTTCCAACTGAGCGAAAAAATGCCCAGGCTGGGAAACGAACCCAGATCCTTGGCTTACAAGGCCAATGCTTTACCGTTTAAGCTAACTGGGTAACAACCGACCAGCATATTTTGCTCAGATAACATTATTGGTAATAACATCCGGTCTGTCATGTGGAGAGCTCAACAGAATAAACCGCAGGTAAAGGAACTCCATATAAACGATAGATACGTAGATGAACTATTATTTTGACACAATCAAACTGATTGGTAAAGTTATCATACTCTTGTAAGCTAAGGATCTGGGTTCGATTCCCAGCCTGGGCATTTTTTTCGCTCAGTTGGAAATATTCAATTCGTATGATAACTTTACCAATCAGTTCGATTGTGTCAAAATAATAGTTCATCTACGTATCCATCGTTTATATGGAGTTCTTTTACCTGCGGTTTATTCTGTTGAGTTTTGTTGTTCTACATGACAGACGGGGTGGTACTACCAATAAGGTTATCTGAGCGAAATATGCTGGCTGGTTGTCGGCTCAGTTAGCTTAAACGGTAAAGCATTGACCTTGTAAGCCAAGGATCTGGGTTTGATTCCCAGCCTGGGCATTTTTTCGCTCACTTAGAAATATTCAACTCGTATGATAACTTTACCAATCAGTTTGATTGTGCCAAAATAATAGTTTAAAGATATCTTAGTGTTTACTTTCTATTCCATTTAATTATTGCAATGGGATGATAGGCATTTCTTTTTGACACACGGAAGAGCGCCGTTGGTCTGTAAGACCTAGAACGAATTTTCTTGACAAAATATGTAGTAAGTAATGCATTTTTATCAAAATATTTTGTGAGGGAGCCCGTACATCGAGTATTAATATAATTTAATTCGATTTCTCATAGAATGTCTCAGTTTTTAATTTGTATTCTTTTAACTATTGCAACGGGATGATGGGCATTACTTTTTGACACACGGATGGACTCCCTGTGTCTGTCAGACCCTGAACGTATATTCTTGACAAAATATGCAGTAAATTATGCTTTTTTAAAATATATTGTGCGGGAGGTCGTACAGTCATCCTTGGTATCATTTAATTCCATTTAGTAATTCCATCACTGATAAGAGGTCTCAGTGTATAATTTCAATTCCATTTAACAATTGCAACAAGAGGACGGGCATTTATTTTTGATACACGGAAAAGCGGCCTGCGTCTATCAGACAAGGAACGTATTTCCTTGACAAAATATGTAGTAAATGATAAATATTTATCAAAATATATTCTGCGGGAGTTCGTAGGTTCAGTATTGGTATAATTTAATTTGATTTAGTAATTCCATCACTGATAAGATGGCAATAAAAAAAAATCCCCAAATGTACGATTCGTTCATTTGTATCAAAGTTTCAATTTCAGAATTTTTATTAACTTTTTCATAGTATCTAATTTCAGAACTCCAATTCATGTAGTATTAAAAATTTTTTATTACATTAAGTTAACTTGGCGCTAGCTCTGTTTAATAAAAATTCATCGATTTGATATATGCTTAATTAAAAGCGCTGATTAGTGAATTTGTTAAAAAAATTATAATCATTTCTCTATTTATTTTTTAAGATTTTGTAAAAGTAAATAAAAAGAAATATAATTTAAAGTATCTATTTAGGATTGCTAAGCATTTTCTAGTCGTATAAGCATAATTTAATTCAATAGAAACTATGAAATTATAAAAGAGTAAGCTTTAAAAAATATATATTACTGTCTCTATTTTTTCTAAATTTTATAATTTAAAATATTTTGTTGCTACAGTTTCGCAGCCAGTTGACATGGCATACTTTAGCGTGAAGGTCTTGGCTCATAATTAACTCCACTTTTTTTTTTTTTTTTTTTTTTTTTTTTTTTTTGTAAACAGGGAATTCACCACCCGCAGCCGTGAAATGGAAAAGTGCTATTCAAATTAATTTAATATTTTTTAATTAGGTTCTAAAAATATTAAAGTCTTGTATTGCCATCGGAAACACATCTCTATATGTAATCGGTACATCTCTAATATATCAAGAAGTGTGTGAAAATTCACTTATTGTTATAGGTGAATTCAGACCTTACATCCTAAAACGAAGTTGAATTTGAATGTGACAACGACTTTTTTTTCTTATTATACACGTGTTCATGATAGCATAAATGAAAACCTGAAATACATATTAGTGGCATACCAGAATACGTTTGATGTATCTTCTAAGCACGCAGCACATTTTGATTTAAAGGGGGGACTACTGTGGCATATGTTTACACAATCCGAATGCTAGCGGACTAAAACGGGAGAAAAAAAAAGTTCGTATTTTAAATTTTAGTTCGTGAACTTTTACAGTTTCAGACGAAGCAGCGTTATCTATTCAGATTAACATAAATTATTTTAAAAGTTATTTTATACAAAATACATGAACTGTATGAAAAGCATGTCATTTTTTTTTTCATATTTATAATTCTCATACTTAATGAACCTTTCAAATTTCAATTTAGAAATTTCAATTTTAAACACCGTTTTAAATGTATGCTTCAGAATGAGCTAGAGGTCTGCACGGGCCCGGGCTTGACACGAGGCCCGTACCCAGTTGACCTGCCGGCCGGCAGAATTAGGTCAAATTTTTCAACGGGACGGGCCGACAAACAAAATAAACGAGCCAGCAGGGCTGAGCCTGGCAGATAAAAAAAAATTATATAAACATTTAAGCTAAGCCGATAAAATACGAGACGTTTACAATTAATATGATTTTCGTGAGAAGAAGTATATAAATATGCGTCACGAGCCGATGTGAGTTTAACAACATCAATACAGAAATGTAACATCATGTCCATCGTAGAGATCGGCATCGGGCAATTTCATGGTGTCTTATCCTGGATTTAATTTTTTTCAGCAGACTCGTGCCAGGCCGAGGTCAGGCTTGCATTTTTTTCTACATTGTCGTGCCGGGACGGAACTGGTCTTCATCGCTCTCAGGATGTGTAGGGTTGGCATTATGTTTTGTAAAAGTATTAAGAGCGATAGTGAATTTCCGTTAACATTAGTTTTGGAACAGTTTCATGGTGCTTTAAGGCTGTTCTCAACTGCTCTGCTCAACAAGCGCAAAACGTTTTGACACATATAAAAATTCCTTTTTAAACCGAAAGATATAAAATTGGAAAGCCTGACTATGGAAGCCATTTTTAATCGAAATGTGTTTTCCATTTTTTGAAAAATAAATTACGTATTGAGTTATAAGTGATTTTGATCACGTGACAAACATGTTTTTCACCCCTTTCATGAGTGGTTATTCTACTTTCGCGCGGAAATTCGTCCACTTTGACACTATTTTTGGAAAGATCTATTGCATATGCCAAAAAACGGAAAAAACAGTTTGATTACATAGTTTCTGAACAACAACATCTGCATGTTTAAATAATGACAGAGAAATATTTTCACAAATCTACTTTCATTATAGTATAGCTTCAAAAGTTATTATGTTTTTAACCCTTTATTATAAACTACATTAATTTTTTAATGAATTCTTGTTTGAATTTTGAAACGTCTAAAACTGAAAGTAATGTTGCGACATTAATGTTGCGAATACAATCTAAAATATATTGTTAAATGTTCCCATAAATAGGTATGTAGTATTCATTAAAAGAATCTTAATTGTATATCGAGAAAAAACGGAATTTTTTATAAAAACTGAGTCTGAGTCGGGCCGGGCCTGTTATCACTGATTTTTTACGGTCCGGGCTGGGCCGAGAACTGTGAAAATGTAAACGGGTCGTGCCGGGTTCGGGTCGAACTTTTAATTTTTACACCGGGCCAAGATATCTTTCGATCGGGCTGGGCCGGTCCCGGGCCTGGAAGTTCCGCCCGTGCAGACCTCTAGGATGAGCTATCTGAAACTTAGTCTATCATCATGAATCTCCCTGTAATTTATTAATAAAAATATTTACTTTATTACAGAAATTACTCTGAAACACACTTTAAATATTTATAGAATACACATACTGGTCAATATATGGCTGCATTTTTTCACTGTGAATCAAATTAAATTTACTGATTTTAATCATAAAAATAACTTACATTAGAAACATTCATATATATATATATATAACCATTATATAATATTACAATTCATCATCATTAAGAAAAAAATTAATAAATTGAGTGTCAATACATTACATTGACATTATACATAATAAATCTGGATCAACTATTATTAATTTAACTAATCATTAATGGTTTTTTCCTACTTTAATAAACCTATATCCTAATCACCAATATATGAAGTATTAAAAAATTTAAACATTCAAAATTGGCGAAAGGAAAATCAACAGGAAGGCGAATTCATAAAAAGAACAAGTAAATAAGGAAATATATGTAGGAAATAATAAATATTTGAAATATTTTGTGAAACAATTTGTAACTAAACCAATTTAACCAATGAAAAAACACCTGAAATAATGAATCATTGTCAGCATCAGCAATACTTTGCACGAAATGTATGATCTCAAAATTGAAAATTTATTGATTCAAAAAGAAAAACCACAAAATGAACTTAATATGAGAGAACAATTATGAATAATATTGGAACTTATGACTCGTAACTAGTTTTCATGGGAAATCATTAGGAAATCATTAGTAAAAAGCGGTTAATTTCTGAGGAAGAAATAATAACTTACAGCTTAAATTCTTATTTCTACCAATGCCCGATTAACCACTACCATAAAAAGTGAAAGAAATATATATTTAATCAAAATCTATGACCCGGACAGAACAATGTCATGCACAGAAATAAAAATGAAACATGTGATTTAAAAACTTATTCAGCAATAGAATAATACAATTTTTTAAATACTATATATATATATATATATATACAAATGAAGAGCTCATATGATAGAAGTAGTAAGTGACATATTCATAATTTTGAGAAGAAGAACTATAAAGTTCCTAATCTTTATTTCCGTTTATTCTGAAATCCATCTTTTATTATTTAAAATCTCTGTGAGTATTAGGTATTTTACAAATGGTAATTTAACAGACAGTAGAGGACCATTGATTATCTTCAATCACTTGATTAACTGAACATTTTTTATTTTGTCACATACCACCTTTATCACCTGAGCTTTTCATATATATATATTAATTTTGGCCTATATATACTGTACAAAATAACATGCAATAAATTGGCCTGCATATATTGCAAATTTAAAAAAAAATCAAGTATAAACGTAGTGCAAGAAATTCAATTGATAAATTTAGTTATTAAATTCGATATAAAAGGAAAGCCAACTTTATTATTGAAATGTGATCAAACAAACAACATTTTCAAATCTCTTTCGAAAAGTACATTTTCATGACATTTAATCAGCATAAAAAAAATAACCTTAGAAAAAAATATACTTGATTGCATATTTATAACTATGCACTTGCAAGAGTCTAAAATTTTTATGAGAACATTTATTTTATTATAACGTACTTTCCAAGAAAAGAATGTCACTTTATTAAAACAACTAAAGAAATATTTTCCACATTCCAAATTTTATTACGTTCTCGGCCCTCTAAGTCACATTTCTATAGTAAAGTGCTCAAGATTAGGAAAACTTCATTAGTCAGCAAGATGTGTAAAATGGCATTCGAAACTTTTCGTTACAGCAAGTAAATTATTGTGATCTATTTTGTGTTTTTATTATATCTTTAGTCAACAGATAAAAACAATTATATGAAAAGTTTCCAAATGTCAAACTTTAACAATCACAAATTAGGAATCTTGAAAAAATTAAACTGGTTAATTGCCAGGAAAAAATATTTAATTGGACTTCATTTTTTTATTGAAAATTATTATTATTATTCATTTTTATACAAGGCAATTTAAAATTTTCAATTTAATATTTAAGGACTTAATAAAGTACGTAAAAAAATACAGTAATCTCTCACGTATATGTCGCCTCTTTTATGCGTTGCCCTCAGTTATACGTCGATTTTCGATAATCCCAGATAAACATATAGCGACGCAATGTTATTTTTTTTTTCGTTTATGCGTCGCAACGAAATGCATCTCTCATTTAAATGCATCTATGAGCCGGAGAAACTTCATGTTTCCTTTAAAATTCCTTCCAATTCTACACGTGTTCTCACAGTAGCTTGTCAAAGGAAAGTCAATTCTTTGTCTTTTGCGTTTGTTTTCTGAACAATAATTGGAAGCTGCATTCCTTTGCCACGCCACTTCACACCTGCTACTTCTAGAGTTGGGGGAAGTGTGGAATGAGATTTATTTTTCAGATATGAAGCAATTGAAATCTGCCTTATTAGCCGACGCATATTTAAAAGTCTTTTTTGTTCTCAAATTTCTGTGCTCGCTCGTAACACTGAAGTGTTTTTCCATTATCGAAAATGAGTAAGAGAACAAAATTACCGATTTCTTTTAAAATGGAGGCTATTAAAATGTCCGAAGAGATGCCCCGTGTGAGGAAAATATCTTTATCAGAACAGTTCACAATTCCTGTTACAACTTTAAAAGGCATTTTGAAAAACAAAGATGCAATTAATGTAGCCAATAAAGACTATGGGTTTCAGTCCAAGGAATGGAGTAGAATACAAAGACGAAAATTTGATCAATTGGCATTAGTGCAGCGGCTTAGAGAAGAAGCTCGTGCCTCTAATATACCAGTCAATGGTCAGTTATTAAGAGAAAAGGGAATTGAATTAACACATACTTTTGGAATAGAAAATTTCTCTTCGTCCCAAGGATGGATGGAGAATATTAAAAATAGGCTATGCACATATGTGTATTAGCTATGCGCATTATAAGGGGTGATAGGTCAAACTTTAATAATGATAAAGTTGAGCAGTGGTTAGGTGTTCTGCCAACTTTATCTAAAGATTATAAGTTTTGCGACATTTTTAATTTCAATAAAACGGGCGTCTTTTTTTTTTAATGATGCTCGATAAAACTTTATATTTAAAGGGTGAATCGAGCCATGGAGGTAAAAACGTAAAGATAGACTCACAATTCTACTTTGCTGTAATGCAGATGGTTCTAAGAAATTATCGCCTTTGGTTATTTGAAAATCGAGAAATCCTCGTTGTTTCCAAAACGAAAAAAAAATTGCCATGTGAATACGATAATAGCATTAAAGCGTGAATGAATGCTAACATCTTTTTGAAATTTCTTCAGCGATTTGACGCAAAGATGGAAAAGTAAAAACGAAAAGTTATTTTATTCATTGACCAGTACCCTGCTCTCAGTCATCTCAAAGCTCAGCGCCAAAAATGTTGTCTTCTTTCCTGCAAAGTGCACAAGTAGACATCAACCGTTGGATTTGGGATTTACTCGTTGTATGACAGCAAATAACAGAGAATTTTTGCTTTGAAAAATTCTTGCTTCATTTGAATTCAAAAGTGCAGTAAATAATCTAAAGAAAAATGTCCGTACATGAAGCAATAAATATCATGTTCATCATGGGAATCACTGTTCATCATGGGAAAGTGTCAATGAGAAATCTATACAATTTTTTAAAGCAGGATATATTCTGAACGATGAAGAAAATGGTTCATCTTCTTCCAAAGATCAGCCACTATTAGATGAAGAATAGAATGCCGTGAGTGGGAAATAATTGATTTTAACGATTTCGCGGATATTGATGAAGATGTAACAATGGCAGAAATGAAAGACATACAAGAAATAGCTGCAGAATTTCAAGATGACGCTAATGCAGATGAATTAGATAACGAGGAAAATGTAGAAACACATCCTCCGACTTTTACAAAGGCAATAGATGCCCTGGAAACTTTTCGTTACTACGTTCAACGAGCTGATGCATCTGGTTCTACATATTCTTGTTTCAAGAAACTTGAAAAAGCTATATATAGGGAGAGACATCAAGCTCATAAGCAAACTTCGATTTTAGAGTATTTAAAAAATAAGGTATAAAATTAAAGTTTTGAGAGGTACATATTTTAGATTTGAATTAGTAAATCATTAACAATCCATCTGAATCCTACTTTTTATTATTATTCTGCATGGTATTTATCTATATAAATGTTAATATTGTCTTCACATTTATTTCAATTTAAATTTTTAATTTAATTTCATTTATGTGTCTCTCTCGTTTATGCGTCGTTTTTCTTCAGTCCCTTGCACCGACATATAAGTAAGAGATTACTCTATTAATTTTGTAGTGGTATTACTTTATGAAAATGTTACTTTATAAGATTACTTAACACACCTAAACACTAAATTCGTCAATACTTTTAAATATTTTCACTTAAAAAAATTATATCTATTTAACCATGATAATTTTAATCTGAACATTATAAAGTTATTCATAAAAAAAAAAAATCTGAAATTTTGAAATTTAAAAGCTATTAGCAAAATCATAGTTCATTAAACAAAATTTATATATACAAAAAGTTATTATGACATAATAAGAAAAATATTTTTAAAATGAGTCTTAAAATACGATAATCTACAAACAGATTATTCTTTTATTAATATAAATTTTTTAAAGTATATTTTCATGAAATTTTATCAGCATAAAAATGAGAAAAATACTTGAATCCATATTCATATGTATGTCCTTGCAGAAGTTTAAAGCTTTCAGTAGAGCATTTATTTTCATTTTCCAAGGAAAGAACGTCAGCTTAATATAACAACTAAACAAATATGTTTCCTCGAACTTTTATTACTTTTTTGACACTCTACTTCACTTTTCCTTAGTGAACTGCTTAAGATTAAGAAAACTTCATTAGTCATCAAAATGTGTAAAATGGTATTTGAAACTTTTTTCTTCTGTTACAGCAAGTTAATATTGCAATCTCTCTTGTGTATTTATTAGCTCTTTTGGTAACTGATATAAACAATTATATGAACAGTTTCGAAATGTCAAACTTTAAGAATAATAAATTATGAATATTGAGAAATTGTAGCATAATTATATTAGTTAATGTAAAGAGAAAAATATTTAATTAAACTTTATTGTTTATTTAAAATTATTATTATTATTGTTATTATTATTTTTGTTAAGGTGAGTAAAATGTTTTTAATTTATTATTATAAGGATTTCATAATACTGTATAAGGATTTAATAATAATTGTATACACCCAAATAATAATTTTATTAAGTAATATTAATTTATATAATAGTTATTTTATAAATTTACTTTAATCTGTTAAACAAGTAATTCTTCAAAACTTTCAATATTTTTCTTAATAACCATTTAGCTTTTGTCACAATTGTGATTTTAATCTGAACATTAAAAAAATTATCATAAAAAAATGTTTCTGAACATTTTTAATTAAAAAAAATATGCACAAACTTATTTCATTTAATTTTATATATATATATCAAAACGTCGGTAGGTATGACACAATAAGAAAATCAGTTTTACAAATGAGTCTTAAAATATGATTATTTATAATCAAACAATACATTTAAATCTCTGAAATTTCTTGAAAAAAAATGCTTTTTCATAACATTTTATACACATAAAAACTAAATAGATTTCATGAGGTATACTTGAATGCATATTTATAACAATTCACTTGAAAAAGTTTAAAGCTTTTATGAGAGCATTTAATTTTTTTTTTCTAAAAAAAAAAAAAAAAAAAAAAAAATGTCACTTTAATATAACAACTAAACAACTAATTTTCCCATTCGAAATTTTATTACATTCATGGTACTCTAATTCATATTTCTGTAATATAGTGCCCAAGATTTTGCAAACTTCATTAGTCTGCAAAATTTGTAAAATTGGGTATTTGAAACTTTTTTGTTGTGTTATGGTAAGTAAATATCGTGATCTCTGTTGTGTTGTTATTAGCGCTTTTGGCAGGAAATGAAAAAAATTAAAAGATAAGTTAAGAAAAGCCAACATTAACAATCACAAATTATAAATATTGAAAATGTGTAGCATGCTTATACAAGTTAATTGACAGGGAAAGAAAATAATTGAACTTTATTTTTGTCTAAAATTACTTTGTAAATCTTTTATTTGTCGAAAGCGATTAAAATGCTTTCAATTTAACGTTTAAAAATTTAATAAAGAATGAATCAAAATATTAATTTTGTAGTAGCATTACTTTATGAAAATGTTGTTTATAATATCACTTTAATATCCTAAAAACTAAAATCAACAATACTTTCTAATATTTTTACTTAATATATATATATATATATAAGCTCAGAAAGATCAAAAGTAAAACTAAAAGTAAAAAATAAAAATAAAAATAAAAATAAAATCCATGCGATAAGCGCTACAGCTGCATATAACCACACAGATTATATATAGCACATTATGTTTTTAATGCGTTTGTCGGACCCAGAATCCTGCACCATAAATAAACTAAGTATAACCATAAAACATGCAAGAAATTTAAACAGATATAACCTGAACAAGAAAAAACAACAAAAGGCTGTGGCCTCTTCAGCGGTGGGCATTATAGAAAGCACAGCAATGTTTCAGATTAATTACAATTTACAACAAACTGTTATTCAGTAGTGGCAGTGGGTTTCGGCCAGAGTGTCGCAAAGCATAAATCAAATGCATAAAAACAATTGAAAGCATATCGCGAACACTCCCCCACCGGACCCGACGCCACAATAAACAGTGCATCTCGAAGATACCACTGATTCAGAACGTATGTTTAATGTATACTGAAACAATAAAATTATTTTACCCAAATCCGAGCAACACAGCCACAAAAAACAATAACTAAATTCCAGTGATCCATAATCTGTCCATAAACGTTCCATGTCTGTTGCCACACAATTGCAGACATCCTTGTAAAACCGTCCAAAAAAGGCTTTAGGTTATACAAATCATTAACTGTCAATCGCATAGCAACTCCTCAAAAATGAAGACTGTCTGTAAAACTAGTATATTTATTAATGAAATTCAAAGGTATATTGTTTTTATAATACAAAATGCTGGTTAAATTAAAAAGTTCTTTAAAAAATAAATTTTTATTCGAACAGAGTTTATAGTAGCGAAGGTCAGAATAGGTCAGATTTTTCGCTACTATAAACTCTGTTCGAATAAAAATTTATTTTTTAAAGAACTTTTTAATTTAACCAGCATTTTGTATTATAAAAACAATATACCTTTGAATTTCATTAATAAATATACTAGTTTTACAGACAGTCTTCATTTTTGAGGAGTTGCTATGCGATTGACAATTAATGATTTGTATAACCTAAAGCCTTTTTTGGACGGTTTTACAAGGATGTCTGCAATTGTGTGGCAACAGACATGGAACGTTTATGGACAGATTATGGATCACTGGAATTTAGTTATTGTTTTTTGTGGCTGTGTTGCTCGGATTTGGGTAAAATAATTTTATTGTTTCAGTATACATTAAACATACGTTCTGAATCAGTGGTATCTTCGAGATGCACTGTTTATTGTGGCGTCGGGTCCGGTGGGGGAGTGTTCGCGATATGCTTTCAATTGTTTTTATGCCTTTGATTTATGCTTTGCGACACTCTGGCCGAAACCCACTGCCACTACTGAATAATAGTTTGTTGTAAATTGTAATTAATCTGAAACATTGCTGTGCTTTCTATAATGCCCACCGCTGAAGAGGCCACAGCCTTTTGTTGTTTTTTCTTGTTCAGGTTATATCTGTTTAAATTTCTTGCATGTTTTATGGTTATACTTAGTTTATTTATGGTGCAGGATTCTGGGTCCGACAAACGCATTTAAAACATAATGTGCTATATATATATATATATATATATATATATTTAACCATTCCAATTTTGATCTTACATTATAAAAGTATTCATAAAAAAACATTTCTAAAATTTATAAATTCAAAAACTATAAACACAAAATAAGTTCATTTAATTAAATTAAAAAGCAAAACAGTTATGAAGTACAATACTATAAGAAAATAAGTTTTTTTGTCAATTTCTTAAAATGTATTTTCTAATGACTTTTTATTAGCATAAAAATGAGAAAAATACTTGAACCCATATTCATATGTACTCCCTTGCAGAAGTTTTAAGCTTTCAGGAGAGCATATATTTTTATGTTACAAGAAAAAGACACCACTTTAATGTAACAACTAAGCAAATATTTTCCTCGAAATATTATTAATTTTCAACATTCTACTTCACATTTTCATAGTGAACTGTTCAAGATTAGGAAAACTTCATTAATCAGCAAAATGAGTAAAATGGTATTTGAAACTTTTTTGTTCTATTACAGCAAGTTAATATTGTAATCTCTGTTGTGTATTATTAGCTCTTTTGGCAACTGATAAAAGCAATTACATGAAAAGTTTCGAAATGTCAAACTTTAATAATCACAAATTATGAATACCGAAATATTATAACATGCTTCTACTATGATAGTTAACTGACAGAAAAAATATTTAATTAAAATTTATTCTTTATTTAAAATTATTTTGATTTTTTTTACTTATCTAAGTGACAAAATTTTTTCAATTTAATATTTTAAGGATTTAAAAAAAGTGTAAAATAAAGGAATAATTTTATTCAGTAGATTTAGTATCTATAATTGTTATTTTATAAGATTACTTCAACTATTAAACACATATTGCAACAAAAATTTAAATACTTTCCTTAATAATCATTTAGCTTTTGTAGCCATGGTAATTTTAATCTGAACATTTAAAGATTATTCATAAGGCATCATTTCTGAGTTATTTAATTCAAAATATTTTACACAAATTTATTTTAATAACTTAAATTTATAATATATATATGAGCATCGTTAAGTATGGCATAATAAGAAAATAAGATTTACAAATTAGTCTTAAAATATCATTATTTATAATAAAAAACACATTTAAATCTCTGAAATTTCTTGACAAAAATTCATTCTCATGACATTATATCAGCATAAAAACAAAATACTTTTTATGAAGTAAACTTGAATGCAAATTTATAACTATACACTTGCAGAAGTGTAAAGCTTTTACGAGAGCATTTAATTCTATTTTCCCAGAAAATAATGTCACTTTAATATAATAACTAAACAAATAATTTTCCCATTCAAAATTTTATTACATTCTCAGCACTCTAAGCCACATTTCCATAGTAAATTGCTGAAGATTAAGAAAATTTCATTAGTTAGCAAAATGTGTAAAATGGTACTTGAAACTTTTTTCTGTTATGGCAAGTAAATATTGTGTGTTCTCTTGCGTTTTTATTCTCTCTTTTGGCAAAAAATGAAAACAATTAAAGGAAAAGTTACGAAAATACAAACATTACAATTCCAAATTATGAATATTGGAAAAGCGCAGCATGCTTATACTAGTTTATTGCCAGGGGAAAAGAAATTAATTGAACTAATTTTCTATTTAAAATTACTTTAAAAATTTTATTTACCAACGACGATTCAAATGATTTCAATTTAATATTTATGGATTTAATAAAGAATGAAATAAAATATTAATTTTTTAGTAGAATTACTTTATGAAATTGTTGTTTTAATAGAATATTTTAATATTCGAAACAATAAATTCACT
This sequence comes from Maratus speciosus, assembly GCA_963932465.1. NCBI lineage: Eukaryota > Metazoa > Arthropoda > Arachnida > Araneae > Salticidae > Maratus > Maratus speciosus. The sequence goes on along the minus strand of OZ010786.1, from coordinate 514,107,087 downwards.
AATACTTTTAATATTTTTACGTAATATATACATATATACAAGGTGCGTCAAAAAAGTACGGTGCATGGGCGAATATCTCATAAACAACGCGTCACTGCTCATGCGCAGTTAGAGACCAATGAAGAGACGGCATGTAGCAAGAAGCGCAAGAAACTAAGGAAGAATAGTCTTCTATGGGCAGTCGAACGGTGTATGTTTGAAAACTCCCGTCATATTGAAATGGAGCAACGGTAAAACATCAAGTTTTACTACAAATTAGGAAAAACCGCGACAGAAACGCATGCAATGTCGATCTAGGTGTACGGAACACACGCAGTGTGAAAAAAATGTGTGTACGACTGGTTTAAACGTTTTCCGGAGAGAAAGGATACGGTGGATGACGAACCACGTTCAGGTCGACCATCAAAAAGTGTGACGATAGACAACAAAGAGCAGGTGCGACAGAGGCCGCTAAAATATCGCCGACTATGTTTATGACGTATATCGGAGGAATTGGGAATCAGCAAAGACTTGTATCGGACGCCGTGTGACGTCTGTGTTTCGGTCGATCCCAAAAGAGGCATTCACTGACTCCTGACTGAGTTGTAGCTTTATCAACGATGTTGTAAGTGTACTGTGTCCAACGGATGTTACTTGAAGGGTCTTTAAAGATGTTTTGTTTCCATGTTTAGTTTTATTTATTTTATGCTTCCAGTCACCGAACTTTTTAGACGCACCTTGTATCTTTTATAACCATGATAATTTTAATCTGAACATTGTAAAATTATTCATAAAAAAACATTTTCTGAAATTTATAAATTCAAGAAATATTATCATAAAATTAAATTTATATATATATATAACCATTAATTAAACATTACCGACCACCAACAAAAATTGTGATAGTATGAATGAATTGATAACAATACAGTTTCCGAAACAAACTGAATGGATACCAAAAACATAATATACAAGCTGTTATGTATAAAATAAAGTCCCTTGTACTATATAACAAGAATTAATAATGAAGAAAAGAAGAAGAATATGGATTTAGATAAGAATAATTGAAAAGCTTATATATTGAATTTCGTTATCAAGAGTACAGAATTCAATTATACAAGCAAAATCAGTCGTTTTCTGTGAGAAAAAAAGCTAAAAGCTGAAAATTTTTTTGTCCTGTACTCTAACGACCAATATAACCAAGAGAATAGTTTCAAGATGAAAACAGAATAAAATTAAATGCTATTAAATGGAAAAAGCAACAGTCTTTTAAATAATTAATTTATAGTAAGGAAAAATAGTAATATTACACAAAATACCTAATAAAATCCCAGTTATTTTATCCAAATACACATCAGCACATGGTATCCAAAAGCTAGATAAGTTTAAGGTCATTTTTAACACAGATTTTAAAACCTAATGTATACAGTTAATCTATTTTGAAATACCGTGATAAATGCAATAAAAAAATATAAATAAAAAATAATTACATAATAAGTAAATTACCTCTTAACACTTTTAAAATTTTTAAAATTTCTCAACTAAAGTAAAAAATACCAAAACTATAATTTTACAAAATCGCAAATAGCCAACATTAAGCTCCATCATGTGTTAAAAATTGATATTATTACTCTATTCGAAGCATCAGACAGAATCCAATTTAAATTTCAGTGCTGCCATCTATGATATTAACTTGAAACTAATATGAACAAATTGTCATAAGATTATGCTAATATAAGTTAATTCATTCATAATATACCAACTGCTATATCCCAACAAATCCTAATATAAAAATACCATATTATATTTTATTATTCATATAAATATTAAATAAATACAAATGTTAATAGAATGATTACAATATATTGTACTACCATACCCAATTAATCTATACAGAAAATTTAAATAATATCAAAACAATAATAATATAATATAGCAATATGCTAATAATTTATATGGAAAAATTATATATAATAAAAATATAAACGATAAGAAATACTTTTAAATATAAAAAAATTAATTAATAAAATGAACAGGAAGAAAAAAAAGGGATGTTGATATAATTGTGTCAGAATCTTCATTTCCCAATTGCCTAATGATAACAAATAAATTGTGTGGTTTATTTTCATATTAACCATAAAAAACTAAAGAATATGACTATGGGATTAACATTCACATAAAACCGTTAACTAATCCTTGAACACTAAGTTCAAAATTAAACATTATTAAATAGTATAGAGGAATAATAAAAAACTAATAACCCAATTTTAATACAAACTGTAATATCATTAGTTATATCAAATAAAATTATTATGCATATTATTCACAATAAAGATGGTATACTATTAGAAATTAATATAATATATAAAGACTAATATAAAGACTAAAAATTAAAAACAAGTTAATTGTTCACTTGATTAAATATTAATTAAGCTAAATAAATTCAATATGAATTGAAATAAAAATTTAACGTCACCATATATTCCATATAAAATATGGAATCAACCCCCATATAAAAAGTGTATTAGCCTTGTAGTTATAATTCAAATGCTCCCTCTTTTTTTAAAAATAAATTAAACATTGCGTATTATCCAGACAACACCACCCTCCTCCGTACTCTAACATCTACCCACCCAACCGTCCTATAATATATATATTTTTTTATTTTACAATTTTTCATTTTTTATAAATATTTTCTTATTTTATAAGTTTTTTGTAATTTTGTTTACGCATGCGTTAATTTTTTTTTTTTTTTTTTTTTTTTTTTTTTTTTTTTTTAAATCATGTAAGATATAATACCATTAATTAAACATTACCGACTACCAAAAAAATTGTGATAGTATGAATGAATCGACAACAATACAGTTTCCCCAAACACACTGAATGGATACCAAAAACATAATATGCAAGCTGCTATGTATAATATAAAGTCCCTTGTACAAAATAACAAGAATTAATATGGAAGAAAAAAAAAGAAGAATATGGATTTCGATAACAAATAATTAAAAAGCTTATATATTGAATTACGTTATAAATAGTACAGAATTCAATTATATAAGCAAATTAGTCGTTTTCTGTGAGAAAAAAAGCTAAAAGCTGAATTTTTTTTTTCTCCTGTACTATAACTACTAAAATAAGCAAGAGAATAGTTTCACGATGAAAACTGAATAATATTAAATGCTATGAAATGGAAAAAGCAATACAACCTTTTAAATATTTAATTTATAGCAAGGAAAAATAGTAATATTACTCAACATACCTAATAAAATCCCAGTTTTTTTTTTTTTAATTCTAATATACTCCTGCAGATGGTATCCAAAAGCTCGATAAGTTTAAGGTTATTTTTAAAGTTAAGTTAACACAGATTTAAAAACCTAATGGATTCAGTTAATCTATTTTGAAATACCGGGATAAATGCAATTAAAATAATATAAATAGAAAATAATTACATAATAAGTTCTTAAAAACCCTATTAACACTTATAAATTTTTATATTGCTTAACTAAAGTAAAAAATACTAAAACTATTAGTTTACAATATCGCAAATAACCAGAATTAAGCACCACCATGTGTTAAAAATTGAAATTATTACTCTAATAGAAGCAACAGACAGAATGCATATTAAATTTTGGTGCTGTCATCTAGTATAATAACTTGAAACTATTATGAACAAAATGTCATAAGATTAAGCTATTAGAAGCGAATTCTTTCAAAATATACCAACTGCTTTACCCCAACAAATCCTAATGTAAAAATACCATATTATATGTCATTATTCATATAAATAAATACAAATGTTAATAGAATGATTACAATATATTCTATTACCATACCCAATCAATCTATACGGAAATTTTAGTAATTTTATAACATTGGTAATATAATATAGCAATATGCTATAACACTAAATAAATTTTATATAAAAAATTATACATTTAAAAATATAAAAAACTATAAGAAATACTTTTAAATATAAAAAATAATTAATTAATAAAATGAACAGGAAGAAAAAAAAATGGATGTTTATAGAATTTTGTCAGAATCTTCAGTTCCCAATTGCCTAATGATAACAAATAAATTGTGTGGTTTATTTTCATGTTAACCATAAAAAACTAAAGAATTTGAATTTGGGATTAACATTCACATAAAACCGATAATTAATAATTTAATACTAAGTTCAAAATTAAACAATATTAAAAAGTATAGAGGAATAATAAAAAACTAATAACCCAATTTTAATACAAACTGTAATAACATTAGTTATATCAAATAAACTTATTATGCGTATTATTCTCCATAAAGATGGTATACTATTAGAAATTAATATGATATTGTCCCGAGAAGACTAAAAATTAAAAACAAGTTAATTGTAACTTGATTAAATATTAATTAAGCTAAATAAATTTAATATGAATTGAAATAAATATAACGTCACCATATATATATAAAATATCGAATCAACCTCCATATAAAATATGTATTAGCAATGTAGTTATAATTCAATAGCCCCATCAATTTTTTTTTAAATAAATTAACCATTGCGTATTATCCAGACAACCCCACTCTCCTCCATACTCTAACATCTACACACCCAAACGTCCTATAATATTTTTTTTTTATTATTTTACAATTTTTTATTTTTTTATAAATATTTTCTTATTTTATAAGGTTTTTTTTTTTGTAATTTTGCTTACGCATGTGTTAATTTGTTTTTTAAAAAAGATAATGTAAGTACTAATTGTGTATAAAAGAATATGTGAATTTTTTTTTTGGAAAACCAGGATTTATCGCATCATAAATTAGTTTTTTAATATTATTATTAATTAGATGAGAAGAACATAAACATTTTATTCTATATAAATGGTTAAGTCTTATATTTCGATTTACAGAATCATGAAGACAAGATTTAAAATTTGTAAACATATTAACTTTCAATTTAAATTCTTTACGTTTATCATATAAATCTGTTATTGTTTTGTTGTCTTTTATTGTAATTTTAGGATCTAAGAAGTTGATTGTATTATTAGATAAGAGGTTTTTCGTTAATTCCAAATTAGTGGGATAATCTACTGGAAATTGAGAAATTTTAGTTTGATCAGTGGCAATTAAAATTATGTCATCAATATAAAGATATAAATGTAGATTATTATTAGTAAAAGTACGTTCATAGTGATATAAATATAAGTCTGATAATAAACTGGATGTAGAGCCACCTTGTGGTATACCGATATGCTGTAAATATAATGTGTTATCTTGCAAGATATAATTATTATAGATAATGAAGTTAGTTAAAGATTTAAAATAAGCGATATCTATATTAGATGGTAAATCCAGTTTTTGATGATACTTTTTAAATAATGCATTTATAATATTAATATATATATATATATATAACAGTTATTAAGTAATAGGATAATTTATAAAGAGATGCCATTCTTAATACTGTCAATTTCTAAAAAAGTATATTTTCATTACATTTTGTCAGCATAAACATGAGAAAAATACTAAATCCATATTCAAATTTATGCCCTTGCAAAAGTTTTAAGCTTCCAGAAGAGCATTTATTTTTATTTTCCTAGGAATGGGCGTCACTTTAATATAACAACTAAGCAAATATTTTCCTCGAAATTTTATTACTTTTTCGACAATCTAATTTCATTTCCAAAGTGAACTGCTCAAGATTAGGAAAACTTCATTAGACAGCAAAATGTGTAAAAGGCCATTTGAAACTTTTTTGTTCTGTTACAAAAAGTTAATTATTATGATCTCTCTTGTGTTTTTATTACATCTTTTGGAAATTGATAAAAACAATTATATGAAATCTTTCGTGATGTCAAGCTTTAAGAATAACAAAAATAATGAATATTGAAAAAATGAAACATGCTTATACTAGTTAACAGCAATAGTTTTTTTTTTTTTTTTTTTTTTTAATTCTTTACCGTTTTATTTATTCAAGATAAATTACTAAATTGAAAGTATTTTAGTTAACGATTTAATGAAGTGCAAAATAATAATAATACTAACAATAATAATAATAATAATAATAATAATTTATTAAGCAGTATTGGTTTATAAAACTGTTGTTTTATATGTTTAATTTAAACTCTTAAACACCTATTGCGTCAAAAATTTCAATATTTTCTTTAATAAACATTTAGCTTTTGTAAGCATGATGATTTTAATCTAAATATTAAAAAGATACATCATAAAAAATCATTTGTGACTTTTAGGTAGCTTTCTTTAAAAAAAGCTACCTATTGCAGCCGTTCGGAGGAAAGCGATTTCAAAAAATTTTGGTATATTTTCATCGATCATGACCCCCAGACCCCGAAACCACCCTCCGTTCAAAATTGATATATATATATATATATATCAATATATATATATATATATATCTGACCTATGTCACACTGTAACTCTCGTATTTATGAACCGATTTGGATGTAATTCGGTGTGTACATAGTACATACCAATGTCTCGACCGATTTCGTTGGCCAGCTTCATCCGCCATTTTCTTTCAAAATGGCGGCCATTTAAAAAATTTAAAAATTTGAAATGTGGTACCAAAAAATTGAAAATGGAAAAATATTTTTTTCTTATGTATTTGACCTTTATACAAAAACTCCGTAGCAGTTTTTGTTTCGTCTATATCTTAAAAAATGTCTGAGTTATAGCATTTTGAATTTCTAGCGAAGCTGACATTTTGAAACGTCCTGAATTTTGTCACGCGATAAAAGGCGTATTTATGAACCTATTTGGATGTAACTTCGTTTATACATAGTACAGACCAATGTCTCGACCGAGTTCGTTGGCTAGCTTCATCCGCCATTTTATTTAAAAATGGCGGCCATTTAAAATTTTAACAAAAATTTAAATTTGAAATGTGGTACCAAAAAATTGAAAATTGAAAAAATAATTTTTTCTTATGTGTTTGACCTTGATAAAAAGATTCGGGAGCAGTTTTTGTTTCGTCTATACCTTAAAAAATGGTTGAGTTATAGCATTTTGAATTTCTAGCGTGGCTGACATTTTGAAACGCCCTGATTTTTGCCTCGTGATAACAGACGTATTTAAGAACCGATTTGGATGTACCTTGGTGTGTACATAGTACATACAAATAACTCAACCGAGATCGTTGGCTAGCTTCATCCGCCATCTTGTTTCAAAATGGCGGCCATTTAAAATTTTTAAAAAAAAATTAAATTTAAAATGAGATACCAAAAAATTGGAAAATGAAAAAGATTTTTTTTGTATGTGTTTGACCTTAATACAAAGATTCCGGAACAGGTTTTGTTTCGTCTAAATCAAAAAAAAATGGCTGAGTTATAACATTTTGAATTTCTATTGTGGCTGACATTTTAAAACGACCTAAGATTTGTCGCGCGATAACAGGCGTATTTATGAACCGATTTGAATGTAACTTGGTCTGTACGTAGTACATACCAATGTCTCGACCGAGTTCGTTGGCCAGCTTCATTCGCCATCTTGTTTCAAAAGGATTGCCATTTAAAAAAAATACATTTAAAATTTAAAATGAGGTATTAAAAAATTGGAAAATGAAAAAGATTTTTTTTTATGTGTTTGGCCTTGATACAAAGATTCGGGAGCAGTTTTTGTTTCTGAAAATTTGTTCTTTTGTTTATATCTTATAAAATGGTTGAATTATAGCACTTTGAATTTCTAGCATGGCTAACATTTTGAAACGATCTTGTATTTGTCTCGCGATAACACACGTATTCACCTATTTCGATGTAAGAAGGCAAGTGGATAGTATACATCAATATCTCGACCAAGTTCGCTGGCCAGATTCATCAGCCATCTTGTTTCAAAATGGCGGCCATTAAATAAAAAAATATATATATTTATAGTGAGTTGCAAAAAAATTAGAAATTGAAAAAGGTTTCTTTCTGAAGTATTTGACCTTGATATAAGGATTCAGGAGCATTTTTTGTTTGTCTTTATCTTAAAAAATGGCTCAGATATAGCAGTTTCAATTTCTAATGTGGGTGACATTTTGAAAAATCTGATTTTTTCCCTGCGACAGCACTCGTATATATCAAACAATTCCGATGTGAGTGAGCATGTTTACAGCAATTACTAAGGTCTCGACCAAGTTTACTGGTTAGCTTCATCCACCATGTTGTCTTAAAAAGGCAGGCACTTTAAGAAATCGCCGAATTTGGCTGCCAAATAAAAGTTACTTTAATGAAAGCAGCTTGGATAAAGCTGACTAATTTCGCGAAATTCTCATTCATTATATTGATAAAAATTAGTATTGAATCTCCTATATTCGGTTTCCACTAAATTGAGCTTCGTGTGTTTGAATAATATAAGTTGGCTTTTTTAAAATAAGGAATAGGAAAGCTACCTCTTCCTCCCGGCACTGGCAGGAAGGACTTTTTAAATTCAATTATTCTTAGCACAAACTTAGTTCATTAAATTAAATTTAAATATACATATATAAAGTTGCTAAATAGATCACAATAAGAAAAAGACTTTCACAAATGAGTGTTAGATATGATTACTTATAATCAAACAACACATTTAAATCTCTGAAATGTCTTTGCAAAAATGCATTTTCATGACATTTTATCTGCATAAAAAGAAAATATTTTTGATGAAGTACACTTGAATGCATATTTATAACTATGCACTTGCAGAAGTTTAAAGCTTTTATGAAAGCATTTATTTTTATTTCCAAGAAAAGAATGTCATTTTAATATAACAACTAAATAAATATTTTTCCCATTCGACATTTTATTACTTTTTCGGCATTTCGCATTTCCACAGTAAACTGCTCAAGATTATAAAATTTTCATTAGTTAGCAAAATGTGTAAAACGTTACTTGAAAGTTTTCTTTTTTCCTGTTACGGCGAGTAAATATTGTGAATTCTGTCGTGATTTTATTAGCTCTGTTAGCAAAAAATAAAAACAATTATAAGAAAAGTTTCGGAAAGTCGAACTTTTATAATTGCAAATTACGAATACCGAAAGAAAAAATGTTTCGTGTTTATAGATGATTAAATGTTAAAGCAATATTGAATGAGCCTTTATTTTATTAAATTGAAATTGATTTTTTGCTTAAAATTTATGTACAAAACAGCCACTTATCTAAGACAGTGAATTGTTTTAGTTAGCTTGTATTATAAAAAGTAAGGAGATACCAATTGCAGTCGTTCGGGGAAAAGCAATTATAAAAATTTTCTGCTTATTTTCACTGATCACGATCTCCAGACACCAAAACAACACTCCGTTCAAAAGTTGTTATATATATATTTATATATGCGTACATATCGTCGGTATGATGTCAAACTATCCAATGTGAAAACAGTAGGCTACTTTTTTAAATTCAGATTTATTGATTGACACCGCTTTTCTGAAATGGTAAAATTCCCCTTGTTTTCGCCTTAATTAATATGTCATCAAATAAGGCGAATTTTACTATTTCAAAAAAGTGGTGCAGAGCACGAAATCTGATTTTTAACAAAGTAGCCGACTATTTTCACATTGGATAGTTTGACATGCTACCGACGATATATGTAAATGTAAAACATGCCGTCAACTTCACGAATTGTTTCATGAAGGAATACTGGTAGAATGTATTATACAAAATTGCTTGGTTGATGAAGTAACCGATTCGGGGTCCTCGTCATCGAAAGAACTTATTTTATTCTCCATTTCAATGATGAATCCTAATTGTGATTCCATAGGAGGCCCTGAGAATCGTATACTTATTGGAATTCCTACATGGCTTCTAGGGGAGGTCGAATATCTCAAATTCCGACAAAAATCTGTTTGGATCCCCTTGGGACATTGTTTTATATTACAACTTCTGGTTTTTTTTACCCCGGAATAGGATGAACAAGTAAAAATAGGTGGGACCATTGATTTAATTCGATCAATATCTTTTGATCAGTGCGGATTTGTGGCGGCAACAGGCTTGACTCAAGCCTGATTGCATGACCAACAGACAATTCTGAATTTGTCCTTTATTGATATTTATGATTTAATAATAAATATCAACGAGAGAAATGTAAGTTAATTAGAATTTGTGATATATACATATATATATATATGAGGACTCCAGAACCAAGGGATACAAGTGTCAAAATTTAGATTTGGAGTAACTTGAGTTCAAAGTTGGCACATCAATAGTAATTGGCTGTATTAAAATATGAAACTGCTGCTGCTTATTTCACAGCGGTCTTTGAACTCTTAAATCAATATCTGTTAAAGGAAATTGGAGGACAACATTTTTTTTTTAAATTTAAGTAGAGATTAAATTGTTAAGTAGTTAAGTAGTTTACAGAGCTTAAGCTGCTCAGTATTTTTAATTTTGTCACTTATACCCCATGGCTCCCGGGGTCCTCATATGTAATCTTTCTCAAGAGATAACACTCATATTTATAAATTAATTTAGTTGTATTTAACCATATGTATTAGGTTTACCAAGATGTCTAATGCGTTCGTTTGCCAACTTGGTACGCTGTCTTTTGTTAAAATGGAAGTACTTAAATATTTAAAACTTATATATATATGTATATGTGTGGGAATGTAAATATTCTCAACAATGCAACTCGTCTAACTCAAGGGTTTATTGAATCGATACGCAATCATATATGAAATAAAAAGTACAACACGAGGAGCGTTGAAAAAAGCTAAAAATGTGTGGCAACGGTTTTGAGAAAAAATAAGGAAATTCAAGAGATGTTTATTTTTTTTTAGAAGTTCGATAGTTTTTTATCTCAACATGAAGGTTGAAGATTAGTTGAATAAAAAAGAAAAGATTTGTGTAAGAATTCTAGGTGAATTCCAGTATTTATGTAAACAAATGTATTATATTATTGATGTGGAGGAACTGTTGTGATCTTCCAAGCATAATATTTGTTCGAGTGAATAATAAATGCCGTATTAAATTGATGAACTAATAGATGCATTTATTTATAGTTATAAGCTAAGTGAATCTTTATATAATTTTACGAAAGAAACCTACAAAATTTGGGGGGCTCGGTGCCGGGATTTGAATAAAAAATTGAAACGATTACGGAAAAAACACATCATTATGTCAATGCTGAATAAAGCGCGACGAAGCGATTTGATTGAACTATGCGAGGAATGCGGAATAAACACGCCAGAGAAAGTAACCATTCTGTCATTAATTGAAGCAATAAAAACTTGGGAAAGTTTTGATGAAGACTTTATAAAAGACCGTCTTGAAGTAATATCATCGGCTAGCAAAGAGAAAAGAAAATCAGAACTTGAAGCGCAAGCAGAGAAGGAGAAAGAGCAAAGAAAAATAGAAGCAGAGAAGGAGAAAGAGCAGAGAAAAATAGAAGCAGAGAAGGAGAAAGAGGAGAAGAGAATAGCGTTGGAAGAAAGAAAATTAGAACTTGAAGCAGAAGAGAGAAAACGACAGGCAGAACTTGAAGCAGAAGAGAGAAAACGACAGGCAGAACTTGAAGCAGAAGACAGAAGACGACAGATAGAGATAGAGGAGAAGAAATTGATGTTAGAAATAGAGGATAGAGAAAAAATGAGGGAATTCGAGCTAAAGAAATTGACAATGCAAGCCGAGATAGACTTTCAGAAGGATGCAGAAATACTAGCTCCAAGAACGGGAACAGGTAAAAATTTTGATTTATTGAAGTTAATTAATCGTTTTGACAGTGAAAATGGTGATATTTGTATGTTTTTAACATTATACGAAAGACAAGTATCTCAGATGAAAATAGACAAGGATGAATGGGTTTCATATCTATTAAGTTTATTACCGTTAGAAATAGCTAGCATAATTACAAGAGAAAAGAAACCGGATGTAAATAATTACGAATATATAAAAAAATTATTGTTGAAAAGATTCAAAATGTCGCCCGAAGAATTTAGACAGAGGTTCATGACTCATAAAAAGGAGCCAACAGATAATTGGCGCGATTTTGGTTTTCAGTTAAAAACGTACTTTAATGAATGGGTACGTGGAATGAACGTAACAACTTTTGAGGGATTAACGGAGTTATTAGTAACTGATCAAATTAAGCGAAAAATACCGCCAGAAACCAGAGAACGTTTTATTGAGGAATTTCCAAAGATAAAGAAGTAGATATATTAGTGAAAAAACTAGATGATTTTGATACGGCGTGTAGAGGATTTAAAACCGGCAAATTGTATAAGGCGCAAAATAGCGTGAACAGGGGGGAAATAGATAGCCAGTGGAATCAAAATTCTCATCAAAATAATATAAGACGAGGCGAAAGAGCTATTAATTCGAGAATTATCTGCCATCTTTGTGGTTTGCCTGGTCATATCGCCGCCAAATGTACAAATAGGGATCAAATGAGCACACAAGAATATTATGGTAACCCGATTAGGAAAGCAAATGATAATGGCGCACAAAAAAGAAACATAATGAGCTTATCAAAAGCGGAAAATAACGCCAAATCGACAAAAAAGATACGTGTCGTTCCAATAAATGAGAAACCTACGAAAATTATCATCGACACAGCAAGCGATGTGAGTTTAATAAATGAAGAATATTACACCGAAATAGGCGCACCTGAATTATGCCAAGAAAATTTGCATATATTGACTGGATTTGGCGGAGAAGAAACACAGCCAATAGGATACTTTGAGTATGAAATACAAGTGACGGCGTGAAACTGACAGATAATTTTCATGTAATATCAGGTCTAGAATGTGACCTATTGTTAGGGTTAAGTGCAATATCAGGATGCATTTTAACAGTCACAGAAGAAGGTGTCAAAATAAAAAATCTCGCCAAGGAAGAAAACGCCAAAGGCAAGACCATTATGTATTATAGATATATTAGGGCGGTAAGGAATACCGATGAAAATTTAAAATATGTGGCCAATGAAATAAATAGAAAAGCTATAATGAGAAAAACGGAAAGATCTCGTGAGAAAAAATTAAATTCAATTAACAAAAATTTGAATGAAAGAAATGAGGTATCACGAATAGTACGAATGAGTGACCTAAAAGAAAAACGCAATTTATATGCACGCTCGAATGAAAATAAAAATAAAATGAAGAATCTTGAAAAATATTATAAACGAAAGAACACGAGAGAAGAAAATAATACTGAAGGGGTAAATGTAAATAAAAAGATATTTAGCGAAAATTACAAGCGTGATCGCAATGACAAAAATGAAGATAGAAAATATTATCCGAGAGACAATTTTGTAAATAGACGTCCCAGATATTGTGAACAACATACATTTCTTGACGATAGAAGATATTTATACGAAGATCAGAAAGAAAAAATACGAGAAAATTTTGAAAGGGAAGAGATTGAACTGTGTAAAAGAGATGTATACTTCTGGAGTAATAGTAATCGTAGGCAGTATGAACAGTCATTAAACCATACTGATAATTCTGTTTATGGTGGATATGAAGCTAAATTTAAAAGAAGATATGATTTGAAAACACGTTCCGTTGGGTCACCGGACTGTCAGGATGACCGAATGTGGGAATGTAAATATTCTCAACAATGCAACTCGTCTAACTCAAGGGTTTATTGAATCGATACGCAATCATATATGAAATAAAAAGTACAACACGAGGAGCGTTGAAAAAAGCTAAAAATGTGTGGCAACGGTTTTGAGAAAAAATAAGGAAATTCAAGAGATGTTTATTTTTTTTAGAAGTTCGATAGTTTTTTATCTCAACATGAAGGTTGAAGATTAGTTGAATAAAAAAGAAAAGATTTGTGTAAGAATTCTAGGTGAATTCCAGTATTTATGTAAACAAATGTATTATATTATTGATATGGAGGAACTGTTGTGATCTTCCAAGCATAATATTTGTTCGAGTGAATAATAAATGCCGTATTAAATTGATGAACTAATAGATGCATTTATTTATAGTTATAAGCTAAGTGAATCTTTAAATAATTTTACGAAAGAAACCTACATATGTACCCCAAATTTTGAATATTTTAGCTTTATATGACATATGCAAGGATGAAACCGTACACGTAATTTGTGGAACTTAAGGTATTCTGCCTCGGTTACACAGATATTTCAATTTTTCCAATCTTTAATGCATTTTGAATTCCTTGTTTCTATTGGTATGCTTATATGTTTTTAAAACTTACAATGAATAAAACTTCGTTTTTAATTTATATAGAACTCTATTTATAATTTCTATATTCATATTTCTAGATGATCATTTGTAATGGTTCGTTTTGAATAAATCTTAAAAAGTGGCTGAGGTATAGCTATTTGAACTTCTAGGGTGGCTGACATTTTAAAACAATCTGCTTTAGCAATGCGACAGCACTACTATTTATTAACAGATTTGGATGTAACGTAGCATGTGTATAGGACTAACCACGATCTAGAAATTCTAGGGTTGCAGATTTTTCCATAATCAAGTTTCATGAGCTTTCGAAAATGTGGTTTCTCCCAACTTTAATTGTTGTAACCAGTGTTGCTAATCCCATACGTTTAAAACTACATAGTCATAACATCCAGGCGTCAACTTCTCACCAAGCATGGCGACACTTGGTGAAATCTCACCAAATAAAATGAAAAAAAATGTCGCCATAAGTGAAGCCAACTTGTCTATGGATGACTAATGTGACGAAATTCTAATTCAAATTCAGTACTGACGAAAACTGGAATGAATCTTCTTTAATCGCTTTCTTCGTATTTTCGTAGCTTCGTGTTTTCAAATAAAATTAGCAAAAATCTTAAAGCCAAGATATCGTCCTGCGACCTTATCCTACTGATAGGGTCGGAAGAACTTAAAAATTAGTATAATACCTTTAAAAAAATAAATTTTAAATTTATAAAACTATCAACATATACATTAAATATTATGATCTCTGTCGTTTATTTATTAGGAGTTATTGTGTCAGATAAAAACAATAACAGGAATTTTTTTATTTAATCAATATTTTATAATATAATTTTTTTTATGCATGGAACAGGTAGCATGCCTATAACTATAGTTTCATAAACTCAGAGTGGGTTGATTTGAACTAATGAAATTTATTTCAATGTTCAAGTTCTTGAGTGAACTCATATTTCGCATTATTTACCCCCCCCCCCTCTACCCACCCATATAACATATCATATTGGAAATGTATATACGGCTTACAGATCATATAGATATGGATAATACCAAGTTTGGTACACTTCGGTACATTTATTGATGAGTTATTTCAAAATGGGCCAAGCCGAACGAGTGGAAAGGTAATCCCAATTCCGCTCGTAAGGCTGGTGGGGGCACTTTCGATGATGACGTTAAACACGTATCTCTTTGCTACTTACAATATTAAAGTATTTGAATAAATTTATATTTCCCATTATTTAAAAACTATTTGAACAATGCTATTTTAATTTAAAAGACGAAGTACTTAATAAAGAAAAAATAAATAAATATTAACTTAGTTTTATAAATTCAATATTAAATTGTTAAAACTATTAATATATGTTAAATTTTATGAGCCCTGTTGCGTACTTATTAGATTTTGTGTCATATAAAAAATAACTATAGGAATTTCCCTGAAAAAAAAATAAAGCTTTAGTAATATAAAATTCTTAATATAGAAAAATTTTAGTATGCTTATAATTATATGACAGTTGCAGAATTTAAAGGTTTTTTTTTTCATATATAAAGCTGTATTTTAAAATTTAAATTACGTTTGATTTCTTCTAACTAAAGCAATATATTAGAGTGACTATTTTCCCTCATACTGAACCTTCTTTAAGAAGAGCACTTATAAAAAAAACCTTAAAGAATTTTAGAAATTTAAATATTTCTATGAAAAATACAGTGCAATATTTTCAGATAGTAAAAATAAATCATTAAATCCGACATAGTAGAACAATTGTCTTAAAATATGATATTTATAAAATAATAACACTTTTAAACTTCTCAAATTCCTTTCAAAAAATACATTTTCATGACTTTTTATCGGCATAAAAACAAACAAATTTTCGTGAAATACACTTGAATACATATTTATAGCGCTACACTTGCTAAAGTGTAAATTTTATAAGAGAACACATATTTTTATTTTCGGAAAAAAAAAGTTTTCACTCTAACAGAAGAACTGAGCAAATATTTTACCCATTTGAAATTTCATTATTTTTTCATCACTCTACTTTACATTCACATAGTAAATAGCTCAAGATTACGAAAACTTCATTAGTGAGCAAAATATGCAAAATGTTATATGAATTTTTTTATCATCTCTCAACAAGTAAGTATCATTAAGTTCTCTTGTGTTTTTATTAACTCTTTTGAAACAGATAAAAAGCAATTATAAAAGTTTTACAAAATCAAACTTTAATAATGTCAATTTATGAATATTTCAAATATGCAGCTTGCTTATACAGGTTAACAGATAGGAAAAAAAATATTTAATTCAATTTTATTTCTTAATTTTAAATGAATTTAAAAAAAAAATGTTTATCTTCTTAGATGACCAAAATGTTTTAAATGTAACATTTTACGAATTAAAAAAAAATATTAAACAAAATAATAAATTTATTAAGTAGAATTAATTTCTAAAACTGTTGTTCTATCAGATTACTTTAAACTTCTAAACACCTAATTCGACAAGAATTTCAGTATTTTACTTAATAATTATTTCCTTTTTTAACAACAGTCATTTTAATCTGAACATTTAAATATTATTCATAAAAATATATATATCTGAAATTTTTAAATTTAAAAACTTTTAACACAAACTTAGTGCAATAAGTAAATTTATATATTGACAAAAACTTGTTCATTATGACACAATAAGAAAATCAGTTTTACAAATGAGTCTTAAAGTATGATTATTCATAATCAAACAACACATTCCAATCTCTGAAATTTTTTTACAAAATTTATTTTCATGACATTTTATTAGTTCATTAAATTAAATTAACAAAACAAAAGTTATTAAGTATGACACAATACGAAAAAAATTTTGCAAATGAATCTTAAAATGTGATCATTTGCAAATAAATGGTACTTTGAAATCACTGAAATTTCTTTCGAAAAATGCATTTTCATGTTATTTTTTTAGCATGAAAACAGAATACTTTCATGAAGTAGTTTATATTATAGTTTATATTAGTAAGTTATGTTTATACATTTGAAGAAGTTTGAAGTTTTCATGAGAGCATTTATTTTTATTTTCAAAGAAAAGATTGCAAATTAATATAACAAATCAACAAATATTTTCCCCGTTCGAAATTTTATTATTGTCTCGACACTCCACATTTCTACAATAAACTGCACATGAGTAGCAAAACTTGATTAGTCAGCAAAATGTGTAAAAAGTTATTCGAAACTTTTATTTTTTTCCTATTACTGCAATTTAATATTGTGTATTGTGCTGTGTTTTTATTAGCTATTTTGACAACAAATAATAACAATAGGAAAAGTTTTGGAAAGACAAACTTTATTAATTGCAAATTAAAATACCAAAAGAAAATGCTTACGACTGGTTAAAAGTTATAGAACATTTCATTAGTTTTTATATTATTCAGTTGTAATTAATTTTTTATTTAAACGTATCTGAAAAACGCACACTTATCTAAGACGCTGATTTTTTTTTCTTACTATTGTTAAATATTTAATAAAGTAAAAAAGAACATAAAACGTTAAATTTCCTAACTTTTTTTAAGTAAATTTCAAATTTACAAAACTATCAATACATATTTTAAATATTGTGAGCTTTGTTGTTTATTTATTAACGGTTTTTTGTGTCAGATAAAAAACAAGAATATGAAAAAAATAATAATAACAAACTATTAACCCTGAAAAAGCTATCAGACCTATAACTAGTTTATAGTTGCATATATTTAAAGTGAATTTATTTTGCTCTATTTAATGAAAATATTTTTATTTTATTTTAAATATATATATATCACAAATATTTCTTTTATAAATTAAACCCATTAGTGCCTGAATTTTTTTTCAACTCAATATTGTGCATAATTATAGTAAATGGTGTAAAATGAACGTAAAAAATAATAAAAAAATTCCCTTTGAAAAAATATTTATTTAACATATAAAAATCTAAACGTCCCAATTTTTGGACACTAGGCACGAAAGGGTAAGGGTTTTCTCCGTCACTGTCTAAGCATTATATCTATGTTTTATGCCATTTGATACGTTTCAAAAAGGTTATATATCATTCGGATTATTATTTGACTATAAAAATTTCTTTATTATTACTATAAGGGGGGCGGAGGGCTGGGGTCGGCTCAAGAACAAGACCCCCTTCCTCCTCACCAATAGTTATTGGCATAGTAAAAATTTATACAGTAAAAATTTATAATAATCAATAATTATTAATAGAGTATGGTACGGCTTGCCTTGACACTGTTTTGAACCCACCCTTGCGCGTTCCACCAGACTTTTGTGTTTGCCGTTTGGCAACGGCAGTCTTTATCGTTTTTGTTCTGTTGTTCGCACGTCGAATGTTTTTATGGAGAAAAACCCGCATTTTACTGAGCTATTTCGTTAGCAAAAATGACCATGGGGTGTTTATTGTTTATAATAACGACTATTATACTATAGATGTAGCATAATTATACAGATTATGTTTTTGATTCAAATGGTATTATCCACGAAAACAACATCGCAATGTTCCGTAACTGACTATGGTGTCAGCCCATACAATTTCCTGTATATATGTATATGTAAAAGAACTGTTTTGTTGTTTAACTCTCTTCGTATTATTTGACTATTTTCCATTTATTTGAACTAGTTACAGTCCATAATCTACATACACGCACATAAGTGGTCCAGTCGAGCCGGAGTTAGGAACTGGTACTATTCTCGGAGTATTAGTCATAGATAATCAGTTAAAAGATGACTGATAAAAACAATCTAAAAACTTTAAATCGTCAGAGGGGAGCCTATAAGGGTCAATTGACTAGAATACAAATGTTTCTAGATCATGAAAATAAAAAGGACATTTGGGAATATCAAGTTAAATTTGACAATATTCGAAAAATTGTCTCGAATCTAGACGACTTAAAGGTGAAATATTTTGAAATTATAGAAGAGGATACGGAGATCAATGATCAACTAGCAGCCTTTATAGAAATAGAAGATGAAGCAGAAAAATTGGAAGTAAGGCTTAGAAAATTCTTACTCTCTAATAGTAATAATAGTGAAAATGCATCTCATGTTAGTAATTCAAATTTTGAAAATGCAAGTATAAATTGTAAATTGCCTGATATACCATTACCAAAATTTTCGGGAAACTATCAAGATTGGTACACATTTAAAGATCAGTTTATGACTTTAATTGATTCGAATAATAAATTAAGTAGCACACAGAAACTGTATTATTTAAAATCTACCCTTAGTCACAGTGCTTTAGATATAGTTACAGATGATGATTCCTATGAATCGCTTTTTAAAGCATTACAAGATCGTTTTCAAAATAAACGTTTTATTGTAAATTCTTATTTGAATGAAATATTATCAATGGAAAGTCTATCGCAAGATTCAATTAAAAGTTTAAGGGCAGTTGTTGACGGATGTCAAAAACACATTCGCGCTCTTAAAACTATTGGTTTAGAACTTAATCAATTTTCAGAAATCATGTTGATAAATATTACTCTTAAAAAACTAGACAAGGACACGAAAAAACAATTTGAGTTATCCTTAACCAACAGTGAATTACCCCCAATGAATTTATTACCTTTCTGCAAAAGCGCTGCTTAGTATTAAAGAATTTGCAGGGTAATTTAAATACGAAACCGAAAACAATTTTCAAGTGAAAGAAATCAAAGGGCAAAAAGTTTGCTCATAAACAACGATTCCCGTACAAAAAAATAAATGTCTTCTTTGCCATTCTATCAATCATTCTATTTTTAAATGTAATATGTTCTTAAAAATGAATGAATATGACAGATATTCAGTAGTAAAAAGATTTAGTCTTTGCATAAATTATTTATCTCCAACGCATTTGCTTGCGAAATGTTTATCAATATCACGCTGTTGTTTTTGTTCAGATATGCACCACACTTTACTCTGTCGCAAGCATGCCTCTTCTTCTAATGAGAAAAATTATCCATCTGCCACTCAAAAAATAAATAAAAGGGAAAACAAATCAAAAGATGAAGTAACCTTGGAATTTCCCCCCCCTCACTTTCGCAGAAACGAACGGAGCCAATTCGATAAATAATGAATCGTTGAAAGCTTTAAATAATGTAAATACGAAAAATAGATCAATTTTATTAAGTACTTGCTTTGTTTTTATTGAAGATAAATTTGGAAATAGAAGGAAATACAGAATGGTGTTAAATTCAGCGAGCAATGTCAATATTTTGACTACAGAATGCGCAGATGCTTTAAAATTAAACAAAAGGTTAATTAATGTTGAACTAAGCGGTTTGAATGGTTCTTTACACAATATAAAAAATAAAATTTCCGGTGTTATTTCCAATGTGAATGAAAGTTTCAAGGAGAATATACATTTCTTAATTGTTCCTAAAATCACAGATGTAATTCCATCACAGCAATTAAATATATCGAACATTAATTTACCAAATCTTGTGGAATTTGCTGACCCAACGTTTTTCAAACAGGGAAAAATTCACGGTTTGACTGGAGCTGAATTATTTTACAGAATTTTAAAACATAATTCAGTTAAGATTAGTGATAAGTTAATTTTGCAAGACTCAGTTTTGGGATGGATTCCAACCGGTACACTAGATGACAGGGAAACTACAAATAATTCCGTTATATGCCATTTTATTAGAGATTTCGATGAAATTAATGATAATTTAAGACAATTTTGGGAATTGGAATCTATTGGCATAACGCATGATCCGAAAATATCGGAAACTGATCAAGTGCAACAAATTTTCGACAAACTGTAAAATTTGTAGACGGTCGGTATGAATTTTAGTTGCCCTGGAAAGGGGACTGGAAGGAATTAAACGATAACTTTAATATTGCGAAACAACGTTTGGAAGGTTTAAAAAGAAAATTTTATAGAAATCCTGAACTTTCGTCAGTATTCTGAGAGAATCAATGATTACCTAAATCAAGGAATTATTGAGCAGGTTGAAGGAAATGAACCTGTTTTAGACATGGCTGTTTACTATTTACCCCATAATGCGGTCTGTAATGAAGATAAACTTACTACAAAAGTCCGGATCGTCTTCGATGCCAGCTCTCATGATAACAATGATTTGTCCTTTAATGATTGTTTATGGCCCGGCACCAACCTAAATCCACTTCTGTTTGATATTTTAATCCACGTCATATTATACGAAATTGTCTTTTCTTCTGATATCGAGAAGGCGTTCCTTCAAATCTCACTCGCTGAAAAAGATCGTGATTCTGTCCGTTTTCTGTGGTATGATGGTGATTTAAAATCTTTCAATGTCTTCAGATTTAAAGTGTTATATTTGGAGTCATAGCCTCTCCATTCCTTCTATCAGCTACCATAAAGGAGCATATCAAGCGGTTTACGAACCTACACCTAAGAACCGTTCACCTACTCGATAAATATATTTATGTGGAGGATTTTATATCTGGCGAAGATACGCTGCAAGGCGCTCTTGATGTTTCCCTGAATGCTAACAAAATAATGTCTGAAGCAGGAATTATTCTTCGAAAATGGATAACCAATGATGAAGCGTTATTGAAGTGCTGGCAAAAGGAAGGTTTAAATATTCAAGCAGAACATGCTGCAATGAGCCTAGGAAGCAATCTAAGCAAGGTATTAGGAATGTCCTGGAAAACAGAAGAAGATTGTCTGTCAAACGTTTAATAGAATTCTTGTCATCGCAAAAAAGATCAAAACGTCTACTATTGCAAGCAGTTGGTAAAATCTTCGATCCGTTAGGCATTCTGACGCCATTCACCATTAGAATAAAATGCCTGTTCCAAGAACTTTGGCTAAAGAAGACAGCATGGGATGAACAGTTACCAACTAATGTGCACGAAAAATGGTTAAAGTGGTTCAAAGAACTTCCAAATTTAGCAGAATTAAAAATTCCGAGGAAAATTCTTGGTTCATTGAATCAAGTATTAGCTGTAGAAATACATGCCTTTTCTGATGCTAGTAAAATAGCGTATGGCTCTGCAGTTTATCTGAGAATAAAAAGAGAGAGTGGTGTGGAAGTCAATCTCGTGATTTCAAAGAGTCGTGTTGCACCGATAAAGGAGATAACTCTGCC
Source organism: Maratus speciosus (assembly GCA_963932465.1). NCBI lineage: Eukaryota > Metazoa > Arthropoda > Arachnida > Araneae > Salticidae > Maratus > Maratus speciosus. The sequence goes on along the minus strand of OZ010786.1, from coordinate 514,084,941 downwards.
TTCGGTTGGAACTTCTCGGAGCCTTACTAAGTGCAAGACTGACCAATAAAGTAAAACCCATCCTAGATCAAAAAATCAAGTCGACAGTGTACTATTGGACTGAATCCAAAATAACATTATACTGGATCAAAGGCTCATCAAAGCGATGGAAACGGTTTGTTGCAAACCGTGTTATAGAGATCAATGCACTGACTGATTCTAACTCATGGTATCACTGCTCCAGCAAGGACAACCCTGATGATCTCTTAACGCCAGTGGCGTACCCAGGATTTTATTTCGGGGGGGGCTGACTTAAATTTTCATAATGTTCTAAATCTTACGAAACACGTTGCATTGTGTTATAAACAGAAATCATTTTTGTCAATAAGGCCGTAGCCAGAGGGGGGGGGGGGGGGGGTGTGCAAGGGTGACTTTGTTCCGAATTTTCCGAAAATTTGAAAAATTCGGTCATCAGTCCGAAAATTTGAACTTAAAAAATTATCGCGATTTTTGACAAATGGTCGCCGAAAAAAATCAATTTCGTCAATCGTTCGCAAAAAAAAAAAAAATCAATTTCGTCAATCGTTCGCAAAAAAAATCTCCAATTTCTTCAAAGGATCAAGGAGAAAACCGGAATTATGTCATACGGCCGCAGATAAAATGCGAAGTTTGCCAAAGGATCGCGAAAAAAAAGTCAAATTTCGTCAAATGATAGCGGAGAAAACGTGAATTTCGTCAAATTATTCTAGAGGAAACGCTAATTTCGTCAAAATGAGCACAGAAAAAACCCGAATTTCGTCAGAAGGCCGCAGAAAAAACGCGAATTTCATCAAAAGGTCGCGGAAAAAACGCGAATTTCGAAAAAAAGATCGCTAAAAACACGCATTCCGTCAAAGGGCTGCGAAAAAGAAGCTAATTTCGTAAAGGATCGCAAAAAACGCGAATTTCGTCAAAGGGACACGGGAAAACGTGAATTTCGTCAAAAGGCCACAGAAAAACGCAAATTTCATCAAAAAGACGGGAAAAAGCGCGAATTTCGACAAAAAGCCGCGAAAAAACGCAAATTTCGAGGAAGGATTGCGCAAAAACGCGAATTTTGTCAAATGACCACAGAAAAAACGCGAATTTCGTCAAAGGACCACAGAAAACTGCAAATTTCGACAAAGCATTGCTAAAAACACACGCATTCCGTCAAAGGGAAGCTGAAAAAACACGAATTTCGTCAAAGGGACACAGAAACACGTGAATTTCGTCAAAAGGCCGCAGAAAAACGCAAATTTCATCAAAAAGACTGAAAAAAACGCAAATTTCGTCAGAGAGCCGCGGAAAAAACGCAAATTTCGACGAAGGATTGCATTAAAAAACACGAATTTCGGCAAATGACCACAGAAAAAAACGCGAATTTCGACGAAGGATTGCGTAAAAAAACGTGAATTTCGGCAAATGACCTCAGAAAAAACGTAAATTTCCTCAAAGGGCCGCAGAAAAAACGCAAATTTCCTCAAAGGGCTGCAGAAAAAACGCAAATTTTGGCAAAGGATTGCTAAAAAAATTATGCATTCCGTCAAAGGGAAGCAGAAAAAACGCGAATTTCGTTAAAGGATAGCAAAAAAAAAAGCATGGTCACAAAGAAGGGCCACAGAGAAACGTGACTTTCGGCAAAAGACTGCGGAAAGAAGCGAATTTCGTCAAACAGCAGCGAAAAAACAAAAAAACACGACCATTTCCATAAAAAAACGCGAATTTCGTCAATGAGCCGCGAAATTTATCAAAAAGACGAGATAAAAGCGAATTTCGTCAAAAAAACCGCAAAAAAAACGCAAATTTCGACGAAGGGTTTCGTAAAAAACGCGAATTTCGGCAAAAGTTCACGAAAAAAACTCGAATTTCATCAAAAACTCGCGGAAAAAACGCAAATTTTGACAAAGGATCACGAAAAAAAAAACGCGAATTTCGTCAAAGGGTCGCGGAAAAAAGCTAATTTTGTCAAAAGTTCGGGGAAAATGCAAATTTCGTCAAAGCGTCGTGATAAAAACCTGTATTTCATCAAAGGATCGCGTTAAAAACGCATACAAATATCCGTGTTTATTATTATATGTATAGTTTTTAAACTGAAATAATATGCTGAACTTTTTAGAAATCTGGTTAACCCGAACCCACTCAACCTGAAATTGACCTGAATATAAACAGAGTTAACCCAAACTACAAAAAAAATAATTAGCAGCAGGAAGGGATTACCTCTCCTTTCCCCCTCTGCTGTAACCTTTCAGAAAATTTGCTGAGAATTTCAGATTTTTTTTTAAAAACTCAGACTCAAATCTGGGGGGAAGGGGGGAGGGCACGGGTCCGATCCTGAGACCGTCCCACGTCGAAATCTGTTGAAAAGTGTTACTGGTTTTTTTTTTATATATATACTTTCATTTAAAAGAAAGTCATTATAACATAAAATCTATAAAATTGTTCTTCCAATCCCCGAAACTAAATTCTGGCTACGGTTCTTGTTTAACAATAAATTAATATTGTAACAAACACAAAATATTTTTTGTATACACAAAATATTTTCATACACATATATAAAATAAAGACTTTGTTTATTATTTGTGCATTGCACAAGTAATAAGAAGGACTTTAAACCGTTCCAGATGAAAAATACTGGCTGCAAAGTTAAGACAGAATAGGAAGATAAGTGGGGGGAGGGGACATTACCGAACTCCAAAGATGTCTTTGCAGTCAAACAAGAAGTCACTGTGTATCTTACAGATACGAGGAAGTAATCGAGTGTTAAAAACAAAAGTTAATGAATATCATTCACAGTCAGCTCTTCCGCACATATATAGTGTGCCTGACTTCCGACTTACCAAAATTCTGAAGGTATTAGCTAAGGTGTCATTATGCACTCATATGGGACTAACAAGAAAGACAAGTGCGATGCATGACAAATATATATATAATTGAATTGATCTAAAAAGTAAGAAGTAAACTTTTTTTACCATTTAATCTGACCGTTTCGGCAGGTAAAAGAGGTTTAGTCCCTTCAACCCTCCGCACCCCCATATTTCGGTGTGGCATGGAGATGCGACTGAAAAATGAAAGTTAATAAGCTACTTTTACAGTCAACTCTTCCGCACCGGATTTCAGATTTAGACGAAATCGACTTGAGATTAGCTGTGGTGTTACTGTGCATTAACATACCCCCGCATTGACAATCTTGGCGCCCGCCGACTATGGGAAAAATTAAAAAAATCCTTAAATTAAACTACTTTTAGATTTGTCGAATTTATTTGTAGGTCTCTTGAACTCAGTATATATGTTTTCATTTATCGAGTAAAACAGTGATTTCAGTCATTTGAAAATGGATTTTGTGGTCTCAAGTAAATTTGGTCGCAGGACTGAGGAGGATATTGGATTAACAGGAAAAACAAATTCGTGGCATGCCAGAAAATAAAACAAATTTATCTGAAAAAGAAGGAATATCAGCCCTTTTTTCATTTCACTGCGATCTCTTCAGAGGTGGAATGGAGCTGTAACGTCGTAACCCCCGTCCCCATCGAATCCTTTGGTGTATGCTGGGGCATCACTGTGCACTAATATATGGGACTAACCAGAATAGCTGCGTCGCAGAAAAAAATTAAAAATTAATCTCAAAAGAAAGAAAAAAAACTGGAATTTTTTTTTCATTTCATATTTGATTATTTCGGAAGAGTAAGTAACCCCATCAGCCCCTTCCCCTCCTTGGGTATACTGTGGTGTAACTGTGCGTTGATATGAGACTAGCCAGAACGTGTAGTTCGTTGTATTGCAGAAAACAAGTGCATTACAAATTCATCTCGAACAAAAAGAAAAATATCAGCCTTTTTTCATTTCATTTTCGACTATTTTGGGAAGGGGCTGTAACCCATCACCCCCTTTCTACTTCTTTCGGTATAATGTGGTGTCACTGTGCACTAATATGGAACTAAAGAGAAGAGAGTGTCTAGTCTGTTGAATAATAGGAGAAAAAAAATACAAATTTATCTCAAACAGAAAGAAAAAAAGCAATATTTTTTTATTTCATTTTCGACTATTTCGGGAGGAGGGGGCTGTAATTCCATCAGCCCCCTCCCCATCTTTGGGTATGCTGTGATGTCAATGTGGACTAATATGGTGTTAACGAGAATGGCTATTTCGCTGTATGGCAGAAGAAAAATTACAAATTTATCTCAAACAAGAAGAAAAAAACCAGCCTTTTTTTTCATTTCATTTTCAACTATTTAGGAAAGGGACACCCCATTAACCCCTTTCACCTCTTTGGGTATAATGTGGTATCACTGTGCACTAGTATGGAACTAAAGAGAAGAGAGCAGCTAGTCTGTTGAATGATAGAGGAAAAATACAAATTTATCTCAAACAAAAAGGAAAATATCAGAACTTTTTCATTTCATGTTCGAATTTTTGGGAGAGGGCTGTAACTCCATTAACCCCCTTCTATCTTTTCGGGTATAATGTGATGTCACTGTACACTAATATGGAACTACAGCGAAGGGAGCGGCTAGTCTGTTAAATGATAGGGGAGAAAATGTAAATTTATCTCAAATAGACAGAAAAAAATCAGCTCTACTTTTTCATTTCATTTTCGACTATTTCCAGAAGAGGAAGTTGTAATTCCATCAGCCCCCTCTCCATCTTCGGGTATGCTGTGATGTCAATGTGGACTAATATGGTGTTAACGAGAATGGCTATTTTACTGTATGACAGAAGAAAAAAATACAGATTTATCTTTAAAAAGTAAAGAAAAAACACTTTTTTATTTAATTTTTCGCAATTTCTGGTTGGGGGGGGGGGGGGGCTGTAACCCCATCAACCCCCTTTCTCTTCTTTGGTGTCCATATGGACTAATATGGAACTAAAGCGAAGGAAGCGCATAGTCTGTTGAACGATAGGGGAAAAATGCAAATTTATCTTGAACAGACAGAAAAAATTCAGCACTATTTTTTCATTTCATTTTCGACCATTTCGAGAGGAGGGGGCTGAAATTCCATCAGCCCCCTAACTAATATAACCTGGACTAATATGGTGTTAACGAGAATGGCTCTTTTGCTGTATGGCAGAAGAAAAAAATTACAGATTTATCTTTAAAAAGTAGGAAAAAAACACTTTTTCATTTAATTTTTTGACTATTTCGGGAGAGTAGGGGGGGGGGCTATAACCCCGTCAGCCCCTTTTTCTCTTCTTTGTTGTCAATGTGGACTAATATGGGACTAATGAGAATGGTTTGTCCGCTGTATAATGGAAAAAAATTAAAAAAATTTCCATAAAAGAAAGACGAAAAATCAGCACCTTTCTATATCACTTTCGAAAATTTCGGAGGGGGCTGTAGCCCCATCAGCCCCCCCCCTTGGGTACGCCACTGCTTAACGCTAGGTGCGACTGTTAATTCTATTACAGATAATCCCATGTGGTTTAAAGGACCACAATTTCTAGCAGCTGACGATTTGTCAATTCCCAACGAACTTATTTCTGTTCCAGAAAAGGACTATTTAGTAGAGACTAAATCAAAATGTAAAAATGACATTGATTCTAATATTTCGCTTTCTCTTTTTAGGAATCCTGAAGCAGTAGATTTTTTTCTAAGTTTGAAGAGCAATTATTTCAGTATTCTTCGTATATTGGCTTATATTTATAGGTTTTTCACAATTGTAAGTGTAATTCAGTAGACCGGCTCCAAGGCAGCCTCACCACCTCAGAAATAAGGGATTCAGAAACTTCTTTAATCAAGTTAGTACAAAATGCAGAATTTCCGGAAGAGATTAGCAGTTTAAAACGGAAGTCAAAGGTTCCTCCTTCCAGTAAAATTAAATGTTTATCCCCCTTTTTGGATCAAAATAATATCTTAAGAGTTGGAGGCAGACGGAAAATTCAGATTTAAACTTTGATAATAAGAACCAAATCATTTTGCCGAAAAGCCATAAGATTACAAAACTCATATTTGAGTATTTTCATAGGAAATATTTTCATCTTGGTCCCCAAAGTTTGATACACTACGTACGTATGAGGTTTTGGCCCGTAAGTGGGAAAAATTTAGGACGAAAAGTAGTGCATGACTGCGTTGTCTGTTTCAGGAGCAACCCAGTTACTGCCAAACAAATCACGGGTGTTCTCCCATAAGAAAGGGTAACTCCAAATTTTACTTTCAACCATATAGGAGCCGATTTTTGCTGTCCTTTTGAGATTAAATATAAAAATCAGAGAAAGGGGATTTTCATAAGATTTATGTCGCGATCTTTATTTGCTTAGTGACAAAGGCTATTCATTTAGAAATGGTCACAGACCTAACATCGGACGCGTTTATCGCAGCACTTAAACAGTTTTTTTCTAGCCGAGGAAAATGCTCTTCGATTATATCAGACAATGCTACAAATTTTAAGGGTGCTAATTCAGAATTACGCAAACTTCATGAGTTAGTTAGTAGACCAGATGAAAAATTAGTTAATTATCTTACGACAGAAGCTATTGAATGGAAATTCATTCCTCCTAGATCACCCAACTTTGGCGGCTTATGGGAAGCTGGGGTAAAATCTTTCAAATACCTTCTTAAAAGAACTTTAAAGGGTGCTAGACTGACAATTGAAGAATTCCAAACAATCACCACCCAAATTGAAGGAGATTTAAATTCACGTCCCTTAACCCCATTATCGACCGACATAAATGATTTTAACGTATTGACACCAGGCCATTTCCTAATCAGCCGACCAATAGACGCTATTCCAGAACCTCAATTAATTGCTATTAGCGAATCCAGATTATCTCGATGGCAAAGAGTAACTAAATTTGTTCAATTCATTTGGAGAAATCGGCAATTAAATTACTTAAGTCATCTCCAAAATCGTTCAGAATGGCAGGTAAAGAGCGATAACATCAAACCAGGAGCAATGATAGTAATAAAAGAGGAGAATTTACCTCCTTGTAAATGGATGCTGGGAGGAATTCTAGAGGTTATGCCAGGACAAGATGGTAATGTTAGAGTAGCGAAAGTAAAAATTGCCTCTAACGTTTTCGTTAGGTCGATTTCTAAATTATGTGTCTTACCCGTTGATTGATGACCCATTTGTTTTAAGAAATACCTTAACTTGTTTTACCTTAAATTTTCTTATTATTGCATTTTATAAGTAGTATTGTTATTGTAAACTCATCCTTATTGTATTTTGTATTATCATTTATCTATTTCTTATTTAGTGTTATATGCATAGTATTGAAGTTTATATATTGTAATATTTGAATGTGGTGTGTAAGTTGTATAATATATACACTTTATATTGTTTTATTGAATGTTGGCACATGTCAATGGGGGGCGGCATGTTACGGCTTACCTTGACACTGTTTTGAACGCAGCCTTGCGCGTTCCACCAGACTTTTGTGTTTGCTGTTTGGCAACGGCAGTCTGTCGTTTTTGTTCCGTTGTTCGCACGTCGAATGATTTTATGGAGAAAAACCCGCATTTTACTGAGCTATTTCGTTAGCAAAAATGACCATGGGGTCTTTATTGTTTATAATAACGACCATTATATTATAGATGTAGCATAATTATACAGATTATGTTTTTGATTCAAGTGGTATTGTCCACGAAAACAACATCGCAATGTTCCGTAACTGTCTGTACTAACTATGGTGTCAGTCCATACAATCTCCTGTATATATGTATATATAAAGAACTGTTTTGTTGTTTAACTCTCTTCGTATTATTTGACTATTTTCCATTTATTTGAACTAGTTACAGTCCATAATCTAAATACACGCACAGAGTATATTATACCGTATATACTCGCATATACACCGACCCATTAACTTTTGAATGCAAATTCTGCAAAAAATCAAAAACTGGCGTATGTCGACCTCCTAAATTTTTACTTCAATTTCGCACAAAATCAAACGAAAGATTTCACTTACTAATACGAAAAATTAGTAAGTAAACAGAAACAAATCATTGAAAATTTTTTAATAAGAAATTATTATTATTTGTATAATTTATATATTATTTTATTACTTATGCACATAAAAAATCAGACTTTTGCAGTATTCGAAGTTTTTTTTTTTTTTTTTTTTTTTTTTTTTTGGCTTTTATAATTGACTCGCTTATAAGTCTACCCCCCAATTTACTTGCAGAAAATTGTCAAAAATTCTTCGTTTTACACACGAGTATATATAATACAGTAGAACTTCGATTATACGACCCTCGTGTAACCGGAACTCTGTGTAAACCGATGTCAATATTCTGAAATTTTTCCAACTTTTTTTTTTTTTTTTTTTTTTTTTTTTTTTTTTTTACTTTCACATTCCTTGTGTATGCAAGTGTTCCTTTCCGAACCACGAGTAGATATAAGCATTTTGGTTACCCTTTCTTCGAATTCCATTAAAATTAGCTTGAGCTCCCACAAGATTCGATCCCGGGATAATTATACTCTCCCCCTCCCCCCCCCCACTTCTGTGTACACTTCCCTGTTTTAAACAAATAAAATTATTTTCATGTATATTTTTAAACTTAGTTTTTTATCAAGCAGTTCAAATAGTACTAATAGCATTTCGATGACGATGTTGCATATTAAACTAGATGATTATTAATACATTCACGATTATCCGGATATTTGATTATCCGCTGTCGGTTCGGTCTCAATTTCGTCGGATAATAGAGGTTCTGCTGCAAATATTTTAGTAACCTCAGGATGTCAAATACTAAACTAGTACAAAACATAACGGTATGACATAAATTTTTACTAAGCTAATAGCTAAGGGTGGGAAGGGGTGGGTGTCTTGTTCTTGAACCAAGCCCAGTCCCTGTTCCCCCTATAAACAAAGAATAGCCAAATAATAATCCGAATAATAATTTTATAACCAAATAATAATCCGAATGGTATGTAACCATTTTGTGACAAAGTAAATTGCATAAAACATACATTTAATGCATAGACAGTAACGGAGAAAACCCCTACCCATTCGTGCCTAGCGTCCCAGAATTGGGACGATATATAAAGGTTCAAATTGGAACAAAAAAATAGAAATCTGAAAAAATGCAAAAATATGTATTCTAAAATAATGTTTCGTCTTATAAATAATACCACTTATAAAATGATTGATAAAAAAATAAAAGAAATATCTTACTTTTTCTTACGCGCCATTTTATTTCAAGAAAATCCAACTTTGCGCTACAACAAACATTTATTTCACCTTTTTATTCTTAAAAAGGCACTGCCATTTATGGATAAATATGGAAAACAAATACTAAGGATATATTTTACTAAGTTTAGAAAGGATATCATAATTCAATTTGTAATTGGAATTCTTTTAAGAAAGCGTTCCAAAATTAGGACGCCAGGCACAAATGGGTTTTAAACTTGAAATTTATAAAACTATTAATGTATTTTTAATCTAAACATTCGAAAAATATGTATGAAAAAAAAAACATTTTACGAAATTTTCAAATTTAAAAACATTTATCGGAAACTTAGTTCATAAATTAAATTTATAAACAAGTAGTTATTAAGAATTACTTTATTAGAAAATCAGTTGCTAACTATAGAGTAATAAGAAAATCAGTTTTATGAATGAGTTTAAAAATATGATTATTATAAACAAATAACTCTTTTAAGTATCTCAAATATCTTTCGAAAATTACATTTTCATGACATTTTATCAACATACAACAAATAAGCTTTCATGAATCCGTACTTGTATACACTATCTACACTTTTTAAAATTTAAAACTTTTCTGGTAATGTTTATTGTTATTTTTCAAGAAAAAAATGTCACTTTAACAATACAATTGAACAAATATTTTCTACATTGGGAAATTCATTACTTTCTCGGTACTCACCTACTTTACATTTCAATAGTATGCTGCTCAAGATTAGGAAAACTTCATTAGTGAGTAAAATATTATTTGAACCTTTTTTTTTCATTTCGAAAAGTAAATATTGTGAGCTCTGTTTTGTTTTTATTAGCTCTTTTGTAAACAGATATAAACAATTATAAGAAAGGATTCGAAAAAACAATCTTTTGCAATCACAAATTATGGATATTAGGTAGCTTTCTTTACAAAAAAGCTACCTATTGCAGCCGTTCGGAGGAAAGCGATTTCAAAAAATTTTGGTATATTTTCATCGATCATGACCCCCAGACCCCGAAACCACCCTCCGTTCAAAATTGATATATATATATATATATATATATATATATATATATGACCTATGTCACACTGTAACTCCCGTAATTATGAACCGATTTAGATGTAATTCGGTGTGTACATAGTACATACCAATGTCTCGACCAAGTTCGTTGGCCAGCTTCATCCGCCCTTTTGTTTCAAAATGGCGGCCATTTAAAATTTTTAAAAAAATTTAAAACTTGAAATGTGGTACCAAAAAATTAAAAATGGAAAAATATTTTTTTCTTATGTATTTGACCTTTATACAAAGATTCCGGAGCAGTTTTTGTTTCGTCTATATCTTAAAAAATGGCTGAGTTATAGCATTTTGAATTTCTAGCGTGGCTGACATTTTGAAACGTCCTGAATTTTGTCACGCGACAAAAGGCGTATTTATGAACCGATTTGGATGTAATTCGGTGTGTACATAGTACATACCAATCTCTCGACCGAGTTCGTTGGCCAGCTTCATCCGCCATTTTGTTTCAAAATGGCGGCCATTTAAAAATTTTTTAAAAGTTTAAAATTTGAAATGTGGTACCAAAAAATTGAAAATGGAAAAATATTTTTTTCTTATGTATTTGACCTTTATACAAAGATTTCGGAGCAGTTTTTGTTTCGTCTATATCTTAAAAAAGGGCTGAGTTATAGCATTTTGAATTTCTAGCGTGGCTGACATTTTGAAACGTCCTGAATTTTGTCACGCGATAAAAGGCGTATTTATGAACCGATTTGGATGTAACTTCGTTTATACGTAGTATATACCAATGTCTCGACCGGGTTCGTTGGCCAGCTTCACCCGCCATCTTGTTTAAAAATGGCGGCCATTTAAATTTTTAAGAAAAATTTAAATTTGAAATGTGGTACCAAAAATTGAAAATTGAAAAAATATTTTCTTCTTATGTGTTTGACCTTGATAAAAAGATTCGGGAGCAGTTTTTGTTTCGTCTATATCTTAAGAAATGGCTGAGTTATAGCATTTTGAATTTCTAGCGTGTCTGACATTTTGAAACGTCCTGATTTTTCTCACGTAATAACAGGCGTATTTATGAACCGACATGGATGTACCTTGGTGTGTACATAGTACATACAAATATCTCGACCGAGTTCGTTGGCCAGCTTCATCCGCCATCTTGTTTCAAAATGACGGCCATTTAAAAAAATTGAAAAATAAAAAAAATTAAATGAGATACCAAAAAATTGAAAAATGAAAAAGATTTTTTTGTATGTGTTTGACCTTAATACAAAGATTCCGGAACAGTTTTTCTTTCGTCTATATCTAAAAAAAAAAAATGGCTGAGTAATAGCATTTTGAATTTCTCTTGTAGCTGACATTTTAAAACGACCTGATTTTTGTCACGCGATAACAGGCGTATTTATGAACCTATTTGGATGTAACTTGGACTGTACATAGTACATACCAATGTCTCGACTGTGTTCGTTGGCCAGCTTCATTCGCCATTTTGTTTCAAAAGGGTTGCCATTTAAAAAAATTAAATTTAAAATCCAAAATGAGGTATTAAAAAATTGGAAAATGAAAAAGATTTTTTTTATGTGTTTGGCCTTGATACAAGGATTCCGGAGCAGTTTTTGTTTCTGAAAATTTGTTCTTTTGTTGATATCTTAAAAAATGGTTGATTTATAGCACTTTGAATTTCTAGCATGGCTAACATTTTGAAACGATCTTGTATTTGTCACGCGATAACACACGTATTCACCTATTTCAATGTAAGGAGGCATGTGGATAGTATACATCAACACCTCGACCAAGTTCGCTGGCCAGATTCATCAGCCATCTTGTTTCAAAATGGCGGCCATTAAATTAAAATATATATATATATATTTAAAGTGAGGTGCAAAAAAATTAGAAATTGAAAAAGGTTTCTTTCTTAAGTATTTGATCTTGATATAAGGATTCAGGAGCATTTTTTGTTTGTCTTTACCTTAAAAAATGGCTCAGATATAGCAGTTTCAATTTCTATTGTGGGTGACATTTTGAAAAATCTCATTTTTTGCATGCGACAGCACTCCTATATATTAACCGATTCCGATGTGAGTGAGCATGTGCACAGCAATTACTAAGGTCTCGACCAAGTGCACTGCTTAGCCTCATCCACCATGTTGTCTTAAAATGACAGGCACTTTAAGAAATTGCCGAATTTGGCAGCCAAATATAAGTTACTTTAAAGAAAAGCAGCTTGGATAAAGCTGACTAATTTCGCGAAATTCTCATTCATTATATTGATAAAAATTAGTATTGAATCTCCTATATTCGGTTTCCACTAAATTGAGCTTCGTGTGTTTGCATGATATAAGTTGGCTTTTTTTAAATAAGGATTATGAAAGCTACCTCTTCCTCCCGGCACTGGCCGGAAGGACTTTTTTAAAATATAGCATGCATATTAACAGCTAAGAAACACATATTTAATTTAAATTTATTTGTTATTTTTCATTATTATATTATTGTTATTTTTCAAGAAAAGTATGTCACTTTAACAATGCAACTAAACAAATATTTTACCCAATTGTAATTTCATTACTTCCTCGACACTCTACTTCACATTTCCATAGTAAATAACTGAAGATTAGGAAAACTTCATTAGAGAGCGAAATGTGTAAAATGTTATTAGAAACTTTTTTATTTCTCTTAAAGCAAGAAAAGATTGTTAGCTAGCTCTGTTATGTTTTTATTAATTCTTAATTATTAATTTATTAATTAATTTTTTAAACTGATAAAAACAATTATAAGTAAGTTTAGAAAAGTAAAACTTTAATAATTTCAAAGTATGAATGTTGTAGAAATGTAGCATACTTAAATTGATCAGCAGCTAGGGAAAAAAAATATTAAGTTTAAGTTGCCATTTTAAATTTCTTTTAATATTTTTATTTATGTAAGGCGACTAAAATGTTTTCAGTTTAATAATCTAAGGATTTAAAAAATATATGAAACAAAATAACAACATAAATAGCTCAAATAAATAACGCTGGTTTATAAAATTGTTGTTTTATAAAAATTGCTTGAACACATAAATATTTAATTCGGTATAAATTTTAATGTTATACCTTATAATCATTTAGATTCTTTAACAATGGTGATTTTAGTCTGAACATTTAAAGAATATTCATAAAATTACTTTTTTTTTTATTCGAAACCTTTTGCGGGAAAATTAGTTCTTTAATACTTTAAGCGCCATCTCAGTCACCAGTGACGGACACTAAACTTTCCGTTTAAAACGCGTCATTCACCGATGATCGACTGACGGTCGAAATATGATATAAAACTGAAACAATATGTATTGTTTTAAGTAATTACTGAAAATTTATTTAAAATTACTTACCTTTTACATATTACAGGATTATACTTTGTTAAAAATTACTTAAAATATTGCAAATTTTTTAGTTTCAGTGTCAGTCAACGTGTTAAATTGAATTTATAAAAAAACAAATATTAAATACAGCACAGCGAGAAAATAAGTTTCATAAATGAGTCGTAAAACATGATCATTTATAAATAAATAATATATTTATGTAATTCAAATATCTTTCAAAAATTACCTTATCATGGCATTTTATCGGCATGAAAATAGATAAACTTCCGTGAAGTAAAATTGAATGCATGTTTATAAAATGCATGTTTGCTATATTTCATACTTTTAAGGGAATTTTTACTATTATTTTTCAAGATAAGTGAAGAACTAAACATTTTACTCATTCGAAATTTCATTATTTTCTCGGTGAATGTGTTTCATGTGTGTTTTCATGTGTTTATATTTCCATAGTAAAGTGCTCAGGATTAGGAAAACTTCACTAGTGAGCAAAATGTGTATAACATCATTTAAAACCTTTTTTTCCCTTATGGCAAAAAAAAAAAAAAAAAAAAAAAAAAAATGTGAGCTCTTTTATGATTTTACCAAATCTTTTGGAAACAGACTAAAACAATTATAAAGTTTCGAAGAGTCAAACTTTAATAACCGCAAATTATAAATATTTCAAAAATACAACATGCTTATTAGGGTGGGTCGAAAAAACCGAAATATTTACAATCGAAATGTAATAGAGCGGAAAAGTTGCCTTTTGTGATAAATAATAATTTCCTAAAATATTACACCGATCAGTTAATATCTTTTACCGCCGCAAGGGGGCCAAAGTCTTCAAAAATCTCGAAAAACATGTTTTTTTTCAATATTTTGTTTAAATTATCCAAACGTACGAATACAATTTCTAATAGGACGCAATAGCTACATGAAGATATAAGAAAGGTCCCAGTAAATGTTCATTATGATAAAGTCTTATCTTTTACTGCCGCAAAAGTACCATATTTAAAAAAAATTGTAAAAATTTCAAATTTTCATTTTTTCTAAATTTTTATAATTTCTATATGTCTGGAAGTAAATAAATTTACGCCACATCTATTAATGTCATAAATTTTGTTAACTATATGTTATAAACTGGAAAATAAAAACGGTAATCATTCATCTTTCTTGGCAATCGCTATTTTGCTGCATATCAGCAGTTCATATAACAAAAATCCCAAAAATGATATAAAATCAACAAAATATTTTAGTATTTTATTAATTAAAATACAGAGATACTTAACCGAAACGTATTAAATAAACTTAAAATGAAGAATTATTCAAAGTAATTGAATTTTATTATATGACTTGCATCCAAATATTAGCCATTGTTCCGCGAGAAGCCGAAATTGATCATATGTGATGCTCCCTCTGTTCTGGTCCACAAATTTTACCAGCACTTCAGAGACTAATTTCACGCATCTTTCTACTGATTGAGTGGGGCAAGGAAAATTATAATAGCTGATATCTGTAATCGAACATTCTAAACTCACCAGCGTCGTTAGATCATCAGTCGATAGACAAACCGTAAGAGATGGTTTCGTTAGTTTACAGTTTTGCCACTCGATTAAATCCATACAATTTTAAGCTTCAAAGTTCAAGTCTGGAATGACGGATGGCACTATTCGTGTCCACAGAGCTTCGTGCTTTGGCAATTTTCTTCATGGCTGGGATCCTGATATCCTCTTCTTCATATGCTATTATTCCAATGATACTATTTTCATGATTTGTGAAACAGGCATTTCGTGAAATTACAGGAATTATATGATATGGCAAGTAACGGGGGTTACTAATTATAGTCTACAGAATCTGAAAAACATGATAGATTCATTTTAATTGTAAACCAACTGATGCAGTACACTTTTATGATGTACTCATTGAGTACATCCTGAAAGTGTACTGCATCCGCCGATTGACAAAATTAAAAATTGCCAAAGCACGAAGTTCTGTGGACATAAATAGTACCCTCCGTCATTTCGTCATTCCAGACTTGAACTTTGAAGCTTAAAATTGTATAGCTTTAGTCGAAAAGCAAAACTGTAAACTAACGAAACCACCTGTTACGGTTTGTCTATCAAATGACGATTTAACAACGCTGGTGAGTTTAGAATGTTCGATTAAAGATACCAGCTATTATAACTTTCCTTGTCCCACTCAATCAGTAGAAAGACGAGTGAAATTAGTCACTGAAGTGTTGGTAAAGTCTGTTGATCTTAACAGAGTAAGGATCACATATGATCAGTTTCGGCCTCTTGAGCAACAATGGCTTTATTTGAAAGCAAGTCATATTATAAAATTCCTTTACTTTAAATACTTCTTCATTTTAAGTTTATTTAATCCATGTAGGTTAAACAGCTCAGTATTTTAATTAATAAAATGCTAAAATATTTTGTTCATTTTGTATCATTTATGTGATTTGTGGTATATGAAATGCTGATATGCAGAAAAGAGCAGTAGATGAAGCGATCCTCAAAAACAATGAATGATTACCGTTTTTATTTTCTAGTCTATGACAAATAGTTAACAAAATTTATAACATATTAATAGATATAACGCAAATTTATTTACTTCTAGACATATTATAAAAAATATAAAAATTTAGAAAAACTGAAAATTTGAAATTTTTACATTTAAAAAAATATATATGGTCCCTTTGTGGCAGTAAAAGATATGATTTTATCATAATGAGCATTTACCGGGACATTTCTTATATCTTCATATAGCTATTGCGTCTTATTAGAAATTGCATTAGTAGGTTTGGTTAATTAAAACAAATATTGAAAAAAACATGTTTTTTTTTCGATTTTTTGAAACTTTGGTCCCCTTGCGGCGGTAAAAGATATCAACCGATAGGTATAATATTTTACGAATTTATTCTTTATTACAAAAGGCAACTTTTCCGCGCTATTACATTTCGATTGTAAATATTTCGGTTTTTTCGACCCACCCTAATGCTTATACTGGTAAATACCTAGGAAAAAAATATTTAATTAAATTTTATTTGTTATTTTAAATTACTCCTTTTTTATTTATTTAAGACGACTGAAATGTTTTTAATTTAGTGTCATTCTACACAAAATGAGCAAAAATTAAAAAAAAAAGTCGTGGCTGCATATTAACCGATTTTAATAAAATTTGATACACAGATTCAATTCATGTTCAAATAGAGCATTGCAAATATTTCGACAAAAAAATAAAAATAAAAATTAGAAGTTCTGGACATTTAAAAAACTTGTGGCATAGAATGGCATGTGTGCAGTTGTTCAAAGTTGCAAGTTTGAAGTTCCGTATCTCGGAATCTATTTAACATAAATTAAATCTTTTTATAATATTGTAATCTCTGGAAAATTATCTTCATATTTATTTAATAATAATATTTTGGTAACGTCATGATTAATCTTAAATTTGTTGTAAAAATTGAAAATTTGTCAATTTTGAGAAAATTAAAAACTTTATAAAAATTAAAGGAATTCAAAAACATCTGTGAAATTGATGCCTGATGTAGTGTTACATATTAAGATCGAATTGCTAAAGTTTTTAAGTTGCCATATATTTCCTTCACCTTTAATAAATTTAGAAACTTTAAAAAAATTGACAAAATCGTAATTTTTCCTCTTATTGATAGGCAAAAAAATATTGAAGGAAAGGTCACACATTATAGTTATTGCACAGACATAAAGATCAATAAGTTCATGATATGCTAAAAAAGAAAAAAAAAATTCAAGATTGCCTTTTGATTCCTAACGTCACAAAATTGGGTTAAAAAAGTAATATTTGTTGCATTACAAAAGCTTTACTCTTTAAATACGCGCGCGTTGTTTTACAATATTGCACGATTTCAAAGGGAAAAAAGATGCAGTGCTGCCATCTATGGATTTAGAGGATAAATATATATATTTTTTTATTCAACGTAATATATATATATTACGTTAATATATATATTATTACCTGTTATTATATATATTATTACCTGTTATATTAATATATATATTATTACCTGTTATATATTATACGTTAATATATATATATATATATATATATATATATATATATATATATATATATATATATATATATATATATATATATATATTTACTGTAGTTTAAAATAAATATATTAATAGCCAAAAGTAAACTGAAAGCAAGAATTAAAGTTTCTACATTTAAAATATATACTTTTATCTATAATATCAAATATTTTAAAAGTTTAATAAAGCTTTTCTTCACTTAAAAAGAAGTGATAGAAGTATTGCATTTTACTCTCAACATTTTTTACAATTTTTTTTTCACATTAAGGAATAAAAAGGCAAGAATGAACCTTTCGATATTTAAAATATATACTTTTAGCTATAACACCAAAAAATGCAAAATTGTCAAAGCTGTCCTTCATGCTTAAATGAGCAATAGAAATATTGCATTTTTACCTCAAAATTTTTGAAAAATAACTTTTTTTTCTCATTACGGAATAAAAATACAATTATTAACTTACGCCAATCTGTAACTTATTATTCATTCATAATTATAAATAATTTTTAACATAGTCTCTCCATTCCTAAGGCTAATAATCTGAATTGAAATTTTAAGCATGTAGACAGAACCTCGATTTTGCATTCAATATTAATGTAATTTTTTAATACTTAAATAAACAATCCTGAAATCTACAGGGTGACACATAAATACTGTGACGCAGATAAAAGACCATAACTTTTCACTGAACGAGCAAAATGAACATTTTGCTTCACCATTCGAAAGAGGAGAAAATTCTGTACAAGGAACAATCAAGATAATTCGAAATGGTTTCCTCCAGCGGTGATACAGGCGTCTAAACGATTTTGTAAATTCTTCAAGATGGCCGAGACTGTTTCTATCGTGATTTCGGCCTAGGCTTTTTCCAAAGAGCTTTTCAAGGAATCAAGGGACTTCTTCTTGATCGCACAGGCTTTTTATTCCCGGATCCTCCAAACAGGGAAGTCCATAGTGTTCAAGTCAGGGGAGTTTGAGGGCCAAACGCACTTCGTCCAAAATCACGAGAGATTGGCCTCGCACACTTCCAACATCTTTTACGCCCCATAGGTAGTCGGTCAGTCCTCCTGAAACATCCAGTTGATGTTCTTTGCTTGCTTTTCGTCCCAGGGGATCACGGTATCTTCAGAAGTTAGATCCTGATACGTCTCTGCGTTGATCCTGGCGTCTTAAGGGGCAAAGACGAGTTTTGACTTTTCCAATTCGGAAATCCCCACCCACACCATCACAGACTTCAGGAAAATAACTGTTTTCACCCTCACGATGCGCGGGGTCCCTTTGAATAGCAACTCGCGTTGCATCTGCGAGTTCCAGAAAGGTTGGACCATAAAACACTTGTCATCGGTGAAGAAAATCCGATTCAGAGCATCGCCGCGGCACAGGGACGTCATCTTCTTTCCCTTTTCGAGCATTGACCGCCTTCATTTGGTCTGTGAGATGCCGTCCTTTCTCCAGTTTGTGCGAGATGTGTTGGATATTATCTTTGACATGTCTTCGCATGAGTTCGCTGCCGACGTTGTGCTCATTAGCCAATTTTTGGGTGTTTCTTTGTGGATTTCGCTAGATCTTCTTCTTGGCCATGTTAAGGGCACTGAGGTCCTTGTTGTTGGCGGCTCTCTGCTTCGGCGACTGCCTTTGATCCTTCCGGTCTCTTTAAAATGTTTGACGGCGCGATGGACTTTTTTTATGTGCAATTTGGCGATTGCAGGATTTGGCATTTCCCTCTTGTGGTGGGGGACGATGGCTGGCCGGTTGTCTCTGCACAATAAGTTTCCCTTCAAAACGGTGAAATAATATCAGCTGAAATAGCAATTACAGAACAAAGAAGCACCAGGAACACGAACAGAACAATAGTATATGTCAAAAATGGGTATAAACATTAAAATAAATTGACATTATCATCATGTTACAGTATTTATGTGTCACCCTGTAGTATTTTACATTTACTCATAAATAGATATGATCTGCATATAGACTGACCTTCATTAAAATCTGTGACATGTCTGCCACAGCTAATTTGCTCATTTTGCATAGAATGACCTTTTAAAAATTACAGGATTTTAAAAAATCTTAGGGTAACTTTAGGATAGATGGTCATAGTTTTTAAAGATTGAAATAAAAATTCTTAGAATGCAAATACAAGAAATATTGATGCATATTTAAAATCCTTATACATATACTCATAATATTTTACGCAAAAAATAATTAAATACTGAAAAGAAAATGTGTTAAACAAAATTGAAATTTAAATGGCAGATGGCTATTTGTCCTTAAAGCTGAGGAGAGATGGCCATCCAATACAAGAAAGAAAAAGTTAATTTAAATAGCTAAAAAATAACACATTTGATATAGTTAGTCATGAAAAACATATAGCAATTTGTAAAGATTCAGTTATATGATGGAAAATGAGTGAAGAAAACTCGAATAATAATAAAAAAAATTAAGTATAATTTCAATACTTCACTTTTCGTAAAATCTTACCACATGCTTGGCAAAGGTCTTGATAATTTGTACAAGTTTCATGGAACCACTTCAGGTATCTTATGCTTTGTATCCAGGCATTCTTTTCGGATGTGATATTATATTCTTTTGCACAACCAACACAGTGATCCTAATCCAATTCTATTTACTTGTAATCTGTAGAATCTAATAATTTAAATGTGTATCGTTTTCTTCGCTACAGGAATTGTCGTGGTTTTTTTTTTTTTTTTTTTTTTCTCGCGTTAATTGTAGGTTTATTACTTTAATTTAGTTTATTTATCAACTTTATCAGTTTCTGTTATGAAAGTTTCCGACGTTTTTGAGTATTTTCTGAAACAAATAAATGGTTAGGTCTTATTATATTATTATTATTATTATTAAAATAATTATATTAGTTAAAATTTAAATAATTATATCAATTAATATATTTATATACGTAAACGTTACATATTTATTTTAAAAGTAATTATATTTAGTTAAAATCATAACTAAGTATAATTTTGAAATATTGATTAAATGTGGCCATTTCTCCTAAAACTGAAGGACTGATGGTTGCCCAATTTAAAGCATCATTAGACACTGTACGTCTTTATTTTAGTCTTAGAAGTAAAGATTAGATTATATACGTGCCTTAAAAGTCTACATAGTAAAAAATATACATAACGTACGTACTACAAAACATTCAGATACCTAAGTCAACAAAAAATATTCAACTGCCGATATAATTTACATTAAAATTACACCTACTTATTATAATCGAAAAAGACAACTGCACGTCGCAATAAATAAACTCGTTGAACTATTTGATACAACAATGTTTATATTGCAATCTATGATCAAGTTTTAGAGATATTTAGACTGGCCATCTCTCCTCTATGGCTATCTATCCTAGAGTTAACCTATATAACAAAATATTACTATATAAAGCAGCATTAGTTTATAAAACTGTTGTTTTATAAGATTATTTTAAACTCCCAAGTAATCAATTTATCATAATTTATAATATTTTACATTAAAATCATTTATATTTTCTAATCATGAAGATTTTAATCCAAACAATTAAAGAATATTCATTAAAAAAAACCCAGAAATTTTCAAATTCAAGAATTTTTGTCGCAAACACTCTTCATTAAATGAAATTTGTAAAAAAAATACAATATTTATTTATGACATCATAAGAAAACCGTTAAAATGTGATCATTTATAAGCAAGTAACATTTTTAATTATCTCAAATATTTTTCGCAAATTACATTTTCAAGATATTTAATAAGAATAAAGACAACTAAACTTTCATGAAATATATTTGAATAGATATTTATAGCTCTACACTTTCTGGGTTTAAAACCTTTATGTGGACGTTTATTGTTATTTTTCAAACAATGAGTGTCTCTTCAACATAAGAGCTAAACAAATATTTTCCTCATTCTAAATTTAATACTTTCTCGGAAGTCTACTTCACATTTTCACTGTACACAGCTCAGGATTACGAAAACTTCATTAGTAATGGAAATATGCAAAATGTTATTCAAAACTTTTTATGTGGCTTACGGCAAGTAAATATTCCGACTCTGTTGTGTTTTTATTATTTCTTTTGACGGCTGATAAAAGCGATCCTAAGGAACGTTTCCATAAGTTAAATTTAATAATTCTAAATTATCACTATTGTAAAAATGTAAACTGGTTAACACGGCCACAAAAAGGTAAAAGTATTATTCAATTGAACTTTATTTCTTATTTACAATTTATTTATATCAGGAGGCTATAGGGTTTTCAATTTACTGTTTTACTGATTTAATAAAGTTTAAAAAAAAATTTGAATTTTATAAAGTAGCATTGGTTTATAAAACAGTTTTTTATCAGATTACTTTAAACACCTAAACTTAAAAATTTTCAAATTAAATAACTTTTGTTGCAAACTCTGTTTATTAAATTAAATGTATAAAAACATATTAAGATTTGATATAATTAGAAAATCAATTTCACAAAAGAGTCTTAATATGATCATTTATAAACAAAAAACATTTTTAAGTATCTCAAATATGTTTCGGAAATTACATTTTCATGATATTTTATCAGAATAAAAACAAGCAAACTTTCATGAAATATATTTGGATATATATTTATAGCTCTAGACTTTCAGGAGTTTAAAACCTTTATTGAAATGTTTATTGTTATTTTTCAAGAAAAGAGACTCAGTTTAACATAATAACTAAACAAATATTTTCTGCACGCTAAATGTTATTACTTTCATGGAACTCTACTTCACATTTTCATTGTAAACTGATCAAGATTACGAAAGCTTCATTAGTAAGCAAAATATGCAAAATGTTATTCCAAACTTTTTTTTCCCCTTGCGGCAAGTAAATATTCTGACTCTGTTGTGTTTTTATTAGTTCTTTTCACAACTTATAAAAGTAATTCTAAGAAACATTTCTACAAGTCAAATTCAATAAAACCAAATTATGACTATTGTAAAAATGTAGAACAGCAATACTCGTTAACACAGCCGCAAAAAAATGTATTATTCAATTGAAATTTATTTTCCATTTAGAATTTATTTATCTCAGGCGACTAAAAGGTTTTCAATTTACTATTTTTCTGATTTAATAAAGTATAAAACAAAATCATAATTTTATTAAGTAACATTATTTTATAAAACTGTTTTTTCTAAGATTATTTTAAGCTCCTAAACACTCAATTTATCAAAACTTTTCCAATTTTACTAATCTTTTAGCTTTTTTAACTATGGTGATTTTAATTTGAACTTTTAAAGAATAATAATAAAAAAAAAAACGTTTTCTGAAATTATTTAATTTACAAATTTTTAGCGCAAACATAATTCATTAAATTTAAAAAAAAAATGTCATCGGCGTAATAAGGAAATCAGTTTTATAAATTTGTCTGAAAATATGATCATTTATAATAAAATAACGCATTTATATCTCTGAAATTTCTTGTGAAAAATACATTTTAAAATATCATTTTATCGGAATGAAAACAGATAAACGTTCAAGAAATGTATTCGAACACATTCAGGGTGACACATAAATACTGTGACGCAAATAAGAGACCATAATTTTTCACTGAATGATTAAAGCAACTAATTTTATTTATCATTCGATGGAGGAAAAAATTCTGTAGAAGAAACAATCACGAGAATTCGAATTGGTTTCCTCCAGTGGTAATGCAGGCGTCTAGACGCTTCTGTAAATCTTCAAAATGGCCGCTACTGTTTCTGGCGTGGTTTCGGACGAGACTTTTTTGAGAGCACGTTTCAAGAAATCCAGGGACCTGTTCTTGATTGCGCAGGCTTTTTGCTCCAGGATCCTCCAAAAAGCCAAAGTCCATAGTGTTCCAGTCAGGAGAGTTTGAAGGCAAACGAACTTCGTCCAAAATCACGAGAAATTGGTCTGACACCCCTCCAGCTTCTTCATTCCGTGGGTCGTCGGCCAGTCATGCTGAAAAGTCCTGCCGACGTTCGTCGCTTTATTTTCGGTCCAGGGGATCACGGTGCCTTCCGAAGTTAGCCCCTTATACGTCTCTACGTTGATCTTGACGCCTTTTGAGGCGAAGACGGGTTTTGTCTTTTCCAATCCGAAAATCCCATCCATATCAAAGACTTCGGGAAAAAAGCGTTTTCTACCTTCACGATGCGTGGAGCCCCTTTGAGTAACAACTCGTGTTGCATCTGCAAGTTCCGAAAAGGTGGACCATGAAACTCTTTTCATAAATGAAGAAAATCCGATTCAGGGAATCGCTGCGGCACAGGGACTTCATCTTCTTGCACATTTCGAGTCTTGACGCCTTCATTTTGTCCGTGAGATGGTGTCCTTTTGGCATTTTGTCCAGAATGAGATGCAGATCTTCTTTGACTTGTCTTCGCATAGATTCGAGGTCGACATTGTGGTCCTTGGCCAATTTTCGGATGTTTCTTTGCGGAATTCGCTGGATCTTTTTCTTGAACATGTTTCTGAGCACTGAGGTCCTTGTTGTTCGCGGTCTTCCAATTCGTCGACGGTCTTTGATCCCTCCAGTCTGTTTAAACATTTTAAGGCGCGATGGACTTGTTCCTGGTGCAATTCGGCGATCGCAGGAATTGGCATCCCCCTCTTATGGTGGGGAATGATCGCTGGCCGGTCTTCTTTGCTCAATAAATTTTCCTTCAAAACCGTGAATTACTATCAGCTGAAATAAAAATTACACAACAAAAAAGGACAAGGAACACGAATAAAACAATAGTATATCTCAAAAATCTAAAAAACATTAAAATAAATTGACATTTTCATCCCGTTACAGTATTTATGTGTCACTCATGTATATGTAATACTGCACATGCAGAAGTTTGAATCATTTATGTTCTTTTTTTTCCCTAAGAAAAGTTAATATAACAACTATTTAAATATTTTCCTGATACCAAATTTTAGTAATAATAAATAAAGTATAAAACTAACTCGTGATTTTATTAAGTAACATTAGTTTATAAAACTGGTATTTTTATAAGATTACTTTTAACTCCTAAATACTCAATTTCTAAAAACTTTTCTTAATTATTTAAAATTTCTTTTGTTCGAATTTTTCTAATCCCTTAAAAAGCGTAGAACCAACAGAATGAAAAAGTGTCTGTACGCCTTTTAAGCAATAAAAAAGGACAGAAATTGAATGAAAATTACTAAATTCAAGGCATGTGAAATTTTCTACAAAAAATTATATATATGAATTTGTAACTTTCCTTATTTTAATAATATACTTAGCTTTTTTAAGTATGGTGATTTTAATTTCAACTTTTAAAGAATATTCATAAAAAAATTATTGAAAACTATCTATTAAAAATTTTTTAGCACAAGCTTAGTTTTTTAAATAAAATAAAAATAAAAACTGTCAACGACATAATAAGAAAATCAGTTTTTATGTGTCTTAAAATATGATAATTTATAATCAAATAACGCAGTTAAATCTATAAAATTTCTTGTGAAACATTCATTTTTATGACAATTTATCTGCATGAGAGCAGATAAAATTTCAAGAAATGCATTCGAAGTCATATACATAATACTGCACTTTTAGAAGTTTGAAGCATTTATTTATTATTTATTTATTTATTTTGGAAAGAAAAGAATACCAATTTAATATAACAACTAAATAAATATCTTCCTTATTCAAAATTTTACTAATAATAAATAAAGTGTAAAACTAACTCATAATTTTATTAAGTCATATTAATTTATAAAACTTTTCTTTTTTTAAGATTACCTTAAATTCCCAGTTTATCAAAACTTTTTCTATTTAACTAATACGCACACTTATTTTTTTTTTTTTTTTTTGTTAAGTATGGTGATTTTAATTTGAAACTTTAAAGCATATACATGAAAACACGTTTTCTGAAAATATTTAATTGAAAAACTTTTAGCATAAATTTAGTTCCTTAAATTAAATTTGAAAATAAAAAACAGTCATTGTCTTAATATGAAAATCAGTTTTATAAATGTGTTTTGAAAAATGATTAATTTTAATCGAATAACACACATAGATCTCTAAAATTTCTTGTTAAACATACATTTTTATGGCAATTTATCAGCATGAAAACAGATTAACGTTCAAGAAATATACTCGAACACATGTATATATATATATAACTATGCACTTGCAGAAATTTGAAGCATTTATTTATTTATTTAATTATTTATTAGGGTTTAATCTAGGAGAAAGGGATTTTTAGTTTTTTTTCTAATTTTAGCCAAATAAAAATAGCTTTAGACAAGGAAAAAAAAAAGTTTTATTTATGCAAAATTTCTATATACTTGAGTATTATTTTTAGTTACGCAATATACAAAAAAATACATCACTCTGTAAGATTGACCCTTCGAGATTTGGCTGTAAAGCACACAGCAAATGCTTTTTTTTTAATGGAAATTCTTTTCAAAATTCCTCTTCCAAATTAATCATCATTAAGTTACTTAAATTCTTGATTGTTAGTTTGTTTTTCAAGTCAGTTTTTGTTATATTCATGAGACTGAATCCCCCTTCACAGTCTGCTGTAGACAACAAAAGTTATGCCACAAATTCATACAAAGAAGTCACATTGGGAAACATGCCAGTAAAGCCATTTTCATGAAAAAAAAATAATACAATAAGCTAGTTTCATTTCTTTACGCGTTGTAGCCAAAACCCGCATAAATGCAAGTCTGAAAAGTTTATACGACACGCATCTGACACATTGATGATTCAAAGCTAGTTCACATCATATCCCATGCTTATACAATCTGCAATTTTCGTTTTCGCCATATGCTGGAGTCGAGTCTGATGCAAATGACGTCACACTGTTTGAAGACGCTTGCATAGAGAGCACGAGACAAATTTTGAAGCGTTGCCGCAGCGCTGATGCAATATGAGATTTTGTTTTTGTGCAACGGCAGCAGGTTTAAAGAATGCAGAACAACACAAGATAAAGTAAAAAAACTAAAACCCAACTACGACAAAAAACTACGCTGAAAAAGTATAAAAGTACCCCATGAATACAGGTAAAGTCACAAGCAAATGCTAGTAATATATAGATATATTCAAAATGTACAAGTAAAGCGCTTTTGAATGATACCAAACACGGCATATTTATCTTAACTTTATTTTTTGACGTATGACGCTTCCAGTATTTGGTAGTAGTGACGCACATATCCGTCGATGGCAGCAAATGGGTAATGGACCGATTAGTGGATGAGGTCGTTAGTGTAATGTGTAAATGTGTAATGTAGATTGAAGGTTTCATGTATTAAGATGACCTAGGAAGATTTCTTAATCTATCTAATTCTGCTAACGATTGACTGTCATGTGGATTTTTAAGCAACTTATTATGATCCAAGGCACTTATAAACAAACCCTCTATGGTTTTGAAGTGAAGCGCTTTAAAATGATACCAAACACGGCATATCTAGCTTAACTTTATTTTTTTACTCTGTATATTTTGTCCGCTAGAAGGCGCCACATTGAATTTGGTGAAAATCTATATAGCCTATAACCAGCGGACAATTAAGACGCTTCTAATGATATGTCATTTGTCGAATTCTGATTAGTGGTTTAGAAGTTACGAGGGAACAGATGAACATACATACATACATACATACATACATACATACATACATACATACATAGCCTGTCAAAATCATAACCCTCCTTTGGCTTTGCCGTAGTCGGGTAAAAATGGGAATGATATAGCATATTTCTTTGGCTGTCGCTATTTGGCTAATTCACTGAATTCTTTGGAGACAAAAAGCACTTCCAGTTAGCTTTTTGGCTCTAAATTAAGCTCTAATTTATTTTTCATGAAGACAACGCCACTGTAATATAACAACTAAACAAATATTTTCCTTATTCAAAATTTTAGTAATAATAAATAAAGTACAAAACTAACTCATACTTTTATTAAGTAACACTGGTTTATAAGACAGTATTTTGTAAGATTACTCTACACCTCTAAACACTAATTTTATCAGAAATTTTCCTGTTTTACTAATACTTTAGCTTTTTTAACTATGGTGATTTTAATTTGAACTTTTAAAGAATATTCATGATAAAACGCTTTCTAAAATTATTTAATTCAAAAGCTTTTAGCACAAACTTAGTTCATAAATTAAATTTAAAAGAAAACAGTCATTGAAATAATATGAAAATCAGTTTTATAAATGTGTCTTAAAATCTGATAATTTATAATCAAATAACACATATAAATCTCAAAAATGCCTTGTGAAACATGCATTTTTATGACAATTTATCTGCATGAAAATAGATAAACGTTCAAGAAATATACTCGAACACATGTATATACATATAACTATGTACTTACAAAAATTTGAAGCATTTATTTGTTTTTTTTTTCTAAGAAAATAATACCACTTTAATATAACAACTAAACAAATATTTTCCTTATTCAAAATTTTAATAATAATAAATAAAGTACAAAATTGACTCATAATTTTATTAAGTAACGTTGTTTTTAAAACAATATTTTGTAAGATTACTGTGCACCTCTAAACACTCAATTTAACAAAACTTTTTCTATTTTACTAATACAGTTCGCTATTTTAACTATGGTGATTTTAATATGAACTTTTAACGAATGTTCATGATAAAACCTTTTGTAAAATTATTTAATTCAAAAACTTTTAGCACAAAGTTAGTTCATTAAATTAAATTTAAAAGAAAACAGTCATTAAAATAATATGAAAATCAGTTTTATAAAGGTGTCTTAAAATCTGATAATTTATAATCAAATAATACATTTAAATCTGTAAAAGTTTTTGTGAAACATGCATTTTTATGTCAATTTATCTGTATGAAAACAAATAAACGTTGAACAAATATACTCGAACACATGTATGATCGGCAATAAATGCTTTAACTCTGCACTTGTAGAAATTTAAAGCATTTATTGCCACTTTAATATAACAACTAAACAAATATGTTCTTTATTTTAGTGTAGTATTTTATGTTCTAAATTTTAGTAATAATAAATAAAGTACAAAACTAACTCACAATTTTATCAAGAAACGTTGTTTTATAAAACAGTCTTTTACAAGGTTACTCTGCATCTCTAAACACTCAGTTTAACAAAGCCTTTCCTATTTTACTATTAAAATTCGCTATTTTAACTATGGTGCTTTTAATTTGAATTTTTAAAGAATATTCATATATATTTTTTAAATACTTAGTTGAAAACTTTTAGCACTAACTTAGTTTATTAAATAAAATAATAATAATATAATAAAACAGCCAACGACATAATAAGAAATGAGTTTTATAAATG
Organism: Maratus speciosus; assembly: GCA_963932465.1. Taxonomy (NCBI): domain Eukaryota; kingdom Metazoa; phylum Arthropoda; class Arachnida; order Araneae; family Salticidae; genus Maratus; species Maratus speciosus. The sequence continues at coordinate 514,056,136 of OZ010786.1, read as the reverse complement.
TGTCTTAAAGTATGATCATTTGTATTAAAATAACACAATTAAAGATCTAAAATTTCTTTGGAAACATACATTTTTATGACAATTTATCTGCATAAAAACAGAAAAACGTTAAAGAAATGTACTCGGAGACATATACATAACTCTGTACTTGCAGAAGTTTGGAGCATTTATTATTATTATTTATTCCATGAAAAGAATGTCACATTAATATAACAATTAAACGAAAATAGATAAGTTATAAAAGTTATAAAAATACAAATCTGCTACAATCGAATGAATGATCTTAAATTGAAGATTTAAAATTAGCATTCATCGAACATTAACGAAAAGAAATGTACTGTCGGAAAAAAAAGTAAACACCCCTACTAACCCTGCGACAAATAACACAGACCTGCAAAAAAAAAATAATAATAATAATAATTTTTTAAAATTGCATTAATTTTGATAACTAATTTTTACGTTTTTTTTTTAATTGCTGATTCCGAAAATGAAACTTTTTTTTTTCTATCACGTAAGGATTTTTCACAAAATGATTGCATATTTTTAAAGAAAAAGCTGAAATCACGAAATTTTGACATTTCATTTATTTATAAATCCACATAAATTTCATTTATATCTGAGTTCAAGTAATAGTTAAGTTTATGTAGAAGGTTACAAGTCCTTAGAGTAATGTTTTTTCTTTACATCAAAAGTTTCTTTGCCACTTTTCCTATTGTGAACTTTGGAGGGATTGTCTCTTTGTGGCATCCAGCAGTAGTCGGCTATCATGCTGGCATTCCATTCGTTTTGATATCATCTCTCCATTTCCTTTATATCTTGGTGAAATCTTTCACCTTGTTCCTCACTCACTGCATCTAAATTTTCAGGAAAATAGTCTAGGTGTGAATCGAGAAAATGAATTTTAAGCTCATATTACACCCTAAAATCTTGAATTTTTTTTACCATCTCTTCTACAATAGGTTTGTATTTTGTGTCCTTTTAGTTGCCAGAAAAGCTAGTAAAAACTAGTTTGAAAAATTTCTAGTCTTTTCTTTCGTTTGTTTTCATTTTATTCTCAAAATTTTCATGTTTCAGGATTTTTCTGATGTCTGGTCCTATAAACACACCTTCCTTCAGTTTTGCTTCGGATAAACACGGGGACAGTTCACAAAGGTATTTGAAACATTCACCTTCCTTTGGTAAAGCCTTGACAAATTGTTTCATAAGACCTAATTTTATATGAAGCGGTGGAAGTAACACTTTTTTTGGATCAACAAGATTTTTCCTTTACCAGATCCATGAGGGATAGGACGTATGGCAGACGGAATGTCAGGATAAAATATTTCCTTTCTGTTCTTTAAATTGAAACCATTCACATTAAAAATACAAAAATAGCAATTATCACTGTGATTTTTAGGTTCTCTCCAAACCATTGGTATACCAAACCGAAAAGATTACTTTTCCCTTTGAAATCATTGCCTTAATTCTTCTACACAAATACGACAAACTTCGTGTGGAGCCCAAGGCTTGTCTTGATCGCCCAATTTCATGAAAAAATAAGCGAAATACACTTTTTTACAAAATCAGAAATGCTTCTTTGTTGTTTTTTTCACGGTATAGTTACAAATATAGCAGTAACAATTCGGTGAATTAGCACATCCTCTGGAAGCCATGTTTCCTAATGCAACAAAAACTAGAAGTAAAAATTACTACTATATCTTATAACTCACAGGTCGGAATAAAAACACATGCGTACAGCACAGAGTAAAGAATAACACTGATTCAAGAGTAGAGATAAGGTCAATGAAAAGGAATGGCGAGCAGACACCTGCAAGCAGGAAAGATCCGATTTCAACTGCTTCCTCTGTCTTGAATATTGTATTTAATAGGCATTTTACGGATTAAAGGGGCTGGTCACTCAGCTTCGGGATTCTCCTCCGTAAGGTTAAGTCTATGGACTTTTGATGCTTTCGTATATTTAAAATATCTTCTCGGGAAATTCATATTTTTAACATCTTTTTTCTGTGTAAACTTCTTAAAAGCTGTCTCTTTTTTCTCAGTTTTCAAGATATTTCTGAAATCTATGCTGAATTTAATATTTTATGTATTAAAAGCGGGCGAACTGTGAGTAAGATTTTAACACTTCATATAAAATTAAGTCTCTACCTTAGAAATATTTTGAGAACTCAGAAAAAAAGACATCTTTTAGGAAGTGTACACAAACAAGTAATATAAAAATTTTGTTTTTAAAGTCAAATCCTACTTAGGCCATCAATGAAAAATTTAATATAATCAAGCTAATATGAGTTTTTGTTGCATTAAAATATCTCAATTTGTTGATTTTCTATAAGCAAGTAGGTTTACAATGGAACTCTATGGGAATTTGGCGAAATATTACAGATATCGCCAAGTTGTCGTCACTTTTGGCGACTCGTTTTGGCCGCCAAATTTGGCGATATATCGCCATGTTGGCGACAAACTTGGCGGTATTTGGCGACAGAACAGGTCCCCCCTTACGGTAACCCTTATTGAAAATACTTTCATTGAAATTCAATAACGAATGGCGGCCATTTTGTTTCCCATGCAAAACTAAATTAATTAATTAAAATTTAATTAATTAATATTTGAAAAAAACTTTATTAACATCAATTGTCATCCAGTACAAGTTTAAAAAAATTTATTTCAACCTGATAGGATGAATAATGAGTATTTTATTAACGATTGAAAATTTGTACAAGATAAATATATAAATATATAAATAAATATAGGGAGAGTGTGAGCTAATAGTAGGAATTGAAAAATAGAAGTTAAAATTATTAATTTCCCGAGGAGATATTTTAAATACACGAATGCATTCAATGCCCATAGACTTTACATTAGCGAGGGGCAATCGGAAGCTGAGTAACCAGCCAATATTCTGTATTGAAATAGTTTCTTCTTTCTTTTTTATTAATTTAATGCACAAATTTACCATTTTACATCCTTAAATTTATTTATCAAACTCATATAAATAATAATTTTTGGTCCAAAATAAACGAAATTCATAAAAAAAATAGATTGCTATTTGTGATGAAACTGTACGTGATGGAATTTTTTCAATATTTTTCTAGTAATCAGCATCTAAAAAACTATAAAATATACTACTTACTGTACCGGCAATTTTTTCATTGCAGGCTTGTGTAATTTTAACATAAAATTACTAGTACCAAAAGATTGGATATAGAGACTATTTTTATATGACGTATATAAAATTGTGTTTAGGGGGCAACTACATATCAGAACAAACGCAAACTTCATTTTTTTGCAATGGCAACACCCAATTTTGACACCATAAATTAATCCTACCCCCTTTAATTAGCATAAATCCGAATTTTCATGTAAATCGTACGATTAGTTTATGGGAAATTAATTATTTTCAAATGAGCATATTTTAGGGGGTTTATCCAAATTGAAGTTCGGTACTCGATTGTTAAAATGCAAAAGAATGATTAATTCACTTCTATTAATGTATTATTTCTTGCCAATAGGATCATTTCACTCGCTTAATATCTTTCGGCTATTGTTATATACGGTAAAATCCTGTTCAGTATTCATTTTATAATGTTTACAAGTGTTGAATTATCTAATTTAAAAATATATAAGGTTTCTACCATTAAAATAGTTTCCGAATACATTAAAGTGATTGGAATTTTATAGGTGTTTTTATAATGTTTTTCTTAGATTTTTAAGTAATTTAACTCACTCTTTTCTAAATTTATTGGAGGAAATGGGAAGAATATCGGCAAATGCAAATTTAGAATAAAAAATAGTATGGAGCAGTATAAGGAAACAATGTAAAATAAAATCGAGACAAATTGCTTTTTAGTCAGAAAATTAATCCAAAGTCAATTGCTAATGGCATAGCTACAAAACTTTTTTTCGACTTCACTCTTTTTGAGGATAGAGCGGGGTGTATGTCTTTTGTTAGATCTTTTCGGATATGTTCGTCGCACGTTTTGTGTTCCGATTTATTTGAAGCACTAAAACGAAATCTATGTTTAAAAAGCATCAGAATGCCTTTTCATTCGTTATTCATCCTTTAAAATAGGGATAATAATTCTATGATTAAACTTATTCTGCTACTTCATTCGAAATTTCGAAATAAATTAATGCCGATTGGCAAGAAAACCTGCCTGTCAGAAAGTCATAGAAATAACTTGTAATTAAAAAAACTGTGTACTCAAATATATCTAAATAAGCAAGTTATAGAAGAAAAAAGTTTAGTTATTTAAAGATCGTTATTAATAGGTTAAAAACTGAACATTGATACTTATTTGTAAAGGTTACAATTTTTGATTGATGTACACAAGTTAGTAAAAGATTAAATTCGCATTTTTAAATAACAATCAAATACTTTCGAGGGAATATGTTATCTTACAGACATTCAGCATAATATTCTAAACAATTATTAAGATTTCAGTAAATTGAATTAATAAGTATAATTATCTCAGTGACTATATTGTGGATTTAATAATGGTTTAAACGATGTAAAATCTTTCAGACCAAAGATTTGTAGATACGAAATGTAAGAATTATATTATATATTCGCCGTAAATATGTTATTGGCATCTATTTAAAAAGAACAAAAAACATTTAACCTGTCCTTCCATTTTCTAGAATATAATGAAAGGGTTAATTTCATGTTTACACACCCAAATTAGCTTGCTGTCTGAAATTTCACGTTTATCTGATCTTCATTCATTCCTTCATCAAAATTAAACATCAACCAAACGCAAACATGGTATACAAGAACAAACTGTTCACACATAATGAATCTTAAAAATATCCAGTGGCAGTAACTTGCTGCCAAAATTTTAAAATACAGAAATTTATCTAAATAAAAAAATATGCTTACGCTAGATTAGAAAAATTATTTTATATGAAGGAACTTTAATAAAAGAATACCAAGTAATTATAGGCAGACTAGTACACAGAAAATGAGAAGGCAAAAAATCCACACTCTCACTAATAAGCCATATAATGTGCTTAAATTAATAAAAAGGGGGGGGGGCGGAACTTGTTAATACGATGCAGAGCAAGCATTTTTATCAAGAAATTCTTTAATCTCCATACCATTGATTCAATGAGACTATTCGTAATAACAATCAAGATCCGTTTTAATAATTTGCCTAGCACATGAACGCGGACAGGATTCGAGTTAGCGTACGATTACAAGGCACTAAAATACGGTTTACACTTTGTTTGCATCGTAAGACGGACACTCTAATTTGATATTAAGCGAGGCAGTGTAACCCCAAGCCAAATATTTCAATTAAAGGCGTAAAAAATGTTTTTTCATTATAATGCTTTTCTGCACATCATAGACGGCCAAACCAGCAATTTGGTGTTTTTTTAAGCATAATTTCAAAACTACTTGGAAGACAAATTTGAAAATTTGGATGCGCATAAAGCAGGACATAAGAAACATAAATCCATAAAAAAAATTGTACACTGTAAAAAAAATTTCCGTTAAAAAACGGAAATTGTACTGGCAATCCAGACGCCAGTACTATTTCCGTATTTTAAAAGAAAAAAAAATTCCGTTTTTTCACAAAATTTTTCCGTTTTTATTTTATTTTATTTTATTTTTTTTCCATATTAAAATTTTTTGTTTCAAATACAAAGAAAAAAAAACAACAACATATAACTTTTCGAGAAACTTTCATCTGTATTAATTTTAATTTATACGAACACGTTTATCAAGGGCAGCGTATCTCTATTTAATTCAAACAGTAATGAAACAACACTTAGATACAGCTGGGTTTGAACTAGGAATCTGTCCTCTTCCAGATTAGCACTCCTGTTCCCTATGCCACGGGAACCCACGCTATGCTACGCTTCATTTTCAAATATCGTTACTTATTTTAGATGTTTTTTATGAAGTAAGGACAAGATGTCAAACAAGGAACGTATTTTCGTGGAGATAATATTTTTCAATTGAGTGTACAATTCTGAATGTTCCCATAATTTTGAATATTTAGCTTTTTAATTTCATGCTTTACAAAAGAAAATTTTTAATCTTTAAAATATTACATGCATGAAAGCATGTATTATAAGTAATAATTGCTTCTTTTTGCAAGATTTTTAAAAATTTATTGTGATATTATATTTATTTATTCATTGATTTATTTTTGCAAGAATACCAACATATTTTTTTCAAACATTTCGCAAATTATTTTTGCACTATTATACACTTTTTTTAAATTATTTGTGTGATGATCAAATAGAGAGAATTACTACATGGCATTAAAAAAAATTTCCTTTATTGCTTATTATAACTTAGATAAATGTCAATTTTATAATAATTACGTTGTTATATTTCAGATTTGTTTTAAGTTTTATGTACGAATCTGTTAAATTGAATAGATTAAAAAATATTAAAATTAAAAATAGATTTTTTCATTAAAAAAATAATAATAGCTTGCTATAAATAAGGGAAACATTATTCCAAAATCATTATGAAAAATAAACTGTAACGTTTCCTATTCAACTGTCTCAAACTTAAAAAGAATTAATAAGATTTTTTTTAACACTGTAAAGAATTCTAAAAAACAAATTTAAAGCTTTTTATTAAAAAAAAATGAAAGACAGAAAAATACTACAGCGTTAAAATACTATATAAATTAAATGTACATGCATAAAAGACGCCATAACTGTTATCGGTTTTACTTGAAAATCCACATAAAACCAACCCCACTGGCAAATCATTGGATATATTTTCAACATAGAGCCACATCTAGCCAATATTGAAGTTTCATTGAAAATAATATCACTGTAAGACAAGTACATACAACTTCGCTTTCCAAACATGTCAATTACTTCTGAACATCATTTACGGAATTTGTACTGCTTTGAAAGTAATACAAAAAGATTCCGTAAAATTTGCGGAAAACTTACTGAATTTATACGGAATTATAATCTCATAATGTCAGTTACGGAGATTGTACGGATTTCTTAGAAAAATGAAACTATTCCGTAAAATCTTATGGGAAAGTTTGTGTATATTGACGGATTTTTTTTTTTTTTTTTTTTTTTTTTTTTTTTTTTTTTTACAGTGTAGGTTTCGATTAATATTTTCTTCGAATATTGATTGCATAATTCATATTATAAATTTTTTTTTAATTACAAACTAAATGTATTTATATTTTGGTTTTTCGTATTATAACCACACAAAAAATTATCGCATTAGGAGTATAATTTCAGAAGATATTAATAAAAATATGAAAATGTAATTTAACACTAGAAGCTCTAATTTTTAAAGTTTATAATTAAAACGTTATCATCCAAATGATGGGAAATTTCGCATCTAGATATAGTTTGAACCGAAGATGTAAAATATCTTGTCAAAATTGGGTGTTGCCAATTAAACAATAGTGCTTGTTTGATTTGTAGATAGTACCCTGAAGAAATTTTATGTACGCCACTTAAAAGTAGATTCTATTTCCGATAATTTTTTACCAGCAACTTTCTTTTACGATAATTTGTTGCAGAGTTAGTAGGGGTGTTTTTTTTTTCTTTTACCACGACTGTGCGTGGAAATAAAAATAGATATTTTCATACATGCTCTATTGATAAAAACTTCATCAGATTTTTTTTTTCAAGTAAGATAAAATTGTAATTCATTAAAAATCATTGGTAAAATCGTGGTTACTGAAGTAAAATACCTTACGAATGTTACTTATGCAAAACGAAATTTATTTTCATTGTTTATAGAAGTGCATACATAATAAATGCTATGTAAGAGGCAACATTCTGAAAACCGGGTTTTTGCTTTATGTGCCTAATATTTTATTTGCCTTATGTTATTCTCTAAATATATTTACTTTTATTGCTCTTTTAATACAGCCGAAAAGCGAGTTTTCTCTTTATACCGTTTTATCGTTTTCCGGCTTTCTACTCCATATTTCTTCTGCAAAAACAGCGCAAAATAAAAAGAATGCTTTTACTGAATAAAAAAGTATATTTTAAATACTTTTATTGCTTTGTTATTTTATTCTTTAACTAACAATTGAATTCTTCAACAACTTGAAATTTTAACTAATAATTGAATTTTTAACTAACAATTGATTAAAAAATATATATATTGTTTCTTTTATTTTTATTTTTGCTCTTTTAATGCACAAGAAAAGCCAGTTTCCTCTTTGCACCATTTTATTGTTTTCCGACTTTTTACTCCATATTTCTTCTAGATACCAGCGCAAAATAAAAAGAGCTTTTTTGTTAGCAAAAAAGTATGTTTTAAATATTTCTATTGTTTTGTTATTTTAATCTTTAAATAAAAATTTAAATTTTGAACAACTTGAATTTTTATCTAACAACTGAATTATTAACTAACAATTGATAAAATCTTTTATCATTTCGTTTATTTTTATTTTTGTTCCCTTAATACAGCATAAAAGCGAGTTTTTGAACTTTTTTACTACATATTTCTTTTCCGAAAACAGCGCAAAATAAAAAGCACTCCTTTAGTTAACAAAACAGTATGTTTTAAATATGTTTATTGGTTTTTTATTTTATTCTTTAACTAACATTGATTTTTTTTTACAACTTTGAATTTTTAAATAAAAATTGAATTTTTAACAAACAAATGATAATTTATTTTTGTTTTGTTTTTATTTTTGCTCTTTATTAAAGAAGAAATGCGAGTTTCCTCTTTATACCTTTTATTGTTTTCCGACTTTCTACTCCATATTTCTTTTTCGAAAATAGCGCAAAATTAAAAGAACTCTTTTAGTCGACAAAAAAGTATGTTTTAAAAATTTTCAGTGATTTTTTTATTTTATTCTTTAACTAACAATTGAATTTTTCAAGAACTTGAATTTTTAACTAACAACTGATATTTTTTTTTCTTCGTATTTTTGCTCTTTTGATACAGCAGAAAAGCTAGTTTTATCTTACAAGGGAACCACTTTTTTTGTTGCTCACACCTAGCATCGAGACCTGGTGCGTGTTGTAGCCCTATACATAAAAGTTGGAGAACCGATAAAATTTCTCTGTTAAAATCCTATTTTATATACTTTTTTATACTTTTAATTTTTTATTATTACATTTTTATTTGTTTATTTCACGCCAAAATTGAGTTAAGTCGCCAAATATGGCGCTACAATTTTTCTCCCCGTTTTATCCAAAGAGTAAATATACAGTACATATTACTAGTATATCAGATTGCGATTTTTTAAAAATAATTGATAGCATAAGAAAGATATATTAGGTTTTCATTTCTTTTTCTATGCAGACGATAAATATATAAGTAATAAATATAGTTCTATAAAAGCTTCGAAAATCATTGAAAACTATTTTTTAGTGAAATAGAAAATAACCAAACTATTTTCTTTTAAATCGAATGGAATAAAGTTTCGAATGTTTAAAATGAAATGTTGCTCTTAAATGGTCCTTTGGTAAAAGTAATCATAAAGTAAATTAATATTTTTACACAATTTAGAAAAATTACTATTGCTAAATATATCGGACATTAAAATTTCTAGCCATTACAAATTCAGCTATGACATTTGGCTAGGGTTGCTGGAAAGCTCTACTTTTGAAAAAAAACGCCAACTGTTTCCCATCCAAAAATATGAATATAATGTTGCAATTTTTCAAAATCAAATTCGTGGGTTTTTGAAGGAATTTTCGAACTTTTTTTTAATATTTTATACTTATTATTAACTAGTTTTTATTTTTAGATGTTCTTCCTTAAAAAAATTCAATGTTAATAGTCCGATAAATGGTCTCGAAAATTGCCTTTTCCGAAAGTTATGCCACTGTAAATTTAAGAAATATTATTTTAACAGAAAAATTTTATCGATTCTCAAACTTCATAATATAGGGCTTTAAATTGCACCAGGTCTCAATGCTAGGTGCGAGCAACACCAAAAGTGGTTCCCTTGTTAGTACCATTTTATTGTTTTCCGGCTATCTACGCCATATTCCTTTTGCGAAAAGAGCGCAAAATAAAATACTCTTTTAGCCAACAAAAATGTGTGTTTTGAATATTTTCATTGTTTTGCTACGTTATTCTTTAACTAACAACTGAACTTTTCAACAACGTGCGTTTTAAATTAATAATTGAAATTTTAAGTAACAATTGATAAAAATTTCATCAGTTAAAAATGAAAAAAATCTAAAATAAAATGATAATTGAATAAAAATCATCGGTAAAATTTTGATAATCAAAGTAAAATCTCTTATGAATGTTACTTATGCAAAACTAAATTTATTTTCACTGTTTTTAGAAATGTATAAGTAATAAATGCTATGTTAGTGGCAACATTCTGAAGACCGATTTTATTACTTTATGTGCCTAATACTTTATTTGCCTTATGTTATTCTCGAAATGTATTTACTTTTATTGCTCTTTTAATACAGCTGAAAAGCGACTTTCCTCTTTATGCCATTTTATTGTTTTCCGGTTTCCTACTCCATATTTCTTCTGCAAAAACAGCGCAAAATAAAAGATCACTTTTAGTCAACAAAAATGTAAGAACTGTGTAGTTTAAATATTTTCATTGTTTTGTTTTATTATTTAACTAACAAGTAATGTTTACTTAATTATAACATTTCTTATGTTATCTTTTATTATATGCTTTCTTTTTTTTAATTTCAATTATATTTGTATGTGGCAGCAATTATATTTGTGTGTGGTGTAAAAAGTAATATTTTGGGATGTTTAGAAGTTTAAGAATGAAATTGCATTTAAAATGGGTCGTCAGATTTCTACGCTGGAAAAACCATTTCCCGAACAGCCAATGAAATGCTTGGATAATACGTAAGTTTCAGATGGATAATACGTAAGTTTCAGGAAATCTTACGAGTCGCAGGCGATTTTTGTCGCTTGCAATTTTTTACGTGTAATAACATTATTAATGTTTAATTCATGGCGTACGTAGTGTAGAATCAACTCCGTGCGATTTTTTATGTCTTAAAAAATGTCTTTGAAAAAATCATTTTCCAAATGGTCGTTGTAATTTGTTAAATTGCTTTTTTATTATTATTTGATCCCTAAGGGGGCTACGGGGAGTGAGTAATATTTGATTTCGTATAGAGAAATCAGTATCAGCTTCAAAATCAGTATCAGCTTCAGCAATGAGTGATAGTTTAAAAATACTGATGGCAGGGTTACCAAAATAGTGCCAAATGTTGACCAACATGGCGAAATATCGTCAAATTTTACCAAATTCTGCCAAATCAAATTTGACGATATTTCGCCATGTTGGTCAACATTTGGCACTATTTTGGTAACCCTGCCATCAGTATTTTTAAACTATCAAAATAAGTTGTCATATATGAAGCCAACTTGGCGATAGCTATCTAATTTGTAGAAATTCCCATTTAAATACACCAACTAACTCACCGCAATTTAATTTAAACTCCGCCCATTTAAGTTTTTTTTTAATATATGGGTTAGAATTTAAAGTGTAATATTCGAAAAAATACGTTTTCTCATCTTTATCTCGAAATTACTAATAACATAATAGCCAATAGACGGATCTGTACTGTCTGAGCTCCTAACTGCCCGCTTTTAATGTGATTTAGGTACTTTTACAGTATAGGGGACTTGGTGAGATAGAGAAAATTAAATTTCGCAATATATTTTCTAGCAACCTATTCACAGTTCCATATGCAGAAGTAATTTTTCAATATTTATACAATTTATTCAATATAAAGAAGCTATTTAACTGTTTTTGTTAACGAATGGAAATAAACTGTGTATAAAACAACAGCAATAGTATAGTTATAATTAAAATATTCATAGGCAATATAAATTTATATTAAAAAGTCTTAAAAGTTCATTAATTTTATTTTTATAGCTGTTTATATCATTTGGCAACAAATCTTACTTTCTGAAGTCCAAATTTTGCCAAACTTAAAAAAAGATCGCCAAGGCCCCTATATTGGAAAGTACCGTGCTTTATATACCTGCAAATAGAGATTAAATTATTGGTACTTTTCCAGTATAGGGGCCTTGGCGAAATAGAGAAAACAGTCTTGGCAAAGAAGGAAATTTGGTAACGTATTTTCTGGTAACCTATTCACTGTTTCGTTTCATATGCAGATGCTTTTTTTTTTTTTTTTCATATCTATACAATTTAATTAAAATAAAGAAGAAATTTATCTAATTTTATTCAGGAAAAGAAGTAGTTTGTATATAAAAAATAACAATAATATACTATATTAAAATACATACATATTTTCATTGTTTAATGAAAATATTTACATTGCTACTTGAAGCACAAAATCATTATAAATATTGTAGTTCATTTTTTGTTTTTGTAATTATTATCTTTCGGGCTACATAAAACAAAGTTTAAAAGAACTGCAAAAGTTAAATGAATCACCGTCGTCGTATGGTTGTAATTAAATATAACAAAATTTAGAAAGCTAAAAAATATTTTCTATTTAAACTAAAATATTATTTTCCCGATATTATCTTAAAACAAGTTTTATTTTCATCTTGAACTGAAAATAACATTATATATACATTTTTTAAATTACAATTAATATTACATTTGAATAACTGACAACATTATTTAATTGAAGAATAAAATCTACTACCAAATTTATTATATTTACATGAACAATTGAGATATTGATTCATTAAAAGTGGCATTTTTATTACACTGTAAAAAATGGATAAATAAAGAAATAACTTCCGTGAAAATACTGAAAATTTACTGGCAGCAATATTGTCTCTATTCTCCGCTTTTTCACAAAGAGTCTGTTTAGGTATTCCCCGTTTACAAAGAGAAAATTTTTCGTTTTCAGGACGAGAAATTTCTGTTTTTAGAAATAAATGTGAAAAATAGCACAATATATATATATATAAAGTAAATAATAGTCATATATACTGATGCATATTTACACAGAACAGGTTGTAATATTGGCACTGGACTACTTGGCGAAGATTGTCGAAAAGATCATCATGGCTAGTAAAACATTTCAACTAAAACTCAGTTCAACTTAAACAAAAATGAATTTAATAATAAAAAAACAAACAAGAAGTAGATTATGTACAGTTAAATCAATTACATTAATTCTCCATACAGGAACAAAACACGCCCAAATTCTGGCTTTCGCATAACTTTCTTTCGCCGCTTGCTAAAAGCTTGAATAAACTAATTCCGTCAAATCCGGAGCTCTTAACAGAGCAACCTTCTCTCCGCTGTTCGAAGTGCTCGAATCTCTCTTGTCCACAATGAGGAATTTGCACACATGGGGGATTTGATCATTTATATATTTTTCTGATAGTTGCACATCCACTGTTTTCAAAAATGTTTTCAAAAACGTGAAAAAAATATCTATACTATTAAATAATTTGTCCTAAAAGTAAGCTAAAATCACGTCGCTCCAAATCGGGGCGTGACTTACTATGACGTCACAGTTCACGACAGGCAAGCGGAACGGAAAGGAAAGGGATACTAGGCTTTGGAAATAAAGGTTCGAAATTTTTAAACTACTGATTTTACAAATTTGGTTCTTTCGCATCTGGATGTTATTTTGTACGTTGATTTATAAAATGTCAATTTGAAAAAAAAAAGGAACGCTAAGTTTATGAAAAAAATCGATTTTTAAACTCATTAAAAGTCTTTTCACACAGAGAGAGTTGACGGGATATTGTTAAAATTAGGAAAAATAAAGAACTGATCGCTTTTAAACTTTGACGTTGTTTTTAACGCATAATAAAGATTTTATAAATTTAAGATGAGTTGATTTTTGGTGGTGGTGGTGTGGGGGGGGGGGGGAGTTCTCTTTTTTCTTCAGATTAACTGTTTATTGCGTTTTAAATGCGATTTTTCATTTAACACTCAAATAAATATTATTTTTTAACATTAGATATTTGAAAGAGTGGGAAATGCAGAGGGAGGGGAGGGGAGGGTCATCCGGGGAGGAGCTATTTTCTAAATTTTGAGTACACGCCTCATGTGACATATCGTTAGAAAGGTGTATGAAAACTTATTCATATTATGCACATCCGGTGCCCCCCCCCCCCCCACTTCGCCCTCTGGGGGCACTTTTGTAAATTTTTAGGTTTTTTACAAGAATTTTCAGTGCGTGCGCAGCACGTGGTGCTATACGATGCCGCAGGCAGGGGGGATGTGGTTCGCGGTTTTTTTTTTTCCTGTTCATATTTTTTTTTTTTTTTTTTTTTTTTTTTTTTAAAGGTTATGCAGTATTGTCGAAGCACGCCTGCTACACGGTGTCATAGGCAGCGGGACCTAAAGTATTTTTATGTTGAAAAGTAAAAATTTAATATTAAAATTTTTTTGAGTAGTTTCAGTATTTTTACGTTTTATAATCTCTATTAAGACACGACAAAATATTGTTTCGAAATAAATCCTTTATTTTTTAAACCTAGTCCCTAACTTAATAAAAATGTACACTTACGCAATAATTTTTTTTTTACTTCCTGTCCTGAAATAAAAACTAACATATTTGTGTGTGTCATATCTTTGACGTTTCTTCGTTTTACCTATTTAATCATCAATAAAACAGGGTTATTGCTTATTAATCTTTACAGATACAATATACGTATGAAATCTACTACAGGGTGTTTTTGTTTGTTTTTAAATACGAATGAGTACATTATAAATATGAATGCTTTTTTTTTCTCTTGAGTAACTATTTATCCAATCAATTAATGTTCTAAAATAGTAATATTTAAACAAAACATACATAAAGTTACTGAAAAATGATCTTCACAAGATCAAAGAGATGATGTATTAGATAAATTAGGATTTTTCTTGTCATCTCTCTTCATAGCTTTAGTCCATGATTTTCTAATGGCAGGGTCTTTTGGCACACTGAAAAACAACTTTTCGCTAGAAGTTACTGGTTGTATTAGTGCAGAGTGGTACAATATAGTACAGTAAAACCTCCTTAAAGCGACCACGTTTCATTCTAATAAAAATTGAATTCGTTTCGAGAGGTGACCTCTTAATGGAGGTCATGTTTAAATCTAGATTTTAATTGTTGAAGAAAAGTAGAAATAATGTTACTAGAATTTATTTTTCACATTAGGAAAAAATATAAAAATTTAAGTATCAAAATAAAAGTTAATTATATAAGTTAATTACTGCAGTGTTTAAAAATGAATGTATTGACGTTTGCTTTGGTTTTACGGTTTTATCTTTCATAACTTTTATTTCCAAGTCCTTTCAAAGTTCAGTAAATAAATGCAATTTTTTTTTTGGACGGGAACAAATAATGATATTTTCATTAATTTATCTATTTCTTTGAGAGTTTCCTAACAGAATAGGGTAGGGGAGTTTATTGATCGTCATTCTTAATTCGCCATCAGAGTTAACTTCATTGTCTAGAAAGGCATAAAGGGGTTTAAACACTTAAAAGTTACCGGAATAATAATAATAAAAAAATCTAAACTTAGTTTAGAAGTTTAAAGCCCCTCGGAATTATTTTTCTAATAAAACCTTCTTCAAGTGACAGGAAAAAACGGAATTTCTTTCCTTTTCTTCAAAGAAATTGGTCGCTCATGGAGAGAGGTCAGCTGGGATGGTCTCTGAATGGAAGTAAAATTAGTATTGAGCCTATGGGAATAAATTTCGTTCAATGAAAAAATGATCGTTCAGGGAGGTGGTCGCTTAATGGAGGTGATCGCTTAATGGAGGTGGTCGCACAGAGAGGTTTCAATGTATTTATAATATGACTTTGTGTTCTCAGTCATAATAATTTTAGAAACAGCAATATTTAAAATGAGCAAGTTGAAAAGCGACACACGTAAAGAATAACAGTCGTTTGTTGTCATGAACTGTGACGTCAGATGTATTACGGAGCGTTTTCGGGATACGGTAAATAGTGCGATATTAAAACAATCATAAATCAGTAATAAAAGCTCAAAATAAAAAAAATATGCAGGGTATCCTTCTTATTTTTTCATGTACTATTGTTTCGTGATAAAGTTAGAAAACGTGCAAATTCTCCATTCACCCTTGGGGGTTGATTCAACTCGTTTTTGCACCGCCCCGGGCATTCCACAGCTTCCCGCCTACGGGGTGAGAATGAATCATTTTGTACTATCTCAAAGGAAGGAATTTCCTTTTATGCAAAAAAAAAAAAAAAAAAAAAAAAAAAAAAAATGCTATTTCGATAGGCTTTTGTTACAAGGTATTTGGAATATTATCTTACCCATTATATATATCCTTGTCTTCCTGTATATTCGAACTTTTATACTCGCCATTAAAGAATGAATGCTCTGCGCAGTGCACCACCCGACCACATCAGACGGCTTGGTTCTGGCCAAAACGTCATTTACGAAATAATAACTGGAATTTTTTGGTTTTCTATTCATTTCAGAAGTAACATTTCCATTTGTCTCTCTTGGAAAGAACATTCCTGTTTTTAACATAAAATGAGTAAGGAAAAAAAGGAAGTTTGCCGTTTATTCCGAGAAAATTCACAATTTCTAATCAAAGTAAAAAGTTTCCGTTAAAACACAGAGATTTCACATTAACTCACCTGCATATGTGCGGAATATTTTTTATAGTGCATATGTAAGTAAGTAAGTAAGTAAGCACCCAGCCTGGGAACCCGCTTTTGGCTTATGGTTAGGTTTGAACCCCGAGCCCAGAGCAGGGAAAAGTACTATTACCTGTAAAACCCTCTAGTATTTAAGACACTTAATAGAATACAATACAATTAAACCTTCTGAACGATATAAATATAGCTTTAAGCTAGATTTGAGATTAATTACTGTGAGCTATATATAAGTACAATAACATATAGGGAGGGTTTATCGGTTACCCACAACGTACTAGAGCAAGATTAAAGTTTTTAAGAGCTGAATTTAAAGTTTTTAAGAGTTTATCTGAAGTTGCTATATCTCACGAAAAGTTCAACTAGTTATCAAAGTTTACAAATCGAAGATATATAAATCAAGAACACAACTAGCACACTCTTTAAAAAGTTTAAATTAAGATAAAATTTAAGATAAAATGTATTTGAGTATATACACATCTAAGATATATTAATTAGAATCATAATTTCACAAATTGTTGAAAAGATTAAAGTAGCTTTAAGGTAAAATTTTCGTAGTTAATTTAAAGATGAGTCTATGTTAGTATACTTAGAGTTAGAATATATATATATACAGTAAACACTCGATTTAACGGACCTCGGTTCAACGGACTTCGGATTCAACGGACTAATTTTAAAATAAATTAAAAATTAAAGTAAAACAAGTGGGTAAGTGTGATCGCAGATCACACAGAAGGTTTCGTTTAATATCCCTTTTAAACACTTTATTCTTAAATTATTTCTATTTTTAAAAAGCGATTTCTCGGTAAAAAAAAAAAAAAAAAAAAAAAAAAAAAATATTTATTATATCTGTGGCGACACAATGTCTCGTGATCGAATGAACGAAACCTTTAAAAAAGGGAAAGAACACGAAACGCCGTAAGCGCGCGCTTTGATTCTCACTGCAGCGTGGTTTTCGTTCTAAGTATGCGCAATGATGCTGGCGACCTATGCAACCATGTGATATGCTTTTCGTTCTATGCATGCGCTAGCGTACCCACGATCCATTTCTGCTTCAGTTCACAAGTGTATTTTGCTACTAGTGCTTTTTTTAAATGGCTTGTAATATTAAACGGAAACGCGTTAATTTATCTATAAAACAGAAACTTGAGTTGATAGAGAAGTTGGAGAGTGGTGTGTCGATCGCACGTGTTTGCGAACTATACGGAGTTAAAAAACAAACCGTTTCAGAGATTCGCAAGAATAAGGAAAAACTAGTCCATTTTCCCCTTAAATACAGCTGGGGTGATTCAAAAAGCTGTTTCTCAGTGGCGGACAGGAACCATGTAAAAGTGGCTCAAAATAAAAACCTGGAGGAGGCAGTATACAAATGGTTTGTACAACAGCGGTCAAGTGGCGTCGTCATCCGTAGTGTTGAGTTGCGGTCAGCCGCAGAAGAATTGGCGAAACATATGGGTTTAGTGACATTTCGTGCAAGTGATGGTTGGCTTTGGCGCTTTCGTAAACGTCATGGTTTCACTAACAGGAAAACATTCGGTGAATCTTTAAGCGCCGACATCGAACAAGTGGAACCTTTTCGAAAAAAGATAAAGAAACTGATAGAATCCGAGGGCCTACTTTTGTGTCAGTTATACAATGCTGACGAGACAGGACTCTATTTTCGTTCTGTGCCGGAAAATACCTTGGTGTACAAACATGATGCCCAGACGCCTGGCCGCAAGCTAAACAAGGAGCGTATTTCAGCACTCCTTTGTGCTAATGCTGATGGTAGTCATCGTCTTAAACCAATGGTAGTTGGAAAGGCCAGGAAACCGCGTGCTCTAAAAAATATTAGTATGCAACAACTGCCAGTCATCTATTCTAGCTCAAAGAATGCTTGGTTCACAGGCGATATTTTTTCTGATTGGTTTTTTAACCAGTTGGTTCCTGCCATGCGTCACTATCAAGAAGAAGTTATGAAAGTACCTTCCCACGAAGTGAAAGCTCTATTACTCCTTGATAATGCTCCCTGCCACCCTAACACGGAAAAGTTAGTTAGTAGGGATGGACGAATAAAATGTGATTTCCTTCCTCTAAACACAACTTCATTAATTCAACCAATGGACCAAGGACTCATTGTTGCCTGCAAGAGGATTTATAAGAAGAAATTCCTTGAAGAAGTAATGGTAGTGTTGGAAAATGAAAATGATGCAGTAGAAGATTTGAGAGGAGCCAGAACGCTGCAAAATTTGCGCACCTACAATTTAAAATCAGCTATCTTTAACTTTGCTGCTGCGTGGAAGGAGATGAAGGTATCCACACTGGCTAACGGCTGGTCAAAACTACTCAACGACGCAGATCCTGAATACGATTTTACAGGGTTTGAGATTTCGGATTTTAGGAGTACAGTAATGGAGGCTGGTGATGATATCCCTGAGAAAGATATAGAACAGTGGCTCGAGAATGACGAAGCAGATCCAGGCTACCAGATTCTAAATGAGGAGGAGATCGCAGAAAGTATTCTGCATGAAGATAATGAAGATGAGGTCGAGGATGACAAGAAAGAAGAAGTAAGCGAATTTCGACCGAAATTATCTACAGTACGAGAGCATATGGATGACGTCATTATTTACATAGGGGCATCTTCAGATCCCGAAGTGTTTGCGTATTATGAACACTTTAGACAATTTCGAGCTCTTATAATAAAAAAACAGCATTCAAGTGGGAAACAACTAAAACTAGACGCCTTTTTTCAATCCAGCAGTATAGAGCAACCTTAATGTGATGTAAATAACATAAAATGATACCTGTTGTTTTGGGGGCATTGTAATTTTTTTTCCATTTGTTTATTGCTTGTTTATTAATTATTATTTCTGTGTAAAAAGTGTTTCATTCCCATAAAAGTTGCGTATGTGTTAATTCGTTTGTATTTCATTACCAATATTGTATTATTAAAGTAATGTATTGCGTTTATATATATATATATATATATATATATACAGTAGTATATATGTATATACAATATATATTTATGTATAAACATATATTGTATATATACAATACATGCATATACACTGTATATATTGTATATATATATTATATATATATATATATGTGTAATTTGCACTGTAATAATATATGTAATTACAAGTACGTAATAATATATATATGTACTATAATTATAGCAAAATAATATTATAAATAGTACTTTGCGATTTAATGGACACATCTTATTCCCAATTAGTCGTGTTAAATCGAGGGTTTACTGTATATATATTTTTAAATTTTTACAAGTGTTGAATATTTAAAGACAAAACACTAGTAGCACTAGATGACCAAACAGAATGTAAGTACTTGAGTATTAGATAAATCACTTAGTTGTATCTATTAGTTGGATAAATTACAAGTTGAAAGTTAAGACTATTTACACAACAGAGCAATAGATGGAGACTACACTAGACACCAGTCATAAAATTATTATCGTAGGCAATATAGCTGTTAAGTTGGTTAATAGACAACCCTAGTCCACTGGTATTAATAGTAGAGTTCATGTATGAGTTTGTAAAGGAGTTCATGTATGAGTTCATGTGGAATTTGTTTAAAGTTTTTGCTAAGTTGTTCCTATGTACTAATTGTTCTTTAAACACTGGACAGTTTGATGAGTTTGCCGCATGCGGCACGTAGTCAATTCTCTCTAAGCAATTTGTACAATTCACCATCTGAAAATTTGTTATATTCATACAATTTCCCGTATGATGGCCATGCGCACAAAACGCACATATAGGTAATCTTCTGCAGGCAAGCGCTCCATGACCGTAAACTTGGCAGTTAGAGCACCTTATCACTGGTCTATAGATTGAAATTTTGCATCTTTGGGTTCCAATTTGCAGTTGTCCTCCACTTAGCAATCTTGTCGTTCTGTACTGATCTGTTTCTATTATGAGTTAATAAGATCTTGCCGCTTTATTGTTTTTA
This sequence comes from Maratus speciosus, assembly GCA_963932465.1. Taxonomy (NCBI): domain Eukaryota; kingdom Metazoa; phylum Arthropoda; class Arachnida; order Araneae; family Salticidae; genus Maratus; species Maratus speciosus. The sequence continues at coordinate 514,035,676 of OZ010786.1, read as the reverse complement.
ATTTTGCAGATTTTAATATCATTGTTTAAACTATTATTTTGATAGTATTGCTTGATATGGTGTGTTATTTGAGTTTCTTGGATATTGGCTGGAATGCCTGTTATTATGAGTCTGTTTGTTTTGCATTTCTTATAAATTATTTCTGCTAATTTTCCAAGATTTTCATTTTTTATGAGTATATGATAAAGCTTAGTAAGTTCCTCTATCTTGTTAGTCTTGATTATGATTTTTCGATGGTTTCTGGCCAATCTACTATGAAACAGTGACACTGCTGCAGGATTATTCAAGATGTCATTCAGAGTTTCCTGCAAAAAAATATGTGAAATATTGTGCGAGGCTTGTGTTATTAAGTTTTATTAATTATATAATAAAAATTAGGGGGCTCAGTAGCGCCACCTGTACCTTTCGTGTGCCAACATCCGACCTCACGCGTTGCAAATTTGTTCCTGACTCATCCATTGGTACAACTTTAATCGTACTTTAATCTATCCCAAAAACAACACTTATATTTGAGAATATTTTAAGAAATTTAAGTGGTATGTGGATGGACAGATTAATATAACTAATCTTACTGGGTTTTTTTTAAATCTAAAAACTTAGTTGATTGTTTAATAATGAATCGATAATTTGTAGTTATTTTCAAATTCAGAATTTAAAATTTTGTTTCCATTAGAAATGAGTTTAAATCCCAAGTAATCACCGTATATGTCTTCATACGGTAAAACATAAAAAATCAAATTTGTTTATATGTAGTCATTCCAGTAGTCACTATGAATACACACAAAAAAATTGTGTTAAGTCAGTACTGAATATTTTTATCTTGAGCACGGCAGTCATACAATGATACATAAAAAGTCCATTTTATTAAAATTTTGAAGTTGAATCTGTCCTATCTAATTGTAGCTTGAAATACGGTTGCTATATATGAAAAACATAAAAAAAATCTCTTTTAAATTTTTAGCAATGCTATTTAAGATAGTAAAAAAAATTATCATGTAAAAATATAAGTTTGACCATCCCGTAAGCTTATTCTGAAGTATTATAAAAAATATTAAAAAAAAATATTTTTTTTTCCCCTCTAGTGGGTGGTTTTCCTCTAGCGCAAAAGAATTGTGCTGCATTTGAGCTACTTATTTTTTTATTTCAATAAAGCTATCATTCAGTGAAAAGTAAAAAAAAAATCAATTTTAGTTAAAATTTTATCCTATACGTAGCTCCTCCACCCCTCCGAGACGCTAAACTGTGCTACTTATATTTATCTAGAGTTCATCCATCGTTCTCAAAAAGAGCAAGGGAAAAAAAAGATTAATTTTATTTGCGCTAAAAGGCGTTGTCGGCGTAAAAAAAGTTGAATTTATATTATAATAACTTTTACTTGGAGTAATGGATCGGTGTGTGAAAACGTAAGAAAATCTACTCTAAAATTTTAGTTATGCAATTTTCAACTAGGAGCGCAACCAGTATAGAGGTCTGCACGGGTCCGGGCTTGTATCGAGACTCGTGCCGAGTAATTAACACTAAAGCTGCCGCGAGGGATCAACTAACCCTTTTTGAATTTTTTAGGGGAATTTATCTAACTAAAACATTACGAAATTTCTTTATATTTCACGACCTTTATTAGAACATATGATCATATTATTCCTTAATATGCCTCATCTCCGATCTATTTTATTTTTTGCGTAGAAAAAAATATTTTTAGGCTTAACTACCACATAGGGTCATTTGACCCCTGAATAAAGTTAGGTTAAATCATAAAGGTATAAATGTTTTATTTTGTAAGAACATTAGTAACTTGCGTAGTTTTGCTATTACATCATTTATTCTACTGTATTACATCATATTTGTTAACCCTTTCTGGGGCAAAGCATTTTCAATGCTAAAGTGTTGAAGTAAATAGTTGGCACCGGAATTGACCAACAAATTTATTTGTAAATATGAAAAAGGCTATATTTCACATACATATTAAATGGAAAATATTTTACCAAAGATCTGCTGCCATTGAGGCGTTTGGGAATTAAAATTAAGTGGTTCCATAAACGTACCACCGCCTCTGAAAGGGTTAATGTGTGATGGTGCAATTAGAAATTGACTTTCCCCGGGTGAAATTCTAGTTTGAACATTTCAGGTTATATCGAGAACGAAACTTAAAAATATGTGGTGAATTAAAACAAATTTGCACAATATTTGTTTATTAAATTTTCGAATTTATTGAAATAATTGTTTTCTTAATTTTTTTGCGTACTTATATATATATGTATTTTTTTACTTTAATAAATAAACAATTTTTAATAAATATTTGAAAAAAAAAATTCTTTATTCACATACGAAACTGGTATATTTTTTGCAAAACAGCGTAAAATAGATAATTTTTTATATAGGGGTCACTTGACCCGTTTCGGTAGGAATAGGCATAAAAAGAAATCTGTAGGTTTAGTGTTAAGAGGGCCCACAGACCCGATATAAAAACTAAAACGATGCTGATAAAATATGAACCCTTTTTCAATGGATTTGACATTCGCGATAATAAGTATAAATGAGCTGCAAGAGCCGATGCTAGTAACAAAATAAATACAGAAATGAAATATATTCAGGCAAGAGATCGGAATAGGACAGTTACATCATGCCTGAGCCCGAAATTAATATTTTCAACAGACTCGGATCGGGCCGAGATCAGGCTTACATATTTTTTCTCTGTAGTTAAGTCTGTCCGGAACTAAACTTAATTGTTCCCAAGGCGTGTCGAGTAAGCAATACATTTTATAGAAATAGTAATAGCGATAATGAACTTCTGTGAAAGGAATCATTTGAAATATAAAGATAAATATTTTCAAAAATCTACTTTTTATTATGCAGCTTCAAAAATTATGATGTTTTTAACTTTCTTTTTTTCTTTCATTCTAAACTACGTTAATTTTTCAAACGTGTCTTTATTTGAAAGTTGAAATTTCTAAGAGTCTATGTAATCATTGAAGTTGCTATTGTGTATTTCACTACTGTATTATCTTGCGAACACATAGTAATTTTAAATACATAGTAAAATTTTCTCATAAATATGTATGCAGTATTTTTTAAAATAATCTTACTAGTATGTTAAGAAAAATCGAAATTTTTTGTAGAAATTTAGTCGGACTTAACCTGATTTAATTGATTATTTTTGTACGGGCCGGGCGGTGAACTGCGAAAATATGGAGGGGCCCGACTGGGCCAAGGTCGAGCATTTAGTTTTTACTCTGTGCCGGTCCTGGCCAAAAAAGCTCTCGTTCGGGCTGGTACCGGGCCTGGAAATTCCGCGATAACATAAATAAAGATCGTAGAAAATAGCTCTTCCAACAGTAAATGACGATTATGTGTAATGTATCTGGATTCTTTTGCGTTGTTTTGTAAAAGAACTGTAACTGTTGCATCCCCATATTTTCAACGCAGAGCATACCGTAATAATCTTTGTAACATATATAAATTTCGCAGGGTTTCACATAACATATTGGCTCTAATCTGCATTTTAAGTAATTACACGCTGTAGATGGTAATATAATAGAATGCTTTTGTTCGGCCTTGTACTAACTACAAATGCTATATACACCCTCTTAATAAAACATGCTTTAGGTGATTGTATAACAACATACTAAAATTATATTACCGTGAACGTTCTACACACTCCGCCTATAAATGTTTTTAGAAAACGTTTCCTATAGTCAGTTCATAAAGCCATTTCATAATATCGTTACATAAATTTATTTCGTAAAATTGCTACATTTGAATCATATGTGTATAACTTATATAAACCGGGTAGCGACGAAATAAATGACTATATTATAGTGAGATGAAGATATATTTATTAGTTGTGAGATGAAATTATTATGTAGTACAAGATCATTAGGAGTAAATGAAGGAATGACTGGTCTGCCTCGGTATTGCATAGTACGATATGAGCAGCTGCGGTGGGCAGCTCGTCCTTTTGGCTTCAATATCACGTCATCGAGCTACGGGGTAAAATTGGTACTAAATGAATATAGTAGTATTTTAAAACTATTTTGGTCTGTCTGGGAATATACTGGTAAGAACCAGATTAAATTTTACAACATAAAAAAACACCCTATTGTACAATTCAAACCAAATAAACATAATATTTTACATTACATTGCCTTATATTTAGCCATCGTCTTTAAAGTAAAATTAATGATTTATGAAAATCTTATTAACAGTATGTGAAAGAATAACTGATTCCGCATAACATTGCACAGTGTTATAAGAATGGACGCCAATTCCCCGTTTTGACGGTACTATCACGTCATCGAGTTATGGCACGGAAATTTAGCACATTAAAGATGCCGATTAGTACAATACAAATATTTCAGTCTGCCTCGTGATATCTTGGTACGAGATTAGCAGAGTTGGGCGCCAATTCCCCGTTTTGGCGGTTACTATTACGTCATCGAGCTACCGCAGGAAAATTTAGAACATTAAAGATACATATTAGTACAATACAAATATTTCAGTCATCCTCGTGATGTCTTGGTACGAGATTAGCAGAGTTGGACGCCAATTCCCCGTTTTGGTGGTTACTATTACGTCATCGAGCTACCTCAGGAAAATTTAAAACATTAAAGATACAGATTAGTACAATACAAACATTTCTGTCTGCCTCGTGATGTCTTTGAACGAAATGAGTAGAGTGGGTCACCAATTATTAATTTTGGTGGTACTATCACGTCATCGACTTACGGTTCCATAAATTTACAACATTAACTTTTCTGTCTCTATTTGTCTCTTCATAGCATTTTCTGTCTCTATTTCTTCCCCTGTTTTTCTTGATTGACGTGTTTTCTCGTCCTAACAGCGCACTGTTCTATGCTGCCTATTCGAATGTGTGGACTACGGTGTCTTTCTGTGCTACAATTTTAATGCCAGTAAGCGATTACAAAATATAGTCCTAATTAATTAAATTACTGGTAACATTACATCATAATAACATTCAACATTATTTAATGGTAATTAAATATGTAACCATCTAAATCCGTTAAATATGTTTAACCACGTTATAAATTTATTAAAACTAGCGTGCATATGAAGAAACGAACAAAAAATTCACTTATTGAATACAAAATAAATAATTTTACGCATGTGTTATAGATGTGAAAACTAACAGATTTTAAAAATATTGAATGAAATCATAATCGAATAAAAAAAATGCATTTGGGAAATTATGGTTACCGAAATAAAATCTCTTATGAATGCACTGCTCTTTCAAAACTGAATTTATTTTCATTGTTTATAGCAGTATAAAACAAAGTAATATGTAAGATGCAACATTCCCGAAGCAGAATATTTTGCTTTATGCACCTAATACTTTAGTTTCTCCATGTAATTCTCGGAAAATATTTATTTTTATTGCTTTTTTAATGCAACAAAAAGCATGTTTTTCCTTTATTCCATTTCATTAGTTTCCGGCTTTTTACTTCATATTTTTATTGAAAAAAAGTGCGAAATAAAAATAATTTTATTTGTCAACAAAAGAAAAAGAAAGTTATGTTTGAAATTTCTTTCATTTATATATATATATTTAATTTAACTAACAATCGGATATTTTCTTTATTATAATGCTGCTGAGAAAATAATAAGAAATCCAATATACTTCATCCATTAAAAACATTTTCGTAATGTTATTCTATGTTAATATTTTTTAACTACATTTTCGCACAAGATTTCTAAAATTTACAGGGATATTTATATTGGTACAATGTACGTTTATATAGATAAACAACAATGTTGGTACTAAAAGTGAAGTTCAAATGAATTTTTAATTAAAGTGCTTCATAACTCCATTCACTATTCAAATTTTTCTTTTAATGTTCATAAAAGAGAATTTAAGAAATCGCAAAAGCTAAATGTATCAAAGAGTTCATCGATATTGTTAAATGTCACAAAATTTTATACGACTAAAAAATACGTTGCATTGAAACCAATGTATTGCTTTCGTGTTATTCACAAAACAAGATTTTTCTTTTACTCTTTTTGTGTGTGTGTGAGTAGAAGGAAAAATACATCGTCATGTTTTTCTATATGATGCAGTTTTTGCATTTCACACCATGCCATCAAAGAACGACCATTCTCTTAAAAAAAAAGCAATCATGAATATTTTTTTAGAAAAGCTAATCCTTTTTTTGAAGGACAGTCAAATGAAAACAGAACTCCCGCCATAAAGCCCATTCTTCGCCAAAGTTGGCAACATTGTTGTAACATAACAATACTTCCATCTGGAGGGGTTGATAGAAATGCATAATGACAGCTCACAGGTGTTCACAGTTGATTTTTCATTTCTTTATAGGTGAGCGTAGTGCAAAATGTCTTCATCCGGCATTAGAAATGGAGGCAAGCAAAGAAGAGCAGAGAAATGTGATGCAGATTTTGGAGCCACAATCAATGCAAAACGCTACGCAGACACTTTGAAAAAACTGAAACTCGCCATAAAGTCAAAACGCCCTAGAGTGCTGTCTGACGGAATCATCCTTTTGCATGGTAATCTCCGTCCCCATACCGCCAATCTGGTGGGGGATAAGCTTCAGTGATTTGGCTGGAAAAAACTTCAACATCCTCCGTACAGCCCTGATCATTCCCCATGTAATTTTCGCATTTTTGGTCCCTTGAAGAAAGACATTCGTGGACGTCGGTTTTATTCGGATGAGGGAGTGCAAGAGTGCGTGAGGTTGTGGATCCGTCAGCAACTTAACTGTTTCTAGAAGACTGAAATTGATCGTCTCGCCTCCCAGTGGGATAAATCTCTTCATAGTTCTGGCAACTATTTTTTGAATAAAAATTTTCAATATTCACTTTTTAGCGTGTGTTCGGTTTTCATTTGACTGCCCATTATAACACGTGACTTTAAACGCAATGCTTAAATTTTAAATTTTATTGTTAATTTTTTGAACTATCGATTGGCAATAGCCTTAAATAAAAGTTTTCCCTTGATGATAAATAACAACTTTCATTAGCTTTTTTTTAATGTGTAAGTGTAACGGTTTTATTCGGACGAGGGAGTGCAAGAGTGGGTGAGGTTGAGGATCCGTCAGCAACATAACTCTTTCTTGAAAACTGGAATTTATCGTCTCGCCTCCCAGTGGGATAAATGTCTTGACAGTTCTTGCAACGATTTTTGAATAAAAATTTTCCGTATTCACTTTTTAGTGTGCGTTCGGTTTTCATTTGACTGCCCATTATAACACGTGACTTAAAACGCAATGCTTAAATTTTAAATTTCATTGTTAGTTTTTTGAACTACCGATTGGCAATAGCCTTAAATAAAATGTTTCCCTTGGTGATAAATAACAACTTTCATTAACTTGGGTGAGGTTGTGGATCCGTCAGCAACTTAACTCTTTCTAAAAGACTGGAATCGATCGTCTCGTCTCCCAGTAGGATGAATGTCTTGACAGTTCTGGCAACTATTTTTGAATAAAAATTTTCCATTTTCACTTTTTATTGTGTGTTCGGTTTTCATTTGACTGCCCATTATAACACGTGACAATAAACGCAATGCTTAAATTTTAAATTTCATTGTTAGCTTTTTGTACTACCGATTGGAAATAGCCTTAAATAAAAGTTTTCCCTTGATGTTAAGTAACAACTTTCATTAAGGGGTCTGAGGACTCTTAAAATTGGAAAAAAAGAAATAAAAAGACCATTTTCAACATTTAATATCTTAAAATGTATTTGATTTTAATACACAATTTTAATTGGAATAAAACATATAAGCATTTCATTTCGTGTATTTAAAAATTATAAGATGCAGAATTAGCATTTACAGGGGGCTCCAAACTGTTAGATATTTTTCGAGCAAAAAAGCGACATAGCAGCTTACGCGCACGATTACAAAATAAGTGTTGCAACTAGAATGAAAATTTTGGTACCTACTTATACTTCAGATTATAATAATTACCCTGAACCTAAATAAATTTGTATTTAATGATTTTTTATATTTTTAATACAAAGTTTTATTTAGCTAATGCAAAATTCAGAAAATTTCAACAGTATAATCAACTAAAAAAATATTATTTTGAACAATAAAAAGGAAATTTTAGGTTCAGTTTATACAGACTAACATGAAACATATGTTTTGAAAATTTCATGAGAAAATATTCATAAGTTTTTGAGACATCGTGCGCGTTATGCCCAAAAACTTCATTTGGAGGAAAATGGCTTCAAAGTTTCCGAAACGACGCTTCAGCTATTGAACGTGTATAAATGTAAAAGCCATAACTTCAGTTCTAATAGGAATTTCAAGGAAACAATTATATCAAAATGTTCAGAAAAGATAGAAGTTTAACATCTAAAAAAATTAAAATTTGGAAAATTTTAAAGCTTTAAGAGTCCTGAGACACCTTAACTATTTTTTAATGTGTAAGCGTAACTGTGTTCCATTAAAAATGTTTATTAACCTCGTTAACTCGTTGATAATGGTGAAGATCGTATTATTTTGTTCAATGTAACCGACATTGTAATAGTATGCAATTTTTTAGAATTGATATATCGTCTGGATCTTTCTATTAAGTTTCTTTCGATATGACAATGGAGAGTTACATCATGTGTACTCTTGTAAAACTAATTTTTACCAAAATATTACTTTCGATATTTTCAAAACGATTAATTTAGACTTATCCTTTCCAACGGATAAACATGCATATTTTTATCATTTATATTTATACTATTGAAAATTTGAAATAGTTTGTTTAATTTAATGATATTGCAAGTAAGATCACAGCATCATAATAAGACAACATTTGTTGTTTAAAGTGAAAAAGTATATTACGTCTGCTCATAGTTAATCAAAACAATTACAAAAATACAGACAATTTAATTGAATAGTTATAAAGCACATTAAAATCATTTTTTAAAAACAATAAACGTTTCGAACTTTTTTAAAGCTCATTTTCAGTAATGTAAATAACGACAGATAACATAATTCAATTTGCAATTGAGAGCATGTGTCACACACAATTAATCTCCGTGTCATCTCCGTGTTTAAGTGGCACATGCTCTCAACTGGAAGTTGAATTATGTTATCTCTCGTGATTTTCTGTTTATTTACATTACCGAAGGTGAACTTTGAAAAAGTTCGAAACGTTTAAGGCTGTTCTTCAATCCCAACGGGTAACTTTATGACATAAATTTTAATTTATTTTTGTTCGGAAATGCATGAAACTAGCAGGTGTTGTTGAGAAACTATGTAATCAAGCTGTTTTTTCCGGTTTTTTGCAAACGCAATAAATCTTTCAGAAAATAGTGTCGAAGTGGGCATTTTCAACCGAATTTCCGTGGGAAAGGAGAAAAAGCACTCAAGTAAGGATGAAAAACGTGTTTGTCACGTGATGAAAATCGCTTATAACTCAATAGGTAATTATTGATGAAAAAGTGGAACACATATTTCGATTCCAAATCGCTTCCATTCTCAGGATTTCCAATTTTATAGTTTTCCGTTAAAAAATGAATTTGTAAATGTGTCAAAACGTTCTGCGCTTGTTGAGCAAAGCAGTTCAGAACAGCCTTAATGTTTCTTAAATTGATTTTTATGTGCTTTTTAACTATTTAATTAAAATGTCAGTATTTTTGTAATTGTTCCTAACATTTGTTGTTTGTTTAAATACAGGAAGCTTTCTAAATTTCTAAAATCCCGTTGAACAATTTTTAAATTCATTAAAACTATCATCCTGAGTATTTGATGGAAATAATTTTGTTTATTTAAATAAAGGTTAATCTTTTGAAATGTATGTTTTGATAGAAAAAAAGCGCTATAATTTTTAACTCTTTTGAAAATGTATAATAAAAATTCAATTCAATAAATGATATTTGAAAAATTATGGTTTAAAGAAAAAAGTCTTTTATGATGTTTCTCTTTCAAATATAATTTATTTTCATTGTTTCTAGAAATATTAAACACAGTACTGTATAATATGCAACATTCACAAAGCCGATTTTATTTCTTTATGCACTTAATACTTTATTTCCCTTTTGTTTTTCTCGGAAAGTATTTGTTTTTATTGCTCTTTTAATACGGCAAAACGGGAATTTTTTGTTTATTCCATTTTATTATTTTCCAGTTTTCTGCTCCATTTATTTTTCTTTTTGAAAAGAACAGAGGAATATGAGAATGACTTCATTAGTCATCAAAATTGTACATTTGAAGCATCTTTAAATTCTTCCTTTTATTGTTTTAACGTAAAATCGAGTATTTCTTCTTTTATAACATCTTTGAAAAGAAAATCTCATTTACTTAATTCAATAAGAATACTTTCGTAAGGTTATTGCATCATCATATGTAGCACCACAGTAACTCCTACAAATCTGTTTAGCTCCTGGAGTAAAACACTTTGTTAATGCTTCTACCGAAAGACGGCGCATAGTACAGTTAAGTATCGGTTTCGATTATCTATCCTAATTGACAACGTCTTTTGCGGGAGCACCCCCTCACCACTTTTGCTTCGGCTTTGACTATGTGTTTTAAACTTACGAATTCAACAAAGTATCCATCCTCCAACTTCTCCAGGACCATATATGCAACAGCCGCATTCCTAACACGACCACTGAACACAAAATACACGGCTGGCAGATCCATCCTGCTGATGAGACATCCCACTTGCAGACCAGCTCACAACGTAAAAGCTACATCCCTACCACTTGTTCCACAATCTTACCAGATAAGTCCGGCACTGATACCGACTTTGCGCCAATATTCTGCTTCACGGAAGGAGGCACTGTACCTGTATCTCGGACATAACAACTCAGTCTTCCAAATAGAGACATTAGCAATCTTCTCCGTCCTAGAATGACTAGGTTGCTAGCCTGGAGTGAAGATCCCCATCTTCAGGTAACCTGTCTGGAACACGTGCCTTCCCGGCTCGCAGATAAACCAACACACTCTTATTAAAGATTAAATTAAAACCCAAAAGCCTAATGTGCAGAACATATCTTGGCACATTATTAGCGCTAAGAAAAGGTTTTGTCAACGAGTGTGCGGACGAACTCGTAAAATAGACCACCAAAAATACAAACATTGATCTCCTCACCCGAGTTCCCGAGTCCTTTATCAAGAAGATCGTGAAATCCAAGCTCATTTTGAAATTTCAGGAGTACTGGGCAGTCACACCCAACGACAGGTTGATGTTTGATCTAATATCCAACGGACCGGGCGCGACCGAGGCCGACCCGTTTACTGAAAAATCCGGATAACTGGAAAACTTAAAAAAACAGATATGACGAAGTTTTTTAGGTAACTTCCCTTCACATTTTTTCCAAACTTACGACTGGCAATTGTAATAACACACTTTAGCAAATAAAAAGGGCGTGTTTAGAAGTTATTTCTTTTAACTTTTTTTAAATTTTATTTTCTATAAAATTGGTACAAAGTAATACACATAAGTACATATACAAATTGTTACATGTATCTACGCATATACTGTATGAACAAACGCGAGAGGGCGAGGGCCCCTCTTTAAAAAAGGATACCAAGGGATAAAAGAAGCAATTTTTTGACCCTCTTCAGAGAATCTGAAGATAAAGATGGATTTTCCTGGGGGGGGGGGGGAATATGAATGGGATTTTCGCGCATTGGAAGCGAAACTTCTTAAGTTCTGGAAACAGTTGATTTTATGAATTGCTCTCTTTGCTTTAGTTGACGATTTTATTATTTCAGGATTAGGAATTGGTTATTTCACGGTAAACTTTCTTGATATCCAGCCGAATATACCCTACCGCGCCTAAAGAAATTTCGTTTCAAGAAAGCGGGAAAAAATGTATGGTTCTTGATCGATCCGGTTAATTGGACAATCCGGCTAATCGGCATCCAGATAATCAGCGTTCTACTGTACTTGAAGTTTAACAATTACATTTTCTAAATCATCTATTAAGCATATAAATGAACACATTAATTTAATTCACTGTTTGAAAGATAAATTATTGTTCATGTTGCAAATTCACTTAAAAGACAATTTTGTAAACAATTTATTGTTTAACAAATCGTATCACCAAAGACGGAATCTTTTCAATGAGAAATGCATGCAGTTTATAGACATAACCCACTCTTTTTTGTAAAATTTTTGAATTTCAGAAAACTGTCAAACACATATCAAACCAATTTAAAGGGTTCTGCATTGGTTAAAAAAATTCGTGACAGAAGGCATGGGTATTGGGCATTAAAAGTTTCAATACTAACAGCTAATTTTGATATTATATTTGAATTATTCGGTAAGTTTTGCGTTAGGATACTAAATATGACTTCATTTGATCGAATAGTTTAGGAAGTATGCAGATTCGAAAATGTGAATGTTAAATTCTTTTATAATTGTTGCAAAATAGATTGCAATGCATGTAGTTATTTAAATATAACTCACAAGTTGCTTGGTCGAATCTTGGTGGAAAAATCGATTGCTGTTATAAAGCAGGTTTAAATTCCTATTTATTTCAAAAATTAATTTCGAAAAATATTCATTTTTGAAATTAATTTTGGAAATATATATCAATTTTAAACTATAATTTTCGTAACAGAAATCGATTTTTAGAATTTTTAGATAAGCTAATCTAAAGCTTACTGCGCTCAAAAAGTTTTTGAGTTATGCTTAAAAAATTAATTGCAATCCAATCTGTTTTTGCAACGATTAAAAATGAATTTAAAAATCGCAGTTTCAAACTTTAAACTCGCATAATTCCCAAACTATTAAATCGAATGACTTCCCGTTTGGCAATAGTAAAGGTAAAATTTGTGGAATAACCCGATTATTATATAAACAAGTAATATAAAATTTTTGTTTTTAAAGTCAATTCCTACTTAGGTCATCAAAGAAAAATTTAATATAATCCCTTAAGCTAATATTAGTTTTTGTTGCATTAAAGTATCTCAATTTGTTGATTTTCTATAAGCAAGTAGGTTAACAATGGAAGTCTATAGGAATTTGGCGAAATATTAGAGATATTGCCAAGTTGGCGTCTTTTTTGGTGACTCATTTTTGTCGCCAAATTTGGCGATATATCGCCAAGTTGGCGACATAACACGGTCCCTCCTATGGTAACCCCCCCCCCCCTATAGATATGAAGTTGCATTAAATGCTTCAATAACCAATGGCCGCCATTTTGTCTCCCATGTAAAACTATAATTAATTAATTAAAATTTAATTAATGAATTAAAATTTGAAAAAACTATATTAACATCAATTGTCATCCAGTACAAGTTTAAAAAAATTTATTTCAACTTAATAGGATGAATAATAAGTATTTTATTAACGATTGTAAAATTGAACAAGATATATAAATAAATAAATATATAAATAAATATAGGGAGAGTGTGAACTAATAATAGGAATTGAAAAATAGGTGTTAATACTGAAAGTTTTTAAGTTGAACCCCACTGACTACTCCCTTTGGCCCTGCCCCAAATTCTTTTAAATAAATAATGTACACCTCAAATTAGTTCTACACGTGGTGATATTGCGAACGATTACGATTTATTTTAAGAAAGCTAAGATCATAAAGAAGTTATCTGGCTATCAAAAGTTATTAATTATGGAATCAATTGAAATTCTATGTTGATCTACTTTACGTGTCATTATACATTATCATACACCCTTCCCAAGATTTGGTATAGTTTACTAGGGAAAATATGAACTCACTTCGGACTTCAGTTTGAATTTTGGATCAGTCCAAACAACATAACCTTCCCGTATTTTCAATTTGAATTTTGGAACAGCCCATTCAGTATAAATGAATGAACTCGACCTCTGGTTTTTAAAGATTTTAAGCCAGATGATAAGCACGTCAGATGCTCGAAAGTACTTGGTTTTGTATTTTAATTGAACAAAGCATATTTTTTAATAAAACAACTTTAATTAATTTTAAATATTTTTTGTTTTGTTTTTACGCAATAATTTATATGACTTGTCACAATAAGATTAATTGAGGATTCAAGAAAATTGATATAGTTTATATCACTTTCACTTGATATCACTTAATATTCACTTAGTATTCCCGAGATAGAGATGGAACAGTGGAATTTTGCGAACCCTGTTTATTAATTTCTTTGCTTGCATTTTCGTAATAGAAAATAATCCAAAGAATTAAGTAAACATTCTCGCGTTTAATTGCTTTTTATGTTCATTGTTTATTTTTGTTGAAGAAATGATAGATTTCTTATTTTTTTATGTAAAAGGGAAAAAATTGATGAAAAAAGTGGAACGGAACAGCAAACAATAGAAAATCTAAAAGATGAAGAAATTTATTTATTTATTTCTATTTTTTTAAATGTCGAACTGTATTCATTAATGATATCCAGTTTTTACTTCATCAAAAGCTACTAGTATAAAAAATATCTAATAAAGTAATAAATGTAAGCATAGTGACTGATAAATATGCTGAAAATAATTAGTTAATCAGTTATTCAGTATTTCAAGTAGCTAGTAAGATGGATTTGTAAAAAAGTTATTCATATTAATTAAGTAAATGCTCTTAAATTAAGTAAAGCTTTTAAAAATGACCCAATTCAAGGTAAGACAAGTCAAGTAAATAATTAATTACACAAATCACAAAAAATAGTTTCCCGAACTTCCTTGATTAAAATTAACGGTGTCAGATATCTATCTTTGTTAAAAAAGGTGCGCTGTATAAATCTATCTAAAAAGTAAATTCGAATAAACGTATTAATTATTTAAATATTTAAAAAATAAATTGCAATTTGCGATACCAATTACATTAAGGGTACTTCTAAAAAATATAATTCATGGTACAACGCGAAAATTTCTGACACATTTACAGACTCATTTAATAATATAAAAGCATGAGACTATGTGTGTTAAAAATAAAATCATAAGACGAAACGCAATTTTTCACCTTGATTCAACATAAAATATATAATGCGAACTTTAAAAAGTTCACTGTCTTACTTAAAAGGCGACTAAAGTAATGAAAAAGATTTTTCAAGTTTAAAATACACTGTAAAAAAATCCGAGCAGTATTCCAGTAGGAATCGGAAAAATAGTTGCCCTTATCGTACCGGAAAATTTTCCGACCCAGCTCGGAATAAAATCCGTAAAAAAAAAAAAAAAAAAAAAAAAAAAAAAAAAAAAAAAAAAAACATTCATTAAAACGCTACTTTACGGTTTTTATTCCAATTTTACGGATTTTATTCCGATTTTACTGATTTTATTCCGAGCTGGGTCGGAAATTTTCCTGGTACGATAAGGGCAACTATTTTTCCGATTCCTACAGGAAATCTGTTCCCCCCCCCTTTTTTTTTTTGTTGTTGTTTTTTTTTTTACAGTGTATGCATTTTATTTAAAACTTTTTAGTACTTTGAAGCTTTTCAAGCACATCATAAGAGAATATTTTAATAATTAAATTTTGTTTATTTATACAAATACGTCACTTTGTTTTGAAAATGAGAGAGCCAATAATTATTAGAGGTATAAGGTACATTGTAAAAAAAAAAAAAAAAAAAAAAAAAAAAAAATTTCCAACTAGTTTTCCTGTAGGAATCGGAAAAATAGTTGCCCTTATCGTACCCGAAAATTTTCCGACCCAGCTCGGAATAAAATCCGTAAAAAAAAGGAAATAGTCAATAAAACGGTATTTTACGGATTTTATTCCGAGCTGGGTGGGAAATTTATCCAGTACAATAAGGGCAACTATTTTTCCGATTCCTATAGGAAAACTGGTCGTATTTTTTTTTACAGTGTACTACTGCAGGCTTCAACTTTCTACTCTAATAATTATTGGCTCTGTCATTTTCAAAAAAAAAAAAAAAAATGACGTATTTGTATAAATACGCAACATTTAGTTATTAAAATATTGTCTAATGATGAGCTTGGTAAGCTTGAAAATACAAAGAAGTTTTAAATAAAATGTATATTTTAAACTTGTAACACATCTTTTTCATTACTTTATTCGCGTTTTAAGTAAGACAGTGAACTTTTTAAAGTTCACATTATATATCTTACTATATGTGTAATTTATGATGGCCAATTATCTACACAAGGGAAATGGGTCCGACGTTGGGGGGGGGGGGGGTGCTCTCCATTGGGGTCTTTCTGAGGGAACCTAACCCGTATTTACGCAAAGAAGTCCAAGAGCGTGAGAGTAACAGACAAGAATATTAAATTAATTTGGAATATAATAGTTTTTTTTTTCATTTTTTTTTAATAAATGAATTACGTCTTGAGTTATAAGCCATTGTGGTCTTACGAGAGCCGTTTTTTAGTGTATAGTTCATCTGACGAAACTCTACTCGTCACTCCTCTGTCTGTCTGTCAAGTTCGTTCTCCGAAACTGTATAAGTTAGAGACTAGTTGCATACTTATAGTTGAATATCTCCGATCACATACAATAAAAAAAATACCAGTTTTCCTGTAGGAATCGGATAAATAGTTGTTCTTATCGTACCGGGAAAATTTCCAACTCAGCTCGGAATAAAATCCGTAAAATACCGTTTTATTGAATATTTCCTTTTTTTTTACGGATTTTATTCCGAGCTGGGTCGGAAAAATTTCTGGTACGATAAGGGCAACTATTTTTCCGATTCCTACAGGAAAACTGGTAGTATTTTTTTTTACAGTGCACGACAATTCATAAAATTTTGAAAAAACCTTATATTATTTTATTTAAATGGATTAATTTAACCCATTTATGCTTGAATTTTTGTTTTCTCGAATCTGTTGGTAAAAACCATTTTAAAATGTTACAAAATGAACTGGAAAAATACTCAAAAATTTACGCTAAAAGATTTTTGCATTTATTCGATAAAATGTAAACGTACTAAATATGGGAATATGCATAGTATTTATAATAATATAAAATGCATAATTATATGTTTTGTCTAAATTTGTATAAAATAGGCTTTTAAATTGTATTATATTTAATATTTTTATGAACTACTAAAAAAATATATTTATTTCTTTACAGAGACTAATAACATTATATTATTAATAACAATCTAAGAATAATCGTATTTGAGGCTTAAAAACAATTTATTTCATAATAATGTTGAAAAGGTCTTTACATAAATAACTGTCCCCCAAATAACTAAAAAAAATATGTGCCCATTCGAGCCTAGCGCTATATATTTTGTATGTTATAAAAATGCATAAAAATAGGCTTGAACGTACAATATCACAAAAAAAAAAAAAAAAAAAAAAAAACGTGCTTCAAAGAAGTCTACAAGTTAAGGTTCTATTTTTTTTTTATTTGGAACTTTGATAGAAAAGGTACAAATACCCTTACCTTTTTAGATTTCGCAATCTTGAAAAATGAAAAATCTATAAACACCGGAAAAATCATTCATTTAAACAAATAAATATTCATCTTATTCTGTCATCTCTCGGTAACAGATAAAGACATTTATAGATAATAATTTCATGCAGTTTTCATGTTATAAATAAGAAGAAAAATATACAAATTTATTAAAATTCGAAGCGTCCAAAAATTGGTTACGCCAGGCACAAATATGTTACGGAATCCGAACAGTTTTGCGATTTATATTTAAAGACGGAACCTTAATTTCAATCTTATTCGCACAGGGTAGATAGCTCCATGGTTGTGCATTGGACTGATAATGAAAAGTTTCCCTGCTGGAAGCTCATCAACGGAGTGTGAAATTTTTATCCTGGAATAGATTTCTTTATCTAATGGATTTAATTTTACTGAAATTTTCTTTTCTTTTCTTTTTGTCATTTTAATGCGAAAAGTTGTAAAATATTTTATCGATTTTTTTAATTAAAAATTCCTTTTCTGAGAAATTGCGAAATTTTAAATTGACTACATTTCATTGTCCGAAAATTAAGAAGAATTTTCGTTTTTTTTCGTATTTTTAACTAAAATTAAATCATGTTTATAAATATGCTTTTCAGATATACAAACATATGCTGTTACAATTGTCTGAAAAGAACTTGTTGAATATTTTTAATTTGATTAAAAAAATATCTTCCAATTATAATAATTTTTAAGTTAAATTTAATAGTGCTGCTATCTATGTTCTTATTGAAAAATATTAATAATTTAATAATTAGAAATTAGAAATTAGCGATGTGGATTTATTAATTAAAGGATAAAGTTTTTTGAAAAGAATATTAAACGAAACCCTCTGTGTGATATTGAACCACACTTACCAACTTTTTTTTTCCTTTACCTCATTGTAGCGTGTGAAGAGAGGAATTTTGTTGAGTTGAGCATCGGTCAGTTTGGAGCAAAATTCTATAGTAGATATACTTATGCCTCCAGAGAGAACTTTTCAAGGAAAAGTCACCCGAATTATCGTTATCGTACATAAAAGAAACTCTAAAAATATCCTATAATGACTGCCCACAGACCGCACTAGTTTCGAAAATGCGAACTTTGGTTAAGGGGCTACTGCAATCACACGAAATAGTCTAAGAGCTAGCAAAGTTTTCGTCACCTGATTTTATCATGGCTCATTTTTTTATATGTTCTTCCCTTTTATGGTGTAGTACGTTTGCAACCGGTCTGGCAGTCGGGAGACGTTGCGTTTACCAGTGGCTGAAGGGGTTATGCAGGTCAAAAAACTTCAAAATTACGTCATTTTATCAAGGCTCATTTTTTTATATGTTCTTCCATTTTATGGTGTAGTACATTTGCAACCGGTCTGGCAGTCGGGAGACGTTGCGTTTACCAGTGGCTGAAGGGGTTATGCAGGTCAAAAAACTTCAAAATTACGTCATTTTATCAAGGCTCATTTTTTATATGTTCTTCCTTTTTATGGTGTAGTACATTTACAACCGGTCTGGCAGTCCGGAGACCTTGCGTTTGTCCGTGGCAGAAGGGGTTATGCAGGTCAAAAAACTTTAAAATTACGTCATTTTATAAAGGCTCATTTTTTTATATGTTCTTCCCTTTTATGGTGTAGTACGTTTGCAACCGGTTTGGCAGTCCGGAGACGTTGCGTTTACTTGTGGCAGAACGGGTTATGCAGGTCAAAAAACTTCGAAATTACGTCATTTTATTAAGTTTCATTTTTTTATATGTTCTTCCCTTTTATGGTATAGTAAGTTTACAACCGGTGGCTAGCAGACAACCTCTAATTAATTTTCCAAACACAAATGCGGTTGCAAAGTTAATGCCAGACGGCTTTAAATATGGCAACCAAAGTGCCTGTTTCAAGAGTGGTTTATAGTTTAAAAATTATAAGTCATCTTTACGTCATTTTCTCAAGCATAAAAATTACAAGATATTACTCTTTGGCTAGTAGACAACCTATAATTAATTTGCCAGAAATAAATTCGGTTGCAAAGTTAATGCCAGACGGCTTTAAATATGGCAACGAAAGTGACTGCTTCAAGAATGTTTTATAGTTTAAAAATTATAAAACATCTTTACGTCATTCTATCAATCTTAAAAACTACAAGATATTGCTATTTGACTAGCAGTGAACCTATAATTAATTTGCCAGACACAAATGCGGTTGCAAAGTTAATGCCAGACGGCTTTAAATATGGCAAACGAAGTGCCTGTTTCAAGAGTGGTTTATAGTTTAAAAATTATAAGTCATCTTTACGTCATTTTGTCAAGCATAATAATTACAAGATATTACTCTTTGGCTAGCAGGCAACCTATAAATAATTTGCCAGACACAAATTCGGTTGCAAATTTAATGCCAGACGGCTTTAAATAATGGCAACGAAAGTGCCTGTTTCAAGAATGCTTTATAGTTTAAAAATTATAAGTCATCTTTACGTCATTTTATGAAGCTTAAAAATTACAAGATATTACCCTTTGGCTAGCAGACAACTTATAATTAATTTGCCGGACACAAATGCGGTTGCAAAGTTAATGCCAGACGACTTTAAATATTGCAACCGAAATGCCTGTTTCAAGAGTGGTTTATAGTTTAAAAATTATAAGTCATCTTTACGTCATTTTATAAAGCATAATAATAACAAGATATTACTCTTTAGCTAGCAGACAACATATAATTAATTTGCCAGACACAAATTCGGTTGCAAAGTTAATGCCAGATGGCTTTAAATATGGCAACGAAAGTACCTGTTTCAAAAGTGTTTTATAGTTTAAAAATTACAATTACATAAATTTACATTGATAACACAAAATGAAACATTTTTTTGGACAAACACTATATATGTATATATATATATATTTACAAAGACACGATTGTTACTATGGTAACAATTAAGGGTTGACTGTCATTAAATGAAGCCAAATCCCTAGAAAAGATGACATTTCTTAAAACGGGCACTTTCGTTTCCATATTTAAAGCAGTCTGGCATTTACATTGCAATCGAATTTGTGTCTGGCAAATTAATTATAGGTTGTCTGCTAGCCAAAGAGTAATATCTTATAATTTTTAAGCTTGATAAAATGACGTGAAGATGACTTATAATTTTTAAACTATAAAACATTCTTGAAACAGGCATTTGCGTTGCCATATTTAAAGCCGTCTGGTATTAATTTTGCAACCGAATTTGTGTCTGGCAAATTAATTATAGATTGTCTGCTAGCCAAAGAGTAATATCTTATAATTTTTAAGCTTGATAAAATGACGTGAAGATTACTTATAATTTTTAAACTATAAAACACTCTTGAAACAGGTACTTCGATTGCCATATTTAAAGCCGTCTGGTATTAATTTTGCAACCGAATTTGTGTCTGGAAAATTAATTATAGGTTGTCTGCTAGACAAAGAGTAATATCTTGAAATTTTTAAGCTTGATAAAATGACGTAAAGATGACTTATAATTTTTAAACTATAAACTGCTCTTGAAACAGGCACATGGATTGCCATATTTAAAGCCGTCTGGCCTTAACTTTGCAACCGAATTTGTGTCTGGCAAATTAATTATAGCTTATCTGCTAGCCAAAGTGTAATATCTTGTAATTTTTATGCTTGATAAAATGACGTAAAGATAACTTATAATTTTTATACTATAAAGCACTCTTGAAACAGGCAGTTGCGTTGTAATATTTAAAGCCGTCTGACATGAACTTTGCAACCGAATTTGTGTCTGGCAAATTTATTGTAGGTTGTCTGCTAGCCAAAAAGTAATATCTTGTAATTTTTAAGCTTGATAAAATGACGTAAAGATGACTTATAATTTTCAAACTATAAAACACTCTTGAAACAGGCACTTCGGTTGCTATATTTAAAGCCATCTGGCATGAACTTTGCAACCGCATTTGTGTCTGGCAAATTAATTATAGGTTGTCTGCTAGCCCAAGAGTAACATCTTTTAATTATTATGCTTGATAAAATGACGTAAAGATGACTTAAAATTTTTATACTATAAAGCACTCTTGAAACAGGCAGTTTCGTTGTCATATTTAAAGCCGTCTGACATGAACTTTGCAACCGAATTTGTGTGTGGCAAATTAATTATAGGTTGTCTGCTAGCCAAAGAGTAATATCTTGTAATTTATAAGCTTTATAAAATGACGTAAAGATAACTTATAATTTGTATACTATAAAGCACTCTTGAAACAGGCAGTTGCGTTGCAATATTTAAAGCCGTCTGACATGAACTTTGCAACCGAATTTGTGTCTGGCAAATTTATTGTAGGTTGTCTGCTAGCCCAAGAGTAACATCTTTTAATTATTATGCTTGATAAAATGACGTAAAGATGACTTTATACTATAAAGCACTCTTGAAACAGGCAGTTGCGTTGTCATATTTAAAGCCGTCTGACATGAACTTTGCAACCGAATGTGTGTCTGGCAAATTATTTATAGGTTGCCTGCTAGCCAAAGAGTAATATCTTGTAATTATTATGCTTGATAAAATGACGTAAAGATGACTTATAATTTTTAAACTATAAACCACTCTTGAAACAGGCACTTCGTTTGCCATATTTAAAGCCGTCTGACATGAACTTTGCAACCGAATTTGTGTCTGGCAAATTTATTGTAGGTTGTCTGCTAGCCAAAGAGTAATATCTTGTAATTTTTAAGCTTGATAAAATGACGTAAAGATGACTTATAATTTTCAAACTATAAAACACTCTTGAAACAGGCACTTCGGTTGCCATATTTAAAGCCGTCTGGCATTAACTTTGCAACCGCATTTGTGTCTGGCAAATTAATTATGGGTTGTCTGCTAGCCCAAGAGTAACATCTTTTAATTATTATGCTTGATAAAATGACGTAAAGATGACTTATAATTTTTATACTATAAAGCACTCTTGAAACAGGCAGTTGCGTTGTCATATTTAAAGCCGTCTGACATGAACTTTGCAACCGAATTTGTGTGTGGCAAATTAATTATAGGTTGTCTGCTAGCCAAAGAGTAATATCTTGTAATTTATAAGCTTTATAAAATGACGTAAAGATAAGTTATAATTTTTTAACTATAAACCACTCTTGAAACAGGCACTTCGGTTGCCATATTTAAAGCCGTCTGGCATTAACTTTGCAACCGCATTTGTGTCTGGAAAATTTATTATAGATCGTCTGATATCCAAAGAGTAATACATTATCTATAAATGTGGATCTGGTAGGGTCTTAGCGACATTGGTAACGTCTGGCAATAATGGATTAATATCACAAATAGTTAGTATAAACATCTGTTAGTACAAAAATCCTGCTAAAATGACGTAATTTTGAAGTTATTTAACCTGCATAACTCCTCTTGCCACAGGTAAACGCAACGTCTCCGGACTGCCAGACCGGTTGCAAACGTACTACACCATAAAAGGGAAGAACATATAAAAAAAAATGAGCCTTGATAAAATGACTTAATTTTGAAGTTTTTTGACATGCATAACCCCTTCGGCCACAGGTAAACTCAACGTCTCCTGACTGCCAGACCGGTTGCAAACGTACTA
The DNA here is from genome assembly GCA_963932465.1 of Maratus speciosus. NCBI lineage: Eukaryota > Metazoa > Arthropoda > Arachnida > Araneae > Salticidae > Maratus > Maratus speciosus. The sequence goes on along the minus strand of OZ010786.1, from coordinate 514,012,861 downwards.
CACCATAAAAAGGAAGAACATATAAAAAAATGAGCCTTGATAAAATGACGTAATTTTGAAGTTTTTTGACCTGCATAACCCCTTCTGCCACTTGTAAACGCAACGTGTCCGGGCTGCCAGACCGGTTGCAAACGTACTACACCATAAAAGGGAAAAACATATAAAAAAAATGAGCCTTGATAAAATGACGTAATTTTGAAGTTTTTTGATCTGCAAAACCCCTTCTGCCACTGGTAAATGTGACGTCTCCCGACTGCCAGACCGGTTGCAAACGTACTACACCATAAAACGGAAGAACATATAGAAAAATGAGCCTTGATAAAATGACGTGTTTTTTGACGTTGCTAGCTCTTAGACTAAAAATTCGCTATTCTAAAGGCTCGCTATTGTTAATCCGATGGAAGAAATTTTTTTAAAGATATCTCGTTTGCATTTTAATATTTTTAAGTGGATTTTTTTGCTTTGGATAGCTGATGTCGATCTGTACAAAAGCCGATTTTACTTTTTCGATTTTACTTCTTCGATTTTTTTTTTTTTTTTTTTTTTTAATGTGGATGCTTTTACTTTCAAAAGTGAAAGTGTCCTAGTTAAAAATTCCAGAAAACAAAATCGAAAAAAGTAAAAAGAAGCAGATGCAGAGATTAAGCTGAACTATCAATGCCAATAATTTTATTAAAATTATTGAAATGCAAAGGAGATTTCTTAAAAAAAAATCTCCCATTGAATTAACATTAGCGACCGGGTGTTTTCCCCTGACTGAAGTAGCCTCTTAACCGTTTATATACTGACGGTACTTATAAGTACCATTAAAATAACTTGGTATAAAGCTTATTTAATTTATCGATTAGTTGTAATACAGTTTAGAATGAGTAATAGATACATTACTTTATCTTGCTCCAAAAGCACTATGGGTTACACAAAACAAAAATATTTTTAAAAGGACGATTTCTTTTGCCTTTGCATCTTATCAGCTTTCTCGGCGTTGGGGGAGGGGAATTTTTCAATTCAGAAATATTTCTATATTTCTATTGTTAGAACATTATATTTGTACATTTCCTAATTCTACAAAATACTAAGAAAAATATTCAAAATAAAAGATTTGAGTGGGGTTTTAAATATTGCGCAAAATCCCTATAAATTCAAATCGAAATAATCCTTCTAAATCCTCCAATCCTTCTAAAATCCTTCTAAAATTTATTAAATGATTATGTAAATCTCATAATATAGTTTCAAAAATTCACAAAAAACGCTTTAGAAGATAAAAATTTCATTAATTCATAATTCAGTAGATAAAGGGTAAAAGCTTTTATTTTCGGCGTGCTAACCATTTGACTGAGTGTGCAAGCCTGTTGCCTGTGGTAATTCCGTTCAAAATGCAAACTGTTGAAGCAAATTCTGACAAATCCTCTGTCCTTATCAATAAAATGGTAAAAATCGTTTTTCAACTGTATTGAAAAGTGTTCAGAACACACAAAATTGTAAGGATTTTGTAACATTTATATCATTAAGTAATAGAGAGTAACAACACATTTTGTTTTTGTCATAAAATTAAATCTAAATTAATATTTGCTCAAAATGGGATGTCACAACAGGGAGGGGCAGGCAACTCTCGAGTACGACAACCTGTGAAATATGGGAGTAAAATAAACTATACAATTTACTAATAATTCGATTCCTTTATAGGGAAAAGGCTGTACAGTTCAGTGAATAGTGTTTTATTCCTTTACTTTTTCTTGATATATTTTTGTAGCTAGAAAAACGAGCTCTATTAAAATATCTTCAAGAAAAAAAAAAAAGTGGAATAAAGAGAATACTAAACTGTAGAAAGCAAAACACTTGTATTAAATTTTACTAATGAGTGGAATCTGTTAAATGTTATGCATGTTAATTATGTAAATATTCATAAAAATAACACGATTGTATATATAGGAAATTCGTGTAAATAATTCATTAAACAAAAATTATTTCAACGCGTATGTGTGCGAAATTCATTCATTGATTTAAAATAACGTATCAGTTTTCTATCTTTGATAACTAATACACTGTAAAACAAAAACGGACTAAAATACGGAAATTGTACTGGGAATCGAGACGCCAGTACTATTTTCCTATTTTAACAGAATTTTGTTTTCCGTAAATTACAGAAAAATGTCCGTTTTTTTCTGGAAATGACGGGGGGAGAATTTTCGTTAAAATCCGGAAATAGTACTGGGGTCTCGATTGCCAGTACAATTTCCGTATTTTAGTCCGTTTTTTTACTGTGCATGTAATGAGTGAATCACCCGATTATCTTATAAATGTTGCCTGATTAAATTTACTTTAAATTTTAATAATTTAAAAAACAATCTCTCTTCACGATACACGATTAAATAAAGAGAAAATTTTATACTTTAAATAATAAACAATATCACCAAACACATGGTTTTTAGATGAGAAAAGAGTATAATAATTTGTTCCTTTACGTTTCCCTGACAGAAAAAATGCCATACAGTTAAATAAACTTTCCCGTATTTTATTATTTCACTTGTTCTTCAGATTTTTCTGTTGAAAAAATACTGTTGATTTATTTAAAAAATACATTGTACATTTAAATAAATTTTACTGTGCTTTATTATTTCACTTGCTCTGCAGGTATTTGTGTTAAAAAATGTATTTAATTTATTTTTCCAAAATACCGGACATAAAAATGTAAAAAAAGGGAACAGTAAGTAATAATAATAATATACTGCACGAAAGCTCTTAAGAAAAAAAAAAATCTCGGATGGTATTTATCACATCTAGACATCATTTCATCTAAGGCCATTAGGATAAAAAACACTTATTCAATCAAGTTAATGCAATGGTTGCTAAATATGTTGAAAATAATTAATAAATAAATTATTTGACTGTAATCATAAAAATATATATATATCCATGGATACTGATGGAAGCTGCGGAATATGCCTACTAATTTTGCAAATTCTTTAACCCTTTCAGTCTCGAGATACACAAATATGAAATTTCTCTCATATATGAAACTTTCTCAAATATGAAACTTCTCTTTTCCTCACAAAAAAGAAACAGTTTTTTTTTTTTCGAATAATATCATAAGACGAAACGCAATTTTTCAACTTGATTCAACATAAAATATATAATGTGAACATTAAAAATGCCCACAATCTTACTTAAAAGGAGACTAATGTAACGAAAAAGATGTTACAAGTTTAGAAGTTTTTAAATAAAATGTATATTTTAAAAGAAGTTTTTAAATAAAATGTATATTTTAAAGAAGTTTTTAAATAAAATGTATATTTTAAACTTGTAACATCTTTTTCATTACATTAGTCGCCTTTTAAGTAAGATCGTGGACATTTTTAATGTTCACATTATATGTTTTATGTTTTTTCCTTTACGGCTATACAGCTGAATGTATTTTGCTTTAATCCCTTAACGCTAGAATTAAATTACGGTTGATAAATTCAAATTGCTTATTGGCACCACTTTTATGAAAAAGAAATATTCACCTTATTTAATGACAGGAAAAACGATACTAAAATATAGCCAATTTCACTATTTTATAAAACTGGTGGGAATCAAACAATTTGAGTAAAAGACACAGCCCGTGAATATGACGGGAGCGGGAATTAAGGGGTTAAAATTGAACCAATAAATTACAGTATCGATGCTGATTTACTCATAAATTAGATGTTAGTTTCATCTGAGTTTGCAAAATACATCAAGACAGTTTGGCAAATAAAGTAAATTTCACAATTATTTAACTTAAATCGTTAACAAAAAAGTTTTGAGAATTTGTAGATCTTTCACTTGTTTAAAGCTCTTAGGTTACTGATAATTAAATTCATATTTTACGGGGCTCAAAAATTTAGACTCATATCTGTGAATTTAAATTACTAGTCCCTAATAACTAATAATGTATGAATTTCAGAAAAAAGCGCTTTATATGTCACATATAACGTCATTTCTTATGTGCAAAAGCAACGAATGAGTATTTGTAGTAATATTTTAAAGTCAGGTCTCAAGGGGTTTAAAAAATAACCTATTTTAATATAAGATAACACGTATACATAATTCTTTAAACAAATCACTGAAATCAATCACGCATATATAATCGATTACAAAATTACCGATATCATTTATTTTATTTATCATAATTTATAGGTGCTGTTCGATAAGCATATTCCAAAATAAATGTTTGAAAGAGAAATTGCTCTTCACACGATACTAATTAAACTTGAGATTTTTTTTTTCATTTTAAACAATAAACATTATCTCCAAATATGTTATGTTTCCCATCTAGAAAAGTGCACAATAAATTGTTTGTTCAAATTCCCTTGATAGAAAAAAATACCACAGATTTAAATAAAGATCCCTGTATTGTATTGTTTCCTTTGCTCTTCAGATATTTTTGTTGAAAAAAAAAAAAAGATTTATTAAAAAAACTACAAGATGGAAAAAAAATGGATAAAATAATAGTGGGAACAGTAAACAAGAAGAAAAAGAAATGTCGAAGAAAACTGAATTTATTTTCGTCTGGAATTGTATTTATTATGATACCTAGTTTCAATTTCATTTAAAGCCTCGATTATAAAAAGAAGATTATTGAATCAAGCTTACCACTGAAACTACTAAATGTGTTAAAGGTAAGTAGTTAAACATATATTTTACTGTAACTGTAACAAAATTAACCAGATGCATATATTTTTTCGTTTCTTTTATTTCGTGTTCAGTATGAATATGGTGTACAAGACTACAATTAGGTAATAAATGACTCAGAATTCACTGTATATAAGAACAATTAATTATTTAAATTTACAATCAAACATTATTTTTAAGGAATTATTCCTATCGAAAATTCATAATATCTTATGTTATTGTAAACAGAAATGGAATCTTACAAACTTCTTAATTTAATTAAATGCTTGAAGGTAAACTTGTAAGGTAAGCTGGGGTAACTGGACCCACGAAGTAACTGGGCCATAGGCTATTTTATAAAAAACCGTTGATGTTTTTTAAGTTTTAGCTTTTGTCAACATAGCACCCACATCTCTACTTCTTAAAAAAACGTGTGTCAATTCAATAATAACTCTGCCTTTGCTGTGATAGGTTGCCGAAAATTTAGGTTTCTGTTTTTAAAAACAACGTCCATTTGGTTGAACCTCCTCGGCTTTTTATTAAAATACAATTAGTACTTTTATTAAAAAATCATTTTTTTAAAGATTAGACAAATAAATGCATTAATATTATTAAGTATCTATATATATTTACTTCATGTTTCAAATGTAAGGCCAGTGTTCTCCAGTTAACCCATAATTTTTTCAAGAATGGGGTAACTGGGATATGAATCAGAGGTAACTGGACCATATGGGATCTAATTACCCCAACAGTTATAAATATCTTTTTGGGTTTCTCTTACTACGAGAAATTAATTTTTCCTTTTTTTTTTTTTTTTTTTTTTTTTTTTTTTTTTTTTTGCTTGCAATAAAGACAATTACATAATACCTTATTAAAATTACATAATAAAATTTCGAAAAAGCATGTTGGGGGTATCAAACCAAATTTCTTAAGTGTGATAGCTATAGCTCGAAATTTTACGGTACAGATGAAAAGGCGTATATAAGACAAAGTGCTATTATTAAAAAATTATCTAAACGAATAAAAAATAGTTCTGTTCGATATAAAAATATGGTTAAATTCCCCACAGGTTTATTGGACATATCGAACTACCATTGTGGTAAATAAAAAAGCGAATGAGATACTTAAGTACTTACGTAGCCGTTTGTTGATAGATTTATCTTGTTATTTTTTTCCTTAAAATACCATGTAATTTTTATACTTATCACCTATAATAAAGTACATAAGTACTTACTTAATTTTTATGTTTTTTGTATAAATAAATCTACTATTTTCACTGTTGCTTTTTTAGACAAATTGACAGTAAAAATTTCCCTTAGTTGATATATAATGTACATGATCTGCCTGGTTTAATTTTTTTTAGTTGTTTACACTTAATCACACAGGACCTGATACCCAATTTGATAATTGGGAGAGATTTGAAATTGAGATTTGAAAATATGTCCTTGTAGAATTATTTCACAAACGTTTATAAACACGGTCAAAATTTCCGTATCAGAAAAAAACCATTTATCCCCAAAATTATACCGAAATTGAAATATGATCCCAATAATGTAAATAATGAAGATTTCTATAAGCAACAAGTTATGTTGCATATTCCTTGGCGTGATTTTTAAATTATGAATCCAAATAATACTTCATGAAAAGTTATATATGAACACTATTTTGAGAATAATGAAATTCAGAGATCGGATTTGGAATATCTGTTGCAAATTTAGAAGATGCGGAAGAATTTGAAGAAATTGAATCTACTGAAATAGATCAACCATTTGACTGGATGAATGTCGCTTCAAGACAAAATAATGCACAGGATGAATTAGATTTGGGCAGAAGGGACTTTGATATAAGGTATAACTGGCATACCATTCAAAGTCAAGATTTGCTTAATAAATTACAGAATTTTATTGAAAATGAAAAGGTGAAAGAGAGTGAAAAAAGTGGTTGTGTCACTGTTCCTTCTAATTTGTCAAATTTCGTCTTTTCCCATGAACAGAAAAAAATAATAAATATTTTTGCAGAACAGCTCAATTTCTTGCAAAGTCATGGGCGAGAAATGCCAATAAAAAGAATTGTTGTCCAAGGAAAAGCACTTTAATTCATTACTTCACTGCTTGATTAAATGAAACATTTGGTCCATCTTCTTTTCAATTGCTTGTACCAACTGCTGTTGACGCAGTCAATATAAAAGGATCAACGATTCATTCAAAACTTTTATTGGGACTAAATCAAAAGCTAAGAGATCTTAGTCCATATTCGATTGGTCAACTTGAGGAGGAGTTTCAAAATTGTAAATTAATAATTATAGATGAAATGAGTATGATTGGATGCAGTCTTTTGCGAAAAATAGATTTACAATTACGTAGTGCTGTGCCATCGAAACATGATGAACCTTTTGGTGGAATGTTCTTATATCTATTTGGAGATATCAAACAACTACCTCCAGTAAACGACAGGCCTCTTTACAGTGACAAAAATCAAGGAAGTGAGTTTCTTTTGGAAGGACAATTGTTATTTTCTTCGACTATTCAAAAATATTTTTTTTATCATCATCCTTCCGGCAAGAGGAAACTCAACAAATATTTTGTAGCATACTTGATCGAATTAGCAATGAAGTATTCACTACTGAAGACTATGAAATATTAATGAATAGAAGGTTACAGCCTCTTTCAAAAAGCGAACAGCATTTATTTAAAGATGCAATTAGGCTGTTTTCAACGAATAAAGACGTAAAAGAATAAATAATGAAAAATTAAAATAACTGCTTCAACCTGTTGCCTTGATTTAAGCTCTTCATAATTGTACTAAAGCAAAGTTGGCCGATTCTGAAATGACAAACGGACTTTAACCATTTCTTACTTTACCAACTGGGTCTAAAGTAATGTTACGTTCTAATTTGTGGCCCGAAAAAGGTTTAGTAAACGGGGCTTTAGGCTGTGTTGCAGATATTATTTATGAAGAAAATCACGGGCCACCAGACCAGATGCCACGAATAATCATGGTTAAATTCGAAAACTACAGTCATTCAACTTATGAGAATGGCTGCGTTCCGATTCCACCAATAACTAAATTCTGGAAAAATGGAAATATAAATTGCTCAAGAAAACAATTTCCTCTGCAGTTAGCTTTAGCAGTTACAATTCATAAATCCCAAGGTTTAACATTAGATAAAGTAGTCGTAGATATTGGGGATAAAGATATATCATTTGGCTTAACGTACGTAGCGTTGTCGAGAGTGAAAACCATCAAGGTTTACCATTCAATAGAAAATTTCCTTACGAGAGTTTCTACAATATCGAAAATTCTCGTATGCTAACATGCAGAAAAAAAGAAGAAATTAGAATGAAAAGTTTTACAGTTAATAATTCTTAGTATCAACCAGGGCAGATTTCAAATGTTTTTCCAGAAAATAGGATTTTGAAGAAGTAACTTTCTTCAAGCTCTCTTCGAATATATTATTCTAAGATTGCTATCAAAAATTATTTGATGTGAACTGCAAAGATTGGAAATATACCTATTTCAAACCATTTGAGAAACCACCAGAGGCTATTGTAAAATGTAAAAACATCTTTAAAGAGATTTTAGTTAAAAATTTAAAAATATTTTGTAAAATTTTGCTTCTAAAATATTTTTGTTTATACCAGACTTATATCATAAATAAAAAATTCCGAGGAAATTCTTAGTTATTTGGCTGAATTTACATTTCTAAAATTAAAATGCTCCAAAACATAAAATAACGTTCTTGCTTAATAAAGATGCAAAATTAATATAAAAAAATATTGTTACTTTGAAATATTTATCTTATTAAATAACGTTTCGCGAATCCAAACAAAGCATGGCTTTTGCTAGTTTTTAAGAAAATGTAGCATAACATGTTCTTCCACTCAACTCTTCAATTCTGACAGAATTTTCTGGATCTTTTTGTCTGGTTTCCTCTTTTATTGGTTAGATGATACAATGCATAGTAAAACACTACTGAGCTAAGTTGAAAAAAAGCAAAAAAACGATAAATACATGATCCACAACAGCAAACCCCACAGAGTAAAGAACACAGTTTGACTGTAATCATAAATAAATATATATATATATCCATGCGTACTCAATGGAAGCTGCGGAATATGCCTACTAATTTTGCAAATTCTTTAACTGTTTCAGTCTCGAGATACACAAATATGAAACTTCTCTCATCTATGAAACTTTCTCAAATATAAAACTTCTCTTTTCCTCATAAAAAAGAAACAGTTTTTTTCCGAATAATATCATAAGACGAAACGCAATTTTTCAACTTGATTCAACATAAAATATATAATGTGAACATTAAAAATGTCCACAATCTTACTTAAAAGGAGATTAATGTAATGAAAAAGTTGTTACAAGTTTAGAAGTTTTTAAATAAAATGTATATTTTAAAAGAAGTTTTTAAATAAAATGTATATTTTAAAAGAAGTTTTTAAATAAAATGTACATTTTAAAAGAAGTTTTTAAATAAAATGTATATTTTAAAAGAAGTTTTTAAATAAAATGTACATTTTAAACTTGTAACATCTTTTTCATTACATTAGTCGCCTTTTAAGTAAGATTGTGGATATTTTTAATGTTCACATTATATATTTTATGTTTTTTTTCCTTTACGACTATACAGCTGAATGTATTTTGCTTTAAAATCGAACCAATAAATTACAGTATCGATGCTGATTTACTCATAAATTAGATGTTAGTTTCATCTGAGTTTGCAAAATACTTCAAGACAGTTTGGCAAATAACGTAAATTTCACAATTATTTAACTTAAATCCTTAACAAAAAGGTTTTGAGAATTTGTAGATCTTTCACTTTTTTAAAGCCCTTAGGTTACTGATAATTAAATTCATATTTTATGGGGCTCAAAAATTTAGATTCATATCTGTGAATTTAAATTACTAGTCCCTAATAACTAATAATGTATCAATTTCAGAAAAAGCACTTTATCTGTCACATATAGCGTCATTTCTTATGTGCAAAAGCAACGAATGAGTATTCGTAGTAAAATTTTAAAGTCAGGCCTCAAAGGGTTAAAAAAATAACCTATTTTAATATAAGATAACACCTATACATAATTCTTTAAACAAATCACTGAAATCAATCACGCATATATAATCGATTACAAAATTACCGATATCATTTATTTTATTTATCATAATTTATAGGTGCTGTTCGATAAGCATATTCCAAAATAAATGTTTGAAAGAGAAATTGCTCTTCACACGATACTAATTAAACTTGAGATTTTTTTTTTCATTTTAAACAATAAACATTATCTCCAAATATGTTATGTTTCCCATCTAGAAAAGTGCACAATAAATTGTTTGTTCAAATTCCCTTGATAGAAAAAAATGCCACAGAGTTAAATAAAGATCCCTCTATTGTATTGTTTCCTTTGCTCTTCAGATATTTTTGTTGAAAAAAAAATGATTTATTAAAAAAAGTACAAGATGGAAAAAAAAATGGATAAAATAATAGTGGGAACAGTAAACAAGAAGAAAAAGAAATGTCGAAGAAAACTGAATTTATTTTCGTCTGGAATTGTATTTATTATGATACCTAGTTTCAATTTCATTTAAAGCCTCGATTATAAAAAGAAGATTATTGAATCAAGCTTACCACTGAAACTACTAAATGTGTTAAAGGTAAGTAGTTAAACATATATTTTACTGTAACTGTAACAAAATTAACCAGATGCATATATTTTTTCGTTTCGTTTTATTTCGTGTTCAGTATGCATATGGTGTACAAGACTACAATTAGGTAATAAATGACTCAGAATTCACTGTATATAAGAACAATTAATTATTTAACTTTACAATCAAATATTATTTTTAAGGAATTATTCCTATCGAAAATTCATATTATCTTATGTTATTGTAAACAGAAATGGAATCTTACAAACTTCTTAATTTAATTAAATGCTTGAAGGTAAACTTGTAAGGTAAGCTGGGGTAACTGGACCCACGAGGTAACTGGGCCATAGGCTATTTTATAAAAAACCGTTGATGTTTTTTAAGTTTTAGTTTTTGTCAACATAGCACCCACATCTCTACTTCTTAAAACAACGTGTGTCAATTCAATAATAACTCTGCCTTTGCTGTGATAGGTTGCCGAAAATTTAGGTTTCTGTTTTTAAAAACAACGTCCATTTGGTTGAACCTCCTCGGCTTTTTATTAAAATACAATAAGTACTTTTATTAAAAAATCTTTTTTTAAAAGATTAGACAAATAAATGCATTAATATTATTAGGTATCTATATATATTTACTTCATGTTTCAAATGCCAGTGTTCTCCAGTTAACTCATAATTTTTTCAAGAATGGGGTAACTGGGATATGAATCAGAGGTAACTGGACCATATGGGATCCAATTACCCCAACAGTTATAAATATCTTTTGGGGTTTCTCTTACTACGGGAAATTAATTTTTCCTTTTTTTTTTTCTTCTTGCAATAAAGACAATTACATAATACCTTATTAAAATTACATAATAAAATTTCGAAAAAGCATGTTGGGGGTATCAACCCAAATTTCTTAAGTGCGATAGCTATAGCTCGAAATTTTACGGTACAGATGAAAAGGCGTATATAAGACAAAGTGCTATTATTAGAAAATTATCTAAACGAATAAAAAATAGTTCTGTTCGATATAAAAGTATGGTTAAATTCCCCACAGGTTTATTGGACATATCGAACTACCATTGTGGTAAATAAAAAAGCGAATGAGATACTTAAGTACTTACGTAGCCGTTTGTTGATAGATTTATCTTGTTTTTTTTTCCCTTAAAATACCATGTAATTTTTATACTTATTACCTATAATAAAGTACATAAGTACTCATTTAATTTTTATGTTTTTTGTATAAATAAATCTACTATTTTCACTGTTGCTTTTTTAGACACATTGACAGTAAAAATTTTCCTTAGTTGATATATAATGTACAGGATCTGCCTGGTTTAGTTTTTTTTTAGTTGTTTACACTTAATCACACAGGACCTGATACCCAATATTAAAAAAAATAAAAGGGTGTGGAACATAGACCCTCATGGTCCACTTGCCCCATTCTTATGAGGAAACTTTACTCATGAGGAAAGAAAGATGAAATATATATATATTTTTTTATTTTTAGATATTAAAATGTAATTTTGAACATGTCTGATAGAGGGAACCTATCTGAAAACGTTTACAAAAGTTCAGGCTTTAATTCCAATGAATTTAGCCTTTTGATGCTGAATGGCTAGAATCTCCAGAGTCACATTGTAAAATCATGGCCCATTTGCCCCACGTAACCTTACCAATAAAATTCAGAGGAAATTTTATATAAGAAATAATAAATCCTTTATTCACGAACGCTGTTCTTTGTAATCAGAAAAGTGTTTGATATTTGTTTGTTAATATTCACCTGATAAAAAAAAAAAAAAAAAAAAAAAAAAAAAAACAGCATTAAGGGAAGATAAGACTGGATACAATCCTATGGGAAATACGCGAGTGTTAAGACCCGGTAGTTTCCTCGTTTTCTTGGAAACTACCCGACCGTGTTTGACGAAATTTGGAATCCATATTCACTGAATCATGCTCATGACTTACGGCAGACAGTTTTTTCCTGCGACTAAAACTTTTATTTTAGAGTTATTTAATTTTTCAGAAATTTTCTATTTTTGAGATTTTTTTTTCTGAAACTAATTAATTCTTTTTTAAACTGTCTGCCACATATGATCTTATATTTATACTCTACCACAAAAAATATTTTTATCGAAATCGCTTGAGTACTTTAGGAGTTAATGGGATTTTTAGCAGAAAAGGGCAGTCGTGGGAAAAAGTAAACACCCACTACTAACTCCTCAACAGATTGTCGTAAAAGAAAGTTACTGGTACCGAACGATTGGAAATAAAGTCTACTTTTAAATGATGTATATAAAATTTGCTTAAGGGGCAATCTACATATTAAAACGAGCCTTAACTTTTTTGTTCAATAGCAGTGCACATTTCTGACAGCATAAATGAACTATACACCCTTCAATTAACCAAAAAACAAATTTTTATACAATTCGTACCATAAGTTTCCGAGAAATTAATTATTTTAAAACGAGCGCATTTAAGGACTGTATCGAAATTGAAGTTCGGTACTCGATTGTTAACCAAGAAAGACCAAGGCACATTAAGCACCATTCAAGCAGTCAATGAAGACTGCTAGATTACAGGATAGCATAAGAAATTTCAAATCTTCATCATAGACGGCCCCTTAAACCATCATTTTGCCGTTTTTTAAGCATAATTTGAAAACTACTTGGAAGAAAATTGTGAAATTTTGGATTTCCATAAAGCAGGTCTTAATAAATCTAAATCCATCAAAAAAATTGTAGGTTGCAATTCATAATTTTTTCGAATATAAATTTCATAATTCATAATTCATATCATAAAACTATAAAAATTGCAAATTCAGCGTATTTATGTTTGGGTATATTAGTATTTTTGCTACACAAAAATTAGCACATTAGGAGCATAATTTCGGGAGATATAAATAAAAATATGAAAATGTAATTTAACATTACAAGAACTAAATTTTGAGTGTTTATAATTCAAAAACTTATCATTCAAATGACTTGAAAAATGGTGTCTAGGCATAGTTTGAACCAAACATTCGAAATATCTCGTTAAAATTGGGTATTGCTATTGAAAAAAATGAAGTTTGGATTCGTTTTAGTATGTAGATGGCCCCATAACAAATTTTATATACGTCATTTAAAAGTAGACTTTATTTTCAGTCGTTCGGTATCAGTTACTTTCGTCTACGATAATTTGTTGAGGAGTTAGTAGGGGGTGTTTACCTTTTTTTTTTCCACGACTGTACAATTTTTCGAACAGCTAAAAAGCTTAGACAAATCTAACTTGTGTGAAGTTCTTGTACAGTTTTACCAAACATATGAATTAAAGTATATTTAAACACTTGGATAAAATATAGTTACATATAATAAATGAGTATAAAATGTTAGAGTAAAATTAATGTGAGTGGTCGTGGCGTCCCAGTCGTATCTTCCTTTAAGCATGCCTGGATTGCTTTCTTTGATTTTGTTATTTTTGAGATATTTTTGCTGACAAAAATAACTAGATTTATATTTTAAAACTGTGAATGATAAAATAAGGTGTTAAAAAAGAACTGGTAAAACAATGGAAAGCATAACATCATCAAGAAAACTGCTGTTTTCATCTCGAATTATATTTAAAATGATATTGATTTTTATGTCATCAAAAGTTTCTAATATATTTAATCAACTTAAGTACTAGTCCTCGATGTACATTGAAAATTATTAGTATTTAAGTATAACGTTATTTAAGTGTATTCATACGAAACCCGACTATTTACATATTAATGTAAGTACTGTAAATGCTCATGTTTTACAAACGATTAATTCAACTATTGGAACAAACTATATTAAATTTCTATATTCAACTAATATTTGTTGTTAAAATTTTCTAATAAGTACAATCCAGAATAAGATTCTTAATTTGAACTGTTATAAAGAAAAATTTGTCAGCTTGATGCCAGTTGAATTAAGAGAAAACTTAATGTCTTATTAAATCATCAAAATACACACAATCTTCCGATCTGAAATATGCACAATAATTTAATTGTTTACGCTCTCGAGATTAAAAAAAAAAAAATAAATAAAAACATGGAGTAATTTTAATATTACTGTATTTTTTTGCTTCCTTTGCTCTTGATACTTTAAGAAAAGTAGTTGTTGTTTTTTTAGAAAATGCAAGACAAAAAAAAAAAAAAAAGGTAAATAGAAAAGGAATAGTAAGCAGTACAAAACAAGACTATGAAGCAAAATTGAATTTATTTTTGTATCTAAATGTGTATATATGCCATCAACAACAACTACAACCGTTTTCAATCCACTGGCGGAAATAGGCCTTCCCTATTTCCGCCATTTTTCCCATTGCTGCGCATGAGTAGTATTTTGTTTTTGTTTTAAAAATTTGTTTTCTATTCAGCCGGTCATCTTTCCCCTTTGAAAATGAACGCATATGTGTTCAAAAGATCTCAGGGTTGTATTAAATTTTATTTTTATATGTTTGTGTCACCTTTTAAGTAGTTATAAGTATGTTGTAAAGTTTTAATAACAAGATGAAATTTTCCTTCACGACACTAGTTTTTTAAGACAGTGTTTTGACTCTATCAAACAACACGAGCCAATTTTCATATATCGTGCTCCATCGTAACTGAAGTTATCTTCTGTGTCGTTTTCTATCTCTGGGATACCACTATAGGATGTTTTTACTTGTCTTGCCTTCTTACAATGTGGCTAACCCATTTCCATTTAACCGCTGAATTCTATCTACGATGTGAAAAACTTTGATCTGACTTCTTACCTGGGTTATTCTTCATCTGGAATTTTTAGTTGTGCCGAGCAGACATATTTCTTTCGCTGTACTTTTGTAATCTTTGTACTACCCGTTATGTTCTTCGGAACTCTCACAACCCTGTACCCCAACGCATCTCTGGAATCTTGAAATGGACTGCCAGCGGATAATAGATGCTAGGGGTGCGGAAGATAAAAACTTTACGAAGAGGGTAGAAAGGGTGTTCAGGACGGGTGAAAAATGTTTTGACCAGCTGGTGCGCCGAAACTTGATATTTATTTATTTAATGCTCTCAGAAATACGGGATGAGCCCAGACCGTTGATGTGCTAATAATCTGTAAATCTATTTTTTGTCTTAATGTGTTAAATGTTTTTTTGTTTCGAGGCATGCGTCATCATTGGTCTCATCAGTATTAATTATTATCTTGAACCACCCCACGGGAGATCGCCTCGTGGGGCGCAGCCGGTATCCGATAGACTGATGAGATTCACGTAGCGTGTCTATATGTATGCCTATGCCCAGTTTAGGGCGGCACGAAGAAGAAAAAAAATCTCGTGTTTTATGCTTCGACCAAGCTTGTGTACCGAAGATTTGCTGGTGAAATGGTGGAAGAGATCAGGAAGCAAGCCATTTTAGATGATCTGACCGACATATATCCGGTGGAAACAAGACATGGACGGAAGAATACTTGGAATGACTGGTAAGTGGAGATTTTTTTTTTTTCCATTGTAACAGAAATAGATATGTTTTGTTACAAGGGATAAAGTTATAGTAATAATGGTTTATTTAATTTAATAATGGTAATTTTAAGGGTAAAAACAAAAAAAAAAGTGGTCGTGTTTGTTGGTTAGGAGTGAGTGATGATGGGATAAACTGGTATGTTCATATGTAAATGTGTTCATATTTTTTTGTGTATTATTATTATTATTATTGTATCATATGTTGTGAAAATTGAATTATCTGGATAAATAGTTTTATGTCGGATTGATACTAATATATATATATATATATATATATATATATATATATATATAAAATTTGATCTAGTTAAGTACCGTAGAATTTTTTTAAAATTTGGTTACTGAAAAGTAGGGCTGGAAAATGACCTTTTTAATGAAAGGTAGTAGAGCGGATTTAGCTCAGTTAGTTGAGGAATTGGAAGAACAAATCCCGGAAAAGGGAACCAAACTTCAACTCAGTAAAATTATTTTGGGACATGCAGATTATGAGGGGGCTCTGGGAAAGGAATATGCATTGTTGCTAGAATGCTACTCTTCTAGAATGCTGCTCTAGAATGTTGCTAGGTTGCTAACTCTGAAATAACAATATTGCTAGAATAAATTATAAGCGAACGAAAAAAACTTGAGGAAAAAATTTATGTGAGGGGAAAACACGAAGCACCCGAAAACATGAAATAAAACTTAAGGAACTGGAAATTCAACAACGGCAGGTTTCGAATGGTAATCAGAGGGAAATAATAAACAGTCCCGAAGATGGGCTAGCAAAATATTTACGTATAGTAAGGATAGAGACACCTCGCATTCCGGAGAAAACAGAAAATTGGGTTTTCTTTTTTCATCAGGCAGAAACTGCTTTTGAAATTTATTCAGTACCGCATGAGTACTGGGGTCGAATAATTCTTAATAGACATGGAAACTTCATTAGAAGTTTAACGAATAGTTTGGGAATGGACAAATTGTCCAGTTATACCTCTATTAAGGAATGTATTTTAGTTGAAAATGCGTTAACCCCATTGCAGCACAAAAAGAATTTTGAGACATGTCATAAACAACACAACGAAAGTTATATCCAATGGGTAGAGAAGGCTAAAACTAACTGAGATTATTATTTACGCTCGTATTCACGAATAACTTCTACCCGGAGTTATGCAGAAAACCCGGGTTGAAAACTCAAATGGCATTCACCGTCAACCCCACTGAACCGATCCGAGGTTGAAATCTAGCGCCGGGTTCAGTAACCCAACCTTGGTCTACAGCATGTTCAACCCAGAATTTTTCAACCGAGCATGCGTATCTAACGAAAAACAAGCGGTGAGAGTGAGAGTGAGAGGGAGAGGAGAGAAGACCGACATTTTACAATGGCGGCAGACGTGCTGATAGAAGGTGTTGTGTAAAATATAGAAGTTCTATTATTAAATAAAACGGAATAACATTATGCAAAGGTATGTAATCTCATATATATGTAATTATCTTCAATATTTTTATCTCATTTGTTTATATTTATGTATATAGCCTCTATATATTGAATACATGTTGAATTCTTTGTTTACATAAATACGCGTGGTCGTGAAAAATTTATTTGCCTTAAAAATAGCCAATATTACTTAAACAGCCGAATAATTGCTTCTAAAGTAACAACTGTCGCGTTTAAGTTAATTTATTTTTTTTACAATTTTGTTGTTAAAAAATTCACAAATGTATTTTAACAGGACCGAAATAAACGTCGTACTTGTATAAGTTCTAATTAAAATGTGAGACTCAGACTAATTTGCATTTTTGTTTAAGTAAAGAAATACAGAGATATCTTAGAATATCCATAGATTCTCTGTAGATTTTTGATCAGTACTTATAGAATGTTTTAAAATTAAATTTTGGGTCTATTGTGTAAAAGATATATTATTGTTTGTGTACAAACTGAGATAAATATAAATCAGATCTATAAATTAGATATTTTAACTTAAAATTTAAACAATTTGAGTTTTATTACTTTATTGATTTTTTTACGATTGTTTGTAAGCTTCTACGTGTGTTTCCCAATTTTTGTGAAATTTGAAATACTTATTTTTCAACTGTATTTTAATTTCAAAATTATACATAATATAAAATATTGCATTAGTACTATTTTATACGAAAATAATAATAGTAATAATAAATCCTAAAATGAATAACTTTTCAATGTTACCTCCTGAAATTGTGACTTTTTTTAGAGATCACTTATAATTTTTGCTTCTTAATTGACAGCTAAATTAAAATAAATTACTAAAAAGTTGAAATACGCAGGTAAAAAAAAAAAAAAAAAAAAAAAAAAAAAAAAACTTTCTTTTTTTAAAATAACCTCACACCAAATATATTTTTATCAGCCCTTGCACTAATGATGACTATTTTTAAGGTAAATAAATTCTTCGTGATCATGAATATTTATGAAAGCAAACAATTCAACATGTAATGAAGGCGATATAATGTGTAAATATAAACAAACCAGTCAAAAAATGTATAGATAATATATATATGTGTATGTATGAGATTACATATATTCTTCTATTTTTGGTAATATGTACTTTAACTTTCTTTTTATTTCTATATCTTACACAGCATCTTGAGAAAAGTTTAATTTATTTAAATTAAAGAATGACACCAAAAAAGAGAAAAAAATAGAGGGAATGGGTAGGGTGGTACAAATGGGAACTTGTTTTTCTCCACTGATTCACAAACAACAGACAGCTATTTTATTTATTAGATAATGTAAAATTATATGAAATTATTAATAATTAATTTGAGCTGTTTTGTTAGATTACAAATTATCATTACTCTGCCTATTTAGTCTAAAAATCTATCATTAATCAAACATAAAAAAAAATATCACTTTTAATTTCTATTCTAAATGAGATTCTTATTACATCTAATGAAGTGATATCTAAATGAGTTAAAAATATGAAATTAAAAAGCTGGAAAAAATATAGAAAATAAAATATCATTTTCTAAATAAATACATTTTTTCAAATGCAACACTGCAACCAAAAACAAGTGTCTGCGTGCATGTAATAATATTTCATAATTATTAGGCTAATTTATCAAAAAATAGTCAAAGAGAATCAAGTGAATAGCTTTGATCTTGTAAATGTGATAATAGAAAAATTCTCATACAAATGGCTGGAGGAGAAGGGGTGGGGATAGGTCTTAAAAGCTGGTCGATAAAAAATCAACTTTCTGTAATATTTCACATTTATTTGTCCAGATAGTATTCAAAATACATTTATCATGATTTAGGAAAGGCCTTATTCGATTATATGTGTTGAAGGGAAATTCATACACTATACACTAGTAGTCTTAAAAAGTTTAAAATATTTGTGTTCCTTAAAATAATATCTTATAAAATATCTCCACTGCACACAGTTTAAACTTAAAGGAAGTATAGAGTTTTATTTAGCGACTAGTTAAATGAAAAATATTTATCAATCGATCGGAAGAGATAACTATATGCACCTATGGAGCGCCTCTGCGGCTTGGTACCTGGTGCCAGGGCACCGCTAGGGTCACCTGTTCCGCTTTTTCTGCAGTTCTGTTAATATTATTTCACTACTTTTTCTAGTCAACCTGGAATATTAATTACTATCTAATTGAATTAGAATTCAACATTTTAATTAGCTCACTGAAAATCCAAACAATAAAATTAATACATCTGGGATACCATCTATACTAATAAAAGAAATAGTATATATAAAGTACAACAGACTACTTTCTTAATTTTTTTCCTTTTTTCTCCATTTTAATATTTTCATTATCAGAAATTGTTTAATTGCTAACTAGAGCTATTAATAATAGAAATCATCATAATTGCTGTTGAAATAAAATTTTAGTTTTTATTCAAATCAAGTTTCAATAGTTTTGGCCCAAATCAAGTTCCATTTTTTAGCAACTATGCGAAAATTTATTTTGAAAAAGAACCTTTTAACATTTATTTTAGCAGTTGACACGTTTCATATCATTAATCTAACTCATTAATAAATTAAAAAAAAATAATTGTTTAAAAAATATTAAAACTTTCAAGAAAAATTAAGTTGATCCATATTTAGTGATTACAGGTTTTTATTTTGTCCATACATTTTGTGGGGATAAAAAAAAAAAAAAAAAAAAAAAAAAACACTACATTGAATCTTTCTTTTCTTTCTTTCTTTCTTTTTTTTTTTTTTTTTAATTGACGTTTTTCTTCCAAAACATAAACAAACAAGGTCTCGACGGGAAACCGAACAAGGCATGTGATTTTTTTAACCAATAAACACATTTCGTTCAACCTAGGTCGAGAAACCCCGAGTTGGGTAACTTTTCATCCGAAGTAAACGGTGAATATGAGTTTTCAACTCCCGGTTGAAAATACCAACCTGGGGTTACTGAACCCGCGGTTTAACCCTCGGTCGAAGTTATTCATGAATACGAGCGTTAGAGAGACGGGAGGTGAAAGATTTCAAATCGTTAAAGTATCTTCTCATATCGGATAACATTAAAGACTCGTTAACTAGCAGCATGAAGTCACATATAGTAGTGAAAAATGGGTCAGAATGGATGACACCTGTTGATCTTGCTAAGACACTAGATGCATATGTCGAGGCGGTCCCGCAACTGATTGAGAGTAATTGTTATCACGAAAGGGATAAGAGGCGAGATTTTAAGCTATTCAGGCAGGACAGAGTATCTCGAACAGAGGAGCAGGGAAATGTGACGGGAACTGCTCGCCCCCTTAGCAGCAATGACGGAGGAAATAGTGATAGAAAAAGATTTACAGAGGTGAGACCGAAAGTTGTTACGTGTTTTATTTGCGGGGGAATCACTATAGGTCAGAATGTACGCAGAAGAAAGAAATGGTCCGTGATGATGAAGAAAAAGTTAGTTGGGTCAGTGTTAAAATCGGATGGACAACAGCGAATTGCAAAAGCAGGAAATCGAATAATGATTTGTTACCTGTGGTGGAGCTTAATATTGCAGAGCTGAAAGTTTTGGCTGTTAAAGATTCTGGTGCCGAAAATTTGCGTATTTCGGAAGAATTTGATTCCAGATTAATCTATGACTGGAGGTCACATTTATTTAATCCCAGCGATAGGAAGAAAGCAGAAAATTGACCTAAGTAATTTGCCTATAGCTCTATTAGAAGATAAAGGAAAAGAAGTCTTCGGAAATTGATATACTTGCTGCCGTCGCTGAGAATTTAACTGTCCGGCACTGATAACACTTGCGGTGTATAATGCTTTAGTAGCGCAAAGGAAGTCGGATATTGTAGCTATAGTATTAGAGAGTCATGAAAAAGGTGTAACTGGAAGGGAGGAAAACACTATAAATACTGAAATTCAAGGGGAAAAACAGACTCATTCAGATACAAGAAATGTTAGTGGGATGGGGTTTCAGACAGTAAGGTGTTACCAGTTCCAGAAATAAAACAAAGGGTTAACTTAATAAAAATTATGAAAATTACGACCAGGTAGCTTAAGTTGTAGAGACTAGAGAGCAGAGAGCTCAGTCAGATCTACACAGAAAAAGTTAAGAGGTCACAAACAGGGAAATTTTAAGGAGAAAAGCCAAAAACCATTCAAGTATGGAGCGGGCAGAAATAGAAATGTTCAAATGGTAAATAAAGAAATATTAAATGGGGATCCTAAAATAGCGAATATGGGAAATAGTCAAAAGCAAATTAATTCTATAAAATGTAAAATGAACTATAAAAACAGTAAAGTTTATAGAAATGAGGATGAGTTTATTAATTTAAGTAATGAGATGACAGTTAAAAGGAATTTAGCACTTAGTTATGGTTACTATTCGGGAAAAAGAAACTTCCAATAAGTGTGCTTTTGTCAACAATTGGCCGAAAAAGAAAACTTTAACTTGTAATATTAGGAATATAACTTGAGGAATTTCAGAGAACAGACGATAATAAAATATATTCTTCGAATCAGAAATTAATCACATAATTCAATAAAATATGCAGAACGATTTTTATACATTCAAAGTAAATCATAACTCGAATAATTAAAAACTCGGAAAATCGAATATGAATAGGTTTTATTATGACCAAGAAAAGCCTTGGTTCAGATCAGATATAGCGCTGATCACTCGCTTCCAGAATTTAATTACACTACATTAAAACGAAAGGAAAAATAGTAAAGTAAAAAAGGGTTGCAATAAATTTTGGCGATGACTCATTTTCGCCAAGTCAAACAGAAAAAGGGTGTTTTAACATAACTTAAGTGAAATTTGTTGAATAATTTAAGAATGATAATTTAGCTTATGAAATATTATTGTGGCTTTTTTCTTCTGTGTGGTATTAATAATGGTATTTAGTGTGTTTTAAATTGTATATTCTATGAGGGTAAAAAATTTAATAAGTGATTATTGGTTGTGGGAATATGATAATTAAGTATAAGATGTAGACATGAAATTATGCAGCCAAACTGTAATGAAGATGAGTAGATTGAGATTTATAATAGTGGAAATCTCACTTTCTTTAATGAATATTAAATTTAATTGTTGTATGATTTTTGAAATTGTAAGCCAACTATTAAATGTATAATAAAAGGTGGTGGATCCTGCTAATTGGGCAGGATGAATCTAACATATCACATAGTTGTGTGAGCTTATGGGAATTACAGAGTATACTGATTCTAGGTATAAGCAGGATTGTTGCACTGAATTTTAATGTGTTATTAAAGTAGATTTTATGTTTGTAAAAACAAATTAAGATTAATGGAACTGAATATTTGTTTAATAGCAATTTTTTTTTATTACTATATCTTGTTTTTTTAATTAAGGCAAGAAAAGTAAAAAAGTGGAATGATATATTAAAATATTCACTGGTAGATGTTGGTAAGTTATGCAAATTAAAGTTGATTAGAACAATATGTTATAACTAATAAAGAGAATGCCTTAATGTATGTATTATTGTCCGAAGGGGATGTATCATGTGATCTTTTAATTTAATGAGTGATTATTGGAAATTGCTAAATGAAATGGAAACAAAATTAGGAAATTAAAATGTTTCCATAGGTTTAACGTTAAAAAATGATAACAGTACTTAGGAGTGTATATATCACAAGTAATATTTGATATATGTGTAAAGTTATAAGTGTGTAATTACTTATAGAAAGCTTATCAAATATTTAGGGTTTGTGTGAGTCTAAGTGTAATCTATTGTTTATAATGCAAATGTGTTAAGAAGTTTCTGCTGTTCGTTCCTATTATCACTCATGAGGAATGGATCGGGTACAAGGAAAATTAAATGATAACCCACACTTAAGGACAATATTGATTTATTAAGGAGAAGAAAAACAGTTGTTATGGACTGGTACTAGAGTGATACCATGATATGGACTGATACCATGACTACATAGAGTGGTTGCTGGGTGACTTTCCATTCATCGTTTGAAAACAGATGAGTAAAAGTAGAAGGGAGGTGTCACATTCCTGGGCCTCGTAACTCTTACAGCCCTGCACCCCCAACGCATCTCTGGAATCTTGAAGTGGACTGCCCGTGGATGGTAGATGCTAGGGGTTGGAGAAGATAAAAACGTTACGAAGAGAGCAGTTCCAGCCCTTGACCAGGACGGGTGAAAAACGTTTTGGCCAGCTCGTGCGCCGAAACTTGATATTTATTTATTTAATGCTCTCAGAAATACGTGATAGATATGCAGTGAGCCTAGACCGTTTATGTGCTAATAACTTTTAAATATATTTTTTGTCTTAATGTATTAAATGTTTTTTTTTTGTTGTTGTTGTTGTTTAGAGGCATGCGTCATCATTGGTCTCATCAGTATTAATTATTATCGGGAACCACTGCACGGGAGATCGCCTCGTGACAATTTCATTGAAAGCTGGTATTATAAAAGATTATTTTATCAGTATTTTATTTTACAGGAATTACTAAATATTTTGTAAGTAATTGGTAAAAAAATTATTTAACTGTAACCGCAAGAAACTTAACTGCATGCATGTACTTGTTTTAATTTCTCTTTTTTCAGTGTGTACTACTCATCAGGTATTAGACTATATTTCATCAATCACGTCTCAAAATTCACTATATATGAATACAAATGTTTATTTAACTTTAAAAGCAAATAGTAACATTTTATTTTAAATTAAGAAGTCAAATTTATCTAAAATTCATATACCCAAATACAAACAAAAATTAAATATTATATAAATATATAATTTAATTAAAAGTTTGAAGGAAAAATGCTTTCCATGATACCAATTAATTTAAAAGAAAGTTTTATATCGTAAATCTATCACGGAATTTTTCCGATCGGAAAAATTTATAATAATCTGTTTGTTTACATTCCCCTGGCAGAAAAAGATGCCATAAGAGTTGAATAAACATTTCTTTATTTTATTGTTTCTTTAATCTTCAGAAATTTGTGTTGAAAAAAGACATGGTTTATTAAAAAATGTGCAAGGCAAAAAAAAAAGGGATAAAAAAAGAGGAACAGTAAACAATAGGGAAAAAAAAAACATGAATAGAACTCTTTTTTTCAGCTCAAATCCCATTTATTATGATATCTAGTTTTTATACCATCAAAAGCCAAGTAATATAAAAGATTATTTAATCAAGTTAAGTAGAGCGACTATTAAATATGCTGAAACTAATTAGTGAATCCGTTATTTAAGTATATCCGTAAAAAAACTAACTGCATGCATTTATTTATTATTTTATTTTTTCGATGATCATTCGTTGCACGAGACTGCATTTAATGAATGTATGTTTCCAAATTCTCTATAAGATGAGTAAGATTATTTTACTCACTTTAAAAGTAATTTTTAAAGGTATATTATTTTCATTTACAAACTTATCCTATAGAAAATCATAATAGGATGAAAGCTCCGGTTACTGATACATAACCAGTACCTGACACTTCGGCATAAGTCTTACTGAAATAAGCATTTTATTGTAAAATTAATTTGCAAAAGTAATGCCATCTAGTGGTAATTTAGACACTTACTATTCACCCTTCATGCGTAGTATACAGGTGTCCACTCTTAACGGTGTCCAATTACTAATTCCTAAACCGTTAGTCATAGACATATAGTTCCAATTGCAAAAATGTTTTAAATGAGGTAAAGAAACTTTTAAAAAGTGATTTGGGTCAATAAAAACACTTTTTAAAAAATAACGAAATTTAAATTTTTACACGGTGCCCCAGGCCTATAAGTTATATTTAGTAAAATTTTCCTTTTACACTGACAAATAAGACAGTGTAAGTACTACTGTTTATATAACACTAAAATTATGAAACTTTAAAAAAGCATGACTTATACCACTTTCCCGCATCTGAACACAAATGAGCTAAGCCGCGGTGTGAGGAGTCATGTACGAAGTGCTTAACCCTTAAATGCCGGGTGTTGCTTTTCGGCAACATACCCAATTTAGGCTCTAAAATACTATTAGAATAATATTGAAGCTACAATGCATAATGTTGCCAATAAAATACATTCTGAAAATATTATTAAATCGATTTTCAACATGTAGATGGCAACACTTGTGCTGTTTAAGATTTAAGATAGATTTATTTTTTGAGTTGTTGCTACTTGTTCTTTTTGTTTTGTTTCGAAGCTTGCGAAATACCTTATTTTTTTCTGCAGTGAGCAAGTAAAATTTATTTCTTATTATAGTTCCTAAAATTCTTGTGTGTTTAATATTATAGAATTTTATCAAGGAAAATTATTTTTTCAATTAAATATCAGTATTGCCGATTAGTAACAAACTGTTTTCTAGCCGTAAACCATACATAAAACAAAATATGATTTTTTAAAGTATTTTTCCCATGATTTATTTAAAAAAATGAAAACCGAAAAATATTATTACAATGTTTTTTGAAAAATCCGGCATTTAAGGGTTAAAGTATTCGAAGAACTTATTTCATGAGTATCTGCACATTGAAAAAAGTCCTACAAGTATTACGATTGATTTAACTTTAATTAAGTTTTAGATTTGCCAAAATAATTGTATTTTAACATATGTTTTATTTTCTAAGGATTTGATACAGTTTCTTTTCATGATTTCTTTTAACAAAATAATATGTTATTTTTATAAGTTTTTTTTAACTTCAACGATCGTATGTATGTTTTTCCAGTTCAAAATTTGTATTCGAACTTTAACTCACTTTAACTGTATTTTTCAGCACTGAATTCGAAAATGTCCTTAATTTTTAACCATCATGTCAGGAGTTTTCGAAAATTGTAAATTGTCAAAGTTAATATAATAAAAAATCGGATACTTTGAAATAGAGGAGATGGGTGTGATTTTTAACTTTTGATAATTGATTTTTATGTACTTTTTAGCACTGAATCTGAAAATGACCTTAATTTTTAACCATCACCTTCGAATTTGTTTGCAAATCGTAAACGTAAAAGTTAAAATATAGCGAAAATCTCATACTGTAAAACAGAAGTAAAACTTTATTTTATTTTATTTTATTCAATAATTTATTCAATTTTTTGTCTTAGACTAGGATTCTCACAGCTAAACAGCTGGGGGTTCGAATAGGTCGGGGAGAAGATTCAATTTTAACTTTGAACATTTTAACTTTGAAATTTACAATTTGCGTAAAATCCTGATGTGGTGGTTAAAATATCATTTTCAGATTCAGCGGTAAAAGATACATAAAAATCAATTACCAAAAGTTAAAAATGCAGCAATCACATCTACTTTTTTTTTCTTTTTTATCTTTAAAATTTACGATTTGCAAAAAATATTTACGTGATGGTAAAAGATGAAGGTCACTTTCGAATTCAGCGGTACAGAATACATATGAATCAATCATCAAAAGCTAAAAAACATGACATAATCCAGCTTTTGCAGGCTACTGTAATCTAATAACATTTTAAAATATGTATCATTTTTTAAAGAATTGAGCCTGTTAATTTTCATCATTTTATTTAACGAAAATTCTGATTTTTTTCTTCTGATATATTTATTACAAATTGTATATTTTGCATTAATATGTCAGAATGATTAAAGATTTCAAATTTATATTGCAGTGTTAATTTTACTCTCAACCATTTTTTAAATATATCTGACGAAATTATGTTTCTACTAAATTTGTGAATGACCCCTAATTTGCAGCAAAAAATATGCCCCGAGTTTAAATAGCTATTACTCGGTCAATTTTAATCGTAGAATAATGGGACTTGTTTTGTTTTACTTGTCAATGTAACAGGGAAATTTTACTAAATGTAACTGTAACTTAAAGGACTTGGGGACTGTATAAAACTTTAAATTTCGTAATTTTTAAAGAAAAGTTTTTATTGACCCAAATTGCTTTTAAAATAATTCCTTACCTCATTTAAAACATTTTTGAAATTGGAACTATATGTCTATGACTAACGTTTTAGGAATTAGCCGTTGGACACCGTTGAGAGTGGAGACCCTGTAGAGTAAGTCTTGTAATCGTTTAAAAAATCGATTTCGATCAAATTGCTTTTAAGATAATTCCTTACCTCATTTAAAACATTTTTGTAATTGGAACTATATGTCTATGACTAACGGTTTAGGAATTAGCCGTTGGACACCGTAGAGAGTGGACACCCTGTAGAGTACGTCTTGTAATCGTTTAAAAAATCGAAAAAAATGACGGATTTACACGTTTCAGACACGATTCCGAAAAACATATTTATATATATGTATATATATATAAAATTCCGTCCGTCTGTCTGTGTGTGTGTGTCTGTAAACGCTCTATCTTCCGAACAAATTCAGATAGAGACTCGAAATTTCGTGTGTTCTTAAAATGTAAGAATGAGAAGAAACCTATTGAATTTCAGTAACCACGATTATCTGAAACAATTTTTTTTAGGACTCACGAAATATTCGTTCTGATAAAAGAATATATTTTTTTCGTAATTTTTCATTTTAAGTAGTGACTATAAAAAGACGATAAAAAAAAAAAAAAATGCTAAAAGAAGGAAGTTGATCGGATAATTAGTTGCCGAAATATTTGTAATCGTATTTTCTACACGCTTCGATTTTTCATGATCCTGTATTTCATTCAAATTCAATTCAAAGATATATTTTAATTGGAAATGAGACGTTTAATCCGACGCAGTAAACATGGTTAATGCGATTATCATTTTCGGAGTTATAAGGGTGTTTCTTTTACGCAATTCAGTAATAGAGAATTTAAAGTTCATAACGTCATCCAGCCAGGATTTTAAACAATATCTACCGAACTAATTGATATAGAGGCTTGAAATTTCGTATGCACTTAGAGTGTAATACACTGCTCAAAACAATTAAAGGATATTACAGTTTTAGGTGGATTTTGTATCTGGTAAACTGTTTAGCAGATTGATACATGGTCGAAAGACATAGTAGGTTATATGAGAATAAATTACACATGTTTGGCAGAAAAAAATGCATTTTATTGCGCATTTGTGTACTAAAGGAAAAAAAAACACAATTTGTGCATATGAGAAAAAAAGAATAAGAAAAGGTGTTTTCTTCAAAGAAAACCACTTTCAGTAGGGGGTATGGTTTCCACGGGCGGCCAGCAACGTTGAACTCCTTTGAGGCATGGACTCAATGAGGCTATTAATGACGAGTTGGGGTATTCTGCCCCACGCTTCCAGAAGAGCTCTTTCCAGTTCTTGGAGAGTTTGTGGGGGTTGTTGGCGGCCAGAAACTCGTCTTCCTAGAGCGTTCCAAACGTGCTCGATTGGATTCATGTCTGGAGAACACGCTGGCCATTCCATTCGAACGATTCCTTCCTCGAAAAGGAAATCCTCCACCAGGTTTGCACGATGTGGCCTGCAGTTATCGTCCATTAAAATGAAGTTATCTCCGATTGCTGCAGCGTAAGGGACTACAATAGGTCTGAGGATCTCATCCCTATATCGGCGACCAGTCAGAGCTCCATCTCGAATGATGTAGAGGTCAGTGCGCCCGTCAATGGAGATGCCACCATACACCAACACTCCTCCACCGCCAAATCTGACACTTTCGTGCACGAAAGCAGGATTATTCCTACTGCCACGGTCCCTCCAGATGAAAATACGCCTATTATCCGGATGCACAGAAAAACGGGACTCGTCAGAAAACAGAATATTGCTCCATTCATTTCTCCTCCAGTTGACATGCTCGGTTGCCCACTCCCTGCGGTCGCGACGATGCCTTGATGTTAATCTAACACATACCATCGGTCGGCGAGCATACAGACCTACAGCATGGAGCCGGTTTCGGACAGTCTGAGTTGAAATCGTGGTGCCTGTAGCCGAGCGAAGGTGTTGTTGGAGAAGAGTAGCGTTCATGGTTCGGTGTCTCCGAGCTATTAACGCTAAATACCGATCTTCATTGGGCGTTGTTGCCCGTCTAGGACCTTGCCCTGGTCTTCGGCCTGCACATCCACTCTCCAAAAAACTGTTCCAGATCCCGGAAATGACACTTTGTGACACTCCAATGGGTTGCGCTACTTCGGCTTGAGTTTGGCCCCCTTCTAACCTACCAACAATTCTCAAAGCTTCTGAATCTGTCAAATGACTTCGCTGAGAGATCGTACTCATCGAAACAAAGCAATCACTGAATGCCGATCATCCTTGTCTTCATTCTCTTTTATCCAGTTGAAAGTCAAATTTCATTCGCTGCCGCTGAAGCGACGTTTTTGACGTCGAACACAAAATTTGCATACTCCACAGTTTGAAAACCAGAAAAATTTGCATTTGTGATTCTCTTCTTCTGTTTTCGGCAAAAAAAATTTCGTTTATATCTTTATTTTATATAAAACTTCAAATATCCTTTAATTGTTTTGAGCAGTGTAGTTCGATAAAGCCTATTAAAATTCAGTAACCTTAGTTTTTTGCATTTTATGAATAGTTCACACATGTTTTATTTTCATATTTTATATTAGGCATATCCATGAATTTATTCATCACTAGTTGTACTAAAACATATTCAATGCGGAAGAAACTAAACTTTTGATGACACAAATAATGCCATTTTGAGTTATCCATCTTATTTCTAAAATTAATGTGGTGCCATACTATTGTACCATAACATTAAATATCGCAATTTCCTAGCCTTCACACTTCATAATATTCATGTCATTTCTTTTTTACTTCATTCTAATGCACGGTAGTTAATATTCATTTAATAAAAGAGTGGATTGTAATTAACAAACAGTTAAGTTTTATACATTTTTTAAAGTCATTTTCATTCCGTAAATTTAAATTATATGCTTGAAAATTTCCTTGATGGTTTTAAACTTTAAATTGTTTTTAATGACTCTTTTAATAATTAAAAAGATGAAGTAAATGCTACCTCCCACCAGAAAAAAGTAATCATAATTTTAAAAAATCAAAAAAAAAGTGCAACAAAAAAAAATTTAATTTCCTTTCAAATGTCGTTTCAAAAGAATTGTCAGAACTATTTAAAATGAATAATATAAATTTACTTTTGAATTTTCAATTAATATCTATTTGAAAGGCTTTTTAATTTATTTATTGCTATTTAAAGCCGAGAAAGAGAAAAAGCACAATGCATAGAAATAATTTAATTGGCAAGTGTTTGAAGCTTACGGTAATTTTTTTCTTATTTTAAATTAACACATAAGAATATTATTATTTTCGTCTCTTTTTATATTTAAAAATATTTATTCTATTTTTATATATTTTGAATTATATTGTTTTTATTCTATTTTGTATAAGGAGTTAATAGGACCATTCTTGAAGACTTTTTTAATAACAGTTTATTATATTTTAATGACAGAGTTCCTAATGGATTTTAATTGCCTGGAAAATACCTCGCCGTTTCCAAATAAAAGCCCCAACATCAAAAACAAGGAATAGTGTTACGACATTTTTTTAGTTTTGCTCAGTTTGATAATTAAGAATTCTCGATTAGTCCTAGTGGGAAAAGTGTTGTTATACCCATTGTATGTGTTGAACCTCGATCATGGGGAAATGAAATAAGTTGAGCATCTAATGATCAAATTACAAAAAAGAACTCATACGTCAATTACATTTTAATTATTTTTAAAACAATCAGGTGATTGTTAAATAATTTTACGAATAGTAATTTTTCCGCCTGAGCAAAAATGTGTCCATGTTGGGACTAGATCCCAAGAATATTTGGTTTAAATTGCCAATTGTCCTTCAACTGAGTTATCTGGACGACATCCCAGTCAACACAATACAGTAGAACTTCGATCCATCCTTTTTCAAGGGGTGCGTGAAAAAAAAATATGAATGCGGTTTAACTTCAAAACACGATAAAAACAATGTTTATGTTTTGCTAATGCATGCAATGTATACAGTACACTAATAAATAGTAATTTGTTACTTACCAAACTGTAAAAGAAATAAATTGAAGTTGTATAAATTTGATATTTATTTACAAAAATCAGTAATTTTATGTTGGGTTTTTCGTTCAATTGTTAAATTAAACAACAAATTTTCAAGATGTGCAAATCAATTTTTTTTTATCATTCTCTGTAATTTCATGTGCTTATATAAAAATTCATACCGTTTCAAATGACGTAATTGCATCAGACAGAATTGACACTGGTGTAGGCTAAGCTTCATCGGCGTGAACATTATCCTCTGCTTCTTCGCTATTATTTTTATTTTTTGCATTATCACACATTCCTTCTATGCCCACCACATGTCGCAGCATCTTGATCAATTCAAATATAATCGCTAAATTTCACACCAGGTACATCCTCTACTACACACAACCACTCTTCATCTGCATTATCGTCACCATCATCATCATTATCTTTTCCTTCTGTTAGACATTCTTCATTAATTTTTCGAACAAAACCGCATTTCACGAAACAATTCTGGATGGCTGAAGAGGTTACTTCATGACATGCTGAAAGTACAAAATGAATATCCTGCAGAAGGTCTATTCTTGGGGTAGGTTTTTTTGCTTGTTCCATGAAGCATAAAGATCTTTTTACTAGCTTTCTCCTGTAAAATTGCTTAAAACAGTTAATTATCCTGGCATCAAGAGGTTGTTCGATAGACGTTCAATTAGCTGCGAAAAAACTGACTTTTTATATTTTTCAAAGACGACGTATCTGGTAAATGAGAAGAACTGTTGTCAATAAATAGAATGAATAAATGTTTTTCTTTTTGAGCGCTGATTGATCCATCAAAGTCATGAAGAAATTTCGTAAAAATATAATTTTTCATCCATTCTTTGGTATTCGAATGGTAGACTACTGGCAGTTTCTTTACATTCTTGATGAATCGAGGTCTAGTAGATTTACCAATAACGAGGGGTACACTTTTATCAAAACCGTCCTTATTTGAGCATAGTAGCACTGTGAATCTTTCTTTGGAATGTTTACCACCATGACAAGACTTTCCTTTGAACGCTAGCGTTCTCTCTGGCAAGCATTTATAAAACAGGCCTGTTTCGTCTGCATTATAGATGTCACAATCCTTGTATCCCTCTAGTAGCTTCGGAAGTTTTTCGAAACACATTTGTATGGCATCAGTATTTACTACTGCGGCACTTTCGTCGCATAATTTCCTGGATGCCAATCCATGGTGAATTTTAAAGCGTGAAATCAACCCATTTGATTCAGAAACAGCATCCATCCCATATGAAGCAGCTATTTAAAGTGCCTTCTTTCAAACTATATTCCCATCCACAGGAATATTTGACGTACGAACCTGTTCGTACCAATGAAAGAGACGTCTTTCCAACATACTGTAAGTAGACATTTTGCTATTTTTTATCTTTTTTGCAGAAGTTCCATGCTTATCAGCCTGTTCTCTAATTTCTTTCTTTTTCGAAATTATTGAATTCAGGGTTGACGGCGGTATACCTTAACGTTTAGCGATGTTATTTGTTTCCTCAAAAGGATTCTTTTCCACCTCATCTATGATGTGAAGCCTTTCTTCTAAGGTTCGGATTTGTTTTGCCATTCTTGAAATTCACAGAACGCATTAAATTTTGCGCAGAACGCATTAAATTTACCACAGAACGCATTAAATTGAAAGCTCACGCTCTTGAAATTAAACACGTGCACTGCACACAACAGATTAACCTTCAATGTGAAAGAATGGGCCAACTGATCGAAGTGGATGCATCCATCATCCCTTTGTAGGGAATAGAATAAAAAACCCATTCTCCAAACAAGAACACCCGTTCAGCATTCAGTTATTTACACGTACATTCATATCACAATATCAGCGCTAATCCCTATCCCCCCCCCCAAAAAAAAAAAAAAACCCAACACAAATAGGTTATCTAAATTTACGATTTAAAAAAAAAAAAAATCCAGTTTGTATGTCAAATGGATCCGCTTAACCTTCAATTTTATTTCGGTGAGGAGAAAAGTTTTACAGCGATGAATGCGGGAAAACGACTTTTTGAAGAACTATGCATACGGGTTTCGGTAATCTTATTTAAATATAAATTGTGCAGAGATCATAGAAATAAAACGATCAGTGCGGGAAAACGATGGATACGGGAACGATAGATCGGGACTTCATTGTATTTGCTCAGATCAACCAATATGCATGACATTGCATCTAAACGTTGTGCTACCAACTTTATAAAATTTATAAATTTTAATAGCATTAGAAAAGCAAATAAACAAATACTAAATATATATGTTTGTGGTGCAGGCCCAATTACCCGGTAGATGTATCGTATGTCCTGAAATGGACTGACTGATTTTAAAATTCAATAACTTGCAAATAGTGACAGCTGTTAAAAAAAAAAAATTCTTGCAAAGGGTTGTGTAAGATGTCAGGAGTTTGATACTGCGATTTCCGATTTTAGTTCAAATCGATCGATGACGCTGATAGCAATGGGCACTAAATCGAGGCCGGATTTTTTTAGTCTCTCCGTATTGATGTGAAAGAAAGAGGTTGAATATATGGAGTGGATTTCTATTCATAACATTGAATTCGTGTCTAAGAACCACTGCATATATTTAACTTCTTTTTTGCGCATCAATCTTGACGGAATTGAAAGACAAACAAACCAGGCTAAGGTCTATCGCTGCTGTTTTGAACTAAAATCGGGAACCGCAGTAAAAAACATTCCTGACATCTTACATAACATTCCAGCAAGAATTTTTTTTAATACCTGTCACCATTTGGAAGTTATTGAATTTCAAAATCAGTCAGTCCATTTTAGGACACAGGGTATAACATATACAAGTTAAATTTGAAAATGTGGTAATGTATGTCAATTAATTAACGATAATCGGGAAGGAGAAAAGTAAAATGTGTTTTGTGGGGAATAATATCTACTTAAATTGATAAAGGTCAGAATCTTGAAATGCTTCGTGTGTATTTTGTTATCCATAGAAAGAAAATTTAGTGTCCAAAGCTTTTTCAAGAACTCTTAAAAAGTTATTAAAAGGAATTTTAAAATCTATGAATATTTTCAATTTTAATGCTAAATGTGAGAGTCTTTCAAGTATTATATGAAGATAAAAATTAATATTATATAACATTTTTTTAAACATTTAGGTAAGTAGGAAAGGCACAACAGAACTATTTTGGCATGGAAATGGAAGATTTTTAGAATCATTGCAATTATAAAATTATGTTGAATACTCATTTGTGGGAGAAAATTCAGCTTTGTGACGAATTAAAACAATGCGAAATGAATAGTTATTGTTAAAACTCTGTCAGGCTTCCTTCCGGTGATTAGAATTCACATTTCGAATAATAAGATACACAGTATAACTTCAAAAATCCGGCATCATCAGAATCGAGACTATGCCGGATTTTTGAAAATTCCGGATTTTTGAAGGAATATCAAAAGTTGTAACTATGAATGTCAAAAGTAGTTCTATTTTTTTAATGGTGTTTTAGCCATAATTTAATTCATTATTAAGTGATAATTATGTAAGAAAAAGAGAAAATTAAACGTAAAAAAGAGTTACTTGTGATATTTTCTATGTTAGAGAAAAAAAAAAAAATCTTATAAAGAGTGAAATTATTTCTTCTCTTGAAATATCGGAAACATCGACGTCAACTTTGTTTGCTTCAATTTTTTGGCCGTTCTTTAACAAGGTTTTTATTTATTTATTTTATTTATTTATTTATTTATTTATTTTGTATTTTATACTAATGAAGAACGTTTATTTCGGAAATACAAAATACAGTCTAGTTTCACTAAAGCAGGTATTAATACTCCAATCAAATTTATGCATTTTTCTAGTGACACCTTTTCTTCTGTTGGTTCTTCATCCTCGTCTTCTGAGCTGCTACTAGCATTATCGAATGTTCTATTTAGCACAGCGTCAGCGATCTCGCAGTCCATTAAATTGTTTGTTGTTGATGCATTTTTGTCAATGCTTGGCCAATCTTTTGTATTCCTTTTTTCGACACTTATTACATTTTCAGTTTTTGCATGTTCAATCTGCTCATAAATTGCAGCCTTTTTCACGTCAAATTTAAAAGCCTGAAAATTCTTCTTCATCATTGATGTCACTGTTGCTGAAAATTGGTTCCAGCCATATATTGGGCCATGAATTAGCCAAATTTATTCACGTTACTAAGCAACAGTGAAGCTCCTAGAAAATTTGTTCAGAAAATAATCGCCTCTGACAAATGTAAAAAAAGTCAAATATTCTTTTTTTGTATTTTTACTTTCGATCTTGGAGGTTTTACTTCATAAAGAATTGCTATTTTTCTTCCCCCATAACTTGAAAGCATAAAAGAAAAAGGAAGGGAAAGGGTGGTTTTGGTGCCGGTTTTTTAAAGATGCTGGATTTTTGAAGTCGCACTGTATATGGTACAGTATGTGTTTGAAGGGGGTAGTGGGGCTTCGCGATTTTACAGATTATTCGGTGGGGCGTGACCAATAAAACGTTGGAAAACACTGATTTACAGGGACACAAAAAAGAATTCCGTTCACTGAAATAAATGGGTACTCAAAATTGAATAAAAGTATTCAATTTTAAATACGTCACATTCTCGAAATAGCTCCGATCCAAATATACTCAAAATTGAGAAACACATGTACTCATTTTGATTATATGTTTGTGTTCATATATGAATCGCTATGTATTGCCCCCCAAACCTACAAATTAAAGTAAAAAATGAACTGACATTTATTTCCCTCTCAAAGATACTAACAAGAAACTTTTAATTGCTTATTTATTAAGGAAAATAGCAAAATTATTAACAAGATACCCAAATCGAATATTTTTATGTCAAGAGCATTATTTGCGAGCACTTTTAAAATACTGTGCATAATTTAATATTTACATTAATAAACATCTTTTTTGCTGCCATAAACGAAATAAACCATTACAGGGTATAAAATTATCGCTTTGTTTGGGTTTGATAACACGTGTTTTTTCGAAATTGAGAAAGCATACGATCAGTTTTAATCCAAACATACTTAATTCGATATGAGTATATCGATATACTCATTTTTGAGTACTTCATTTTTACCCGACTGCCAAGAAGGGTTTTGTGTTTCACGCGTATCTGGGTAAGTGGATTTCTTTATACCCACGAAACATCCCAACGGCTGGATGGATTTTAATGAATGAGGTCTCTATCGTTTCGTCTTAACAGTCCAAAGGTTATAAGCTAGGTTTTGTTTTTACATTTTCAAAATGGCAGCCGTAAAATACAAAATGGCGGTAGAGACGAAAAAAAATGTTTTACGCACAATATTGAGTGGCATTGGATAGGTCTTTCAAAATGAAGACGATGTTTCATTGACTACTTTACAATCAGAAGCTCCGTTTAAACATTACACAACCTGGAAGTTGTGTAGGTAGGATCTCCAGCTTTACTGCAACTCTAACCTTCATAGACATCTATAGGCCTCATCAAAACAGTGTTTATAGATAGGAAGTAACAATTAAACACAATTTAAAACTCATCAATACAAGTAAATAAAAGAAATAGGTAAGTAAAATAAAAAAAATAGTTTCATATTGATGTAAAATAATTAATTAGTTCGATTTTTACGCAGTCGGGTTTTTGATTTTTTTAAATTTAATTTTTACTTGTTTTCAGTGTATATTATGGTCTATGGGAAAAAATTTGTTGCATGGTATTTTAATGATTTTATATCATTTAAAACAATTCTAAATTGATATATATCGCTGGAGTTCATTACAAGAGGCTTTCAATAGAATATGATGTGTATATCATCGTTCATTTATAGGGGCATAGAAAAAATTAGCTTCCATTACTGTCTATTAACAATAATTGCCGGAAGTGCGTTTTAATTTGTGATGCGCGTTTTTAAATTAAACTATTATTTTGCCTAATACTTGGTGTCAACAAATTTCATAGATCATATACATTCAGGGGTCGATCCAGGCAAAATTTAAGGCCTATATAGGAACCTTTCACAAAAATCTATTTAATAAAATAAACCCGTTCACAACATTCCTTTTAATAAAACATGCCCATTCATCAAACTCCTTTTAATAAAATAGGCCCTTTCGTAAAATGCCTTTTCATAAAAACTGTTTTAAAATATGTAATTTGTCAATAAAACCAGATCACGAAAAAAAAAACTGTAGCTAGAGGATTTAAAGAAGTTTTTGTTAAAAATGCTTCGTTCAAATTTGAGTAAATGGATTTCAACTTTCGTTACAAAATGTTATTTTTCATAAAAAAAAAACTTTTACTTTTCACAAAATGGGTCCCAAAAATAAAAACCTGTATCGACCCCTGACATTGCAGCACAAAACGTTTCGAGTTCATTTTTATTTATTGACGGAAATTGCTGAAGTGGAATTTACAACTCTGCTATGTGTTTCTTAACGGATTTAAATCTTAGCATTCTATATAGAATAGTATATACGAATCTATAGATTATATAGGCAATACAAAAGAATTTGGGTATTTTGACGACTATTGAAATAGTAATTTCTGAAATTGGGTTAAGTTTCGTTAAAGCATTCTAGAAATTTTGGAAGCATTCATAATCTATGTTTGACGCATGTTTTTCCTTCTTGTTATTTTTTGACTGGATATAAACGCCATTAAAGAACAATACTAAAAAAATATAATGTTTCCTAGTAAATAAAACACTTAATTTTTTTTAAATTATGCATCGAAGTTTAAAAGACTTTTTATAAACAAAACTAAAATAAAATAAAAAATTAAACTATTAATATTCTAATTTATGTAAACATAAGCTATTTTTTTAGAATTTAAAATATTCAAACATTTCAATTTTCATAGAGGGAATTTTTAATCGTTATTGATTAACTTCAGACATGTTTTCAAAATCATGAATTTTAATGACGATTCTCCAGTTTTAATGAATTTTTTTTCGATATTTACCAGTATTAAAAGTATTCATATGTTTATTAAAAAGCTTTTTTCAAATATCCCAATATATGTCTATAAATAGGTTTAAACCGATAAAAATAGAATAAGTTTGAGGAAATTATTAGAGAAAAAATGATTTGAAAGATTAACTCAGATTTCTAATAAATTACATCTAGTTTAACTACTATATAATATTCTAGCATTTTTAAAATGTATACAGGAATAGGATATCAAGACGAAAAATGAATTATTTAACTACTTATGTTAAACATAAAGCTTCAGTAAATATAAGCTAGCTTTTAAAACTTAAAAAAACTTGAATGACTTGAGTTTTTTTTTATCTAGAAAGTAATCAATCATCATTGGTTCACATTGGTTTATGTATTCTAAATTCATGAATATTAATGACATTTCTCAGAGTTTTAAAAGAAAATATTTTGTAATATTTTCAAATATAAAAATATTAAGTTATATACAACGTTCATTAAGAAGCAAATTTAAACATTTCGATTTTTTAAAAATAGTTTCATACCATTAAAATTATTCTGTTCTGCCAAGGCGTAGTTTGAATTCTTATGAGAAAAGAGTTTATAAATAAGAATTATTTAAGTAAAGAGTGAATAAAAAATTATTTTGCAGCGCGTAAAACTGTTTTAAATTCCTAGCATGATGTAAATAACATCTGTTTTCTTTGCTTATTTTTTTACTTTTTCTCATTCTTTTAAACTACTTGATATTAAAGTCACGCATATGATTGTTATAATGTTATAATTAACAATTCATCAAAATTAAATTATACTCTTAAATTAAAATTGATCAAATTTTTTTATTTTTTATCTCCTGTTGGTTTACTTTTTTAATAGATTTTTTTAATATTACATTTTCTGGAAAAATAAGCATTTTTTTATAATAAACATTTGATAATAAATTTTTATTATGCAATATAAGAAAAATGAATAAATTTCTATAGAATTTTTTTGTCACGTTAATTGTAAAGATGAAATTTATACAAAACCAATCGACTTTCTTTTTTCGTAAAAAGATTTATTTTTTAAAACTATTCTTTCAGCATCCTTCTTTACGGAACCTGTTTCTTCCGTAAATTTTATAGTTTTAATCATTGAAAAAATATTATAAAGAATTAAAAAAGTATTATTCACGAAATGTTATCAACAAAATAAAAATAAATATGTTTCATTCTCTCATAAAGTTGTGAAAATTGTTATGCACTATTAAAGAATATTTTCTTTATAAGTATTTAAATAAAAGAAACCCCAAAATATTTGAATTTTTTAAGTGCTTTATTTAAATTTTTTAATCCTTCAATTACTTCAGTAACTTTTGTTTAACTTTAAGAATTACAAAAAAGATGTTTTTAAATTCAGCCATTGTAAGGGCAGATAAAGAATACACACTAATAAAAATAATTTATAATTAAACCTATAATGTGAAGTTCTTTCGCAAAAAGATTGTTTTATTTAGGCTTATTTTTGTACTATAAAATTTTAAATTGACTGTTTTAACATCTTAATTCTCATGTATATATTTTTTTTTATTTAAAAAATTGAAAAGAACATATTTTGTTAATGATAAAATCTATTGAATATCAAATTTTATTATTTATTATAAAAAATAAATTTTATATTAAAAATATTTAAAAAATGACACAACAGCAGATTTTAATAGTACGCTAAAATAGTCGAGACAAACAAATGCCTCTTAATTTTTAAATTACCTACATGCTAAAATAATATAAAATAGTAAGTACAGCGATTTTTTTTTCATTATTTGGTTAATGTATTTAACGTACATGTACAGAGACTCATTAATTTATTGCAACCAGTACTTTTCGTGCTAGCAGTGGCGTCGTTAATATTTATCATTCTTTTCTTTTTATTTATTGCATAATATCTCATATACAAGTTAGACGAAAATGTAATTTGACTTTTTATTCATGGTTTTCCAATGTTTTCTAAATTATTACCTGAAGAGTGTATCATTCACTTCAGTTTAACTCAATTATCGTAATTATTCAAGTATTTTTTGCACACATTTTGCCATCTTTTTCGGTGAAAAAAATATAGTGAACTAAAAATACGCCAGATATTTCCCTAAAGCATGCATTGGTATCAATGATTTCTTTTTTAAGTACAGCTTCGTTCAACTAATGAAAAGGGTGTTTTAAATACATATATTATTTTAATAGATATTAATATAGACTATTAAAGGTCTATATAACGAGGCCATTGACTAAGTTAGAAGTGTCGCAGTGGTTGTTCCATGTATTAAACGTACCAGCCCTTCCGAACCTGCTGGTCTATGGTTTAACTTATATACCTTTTATTTTTTTCCGGTAGCATCTTCACTAATCGGGGTGCCATTTCCATCAGACTCTGATTGAAGGAGGCCGTGGTTGAGCTTGAAACACGAGTATTACTTGTCGAACCTACACAAGGTTCAATTATACCTTCGCTACTCGCGTACGAGGCGAACCTCCTTCAAAAGTGCAGATTCGGAAACAGTAGCAGACCCAACCACACTCTGAAAAATATTACAGAAATATCCTATCAGCCATGCTAGCAGTTTTACCCTGTAATCTCTAAATTGAAATCTTGTTACATTGGTACCGAGTTTCTCTGTATGAAACATAATTTCTCCATGTTTCAGGCAAGGTTCTCCTATTAAACTGAAACAGTGATTTCTTGAATAAAACAAAATTTAGTCAACTTAAAGGAAACGAAATCCTGGCCAACATGAGGGGAGTTCCGCTGAATTCAACAGATTTTTACTGCGTTATTTAATAAGAGAAACAGGAATCGCGTGTAATTAATACGACATTCTCCATACGAGATTATTTTTCTTCACCTTTACAGAATTTCTGGTATTCAAAAAATCATTCAAACATATTAATTTGTACGGGATCAATTTTATTTTCCTTTACAGAATTTTTGGTGTTTACCAATTTATTTGTAACTCAAAAGTAAAAAAAAAAAAACACCAGTAGAGGACGAAACCGATTAACAGAGGTACTTTACATAAAAAAAAAAGAAATTATGTTAAAATACAGTAGAATATCTGTTAAACAACAAGTATTTGTAACAGTGCATGTAAGATCTGACATGAATAATTTAAAAGTGAAATTCGATAAATTAAAAACATCATTCAGCGGGTGACTGGGAAGACCGGAGAGACCGGGGCTAGTTGTCACCAGGGGTAAGTAATCGCAGTCCTCATAAACCGCCTGTTTGTGGATAGATTCCGCAACCAGTAACAGAGAACCTGTTTTCTTGTATTTTACAATCCTCATTGTAGTTTTGCAGCGTTACCTACGTGCAGTGGACATTTATTACGATTTTTCTGTTTTGTGCACTCATAAGTATATTTTTTTGTTGCTTCATTCTTTTTCTAATTTTTAATGCTTATCTTAATAATTGCTATTTAACTTGTGCAGTTTTTCTTAGTGTAAGATTAACTGCACCAACCCCATATGTGATTTATTTGGATTACTTATGCTTAGTTGGTTACGTGTCCCTTTTGTGAGGAAACTTATTATGGTGCTAGTAGGCGCATTGAACACGGGGCAAGTTGGCTCGGTGTCTGCTGTGTGCTGCTAGCTTGAAAAACAGCAACACCGAGAAAAGTGGTTGCAAGGCAAGATTTTGGGCACACGAGGCTTACCCAAACGGAGACACTCGATTTTTTATTTGTGACAACTGTAACTGTGATGATGATATCGAGTAGGATAGAAGTTACTCAATGTTAATGTTTTATTCATGCGACAACGCCTTTGTTTAAACTTACTGGTAATAATGAAATTGATTTCTCTTAACTGCATGTCTTATTTGAGCTTCATTTAAATTTTTATAAAGCGTGTGCCAAGTAACCCCATAGGTATAGGCAACTTGCCTCGTGGCGGGGTAGGTTGGCGCAAAATTTTCCTTTCATTTTAGGCTTCCGCTAAACACAAACTACAAAAGCTACGATCTCAAAACTGCAGGTATTAATAGTCCAATGCGTGTTCTTTAAAAGTACAGTTAAAGTTTCACAAAAAACTTAAACAAAAAGTTAATAAAAATCAATAACTAAAAACTGCCCCTACCAGCCCCGATCTCCCCTATTAAAATACATCGGGCGACCGCCAAGACTTTGAGTTTATTCATCACTCTAACTCTCTATCTTACTTACATGATTCATATAACGATTCAAATGATATACAACTGTAATAGCGATTCGCTGTAATAATGATGTTTTTCTTTCTTAAACTTCGGAGAATATAAGCAGAGGAAAATGCCTTTTTCATTTCTTTAACTCATTAAACCCTGAACGGTCGCATTGAATTAAGGATTAAAAATTAAAATTACTTATTGGCCCCACTTTTTTGTAAAAGAAATATTCACCTTATTTAATGGCAAGTAAAGTGGTATCATAATAAAGCAAATTACACTATCTTATAAAACTGGTGGGAACCAAACAATCTGAATAAAAAAGCCCGTGAATATCACTGGAGCGAGAATTATGGGGTTTGGAACCAGCATGTTTTGCAGAAATTTTATTCAGTTCACATCACTTTTTGTTAAACACATATTTTACTTTATGAATCACTGAAATGTGTTAATTAAATAAGCTAAATTTTACTTTTCTCTTTTACAGGTATTAAAAAAAAAAAAAAAAAAAAAAAAAAAAAAAAAAAAAAAAAAAAAAATCAAATATAGTGTCGCGAAAACGCAACGTCAGTCTTTAATGGGTTAAATAAAAACTGAAGTATGTCGTGAAAAAGTACAAATGCGCGTATGAAACAATGAATACAATTTCAGAAGATTAAAATAATACTTGTACTTTAAAAGTAAATTTTAACCCA
This sequence comes from Maratus speciosus, assembly GCA_963932465.1. Lineage (NCBI taxonomy): Eukaryota > Metazoa > Arthropoda > Arachnida > Araneae > Salticidae > Maratus > Maratus speciosus. The sequence continues at coordinate 513,969,997 of OZ010786.1, read as the reverse complement.
TTAACCGCCAAAACTATAAGCGGTTAAAAATTTTTATACAAATGCTATTGGTTATTCCTTTGAACATATGTAACATTAATTTATAGTGAAAATAAGAAAACTTGTCTTAGCTTATAAAAAATCGAGTGTTTCGTTCACGCAACGTTAGCGGAATAAGAGTATTCATATTAAGTGAGTTCAACTGAACATCTGTAGGGTTTTCATAGATTTGGGCACCAGAAGATTTTTATATCGTTGCTAAAATTCAGAAAGCAAAGAATCCTTTTAAAGATAGATAATTCATTAGTAAATTTTAATTTATTTTCTCTTTACAAATTACAGATAATATCCCAAAAAAAGTTTCAAGTACCAAAATATTCCCTACACTTAAATAATAAATCAGGATTACAAATTTACTGCTACGATAAGCATTCTGGTTATGACATTGTATACAGTGCAGTCTTCTACTGTCATCGGACTCGACGATTAAATATCCGCGTTCTGTATGTAAGGGTTTTTGTATGCTGACCTTATGGGGCCTTCTTATTGTTGATTTGCTTCTAACTTTTTCTTTTAAAGGGCTGTTATTTTTGCAAACACCCTTTACAATGCAACTGCACGTCTGATATCTAACTGAGACTTTTTATTTTCGAAAATAATCTTGATATCATTCGGCGTTTGTCAACATTTTATTTTTTCTTCATTTTCTGGCTGGGACAAATGCAATGTTTCTTTCTTTATCCACTTCAAGTATCCAATTTTTATTTTAAATGCATAACTTGTACAACTTTTGGAGAGCACAAACATCTAGTTTTACGCGCATAAAAATTTCGCCACGAACACCGCATGGTAAAATATCATTGTCTTTTTTTATATATATATTATAATTTCCTTCTTCATCTACAATTTCGGTGCTTTCTGCTGAAATACAATAATATCAGATTCGTTCTAATCATCTTTATCTGAATCTTCATCAAAAGTTGTTTGAAGAGCGTTCTCTGACGGTTTAGGTATCTCTGTGAGCACAGATTGAGAAAATTTTCTAAAAAGTCGAACGACACGAGTGAACAAGGGAACTACCACTTTCCCGCTGACGATGCGCAAACGCTGCACCTGTTTTCTCTTTCGCCCCCACTAAAACAAAAAAAAATTGATTCATGGAATGTTTTTATGTACTTTGTCCTCATCTAAAAATAGATTACCTCTAAAGCTTACGTTTTTCTAATTATATTTCTTCTGCGAAAACGACAACGTTAAAGTTTTCGTTTAAAAATGCTTCAATATTAGAACGCGTTATTAAATACATAAAAACTGGTGAAAGATAATATTTTTCTATTGATATATTAACTGTAATATTCCCTGCTTAAAATTTACTGTTAATTTAAAATTCATCTGATAGCTAATTTTTTATACGCATTTAATTTGACCGTTGCGTCAGCGCAACATCAGCAGTTAATGGGTAATTAAGAATTGAAAAGACACACAGGTGTATTGGGAGTGACCCCATGGACACACAAAAATCAAATTATATCTTTACATCATGTAGAGCAGGCAAAGAGTGACTGAGTTCATATTTTAGGTAGATTTTGTATACTACTTATACCTAAATACTAACTATTGCAATCTCCCCTATGTTGGAATTTCGGAAAAATGTATGCAGGTCTACGCCGATCATTACCCCTAGAACCCAAAACCACCACCAGCAAAAAACTTTATATGTAGCTATCTATCTATATACACATTTTATATATAATTAATGAAAAATTATTGCATAACTGGCGCAAAAAGAAGCTCATATCAAATGCAACAAAATGTATTTCATCAATAATTAAAAATGCAAAAACACCATAACTCTGGAAAGAAGGTGTATATCAGCAATATTTAACTATAAAAATCCCCAAAACTTTAAAAAATACAGGTAAAAAACAAAACACAAGTAAAAAACTGTCTGTTCTTCATCAGTGAGAGGACAGACAGACCTAACTCCACCTCCACTGTTAAAAGCTTGCAGGGTTCTGAACACACGCCCATCCTGCACTCAATACAGAAAACAACTATTGTCATTTTAGAAATAAAATTTAAAAAGCTAAATAAACCAAATTTAGACAAAAAAAAGTAATGTAAACAAAGCATAATTTAATTACAAAACAAAGTTTTTTTTTTAATAAAATGTCTTTTAGAAAGTTACTTTAAAATCGCAATTTAAATATAAACAAATTAAATTATCTTAGCATGTATGAATGCAGATCAATGTGCACCCTCCCAAACCGACAAGAAAAATGCAAAAACATGAAACAGAAGTACCTGTACAATGTCCCTCATCTGTCAATAATAGCAAACTGTTAATTTTCCTTCCGTGACCATTATCAAAAATCTTTAAATCCAAATCTGCAAACCTCCATCGATTCAAAACATCCATGTCAACTCGTTCTTTATAGAAGACTTTAGAATTCACACTTAATATGGAATGTTCAGGAAGGATGCTACCATATGTTGCTCATCCCGCCAATCCACAATGTTGCCATTTATTTTTCAAAACAATCTTTAAATAATATGTCAAAAAATGTATAGGATAATTATTTTTGTAAAAAAGTTTAGCCAAAAACTTAAAAATATGTCTATAAAAATTACTATCACTGACACAAATTTTGTTAAAACGAATTAATTGATTAATTATAATATTTATGTAATTTTTTTATGTAAATTAGAAAACCAATGCGGCATATGTCTTGTAAAAAATTGAAAACAATTTATTTTATCATACAAATCCAAAGTTAATTTATTATCAAAAATATTAAAAGAAATATCCAAAAATTCTGCATTATAATCATCACAGTTTGCCCTATTCAAATTAAAAAAATTAGGATTTATGATGTCATATTCATTAGTAAAATCAAAATTGAAAACCAAAATATCATCAATATACCTAAAGACTTTTAAAGATTTATTATATTTCATTGTATACTTAAATTCATAGTAAAACAAAAATAAATTAGCTGCTGTACAAGAATAATTTGTCCCCATCCCTATTCCACAGATCTGAATAAAGTATTATTGTTGAAAGTTACATAAATATTATAAAAACAAAAATGACATAAACTTAAAAATAAATCTCTATTAATATTTAATTCTTCATTTAAAAAAAATAAATCAAAAATGTTCATGAAAACATTATAAAGACAATCAATATGTATATTGGTAAACAGATTCTCAAAGTCGAAAACCTGCATTTTCCGAGGAGTCAATGGCAGTTTGTTCAAAATTTCGATACTATTATCAATCGACCAAAAATGAGTATACTTCTTAAATTTAAATTTGAAATAAACATATATCCTTTTTAATAAATTTTGTAAACCAATATTAAAATTTCTATTAACGGTGTTTAATAAATGACAACATACATTGTTTATAAACCATATGTATATTGTTTCCAACGGTGTTTTTGTATTTTTAATTATTGATGAAATATCTATCTATCTATCTATATATATATATATATACACACACACACACACACATATATATATATATATATATATATATATATATACACACACACACACACACACATATATATATATATATATATATATATATATATATATATATATATATACGTTGATACACATCATTGGGAATGGCCTACAGCTGCATGTCAAAAAATTCATATTGATTATTTTGGTCCAATTATGGGAAAATGCTTATTTTAGTGGTTGATGACCATAGCAAGCGGCTGGAAGTTTTTATTATTGCTAATATAACTTCAGAAAATTAAATTACTTGTCTCTCTTCACTTTTTGTACGATACGGTTTTCCTGTTTCTTTAGTATCAGATAATGCTAAGCAGTTTACATCTGAAGAATTTGAGATATTTTCGAAAAATCATGGTGTAAAACATAAGTTCAGTTCTCCATACCATCATCCAGCTACAAATGGACAGGCGGAAAGATATGCGCAAATTCTGAAACGTGGGTTGTTCTGAAACGTGGGTACAGATTCGGAAACAGTAGCAGACCCAACCACACTCTGAAAAATATTACAGAAATATTCTATCAGCCATGCTAGCAGTTTTACCCTGTAATCTCTAAATTGAAATCTTGTTACATTGGTACCGAGTTTCTCTGTATGAAACATAATTTCTCCATGTTTCAGGCAAGGTTCTACTATTAAACTGAAACAGTGATTTCTTGAATAAAACAAAATTTAGTCAACTTAAAGGAAACGAAATCCTGGCCAACATGAAGGGAGTTCCGCTGAATTCAACAGATTTTTACTGCGTTATTTAATAAGAGAAACAGGAATGGCGTGTAATTAATACCACATTCTCCATACGAGATTATTTTCCTTCACCTTTACAGAATTTCTGGTATTCAAAAAATCATTCAAACATATTAATTTGTACGGGATCAATTTTATTTTCCTTTACAGAACTTTTGGTGTTTACCAATTTGTTTGTAACTCAAAAGTAAAAAAAAAAAAAACACCACTAGAGGACGAAACCGATTAACAGAGGTACTTTACATGAAAAGAAGAAATTATGTTAAAATACAGTAGAATATCTGTTAAACAAGTATTTGTAACAGTGCATGTAAGATCTGACATGAATAATTTAAAAGTGAAATTCGATAAATTAAAAACATCATTCAGCGGGTGACTGGGAAGACCGGGGAGACCGGGGATAGTTGGCACCAGGGCTAAGTAGTCGCAGTCCTCATAAACCGCCTGTTTGTGGATAGATTCCGCAACCAGTAACAGAGGACCTATTTTCTTGTATTTTACTATCCTCATTGTAGTTTTGCAGCGTTACCTACGTGCAGTGGACATTTATTACGATTTTTCTGTTTTGTGCACTCATGAGTATTTTTTTGTTGCTTCATTCTTTTTCTAATTTTAAATACTTATCTTAATAATTGCTATTTAACTTGTGCAGTTTTTCTTAGTGTAAGATTAACTGTACCAACCCCATATGTGATTTATTTGGATTACTTATGCTTAGATGGTTACGTGTCCCTTTTGTGAGGAAACTTATTATGGTGCTAGTAGGCGCATTGAACACGGGGTAAGTTGGCTCGGTGTCTGCTGTGTGCTGCTAGCTTGAAAAACAGCAACACCGAGAAAAGTGGTTGCAAGGCAAGACTTTGGGCACACGAGGCTTACCCAAACGGAGACACTCGATTTTTTTATTTGTGACAACTGTAACTGTGATGATGATATCGAGTAGGATAGAAGTTACTCAATGTTAATGTTTTATTCATGCGATAACGCCTTTGTTTAAACTTACTGGTAATAATGAAATAGATTTCTCTTAACTGCATGTCTTATTTGAGCTTCATTTAAATTTTTATAAAGCGTGTGCCAAGTAACCCCATAGGTATAGGCAACTTACCCCGTGGCGGGGTAGGTTGGCGCAAAATTTTCCTTTCAATTTAGGCTTCCGCTAAACATAAACTACAAAAGCTACGATCTCAAAACTGCGGGTATTTATAGTCCAATGCGTGTTCTTTAAAAGTACAGTTAAAGTTTCACAAAAAACTTAAACAAAAAATTAATAAAAATCAATAACTAAAAACTTCCCCTATTATCCCCGATCTCCCCTATTAAAATACATCGGGCGACCGCCAAGACTTTGAGTTTATTCATCACTCTAACTCTCTATCTTACTTACATGATTCATATAACGATTCAAATGATATACAACTGTAATAGCGATTCGCTGTAATAATGATGTTTTTCTTTCTTAAACTTCGGAGAATATAAGCAGAGGAAAATGGCTTTTTCATTTCTTTAACTCATTAAACCCTGAACGGTCGCATTGAATTACCGATTAAAAATTAAAATTACTTATTGGCCCCACTTTTTTGTAAAAGAAATATTCACCTTATTTAATGGCAGGTAAAGTGGTATCATAATAAAGCAAATTACACTATCTTATAAAACTGGTGGGAACCAAACAATCTGAATAAAAAAGCCCGTGAATATCACTGGAGCAAGAATTATGGGGTTTGGAACCAGCATGTTTTGCAGCAATTTTATTCAGTTCACATCACTTTTTGTTAAACACATATTTTACTTTATGAATCACTGAAATGTGTTAATTAAATAAGCTAAATTTTACTTTTCTCTTTTACTGGTATTAAAAAAAAAAAAAAAAAAAAAAATCAAATATAGTGTTGCGAAAACGCAACGCCAGTCTTTAATGGGTTAAATTAAAACTGAAGTATGTCGTGAAAAAGTACAAATGCGCGTATGAAACAATGAATACAATTTCAGAAGATTAAAATAATACTTGTACTTTAAAAGTAAATTTTAACCCATTAACCGCCAAAGCTATAAGCGGTTAAAATTTTTTCATACAAATGCTATTGGTTATTCCTTTGAACATATGTAACATTAATTTATAGTGAAAATAAGAAAACTTGTCTTAGCTTATAAAAAATCGAGTGTTTCGTTCACGCAACGTTAGCGGAATAAGAGTATTCATATTAAGTGAGTTCAACTGAACATCTGTAGGGTTTTCATAGATTTGGGCACCAGAAGATTTTTATATCGTTGCTAAAATTCAGAAAGCAAAGAATCCCTTTAAAGATAGATAATTCATTAGTAAATTTTAATTTATTTTCTCTTTACAAATTACAGATAATATCCCGAAAAAAGTTTCAAGTACCAAAATATTCCCTACACTTAAATAATAAATCAGGATTACAAATTTACTGCTACGATAAGCATTCTGGTTATGGCATTGTATACAGTGCAGTCTTCTACTGTCATCGGACTCGACGATTAAATATCCGCGTTCTGTATGTAAGGGTTTTTGTATGCTGACCTTATGGGGCCTTCTTATTGTTGATTTGCTTCTAACTTTTTCTTTTAAAGGGCTGTTATTTTTGCAAACACCCTTTACAATGCAACTGCACGTCTGATATCTAACTGAGACTTTTTATTTTCGAAAATAATCTTGATATCATTCCGCGTTTGTCAAAATTTTATTTTTTCTTCATTTTCTGGCTGGGACAAATGCAATGTTTCTTTCTTTATCCACTTCAAGTATCCAATTTTTATTTTAAATGCATAACTTGTACAACTTTTGGAGAGCACAAACATCTAGTTTTACGCACATAAAAATTTCGCCAGGAAAACCGCATGGTAAAATATCATTGTCTTTTTTTTATATATATTATAATTTCCTTCTTCATCTACAATTTCGGTGCTTTCTGCTGAAATTCAATAATATCAGATTCGTTCTAATCATCTTTATCTGAATCTTCATCAAAAGTTGTTTGAAGAGCGTTCTCTGACGGTTTAGGTATCTCTGTGAGCACAGATTGAGAAAATTTTCCAAAAAGTCGAACGACACGAGTGAACAAGGGAACTACCACTTTCCCGCTGACGATGCGCAAACGCTACACCTGTTTTCTCTTTCGCCCCCACTAAAACAAAAAAAAAATTGATTCATGGAATGTTTTTATGTACTTTGTCCTCATCTAAAAATAGATTACCTCTAAAGCTTACGTTTTTCTAATTATATTTCTTCTGCGAAAACGACAACGTTAAAGTTTTCGTTTAAAAATGCTTCAATATTAGAACGCGTTATTAAATACATAAAAACTGGTGAAAGATAATATTTTTCTATTGATATATTAACTATAATATTCCCTGCTTAAAATTTACTGTTAATTTAAAATTCATCTGATAGCTAATTTTTTATACGCATTTAATTTGACCGTTGCGTCAGCGCAACATCAGCAGTTAATGGGTAATTAAGAATTGAAAAGACACACAGGTGTATTGGGAGTGACCCCATGGACACACAAAAATCAAATTATATCTTTACATCATGAAGAGCAGGCAAAGAGTGACTGAGTTCATATTTTAGGTAGATTTTGTATACTACTTATACCTAAATACTAACTATTGCAATCTCCCCTATGTTGGAATTTCGGAAAAATGTATGCAGGTCTACGCCAATCATTACCCCTAGAACCCAAAACCACCACCAGCAAAAAACTTTATATGTAGCTATCTATCTATATACACATTTTATATATAATTAATGAAAAATTATTGCATAACTGGCGCAAAAAGAAGCTCATATCAAATGCAACAAAATGTATTTCATCAATAATTAAAAATGCAAAAACACCATAACTCTGGAAAGAAGGTGTATATCAGCAATATTTAACTATAAAAATCCCCAAAACTTTAACAAATACAGGTAAAAAACAAAACACAAGTAAAAAACTGTCTGTTCTTCATCAGTGGGAGGACAGACAGACCTAACTCCACCTCCACTGTTAAAAGCTTGCAGGGTTCTGAACACACGCCCATCCTGCACTCAATACAGAAAACAACTATTGTCATTTTAGAAATAAAATTTAAAAAGCTAAATAAACCAAATTTAGACAAAAAAAAGTAATGTAAACAAAGCATAATTAAATTACAAAACAAAATTTTTTTTTAATAAAATGTCTTTTAGAAAGTTACTTTAAAATCGCAATTTAAATATAAACAAATTAATTTATCGTAGCATGTATGAATGCAGATCAATGTGCACCCTCCCAAACCGACAAGAAAAATGCAAAAACATGAAACAGAAGTACCTGTACAATGTCCTTCATCTGTCAATAATAGCAAACTGTTAATTTTCCTTCCGTGACCATTATCAAAAATCTTTAAATCCAAATCTGCAAACCTCCATCGATTCAAAACATCCATGTCAACTCGTTCTTTATAGAAGTCTTTGGCAGTCAATGGCAGTTTGTTCAAAATTTCGATACTATTATCAATCGACCAAAAATGACTATACTTCTTAAATTTAAATTTGAAATAAACATATATCCTTTTTAATAAATTTTGTAAACCAATATTAAAATTTCTATTAACGGTGTTTAATAAATGACAACATACATTGTTTATAAACCATATGTATATTGTTTCCAACGGTGTTTTTGTATTTTTAATTATTGATGAAATATCTATCTATCTATCTATATATATATATATATATACACACACACACACACACACACACACATATATATATATATATATATATATACGTTGATACACATCATTGGGAATGGCCTACAGCTGCATGTCAAAAAATTCATATTGATTATTTTTGGTCCAATTATGGGAAAATGCTTATTTTAGTGGTTGATGCCCATAGCAAGCGGCTGGAAGTTTTTATTATTGCTAATATAACTTCAGAAAATTAAATTACTTGTCTCTCTTCACTTTTTGTACGATACGGTTTTCCTGTTTCTTTAGTATCAGATAATGCTAAGCAGTTTACATCTGAAGAATTTGAGATATTTTTCAAAAATCATGGTGCAAAACATAAGTTCAGTTCTCCATACCATCATCCAGCTACAAATGGACAGGCGGAGAGATATGCGCGAATTCTGAAACGTGGGTTGAAAGCCTTAGCTTCCGAATATGATACTTTACAAATTAAATTAAATAGCTTCCTTTTGCAATATAGGAAGATACCTCATGTTGCAACGGGGGAGAGTCCTGCATCTCTATTTCTAAAACGTCATATAAGAACAAAAGCAGATTTGATAGTGCCAAATGTTAGAAATTTCGTTCATGATAAACAAGATGCGAAAAAATCCAAAGTTAAAATAAAAGAATTTAAAAGTAACCAGAAAGTAGCTGTAAGAAATTATACTCCAGAAGCCAAGTAGAAAATTGGTCGAATAATAGCAAAAGAAGGAAAATTACATTATAGAGTTCAAGTTGATTCGAATATTTTGAAAAGGCACGTTGATCAAATAACAAATGTAGGTTCAGCGATTTCTTTAGTTAATGATCCAAATTCTGAAGAAAGTGATACAGGAAATTTCAGAAGTGAAAATGCAATAGTGAAACAAGTTGATTTTCTACCAATACAGTCTAGTATCGCAGATCTACAATCAGTTGATTCTCATGAGCCAAATACTACAGGTCCTACACCAACAGACTTTCATGATCCTGTTTCTCTAAGTCCTAAATCAAGTGACTCGAGCCAATAGTTCCAAAACCTTCTGTTCCCACTAGGTCAATTGTTGATGCTGCTGAACTTTTCAAAACTAATTCTTCTTCTTCTCCACAGGTACTGAGAAGATCCAGTAGGTACAGAAGAGCTCCTGACTGTCTGAAATATTAAGTGGTGGAGAGCTGCCATGTTTGTATTTCAATTTAATAGATGGCAACACCAAAATTTTATTTCCTCCCACAATTCATTATCAGAGAATTGTTCTCTAGCTTTGTGTCATGTGATTGACGTTTGTAAGTGATGTTTGTGTTTGTGAAAGTAAATGATTATATGTCCACGACCTGCCTCGTCAATTCATAGTTGTGTTAATTATTATTAATTAATTACTAAATATATAAGAAAATTTTCTTACAAAAGAGAGAGGGCGAAAGCTGTGAAAGGCGTTAAATTGAGAGACTAAATTGCGTGAATCTTTATATTTTACCAAAATTTGATTTCAAAAGAAATGAGGGCGAAAAATAAGGGGACATTAAATTATGAGCCTACATTACGCGAACCTTTATTTTTTACTAAAATTTCATTTCAAAAGAGAGAGGACGAAAAATACGGGCTTTTAATTATGAGACTAAATTACGCGAATCTTTATTTTTTGCTAAAATTTCGTTTCAAAAGAGAAGGTGCAAAAAGTGTGTGAGGCATTAAATTATGAGACTAAATTCCGCAAAATCTTAGTATGTTTTACTATTTTCCTGTCAAAAGAGAGGGTGCAAAAAAGTATGGGAAGCATTAAATTATGAGATTAAATTTTCGGATCATTAAGATTTACCAAATTTTCCTTTCAAAAGAAGACGGTGAAAAATATTGGGGGACAAAAAAAATCATGAGACTAAATTGCGGGAATCTTTATTTTCTACTAAAATATCCTTCAAAAGAAGAGGGCACGAAAACAAGCAAGGGCCTATGCGATGTTGTTATGCATTGGAACATCGTTTTCTTAAACTTCTGAGTATACTTTTTATGTTTATACCCTGCAAGCTTAATCAAAAAGAAAAAAATATATCAACAACAGTTATTACACCGATTTAATTCGTTTAACATTTATCAGCACATCTTGAATTGTTAGAGGTGCAAAATGCTGTTGAGCCTGATATATATATTAAAGCATATAATTCTCAAATTTAAAAAAAAATCTGCATTCCTTCACAAACACTAATTCATTTGTACAAAAAGAAAAAAAAAATCCCCCGTAATTAAAAGTAAAAAAAAAAAAACACTGAATGACAAAAAATTTGTCATGGTCGTCAAAGACTATTTTATTTTATTAAGGTGTATAAAGAATATAGTTTAAACCTCATAAATGCGACTGAAAACAACTTTTATTTAGAAACTTCACATCTAGCATATACCTCAATCGAAAGAGGTTTATGCCAGAATAAAATTAAATTTCTTAAATATGCTTGTTAGTATATTGTTAGTAGTGTATATTTCTAATGTAAATCACTTAATCCAATTTCGTCACAAAAACATCTGAAAATACACATTGAAATTCTTGTTGTTTCTCGATAAATTTAATTAAAATTAGTAAATGTTTTATAAGATGAAATAATGAAATAATTTAATTACATTTATATTTATATTCAAATCAAATAGCTTTTAATGCTTTAAACAACAACACATGTAAAAATAAATTTGTTTATAACTAACCATCACAAATACTCATACGAACTAGGGTGTTATGGTGTTACTGTTCTTTTCAACGATTGAAAAAGAATGAAATTCATGCATTTTTCATGAACGAATAATTAAAATTAGCATTGAGTTTTATGTTAATCTTCTTCAAAAGAGATCTATTTGAATAGTTAATGCACCATTTTGATTAAATATGCAAAATATAGTCACTGAATAAATGTTTCAGCTATGCCAAATTTAATTAATGCAACTATAGTAATTTAAACGGAAATATGTTTTAATGAAACAACAATAAATATTTTATTTCAAGACCTCTGTAATTTAAAAGACATTTTAGGTGTACTTAACTTCTTTCATGGTTCTAATGTCATTCTAAAAAGTTTATTATTATTAAAATTATAAGTAAAATTAACAGGCATAAATTTTATTTAAATTAATATGCTATATACAGATTAGATTTAATTAAATTTAGTTATTCATTTAAATTAATTTTTTATGAAGGCAAAAATCTTTTTGAGAATTTTGTTCTTCTTAATTTAGTACATAGCAAATTTAATCTAAAGAAAATATTTATTAAATATCAAATGTTATTATGAATTATTTAAATTGTTTTTTACTAAGATGTTGAATGGTTTTAGTAAATAGTTTTTAAATTCTTTTTAGTAAAACTGCCTGTAATTTATGCAACTGAATAAAATAAAAAGTTCTGAATCCCAAATGATACTTTTGTATGGCGTAAAGGATTAAATACAACTCTTCTTATCTATATATAAAATAAAATTTTCAATGTCGTTCCGCCAGCTTTTGACTTGAGTTCTGTTAAATGGATTTTGATGGGAATTGTACTACTAATTAAATTATTTTTTAGGAAAATGTTTTAATATGTAACATGTCGTCGATATCAAGGTTTAAATACAACTCTTCTTATCTATTTAAATTAAAAATATCAATGTCGTTCCGACCGCTTTTGACTTGAGCTCTGCTGAATGGATTTTGGTGGGACTTGCACTATTAGTTAAATTATTTTTTTTTTTTGGAAAATGTTTTAGTATGTAACATGTCGTCGACATCAAGGATTAAATACAACTCTCCTTATCTATATAAATTAAAAATATCAATGTCGTTCCGACCGCTTTTGACTTGAGTTCTGCTGAATGGATTTTGGTGGGACTTGCACTATTAGTTAAATTATTTTTTTTGGAAAATGTTTTAGTATGTAACATGTTGTCGACATCAAGAATTAAATACAGCTCTTCTTATCTATACAGGGTGTGCGGTCTCAACGGTGTCCAATGGCTAATTCCTAAACCGTTAGTCATAGACACATAGTTCCAATTACAAAAATGTTTTAAATCAGGTAAAGAAATATTTTAAAAGCGATTTGGGTCAATAACAACATTTCTTTAAAAAAAAACGAAATTTAAATTTTTATACGGTCCCCCGGTCCTATAAGTTATATTTAGTAAAATTTTTCTTTTACACTGACAAGTAATACGAAAAAAGTCCCGTTGTTCTACGATTAAAATTGACCGAGTAATACCTGTTTAAAGTTGGAGCATATTTTTTGCTGCAAATTGGGGGTCATTCACAAATTTAGTCGAAATGTAATTTCGTCAGATATATTAAAAAATGGTTGAGAGTAAAATTAACATAGCAATATAAATTTGAAATCTTTAGTCATTCTGACATATTAATGCAAAATATACAATTTGTAATACACATTTAAGAAGAAAGAAAAAAACAGAATTTTTGTTAAATAAAATGATGCTAAATTAACAGCCTCAATTCTTTACAAAATGATACGTATTTCAAAATATTATTAGATTACACTAACCTGGAAAAGTTAGGTTATTTCATGTTTTTTAGCTTTTGATAATTGATTCTTATGTATTCTGTAACGCTGAATCCGGAATTGACCTTCATTTTTAGCCATCACATCAAGATTTTTCGCAAATTGTAAACTTCAAAGTTAAAAAGTTCAAAGTTCAAATTTAATCTCCTCCGCCATCTCATCACACCACCCAGCTGTAAGAATCCCAAGATAAGCAAAAATATCGAATAAATTATTGAATCAAATAAATAAAAAAAAAATTACATATGTTTTATAGTATGAGATTTTCGCTATATTTTTACTTACACATTTGCAAAAAAATTCTAACGTGATGGTTAAAAATGAAAGTCATTTTCAGATTTAGTGCTAAAAAGTACGTAAAAATCCATTATCAAAAGTTAAAAAATACAACCATTTCCTCTACTTTATAGTATCCGATTTTTGTTATTCTTTAAATTCGACAATTTATGATTTTCGAAATATCCTGACATGATGGTTAAAAATTAAGGCAATTTTCGGATTCAGTGCTAAAAAATACATAAAAGTTAAAAAAAAAATAACATTCTCCTTCTTGTATTATCTAATCTAAAACTTTTTCATAAACTTCTTGGCGGTAATCTATCCGAAAATTTTTGTGTTATCTTATAAAATAAGTATAAATGGTAACCACCGAAAATCATAATAATTTTAGATTGTTATCGGATTTGCGCCAGTATGTAAAATGTAATCTCGTTTGGATATTTGAAAGTGGGTTAAAGTTCGAATACAAAGTTTGAACTGGAAAAACATACATAAGATCGTTGAAGTAACATAAAAACTTATAAAAATAACATAATTTTATTAAAAGAAATCATAAAAGACACAGTCTCAAATCCTGACAAAATAAAACATGTTATTTCAGCCAATCTGAAACTTAATAAATGTTAACTTAATCGTAATACTTGTACGATTTTTTTAGAAGCGCAAAGACACATGAAATGAGATCTTCGAATACTTTAAGTACTTGGAATATCACCCCTCAAAGCCAAGCCGAACTCATTTGTTTTCAGTGCAGAAAAGTGGTATAAGTCATGCATTTTTAAAGTTTCATAACTCGCACAATTTTAGTGTCATATGAATGGGACTTTTTTTTGTCTTACTTGTCAGTGTAATTGGAAAATTTTTCTAAATATAACTTATAGAACCGGGGGACCGTATAAAAATTTAAATTTCGTAATTTTTTAAGAAATGTTTTTATTGACCCAAATCGCTTTTAAAATATTTCTTTATCTGAGTTAAAGCATTTTTCTAATTGGAACTATATGTCTATGACTAACGGTTTAGGAATTAGCCATTGGACACCGTTGAGACCGGACACCCTGTATAAATTAAAAATATCAATGTCGTTCCGACAGCTTTTGACTTGAGTTCTGCTGAATGGATTTTAATTGGACTTGCACTATTAATTAAATTATTTTTTAGGAAAATATTTTAGTATGTAACATTTCGTCGACATCAAGGATTAAATACAACTCTTCTTATCTATATAAATTAAAAATATCAATGTCGTTCTGACCGCTTTTGACTTGAGTTCTGCTGAATGGATTTTGGTGGGACTTGCACTATTAGTTAAATTATTTTTTTGGAAAATGTTTTAGTATGTAACATGTCGTCGACATCAAGAATTAAATACAGCTCTTCTTATCTATATAAATTAAAAATATCAATGTCGTTCAGACCGCTTTTGACTTGAGTTCTGCTGAATGGATTTTAATGGGACTTGCACTATTAATTAAATTATTTTTTAGGAAAATGTTTTAGTACGTAACATGTCGTAGACATCATGGATTAAATACAACTCTTTTTATCTATATAAAATAAAAATTTCAATGTTGTTCCGGCCGCTTATACGATGCGTTCTGCTAAATCGATTTGATGGGATTTGCTCTATTAGTTAAATTATTTTTCAGGAAAGGTTTTAGTATGTAACATGTCGTTGACATCAAGGATTAAATACAAGTCTTCTTATCTATACAAAATAAAAATTTGAATGTCGTTCCGACCGCTTACAACTTGAGTTCTGCTGAAAGAATTTTGGTGGGACTTTTGATTGGTATTTATATAGATAAGAAGAGCTGTATTTAATTCTTGATGTCGGCGACATCAAGATCTATTAATTAAAGATCTATTAATTAAATTATATTTCTGTAAAATGTTTTAGTATGTAACATGTCGTCGGCGTCAAGAATTAAATATAACTCTTTTATGCATAAAAAATGAAATTTTCAATGTTGTTCCGAACGCTTATAAGTTGTGTTCTGCTGAATCGATTTGATGGGATTTGCTCTATTTGTTAAATCTTTTTTCATGAAAGGTTTTAGTATGTAGCATATCGTCGGCGTCAATGATTAAATACAACACTTGCTATCTATATAAAAGGAAGATTTCAATGCCGTTCCGAACGCTTATAACTTGTGTTCTGCTGAATGGATTTTAATTGGACTTGCAGTATTAATTAAATTATTTTTTAGGAAAATATTTTAGTATGTAACATGTCGCCGACATCAAGGATTAAATACAACTCTTCTTATCTATATAAATTAAAAAATATCAATGTCATTCCGACCGCTTATAACATGATTTCTGCTGAATGGATTTTGGTGGGACTTGCACTATTAGTTAAATTATTTTTCTGGAAAATGTTTTAGTATGTAACATGTCGTCGACATCAATAATTAAATACAGCTCTTCTTATCTATATAAATTTAAAATATCAATGTCGTTCCGACCGCTTTTGACTTGAGTTCTGCTGAATGGATTTTGGTGGGACTTGCACTATTAGTTAAATTATTTTTTTGGAAAATGTTTTAGTATGTAACATGTCGTCGACATCAAGAATTAAATACAGCTCTTCTTATCTATATAAATTAAAAATATCAATGTCGTTCAGACCGCTTTTGACTTGAGTTCTGCTGAATGGATTTTAATGGGACTTGCACTATTAATTAAATTATTTTTAGGAAAATGTTTTAGTACGTAACATGTCGTCGACATCATGGATTAAATACAACTCTTTTTATCTATATAAAATAAAAATTTCAATGTTGTTCCGGCCGCTTATACGATGCGTTCTGCTAAATCGATTTGATGGGATTTGCTCTATTAGTTAAATTATTTTTCAGGAAAGGTTTTAGTATGTAACATGTCGTTGACATCAAGGATTAAATACAAGTCTTCTTATCTATACAAAATAAAAATTTCAATGTCGTTCCGACCGCTTACAACTTGAGTTCTGCTGAAAGAATTTTGGTGGGACTTTTGATTGGTATTTATATAGATAAGAAGAGCTGTATTTAATTCTTGATGTCGGCGACATCAAGATCTATTAATTAAAGATCTATTAATTAAATTATATTTCTGTAAAATGTTTTAGTATGTAACATGTCGTCGGCGTCAAGAATTAAATATAACTCTTTTATGCATAAAAAATGAAAATTTCAATGTTGTTCCGAACGCTTATAAGTTGTGTTCTGCTGAATCGATTTGATGGGATTTGCTCTATTTGTTAAATCTTTTTTCATGAAAGGTTTTAGTATGTAGCATATCGTCGTCGTCAATGATTAAATACAACACTTGCTATCTATATAAAAGGAAGATTTCAATGCCGTTCCGAACGCTTATAACTTGTGTTCTGCTGAATGGATTTTAATTGGACTTGCAGTATTAATTAAATTATTTTTTAGGAAAATATTTTAGTATGTAACATGTCGTCGACATCAAGGATTAAATACAACTCTTCTTATCTATATAAATTAAAAAATATCAATGTCATTCCGACCGCTTATAACATGATTTCTGCTGAATGGATTTTGGTGGGACTTGCACTATTAGTTAAATTATTTTTCTGGAAAATGTTTTAGTATGTAACATGTCGTCGACATCAATAATTAAATACAGCTCTTCTTATCTATATAAATTTAAAATATTAATGTCGTTCCGACCGCTTTTGACTTGAGTTCTGCTGAATGGATTTTAATGGGACTTGCACTATTAGTTAAATTATTTTTCTGGAAAATGTTTTAGTATGTAACATGTCGTCGACATCAATAATTAAATACAACTCTTTTTATCTATATAAAATAAAAATTTCAATGTTGTTCCGACCGCTTATACGATGTGTTCTGCTAAATCGATTTGATGGGATTTGCTCTGTTAGTTAAATTATTTTTCAGGAAAGGTTTTAGTATGTAACATGTCGTCGACATCAAGGATTAAATACAAGTCTTCTTATCTATACAAAATAAAAATTTCAATGTCGTTCCGACCGCTTACAACTTGAGTTCTGCTGAAAGAATTTTGGTGGGACTTTTGATGGGTATTTATATAGATAAGAAGAGCTGTATTTAATTCTTGATGTCGACGACATCAAGATCTATTAATTAAAGATCTATTAATTAAATTATATTTCTGTAAAATGTTTTAGTATGTAACATGTCGTCGGCGTCAAGAATTAAATATAACTCTTTTATGCATAAAAAATGAAAATTTCAATGTTGTTCCAAACGCTTATAAGTTGTGTTCTGCTGAATCGATTTGATGGGATTTGCTCTATTTGTTAAATCTTTTTTCAGGAAAGGTTTTAGTATGTAGCATGTCGTCGGCGTCAATGATTAAATACAACACTTGTTATCTATATAAAAGGAAGATTTCAATGTCGTTCCGAACGCTTATAACTTGTGTTCTGCTGAATTTATTTTGATACGACTTGCACTATTAGTTAAATCATTTTCAGGAAAGGTTTTAGTATGTAACATGTCGTCGGCGTCAAAGATTAAATACAACTCTTCTTATCTATATAAAATAAAAATTTCAGTGTCGTTCCGACCGCTTATAACATGATTTCTGCTGAATGGATTTTGGTGGGACTTGCACTATTAGTTAAATTATTTTTCTGGAAAATGTTTTAGTATGTAACATGTCGTCGACATCAAGAATTAAATACAGCTCTTCTTATCTATATAAAATAAAAATATCAACGTCGTTCCGACCGCTTTTGACTTGAGTTCTGCTGAATGGATTTTAATGGGACTTGCACTATTAATTAAATTATTTTTTAGGAAAATGTTTTAGTATGTAACATGTCGTCGACATCAAGAATTAAATATAGCTCTTCTTATCTATATAAATTAAAAATATCAATGTCATTCCGACCGCTTTTGACTTGAGTTCTGCTGAATGGATTTTAATGGGACTTGCACTATTAATCAAATTATTTTTTAGGAAAATGTTTTAGTATGTAACATGTCGTCGACATCAAGGATTAAATACAACTCTTCTTATCTATATAAAATAAAAATTTCAATGTTGTTCCGACCGCTTATACGATGTGTTCTGCTGAATCGATTTGATGGGATTTGCTCTATTAGTTAAATCATTTTTCAGGAAAGGTTTTAGTATGTAGCATGTCGTCGGCGTCAATGATTAAATACAACACTTGTTATCTATATAAAAGGAAGATTTCAGTGTCGTTCCGAACGCTTATAACTTGTGTTTTGCTGAATGGATTTTTATGGGACATGCACTATTAGTTAAATCATTTTCAGGAAAGGTTTTAGTATGGAACATTTTGTCGGTTACAAGGAATAAATACAACTCTTCTTATCTATATAAAATGAAAATTTCGACGTCGTGCCGAACGCTTATAAATTGAGTTCAACTGAATATTTTTTGATGGGACTTGAACTATTAGTTAAATTATTTTTCAAGAAAGGTTTCAGTATCTAACATGTTGTCGCCGTCAAAAATTAAATACAACTCTTTTCATCTATATAAAATGAAAATTTCAATGTCTTTCCTATCGCTTATAACTTGAGTTCTACTGAATGGATTTGATGGGACTAGTACTATTTGTAAATTATTTTTTAGGAAAGTTTTTAGTATGTATCATATCGCTCTACGTTGCTTAACTGTAGATATATGGGTAAACTCAGTTGAACCTGTTTACGAATCTCATTACGAATCTGATTACGAAATCCTGTTTTTTTTTTTTTTTTTTTTTTTTTTTTTTTTTTTAAGTTATGCTTGACTGATTTTGGCGAGACTTAAATTTTTAATTAGATAAATTTTCAGGAATGGTTTTAGTACCTCGCATGCCATTCTGTTGTTCTTTAACAAATCCTACTATAAATGACCAACTAAAAGAGCTGGTCCTTAACAGTCCAAAAATTTTCTGGTACATTAATAAATACAATAGCATAACGGCGAGGCTCATCATGGAGTATTTGAGGCAAAAACCTGACCAAAAATGCAAAATTTAAAAAATTTCTTAACAACTGTAAAACGCATATTTTATAATAGCTGACTAACTTTTGCAACGATCTATGTCTATTTCAGGAGCATGAGTCATATATGGTGACTTCTAGCCTAAGATAAGAATCAAGAGAAGGTTTCTTTGCGAGAAGACGTGCTTTATTGTTACGTTTTAACTTTTTATTGTGTTTAATTTTGTTTAAATATATATGTTTTGTGTTTTCATGAATTGGTGAACTCGATAAATTTAATTTAAATATAATAAAAAATTAAAATTAAAAATGTGTTCTGTTTAATCCTTTTTAGCGATATTTCAGATATGGGCCATTCTCACGATCTTTTGACTTTCAAGAATAAAAAAATGGTGGAATAAAACTTCCTAAAATAACATTTTAAACCTGTAGACGAATGCCTTAATGATTCAAAATGAAGAAAAAATGGTCAGCAGCCGTTTTTTTTTTTTTTTTTTAGTTAACTGAGGTTTAAATTAAACTTGCGAGATTTATTTTCCTAACCATTTTACCACTATTTTTTATTTTCTTCTAAATTTTTACTTATAATACATTTGCATAGTATTACAGGACATTAGATAAGAAATAATAACAATGAAGTATTTTTAGTACAAAATTTTGGTATAATATTGTCTTATAAAGGTGTTAAAGAAGGGACGGTAAGGATAAAAAAGGGAACGGTATAGGAAAAAAGGGCCGGTAAGGAAACAAAAGGTATGGTAAGAATGGGACGGTAAGGAAAATTACAACCTATGTTTAGGCAAATCATATTAAGACTAAGTGATTGTGATTGCCACAATGCTCATTGATTTTTAGAAAAAGTTATTTACATTGGATTAAATAATAAAAGAAAAAAGTATTTACCTCGAATAATGCAGAAATATTCATTGGGGACGAAAAGACTACCAACAAAACACGGTGCTTGAAATTGATATTTAAATGCTGATTTAAATTCTGCTGTAAATTCCCTGTCAAAGAATTTTACCCATTCTTTCTCTAGCATATTTCTGCATGAGAAAAAAATTGAAAAATATTCTGTAGCTGCATCTGAAGTAATTTTCTGTATAATTTTAGCAAGAGGGACGGTACGGAATCTAAAAGCCAGGGACAGAGTTAATAATAATAATAACAACCGTAAAAAATTGTCCAGGTTAATTTTTGCTACATATTTATGTAAAACAATAGCCCCAGTTTCGAAAAAAAATGCATATTACTTTTATTGAAATTTATTACAATTGTTTATTACAATTACTTTTCTTGAAACAATTTCATGCAGACAGCTGCAAATTTAAAAATCAGTATAAGGGACACGGAACGGTATAGGAATTTGCTGGTATATTTGGACCTCAACATCGTCCAAAACTTATTTATCTCGTTAATATTTTTATACAGTTATGCAATGGGATGTTCCCCAGTATATGAAATTAAAAAAACTCAAAAATATACACTAAAAAAATTGTTATTTAGTGACTTAAAATTCAAAAGATTATGAGAATGCCCCATATATTGAATCACATATATAGCTTTTTAAAAATGTGTTAGGGTTTGCTGGACCATTTTTGAAGTATAGTCGTATTGATTATAGTTTTGATGGCCAATTTTTTAAAAAGAAATGTTTCGCATACAGTTGCCATTTTTACATATAAATTGGTTTAGTAATCTGTTAAAAACACTCAAAAACCAGCATCTCTATACTACAACCCAACTTTAAGTACACAACTTTGCTAAATACTAAATGTAAATAAAAAATATATATTAATACACTGGTTTATATAAATAATAAAATGTTTACATATAGTAAAATTAACCACATTTAACTAAAACTTTTTTGTAAGTAAAACAACTCAATCAACAATTACCTTCTTCTTCAAACAACAAAAAGTTAAGTAAACTTTGTATTATAAATATATATTTTAAGTAAATCCTTACTTTTATATGTACATAAAATTAATTAAGTGTATTTACTAATAGTAAGCCAACAGCAATGATTTTAACTATAAAACACAAAAAAATAATTTTGGCCAGGATTTTGCTTCTAATAATCGGCATAATAATCTAATAATCTGTGCGACGAACAATGGGACGTTTTGATTGTCTAGGTGGACAAAATCCATTTTTCCGATTATCTCGGAATTTGATAAAACCGCGTGTACTCGTAACTGAATGTCTATATTTTCGAGATCCGTACTAGTTTTGGCGTAAAAAATCAGAGGTATCGATTAATTGTGAAAAAAAATGCCATTTGCGCAGTTGGTTTGAGAGAGTTTCAAAAGTTGCTCTAGTTTCCTCTAAGTTTGAAAGCACGTCCTGATTATTCTGTTTTATTTGAAAGCACGAGTTTGCTGATCTAATGTTACAGCTTTGTGAAGGTCAGATTTAATCCATTTTTGTTTGAAAATAAGCGATATTAAACGCGCTTCACCGCTTTTTTCAAAGACTGAAATTCTGGATGATCCTTGATGTTGTTTACAAATTTCATCTTGACTTTTAACAAATTATTCAGCATTATAGAGCGGTAAGAATTTTTTTTAAAGCAAAGTGCCATTCCTAAAGTATTGAAAATTAAAGAAACTCCTGCAGATAGCTGCAGATCAGTAATTTTTTATTAATAAACAAGCATCATATTAACTTGCAGTGCATGTATGTATGCAAATCTTGCAAGTCAAATTTAAATCACTTTTAATTATCCTATTATGCTGAAACAATGAATACATGTGTGCTTTGAATGACAATACAATATTATTATGATTTAAAGAATGTAGAAGTTTGTTTAGAATACTGTTTTTACAGGGCTCCACAAGATTAAAAACAGATTAAAACTTTCAAGTTAATTTTAAACCAATTTCAATAATCTGATTGAGCTGAAAATTTACTCAGGATATGTAATTCTGATGACAATGCAATATTATTATAATTTATGAAACGTAGCAGTTACTTTTTTTTTACAGGGCCACATAAAAGATTAGTTAAAATCTTGCAAGACAATTTTAAACCACTTTCAATTATCTGATTGAGCTGAAACTTCGCCTACATGCGTTTTTCTAATAACAATTCGATTAAATTATAATTTGATTAGCGTAGAAATTATGCATTTTTTACAGGGCCACACAAAAATCGCGGAAAGTTTGTTGCCAAAAAGCAGAAATTTTAATTAAATTTCTACAAAATTACTATAGGCTATTGAGATATACAATAGCAATTTTTAAATTGAAAACAAAGTGCGTAGCAGTTGTATTTATTTTATAAGGACACATAAAAAATTGTAAAACATAACCGTCTATATGCAGAAAATTTATTTCAAATTGAATAAAATTTATATAGGTTATTTATTCACACAATAGCTTTTTTTCAACCGAAAACAATTTTGGTAGCATTTATAGGTTTTACACGGTACCACAAAACATTACATTTTTTTATATGGTTTTATTTGAAAAAATTTATTTTCAGGATGACTACACGAATTTCTGGAGAAATTTGAGTAGACAAAAATACAAAAAACCAATGAATGTTAACTTACATGTGTGCATTAAAATGTTTTTTACTTAATTGTAAAATAAGTACGTTCAACGCATTATTTGTAATGCATTATACAGGGTGCCAACTAATGTCCTTCCAACGCTCTTAACTGCCAAACGGTTGGAGCTATACCCATAAAAATGGTGTCTAGGTATAGTAAAGTGGCTATGCTCTACCAGATGACACCGCTTCCAACTTCACCTGGTGAAAAACAGCTGAGTTAGCAATCCTATCTCGAAAACGGGGTTCATGCTCAGAACGAGATTCATTTAGCTTTCATGTTCACAAGTTGTCCTTTAAAACTAAATCGATGATGCTCTTTACAAATTTTTCATTCACTTTTATCGCATATTTCGAACCGTTTTCGCGATAGGAACGCTAGTGCCATCATTTTGCACCAGGTGGCGCTATAAACCATCTCATTTAGCAGCGCATAGCCTCTTTACTATACTTAGATACCAAATACCTAGACAGTTTATGAATATACATGCAGTCGTTCGGCAGTTATGAGGGTTGAAACGGACTTTAGTGGGCACCCTGTACTTTTATTTTAAGACATTGTTGTTAAATAACCAAATATTTATCACTGTTTGAGTACTGTAAAAGCACTTATTTTCGCGAGCCGTAATTTTCGCGAAAACGAAGATATCGGTGATCACGAATTTTATATGAACAGAAGCGAAAGTTGAAAAATCCCGAAACTACCTAAATAGAACTCCATTTGCTTAAATTTCTAGAGGAAAAAGAATCTGTGGACCTGCAAATATCACGACTAAAAGCGATTCACGCTTCTTGGCTTATGCGAATATTTAGCAATGTTAAAGCCAAACATGAGATAATTTTGAATGTCTTCAAAGAAGCTGGTATAAATATTGTAAGTGAATGAGCTGCATTCTATTAGTCGATATATTGTTTTTATTCAAGAAATAGTTGTATAGTATTCAAGAAATTTTTGTGCTTATTTCTGATTTAAGTAACTGTAATCATTAAATCTTGGATAAGTGAAAAATTTCTGATATTTTATTATTGTTTAAGGCGAAAAAAATATATATATTTCGCGAGGCTTAAATTTTCGCGATTACGACTGCCTCGCGAAAATAAGTGCTTTTACAGTATTTTTTAGTGATGCATTGAAAAAAAAAAACAGCAAAAACTAATTAAACTTCCACGAAATAATTTTGTCCACCTAGA
The DNA here is from genome assembly GCA_963932465.1 of Maratus speciosus. Lineage (NCBI taxonomy): Eukaryota > Metazoa > Arthropoda > Arachnida > Araneae > Salticidae > Maratus > Maratus speciosus. The sequence continues at coordinate 513,945,516 of OZ010786.1, read as the reverse complement.
TCGTCAAAACGTCCCATTTGCGGCGTTTGTATCATAAAGGTCCATATTGCTTTAAAACACAATGTCAAATTCACCGAAATATTTCATTTAATTCAAGGCGTTTTAGAGATACCGACCAGCGTAACGGACGATATATGGTAGTTTATATATATATAAGAAAGCGAAAAAAATTTTGTTGCTTTCATATCAAATATACATAACTGAGAACGGCTTGCATTGATAAACTTCTATCTGTTTTATCCTAAATGTTCTTGAATCAGTCCCATTTAACCTGTAAAAGTGGAATTAAATCATTTAAATATACAAAAGAAAATGTAAATCCGCTTTGAAACATTTGCTATTTCAAATTAAATTTAATTAATATTAGTGAATGTTCAAAACGAGGAAGTTATGAAATGATTTAATTATATTTATATACAGGTGAAATTGTTTTGAAATACCATACAATTGTTAAAACATTAACAAATGTAAACAGAAGTTCGTTTCCTAAAGTACGTCAAAAAATCTCATACAATCCTGGATGTTTCCGTTTATTTTCTGTCATTGAAAATGTATGAAATATGTAAATTTTTTATCAATGATAATTAAAGTAACGACTGTGCTTGATTGAAATATATTTGTCTGTTTCAAAAGAGATGTTGGATTTTAATATTTAATAAAGTACTTTGACGAAATATGCAACGAATTCTCCTTAGCTATTTTGAATAAATTATATAGTTATGCTAAAATTAATTAGCGTAATTTCCTTAGCTGAAGCACAAGAACGTTTAGTAAAATAACAGTCAGTAATTTATTTCATAACTCTTGCATTTTTACAATTAAATAATGTCTGAACACGTATAGATTTTTTTCGCGTATCTAATGTCATTTAAAAAGTGTTCTGAGAAGTATTTTCATAACTGTACCAACATAAGCAATATACAGTACAATTAAAAGAAAACTATGTTTTCTAATATTGATGCTATTATTTTCTTGCATTGCCAGTCACTCGACAGTTTTTACAGAAAACGGTTACATAATCGTAATTTAACTATATTCTGACCATAATATGGACAGTAATATGGTCAGAATAGCATTAAATTACGGTTATAGAGCCGTTTTTTTTTTCCAAAACAGGCAGTTTTACTGTCCTTTTTAAGCAGTGCGGAGAAACAAATCGAATGTTAAAATACTAGAACAGAGTTTATAAAATATCTATATAATTTTTTGTATACCGTAAATAAAATGCACATTAATGGTTTTATTGTTAAAAAAGCACTAACATTATTATTTTCTTGAAGGAACCAGAAATATGATAAATAGACCAACTTTCAATGTGTTATCGATTATCGTATTTTTAATCATCATTTAGAAAATACGAGGTGTATTTTTTCAGCTGTCAATAGATGAGCGTAAATAAAGACAAATGTGAATAATAAAAGTGTTTTATTACTTGGAGTCAAGTGCAATCAAAATCAACGTGAGGATTGTGACTTTTGTCATATCTGTGTGCGATTTCATCAACTCCATCTTCATAGAAGGTTTCAGTCAGAATGTTGAGATAGGGTTTCATGGCATTATTGCCACTGGCGACTATATGAAAGTGGTAGGAAAAGGAATTAGAAAATCGCCGCCAATGGCAGGCTTGTCACGGCGTCTTGAATATTTTCGTTGTTGCGGAAGCGCTTTCTTACCAGACCTGCCTTTAGCTCTACAAAAAGGTGAAAGTCACTCAATGCCATATACGGGCTGTGGAATCGAACCTGTCGATATTGACAAAGACGCTTTTGGGTACCGCAGCAGGCATGTTCACAAAACCTATTCGTTTCAGATTCGACACTGGTATTTCTCGGTACATTTTTCTGGTATGAAATTTTTAATATTCTGAAACGCTTATGAAGGCGATCGCCATGTCATAGAAGCATGAAATTATTAGGATGAGCGAAGCGAATCCTCTACTAGTCTACTCAAATTACATTTTGTCGTACACTTTACAAAAAAAAAATATTTTGACTTGAAATTAAACTTAAAAATACATTATGACGTGTAGATTTGCACAATGTTATGTTTTTTTTTACAGAATAACCTTAAAAAATTTATTATTTTAATTAATTTATTTTGCATGTTTTTCCATTACGGACGCATTCTTGCAAATAAAAAATGAATCACGTATATTTTCAGAAGAACAAATAATAAATCATGGAGTCAGTACTTATAGACAGAATCATGATTAATTAAATAAATAGAATATATTTTCATTATTCCGCCAAAATACCTCAAAAATTGTTTTTTAAATTTAACTAGCTGTTTAACCCGTTCTATGCACGGGAGTTCATGAATTGAATTCTAAAACCAAAATTAAAAATAACTATTCGATTTAGTAAAATATTTTTCTACTACTGTGCCTTTTTTTTAAATAAAATTTAATTTATCAGGTTACTATGGCAGCAGACGATAATGCTGTATCTTTGGAATAAGGAATAAATAGAATAAAAAGTTTTGTTGGAGTTTGTAATAAAATGTTTGCGTTTATCTAAAAAAAAAAATTCTAATAATTAAGCGGAATTAAATAATCTCTAATTATTTGCATGTGAGGTAAAAGAATTATCGTAATACCCGCTGGAGCTTTTTAATATTGCAGCGTGGCATACATAATATGTATATCTCTAATTATTTGCATGTGAGGTAAAAGAATTATCGTAATACCAGCTACAGCTTTTTAATATTGCAGCGTGGCATACGTAATATGTAAGGTAAAAGAATTATCGTAATACCGGCTATAGCTTAAAACTTTACTTACATTAAACTTTCTTATATTTAAAATGTACGTTATTTGAGAGAAAAATATACATTTTAATAGAATACTTTATTAAGATTGGTTGGAGATGGCGCATATTTTGGCTATCATTCCTTTTAATCATATAATAGTTTCACGATTTCTTTTGTGAAATTTTTAAAATATTTTTTACAGGAAAATTATAGCATATTTTTAATGAATTAAAATTTGTGAAAATTCAATTATTTAATTAAATTAAGTATTTTTTAGTGTTAAGAATTCAAATACACAACTTATTCTTATTATGTGAAATAATTTACGGAGACTAAACTTACGCATTTTAAAAGAATTATATTAAGATTTTTTTTGTAAAGTGGCAACAAAAAAAATTGTAAATAAATAAAATTAAATGTTAAATTCGTTATATAAAGTGTTATTCGAATTCGAAGGTTTAAAATTTAACTAAGTGAAATATATTTACTTTTAAGAAGTAATTACTCTTAGTGTTATTTTTAATATGTTGACCGTTTAAAAACAATTTATGGAATGTATTAGTTCTATTATAAAGAATGTCGAGAATATCGAGTCATAGGCCACAAATTTTAAAAATTTGGCGAGCAAAGATGGATTCCCAAGCAGCCATTTCCATTCACGCAGTTCTAAAATATATTGCTAAATATGCTAGCAAAGGTGAACCCATATCAGAAGGGATGAAAGATTTCATCAAACAGTTCAAAACTCACGCGATAATATCAATGTTCAGCAGATAATTTAGAAGATTTTAATAAAAATGTGTGCTGAACGTGATTATTCTGCCCAGGAAATATTTTGGGTGTTAATGGAATGGCCTTTGTATAAGTCATCTCGTCAGTTTGCCACAATTAATTTAGAAAAGAACGCATGGGAACAATTAGATATGAATAAGGAGGATGGAAGCATATCCGTTTCAAATATTTTAGAAAAGCACGAGCAACGCCCAGTGAGATTTGAAAATATGTCCTTGCAGAATTATTTCACAAATGTTTATAAACGCGGTGAAAATTTCAGTATCAGAAAAAAAACATTTATCCCCAGAATTATACCGAAATTGAAATATGATCCCAATAATGTAAATAATGAATATTTCTATAAGCAACAAGTTATGTTGCATATTCCTAGGCCTGATTTTCAAATTATGAATCCAAATAATACTTCATGGAAAGTTATATCTGAACAGCATTTTGAGAATAATGAAATTCAGAGATTGGATTTGGAATATCTGTTGCAAAATTTAGAAGATGAGCAAGAATTTGAAGAAATTGAATCTACTGAAATAGATCAACCATTTGAAGGGATGAATGTCGCTTCAAGACAAAATAATGCACAGGATGAATTAGATTTGGGTAGAAGGGACATTGATATAAAGTATAACTGGCATACCATTCAAAGTCAAGATTTGCTTAATAAATTACAGAATTTTATTGAAAATGAAAAAGTGTAAGAGAGTGAAAAAAGTGGTTGTGTCATTGTTCCTTCTAATTTGCCAAATTTCGTCTTTTCCCATGAACAGGAAAAAAATAATAAATATTTTTAAGAACAGCTCAATTTCTTGCAAGGTCATAGGCGTGAAATGCCAATAAAAAGAATTCCTGTCCAAGGAAAAGCAGGTTCTGGAAAAAGTACTTTAATACATTACTTCACTGCTCGATTAAATGAAACATTAAGTCCATCTTCTTTTCAATTGCTTGCACCAACTGGTGTTGCCGCATTAAATATAAATGGATCAACGATTCATTCAAAACTTTTATTGGGACTAAATCAAAAGCTAAGAGATCTTAGTCCATATTCGATTGGTCAACTTCAGGAGGAGTTTCGGAATTGTAAATTCATAATTATAGATGAAATGAGTATGATTGGATGCAGTCTTTTATGAAAAATAGATTTACGATTCCGTAGTGCTGTGCCATCGAAACAAGATGAAACTTTTGGTGGAATGTTCTTATATTTATTTGGAGATATCAAACAACTACCTCCAGTAAACGACAGGCCTCTTTTCAGTGACAAAAATCAAGGAAGTGAGTTTCTTTTGGAAGGACAATTGTTAGTTTCTTCGACTATTCAAAAATATTTTTTTTTTATCACCATCCTTCCGGCAAGATGAAACTCAACAAATATTTTGTAGCATACTTGATTGAATTAGCAATGGAGAATGCACTATTGTAGACTATGAAATATTAATGAATCGAAGCTACAGTCTCTTTCAAAAAGCAAACAGCATTTATTTAAAGATGCAATTAGGCTGTTTTCAGCGAATAAAGACGTAACAGAATATAATAATGAAAAATTAAAGGAACTGCGTCAACCTGTGGCCTTGATTCAAGCTCTTCATAATTGTACTAAAGCAAAGTTGGCCGATTCTGAAATGACAAACGGACTTGAACCATTTCTTACTTTATCAACTGGGTCTAAAGTAATTTTACGTTCTAATTTGTAGACCGAAAAAGGTTTAGTAAACGGGGCTTTAGGTTATGTTGCAGATATTATTTATGAAGAAAATCACGAGCCACCAGACCAGATGCCGCGAATAATCATGGTTAGATTTGAAAACTACAGTCATTCAACTTATGAGAATGGCTGCGTTCCGATTCCCCCAATAACTAAATTCTGGAAAAATGGAAATATGAATTGCTCAAGAAAACAATTTCCTCTGCAGTTATCTTTTGCAGTTACAATACATAAATCCCAACGTTTAACATTAGATACAGCAGTCGCTGATATTGGGGATAAACAGATATCAGTTTGCTTAACATATGTAGCGTTGTCGAGAGTGAAAACCCTACAAAGTAAACTTTGTAGGGTTTTCACAATAATATCATACAAAATTTCCATTCAATACAAAATTTCCTTAAAACAGATTCTACAATATCAAAAATTCTCGTATGCTAACATGCAGAAAAAAAGAAGAAATTAGAATGAAAAGTTTTACAGTTAATAATTCTTAGTATCACAGAGGGCAGATTTCAAATGTTTTTCCAGAAAATAGGATTTTGAAGAAGTAACTTTCTTCAAGCTCTCTTCGAATATATTATTCTAAGATTACTATCAAAGATTATTTGATGTGAATTAAAAAGATTGGAAACATGCCTATTTCAAACCATTTGAGAAACCACCAGAGGCTATTGTAAAATGTAAAAACATCTTTAAAAGAGCTTTTCGTTGAGAATTTAATAATATTTTGTAAAATTTTGCTTTGAAAATATTTTTATTTGTACCAGTCTTATATCATAAATAAAAAATTCCGAGGAAATTCTTAGTTATTTGGCTGAATTTTCAATTCTAAAATTAAAATGCGCCAAAACATAAAATAACGTTCTTGCTTAATAAAGATGCAAAAATAATATAAAAAAATATTGTTACTTTCAAATATTTATCTTATTAAATAATGCTTCGCGAATCCAAACGAAGCATGGCTTTTGCTAGTTATTTAACACGTTTGGAATCCCGCATCCTATTAAGAGAACATGCCTTTTTATTGAGTATTGTTTTGTTTAAAAATTATGTTTGCTATTATCTCCATGTAGTAATGATAGAAACCTAATTCTAATAATATTATAATTGTGAAGGACTGAAAGTCTTTGTCTAAAGTCAGCATCAAAACCAGATGATTAAATGCCTCTGTATTCATTATCTAGTACATTACTTTTTTTTTCCAATGTGCAAAAGTTTTACTAAAGTTAATAAAATTTATATATTTTATTTGTTTGTAATGCATAAAATATAAGTTATAAAAATGAAACCTGCTTTCAATCAAATGTTGCGTTTGTAATCCAGGGCAACTTCAAGGAAAGAAAAATACGGAAAATCATTTGACATTCAGTAATAATATGTACAACAAGGTTAAACTTATTAAAATGTACATAATGCAACAACATGGGAGCGACTGCATTTCAGTATTTATGTAAAATATTTTTTTTACTAATACTGCTTAAATATGTGTAAAATGTAAATTGGCAAAAAATATTTTGCAATTATTTGTCTTTAAAATTTCCAATATAAAATAAATATTTTTGCAATATGGACGTTTTGTTGGAGATAATTACAATAGCAATATTTCTGCAGTATTGACGCTCCATTACAAGCATTTCCTATGTAATTTTACTAATATTGGTATTTTTGTTCAAGTATCACCAATAGCAGTCAGTGTTGAAAATTAAGCTTATTTTTGTATTCAAAATATACATCAGAATTCGTTAATAATTGTCGCTTTAACCCCTAGAAGGACGGTGATGCCGCTACGGCATCACATAATTTTAATCCCAAATTGCCACATTGGCAACCGATTTTTTTAATGAAAAGTTCACTTTTATTAAGTATGCGAAAATATACTTTTACTTGTTTACAAATAAATTTTCTTGTAAATACTGGTGTTATTGAATTATTTCAACATTTTACGAATACAAGTACCTTGCCCCTGAAAGGGTTAAATACTGACTTTCGTCGCCAAATAAAATGAAAATTACAGTTGAACCTCTTTTATCCGAAACTCTTTTAACCGAAACTGTCGGTTAACCGAAATCAACTTTTAAAGCTTTTCTTTTTTTACTATCACATTCCTTGTGGGCAAAATCCATTTTGAAATCTTTTTTTTTTTTTTAACCATCATATTCTTTGTGCGCAAGCGGTCCTTTCCGAACTACGATTACATATAAATATTTTCGATCCTGGAGTTCCTTTGAATTGTACTTGAGCTCACATAAGCTGCGGAGTGAAAAAAAAAAAAAAAAAAAATTAGCACATCTGAAGCTTTTGAATGTTTTGCAAAAGATTTGGCATGGCTTAAGCAGCAGAAAGACTGTGACACTGGTGTACTAATAATATTAAAAAACTCCGTGATAAAGCTTCAAAGCAAAGGCTATCGAAACCGCCACAAACAAAACATTTTTTCAAAACCTTGTAATATATGTAAAAGGTACTTAATTTCAAAATTAAAATTCAGGTACTTTATTCTTGCTTCTAATTTGCTATTGCTTTATTTTTATTAAGCGCGTGTTACCATAATAAGAAATATTGCATATATTTCTATTAATCTTAAATTTGAAGCATTCTCGATTATCCGAATATTTCAATTTTCCGAAAGGTAGTCGATCCCAATTACTTCGGATAATCGAGGTTCTACTGTACTACTATTTAAAAAGTTTGATAGATATTCTGAATTCAGAATTCCGCTAAATTGGGAACACAGTTAGCTATGAATGCAAATATTGATACAATACAACCAACATACCTAATAATAGTTTTCAGGATAATTGTTTTCTGGATTTTTATAATCGCTATGGTCAAATAAGTAATCTTCTCCTTATATTTAATCTCACAACTCATAAGAGGAATATTAGTATTAGGAAGAAATAGTAGCTATAAAAAAATCTGGAAACACAATCACTCAGGTTTTCGAATCAGGTATATTTTTAGTTGCTGTATCTATTTTGACTGCAATGTCAGATCGATTTCACTTTTTTTCTGTTGTTGAAATGTCACAATATTAAAAACGGAATATTATATTGTTACATTTTATTGAAAGTGGGTTTTAGCAAATTTAATACATGATTTATCACATTGCTAACGAAGCGTAGTACGAACAATGTGAAAATGTCCAAGCCGGGGATCGAAGCAGTAACCCTTGGAATAACGCTACAAGTGGTCTACCATTTAAGCCACGAGGAGTATGGTAGAGCACTTGGAGCGCTGGGTTCAATTCTCGGCTTGAACATTTTCGACATTGTAGATCTTTTGTTTCAATAAAACATTTAGAAATAAGTCAGAATACGTATTACACGTAATATCTCTATTTATACAGTGAAATTCAACATTATTAAAGAGAATAGTTTGAATGTTTAAAGTAACATTCCTTAGGGCAATAAGCTGACATAGATTCTGAGGAAACTATAAATGAGGGACTAGCCAGCGTGATGCCCCCATGACGCCTAATGCAAGGGAGAGCACCGCCCAACGCGCGTCACTCTCCCTGCGACCCAAAAAAGCTTTGGAATTCAAGGTATCTGCAACAATAATCAGTGTACTCAAGGATTAAGTTGGCAGTTCGGGATCCCACCTCCGAGTCCCCAGGAACCTCGGATGTACTGGACGTTCATAGGAGTGCCTGGGACTTGGCTTTAAGTCTTTCGTCCTGTCTGGAGAAGACACTTGCAAGTCAATGCTAAACCTATGGAAAGGCTGTTTTCAAATATCTCGTTTGCATTTCGATATTTTTAAATATTTCTTTTGCATTGGAAAGCTGAGGTTGATATCCATCTGCCCCCATTTTTTTTCTTTTTTTTTTCTTTCTTTTTAAAGATTTCGGTTGTAGTTTTTTTTAAGATGACACTTCACTTTCGGAACCACTTACGAAAGTGATAGTAACTTTATAAAAAAATAATCTGCAGACAAAATCGAAAAAGTTAAACGCGAGTGTTTTTGCCTGACGCGACGGGAGAATTACAACCATATTTCCCGGAATTGCTATTGCTCTACCAGCACCTTCTGGGCGTGAAATAGTTGAATGTTAAATAAAAATTATTATTCTTGTCCAAGATTGTTTATATTTTGTTAAGAGGCGCAAAAAATAATATTCCTTGCAAATCCCATAAGAAACAATGGAAAATGTGGCTTTTATTGATAAAATCAAATTCGACATATATTCCAAAGTAAGATGCTTTATGATAAACATTATTCATATTCTTTATTTGCTTTCTGTTAAATTGAAACAAAGTCATTTAATTAAATTACTTTGTAAAAAAAATTGTGATAAATTCACTTTGAAACGGCTGTTCTTTCTAGAAACATTTAATTACTGTTAGCATGTGTTTTTAAAGACAAAAGAATAATACGACTTTTATTTTATTTGTATACATATGAAATAACTTTCAATGACATACAGTTTTTAAAACATTAACTGATGTAAAAGGAATTTACTTGTAACTAAAAGTATCAAAAGCTTATACAAACAAAATTGTTTATTTTTTGTCAATAAAAAAAGGATATAAAATGCATAAATGTTTCATGAAACAAATTTAAAATAAGCATTGTCTATTCCTGAAATATGTTTATCTGTTTTTTTTTTAAAGAAATGTATTTTAGTACTTAATAGATCAATTTCATGAAATATGTAAAATATTCTGCTGAATCATTTAGAATGTATTTTTAAATTATGCTAAATTTGATTAGCGTAACTACTGTAGTTTTGTTTCGTATACATATATACAGACGTGTGAAAATTATTAGAATAATTGTGAAATTTACATTAAAATCTTGTTACAATAAAGAAATAACACATTTAAAAATATTGACCCATTTAATATTTAGTGTACATCCCCTTGTTTTTTATTAAAGATTCGATACATCTTGGCATATTTTGTATGAGTTTTTGGCAATTAATTTGTATTTCGTTGTCATTATACCAAATTTGGATGAGTTTTTCTATCAGACCATTCTTGTTTTTGATGTTGCATTTCTTTAATTTAATTAAAGAAAACATTTCCATGGCCTGGAAACAGACCAGATATGAACACCATGGAGAACCTTTGGGCCATTGTAAAGAAAAAATTAAAGAAATGCAACATCACAAACAAGACTAGTCTGATAGAAACACTCATCCAAATTTGGCATCATGGCAACGAAATACAAATTAATTGCCAAACACTCATACAAAATATGTCAAGACAAGTATGCTATCATTTCTTTAATAAAAAACAAGAGGATGCACACTAAATAGTAAATGTATCAATATTTTTTATATATTTCTTTAATATAACAAGTTTTTATTGTAAATTTCACAATTATTCTAATAATTTTCACACGTCTGTATATATATATATATATATCACGAAACAATTTGACGAACAATAAGTCGAACAATCACGTCGTGCTTTTTACGACATATTACTGGATTCGTACCACCTTTTAATCAGCCGTTGGTGAGGTTGTATAGCAGGCGTACCACTTAGAGCAAGCATCGCTAGTGGAGGTGTCAACTCTGTGGAAATTAAGCAGCGGTGGAGCGATGATAAGATTGGTAGAGTCCAATCAAAACTCATTTATTCATGATGAATACAAAGCAGATTAGGCAGCATGAGTGGTTAAAGAAGTAAAGGCTTATGAAGAAATCTGGGGTTTTTCCAATAAGACATAGAAACGCAGTCATAGGAAACTGTTTATTCCATCAGAATATACCAAAATTAAACAATTCCCACAGGATGAGAAATCAGAGCCATCCCGCTTAAGCATGAACTAGTTATTCATGCGAAATAGATGTTAAATAACGAAATGAATATTCTACATGACTTAGGACAGCAGGTAACAGATTATGTAAACAATCAAACAGCTCAAAAAAACTACTCCTGAGGTCATGCTCTAGCTATTTATTAGAATGCGCGGAGAAAATCCGATTGAAATGAAAACTTCAGGCTAACCAAACAAAATCACGAACGAGACTCGAAGTGAAACTGCGATCCGTCACTCAGCCAATGGAGAGCGATCTAGAAACGTCACAGAAAAGAATCCCGGTTCTGGTAATGGAAGGATTTCGATGTAAAAAGTTATCGCCCAGCTGGCGGGAAAATGAGATGAAATAGAATAAAAATGTAAAAATTGCTTTTATAAACATTCGAAAATATGTAACTGCGTTCAAAACTTTACAGTTTGGTAGACGATAAAAATTAATGTCGGGATTAAAAGTTTAGATTACGTTTTGGAATAAATCTATTATTAAGATACGCGTTTTAAACTTATAGGAATTTAACTAGAAATAAATAATAGAGCGTATTAAAAAAAAGGAAATAATGAATATGCCGGCAATTTAGAATAATTTAAATGAATAGTAAAAGTAAAAAATTTTATATAACATATATATATAGATTTGTGATTTTATTATAATTAAAAAAACACACAATAAACTCTGTCTAATCCTGAACGAGAAAATTAAAAAAAAATTCGTAGTCAGAATTCCACTTTAGATAAAGTTTACACTAGGAATTTTCGGTGATTTCTTTGCGAGTTTGACAGATTTCCGTCTTAAACTTAGGTCGCCTTAGGCAGAATTTACTGTATTATGAAGCACAATTGCTGGCTTCCCAATTTTGAATATCACTAAATTTGTATTGAAAAATTTGCTTTATTTAATATATGGAACAGTGGAAGTATAGTTGTGGATTACCTTAGCAACATAACTTCTAGCTGAACAGTAAGCTATTTGCAGAAGCAATTGAAAGCCATGGAGAGAAAAATGTTTAACTGTAGTAAAAACTACATGAAAATGAGGAACAATTTAATTATGAAATATTTAAAACAAAAATAGGAGATAGAAAAAAAAAGTAGATTTAATAGCTTAAATAATTTAACAATTTTAAAATGAATAAATAAAGAAAGGAAACCGAAAATTACATTAGTTCGAAAAACACAGATGAAATACTATCGACGACTAAGCCATCTGATAAATTAAATTTTAAAAAAATCAAAAAACCCGTAATTAATTATTTCTTATAAATGTTAAACTATTTTTTATATTACTTATATTTTTTATTTACTTGTATTGATGACGTTTAAATTGTGTTTATTTCTTAGTTCCTATCGATAAACACTGTTTCGATGAGGTTTGTAGATGTCTATTATAGTTAGAGTTACAGTAAAGCCTGAGATCCTCCCTACACAACTCCCAGGTTGTGTAATATTTAAACGGATCTTCTGACTGTAAAATTGTCAATGAAACATCGTCTTCATTTTAAAAGATCTATCGAACGATATGCCACTCAATATGGTGCAAAAAAAAATTTTCGTCTCCGCCGCCGTTTTGTATTTTACGGTCGTTTTGTATTTTAAATTTATAAAAACAAAATCCAGCCTGTAACCATCGAACGGTTAAGACGAATCGATAGAGACCTCATTCATTAAAATCCATCCAGCCGTTGGGATGTTTCGAGAGTATAAAAAAATCAACTTATCCAGATACACGTGAAACACATAATACTTCTTGGTAGTCGGGTAAAAAAGACTCGTTACGAAAACCATATTTAAATATGAGAGGAAAATACTACTAGAACAGTCTAACTCAGTGGCTTCCAACGTGGGGCGCACACCCCACTTGAAGACAATTTGTCTTTTTAGGGGAGCAATTACAAATTTGTTACTTACCCATTCACTGTAAACTTTTTTCGGAAATTTAAAGTTGTAGGCTAAAAATAAAAGTAATACGTGAAAATTAAAAAATAAATTAACAAATGAGTTTTTTTGATGAACTTCAAAAATGTACCCATGTATTAAAAGACGTTTTGTCACCCGCCCATTTTTTCACATTTAAAAGTTTCGCTAATTTTTCTGCTTATTAATGTTTGTTACAATTTCGCTCAACTTTTTCAGTTATTTATTGAATGAGTTTTGTGTTTCATTTCGCACTTCAATATGTCATATAAAGAAACTTTTACATCTGAAAACTACAGAATATATCTTAATCTGACTGCTATCCCGGACGAATCTAATGGAACTTTTTCACCCAACTAACCTTAATGACTATAGCATCTGGTCTGAAACCTGGTTCAGCTCAACAGAATACACTAGATTTATTGTGTTAAAATTAATCTGGTGTACTTTTAGTGTGTTTTTAGTAACGTCTTTTAAACAAATAAATATTTTAATATATGTTTTGATTTTTCCGCTTGGAATATATATTGTGATATGGTTATAAGTGGACGTAATATTTTAAATTATAAAATCAGATAGTGCTTACGAGTCAATTAATGATAATGTTAAAGGAACAGAGAAATGTATTTTGATGTATAATGGCTACTTAAAATTGTTAAAGATGATAATATTAAAATGTTTCATGTGTATTGTTTTACACATAGAGCAAAAATTAGTACCCAAACTTTTCCCATCAACTTTTATTGAATTGCAAAAGAAATTTATAACGTTTGAAAGTGATCAATTTTAATACTAATGTGAGTGTCTAAACACAAATCATGTAAAGGTAAAAATGCTAACCACATAACATTTTTGTTTAACACTGAGATCAGTTGAAAAGAAACAAAAAAACTCTTTTAGCATAAAGACGGAGATTATAGTACCCCCCCCCCTTTTTTTTTTCACAGAATTATGTTAAAAATTGTGATAAAAAATTTACCTCTTTAATAAGTTATAAAATGTGAAATGAATAGTTTTTGTTAACACATATAGGATAATTGCACCATAAAATATAATAAATAAACACACAATCTTGCTGAATGGTGCACAAAATACGAACTTTAATAAACTAACATTTAAAATCTACGTTTCGAGCTGTTTCTACAGCCCTCTTCAGGAAAATATGATGGTAAAATGGCTCAAAGTTCAGAGACGAAAGCTTCCTGTGCAAGATATAATTAGTCGGAACTTGACCAGTGATTTGAATACAAAAATGTAGTAAGTAAGTAAGCACCCACCCTGGGAACCCGCTTTTGGCTTATGGTTAGGTGTAACCCCCAAGCCCAGGGCAGGGAAAAGTTTTACTACCTGCGGAAACCCTTGAATGATTTTTTTTTTTTTTACAGTTTAGGAGAAATAACAATGTTAGATGTAGGACAATTATTGACAGTGTGTGCAATAAATATTTACAGATCACCCCTATAATTGCAGATAATTTGAGAGAAATATTCATTGTTATAACATATAAATATGCATAGTTTTTAGAATTTGATATTAAACTTTTTTTATCACAATTACCTACATATTTACAACACTTTTATGTTATTTTCCTGATTCACAATACTAACATCAATTTAAACCATGTACAAATGTGATATTTGCAACACTTAAAGCTAATTTCAAGATATATGATGCAAAATTATTTTTAACTCTATACTAAAAATGAGTATTAAGGTACAAGATGCAAACAATAATTAATATTATGCACTATTATGAAAGTATCAGTAATTGTAAATAATAATTATTTACAAATTTACAGTACAATGATACTATGTTTGAGATATTATGTAAGATACATGATGCAAAAATTACTTTTAAATCTACACTAAAATTTAGTATTAAGGTACAAGATGCGAACAATAATTAATACTATGCACTTTTATAAAAGTATAGGAAATTGTATATAATAGTTATATCTAAATTTACAACACAATAGTACTCCAGTAACAGTTAAGAATCTGTACTGGACTAATGAAAGTTGCTATTTACACTTTATGCAAAAGAATTGTTATTTGAAGATGACTCAATCGAAGAAAACTTACCAGGAGTATAAATTAAATACATTTTATATAAAGTATAACCACGCTGACTCGAATATCCCAGACCACAGCCAGAATTAAGTTTGGAAAGGTTAAATAGTATAGAATTAAACTAGAAATTTATAATTTATAAATTAGTATAAACTGTTGAGAATGTTATAGTTTTCATATAACTTTTTGAGCTGAATGGGATCATTAATAATCTTAAGAATATCTGCGAAGATTGAGGGTCCTGTTCACTTGAATTTAAATTTCATAAATTTGCAATTGCCAAATAGATAATGTAGTGGATCTCCTTGGACACCACGCTTGTAGAGATCGTTATCTTTCTTGTTTATGTGATGAAGAAAAGATTGGAAGCTGCCACAGCCCGTTAGGAAATAGATGGAAACTTTGTCGTTAACAATTAGCTTTTGTTGAACCTTTGGCACTAGCTGATGCGTATATCGGCCGCTCCCTGAGTGATCCTAGTTATACTGCCACCTATCCAGTAATTGTGAATTGATGCATTTTAATAAATATGATAAAGGTAATCTAATACTCCGATCTACTGGAAGGTTGCAGTACTGAGCAGCGTCATTCGCCAGCTTGTCCGCCAGTTCGTTTCCTGCTATTCCAATATGACCTTTAATCCAAGTTAAGTAAATTAATTTATTTTGATGTTTTTTAATTTTAATTTGAATATTATAGATATCGGGATTTGTTGGGAATAATTTAAGTAACGCTTTAATTGCCGATTGGCTGTCAGAGAAAATTTGGAATCTGTTGTGAGAAGAATTTATTGCCCAATTAATGGCTGTGATGGCTGCATGCAGCTCCGCCTGAAAAATAGAATTATCTGTACGTATTTTAACAGTTTTTTCAAAAATTTTTGTGTTTTGAAGGTAGGCCACTATAGCATATGCCGTGCCAGAGTCCACCCTAGAACCGTCAGTGTACATCTTGATAATGTTTGGATGATTGATTATTTTGTCAGTATTAATTAAATTGTTAATATTTATTTCAGGATTTATTTGATATTTGTGTAATGTATTTTCTACGTGTTTTTTACTAATTGGTGTGTGTTTTGTTAACATTATTTCTTTATTATGTAAAAGTTTGTATTTAATGGATTTATGTTCTAATGTGATTAATAATGGAGGGATTCCTAATAAAACTTGTAGTGCGTGCGTTGAAACATTTTTGTATGATTTAGTGATAGATGTTAGACAGATTCTTTGTATGGACTGGAGGGCACGCTTATCGATTACCCTGAGGTCACTGAACCACACCTCCGATCCATAAGCTACAATTTTCTCCAAAACAGTGATATACCACGCTCTAAGGTATACCCTGGACACGCCCACCGTAGCCGAGAAGACCCGCTTTATAGATGAGGTAATTTTGCTTTTTTGAGGTAATTGAGTAATTTTGCTTTTAATATTTGTAATATGTAAATCCCAATTTAGTGTACTTTGAAAAATTAGTCCTAAAATTTTAATGTTTTTAACTAATTGAATATTATGATTATTTAGTTTTAGAATTGGTGGACGATTGTCCATAGTATTTTTGCCGAGTATGATGAATTTAGTTTTATCTTGCGATATAGTTAGATTAAGTCTATTACAGATTTCATAAAAATATTTTATTTTAGTGTTTGTTTCTGTTTCCAGAGATTGTCTGCTGTTAGCTTTAATTATGAGGTTGAAATCATCGCAGAATGCGAACAGGTCCCCAAACTTCTCGTAGAACTCCGTGAGAATTAGATTTGCGATTATGAGCCACAGGAGCGGGCCGAGGCACGACCCTTGTGGGCAGCCTTGATAGGTGGGTCTATTTATATTGTTGGTTAAATAGTTGGTTATCAGTTCTCTGTTTGATAGGAAACTCAATAAAATTTGTTTTAGGTAATAAGGGATTGGGAGTTGATTAATAAGTCGACCCAAAGTGGCCCAATCTATGTTGTCAAATGCTCCCACTATATCGAACGAGACAATTCCGCAATATTTAAATTTTTTATTTTAAAGATAATTTTTAGCTGTGTATTTTAGTTTATTAAGAATTTGTATAGTACTTCTTCCTTCACGGAAGCCGTACTGTGAATCATGAAAAAATTTATTGTTTTCTAGGTAATTAATTTAGTCTGTGTTTAATTAAACGTTCATAAATCTTTCCCAGCATTGGAAGGAGACAAATGGGTCTGTATGAAGATGGTTGCTTCGGGTTTTTATTTCTTTTAGTGAAAAATATTACATTAGCTATCTTCCACTGTTTAGGGAAGTAATTAAGTTTTAAGCATTTATTGAAAAGTTCGCGAATTAAAAATTTGAATGATTTATTTAGGTTTTTTATTATAAATGCATCTATTTTGTCGAATCCAGGGGCTTTTAGATTATTTTGCTCTTGTATTGCTGTTGATATCTCTTTATATGAAAATGGTGGAGGGGGAGGAGAAAAAGTGTCTCCCTCCGCCGCTGGGTCCAAAAGTGGGCGCTGAGGTTTGCTATGTATGGGAAAACGATAATTTAAAAGGTCATTAAAAGTTTCTAATTTAGTTGTATACGGGGTTGAACCTTCCATGGTTGTATGTATAAAATGTGTATTGTTTAATCGTTTGTTAGTTGCTATTTTAAATGTTTGTCCAAATTTGTCTTTTGTGCGTGTGCAAAAATTTTGCCATGATTTTAACTTATTTGATTTAATTTGCTTTTTGTACATTGCTCGTTCTCGCTGTAGGAGCGTGCGCCACCTCGGGTCGCCGGTATTTTTAAATCTTTTCCTGAGGGCCGAAATTTTATTTCTTTGAATTTTGAGATCATTATTCCACCAATCAAATGTGGGGTATAGTTTTAAATTTTTGGTTTTAAGGGATTGATCGTAAATATCTTTAATTATTGTATTAAAATCTGCTAGCCAATTGTCTAATTCAATCATGGTTGTGGAGTTTGAGAGCGTATCTAGAAGATTATTAAGTTTTGGTTTAAGTAGTTTATTAAATTTTTTAAAATTAGTGTATTTAGTTTTATATCTTTTTAATTCCACTATCTCGGGTTTTAAATCCAATGAAAAATTAACGTACCTGTGGCCCGAGGTACTTTCAGTTTTCTCATCCACGAACCACGAGTCAACGTAGCCTACTAAATCCTTGGTACACAATCTTACATCTGGATTGCCTTTACAGGGACGATTAGGCTGTCCTATAAATGATGCAGGAGCTTCCGTGTCATTGATAAGTGTAAGATCGTTCGACAGCAATAAGTATGTTAGCATTTTTCCCCGATCGTCCTCTTTTTGGTATCCTAGCAATGCTAGGTGTACATTTAAGTCCGCTCCAAGGATGAGGCCATGCAGAGGTGTAAAGTGGTCAAGCCACTTTATATCTTCCCTAAAGTCACTCCTGGGAGGAGAGTAAGCTGATCCAATGGTGACCTTACCAGTAGTTGTTGTGAGGTTTTCAAACACGGAGTTACCGTCTTTATAGGTTTCAATGAATTCGATGTCTTTTCTTGTTGCTATTATGGCTGCGGTTTTATTATTTGACTGAAAGGATATCCAGTCATTTGGAAGTGTCCATATTTTTTTATTAAAATGGTAATAGTCCTGTATCAGTAGAATTAGTATTTTTTCCTTGTTAGCATAACCCATCAGGTTAGTGGTGGCTGATTTTGATCGTTGTAGGTTGATTTGAAGGAAAGTTATATTGGTTTATATTTTTTGGTGTTTTGATTATCCGGATTTTGGAGAATTTGTATATGTTGTCCCTCTATGTCGTTGTTTTCCTCTACATTTGCCCCGACTGTGTTGTCTTTTTCATTTTGGTCATTACTGTCTACTATTGCGTTGAACTTACTGATCTTCCTTTAGACAGTATATTTCTTTGTTGCGTATGATAATGAAAGGCTGGGCAGTCAGGACTACTTGCCTCGTGGGGGAAAACGTTTGGTGTATTTAAACAGTTGAGGCAACATAATTTGTTTTTATTTATGGATCTACCTTTTTTACCTGTGATTAGTGGGCATATGTTTGATTTGTGCTCCTTTGCACAATAGTTGCATACTGCAGGTAATCTACAATGATCTTTCGTTGACCAAACCTTTGGCAGTTTTGGCATCTCACCAATGGCATATATAGTGAAATTCTGCATGTATTAAAACCAAGGTTTATTTTTTGCTGCTTTATTAATTGTAATGATAGCCAACTCTCGACTTACAGCACCAGCTGATAGAACTGTGCACCTTCCCTATATATCTTTTTATTAAGAGAAATTGGAATCTCCGTAATGTACTTTTCTTGGCCATCCAGTGAAAATAAATAATTATTAATCAACTGAGATAAAATGAATCAAAAGGTCGATTTAAGAAACCACGAGTGCCGTCATCTACACATGAGGAACAGAACCACGTTCAACTGAGTTGGATCTTAGTTCATTAATAATTATTTATTTTCACTAGATGACAACATTACATTTTTGTATTAAAATCATTGGTCAAGTTTCGACTAATTATCTCTTGCACAGGAAACTTTGGTCTCTGAGCCATTTTACCATCATATTTTTCTAAAGATGGCTGTAGAAATAGCTCGAAAGGTAGATTTTAAATGTTAGTTTATTAAAGTTCGTATTTTGTGCACCATTGAGCAAGATTGTGTGTTTATTTATGAATAGTTTTGGTACGGCTTTGTTAGGTTAACTCCGTGTGAATAGAGTTTACATTTTTAATAATGAGAAATATAATCTGTAGAGTGTGTGTGTGTTTGTGGAGGGGGAGGGGCTTGTGTATTTGCACATGCTTCGGTGGGGCGTGGCCAATAAGCGTTAGAGGCAACTGGTCTAAATAAATGTTGTTGTTTTGTTTTGTTTTTAATCATAAACAAGGACAGAACAGCCAAAAAAATTATGTTTTAATGAAGTGAGATAGAAAAAGTCAGATACTTAATAATGGAAAATTTCCAATTACACAAAACGGATAATTCTATATAAAAATATCGGTATTTAAACAAAATGAAGGTATGTTGAATGAAGGTTGAAAACTTTAAAAGAAATAAATTAATCTGCGAGTGATTTTATTATAAGTTTGTTTTAAAAGATAAAATAGATATTCAATTTTAAATTCAACTTCCCGACAAATAGATCAACGTCCTCCTGAGGATTAAACCCACATCTATCACCCCTATGCTCGGAACTGTAAGATGGCGCATTTGCCATCTATGATACGGTTCATTAGAAGAACATCAGTTTTTTTTTTCGAAAGAATCAGTTACATTTATGTAATCACATACGCGATTTACGTATTCCTATAGGATAAAAGTTTTTGCCCACTTAACGGTGGCCGAGACAAATTTCAAATATTTCTTCACAGAATAATACACTGCTCAAAACAATTAAAGGATATTGCAGTTTTAGGTGGATTTTGTATCTGGTAAACTGTTTAGCTGATTGATACATGGTCGACAGACATAGTAGGTTATATGAGAATAAATTACACATGTTTGGCAGAAAAAAATGCATTTTATTGCGCATTTGTGTACTAAAGGAAAAAAACACAATTTGTGCATATGAGAAAAAAAGAATAAGAAAAGGTGTTTTCTTCAAAGAAAATCATTTTCAGTAGGGGGTATGGTTTCCACGGGCGGCCAGCAAAGTTGAACACCTTTGAGGCATGGACTCAATGAGGCTATTAATGACGAGTTGGGGTATTCTGCCCCACTCTTCCAGAAGAGCTCTTTCCAGTTCTTGGAGAGTTTGGGGGGGGGGGTTGTTGGCGGCCAGAAACTCGTCTTCCTAGAGCGTCCCAAACGTGCTCGATTGGATTCATGTCTGGAGAACACGCTGGCCATTCCATTCGAACGATTCCTTCCTCGAAAAGGAAATCCTCCACCAGGTTTGCACGATGTGGCCTGCAGTTATCGTCCATTAAAATGAAGTTTAATCCGATTGCTGCAGCGTAAGGGACTACAATAGGTCTGAGGATCTCATCCCTATATCGGCGACCAGTCAGAGCTCCATCTCGAATGATGTAGAGGTCAGTGCGCCCGTCAATGGAGATGCCACCATACACCAACACTCCTCCACCGCCAAATCTGACACTTTCGTGCACGAACGCAGGATTATTCCTACTGCCACGGTCCCTCCAGATGAAAATACGCCTATTATCCGGATGCACAGAAAAACGGGACTCGTCAGAAAACAGAATATTGCTCCATTCATTTCTCCTCCAGTTGACATGCTCGGTTGCCCACTCCCTGCGGTCGCGACGATGCCTTGATGTTAATCTAACACATACCATCGGTCGGCGAGCATACAGACCTACAGCATGGAGCCGGTTTCGGACAGTCTGAGTTGAAATCGTGGTGCCTGTAGCCGAGCGAAGGTGTTGTTGGAGAAGAGTAGCGTTCACGGTTCGGTGCCTCCGAGCTGTTAACGCTAAATACCGATCTTCATTGGGCGTTGTTGCCCGTCTACGACCTTGCCCTGGTCTTCGGCCTGCACATCCACTCTCCAAAAAACGGTTCCAGATCCTGGAAATGACACTTTGTGACACTCCAATGGCTTGCGCTACTTCGGCTTGAGTTTGGCCCCCTTCTAACCTACCAACAATTCTCAAAGCTTCTGAATCTGTCAAATGACTTCGCTGAGACATCGTACTCATCGAAACAAAGCAATCACTGAATGCCGCTCATCCTTGTCTTCATTCTCTTTTATCCAGATGAAAGTCAAATTTCATTCGCTGCCGCTGAAGCGACGTTTTTGACGTCGAACTCAAAATTTGCATACTCCACAGTTTGAAAACCAGAAAAATTTGCATTTGTGATTCTCTTCTTCTATTTTCGGCAAAAAAAATTTCGTTTATATCTTTATTTTATATAAAACTTCAAATATCCTTTAATTGTTTTGAGCAGTGTATATTGTTACCTACAATACTTCACACAACCAAAAAATAAATATATTTTAGTACAGGAAAGGTAAAATTGTATTGAAAGAATGAAGTGGAACGGAAAAAGTAGGTTAAATAGAATCTTGTAAAAATAGAATTTCATGAAAAGCATACCGAAATTGTTTTTTCCCTGGCCCTGCAAATATAATCTGATGTAGTTTATACTTTAAATTTCGCAAAATAACTTTTGTTTTGAAATGGTACTATATTAGAATTGTATAAAGTTATTATGAAATCAAATTAACATAATTCCTAAATAAATCAAATGTGTTAAGAATTGATCGGAAAAACTTTTAATTCTTTTATTAGCATTTACTTTTTAGATTTGCATCAGAATTTTCTTTCCTAGTAATAAAAAAAACAATATACTACATCTGTTTGAATCATGAATTTATAGATAACCTTTTCAGATAACACTTTAGCGTCCCTCATTATCGTAAGAGCACGGTAAAAAAATGCAAAAGAAAGTCTCAAATGCCATAATCAATTTTTAAAATATCCAATTAACCCTTTGAAAAAATTGTTTGAAAAAGGGACGTTTTTCATGCTTATCGTAACGCACCTCCAGTGTGTAGTAATTTTAGAAGTACTCACAAAGCAAAAATATGTTCATAAATCTGATACATACTTTTAATCGATGGTGCAATCGGTTTTTTTAAATGTGAATTTTAGCTCTTTCAAATATACTGGCAAACGCAGTTCACTCCACGCCTCACGGGGATGATAATTTTTTCGACGCTAAGAGTAACTAAACGCCTGTATTTTAGCACAATCCTTTTATAGCATCTCAATAGACCAGATTTACAACATCTAAAAAAATTTCAAAACGTCTGACTATAATATATTAATACATGGAAATTATTCCAGAGAGAAACATTCTCTTTGCGTACAATATTTCAAATGAAAATAAAATTTCAAAGTAATTGCTTAAGAAGCGAAAAGACCAACATAGTGAAAAAGATTCCATGCCGAAACTCGAACCTAGGCCATCAGTATAGCGCACTGACGTTCTACCGACTGAACCACATGGAACGATACCCAGCCTGGAAAATTTCTCACTATTATATGTTGGCAAGGCTACAAATGCAGCACAAGATGGAATATTTATCTTGAGCCACCGACATGGCGCAAACACGAAACTTAATTAAATCCAGCATCGATAGAAACCATATTAATGCATGGAAATTATTTCAGAGCGAAACATTCTCCTTGCATACAATATTTCAAATGAAAATCAAATTTCAAAGTAATTGCTTAAGACGCGCAAAGACCAACATATTGAAAAAGATGTTGACAGATATTGTGAAATATAATCTCCAAACAAGGACATTAAAATAATTAAGCGAAGTAAATTGTTTTTTCATGTGTCAAATGTGATTTACAAAAGTAATTATCGAAAGTGTTTATGATCTAAAAGAAGGAAATAAAATTGAAAAGTGATTGCACAATCATAAACAGATATTTTATTATAAACATTTCGCAATACTTAAGAACTATAAGACATTTATATACTCTCATTTTAAATTACTGTAAATATAAATATTGATACAAATTATTTGTTATGCTGATTTATGGAATTAATTTCCTGTTCTTTATTGCTAATAATATTTTATTCATGTATTTTCCTCTAATTTCAATTGTAACTCAAACTCTCAAACTGAGAGATGTCTATCTTAAAGCTCTTATTAAAATTTAATTTTACTTTTCTATTTATAAGTTTCGGCACAAATTTAAGTTCTCAAGTCACACAATAATATGCGTCTTTTTAAACAACATGAAATTCAGACCATCAGTCACATATATGGATTCAATCAGAAATACAGGAAGAACATGTAGATCCATTTACCCTTTCCGGAGGAAAATTACCAGATGATAAACGGATATACATAAATATAAGGTAAGCCCAATTTATCTTACCTATGTTTTTTATATTGAGAAATAGATAGTTAATTTTTGAGGATAAAAAACGAACATCACGCAAATTTTATGATAGCAAAGATTAAATATTGCTAACAAATTGATTATGAGAGTGAAAAAAAATTCTCAATAAAAATATCGTCACTGAAAAAATAAGAATACAAATCTGATAATCCGATAGGGTAATTTATTAGAAAAAATAAAACGAATCTTAGCAACATTATGGCTTCTTCTACAAAAGATAGCACGACCATTGAAAAATTGAACGCCAACAATTATACAAATTGGCGGTTTAAGGTCGAAATGCTATTAATTCGAGATGAACTAACTGAAGTTATTACGCAAGAGGCCCCCACTCCATTAAAC
Source organism: Maratus speciosus (assembly GCA_963932465.1). Taxonomy (NCBI): domain Eukaryota; kingdom Metazoa; phylum Arthropoda; class Arachnida; order Araneae; family Salticidae; genus Maratus; species Maratus speciosus. The sequence goes on along the minus strand of OZ010786.1, from coordinate 513,921,322 downwards.
GATGCTTGGACCAAGAAAGACAGAAAAGCAAGGGCTTTAATAAATTTATCCATTGACGACAGTCAAATAGTGCATGTCAAATATTTAAATACAGCTAGGCAAACATGGGACGCACTCAAACAAATACATGAGAGATCTAATCTTTCTAGTAAGCTGTACTTGCTACGAAAACTATACAGTACAAAATTAACCGAAGGTGGCAATATGACAGCCCACATTACTAAAATTTTAGAGATAGTGGATAAACTGTCAGCCATAGGTGAAAACACAACAGACTCGCACATTTCAGCACTGCTGCTGTGCTCGTTGCCACCGTCCTACGATACCCTAGTTACTGCCCTGAAGGCCAGAGATGAAGCTGAGTTAACCGTACAATTTATAAAAAGCAAGCTTACGGACGAATATACTCGAAGAGTAGATAATAGTGAAAATTCCGAAAACAGCAATAAAGCCTATAAAACTCAAGGTAAATTTAATCATTCTGAACAGAAAAGAGGCAGCAATAAGTACTGTTCACACTGTAAAATGAAAAACCACTCAATTAAAGACTGCTGGTTTCTAAAAACGAAAAACAACAACAGTTACTCTAATAACAGACACTATAAAAATAAAAACAACTCAACATCACTAGTTTATGAAGAAAGTAATTTACATAAATATGCGGAACCTGAAAAAAGAAAAGACACAGTAAATGAAAACAACAGTGTCGCTTTACTAACCGTAGAGTCCGTAAATAAAGGCACTTTTATAGTGGACAGTGGCAGTTCCAGTCACATAGTAAATTCAAAGGAATTTTTTACCAAAATTACAAATAATAATGAAACAAACGTCACAGTCGCTAATGGTAATAAACTGATTTCATATGGATCTGGAGAGGTAATAATTCATACCGAAAATAAAAACAAACAAGTTATATTGCGTGACGTACTATACGTTCCTGACATAGAAACTAACCTGCTGTCAGTGAGTAGGGCAACTAAAAAGGGTTGCAAAGTCAAATTTGAAAAAGATAAATGTGCTATAATCCACGAAGGCGACGTTATACTTCAAGGTAAACTTAAAAACAATCTGTACGAAATACATGTTAGTAAAGATGAAAATCACAAGCACTATGTAAATGTCACCTACAACTGCTCAAATGCAAATTGCATAGATTTGTGGCATAGGCGAATGGGACTTAGGAGCTACGACACAATAAAGCCCATGTTATCAAAGGACTTAATTGAGGGAATTAAAATCAACAACTGCAAACATAATGCTAAATGTGAGGTATGCATCAAGTCAAAAATCAGCGAGACACCATTTCCCAAATCAGGTGCATATAGAGCTACAAAAAGGTTCGAGTTAGTCCATACTGATGTATGCGGCCCTATAAATACACCCACAATTGGGGGGGGGAAATACTTCGTCACTTTTATCGATGATTATATGCGATTTTGTGTAATTCATTTAATGGCAAATAAAAGTGAGGCTTCAGAAAAATTGAAAGAATACATCTCAATGGTGAAAAACAAATTCGGAAAAATGCCTACTGAGATCAGATCGGACAACGGTGATGAATATACGGCTGACGAAATAGAAAAATACCTAAAAGAAAATGGGATTCATTATCAGCTTACCGTACCATTTAACCCAAGCCAAAACGGTGTCGCAGAGCGTAAGAATAGGTCCCTACTCGATATGGTTAGAAGTATGCTAAATGAAGCAAATCTCCCGCACAAATTATGGGGGAAGCCATATGTACCACGAATCACTTACAGAACCGGCTACCTTCAAAATCGGTAAGCACCACACCCTATGAATTATGGATGAATAGGAGACCAAATTTGAAATATCTCAAAGTTTTTGGCTGTACTGCATACGCTTACATACACAAATCAAAGAGAGGAAAATTAGATAATAGAGCGGAAAAAGGCACTTTTGTCGGATACGACATTCGCTCTAAGGCGTGCAGGTTCTATACAAGTGACGGAAGAGTAATATTAGCCAGAAGTGTAAAATTTATAGAAAATAAAAATAATCCAGATACTAACGAAAATCTAGACTGGATCGAAGAAGAGATATAGAAGAGAAAGAGAATTAATCGCGGATAGAAGAGAATTAATCGCGGAAACAAACAAACAAACACAACAGAAAGACACGAATGAAATGGAAATACATCTGACACCAACACAAAATGAACTATGTCCACCACCCGCGTCACACCAACAAATTCCACAAGTGAGAAGATCAGAGAGAACCAATAGAGGTGTGCCACCGGACAGGTTTGCTTATGTAGTCCGGCACGATCCAGTATATGTACCTAACAGTTGGGAAGATATGATCAGTATAGAAAATCCTATAGAAAAACAGAACTGGATAAAACCGACAGAAGAGGAAATGAATTCCCTTAATGAAAATGAAACCTGCTGTTTAGTTGATCCCCCACAAGGAGCAAGAGTAATTGTTTCGAAATGGACTTTTAAAGCGAAATATGACGAATTCGGAAAAATCAAGCGTTACAAAGCGAGATTGGTCGCACAAGGATTTAGACAAAAATACGGAGTAGATTTCGATGAAACTTATGCGTCAGTAGTTTCGCATACAAATTTAAGAGTCTTCATAACTGCCGCAGCATACCACAATCTCAATATTAGGCAGATTGACATCAAAACTGCATTCTTACATGGTGAATTGGAAGAAAATGTCTATGTATCACAACCTAAAGGGTATATAAACACTAGAGAACCCAATAAGGTTTGTAAGTTATAAAAGGCCCTATATGGACTAAAACAAGCTGCAAAAGCATGGTATTCAAACATTAGTGAAACACTAAAGGAATTAAAATTTAAACAAAGCAATGCTGACAATTGTTTACTTATAAGAAAAGAAGGGGAAAACACGATTTATATAGCAGTATACGTAGATGATATTCTCATCGCAGAAAAAGATGAAAATATAAATGAGATATTATATAAACTAAAATCTAAGTACGCACTTCAAGATTTAGGTCAAATTTCCAATTACCTCGGGATAAAAATACAAAAGACTCACAGCGGCTTTAAACTAAATCAAACAGCAAAAATAATAGAAATTGCAAAAAAAAATATTAATTTAGAAGATTCTAAGCCATATGGCACTCCAATGGAAACAGGCTTTCAACGATTAGACAATGAGGAAACACAAATGTCAAACAACACTAAGTACCGACAAGCAATATGTGCGCTGTTATATGTTGCTACAATAAGTAGGCCCGATATTTTAGTATGTATAAACATCTTGAGTAGAAAGAACGAAACGCCATCTGAAAGAGATTGGAAAGGTGTTAAAAGATTAATAAGATATCTCTATTCAACAAAGGACTTAAATTTAGCAATCAGCACGAAAGAACCAACAATCCTAGAAGTATATACTGATGCGGATTGGGGTGGAGATCTAAAAACAAGAAGATCGACAACAGGAAATTTATTCCTTTTAGGAAAGAATCCAATACAGTGGATAACAAAACGACAAACGTGTGTCGCACAATCATCTGCAGAGGCAGGGTTCGTAGCAGCGACGAGCTCAACACAAGAATTGATATGGCTGCTAAAACTATTAGAAGATCTCGATATACCGCAAAGATTGCCTATAGTAATTTATGAAGATAATAAATCTTGCATAAAAATGATAGAATCCGAAAAGTTTTCTAATAAATCGAAGCATATTGATATCAAATATAATGTGATTAAACAGCTGAAAGAAGATAAAATTATTGAATTGCGTTATTGCCCAAGCAAATCAATGACGGCGGACATACTTACGAAACCAGAGCCCAAGCCTGAATTTCTAAATAATAGAAACAAACTGAAATTACAGAACAATCCTCGTTAGGAGATTAAGGAGGGGGGGATTGTTGACAGATATTGTGAAATATAATCTCCAAACAAGGACATTAAAATAATTAAGCGAAGTAAATTGTTTTTTCATGTGTCAAATGTGATTTACAAAAGTAATTATCGAAAGTGTTTATGATCTAAAAGAAGGAAGCGAAATTGAAAAGTGATTGCACAATCGTAAACAGATATTTTATTATAAACATTTCGCAATACTTAAGAACTATAAGACATTTATATACTCTCATTTTAAATTACTGTAAATATAAATATTGATACAAATTATTTGTTATGCTGATTTATGGAATTAATTTCCTGTTCTTTATTGCTAATAATATTTTATTCATGTATTTTCCTCTACTTTCACTTGTAACTCAAACTCTCAAACTGAGAGATGCGTATCTTAAAGCTCTTATTAAAATTTAATTTTACTTTTCTATTTATAAGTTTCGGCACAAACTTAAGTTCTCAAGTCACACAATAATATGCGTCTTTTTAAACAACATGAAGTTCAGACCATCAGTCACATATATGGATTCAATCAGAAATACAGGAAGACCATGTAGATCCATTTACCCTTTCCGGAGGAAAATTACCAGATGATAAACGGATATACATAAATATAAGGTAAGCCCAATTTATCTTACCTATGTTTTTTATATTGAGAAATAGATAATTAATTTTTGAGGATAAAAAACGAACATCACGCAAATTTTATGTTAGCAAAGATTAAATATTGCTAACAAAAGATTCCATACCGAAACTCGAATATATCGAATCAGTATAGCGGAGAATCAGCTAGTTTAAAATTAAGCATAATATAAAGAAACAATACTATGAATAAAAACATATTTCTTAATGAAATATCTAATTATTTGCCAAAATAATTTCTTTTTGAGGACACTGTAGAAAATAAACAAATGTACCAGCAGGAAAAAAATAAAAAAAAACAATCATTTAGTTTATGGAAACTTAAAATTTAATGAGGTTTGTACATCAGATTTCTTCCAGTCGTTTTCCAGATATGCATTTTGAGCTTGTTTTTAAACTTTAAAAATTTGCGTCCCGCTACTGGTACGTGATCCACTATAGGTGCATTTAACTTATAATGCTTTCCTAAATTAAGAAACGTTTGACTCTTTTATCAGTGTGAATCTGCCTTGTGGAGATTATTTATGTGATTCACCAATGCTCTACAGATAACAGTACTGACCAGTAATCACAGAACACCAAATACTGATTTAAGGGGGCACAGGACTTTTAAGATTTCAAAAAATCAGTTATTAGATTTTGCTTTATTTTGAATTTTTTAAAATTTCTCAAACTATAAAAAAAAAAAAAAAAAAAAAAAAAAAACCATTCAAAAATCTGCATTATTTCTTGAGTTATAATTATTTATAGACGGTCAGTATGATTGAAAGTCCGTTCATATTGGAATTTCAAAAGGTGTTTCCTTAGATTAGTAAATTTGGAGTTTGCGCGCACGGTTATTTTCAAAATATATAAGCTATAGCTTTAAAAAGTTAGCCAAATATGAGTTTCTTTATAGTCTTCATTGTTATCTAGTCAACCGATTTTACTTGTCACTTATGTCTAATATGGGTTTAAAACTTTACGGAAACTTATATTGATTTAAAAGCTTTTCTTTCTACATATAAATGCTTATAGAACTTCTTTATTTTAAAAGCAAAGCTTCATTACCTAGGATATAATGTTAATGCTTTTCTAAAACATAAATTAATTTAAAAAAAACTTTAGCGCTTGTCTACGTATTTATATTGAATAAATAAGCCATTTTTGAGTCACACCACAACATTTAATACAACACTCACAAGACGAACAAATAGAACATGAAGAATAGTAAATATGAGTATCAGATATCGTTTGTTGCCATGCAACTGGTATAAATTCTCAACTTTTAAAAAATATCGTTTCCTTCATCCATGGAGCGATGAGGTTGTAAGATATACGAGCATGAAAATAAATGTATTAGAGAAATTTAATTATTAGAGAAATTAGAGAAATACTACATGAGTATCCCCCCAGTGACGAAGGAACGATACAACAAAAAAAAAAACAATGTGAAAATACAAGATGGATGTAAATAACACAATATATTTAATAAAAAATAATCAATTGTATGTAGTATAGTTTATTTCAGTTATCAGTCTTTTAGGAAATCTTACTCGTCTACCTGATTTGGTAGTTGGTTCTTCTGATTTTACTGGCTGGCTATCTACTGGAAAACTTTTAGTTTCATGATTATCTGTATTACTTGGTAAATCACTGAACACAACTGCAGGTTTAACTCTATCAAGTGAAACACAACTTTTCTTTCCATTTATGATTATAGTTATGTGCTTGTCATTTCTCGATAGAACTTCATGAGGGCCAGAATAAGGTTGAGATAAGGATGGAAGTACTTTATCTAATCGGAAAAACACATTCGTGCAATCCTTCAATTTAGGGTGAACAAAAATGTTTGAGTGTCCGTGAGCAGATGTATATGAAGGTTTTAAACTATTCATTCTCTCTTTCAATTGTTGGATGAAATTATTATCGCAAGATACCAAAGATAGGATTTCTGAACACATTTCAGCTGGTAGTGTGAGTGAAGTGCCATAAACTAACTCAGCACTTGAAGCTTTGATATCAGGTTTCACAGCAGCTCGTATACCAAGTAGAACTGCAGGTAAACTCCCGGTCCACTTACTATGCTCATGAGCCTTTAATGCGCTCTTTAAGACTCTGTGGAAGCGTTCAACTAAACCATTTGCTTGAGGATGAAATGCTGTCGTTCGTATGCGGTTTGTGCCCAGAAATCTTGTCAGTTCTTTGAACAGATTTGATTCAAATTGTCTACCTTGGTCGGTTGTTATTATGATGAAGCAACCGAATCTAGATATCCATCCGTCAAAAATGGCACGGCAAACTGATTCTGCAGTTATATCTTTTAAAGGTATCACCTCTGGCCATCTTGTAAATCAATTTTATTATTGTTAAACAGTATACATTTCCGTCTGATGGAGGTAATAGACCTATCAAATCTATGTGAATGTGTGAAAATCTTGCATCGGGTAATGCGAAAGTACCTAGACTTGTTTTCGTGTGTTTGTGTACTTTAGAACGTTGGCAAGCACTACAACTATTGACCCATTCTTTCACATTTTGCTGCATATTGGGCCTTACATATCGTGATGCAATAAGATTTAAGGATGCTGCAACACCAGGATGAGCTAAATTATGGAAATGTTCAAATACTGTTCTACGAAAATTCGCTGGTACGAATGGTCTCGGAGAACCTGTTGATACATCACAAATCAGTTCTGTGGCAGACATTGGAGATGGCATGCTTTTAAACATAAGAGAAGATTTGTTATCATTTTGAAAATCGCGTAGATCTACATCATCTTCTTGAGCTTTTGCAAACTCCTCTGAGCTGGAGATTTGATCTAATTCAATTCGAGATAAAGCATCAGCAACTGTATTGTTGGCGCCGCTTACGTGACGTACAGTGGCGGTCAAAAGTTTCCGGCCAGTTAGTTTTTTTTATTCCTTTGACAGAACGTTTTAGCGAAAAAGAAGTTCAATTGCTCCAAAAGTTAGGAATAAGCAAATTACCTCTGACCACGTGATCATTTTGATTGGTTACTTAAGATACTTGATGCAAAGGGGAGGAATTCAAAATTCGCGCGTGCAAAAGTTTCCGGCCATTCGTCATTCATTAGTTTTTGCTATCGCTAAAGTGTTTTTTTGGCCATATTTGTTAATTAATCAAGGTGAATAATGTATTTGAAATTCAAAAATGAAAAGTTTAACAATTTATTATTCCTAAATGAGTGATTTGTTTGTCGCTAAAGCGACAATCCTCTCGTGAGATTGCGACAAAGTTGTCGATCGGAATATTTGATGTAAACGATATTTAAAAAAAATATAAAGATGGTCACGGCCTTCGGAACTTGCCACGGTCCGGGGGACCCCGGAAAATGACTATTCTTGCGAACAGAATTATTAGAAGAAAAGCAGTTGATGACCCGCGTAAAGATGCCGCTGCAATTCCACGCCATTTATGGTGTTAAAAGCGATTTATGGTATTATGGTTATTGCTGAAACAAGTCTATCTACAGTGTCAAGACGCTTATGTGACGTAGAACTTTATGGAACAGTCGGCGTTAAAAAACCTTTTAGAAGTAAAAAAATTCAGAGGGCCCGACTGGCGTTTGCCAAAGAATACAAAAATTGGTCAAGTGAATACTGGAAAAAAGTAATATTTTCAGATGAATCGACGTTCAATCTTATTGTGAGTGATAAAAAACTTTACAACCGACGACCTAAAATCAAAAGATAAGATGCGAGATATATTATTCATATAATGAAGCAAGGCGGAGGACACGTTATGCTGTGGGGAGCATTTTCTGGAAAATGCGCCTGTACGTTATTTGAAATTCACGGCAAGATGAATAGTGCAATGCATAAGGCTATCTTGCAAGATCATTTGCTGCCTTATTGGAGGGAAAATTGTGGTTGCAACTATTTGTTTCATCATGATAACGACCAAAAGCATACAAGCATGCTGGTCAAGCAGTGGCTCTCTCACAAAAAACTTCGCTTTTGAAATGGACAGCCCAATCATCCGATCTGAATATAATAGAAAATCTTGAAAACGTGTGTGGAATTATAAATATTCCAATTTAGCAACATTTTCACAAAAATTGCAAGATCCGTGGGAAAACTTAACATTGATGATCTACAACTGTTCATTGAATCGATGCCACGTTGCTGCGCCGTAGTGCTTATTGCTAAATGTATGAATACAAAATACTAATTGTATATGTTGTTGTTCACTGTTATTTTCGGTTATAAAAACCATTTTTTCCCAAACTTGCCAAGGTGGCCGGAAACTTTTGAGAACATGCGTTTTCTTTTGCAATTAATTTTGTCAATTAAATTTATTAATATTTAATTGTTATTCCATAAATAAGTTCTTAACTGTTATGTCAATAAAGTGTATAAGTATCACTTTGAGATTCCTCTTCATATGGGTATACTTACAAATTAACCAAAAATTTTATGCTGGCCGGAAACTTTTGACCGCCACTGTACATCTGTACTAAACTGAGATATGTAATCTAGATGCCGCCATTGGCGCGGGCTGCATTTGTCTGGATTTTGTTTGAAGGCATATATGAGAGGCTTTTGGTCTGTATATATGATAAAGTTCCTTCCTTCGAGCACATATCGAAAACGCTTTACTGATGTATACATTGCCAAGAGTTCTCTGTCGTATGTAGACCATTTCTGATGACTTTTTGAAAGCTTGATTGATAAAAAAGCAATGGGTTCCCAATACTTTTTTATTAAGCTGCATAAGAGAACCGCCAACGGCTTTGTCGCTTGCGCCAATCCAAAGGCTTTCTAAATAAGAATAATTTAGATTTCTAAATAAAAATCCAAAGGAATTTCTAAATAATAGAAACAAACTGAAATTACAGAACAATCCTCGTTAGGAGATTAAGGAGGGGGGGATTGTTGACAGATATTGTGAAATATAATCTCCAAACAAGGACATTAAAATAATTAAGCGAAGTAAATTGTTTTTTCATGTGTCAAATGTGATTTACAAAAGTAATTATCGAAAGTGTTTATGATCTAAAAGAAGGAAGCGAAATTGAAAAGTGATTGCACAATCGTAAACAGATATTTTATTATAAACATTTCGCAATACTTAAGAACTATAAGACATTTATATCCTCTCATTTTAAATTACTGTAAATATAAATATTGATACAAATTATTTGTTATGCTGATTTATGGAATTAATTTCCTGTTCTTTATTGCTAATAATATTTTATTCATGTATTTTCCTCTACTTTCACTTGTAACTCAAACTCTCAAACTGAGAGATGTGTATCCTAAAGCTCTTATTAAAATTTAATTTTACTTTTCTATTTATAAGTTTCGGCACAAACTTAAGTTCTCAAGTCACACAATAATATGCGTCTTTTTAAACAACATGAAGTTCAGACCATCAGTCACATATATGGATTCAATCAGAAATACAGGAAGACCATGTAGATCCATTTACCCTTTCCGTAGGAAAATTACCAGATGATAAACGGATATACATAAATATAAGGTAAGCCCAATTTATCTTACCTATGTTTTTTATATTGAGAAATAGATAATTAATTTTTGAGGATAAAAAACGAACATCACGCAAATTTTATGTTAGCAAAGATTAAATATTGCTAACAAAAGATTCCATACCGAAACTCGAATATATCGAATCAGTATAGCGGAGAATCAGCTAGTTTAAAATTAAGCATAATATAAAGAAACAATACTATGAATAAAAACATATTTCTTAATGAAATATCTAATTATTTGCCAAAATAATTTCTTTTTGAGGACACTGTAGAAAATAAACAAATGTACCAGCAGGAAAAAAATAAAAAAAAACAATCATTTAGTTTATGGAAACTTAAAATTTAATGAGGTTTGTACATCAGATTTCTTCCAGTCGTTTTCCAGATATGCATTTTGAGCTTGTTTTTAAACTTTAAAAATTTGCGTCCCGCTACTGGTACGTGATCCACTATAGGTGCATTTAACTTATAATGCTTTCCTAAATTAAGAAACGTTTGACTCTTTTATCAGTGTGAATCTGCCTTGTGGAGATTATTTATGTGATTCACCAATGCTCTACAGATAACAGTACTGACCAGTAATCACAGAACACCAAATACTGATTTAAGGGGGCACAGGACTTTTAAGATTTCAAAAAATCAGTTATTAGATTTTGCTTTATTTTGAATTTTTTAAAATTTCTCAAACTATATATAAAAAAAAAAAAAAAAAAAAAAAAAAAAAACCATTCAAAAATCTGCATTATTTCTTGAGTTATAATTATTTATAGACGGTCAGTATGATTGAAAGTCCGTTCATATTGGAATTTCAAAAGGTGTTTCCTTAGATTAGTAAATTTGGAGTTTGCGCGCACGGTTATTTTCAAAATATATAAGCTATAGCTTTAAAAAGTTAGCCAAATATGAGTTTCTTTATAGTCTTCATTGTTATCTAGTCAACCGATTTTACTTGTCACTTATGTCTAATATGGGTTTAAAACTTTACGGAAACTTATATTGATTTAAAAGCTTTTCTTTCTACATATAAATGCTTATAGAACTTCTTTATTTTAAAAGCAAAGCTTCATTACCTAGGATATAATGTTAATGCTTTTCTAAAACATAAATTAATTTAAAAAAAACTTTAGCGCTTGTCTACGTATTTATATTGAATAAATAAGCCATTTTTGAGTCACACCACAACATTTAATACAACACTCACAAGACGAACAAATAGAACATGAAGAATAGTAAATATGAGTATCAGATATCGTTTGTTGCCATGCAACTGGTATAAATTCTCAACTTTTAAAAAATATCGTTTCCTTCATCCATGGAGCGATGAGGTTGTAAGATACACGAGCATGAAAATAAATGTATTAGAGAAATTTAATTATTAGAGAAATTAGAGAAATACTACATGAGTATCCCCCCAGTGACGAAGGAACGATACAACAAAAAAAAAAACAATGTGAAAATACAAGATGGATGTAAATAACACAATATATTTAATAAAAAATAATCAATTGTATGTAGTATAGTTTATTTCAGTTATCAGTCTTTTAGGAAATCTTACTCGTCTACCTGATTTGGTAGTTGGTTCTTCTGATTTTACTGGCTGGCTATCTACTGGAAAACTTTTAGTTTCATGATTATCTGTATTACTTGGTAAATCACTGAACACAACTGCAGGTTTAACTCTATCAAGTGAAACACAACTTTTCTTTCCATTTATGATTATAGTTATGTGCTTGTCATTTCTCGATAGAACTTCATGAGGGCCAGAATAAGGTTGAGATAAGGATGGAAGTACTTTATCTAATCGGAAAAACACATTCGTGCAATCCTTCAATTTAGGGTGAACAAAAATTTTTGAGTGTCCGTGAGCAGATGTATATGAAGGTTTTAAACTATTCATTCTCTCTTTCAATTGTTGGATGAAATTATTATCGCAAGATACCAAAGATGGGATTTCTGAACACATTTCAGCTGGTAGTGTGAGTGAAGTGCCATAAACTAACTCAGCACTTGAAGCTTTGATATCAGGTTTCACAGCAGCTCGTATACCAAGTAGAACTGCAGGTAAACTCCCGGTCCACTTACTATGCTCATGAGCCTTTAATGCGCTCTTTAAGACTCTGTGGAAGCGTTCAACTAAACCATTTGCTTGAGGATGAAATGCTGTCGTTCGTATGCGGTTTGTGCCCAGAAATCTTGTCAGTTCTTTGAACAGATTTGATTCAAATTGTCTACCTTGGTCGGTTGTTATTATGATGAAGCAACCGAATCTAGATATCCATCCGTCAAATATGGCACGGCAAACTGATTCTGCAGTTATATCTTTTAAAGGTATCACCTCTGGCCATCTTGTAAATCAATTTTATTATTGTTAAACAGTATACATTTCCGTCTGATGGAGGTAATAGACCTATCAAATCTATGTGAATGTGTGAAAATCTTGCATCGGGTAATGCGAAAGTACCTAGACTTGTTTTCGTGTGTTTGTGTACTTTAGAACGTTGGCAAGCACTACAACTATTGACCCATTCTTTCACATTTTGCTGCATATTGGGCCTTACATATCGTGATGCAATAAGATTTAAGGATGCTGCAACACCAGGATGAGCTAAATTATGGAAATGTTCAAATACTGTTCTACGAAAATTCGCTGGTACGAATGGTCTCGGAGAACCTGTTGATACATCACAAATCAGTTCTGTGGCAGACATTGGAGATGGCATGCTTTTAAACATAAGAGAAGATTTGTTATCATTTTGAAAATCGCGTAGATCTACATCATCTTCTTGAGCTTTTGCAAACTCCTCTGAGCTGGAGATTTGATCTAATTCAATTCGAGATAAAGCATCAGCAACTGTATTGTTGGCGCCGCTTACGTGACGTACAGTGGCGGTCAAAAGTTTCCGGCCAGTTAGTTTTTTTTATTCCTTTGACAGAACGTTTTAGCGAAAAAGAAGTTCAATTGCTCCAAAAGTTAGGAATAAGCAAATTACCTCTGACCACGTGATCATTTTGATTGGTTACTTAAGATACTTGATGCAAAGGGGAGGAATTCAAAATTCGCGCGTGCAAAAGTTTCCGGCCATTCGTCATTCATTAGTTTTTGCTATCGCTAAAGTGTTTTTTTGGCCATATTTGTTAATTAATCAAGGTGAATAATGTATTTGAAATTCAAAAATGAAAAGTTTAACAATTTATTATTCCTAAATGAGTGATTTGTTTGTCGCTAAAGCGACAATCCTCTCGTGAGATTGCGACAAAGTTGTCGATCGGAATATTTGATGTAAACGATATTTAAAAAAAATATAAAGATGGTCACGGCCTTCGGAACTTGCCACGGTCCGGGGGACCCCGGAAAATGACTATTCTTGCGAACAGAATTATTAGAAGAAAAGCAGTTGATGACCCGCGTAAAGATGCCGCTGCAATTCCACGCCATTTATGGTGTTAAAAGCGATTTATGGTATTATGGTTATTGCTGAAACAAGTCTATCTACAGTGTCAAGACGCTTATGTGACGTAGAACTTTATGGAACAGTCGGCGTTAAAAAACCTTTTAGAAGTAAAAAAATTCAGAGGGCCCGACTGGCGTTTGCCAAAGAATACAAAAATTGGTCAAGTGAATACTGGAAAAAAGTAATATTTTCAGATGAATCGACGTTCAATCTTATTGTGAGTGATAAAAAACTTTACAACCGACGACCTAAAATCAAAAGATAAGATGCGAGATATATTATTCATATAATGAAGCAAGGCGGAGGACACGTTATGCTGTGGGGAGCATTTTCTGGAAAATGCGCCTGTACGTTATTTGAAATTCACGGCAAGATGAATAGTGCAATGCATAAGGCTATCTTGCAAGATCATTTGCTGCCTTATTGGAGGGAAAATTGTGGTTGCAACTATTTGTTTCATCATGATAACGACCAAAAGCATACAAGCATGCTGGTCAAGCAGTGGCTCTCTCACAAAAAACTTCGCTTTTGAAATGGACAGCCCAATCATCCGATCTGAATATAATAGAAAATCTTGAAAACGTGTGTGGAATTATAAATATTCCAATTTAGCAACATTTTCACAAAAATTGCAAGATCCGTGGGAAAACTTAACATTGATGATCTACAACTGTTCATTGAATCGATGCCACGTTGCTGCGCCGTAGTGCTTATTGCTAAATGTATGAATACAAAATACTAATTGTATATGTTGTTGTTCACTGTTATTTTCGGTTATAAAAACCATTTTTTCCCAAACTTGCCAAGGTGGCCGGAAACTTTTGAGAACATGCGTTTTCTTTTGCAATTAATTTTGTCAATTAAATTTATTAATATTTAATTGTTATTCCATAAATAAGTTCTTAACTGTTATGTCAATAAAGTGTATAAGTATCACTTTGAGATTCCTCTTCATATGGGTATACTTACAAATTAACCAAAAATTTTATGCTGGCCGGAAACTTTTGACCGCCACTGTACATCTGTACTAAACTGAGATATGTAATCTAGATGCCGCCATTGGCGCGGGCTGCATTTGTCTGGATTTTGTTTGAAGGCATATATGAGAGGCTTTTGGTCTGTATATATGATAAAGTTCCTTCCTTCGAGCACATATCGAAAACGCTTTACTGATGTATACATTGCCAAGAGTTCTCTGTCGTATGTAGACCATTTCTGATGACTTTTTGAAAGCTTGATTGATAAAAAAGCAATGGGTTCCCAATACTTTTTTATTAAGCTGCATAAGAGAACCGCCAACGGCTTTGTCGCTTGCGCCAATCCAAAGGCTTTCTAAATAAGAATAATTTAGATTTCTAAATAAAAATCCAAAGGAATTTCTAAATAATAGAAACAAACTGAAATTACAGAACAATCCTCGTTAGGAGATTAAGGAGGGGGGGATTGTTGACAGATATTGTGAAATATAATCTCCAAACAAGGACATTAAAATAATTAAGCGAAGTAAATTGTTTTTTCATGTGTCAAATGTGATTTACAAAAGTAATTATCGAAAGTGTTTATGATCTAAAAGAAGGAAGCGAAATTGAAAAGTGATTGCACAATCGTAAACAGATATTTTATTATAAACATTTCGCAATACTTAAGAACTATAAGACATTTATATCCTCTCATTTTAAATTACTGTAAATATAAATATTGATACAAATTATTTGTTATGCTGATTTATGGAATTAATTTCCTGTTCTTTATTGCTAATAATATTTTATTCATGTATTTTCCTCTACTTTCACTTGTAACTCAAACTCTCAAACTGAGAGATGTGTATCCTAAAGCTCTTATTAAAATTTAATTTTACTTTTCTATTTATAAGTTTCGGCACAAACTTAAGTTCTCAAGTCACACAATAATATGCGTCTTTTTAAACAACATGAAGTTCAGACCATCAGTCACATATATGGATTCAATCAGAAATACAGGAAGACCATGTAGATCCATTTACCCTTTCCGTAGGAAAATTACCAGATGATAAACGGATATACATAAATATAAGGTAAGCCCAATTTATCTTACCTATGTTTTTTATATTGAGAAATAGATAATTAATTTTTGAGGATAAAAAACGAACATCACGCAAATTTTATGTTAGCAAAGATTAAATATTGCTAACAAAAGATTCCATACCGAAACTCGAATATATCGAATCAGTATAGCGGAGAATCAGCTAGTTTAAAATTAAGCATAATATAAAGAAACAATACTATGAATAAAAACATATTTCTTAATGAAATATCTAATTATTTGCCAAAATAATTTCTTTTTGAGGACACTGTAGAAAATAAACAAATGTACCAGCAGGAAAAAAATAAAAAAAAACAATCATTTAGTTTATGGAAACTTAAAATTTAATGAGGTTTGTACATCAGATTTCTTCCAGTCGTTTTCCAGATATGCATTTTGAGCTTGTTTTTAAACTTTAAAAATTTGCGTCCCGCTACTGGTACGTGATCCACTATAGGTGCATTTAACTTATAATGCTTTCCTAAATTAAGAAACGTTTGACTCTTTTATCAGTGTGAATCTGCCTTGTGGAGATTATTTATGTGATTCACCAATGCTCTACAGATAACAGTACTGACCAGTAATCACAGAACACCAAATACTGATTTAAGGGGGCACAGGACTTTTAAGATTTCAAAAAATCAGTTATTAGATTTTGCTTTATTTTGAATTTTTTAAAATTTCTCAAACTATATATAAAAAAAAAAAAAAAAAAAAAAAAAAAAAAACCATTCAAAAATCTGCATTATTTCTTGAGTTATAATTATTTATAGACGGTCAGTATGATTGAAAGTCCGTTCATATTGGAATTTCAAAAGGTGTTTCCTTAGATTAGTAAATTTGGAGTTTGCGCGCACGGTTATTTTCAAAATATATAAGCTATAGCTTTAAAAAGTTAGCCAAATATGAGTTTCTTTATAGTCTTCATTGTTATCTAGTCAACCGATTTTACTTGTCACTTATGTCTAATATGGGTTTAAAACTTTACGGAAACTTATATTGATTTAAAAGCTTTTCTTTCTACATATAAATGCTTATAGAACTTCTTTATTTTAAAAGCAAAGCTTCATTACCTAGGATATAATGTTAATGCTTTTCTAAAACATAAATTAATTTAAAAAAAACTTTAGCGCTTGTCTACGTATTTATATTGAATAAATAAGCCATTTTTGAGTCACACCACAACATTTAATACAACACTCACAAGACGAACAAATAGAACATGAAGAATAGTAAATATGAGTATCAGATATCGTTTGTTGCCATGCAACTGGTATAAATTCTCAACTTTTAAAAAATATCGTTTCCTTCATCCATGGAGCGATGAGGTTGTAAGATACACGAGCATGAAAATAAATGTATTAGAGAAATTTAATTATTAGAGAAATTAGAGAAATACTACATGAGTATCCCCCCAGTGACGAAGGAACGATACAACAAAAAAAAAAACAATGTGAAAATACAAGATGGATGTAAATAACACAATATATTTAATAAAAAATAATCAATTGTATGTAGTATAGTTTATTTCAGTTATCAGTCTTTTAGGAAATCTTACTCGTCTACCTGATTTGGTAGTTGGTTCTTCTGATTTTACTGGCTGGCTATCTACTGGAAAACTTTTAGTTTCATGATTATCTGTATTACTTGGTAAATCACTGAACACAACTGCAGGTTTAACTCTATCAAGTGAAACACAACTTTTCTTTCCATTTATGATTATAGTTATGTGCTTGTCATTTCTCGATAGAACTTCATGAGGGCCAGAATAAGGTTGAGATAAGGATGGAAGTACTTTATCTAATCGGAAAAACACATTCGTGCAATCCTTCAATTTAGGGTGAACAAAAATTTTTGAGTGTCCGTGAGCAGATGTATATGAAGGTTTTAAACTATTCATTCTCTCTTTCAATTGTTGGATGAAATTATTATCGCAAGATACCAAAGATGGGATTTCTGAACACATTTCAGCTGGTAGTGTGAGTGAAGTGCCATAAACTAACTCAGCACTTGAAGCTTTGATATCAGGTTTCACAGCAGCTCGTATACCAAGTAGAACTGCAGGTAAACTCCCGGTCCACTTACTATGCTCATGAGCCTTTAATGCGCTCTTTAAGACTCTGTGGAAGCGTTCAACTAAACCATTTGCTTGAGGATGAAATGCTGTCGTTCGTATGCGGTTTGTGCCCAGAAATCTTGTCAGTTCTTTGAACAGATTTGATTCAAATTGTCTACCTTGGTCGGTTGTTATTATGATGAAGCAACCGAATCTAGATATCCATCCGTCAAATATGGCACGGCAAACTGATTCTGCAGTT
Organism: Maratus speciosus; assembly: GCA_963932465.1. Classification (NCBI taxonomy): domain Eukaryota; kingdom Metazoa; phylum Arthropoda; class Arachnida; order Araneae; family Salticidae; genus Maratus; species Maratus speciosus. The sequence continues at coordinate 513,903,491 of OZ010786.1, read as the reverse complement.
ATATCTTTTAAAGGTATCACCTCTGGCCATCTTGTAAATCAATTTTATTATTGTTAAACAGTATACATTTCCGTCTGATGGAGGTAATAGACCTATCAAATCTATGTGAATGTGTGAAAATCTTGCATCGGGTAATGCGAAAGTACCTAGACTTGTTTTCGTGTGTTTGTGTACTTTAGAACGTTGGCAAGCACTACAACTATTGACCCATTCTTTCACATTTTGCTGCATATTGGGCCTTACATATCGTGATGCAATAAGATTTAAGGATGCTGCAACACCAGGATGAGCTAAATTATGGAAATGTTCAAATACTGTTCTACGAAAATTCGCTGGTACGAATGGTCTCGGAGAACCTGTTGATACATCACAAATCAGTTCTGTGGCAGACATTGGAGATGGCATGCTTTTAAACATAAGAGAAGATTTGTTATCATTTTGAAAATCGCGTAGATCTACATCATCTTCTTGAGCTTTTGCAAACTCCTCTGAGCTGGAGATTTGATCTAATTCAATTCGAGATAAAGCATCAGCAACTGTATTGTTGGCGCCGCTTACGTGACGTACAGTGGCGGTCAAAAGTTTCCGGCCAGTTAGTTTTTTTTTTATTCCTTTGACAGAACGTTTTAGCGAAAAAGAAGTTCAATTGCTCCAAAAGTTAGGAATAAGCAAATTACCTCTGACCACGTGATCATTTTGATTGGTTACTTAAGATACTTGATGCAAAGGGGAGGAATTCAAAATTCGCGCGTGCAAAAGTTTCCGGCCATTCGTCATTCATTAGTTTTTGCTATCGCTAAAGTGTTTTTTTGGCCATATTTGTTAATTAATCAAGGTGAATAATGTATTTGAAATTCAAAAATGAAAAGTTTAACAATTTATTATTCCTAAATGAGTGATTTGTTTGTCGCTAAAGCGACAATCCTCTCGTGAGATTGCGACAAAGTTGTCGATCGGAATATTTGATGTAAACGATATTTAAAAAAAATATAAAGATGGTCACGGCCTTCGGAACTTGCCACGGTCCGGGGGACCCCGGAAAATGACTATTCTTGCGAACAGAATTATTAGAAGAAAAGCAGTTGATGACCCGCGTAAAGATGCCGCTGCAATTCCACGCCATTTATGGTGTTAAAAGCGATTTATGGTATTATGGTTATTGCTGAAACAAGTCTATCTACAGTGTCAAGACGCTTATGTGACGTAGAACTTTATGGAACAGTCGGCGTTAAAAAACCTTTTAGAAGTAAAAAAATTCAGAGGGCCCGACTGGCGTTTGCCAAAGAATACAAAAATTGGTCAAGTGAATACTGGAAAAAAGTAATATTTTCAGATGAATCGACGTTCAATCTTATTGTGAGTGATAAAAAACTTTACAACCGACGACCTAAAATCAAAAGATAAGATGCGAGATATATTATTCATACAATGAAGCAAGGCGGAGGACACGTTATTCTGTGGGGAGCATTTTCTGGAAAATGCGCCTGTCCGTTATTTGAAATTCACGGCAAGATGAATAGTGCAATGCATAAGGCTATCTTGCAAGATCATTTGCTGCCTTATTGGAGGGAAAATTGTGGTTGCAACTATTTGTTTCATCATGATAACGACCAAAAGCATACAAGCATGCTGGTCAAGCAGTGGCTCTCTCACAAAAAACTTCGCTTTTGAAATGGACAGCCCAATCATCCGATCTGAATATAATAGAAAATCTTTGAAACTAACTTGAAAACGTGTGTGGAATTATAAATATTCCAATTTAGCAACATTTTCACAAAAATTGCAAGATCCGTGGGAAAACTTAACATTGATGATCTACAACTGTTCATTGAATCGATGCCACGTTGCTGCGCCGTAGTGCTTATTGCTAAATGTATGAATACAAAATACTAATTGTATATGTTGTTGTTCACTGTTATTTTCGGTTATAAAAACCATTTTTTCCCAAACTTGCCAAGGTGGCCGGAAACTTTTGAGAACATGCGTTTTCTTTTGCAATTAATTTTGTCAATTAAATTTATTAATATTTAATTGTTATTCCATAAATAAGTTCTTAACTGTTATGTCAATAAAGTGTATAAGTATCACTTTGAGATTCCTCTTCATATGGGTATACTTATAAATTAACCAAAAATTTTATGCTGACCGGAAACTTTTGACCGCCACTGTACATCTGTACTAAACTGAGATATGTAATCTAGATGCCGCCACTGGCGCGGGCTGCATTTGTCTGGATTTTGGTTGAAGGCATATATGAGAGGCTTTTGGTCTGTATATATGATAAAGTTAATTCCTTCGAGCATGTGTCGAAAACGCTTTACTGATGTATACATTGCCAAGAGTTCTCTGTCGTATGTAGACCATTTCTGCTGACTTTTTGAAAGCTTGATTGATAAAAAAGCAATGGGTTCCCAATACTTTTTATTAAGCTGCATAAGAGAACCGCCAACGACTTTGTCGCTTGCGTCAATCCAAAGGCTTAACTTTGCGCCGGGAATGGGATGTCGTAGGAGAGTTGCATTGGCTAAAGCTTGTTTGGCGTCATTAAAAGCCTGCTCATCCTCCACAGTCCATTGAATTGTGTCGAGTGAATTTTTTTCAGAGCGTCTTCTAGACTTTTTTGAATTCTTTAATCCTTCCAAGAATTTATTTAATGGAGCCAATATGTGAGCAGCATTTGATATACATCGACGGTAATAATTAAATAACCCAAGAAATCGTCTTAACAGTGTAAGAGTAGTTGGTTGAAGGAATTTTAAAATGCAATCAACACGATCTGGTAGGGGCTCAATGCCAAATTCAGATACCTTAAAACCTAGAAAATGTATGGATGATACGCCGAAAATGCATTTTGATGGTTTTAAGCTTAATCAGTATTCTGCAAACGCTGAAATATGATTTTCAGATGCTCGAGATGTTCTTCTGGTGTGCGAGATGCTACCAGGATGTCATCAATGAAAACATACAAAAATGGAAGATCTCGTGTCATTTGTTCCATGAACCGTTGAAATGTAGCAGATGCGTTGCAAAGGCCGAATTGCATTCTTGTACTCTCAAATAAGCCAAACGGTGTAATAATGGTACTTTTATGTACATCATCTGGATGAATTGGTATTTGGTGGTAAGCTTTTATGAGATCAAGGTGGGAGTATATTTTTGTACCATGAAGATTCGAAGTAAAGTCTAAAATATTTGGAATGCTATAATTATCTTTTACTCTTTGTGCATTAAGTGCTCGGTAATCTCCGACAGGTCTCCAATCTGTAGAATCTTTTTTAGGAACCATATGAAGTGGTGAAGCGTAATTGCTTTTGGATGGCCGAATGTGACCAAGATCAAGCATTTGCTGAAATTCGGCTTTGGCTATTTTTAATCTGTCTGGAGCTAATCTTCTTGGTTTGGCGTGGACAGGAGATCTCTTAGTTTCTATATGGTGAAATATTGAATACTTTATTTGTTGATCAGCATGAGGAGGTTTAGTTATATCTGGAAATTTAAGTAGTAATTTATGATAAATACTATTTCCCGAAACAGTTTTGATAGAATGAACAGATGCTGTATGTATATGACCGGGAGTAGCTAAATTTGTAATATTATCCACTAACTTTTTATTACGAAGATCTGGAATTAGATTAAAATGATATAGGAAGTCTGCGCGGATAATTGGAGTGCTTACATCACCTATTAAAAAGGGAAAGCGAAAAGTTTTTCTGAGATTGAAATCAAGTGTCAAAAGCTTTTCTCCATATACATTGATTCTTGAGGTATTCGCAGCAGTTAGGTTTATAAAAGGGGTATTTTTCTTGTGGGAAAATGACGCTGGAATAATACTGATGTCGGAGCCTGTGTCGCATAAATAATTTATATTGGTCTTTCGATCCTTTAAAAAGAGGCAACGAGATATTTTATGCAAGGTGGCTGTCGCCGCTACACCTCGCCGTCTGTGTTTTTTGAAAATGAACAATGTTCGGAGCATTTCTTGTCCTTTTCGCCAAATTTTTCGTGATACCAACATTGCTGTCTGGAATCTTTTGAAATGCTACGATGCCTTCCAAAGGAACGCCGACGAAAAGGGCTTCGTGACCTACGTAATTCCAGTTGTTTAATTTGATCATTCAGTTTTTTAATTTCACATAAAATTTCTGAATTAGCATTTGATGGTACTGAAACAGCATTTATTGCGGTGGGATTATATTCCACAATTCGGTCAGCAACTTCGGCTGCTTTATCAAGTGACAGCGGTGAGATAGATGCTAAAATGCTCTGTACATATGACGGTAAATGTGAATTAAATAATTCCAACATCAATTCATCGGATACATTGTGGGACTCAGCTCTTCTTTGCATTACTCTTAAAAGATCACTGGGTTTACTATCACCGAGCTGTTCACCAGCTAACAATTTCCTTATTTCAGATTTTGAGGAGTCGCTTGTCCGTTTTATTAATTCCATTTTTAAATCCTCATATGGTGTATTATCGGACGGTTTGATAATTAAATCCCGTACAACAGATGCGGCATTTGGAGGTAAGTTAGCCGAAATATAATTAAATTTAGTTCGACTTTCTGTTATGGCCTTTGGATGGGCTAATTCAAATGAATGTTCACACATTGCGAACCAAAGACCGACATCATTAAAGTTATACGGTGGAATACGAACAGCGCTAATTTCTGTCATTTTCCAACTCACTTATTACAGAGTTCTTTTAACGTGCTCCAGTACGGGTCACCAATTTGGCGCTTGTCTACGTATTTATATTGAATAAATAAGCCATTTTTGAGTCACACCACAACATTTAATAAAACACTCACAAGACGAACAAATAGAACATGAAGAATAATAAATATGAGTATCAGATATCGTTTGTTGCCATGCAACTGGTATAAATTCTCAACTTTTAAAAAATATCGTTTCCTTCATCCATGGAGCGATGAGATTGTAAGATACACGAGCATGAAAATAAATGTATTAGAAAAATTTAATTATTAGAGAAATTAGAGAAATACTACAGACCGACATTAAACTTAAGTGTTTCATAGATGGCGTTAGCTTTTCCGTAATTGACTATTCTCAGGCCTTCCCTTTTATAAAGTGGAATCGTCCAGTTCAATTTCTTCAAAGGTATAAATTGCCTTTCGATAATCAATCGTCGTGCTCTCTCTTTTCTGTTCGTTTCTTTAAAGTTATCGTTATGATTTTAATCTGTTTGTGTTTAAGTTACAGTAAGATATTTAGTTTGAATTTTACGATGTTTTTAGAAAACGGTTTTAGTTAGGATTTAAATTTAAGCAGTTTTGAAAAGCTCCAGGTGTATTGAAGTTTAATCCTGTTTTAACCAAAGTTATTTTTAATGATTTACTTAGCTGTTTTAAACAAAGTTAGCTCTGAATACTTTTCAACTTAAAGCTGTATTTTTTATGAAGTATATACATTGAATGAAATAGAATTTAAATAAAGAACTCTCATCAACAATATTTTATTTTTCTATGGTTTATGAAGATTCAAAACACAGTTTTATTACAGGTATCTTCCACAGCACGATCACAGTTTCTTTGCTGATAGCAGTATAAGTGTATATCAGACCTGTATTGATACAGGCTAAGATTCATGCTAAAATAAATAAATAAATAAATAAATAATTAAAAAAAAAATACTTTTTTTTCACTAGAAAAACTTTGTATTTTTTACATTTTGTGCTAAAATTAAATTTTAAACAATACTTTTTGTATATATTTTGGTTTTAATTAAGAAGTAGGTGTGTTATATGAGTCTATTGTGTTCAAAAATTGTTTTTTATATTCATAATTTACACCTTTATCCCACACGCAGCATTTAATGATTTTAACTCACGCATTAGTGAGATGAAGTTTTAAATTTAAAATTTAAATAATAATTTTGTATACACAACATTTATTTTTTTCCGGATAATATAGCTAAGAATATATAATTTAGGCAGAAAAGGAAAAAAAAAGATTTTAATTTGCATATTATTTGTGTTTTGCTATTTTGAAAAAGGTGATGTTTTTGATCTTTTCGACAAACACAAAGATACTGTGCCCCCTTAATTTTTTTTCATTTTTGTCCAAGTTTTCTCTCCTGCCTCATAGTAATCTCGAGTTACGGTACTATTTTCAAATGTCATAACCACGAATGAAAACAGTTTTCATTTATTAATTCAAATTTTAAATTACATCTTAATCAAAATTCTTATGATAAGTATGCATATTTCCTTTCAAACATTTTCCCTATTAAACTGAAAATGAATAATTTATTAAATTATTCAGAAAAAAAACAACATTTGATAAACTCACTTTTGTCGATGTTTCTACACAAATGTAATTAAAATTAATAGATGCTTTAAAAGACGAATTAATGATGTAATTTAATTATTTTATATGCAAACGAATTTATGTCGATGTTATATGGTTATTAAAACATTAAGAGATGAAAATTAATTTTTGACTAAACATCATAAAATATCCCACACACGACACGATGTAAATGTGTATTTTTTACCATTAATAAAAAGTGTGAAATGCATAATTTTTTTATGAACTATAATTAAAATAATCATTGTGTTTTATTAAATAAGTGTACCTATCTCAAAAAAAGACGTATTTTAATATTTAATGTCCCGTTTTGATAAAATATGCAAGTACTCTTCTTAGTCCATTTGAACAAATTATTTTATTATGCTGAATTTAATTAGCTTAACTATTTTATTTAAAGCATAATATATTAAAAATAATATTCTGTATCATCAATATTTACGGAGTATAAAAAAAGAAATATTTCTTAAACTTGGAAAATATAATATAGCCATGCACAAAAATATGCAATAACCTCTTAAGAGTAACCTATTAAGAGTAGATTTCGAAAGGCGTTCTTTATCGTTGTAAACCAAGATAATTCGAGATTTAACCGTTCGGGACTGGCATACTATTAAGAGTACATGGTTTTTCATTGAGTCTTATTTTGTCTTAACAATTACTTTTGTTACTATATACATGTAGCAATGATAGTATTTATTACCTCAGAAACCGAGATAATTCGATATTTAACCCGTTCAGCCTGGCGTACTATTAATAGTACATGTCTTTTAATTGAGTGTTATTTTGTCTTAACAATTACTTTTGTTACTGTATACATGTAGCAATGATAGTATTTATAACAATTACTTTTGTTAATATATTACATGCAACAATGATAATATTTATAACAATTACTTTTGTTTCTATATACATGTAGCAATGATAGTATTTATTACCTCAGAAACCAAGATAATTCGAGATTTAACCCGTTCGGGTCTCGCGTTCTATTTATAGTAGATGGCCTTTGATTGAGTCTTATTTTGTCTTAACAATTAATTTTTGTTACTATATACATGTAGCAATGATAGTATTTATTACCTCAGAAACCAAGATAATTCGAGATTTAACCCGTTCGGGTCTGGGGTACTATTTATAGTAGATGGTCTTTCAATTGAGTCTTATTTTATCTTAACAATTAATTTTTGTTACTATATACATGTAGCAATGATAGTACTTATTCAGAGCACTGAACCCACATTTCCTTCTTTTCTATGTCTTTAATTTAATCAATTTTCCTTTTAAATTTGTCCGATTTAAATTTTCTGATTATTTTTTTTTTCTTTTCAGCCTGACTTCCGCAAGAGTCTCGGTTAAAAAGACGCAGGCAGGGACGTCGGATGAACACGCGTAACGCCGTTTCCGCGAATTCTGCGACGGCGTAGGTAAACAAGTAACTTTGGTCCATGCATTTCTTATTATTACTTCATTTATGTGTAACATTTTGTAATAATAATAATAATATTAAAGTTTGCTTAATTCACTTTCCAACTTTGGTGATTCCTTTAATTTAAACATGTATTTCTCTGTTTAAATTTAAAATGAAGGTTATTTTCCTGAACAAATTACGTGTGATAAAACGCAAAAAAATATTACAAAGTTGCAATACCTCTTAAATCCAGTTGCAATACGATGTTTTCTAAATGTCTCCAAAAACTCTTCCCTAGCTTATCGTCATATGAATATGAATTGAATAGTGCCCAAAAGAACGGTACAGTAGTACCGCAACTTACGTCAACCCGCATTTACACCGTCTGGCCTGGAAAAAAAATTTCTTAATTAAGACGCACTTTGAACGTTTGAACCTTTTTTTTTTTTTTTTTTTTTTTTTTTTTTTGGCTCTACACTCTCAAAAATAATTTACTTAAAAATGAGAACTTCCATATATTCGTATTTTTTAAGTACAATTGCTAAGTACATTGTTAAAAATAATCTACTTAAAAATGAGCATTTTTATGTACTCATATTTTTTAAGTATAATTGCTTCAAAAAGGAGCATTAATCTACTTAAAAATGAAAATTTCTTTGTACTCGATTTTTTTAAGTACAATTAATTCAGAAACGACTACATGATATTTTGAAGTTATGTATACTTAAACTTGATTTATAAATGTATGCAGAAATGAATACATATATTTTGTATTTTAAAGTCTTAATAATGTTTAAATCCCATGTGCTCAAAAATATGAGTTTTCTGATAAACCCTTTTCTTAAACCGAATTGACAGTAGGAATTTCCAAGTTTTTATTTAAAGATATGTCTATCTTTGTTATAAATTTTAATTTATAATACACACTTTTCAAATTTATTTACAATTTCATTAGAAATGTTAAAGAAGAAAATTTAGTTTAAAAATTGCTTTATTAGAAATTAGAATATTTAAGGAAGGGAAAATTCATCTCTGGTGTTAGCGATCTTCCGTCGTTGATTCATAAAAGATGTCATTTGGAAGTATCTGGAAACTGCTCTTACAGGACAGTCAGTACAAAACTGATCTCCCACCTAGAGGACTCGGGTTGAAATCGCGGGGCGGCTAAAACACAAAAAAAGTTTCAAGAATTAAAATAGTAAGTTCGTTGTTCTTTACTCCAAAAATTGTAGTTCTTCGCATTTCAAAATTACCGTAATTAAAAATGGTGATTTGTCGGTTCTCTGTATTTTCGCTTTTTTTTTCCTTATAGTGTATGTGTGTTTCTATACATACTTATTTTCGAGTCCCTGTATGTACTAAAAAAAAAAAAATAAATAAAAAAAAATGAGCACATGCGTTTTTCAAATTTAAGACTTAAGTACTCGGAGCTATTTTAAGATCGGGAAGTGCTCAATAATTAGTAGAATTTACTTATTTTTAAGAATAGTGTTTTAAAAGTGTATAAAGGGAAAGTTTCCGCGAAATTCAAGTGGTAGTGACAAACAAATAAGGCACTAAAAAAAGCTTAGAAAACTCACATCCTCAAACACTCGAACGGGGCTGCTGAAAGAACGGTAAATTATAAGTTAACAACTTACTGATTTATTCAAATTCTTCTTTTGCAAACTCATTTTTTTGCTTATGTTATACGTATGAAACATAATCCTTAAATACAATAGAATATATTCATTAGATTTTAATGAATGTTTATTATATATCCCTTTTTTTCTTATCTAAATGTACCTCGACTTAATTCGTTTTCGATATATGTCGCTAGTTTTGGAAAGAATTGCTGGAGTAAATCGAGCTGTTACTGTTTTCGTTGGATTTCAGACAATGACATATTCGTTAAACTTCATTAAATATATTTTAATAAATATTATTAACATTATTAAAGTAAATTTTTCTCAAAATCGGACCCGAACGGGTTAAAAAAATATTTCAGCAAGTAACTTTTGCAGCTGACTTTCGGAAAGTTTCAGTGTAGTTCTATAATGTATCAATCAGTTTTCTGAAACCGGATGAGGAAGCTATTAACTCTTAATTAAGCATCTTTAGCTGCAAAACGGAAATTATGCATGAAAAAATATTAATTATATTAGGTAATATTAATTTTTATGTTAATTTTAATGCTTTAACTCACCATGTTTGAGTGAAATATATTTTTGTTGAACAGAAAAATGTGTAACTGAGAATTGATAGTTCTCGAAAAACTTATATTCGGGAATACGGATTAATACACTATAAAAAGTACTCGGAAACGTTTATGAATATTAGTGACAGCAAAAGAAACATTGTTCTTATATATGCTTCTTTAAATCTCGAAAATATATTATTATCTGAGATTACTACAGATATTAATTGCTTTTCGGAATCGATATAGACTCGAAAGATATTATTTTATATTTCCGTTCGTGGTTATATTATATTTTTCTTTTTTTAGTGTATGCAGCAAATAAAATAAGTGATTTTCCTCTGATAAATAAATGCACGGAAATTATTATTTTCTCAAGGGAGACAAAATTTGATAGAAAGCTACAATATTTATTTTAATATATTATCTGTTATTAAAGAATTTTTCTAAAATGGTATTTTAGAAATGTAGTGTGCACTTATAAAACACTTGAATCCACTGATATCAATTCAGAAAATAACACACATGAAATCCGGAATGACGTAGATCTTCAGTTCATTTCATGCGTGCGGTTTACATGCTTCTAATTTTAGATGACATTATATAACACGGTAAATAATAATTCACTATAAAAATTTTACGCATGAGCAGAAACATGATATTAAATATTCTAATTGACAAAAAAATTGATTTGAGTGAATTTACTCTTGCATCATCCATTTTATATCATGTATAGAAAATAGTTAAATGTATTGAAATTCTCTTTGGCTTTTAAAATATCAGTTATGGTACATTTAATTCAGAATAAATGGTATAAAATAAATGAAATATATTTAAAATGTTATAATTTATTTCTAATATTTCAGTCGTTTATATTTTAATTTTTTAAATTTACATTCCTTGTAAATAATCGCATATTATGTGTAACTGAATTTACGCATATATTTTCGAATTATTAAAAAGAGAATTCTTGAAAACTGGATAATTTTTTACTTGGAACATCGGCAGCTAATTAAACAAGAAATCGTATGAATAACATACAATGTGTGGCATGGTCGACAGAGCTTATTTAGAGCTCTTTTATTTTATTAAAAGGAGAAAAAGCATTACTATTATTTCAAAACGAATAATCTCGTCACTCCAAATTTACCATATATCCTAAACGATGCTGTTTTATGCTAAATATGCCTGTTATCATTAAAAGCTTTACTTGTTAAACTGAAAATAAAACATTTAATTAAATTACTCAGCTAAAACAACATTGTATAAATCCGTTTAGAAAACGTTGCTCTTTCTAGAACAGACTACAGCGAAATATATTTTTCTCTAAATAAATTAAAATTAAATTAGTAGATGTTTAAAAAGTAAAAATTTGGAGACAATTTAGTTTAATTTATATGCAAATTAAATTTCTTTCAATGCTATATAATTATTAAAATGTTAACTTATGTAAAAGGAAATTTGCTTGTAATTAAACATAACAAGAGATTATTCTGGCGAAACTGTGTTTGTTACTTTCTATCTTAGAAAAAATATAAAATACATGTTTCGTAGAAGATAATTAAATTAAACATTAGTTTTAGATGTATTCATGTGTTCTGGAATTGATGTATTTAAATATTTAATATGGCATTTTACTGAAATATGTAAAACATTCTGCCATTTCCTTTTGAATATACAGTGTAAAAAAAAATCCGCTAAAATACGGAAATTGTACTGGCAATCGGGACACCATTACTATTTTCGCATTTTAACGGATTTTTTTCTCGGTTTTTTTTTTTTTTTTTTTTTTTTTTTTTTTTTTTTTTTTTTTTTTTTTTACAGTGTACTAGGTAGTTACTAATTTTTAGCTAGTTTTCGATCTGCCGTAGGTAAAGTTTATAATAGTGTGTTTAATTTTACAATTATTATTGTTGAAGGAGAAGATTATTTTAAAGAAATTACGATAAATAATTTATTCCATGACAATGATATTTTTTTCTCAAAGAACTTTCAGAAAGAGCTATTGCAAAAATATTGAAAATATCTCCATGTGTAACATTGAATTTTCTCCCATTACAAGAGGATTAAGGAGCGAAAACTTCTCCGGGACTTTCAACAAAGCTGTCCAAGATGTCAAAATGGATCAAAGAAATTGACAATGGTCAAACAACTTTGGGAAACCTGGCAAGACATCCACTGAAAGCAATGTCAAAAGTACTTTGTCAAGAGTAGCCAGTAGCTGAAAGACACTGAATTATAAGAAAAGATAACCCCGACCACGTATGACTAAAAAGCCTCAACAAAAACGCATAGATTGGGCAAAAGATCACATGTCCTGGAATTTCGAATATGAAGCAATAAAATTTTCTAATGAAAAACAGTTCATTTTGGATGATCCTGACGGTTTGAATTATTATTGGCGAGGTCTCCCAAAAATATCTGAAATATTTTCAAAACGGCAGCAGTGTGGAGGTCTATTCCTAGTTTTAGCTGAATTTGGATTTGGTGGTAAGCATAATGTTGGGTATTCCTCTGGAAAATTTAATGGGGGGGGGGGGTGAAATTTTGTTACAGGTGGGGTCATGTGACATATCTCTAGTTAGGTCTTGACCTAAGCTCCACAACCCTGACTTTCGTTTCCTTTTTTAGTTCTTTGTTTAGCCTCCAGGGGGCGTTTTTAGGCGTTTTTTGGAAGGTGCTTGAAAACCCCCAAGTTTGGTGTCCACAGAAAGGTCATGACATAAGCTCTCCATCTATGATCTCATCCCCTTTTTCAACTCACAATTTAGGCAGTAGTAGGCTCTTTAAGGCGCATTTTCAGTCATTTCTCAAAATCTTATAGAGAGTCGTACAGGAAGCCAGTATTTTAAACTTCTTAGATTAAATTCACAATTTCATATGCTACATGCCATTTTGGTATTGTAAGGGGACTCTAAAGGGGTTAACTTTTCAACTTCTTTTAAATAAGCTCTGAAACATGGCAGGTGACATATCAAATTAAAATTCGCGTTGAACACTTATGATCCCTGACGTTATTTACTCCCCCAACTTCCCCCACCATTACTTTTTTATCATACTAAGTTCAGCATGAACTTCTTTCAATCACAGGCAAGCCTTAAAAAGTTCATTTAGTTGTTAATATTCCCTGTCTGGTTTTACTTCAGCGAAAAACCTCAAAACTGCAGGACTGGTCTACAGTTAATATTAGACATTTTGTGCAACTACCTATGGCAAAATGCGTAATTATCAAATGTGAAAAATATTCACAGGACATACCACATATCATTGGTAAGGTTTGGTGGAGAGAAACAGGAAACTTGAATAAACATGTCAACAATGTGTACATAAATGTAAATAAAGATTAAATGAAAAGAACTTGAAAGTAACCAAGAGAAAAATGTTTGTAAATGACACATCGAGAGCAATGAGGTATATGAGCATTGAAACTCGTTTTATTTATTTATTTATTTATTTTTATTTATTTATTTATTTATTTTTTATTTATTTATTTTTTTTGGTCAGTTTTCTTCAAAATTATGTCCCCTAGTTTATGTAACTTATCTTCCAAAGCCTCTACATATTTTTTCCCCTTAAGATTACAAAGAGCCCCCCGCTGTCCGATCATTAATTTTTTATCTTAGTCATTTACGGTGATCTAGGTCACTGATTTTTACTTTAAACTCTTCTATTTCCCCTTTCCTTCAAAAAGCATGGTTGGGTCATGGTGATGCCTGGGCCATAATTGAAAAAGTGAATTAATTATACTAAGTGAAAACGCTGTGCAAACAGTATAATCAGGACCGAAAAAGTAACAATAGAATAGAGAAAATCAAAAGTATTTTTATCTACTGATATTATAAAAATATATATTCACAATGAAACAGGGTGATCCGCGAAATGAAAAAGAGTTGCAGTCGCAAAGGAATGATTCCTCTGTCATAACAGAGTCAGATGAAGACGGGGTGAAGTCTAACGACAAAGAAACACAGCTACCACAGCGAGCAAACAAAAATTACCAGCCGGGAGATAAACTGCTGCCATTTGACGCCGAAACAGCATCACGAATGACGATACTGGTTTTAATAGATCAGATGGTTAGACATCAAAAGAAACGCGACAAAGGAAGTAATGAAAATGCACAAAAATACCGAAAGTTTTTGGAAGAGAAAGCGGTGGAAATAGAAAAAGAAAGCGTAAGACAACACGACAAGGCTGAGAAGGAAGAACACCAAGAACGAGACACGTTGTCGAAAATTGCAGACCAGGTACTAGAGCTCATGCACCAACTACAAACGCAGTTAGCGTCAAACAAAGAAGTAAAGATAAAGACTACCATGTCATCAGTAATCAAAAACTTTAAGCAGCCCAAACAACAGACAGAAGAAAAAGATCACTTAATAACGAAACTCAGCGAAAGATTTAAATTCCAAGAAGAGTTAATCAAACAGACAAAACAGGATAAAATCGAAAGAGAAGATCAATTGATCAATGATATGAACAAAATCATACAACAGAACCATGAACAAATGGAAAAAAGACTCGTCGAACATGTTACCACTCTTCAGGCAGAAAACCGAAAGGTCTCAATTAATCATAGAGAGGGAGAAACAGCAATGGAAAATGACCGACCAGCATATGCAGAAATGACAAATTTTCCACCGCTCCCACAAGAAAGACCGACACTAATATTAACACCAAAAGACAAGGAAACAAAAATGCCAATAATAAAGAAAGTTCTCAATTCTATGAATATGGCTGAATTACCACCAGTAGACTGCCAAACAACTAAACAAAATAAAATAATAATAACATGTAAAAACAAATTTGACCTAGAACAGGTGAAAGATAAAATCTGCACTACAGAAGATATGACGGAAAAACTGGATATTAAAGAACCAAACCCGAAAACAGCCCGAGTGATAGTCTTTGGAGCCCCAGAAGCCCCAGTAGTCACACAGAAAAACGTCGAAAGAGAAGCAGACAGTTCACTGAACAACTTAGAAGAGCAACAAGAGCTATATGAAAAACAAGTACTCTATCCGGCTTTGGAAAGAGCTCTGAGGAGGAAGGTGCAATATAAGTTGATAAGAGTATTGAAAGGAAGAGAGGGCGAGGAAACCTCGCACTTGGTGTTGCAGCTGCTGGAGAGAGATGCACTGCAACTAATGGCAGGAAAATTGTGCATAGGATTTAACCGGTGCACGGTAAGACGGTATGTCTTCATTCAAAGGTGTTATCACTGTCAGGAAATAGGGCATACAGCAAGAGTGTGCCAGAATGCAGAGGCCTGCGCTAAATGTGGCAAAGGCCACAACATCAAGGATGGTGCCTCAGAAAAAGAAGAGTGTGTTAACTGCAAAAAAGTGCTCGACTACTACAAGGGGGACCATAGGAAATCTGGACTATATGAAAAACATCCATCTTACGATCCATCCTGCAGCGTGTATCAGCGAAAGAAACAAGCAGCGCTAGCGTCATTGTCTTATAGAGGTAAAAATTCAAATTAATTCAACAAAATTTACAGAACAACAGATCACAAACCGCTGCTTTTATGAAATTCCTCTCAGACTCGGACTATTCCCTGGTTTGTCTTCAAGATGCATACCTTTATGAAAACAGACCTCTATCACTTCCTCGAACAACACCATGCTATAGTTCGAGCTCTAAAAAAGCCCATATTTTATCTTAGACCAAAACTTAAAACATAGTCTCTCATCTAAACACTATAACTCAGTTTTTATAAATTTAGACCTTAAGCCTTTAACCTTAAGCATTGGCAGCCTGTATAGCCCCCCGAGTGCTGACTTTGATGAAGATATTGAGAACTGGCTGGGTTCTAAAAATCAGAGCCCATTGCAGTTGGTTCTCGGTGATTTCAACGCTCACAGTCAGCTTTGGGGCTATAGGAGTGAAGACACCAGGGGAAAAGTTCTTATCGATAGAGTCATAGCGTATCAACGAGTTATTCTAAACTCTTCATCCAGTCCACCAACGTATGAGTCGGGGAAGAACCTGGGGAGGCCAGATCTGTCCATCTGCACGCAGGCTATGTTTTCACACATAAAACACTGGGAAGTAATTCCTTCCCTTTTTGGAGACCACTACCCAATAGAAACAGAGCTAAATTTCACAATACCCAAACTACCAAGAAGAAGATTCAAAACAAAGGGAATCCCTTTGACACAATTTTCCGAACAACTAACTTGAAAATGCTCACAGATTAACTTTAATGACATAGAAACTATAGGCCAGTTTAACAAAGAATACGAAACTTTTAAACAAGAAATATTATTACAAGCCAATAAATCCTTTAAAAAGAAAGCCCCCTTTCAAGAAATTTAAAATTTCCTGGTGGTCTCCACAATTGAGGGCCCAAAGAAATAAAGTAGCAGCTCTTTTAAAAAGAGCAAAAAATTCAAACTACGAGTCAAATATAAACCAGCAATACAAAAGGGAAAGGGCAATTTATCAAAAACAGATTTTATCGGAGAAGGAAAAAGCTTGGACAAACCTGTGTCGCAGAGAGACGGATCCTTTTGGTTTAACGAAAAAGTTGACCTTCCAGCGATTCCAGGACTCACATATCAGTTACCAATTTGATTCTTTGTCACTCACTTCCAGGTCATCAACCCTTTTAAAACTAACGAGAGACATTTTTGGCGATGAAACTCCAAAGCAACTACCACAGCGACTAAACTCGCACGACTAGGCAAAATTCACGAAAAGAGAGTTGCGAAATGTTGTTTTCTCATTCAATATTAACAAGGCGCCAGGACCTGATCAAATTGATCACAGGATGGTCAGGTGCATCTTTTCAAAAATTCCTAATATTCTGTTGGATATGTACAACAGTCTTTTAAAGTTAAACTATTTTCCTGATGACTGGAAATTGGGAGAGCTCGTGTATTTTAGAAAGGAGGGAAAACCCTTGAATGAGAGCTCTTCATATCGCCCCATCACTCTATTACCAATATTCGGAAAAATCTTAGAGAAATTAATTCTAAGACGAATACATCACGCATTAGACAAAACGAATTTCCTATCGGGTAAGCAACACGGCTACACGCAAAATAAATCTACGGAAACGGCTTTGGAGCAAGTGATTTCATTAGTAGAACAACACAAACAAAATAAATAATACACATCACTGGTGTCACTGGATTTCAGAGGAGCATTTGACAACCTCCCTTGGGACCAGGTGATCCTAGCATTGCAAAGAATAGGTATTTCTAAACAACTCATTAATCTTGTCGTTTCCTTCCTTTCGGGTAGGCGAGCTCAGGTGGACTGGATGGCACCATTTTTGTTGTACTTCTTTAGTAAGGGTTGCCCGCAGGGATCGTGTCTGGGTCCTTTTCTTTGGTTGGTTCTGTTGGAGACTCTGTTGGGGACCTTTGATGTACAGGACTGTGAACTGGTGGCATACGCGGATGACGTGATATTACTGATCTGGGCACAGTCGCGACAGCAACTTGAATAAAAAAGTCAGAAAGCTTTAAAATTTATTCAGAATTGGGCAGAAACCAACAAAATAGAAATTTCACATGAAAAATCCTCATCATTAACTTTTGGCAAACCCAAACACCTTAAGCGGGGACCCACATTTAAACTTCAAGGTAAATCAATAAAATCAGAAACAACACTAAAATACCTGGGGGGTAATATAAGATAAACAATTATCATTTCTCCCACATGTGGCACAAAAGAGAGTAGAAATCGGAAAAATAACTCAAAATCTTTATAAATTTTCATCAATCTCAGGTCGACTCCCTCCGGAATTTTTTAAGATTTGGTATTCGGCGATATTACAAAGGAAACTAGCCTACGCGTGTGCTGTCTGGTTTCCGCGTATGGCGCAATATCACGGTCGTCGACATTTGCTCTCGGCACAAAGGAAAGCTTTGTTGCTGATAACGAGCGCATATCGCAATACGTCAACAAACGCCCTGCAGGTCCTCACAGGTCTCCCCCCACTGGATTTGCAGTTGGAGGCGGAGGCGGAGCATTCGGGGACGATTCGTCTCGGCAAGTCAACAGAAAAGGCTTTTGCTCCACTATACTATCCAAAATGCTCAAAATACAAAACATCACCACTAACAAGTGAAATACAAATTTGTGAAATAAACGACTAGGTAGGCAAAATTACAATATACACGGACGGTTCCAAAATGTCCGAAGGCACAGCCTCGGCATTTTGTGTGTACGAAAAAAACGAGCAAATCTATACTTGGAGAGCGAAACTGTCCCAGGATAACTCCGTCTTCCAGTCAGAACTCTTCGCGATCTCTTCAGCATTAGAGTGTATAGAGTCGGACAAACATTCTCAATACTTAATCATAACGAATAGCCTATCAAGTTTAAAAGCATTAAACAATTTTGACAATACAAACTATTTAATACTAAAAATTCTTCAACAACAGTAAAAGACATATACTTCAATTGGACAAAAGGACATTCAGGTGTTGAGGGCAATGAGGCAGCTGAGCAACTGGCAAAATCGGCAGTAACGGATGAAACACTAATACATACATTTTTACCATATCCAGCTTCTTCACTAAAATCACAGACAAAGCAGAATCTGTTAAAAAATTGTCAAAAACGCTGGACGGATTCAGACACGGGCCGATATACGAAGGAATTCTTGCCATTGATTGACCACAAGTATTTCGTAAATAACAGATACTTACACATATTTTTAACAAATCACGGTCCCTTTCAGGAACACTCATACAAAATTAACAAAAGAGACTCCCCACTATGCATTTGTGGCTTGCCGTCAACATCGTTACACTATGTATTATACTGTATTTAACATCGCATTATCATCTCAAAAAACATACACTTATGAATTTAGCAAGTTGGTAGCGGGATGTAAAAGAGAAACCACAACTACTCAACAAGATCATACAATGCATGAGGTTTATAGAAACAAACGAGTACATCTTTTCAAATCCAGAACCATTCTAGTCCGACTCCATCACTAGGGTGTAGCATGGAGGGAGAAACGGTTTATTAGCGGGTGCCAGAAACTTCTATCACTTTTGAATTTTTATCTTGTGCATCTCTCCAAACTCTTGTATGCGCAAATTGTAAATAGTAGGTGTGTTGTAATGTGTTTCTAATTGTGATGTTCAATATTGTGTGTTTAATGTACTGTGAAATCCCTGTAAATCCATGAAAAATATAATAATTATGCAATCACATTCAAATGATCCACATGTAATCACTACACACAGTCATGTAAATAGTAGGTGTTTGATATTGTGTTGTAATGTGTTTCTAATTGTCATGTTAAATATTGTGTGTTAAATGTACTGTGACGTATATATATCCAAGAAAATTGTAAACAATTATGCAATCACATTAGGTGAAATGATCCTCATGTAATCACTACATACAGTCATATATTTCGATGTGAAATCTTCGGTTCGCCCAGAAAAATTGGGTAACCAATTGTGATTGTAATTGTAAATCTCATAGTAACCGAAATAAATCTCAGCAGCTTGATCAGGGACCCGACGCTCCCTCTCAGACTCTGGTTGAGAGTCGGGAGGAGTGGATGTGGTCTACCCCTCGGGATTGCACTAACACTCTAAAGCGAAAGCTGAGTTCCCGAGGTGGTCATCGCTGTCATCGCTGCCGTAAGTTAGTAAAATCTACTTGAAGATAACTTTTGCCTTTCGTTGAGGCAGTGGCGCTTCTGGATGTTCTAAAAGGACAATACATCCATCCTCACAGATAATAGCACTTGCGAACATTTCTTGAATAATGGTGAAAATGTGATACCATGGTCATCTGTTTCAGCTTTTTAAAACCCGATGGAAAAGGTGTGGGGTTTCTGGTTAAAGAATTTTATTCAAACGGAAATCAATATGCTATAATTTCATATTTGATTGCTAACATCTCCCACTGGGATAAAATGAACCAAAATACAGGGTTAGCATAAATGAATGACCAGATTTAGAACCTATTACTTATATTATAATAAGTGATATATTAAAATAAAGAAGAACATTCTAAGTTTTTTCAAATGTTTGGTGTGCGAACCTTTCGTAATACGACAAACACCTAATCCGCAATCAAGTTGGTTCCTCAAATTTGACAGTTTTGCACAGTCAACGATTCTTAATGCAGCATTGATGTATTAAAACACTAAATAATCTCGCACTGATGCACAGTAAAATGTACACTGTGTACTTTGTGCAACAGTTTTGAAAATATAAATTTTTAAATTCCGGTCATTCATTTATTCTAACCCTGTACATTAAAAGACTTCATCCGCTTATTCGTACTATACCTGATCCTGATTTTGCATTAATTAAAAAATATTGATTTTTAGTCCACTAAATTTGATTTTTCGTCACTGTTCGTATTATTATGCAATGCTTCAAAATGAAGGAATGCCGTTTTCCTTTTTTTCCCTTTAGAAAAAAAATAAACGTTTGTGCTATTTCTAACATTCCTGAGTCTTAAGTTTCTTGGGTAGCCTTTCTTTCTTTTTATGCATGGAAACATATCATTTTAAAAGCAGTGCAAATGCTGAGGATGATATGACGGTACAGAGGTGACATTAGTTGGTGACATGGTTCGTACGGGTGCTTGAATTTCCAGATTAAGAAATTCTTCGGTACCAGTATTTTCGTATAGAAAATCTCTCTTTAAATAAGGTAAAATCTCATCCGTTTAAACTAGATTTATTTTTCTATAAAAAAATTCTGACATTTGGCTTTGAAAATAACGGTACCCGTACGAACCCTGGGTGATGGGCCAATAAGTAGGTCACTTCTTATTATTATATTCTGATAAATTAAAAAGAATCGTAAGAAATCGTATACCATTTTTTAAAATTTCAAACGACAAAATAAAAGAAAATCAAAGAAAAATGATTGACCTCATCTATTAATAATGCAATTCTGTGGATCACTGATTATTACAATTAGCCATCTGCGAAGATTTTAATAAATGCCTGCCGTAACCTGCTAATCCCGGTTTTATACAAAGTCCAAGATGAAATATATAGGTACAAGAATCAGTCAGCCAGTCTTTACCCTTAAACTAGATGTAAATGACACTGTACATGTCATGCTTATCTTCAATTTTAATCTTTTTAGACAAAGACCATCTACATTCATCTAACAGTTAATATTCTAAAACGTGCTTGATTTTTAAATACTCAATAACTTAATAGCCATTCAGATATAAGTAAATGATTACCTGGCAATCTGGAATGCAACTGTAATTAAAGTTTCAAAAACTAGTAGTAGAAACGAGAATAAATTTGAGTCAGTTAAATTGTGAGTAATTGATTAAATTCAAACAATTGAATAATACTTGAGCATTTTACTTTGTGACATACGGTCGAGTCTCTATCTCTACATAACGAAATGATTGTTTCAGTCAAAAAATTCGTTACATAGAAAAATTTGTTATATGAGAATGGCGTTTTGAAAATTTCTATTTAATGGGTAAACTTTGAAAAGAAATTTTGTTTTTGAGGTGCCTCTTCGTAATTAAGATTTTGAAATGTTTAACTCTAAATGTTAACTTGATATTGTATTTTTCAAATTATTTAAACAGTTTAAAAATACGAAAAAACAAACAAACATTTATTTGAAAGCATAGTGAAAACTTGCATAAAGAAAACTTACATTAGTTTTCGACGAAGAAATCTGTAATTTTTTAGAAAATTTAACACTTTAACAAGGAATGCAAAATTGAATCGGGAATATTTTTCTTAATATAAAGTCCTCTCCTTATAACATGAAAGGAACTCATTAGTTCATTTCGTAATTTACTTTTCCAGTAAGTTTTTACTTTTACTCTTATTGTCATTCTCACCATTATTGTTATTAAGGCTGTTTAAAATATCTCTATGCGTGGGATACTGCGCAACAGATGGATTATCATTCCTCTATCATCTATTGAAGCTTTTTCTGAACGAATGAAGAAAATTTCTGGAAAAAAAAAATCGTTATTTGCAGATAGATATTTCACTATGTGGAGATTATTAACCATTTGGAAAAATGGTTATTGTCCTCCGTCAGGGTAGGAAATCAAAAACATATCTGAAGCGTTTTGTTGGTTGAATCCGCATTTTATTCATATTCTGATTGGTCTATACAGTAATCTGTATTTGCATTTTACTTTCAACAGAGATGGATACTTCTGTTGCCACTATGACAAAAAAGTAATAAAAACTACAAAAAAAAAAAAAAAAAAAAAAAAAACAAACTCAGAAACAAATTAAGATACAGCTTTCAAACAAATTGCATTTAAAAGTACATTTATTTTCTGTATACGACGGTGTAAAAAGTAATATTGTGGGATGTTTAGAAGTTTAAAAATGAAATTTCATTTAAAATTGGTCCAGAAATTTTAATGTTTAATCCATGTCGTACGTAATGAATGACCAGCTCCGTAGACGTTTAAAAATTTACAGTACCGAAAAATGTAATCCATGGCGTACGTAATGTATGATCAACTCCGTGCGATTTTTTATGTCTTAAATTTTAGTCTTTGAAAAAATAATTTTCCAAATGATCGTTGTAATTTGTTAAATTGCATAATTTTTTCTGTAATCAATGGGAAAATGACTGTTCCTACAGAAAATTCGTTATGTAGCGAAATTCGTGATATGGAAGTTCGTTATAGAGAGACTCGATTGTATTTCTCAGCTGACTCTGCGATAATAAAAATACAGGAAAAGAAAAACATTGTTGAGTCTTAAGCGAGTAGGTTTATTCAACGGAGAGACCTTAATTTCTATAAAAGTTACGAATAATCTAAAGGGCTCTTCATAGGTACAGGGCTCCATAAATAGCAAAAAAAATATGATAATCAGTAGAAAAAGTCTAGTTGCGAGTAAAAAGTATTTTCTTCAGCACCTCACTTCCTTCATCTTATCGTTGTTAATTTTCCCCGATTTTAAATTTAATCGGATTTTAAAAGGAATATTTTTTTTATGAATTTTTTTGTAAAAATATAATTTTGAATATAGTAATAACGTATGTTGAATTGTCTTAACTCTTTCATTCCTTTAACAACGCAATTTAGAAAGATAACATAATTTAAGTTTTTCAGCGAAATTTATCAAAATTATATAACCTTAAAAAAAAAAAAAAAAAAAAAAAAATATATATATATATATATATATATTGTTAGAAATTTTAATGAATAAAATATGCAATATCATAGTAAAAACAATATTTGTTTACAAAAATTCTTATTTTACTTAAAGAAAAAAAAAGATGTAAATCAGATGAAAAAAATGTAAATAATGTAAAAATAGGATTTAGAAAAGGTTCCCGAGATCGCCGAGAAAAATAGAGATCGCCGAAGAATTTGTGCAGCGCGGCGTTCCGCGTGCCCGTACGATGGTCCTTTTACCTTCTTTTCAACACTGACCAATTTCCGACACTTGGATAATAATGAAAAAAAATTAAACCCGGACATATTTTAAAGAGAAATTGTTCAAATTAAAGAGATCGAAAAGCCGAAGACACCAATAATGAATTGGGCTCAACCATTGGACGACCATTGAGGCTTCCAGCAAGGGTCCTAGGATTCTTACAGCTTCAAAATTTTCGAACTTTTAATTTTTTTTATTTGTTAAACTGCTATCCTTTCTGAACATTTTAATATAATTGTTATGGCTTTTAGAATTGTACCTACACAATAGCTGAAGCAGCATTTCCTAAAATTTGAAGTCATTTTACTGAAAATGATATTTTTGGGCATATTGTGCAGGATATCTCAAAAAATTCTTAATATTTTTTCTTGAAATTTTCGAAATAGATGTTTTATGTTAATAGATGCCTGTATAAACTGAACTTAAAATTTCCTTTTTATTGTAAAAAAAAAAAAAAAAAAAAAAAAAAAAAATGTGTGTGATTATACTGTTGAAATTTTCAAAATTTTCTATTAGCTAAATACAACTTTGTATTAAAAATATAAAAACGCTTTAAATACAAATTAATTTAGGTTCATGGTAATTATTATAATCTGAAGTATAATTAGGTATAAAATTTTTCATTCTAGATCCAAAATTTATTTTGTAATGCTGTGCGTAATCTGTCATACCAATTTCCTGCTCTACAAATGTCAGACAGTTTGAATCCCCCTATAAATATTAAGTCTGCATTTTTAATTTTTTTAAATATATGTAATAAAATAACATACTTATATCTTTCATCTCCCTAAAAATTGTGCTTTAAAATCATATATATTTTAAGATATTAATTTAACATATTGTTGAAAATGGTCGTTTTTTTTTTTTTTTTTTTTAATTTTAAGAGTCCGGAGACCCCTTAACTTGACATTCAAATTTGAATATCCTTAAACGATTTTTTTGCATAAGATAGCTAAGGTCGATCTCCAATATAGCTATTTTTTACTTTTTCGATTTGGGTTGCAGGTTTTTTTAATAAAGCTACTTTCACTTTCAAAACCGGTTTTGAAACGGAAAGTACTTAAAAAAAAAAAAAAAAAAATTGTAACCGAAATCGATAAAGTAAAAAAGGGCCCTATCAGAGATTGAACTCATCTATCCCATGAAAAAAAAAAAATCATATTTAAACGAGAAATTCGAAAACAACCCACCCATAGGATTAACATTACCGAGCGGGTGTTTTCAAGTGAGTGAATGAAGAGTCCCTCTAATAAAACACACATACGACAATATATAATATAACGCCTGCATTCAACAGTTAACAGTATATATAAATATTATACGGACATACATTGTATTTATTGTATGTATGTCTGTATAATATTTATATATACAGTCCCTTTAATGTTCATCTCGACGGCGGTCGGAGGAGGGCGGGTGAAAGAAATTACTTATTTAAATTATTGAGCAGTATATTAAAATGTAAGCTTTATGTCACTTTATCTTGTCTTTAATTTGTCTGACAAGTTTCTTGACATGGACCCTTCCAACAACACATATACCACAAATAAACGACACTCACCTCTTTGCATCTGTAGATCCTTATCAACATCATTACGCTGTATTTTACGTTGCACACCAACGTCCCACTACCACGTTAAAAAGCCACAACAGACGGCACTGCCTGGCTGGCTAAGTTACCTGCTTGACCGTCCAGTTCTCCCCTCAATGTATCGCGGATTGTATGAAATTTTTAGAAGACAACGAATTTCTGTTTACCAATCCCTTCCCTTTCATAGGTAGTTATGTCAACTCATTGTTCTCAGCTCCCATTTCAGACAGGAGCCCCCGTTTTGCACATAATGTAAATATTTGTCTTATTTTCTTTGGTTTGTTTTATTTAGTATTTCCATTATATTTATCAGTATATGCATTTTACTTAATATTTTCCAGCTCTAATATTAAAAAAATATGTCTTGTAAAAATAATTATGCATGTATAGAACATTGTACACTTCCTGTCAATGCATGTACAGTGAAACCTCTCTGTGCGACCACCTCCATTAAGCAACCACCTCCCTGAACGACCATTTTTTTCATGGAACGAAATTTATTCCCATAGGCTCAATACTAATTTTACCTCCATTCAGAGACCATCTCAGTTGAACTCCCTCCATGAGCGACCAATTTCTTTAAAGAAAATGAAACAAATTCCCTTTTTTTCTGGTTGCTTGAAGAAGGTTTTATTAGAAAATTAATTCCGGAGAGCGCATTATTCATCAAACTTCTAAACTAAGTTTAGATTTTTTTTTTATTCCAGTAACTTTTATGTGTTTAAACCCCTTTGTGGTTTTTTAGGCAATGAATTTAACTCTGATGACACATTAAGAATGACAGTCAATAAACTACCCTGCCCTATTCTGTCAGGAAAGTCTCAAATAAATAGATAAATTAATGAAATCGTAATTATTTGTATCTATCCACAAAAAAAAAGAAAAAAAAATTGCATTTATTTACTGAACTTCGAAAGAACTTGGAAATAAAAGTTATAAAAGATAAAACCGTAAAATCAAAGCAAACGTCAATATATTCATTTTTTAAACCCTGCAGTAATTAACTTTTGTTTTGATACTTAAATTTTTATATTTTTTCCTAATGTGAAAAATAACTTATAGTAATGCTGATTTTTACCTTATTTAACAATTAAAATCTAGATTTAAGCATGACCTCCATTAAGAGACCACCTCTTGGAGCGACCAATTTTTATGGAACAGAACGTGGTCGCTTTGGGGAGGTTTTACTGTACTAATAACACTTCTTGTGAGTTTCAGAGTCAAAAATAGCAAACTGAATTTATTTTTCTGTATGTTATGAACTGTTTTAAAATATTGTAAAGACAAGTCATTTTTAATGTATCTTACCATATGCAGTGGATTTGAGTCTTTCCCCCGGGATTGCACTTATACTCTAAAGCGAAAGCTGGGTTCCCGGGGCGGTCATTCCTGATAAGATTCTTGAAAATCAGATTTAATAAAAATTTTGTCCTTAGCTGAAATAATTCAATGTTTAATGCTTCCAATTGCTCGTTAAAGTAATTATTGTTCAAAAATTAACCGACAGTGGCCGGAATCTTTTGATTGTACGCGGTTTGTCGAATATCTACTGAAATTCTTGACGAATTGTTCTTGAACTTCGAGGAAGTAAAGAACATGTTGAATTCATATTTTTCAGTGAAGATTTAGTCACAGAAATAGTGAGGGGGGGGGGGGATTGTGGCAACAGTAAATTTAAAAATAAAATAAAATAATTTGCGATCATCCTTGTAACAGAAAATGCTCAAAATCGTCTGTCACTATACCAGTTGACAATGTGGGTCTTGATTAAAGTTTGTGTGCATCTGTATAAGCATAGCAAATCCGGGAAGGTGTTAACGTTTTTATAATAAAGCTACTCTTAGAAAGCAATTCACTATATCGCCTTATCTTTCCGAATTTTCGCGATATTTGATTGGACATTTTATATAAGTTATCCTAAAAAGCTGACTACCGAATAATGAAATAAAAATTTTGGATCATTACACGCATGCACAGTTAACAATTATTCCATGCAAATACCCATATCAATACCATCAAATGTCCAATATATTTATGTTTTAATTGCACTTCAGTGTTTCTGCTGTTTTTTTTTGTTGTTGTTGTTGTTTTTTTTTTTTAAAGTTTTCGAAAATTGGTGTTAAATTTGGTTGAAAACTCTGTATTCTATACGCAAAAAACATTGAAATTTTCACAGAAACCTTAACCACCTTCACGAATATGTGTGCTTTGCTTACACAAATGAGCACAAACGTTAAATAGGACCCAAATAGTCATTCGCTACAGTGACAGTCTATTTTGAACACTTTCTAGTACAGGGGTGATCGCAAGCATTATTTTATTATTAAGTTTATCTTTGGAACCTAATTGTCTCCGCGACTAAATCTTCACTGAAAAGTATGAAGTCAAATACGTTCTTTACATCTACGAAGTTCAAGTACGGCTCGTCAAAATTTCAGTAGATATTCGACAAACTGTGTACAATCGAAAATACGGTCACTGGCCCTTAACTTTTGGCCGATAGTGTATTTTGTGAAACCTTTTCTCGTATGATTTAGCATTTGAATTTTTGTTTACACTGCATATTAATAATAAATGTCTTCGGCAGCATACAAAAGATGTGCTGTGCACGATTTGATATTTTTTAACCCTTTCCGACACAGAACAATTCTGCTTGCAAAATGATGAAATGATTGACTGACACCGGAATTTACAAATGACCTTTTTAGAAATTAAGAACTCATTAGATTAAACTTTCATTATAAAAGTAACATTTTATTAAAATATTCATTGTATTGTTGTAAGTTTGGAATTAAAATTTGGTGGTCCCGACGTGGAACCACTGCGTTGGAAAATGTTAAACAAAAGACCGCCGTAACCCGAGTCTATTAAAATAATCTTTAGTATATTTAAAATGAGTGTTGAATATGTATCCTATCATTATATGAAAAATCGGTGTTAAAATATTGATATTTATTTGTAAAAGGGTTTATAAAAAACGTTTTCTTCTCACTTTTTTTTATTGTTTTAGAGTGCTTTTAAGATTCAAAATATATATTTCGTATTGTCCAAACGCTTAAAAATTTTTATAAGCCACAAATATAACATATCTTATCCTTGAGCAAAATTTCAGAACTAAAATATGAAAATTTTGTTGTAAAAAGCAGCGTTTTTACCCGACTGAAAAGAATGGTTATGTGTTTCACGCGTATCTGGGTATGTGGATTTCTTTATACCCTCGAAACATCCTAACGGCTGGATGGAATTTAATGAATGAGGTCTCTATCAATTCTTCTTAATCGTCCGATGGTTATAGGATAGGATTTGTTTTTATTAATTCAAAATGGCGGCCGTAAAATACAAAATGGCGGTAGAGATGAAAAAAAATTTAAACGCACCCTATTGAGTGGCATATCATTGGATAGGTCTTTCAAAATGAAGACGATGTTTCATTGACTATTTTGCAGTCAGAAGCTCCATTTAAATATTACACAACCTGAAAGTTGTGTAGGTAGGATCTCTAGCTTTACTGTAACTCTAACCATCACAGACATCTATAAGTCTCATCAAAACAGTGTTTATAGATAGGAACTAACAATTAAACGCAACTTAAAAATCACCAATACAAGTAAATGAAAAAAAAAATAGGTATGTAATATAAAAAAAAAAATAGTTTCACATTGATGAGAAATAATTAATTAGTTCACTTTTTACGCAGTCGGGTTTTTTGATTTTTCAAATTTAATTTTTATTTTTCATTTTTTTCACATCGAAATCCCGCAGAATTTTTTTTTTTAAATTTTCAAGCTGATTATTTTATCCGAAAATCTCATTATTTATAAATCAAAATTTTATTCGAACTACAGATAAAAGGTTATTTCAATCTATTAAAATTTTAAAATTTCAGCGCAAATATGAATTTATGTTATAATTTTAAGTAAGAGTGTGCATTGTTAACCCTAAGGTACCCATTTTTTTATTTTCAAACTTATTACCCCCCCCCCCCCATGAATCACATAATTTCTGAAACAAATTTATACTCGATCATGAGCTAAAAGGGAAGAATATTGTATGAAAGTTTGAGAGTTTTTGTATAAAATGTTTTGAATCAAAATATGTTAATGTTAACACAAGGATCAATAAAAACAAAAGTCCTGCTAAAGTGACTTCTAGAAAATAATTTTTTTTTTGAAAAAGTTACTATTAATATTTCTTAAACGGATACCATGGTCCGAAAAAAAAAATAACGTAAAAGTGTTTGTTTTCTTTTTGGCGGTTGCAGATTTCTGAACTTTGCAGGAAAAAACGCAAGAACATCAAATGGGCGCTTAGAAAATAATTTATTTAATGAGTTATTTATATTTTTTAAATATAGATGTATCATTTCAATGTTAAAATTATTTAGATATGGGCTGTCATTTTTAGTTTTTGCGTATTTTGAACGGTTGAAATGATGTGGACTGCGAAAGATGGAAAAAATATAACCCCGGGAAACGAAATTTCTTTAAAAAAATTCTAAATATTCATGCTTTTGAAATAGATTAAGCTGTTATAAAGATAGAAAAAGTGATAATTTAGTCGGTGTTTCGTATTTTTCTGTATTTCAAAAAGTTTAGTCACTGAATGTGCTTTGAAAGTGAACAAAAAAGAGCAGTTTTAGAGAGTTAGAACTTCCTTTGCTAGCCGCCTCCCGAACGGACAATGGACTTCATATTGAGAATAATGCATATTTTCATAAATGTTCTTTGTGGTTTATAATTAATATCTCGATTAATTATGAGATATAAAAAAAGCTACAAGTCAGGTGTTTTAGGTATTGACTATTCTCATCTAAATTTTCAGATCTCTAAGTGCAGTAAATTTGGTTAACTACACAAAAAAACTTTTTATATTTATTAGTATATATGATAAATTCAAATTTAACAGAAGTATATCTTTCAAGAAAATTTTAATAATTCTTCTATTATCTAGTTTGCAAGCAACTCCACTTAGAATATTGTACTATTGAAACTATTACTTTTTCTTCTACATAAACAAAAATCTCCTGTAATTGCTATTAAGACTAAACATTAATTATCTCTAAAAAGAACGAAACTCCTGTACCCTACTTAGAGGAAATTACTCGAAAACTTTTAAAAAATATAAAACTATTATCACTTACGTTTCTAAAAATTTTTTACAGGAAGTTACATTTGAAATATACAGAGTGTCCATAATTAAACGACCCTATTAAAGTTGTCTACAAACGCAAGTATTTTTCAGAATGTTGTGAAATTTTGTGGAAGACATAATAAAGATACGGGAATTTGTTTGAGCGAAAAAAAATTATGAGGCCATTTTTTAACGAATTACACATTTAGCATATATTTACGACAGTTTAACAAATTTCTTATGACAAAAAATGTTCCGTATGACGGTCATCATTTTCAGATACCATTTGGAATCGTAAGCTAGCATGCCACTTGCCACAATTGACCGCAGTGTGTTCTGGGAAGACATAATAAAGGTACGGGAATTTGTTTGAGCGAAAAAAAAATTATGAGGCCATTTTTTAACGAATTACACATTTAGCATACATTTACGATAGTTTAACAAATTTTTTATGACAAAAAATGTTCCGTATGACGGTCATCATTTTCAGATACTATTTGGAATCGTAAGCTAGCATGCCACTTGCCACAATTGACCTCAGTGTGTTCTGGGAAGACATAATAAAGGTACGGGAATTTGTTTGAGCGAAAAAAAAAATTATGAGGCCATTTTTTAACGAATTACACATTTAGCATATATTTACGATAGTTTAACAAATTTCTTATGACAAAAAATGTTCCGTATGACGGTCATCATTTTCAGATACTATTTGGAATCATAAGCTAGCATGCCACTTGCCACAATTGACCGCAGTGTGTTCTGGGAAGACATAATAAAGGTACGGGAATTTGTTTGAGCGAAAAAAAAATTATGAGGCCATTTTTTAACGAATTACACATTTAGCATACATTTACGATAGTTTAACAAATTTCTTATGACAAAAAATGTTCCGTATGACGGTCATCATTTTCAGATACTATTTGGAATCGTAAGCTAGCATGCCACTTGCCACAATTGACCTCAGTGTGTTCTGGGAAGACATAATAAAGGTACGGGAATTTGTTTGAGCGAAAAAAAAATTATGAGGCCATTTTTTAACGAATTACACATTTAGCATACATTTACGATAGTTTAACAAGTTTCTTATGACAAAAAATGTTCCGTATGACGGTCATCATTTTCAGATACTATTTGGAATCGTAAGCTAGCATGCCACTTGCCACAATTGACCGCAGTGTGTTCTGGGAAGACATAATAAAGGTACGGGAATTTGTTTGAGCGAAAAAAAATTATGAGGCCATTTTTTAACGAATTACACATTTAGCATACATTTACGATAGTTTAACAAATTTCTTATGACAAAAAATGTTCCGTATGACGGTCATCATTTTCAGATACTATTTGGAATCGTAAGCTAGCATGCCACTTGCCACAATTGACCGCAGTGTGTTCTGGGAAGACATAATAAAGGTACGGGAATTTGTTTAAGCGAAAAAAATTTATGAGGCCATTCTTTAACGAATTACACATTTAGCATACATTTACGATAGTTTAACAAATTTCTTATGACAAAAAATGTTCTGTATGACGGTCATCATTTTCAGATACAATTTGGAATCGTAAGCTAGCATGCCACTTGCCACAATTGACCGCAGTGTGTTCTGGGAAGACATAATAAAGGTAGGAGAATATGTTTGAGCGAAAATAATTATAAGGCCATTTTTTTAACGAATTACACATTTAGCATACATTTACGATAGTTTAACAAATTTCTTATGACACAAAATATTCCGTATGACGGTCATCATTTTCAGATACTATTTGGAATCGTAAGCTAGTATGCCACTTGACACAACTGACCGCAGTGTGTTCTGGGAAGATATAATAAAGGTACGGGAATTTATTTGAGCGAAAAAAATATGAGGCCATTTTTTAACGAATTACACATTTAGCATACATTTACGATAGTTTAACAAATTTCTTATGACAAAATATGTTCCGTATGACGGTCATCATTTTCAGATACTATTTGGAATCGTAAGCTAGCATGCCACTTGCCACAATTGACCGCAGTGTGTTCTGGGAAGACATAATAAAGGTACGGGAATTTGTTTGAGCGAAAAAAAATTATGAGGCCATTTTTTAACGAATTACACATTTAGCATACATTTACGGTAGTTTAACAAATTTCTTATGACAAAGTGTTCCGTATGACGGTCATCATTTTCAGATACCATTTGGAATCGTAAGCTAGCATACCATTTGCCACAATTGACCGCAGTGTGTTCTGGGAAGACATAATAAAGGTACGGGAATTTGTTTGAGCAAAAAAAAATTATGACCCGTAAGGCATGGTGACGTCACGGCGACGTCGTTGTGAAGTCACACTGTGATTTTGTGACCGTCGATGTGACGTCACGTGACGTCGATGTGACGTCATAGTGACTAGAATGCGAGGTCGTTATGGCCGTTTTAGAGGTCGTTTGTGACGTCACATTGTGACCACTCTGTGAAGTCACGGTGTGACAAATTTGTGAAAAGTGTGTCATTTGTGACTATTTTGGCATTAACTTTGTGACTAACCTGTGACGACAGCGACAATGCTTTGACGTCACACTGTGACTAATTTGTGAAATATGTGTCATTTGTGACGAACTTGTCATAAACAATGTGATGATTTCAAATGAAAATAAAATTTAAAATTAATTGCTTAAAAGGGCAAAGGCCAACATAGAGAAAAAGATTCCAAGCCGGGACTCGAATCCGGGCCATCAGTGTAGCGCACTGACATTCTACCGACTAAACCACATGGAACGAGACCCAGCCTGGAAAATTTCTTACTAGTACATGTTGGCAAGGCTACAAACGCAGCACAAGATGGAATATTTATCGTGAGCCACCAACATCGGGTAAACACGAAACTTAATTAAATCCAGCATCGATTCAAACTATATAAATACTTGGAAATTTTTCCATTCGCCTTGCATACAATATTTCAAATAAAAATCAAATTTCAAATTAATTGCTTAAAATGCAATTTTAATTTGAAATTTGATTTTCATTTGAAATATTGTATGCAAGGCGAATGTTTCTCTCTGGAAAAATTTCCAAGTATTCATATAGTTTGAATCGCTGCTGGATTCAATTAAGTTTCGTGTTTGCCCCATGTCGGTGGCTCATGATAAATATTCCATCTTGTGCTGCGTTTGTAGCCTTGCCAACATGTACTAGTAAGAAATTTTCCAGGCTGGGTCTCGTTCCATGTGGTTTAGTCAGTAGAATGTCAGTGCGCTATACTGATGGCCCGGATTCAAGTACCGTCATGGAATTTTTTTTCACTATGTTGGCTTTTGCGCCTTTTAAGCAATCAATTTGAAATTTGATTTCCATTTGAAATATTGTTTGCAAGGCGAATGTTTCTCTCTGGAAAAATTTCCAAGCATTAATACTGTGATGATTCTTGTTATAAACACTGTGATGAATTTTAAAATAAAGTTTTGTTTGAAATATACAATATTATCTTTTTACCGTACTTTTTAGCAATGTATCGCTATTTTGGAGTCCTATTCTTCTAAAATACTTTTAATTTTTACACTGAAAAAAACAATGCTTATCAACTGGCATCCTTTTTTATTAAGTTCTAAGCTTGATCTTGAGTTCAAGCTTTATATTAAGAATGTTTTGTGTGTTGTGATTTGTTATTATTTTATTAAATACGAACATGGGGTCTAACGGATATTAATGCATTTCCTATTTAAATAAGAATAAGATAAGCCATATTTATTTAAATTTTTTATTCCCGTGTATATTGTGTTTTGTTAATATGAGCTAAATAGATTTGGTAGGATTTATAGGAAATGACTGATCTGGGAAATAGAAAAAATAAGTAAGAAAAATCATGCGTTAAGTATAGATTATAAAGCACTTTCCAACGCTTCCTGAATGCTTAAACTAGACATCGTAATTTAAGGAAATAACGTAAATAAGATAACTAAGCAAATATTTTAGAAAACGCATAAAACATTTGAAAAACTGATTTCAGCAGTTACCGTTCATAGCCAAATATGTTTTCCAATTCTTTTGAATAGCCCTGTATTTAATCTGTAGGTTGATATATACTAGTATATAATGTGAAAATTTAGTTTAGCAAGAAAATGCATAACAGGTTGAAATTCTCATTCAAAAATTTATACTAATATATAAAAACATACTTGAATACTTTTGTACAACCCTGTAGTTTACCTAGAATCTTTATTACACGCCACTATTTAGTTAAAATTTAATTCAAATTAAAACACTCTTAAAACTGCTGAAATCACATTTCCAGAAATTATAATTTATAGACGGCCATATATCCATTTCCTTGCGTGACCCTGTGTATCATTTTATCCATATTCTACAAACATTTCTTAGTAAATTAAATGCAGTTCAACATAAAAATCCATAACTTATCTAAAAAACACCTTTAAGCAATTTTGCGCCCATACCTCTTAACTCTTACGTATACTTTTGTGTAGCCTTGTATATGAATTATAGCTTTTATATACACCATATACTATGCATAAATATAGTGGATCATAAAAGCGCATATTATAATTAAAAATGCATTTCCAGCAATTATCGCTAATGAACAGTACAATATCAACTTTTATAAATATCATAAATTATAAATATTTTTTTATAAATATTATAAATATCAAATTTTAAAAAGTATAGTAAAGCAGTTTAATCTATAAACTTGTTATCAGGCATGAAAAACACTTTATTTCAATGCTTAATTGTCATATTTTATTTTTTAAAGCGAAGTATCGAACGTGTATCGAAAACGTAGAAAATGAGTTTACAATCGAAGAAAATTTAATAACTGATTCTGAATGTCTACAATTAAATGTTTGATTAAAATCACGAACAGCAAAAACGTGCTTACATACAATTTAAAAAAATAAATATACCAATTTGAAAAACACTATATAATTAGTATTTATAATTGTACTATTAAACAACAACAAAGTACAATAGATGAATTAAATGTATTATTAGATTTAACAATTTCTCAAAAATCTCTCCATATGTTACAAGGAATTCCTGTTATTTTATAATTTTGGCAAATGTTAAATCTGAAAACATTGATATGAAGATTTAGGATTTTAAATAATAATTTAAAATATTATTAGCAATGAAGAAAAGTCTTTCAAAAGTTTCACTACTATAGTATGTAAAACGGCATTTCCCATTCAGTATAATGTTAATTTCTAATCTGAAAAACAATCCCAGAACAGTCTCTTTCTATAGGTATAATATAAAACTATTTAACTCATCTCACCAAATATACAAAACAGGAACAAACAATTTAAATTAAATAAGACTTACTTTTTGAGCTCCACAAATTAATTATTAATATCCGTGTGTATCCGAAAATGGCGAAGTCTTTTTCTTCCATTAAAAAAAGCACACGCAAAAGCTTACATTTTAGACTAGTAACTTACCGCATCTGTTAGAACAAAAAGTTCTCTGTTTACCCTGCGGTATCGTGGCAGACGATTTGGGGCAGGTGTGAGTTTATTTCCTTTTATATAAACAGATATGGAACTATGTGCAATCATTTTATGAGACTGTCTGTATTTAAATTTTTGTATTTGAAGAATTTTCCAATGTATTTTACCTTTTCTTTTTATCAGTTTTAACCCCCCCCCCCTTTCCCTTTTTCTAAGTAAAGATTGTTTCACACAAATACAAAATATCTTCCTAAAAAATAAAAAGATATAAATAAATATCGAGGATAAAAAAAATTTCTTTGTCAATCGTCATTCTTTTCATGTTAATTTTCTGTAAAATAAAACAATTCGTAAAATAACTTTTCTTTAGAGTCATATCTCTAAAACACAAATTTGAAATACGAATAATAAATTATATCATGGGTTTTGCATAAATTTTGTATTATTTTTATTTATTCGGAAAATGCTAATTTTATTTTAAAAGTCTGAAAGAAGTAGAATTTTTTTAAAAAATAGTTACTTAAAATAGGTACACTAACAGGAAAAAATATGACTTGAATGCAAGTTATAAAGCAAGAAATGTATGTATGACTAAACTCTGAAGACTCTTTCTACGTGCTCATTAAAAGCTGCAGACTTAACTATAATAGAATTTTTTTAGTTTGAAGCCACAAAAGTGTTTCGAATACCAGTGGTCGGAAAAAAAAATTAAAAATTTTCCTTCCTGCAAACTAAATATGTAAAGTGTATATATTTAATATTCCTAATTCTAAATATGTTATCCAAATTGCTCCAGCACGTACCATTTTTCCGAGAAACACTTTTATAATAATAAGAATAAGAGAAGGATTATTATATTAAATTGCAATACTAGATAAAATTGAAATCAGGAAAAAAGTATACTTTCACACTCTTAGATATCAAATTGATAAAATATAGCATGGAAATCTAGTTTGTTGATACTTGTACCGTGCATTTTCCTTTATATGCCCCCCCCCCCTCCCACCATCTTTTCGTGTCTGAATTTACTACTTGCTACCCACTAATATATTTTCATTCCTTATGCCGCTGTAACGCGGGCCTTTTTAAAACATTTCTCTTCATTTTCAAAGATTTTTGAAGTTCATATTTTTCTCACACTGTGACTTACAATATGGGTTACAATTTTTTACAATGTATTACAATTTTTTTTTTGTGAGTGTGTCGTGACCTACGTTACATGCAGTGACATAACAATTCTTTTTTATTGCCAGAAAAATAAAATTTTACAGTAACAACATGTTTTGAAGATTTTTTGTAATTTTTCAAAGTTTTCTAAGAAGTTCACATCTCATTCACAATGTGACATCACTGAGTGGTGGCATTTCGGTCACAGATGTGACGTGACCACAGTGACTCACAGTGACGTCACAACGACGTCACTGTGACCATGCATGCTATGAGGGGAGGCCATTTTTTAACGAATTACACATTTAGCATACATTTACGGTAGTTTAACAAATTTCTTATGACAAAAAATGTTCCGTATGACGGTCATCATTTTCAGATACCATTTGGAATCGTAAGCTAGAATGCCACTTGCCACAATTCACCGCAGTGTGTTCTGGGAAATGCTAGGAATATGTCGTGAAATACTGTCTTTAGAATCAGGTTAAGTTAATAAATAAAATTTCTAAACTATCGTAATGCTAAATGTATAATTTATTTAAAATTGCCCCCTGGTGGCGAAATTCTGAACTTTTTTTTTTTTTTTGATTAAACAAATTCCCATCCCTTTATTGTGTCTTTCACAAAATTTCACAACTTTATGAACAGTAATTTTGTATGTAGACAACTTTAAAGTAGGGTCGTTTAATTATGAACATCCTGTATATGTTTATTTTAACTGGAAAGCTTGTATTACTTAAATGGTGAAAAGGGCTTGATTATTTTACTCACGGTTAATGCAGAATTGAGATCCATTCAAACAAAAGAATAAAGAATTATTTTCCCCAAATGTCATTAGCTGTCACAGAATATTCAAGGAATGTCTTAAAATTCCAGTTCTTCCCTAATTCGTTTTAAGCAAAACGAAAAAAAAGACTTCTGTAATACTTAGACTCTTGTCTTTGGTTTTTATGTGCAAAATGCGGTATGATTCGTTTTCAGAAGTAGAATGTAAAAGGAATTTAAAGAATCGTTATGCAACAAAAAGATGGAAATCATAGCAGTTAAGAAAGAAATAAAAGCATAGTTTTGTCTTTTGATACTCGGAACCTACTGTAGTTGCACTCTAATTCTGTAAGTTTAAGAATAAGTAGCATCAGCTACTTTAAAAATTACGGAGAATCTAGCTCAGTGTTGTTTGGGCGTGGATGATGACCATTTTCCTAATTTCTCGTGATGTCACCTCTTTTTTATAGTAAGTCTCTTGATATTATTTTTTAGAATAAATTCATTATTGTGAAAGTTAGGAAACGAAATATTGTTATGATTTGGAGTGTGATACTCTATATTTTAGCAATGGGATATGAAAGACTTCTGTAATATTTGGACCCTTGTCTTTGGCTTTTAATTGCAAAATACAGTATATATGATTCATTTTCAGAAGTATAATGTAAATGGATTTAAAAAAATCGATATCTAACAAGAGGATGGAAATCATAACAGTATAAATGGGAATAAGGACTTTATTTTGTTTTTGATGCTCGGGAACTACTGTAGTTGCACTCTAATTCTGTAAGTTAAAGAATATGTAGTGTCAGCTACATTAAAAGTTATGGGGAATTTAGCTCAGTGTTGTTTGGCCGTGGATAATGGCCATTTCCATGACTTCTTGTGATGTTATTTTTTTATAGTAAGTCTCTTCAAAATATTTTTTACAATAATTTCATTATTGTTAAAGCTACGAAAGAAAATATGGTTATGACTTGGATTGTGACACACTGTATTTAACGAAATAGTGGAGTCCGATCCAAGATACCATGTAATTTTTTTTATCCTGACATACACTATAGCCATTTAGAATTCTGTTATCTTTCTTTTTATACCTAAAATATAAATCAAATGTTATAATTTAACAAATTTATATTTTCTTCGAAAACTTAAATTAGTTAAATAGTTCCTGAAATTATTCAGGAATTTCATAGTTCGCGAAACTAGTTTTTGAAATTATTTCAAGAAATATAAATTAAAATAGTTTCTGAATTTAAATAATAGTTCTGGAAATTATTAAGGAATTTCACAGTTCCTGAAAACAGTTTCTGAACTCATTTCGAGAAATATGAATTAAAATAGTTTCTGAAATAATTCCTAAAATTATTAATAAATACCTAAATAAATATAAAAATAAAATAGTTCCTGAAAATTTTTTTCCAAGTAATTCTACTTCAACAGTTTTGGAAATTGGAGTCTTAAAAGCGACTTTTTATTCTTCTATCGAATAACATACTATCTAATCGTCATCATGTTTAAACAATAAT
Source organism: Maratus speciosus (assembly GCA_963932465.1). Classification (NCBI taxonomy): domain Eukaryota; kingdom Metazoa; phylum Arthropoda; class Arachnida; order Araneae; family Salticidae; genus Maratus; species Maratus speciosus. The sequence goes on along the minus strand of OZ010786.1, from coordinate 513,864,571 downwards.
GACTGATAGAAAGAATATGAGATTAGAATATGAGAATTAGAATGACATTGACCTGCTTACAGAAGATAATTCTAGAAATTAAAATAAAATTATACAACTATTATCGTTTACCTTTCTAGAATTTTTTATAGAAACTAAGCATTTTAATCATATTTTTAAAACGGGTAACATTAAATTAGTTGAATGGTGAAAATGACCTCAAACTCTTTTACTAAAAGTTAATGCAGCATTGAGATCTATCTAAAATAAAATAATAAAGAGTTTAATATAATTTTCGGTGTTTATAGGGAAATGTCTTGAACTTTTAACAAATTCTCCCGCTAATCCTATTTACGCAGAATAAAGACTCTTTCATATATCTGTATCTTTTTCTCTGGCTTTTATGTGTCTCATGCAATAGAACACTTTTTTGAGAAATAGAATGTGGAAAGAATCGTTAAGCAACCAGAAAGTGAAAAAAAGGGAAAAAAATAAAAAAACAAATATGGAATAAGTTTATCTTTTTGTATACACGGGACGTATTGGAAGTCCACTATCATTCGGGAAAAACCAAGTCAAGTACATTAAAAATTATGGAGTCTCGTACTCATTGTTGTTTAAATGTCGATGAAAAGCAATTTCCGAACTTCTAATGATGCCAGGCAATATATTTAGAAAGCAAAAAAAAGTCTCTTGAAAATATTTTTTTAAATAATTTAATTATTGTTAAAGTTATGAATTAAAATATGAGTTTTAATTGTAGCAAGACTACCCTGTTTTTTTTTAATATAAAGTGTGAAATCCGTCCCTTAATTCACATGTAAAAATTGTTCATCTTTATATATACTATCACCTATTAGAATTCTACTTTCTTTCTTGTTATATCCAACGTATAAGTCAGATTTTACAATATAGAAAATTTATATTTTATCCGGAAATTTTAAAGAGTTCCTGGAATTAATTTTCGAAGCAAATCTACTTAGACTATTTAGGAAGTTGGAATATTAAAAGCTAATTTTATTCTTCTATCAAATTATATTGTTTTTAATAGTCATCATAGACTATACAATATTGCTACTTATAAAGAATATAGTGATAGTAGTCTATTTACAGAAGATTATTCTAGGGATATAGTAAAACTTAACTTCTAACGTAACATGAGGTCTCCTGAAAATTCCATTTGAGCAAAATAAAGTAGCATCTTCTGGATATCTATGTCTTTTTCCCTGGCTTTTATCTATCTAATGTAGTAGTGGATATTTTCAGAAATATAATTTCAAATGGAAATAAAATTTCAATGAAATTGCTTAAGAGGCGCAAAGGCCAACATAGTGAAAAAGATTCCATGCCGGGACTCGAACCCGGGCCATCAGTATAGCGCACTGACGTTCTACCGACTAAACCATATGGAACGATACCCAGCCTGGAAAATATTTGAAATTTCATTTTCTTTTGAAATAGTGTATGTAAGGCGAATGTTTCTCTCTGAAATAATTTCCATGTATTAATACAGAAATGGAACGTTGAAAGAATCATTAAATAACTAGAAAGTGGAAGGAAGGAAAAGTAAAAGGAATAAATTACCTTTTCGCAAACACGAAACGCACAGGAATGGCATTATAATTCGCTAAAAATCAAGTCAGGCATATTGAGTCTCGAGCTCAGTGTTGTTTGGATGTGGATGAAGACGATTTCTCGAACTTTTTGTGATGTCATGAATATATATAGAAATAAAGTATGTCTTTTGAAAATATTTTTTGTAATAATTTTATTATTGTTAAAGTTATGAATGAAAATGTTGTTTTAAATTATATTGAGACACCCTGTTTTTTGATAAAAATGTGAAATCCGACCATAAATTCCCATGCACAAACACTTTATCTTGACATATATACTATTGTCAATTATAATTCTGCTAACTTTCTTCTTATATCTAACACATAAGTCTGATGCTATAGTTTACCATATTTTTGTTTTATCCGGAAATTTTAAATAGTTTCTGAAATTATTTTTCAAAGCAATCCTAATTAGAGTATTTGGGAAATAAAGATATTAAAAGTAATTTTATATTATTCCATAAAATAATATTATTTTTATTCGTCATCGTAGGCTTAACAATATTGATCTTTAGAAAGAATAGAGCGAGAGTGGTCTACTACCGCAGATTATTTTAGGAATACAGAAAAACGTAACTTCTAACATAAAAAAAGTTCTCCTACACATTCCCTTTAAGCAGAATAAAGTAACATCTTCTTGACTATCTATGTCTTTTCTTCATGATTTTATGTATCTAATGCAATAGCATTCTTTTTCAGAAATATAATGTGAAAAGAATCGTTAAACAACTTAAAAAAATAATAAATAATAATAAAAAAAAATCAATACTTTTTTCTCAGATTCTTTCTTTTCTATAGCATTGCTCAAAAATACACACAAAAAAATATATTGCCTTCGTTAGTGCCCTTTTAACACTTTCCAACAAAGTTGAAAAGTGTTTATGACTTCGGTTTGTCTGTCCGTCTGTCCGCGCTCTAACTCTCGTAAATATACTCGGATCGTTCTGAAAATTTTGGAGGTGTCTCTGCCATAGCTATACAATGACTCTACCATAGCACTATTGCAAATGAAGTTTGTAGCATGTTTAGTTCATTTACAAAGACAGTCAAAAGTTTTCCGTTACATTACGGCCAATGGGAAAAAATCGTTTTAAATGATTTTTAGTGGTGTTACACTCTTTCAAACATAGTAAAATTAATATTCATTTACGAAGCCTACTAAAATATGCATGCTGTTGAATATACGGTGCAAAGAATAGTTGTTGTTCATTTACAGGGCCACACAAAAGAAGTCCGTTCATAATAGTATAGGGGAAATTGTTTGCGGTGTATTTGAAAAGATTTCAGGTACTATATTGCATCCGAAATACTGTATATTAGTATTGCTCGAAATGTATTTTTAATTATGATATGCGCTTTTTTAGGGTTTCGTTCATCTGACGAAACCCTGTTCGTCTCGCTCCTATGTCTGTCACAGAGCCCGTTCTCAGAAACTATACATGTTGGAGGCTTGAAATTTCGCATACTTATAGTTGATCATCACACATCATACGAAAAATCATAAAATTTTGAAAAAATCGTATATTTAACCCTTTGGGCTCCCACATGTGTATTTAAAAAAATTCTTTATAAGTGAGCCCCTAATTAAGTTGGAGGCGTGAAATTTTACATACTTATAGCTGAACACCTCACATAAAACAAAAAATCATAAAAGTTTGAAAAAGTCGTACATTTAACCCTTTGGGCTCCCACTTGTGTATTTTAAGCAATTCTTTCTAAGTGAGCCCTAATTAGGTTGGAGGCGTGAAATTTTGTATACTTATAGCTGACCACCTCACATCAAATGACAAACCATAAAAGTTTAGAAAAATCGTACATTTAACCCTTTGGGCTCCCACAAGTGTATTTTAAACAATTCTTTCTAAGTGATTCCCTATTCAGGTTGGAGGCTTGAAATTTTGTATACTTATAGCTGAACACCACATATCATTCGACAAATCATAAAATTTTGAAAAAATCGTACATTTAACTCTTTGGGTTCCCACATACTTATTTTAAGCAATTCTTTCTAACTGAGCCACTTATTAAATTGGAGATTTGAAATTTTGCATACTTATAGCAGAACACCAAAGTCCAGGCGACAAATCATAAAATCTTGAAAAAGTCTTGCGTCTAACCCTTTGAGCTACAACATATGTATTTTAAGCAATTCTTTCTAAGAGAGCCCCTAACTAAGTTGGAGACATGAATTTTTGCATACGTATAGCTGAATACCTCAGACCACACGGCAAATCATAAAATTTTCAAAAAGTCTTATATTATTTACTCCTCCAGGCTCTAACTTGTGTATTTTAAGCAATTTTTCTAACCTCCGCTCTTTTCACCCGGGGAGCACTTTTCCAACTTTTGCCGACACCCCTTTGACCATTCTTTCATGTTATGCACCACTCATAATATGCCTTACATATTTTAGTTCCACTTTTTACCACAATGGGCGCCTACTTATCTCGGGTGCTATTGGCCCAATCCCCTCGACTAATATATCTACGAATAGTATATAAAACTGAGTTTCGTTCGGATAGAGGTCTGTTTAGAATAGAGTGCGTTCCTGGTTGTGAAATGTGGAACTAACAGATTTTTCAAAAGGATAAAGTGTTTTGAAAGGAATATTAAACGAAACCCTCTGTGCGATCTGTGATGACACTTACCTACTTGTTCACTATATTTATGTATACTATAAAGTGCGTATAAATGCTATAGTTCATATACAGAGCTACAGAAATGAATTCGTAAAGGTTACTGAGTATGAGCATAAATTGCTTAAAGGTGGGTTTTAAGGGAGTTATGCATTTTTACGCTGAACTGAATTTAGTGTACTAAGAAATATTTGTAGAATATAGATAAAATGATATACAGGGTCACACAAAGAAAGATACATGGCCGTCTATGGGTGATAATTTCTGGAAATATAATTTCAGTAGTTTTAAACGTGTTTTAGTTTGAATTAAATTTTAGCTAAATAGTGGAGTGTAATAATGGCTAGGTAAACTACAGGGCTGTACAAAAGTATTCAAGTATGTTTCTGTCTATTAGTATAAACTGCTGAAAGATGAATTTCAACCTGTTATGCATTTTCTTGCTAAACTAAATTTTTCCATTATCTAGTATATATATCAACATACAGATCGAATACAGGCTCTTCAAAAGAATTGGAATACATATTTGGCTATGGCCGGTAACTACTGAAATCAGATTTTTAAAATTTTACTTAGTTATCTTATTTACCTTATTTCCCTAAGTAACGAAGTTTCGTTAAAGCTTTCAGGGATTGTTGGAAAGTGTTTCATATTCTATGCTGTACGCATGATTTTCCTGACTTGTTTTTTCTAAACTGGATTTTGCCGGCTCCTTTACAGCTTTTCATGCCTTACTTTGGTGAGTGTCATTATCATTTTTAAACTATAAATTTAGTAGTTTCAGTATACTTTTTTCCAATTATATCTTATTATTCTACATTTTAATCTTACTTTGACTTACAAATTTTAATTTTTAATTTTCAATCTTAATCTTTTAAATTTCATTAAAATACTAAATTGTTTATATTTTTCCTTTTACAGTCATTTTCTTTTATAGTAGTTTAAAACTACATTTATTCTATTCCCAATGGCTCACAATATCACAAGACGACCAACAAATAGACTGTGTGTTAAGCTGCTATCAGCTAGAAAGCCCCTCAATGCTGCTCCACTGTTCAGCACTATTCAATGGGACGTAATACAATTGCACCATAATTCGGTAAAAAGCAAGTCAGACAGATTAAAAATTATGGAGTCTCGAAATCTCACCCGTTAATTCTCCGTCAACTTCAACCTCGCGTTTCGAGCTTAACTCTCGGTTGAATGCGAAATCCAATTCTCCGTTTACCCAACCTCGCGAAATTCGAGGTAAATACTAACCTGGGTTTGACTTACTCAACCAAGCTCTGGTAGGTAGGTTAGTGAACCACGCATGCCTAGTAGAAAGAAAGATGGCGGTCGTTTTAAATTGTGCGCTGATGTTTCGTTTTTAAAACAAAGCTTTTTGCTATTTCCTAATTAAACGAAGCATTAATTATTAAAGTTGGTATTATAAAAGAATATGTCACTTACATTTTTCCCCTTTTTTTGGATACTTTTGGTCTATGAATGCAAAATTATACTAATTTGTGTGTCGAAAACGAAGCTTCAAATTTTATTGATTTACAAAGTATTTTTTGGTGGTGCCATCTAACGAATCTAAATGGAAATATGTTCTTTCAATACCATTTTAGTAAAAATGTATAATTCAAATTTCTTTTTTTCTCTCTCTCTTTTTTATTAATAATGAAAAAATAGAAAACAAATTTTCTTCCATTTGAGTCCCTCGCTGTACCGTTCATAGTTGATTAAAGCATGAATTTTCTACCAGTTTGTGTATATGTGGTCAGTTGTTCATAGTAGATAAATAAATATTTATTACATACTTAGTAAGTTTGAAATAATGATTTTTGTTTTAAAGAAACATTTTTCAGAAGATTTTTTTTTAAATTTCGCAATACATTAAGAACATTAATACATGTTCTCGGCCTTCTTCTTAAGTTATTAAACATGATCTCTAAAAAAATGTGTAACAATCAACGCAGGATTTTCTTAAAAAAAGCCTCTTCCAAGATATTTTAATTGAATCTGTAATGAATAACATTTGTTAAATAAAATATATATGCATTAGAAATAATTACATGAAAATATCTTCATATCTGATATTCATTGTAAAAAATAAATAAATAAACCTATTGCAGTGCTTAAACTCAGCTTAAAATCAAATGTAAAATTAAAACACTGGGCATGTTTTAATTTTAACTTTTAGGGTTTAATTTAGGGGTTTTAATTTTACCTTAGATTTTTAAGCACTGTTGATGAAACCTTAGAGGTTTTGAAACAGCTGTATGCTTTTTACACATATTTATATTTGTGTCTTTATACGTTGTTTTCTCTTTCTTAAAGCATAATGTATCACTCCAATTCAAACCCGTATTTTCCTTCATAATTTAACAATAATTAAATTATTCAAAAAGATATTTTCAAGAGACTATACTTTACTTTCTAAAAATATTGATGGCTTCATTAGAAAAGTTAGGTATATTAAAAATTATGGAGTCTCGAAATCTCAGTCTAGTTCGAATGTGGATGAAGGCCATTTCCCGGAATTCTAATGAAGCCATCAATATTTTTAGAAAGCAAAGTAAGTCTCTTGAAATTATTTTTTGAATAATTTAATTATTGTTAAAGTTATGAAGTAAAATATGGGTTTGAATTGGAGTGATACATTATGCTTTAATAAAGAGAAAACAACGTATAAAGACACAAATATAAATATGTATAAAAAGCATACAGCTGTTTCGAAACCTCTAAGGTTTTATCATCAGTGCTTAAAAATCAAAGGTAAAATTAAAACCCTAAAAGTTAAAATTAAAACATGCCCAGTGTTTTAATTTTACATTTGATTTTTAAGCACTGTTGATGAAACCTTAGAGGTTTCGAAACAGCCGTATGTTTTTTACACATATTTATATTTCTGTCTTGATACGTTGTTTCTCTTTCTTAATATATTAGCACAAAGTACAATCCATCCCCACTTTTTATACATTATGCTTTGTTGGTGAAAAATCTTAATCCGACCCTAAATCCCCATATAAAAATGGTGTGTCTTTATATGTACTATCGCCTATTATAATTCTACTTTTCTCTTGTTATACATAACATATAAGTCAGTTGTTACAATTTAGAAAATATTGGTTAAGTATAAAGAGGGGAAAGGAGGGGTGGGGTGGGGCTAATCCCCCCCCTTAATTTATTTTTCGAGTGGCATTATTCTTTTTAATAAGTGTATAATATACAATTAGTGTGAATACCTGTGTTACAATTTATATTTTCTCAGGAAATTTTAAATAGTTCCTGAAATTAATTTTCAAAGCAATTCTACTTAGACTATTTGGGGAATTGGAATATTAGAAGTGAATTTTATACTACTGACGAATAATATATGTATTTTTTTAATCGTCATCAAAGACTAAAAATTATGATCTTTAGAAAGGATAGAATGGCAGTAGTATACTTACAGCCGAATATTCTAGGAATATGAAAAACACATATCACTATTATACTTACAACCGAATATTCTAGGAATATGAAAAACACATATCGCTATTATCACCTACCTACCTAAAAGAAAATAACATTTCACAGAAAATAACATTTAAAATAATTTTTTTTTTTTTTTTTTTTAAATCTGGAAATGTTTCATTACTAGAATAGTGAAAATGGCCTGAAACTACTTTATTAAATTTTAATACAGCATTGATGTCTATTTAAAATAAAAGAATGGTTCTTTCGTAACAGCGTTAAGTGAAACAGAAAATATTCCGGTTCATGGGGAAAATGTCTTGAACTTTTAACAATGTCTTTCGCAAATTTCCTTTAAGCAGAATAGTGAAAAGTCTTGAATATCTATTTCTTTTTCTCTGGCTTTTATGTTTCTAATGCTGTAATAAACTTTTCAGAAATGGTATGTGGAAAGAATCGTTAAACAACTAGATGATGAAGAAGAAAAAAAAGTGGAGTAAGGCTATCTTTTTGTACACACAGGACGCAAAAGAAGTGCACTATAATTCGGTCGGTAAAAAGTAAGTCAGGTATATTAAAAGTTAGGAAGCGTTGAACTCAGTGTTGTTTCGATGTTGATAGCCATTTCTAGAACTATTTTTTTTTTAATACAAACTGATTGGGAAAGTTATCATACGAATTGAATATTTCCAGTTGAGCGAAAAAATGCCCAGGCTGGGAATCGAACCCAGATCCTTGGCTTACAAGGCCAATGCTTTACCGTTTAAGCTAACTGGGCGGACAACCAGCCACCATATTTCGCTCAGATAACCTTATTGGTAGTAACATCTGGTCTGTCATGTAGACAGCTCAACAGAATAAATCGCACGTAAAAGAACTCCATATAAACGATGGATACGTTGATTCATCTACGTATGCCTGCACCTTGTAAGCCAAGGTCCATTGTTCGATTCCCAGCCTGGCATTATTTCGCTCAGTTTGAAATAATCAGTACATTTCTAGAACGTTTCTTCATGTCAGCACTTTCCGCAATAATTCAACTCAAAATAACTTTATATTATTTTTATTAATGTAAAATTTATGGGTGAAAATACGTGTTTGGATTGACGTGAAACCAGTGGCGACATCTATTGGAAGCTAAGAGGGAACGACTGCCTACTTCAAGGAATTTTGATATTTTAACGTGAATCAGTCATCACAGATCAGACTCTTTTTTTTTTTTTTTTTTTTTTTTTTTTTTTTTTTTCCAGATATTGCACAAAAAAAAATCTAGATTTTATTACAATAAAATCATTCACATAAAAAAAAAGCTTTAAGCTCATTAATTGTGAATAAAATTTGTTATCAATTTATTACAAATAATATTTACGAAAATATTGTTATAGCATCATTTTAAAAATGAGACACATTTATCATTTACGAGTACGTTAGTTTAATTTTAAAAATGTATGTGGGAGTAAAACTGTAGAAGTAAGTCCCTTCTCAGCTGTTCGCAACAAAATAAGAATTTTTTTTTTTTTTTTTTTTTTTTTTTTTTTTTTTGCGCCCCAGTAGGAAACCTTTGCACCCTACATCAAGATAGTTTTAAAATGGTTTCCCTGAGTGAGAAATTTTGTATTTGATATTGAATAAGTATACTTTGGCTCTATTTTATTTTACAAAAATGTTTGTCTTGACAAATAGTATCATTCTTCAAAGTTGTAACATACATACATTATAATTATTCATCTTATGTAGGAAAACATAGGCTCTTTTTTCAGAATTTATTTAGATATATTATCCAGAAATTCTGGTGAAAATTCAAAATTTCTAAATAAAAAATAAATTTCTGAATTGTAAGCTTCGGGTTCAAATGGGTTTATAGAACCTTTTTGTTTTAATAATGCTCATCATTGTCATAGATTTAACAATACTGATTACTAAAAACATTAAAATACCAGTACCCTTGTTACTGCAGATCATTTGAAGAATATATAGAAAACATAACTATTATCCCCTACATATCTAAAAAATTTTACAGAAAACAACATTTGAAATAAACTTTTTAAATGTGGAAACCTTTCATTATTTCAATGGTGAAAAGTACCTGTATCTATTTTACTCAAGGTTAATGCGGCATTGAGATTCATTTAAAATAAAAGAATAAAGAAAAATTCTTTTTGAATGGCATTCTGTGTCGTAGAATATTCGAGCTTTATGGGAAAAATGTCTCGAACATTTAATAAGGTCTTCGCATATCGCCTTAAAAGAGAAAAAGAAAAGTCTTCAGGAATATTTGTGCCTTTATCTCTGACTTTTATGTGTCTAATGCAGTAAGACATGTTTTTAGAAATAGAATGTGTAAGGAATTTAAAGAACCGTTAAACAACTGCAAGGTAGAAAGCAGAAAGGGGCAAAGATAAAAATAAGAGTGTATTTTTATGCTTTTGAATTCAAATTATGCTAGGAAAAAACAAGGAAAAAAATAGATTTTATGCCACACATGATTTAAAGAAAAAAAAAGATTTCAGCTCTAAGATAATTTTTAGACAGAAATTTGAAATTACAAAATTAAAGAGAACTTGTACGATATTTTAAGATTGTTTTGAATGATAAAACAAGAGGCTAGTAGGTGATAAGAGGAAAATGATTGCTTAGAATTTAAATAATATATATTAAAAAGTACAGTGAAACGTACTTTCACTTTTGATTTACTATATTTTTTAAATTTTATTATAAACTTTATGCAAGTATGTGGTTAGGAGTTAACATATACGAGAGATATATTTATAACAGTACTTTTTTCCCCCAAAGAATATCTATTTCGAAACATTTAAAAATTTTGATAATAAAAGTATAATTTTTCTTCATTATTATAAACTTTTTCTTTATGTGTCATTAAAAACATCATCAGAATATGTCATCAGAATTGACATATGTAAAAGATAAAATGCAAATAGCCTGCAAAAAAAATTAATATTATCATCTACATTTCTAAAAAGTTTACAGAAAGTAACATTAAAATGTTTTTTTTTTCTTTTTTCCGCAAACCTTTCATTATGTCTATGATAAAAAGAACTTGAAAAATTTTAATCAAGGTTATTGCAGGATTGGAGAATATTTAAATAAAAGAATTAAGAATAATTTCTTCCAAATGGCATTATGTGTCCCAGGTATTGCTGGATTATTTATCAATATATCGACAGATATGGATATTACTTAACTATCACATTAAAATATCTAAACTTTGACTCTGTTGAAATATCCCAATAAAATAACTGCAATTAAGAACACCAGCAACGAAAAAAAAATCACCAAATATCTCAAAACTCAATAAAATAATAATATTTTACGCTCACCGCAGGAGCACCGGGGAAATTTTTTTTATTCTAATATCTTCAACCTCCTGCTCATCCAAAACAGAAAATTTGCATTGATATCTTCCTTTCCCCTGTTTATTTCCAATAGAAATTATCCCAATTATTGCAATATATCCATCCCTTAACTGTAAATCTAGAGTTCGTTCGACTCTCTGTGTAATACTGAATAACACTTATCGTACTTTTTTTATATCGTAACTGTGATTGGCCTACAGATGTTCCAATAACTCCAGATAATTGATACATCATAAATAATACCGCATGAGTATTGGTTATTCATTGTCTCGTTTGATACGGAAGATAGCTGGTTTAAATTGAGTATATACTTAAGCAGATGGAATGCTCGGCTTGCAAGAAACCAACTCGCTAATGGGAAAGTTTTCCTTTTGTTTATAGCTAAGTTGGTGAAAAGTCCAAGTTCGAAGCAGTCGTTCACTGTGATGATTGGTTGTTTTTAAAAAGAGCTTCCCAGTCAGTAATGCTTATTCAAATTGACTTCCTGTTATGTTGTTTGTCGTATTTTCGTTAGAGTGAAGTTTTCTCAAGTGAATTTAACCTATCCTGTCTTGATATTTTTCAGCTATAAATATTTATCAAAAAACGAAATTTAAATTAGTATAAAACTACTCTCAAGTGTGATTTGAGTATTTATATATATATTTTAAAAAGGTTTCAATGTTGTTTTCTTGTAGTAAATTGATAGTAGGATATAAATACAGTGATTTTATATCTGTTGAGAATGAATTGATTCATCAGAGAGAGATTGAAAAGCAACATTTCTGTTGCATCTATCATTCATTGAAACCTATTTAATAGCAAGTATTTTAGCATGACGTGGCATTAAATTAATTTTAGTTTTTCCTGAGTTTCCTCTTTTCCCGTGTTAATTAATATAAAATCGTCAACGTCCTAAATTTAAGAATGTTTCATTTTAGTCTGTATTTTATGATTTTGTCAGTTGTTCGCAAAGTACTTAAATATTTAAAATGTCACTGAGAAATAGGGCATGCAGTTGGAAGAATAGGAAATATACTAATTTTGAAGGAAAATACTTTGCAACAAATGGTATATGTTCAAACAGATATCAAATATTGGTTACTTTTCTAAAATATTTTTGCATAAATATATATAGGGTAGACTGGGGCAGATGTGAACGTTGCAATTTTTTACTAGTTATATGTTTTTTATTTGAAAATATTACCAAAGATAGTAGCACATTTAGGCATATGGTAATTTTTTTTTTTTAAGTTCTTTGACATTTTGGTTGTCCTCAGTAGCCGAAACACTGTTTATAGATCTCGAAAGTAAAATCTCAGTTCCAACTTCATCAGCGAATAACTATATTTATTTATTCATTGTTTTTTTCAATTTAATGTTTTAACATATACTATGAATATTAACAGGCATCTTTGATAAAGTTTTTTTCTTCTGAAATTGAGAAATGTTAATTATTTATCAATTTAACTCTAGCAGCGATGTGAGACACTTGTGAACAGACTAGTTGGGGCAGATATGAACAGTTCATAAGTGCCCCAATAATCGTTCTGTTATTCTGTTCCTTTCAGCTAACTTCATGAAAAATAATGTCAGCTCCAGTATCTATAATTTTCCCGAAATAGAAGAGAATTCCGTCTTACAAAGTTGATTTACTATTGACACTTCCACAAACAAATCCGTAAGCAAATACATAAAGAGCAACAAGCTCGTTTATGTTTAATTGTAATTTAAATACATGTAATGTTTTCTAAAATGCAAAGAGTGTTATGTATTATTTTACTAAACAGTTTAGAACAGTATGTTTTATGGATTGTTAATAGAAAAAGTATTACGCTAAACAACTTTGAAATTTTTTTTCTATTTCATTCGGTCTAAACTTGCAATGATGACTTACTTCCATCTCTAAAGCAGCCATGCATATGTTGCTTTGAATAGAGATAAAAACCAGTAATATTTTAAGAAAGTACATTTTTTAAAATGATAACTACCCTAAAATCCGTATTATAAGCAACCCCCTTCTCTTTCAAAAGCAAAAGAAGTTAAATACCGGTAGTATATGGAGTTATAATCGAGATTTTTTTTTAAATCATGAAAAAACCCTTCTGTATCATTAATTTAGAAGTAAGTAGGGCAAATACAGAAGCGAGAATCTTTCGTATTTCGGCAGATTTCAGATAAACATTATCTAAATGACCCCTCCCTATAACCCCCCTAAAACCTCCCCAAAACAAAAACCCCTAAGCAAAATTTAAAAACTTTAATTTTTTTCAAATTTACTTCTTTATTTATTTATTTTTTTTTATTACCAGCAATATGTAATCAGTCATCTAATCCTCCTCCCTTCCCAAATCTACTTGTTTTCATTTTATAGTATTTTGCTTAAACATATCACCCAGAAACTAGATAAATAAATAAATAAATATATATATATATATATATTTCTTTATGGTGAATTTAACAAATAATATAATTAATGATTATAATGCAAATGAATAACAGAATAAAAAGCCGTTAAAGGATTTTTTCCCTTGTCTTCACATGTGTCCTACGTGTGTTCACAACTACCCCAGCGGTGGGGAACAAGTGAACACTTTTTGGAGTTTATAAAACTCTTAAAAAAAGTAAGAAGAACTATAAAGGTGATTTTAAAAAATACCATGTGTAAAAAAAAGCTCTGTTTGCAATATTGAGTAGTTTTTGTGTATAGAAACTAACCCAGTTGTGAGAAAAAGCTATATTTATGTGAACTGTTCACATGTGCCCCAGTCTCCCCTACTTATTTTAATGATGCTGCGTGAACATACAGGTATAAGATATTGATTCGTTGTTCTCTACATCTGTTTTTACTTAAATTGCTGCTAATGTGCCATTTATGTTTCGAAGTGAGCAAAGTTTCTATTCTTGCGCAATTTAATGTAGTTACCGCAATATATATCACAAATATGAATATTAACTCGCTGATATATTGTGGTATTAAATTTCTTATATCGTCCAGCTCTAGTCAAGGGATATTCAGGGTTTATAGAGGAAATGCCTTTTAATAAGTTCTCGGCAAATTCCCTTTAAGCGAAACAAAGAAAAGTCTTCTAGCATATTTGTGACTTTTTTCACTGGCTTTTATGCGTTTAATTCAGTATGAAATTTAGCCCCACCAGTGGCTGAGAGGTTGTACTCTTGAAGCTGGTAGACGGGAGGTGCTGGGTTCGAACCCAATCGTGCCCGTAGGCCTAATCGTTCGGAGTTTTCGTGGTTTTCTTCGAGCCATGGATTTCCATGCGTACATACGGTTAGGTTCCTTTAGAAAGACCCCCACGGAGGGCACTCCCCCCTCAGGCCTATATCCCTAGAGTAGATAATCGGCCGTCAAAAATCAACCAACCAGTATGAAATTTAGATTTCAAAGAAAAAAAATCTGGAATGCAGAAAAACCTACTAGATTTTACAAATTTAAATATATACCTAAATTTTTTGAAAAATTGAAATATAATTTAAAGAAATAATGATATAAATTTGATAGCAACACCTTCTGTATAAATGAAAACTTCGTTGCATGATAAGATGGATACAGCGCCGATGGAAGAATCTATAGAATTCCAGTCACTAAAGAAAAAAAAACGAAAATGATAAGACATGTTATAAAGTAAAAGACTATATAGGTATGACCTTAAGAAAATTTCAAACTCTTTTGAAAAAATATATTTCAAATATTAAATCCTTTAGAGCTAAACTGCACTTTCAGGATTAACTCCTTGCCTTTGACGCCCGAACTCAGTTCGATTAACGCAAATGCGCCAATTTTGGAATGCCCGACCTGAGTTCTGGCAAGAGAAAAATTGGTGTTTCAATTCCGTGAAGCCCGAAGTCAATTCATCCAATGCATAATATATAATTTACCATTTTCTCAATAGATGGCGATACTTTCCAGCGAAAATTTCGGCAGTTTCGCGCCAATTTTTTTTATTTTTGTAATTTTGCGGTGCAGAAGAAAATTAAACAGAAAAAAAAATCCATTTTTGACACGTTTTTCTCAAATATATTCCACGGGCAAGGAGGTTAAAACAAGAGGGAAAATTATGGTATAGCTCTAAATAGAAGCATCAGTCTAGTCGTAGTCTTTTTGTTCTGGCCAGGCGGTGCTTTCTCGGGGTTAAGCGACGTTTTTCATCTTTTATGGCTTTACAAGTAAAGTGCTGGATACCCTGCAAGAGGGGAGAGCTTCCTTCAAGTTCGATCTCATCATATCTACTGACCCATTGTTGAAACGATTGTTGATCCTCCCATCTTTTAGTTAAAAAACACTAATGGGGTTAGAAAAGAAAGGTTTTATTGCTTTACCATGACAGTGAGCACTTTCCTTTCTGAATGTAGAAATATAGTATAACTTCTTTTATCCGAAACTCGTTTAACCAAAACTCTCAGTTAACCGAAATCCATTTTTAAACCTTTTTTTTTTTTTTTTTTTTTTTTTTTTTTTTTTTTTTTTTTTTTTACTGTTAAATTCTTTGTGTGCAAAATCCATTTTGAAAGCTTTTTTTTTTTTTTTTTTTTTTTTTTTCTTTCTTTCTTTTTGTTAAACTATCATATACTACCTTGTATGCAAGCGGTCCTTCCCGAACTACCAATGTATATAAATATTTTCGATCACCTTCCGTAGCGTTCCTTTGAATTTAGCTTGAGCTCCCGTAAGCTACGGAGTGGAACAAAGAAAACGAACAAATTAGTAATTCTGAAGCTTTTGAATGGTTTGAAAAATGTTTGGCATGGCTGGAGCAGCAGAAAGGCTGTGATAGTTGTAAAATAATAATATTTAAAAACTGCGTGATAGAGCTTCAAAGCAAAGGCAATCGAAACTGCGACAAACAAAACATTTTTTTTTAAACCGTTGTGATATATGTAAAAGTTACTTACTTAATTTCAAAATTAAAATTCAGGTAACTTTTTCTTGTTTCTACTTCGTTATTGCTTCATTTTTTTAAAGCACTTGTTACCATAATAAGAAATATTGTATATATTCCACGTTAATCTTAAAACTGAAGCATTCTCGATTTTCCGAAAGAGGGTCGGTCCCAATTATTTCGGATAATCGAAGTTCTACTGCAGCTCAAAACGAGATCGAATTATCACAAACCTCCCACCCCGATCTGTTTTATTTTAATGGTTTGTTCCATTCTCCAACAGTTAAACGACATATTTCACTGATTTTATCATTGTGTATTTGCCTTCCTTTGTAACCCTGATGAAGAGCAAACAATTGCTCGTTAACGTTCGGTATATAGGAAAATACAGTTTTGTATATAAAGTATATATTTTACTCCCCTTGAGTAATTTTTTTATAAAATGATATTGATATGCTAAATTTTAGAGCATTTATATAATTTTTAGTTATTGGTTAATGAAGGATTGAAATCAATTTAAAACAAAAGAATAACGAAAACTAGAATGTGCGTCAAAAGATATTCCGGGTTTATGAGGAAAATGTCTATTAAGGGGTCTCAAGACTCTTAAAATTGTAAAAAAAAAAAAGACGATTTTCAACATATAATATCTTAAAATGTATATGATTTTAAAGCAAAATTTTTACTGGAGATGAAAGGTATAAGTCTGTTCTTTCATTTCGTGTAGTTAAAAAATAGCAAGATGCAGAATTGGCATTAATAGAGGGCTCAGTGTCAGACATTTCACAAGCAGAAAATTGGTATAACAGCTTACGCGCAGGATTGCAAATTAAATATTGAAACTAAAATGAAAATTTTGGTTCTTACTTATATTCAGGTTATAGTAATTACCTTGTATCTAAATAAATTTATATTTAAGGAATTTTTATATTTTTAATACAAATTTGTATTTTGGTATTACAAAATTTTGAAAATTTCAACAGTATAATCACCTAAAAAAAAAAAACATTTTTTTGAACAATATAAAGGAAATTTTAGGTTAAGTTTATACAGACTGACATGAAACATGCGTTTTGAAATTTTTATGAAAAAATATTCAGAAGTTTTTGAAATATCCGGCGCATTATGACCAAAAACGTCATTTCGAGAAAAATGCCTTCAAAGTTTCGGAAACACCGCTTCAGCTATTGAGCGGATATAATTCTTAAATCCATAACTTCTGTTCTTATGGGAATTTCAAGGAAATATATATATCAATATGTTAAAAAGGGACAGGAGTTTAACATCTAAAAAAATTAAAATTTCGAAAATTTTGAAGGTTTAAGAATCCTGAGACCTCTTAATATGGTCTCCACAAATTCGCTTTAAGCGAAACAAAGAAACGTCTTCTGGCATATTTGTGTCTTTTTTCTCTCGCGTTTATGTGTTTAACGCAGTATGACTCGTTTTTAGAAATAGAATGTACATGGAATTTAAAGAATTATTAAACAGCTGTAATTTAGAATGCAGAATAGAGTAAAAAAAAATATATATTTGCGGTTTTTTTCGTTTTCGATCTTAAATTATGCGAGATAAAACAAAGGAAAAAACATACCTTTTACTTCAAATAGGATTAAGAAAAAAAATTATATTTCAGCGGTAATGTCATTTTCAGACAGAAATTTGAAAGTACCATATTTGAGAAAGCTTTTGCAATATTTTAAGATTGTTTGACGGGGAAAATAAGAGGCTTAACAGATTTTACTACAAATAAAATGATAATTTATAATTAAAAAAGAAGTTTATATTAAAAAGCGCAGTAAAACGCACCTTTAAATTCTATTTAGATTTACCTAATTTTATTTTCAACTTTATGAAAATACGAGGTTAGGCTGAAAAGTAATGCGTGTAGAACACGACATATGTGTTCTACGTGTGTATATTGTGTATGTATATTGTGTTTTACACATGCGTGTAGAACACGAATGAAATCAAATAGCAAAATCGAAAAAAAGGTACATTAAAGTACAATTCTTAAGCTTCAAAATCATATACTTATTTTTCAACGTAGTAGTTTTTTAGCTAACAAATTTCTCTCAACGTGTAACAAGTTTTTTTATTCTGTCACTGAACATTTTCCCGACTTTTCTCGAATCCAGGGCTTCACAGCTGCCTTCACCTCATCGTCCGAGGTGTAATGATCACCTTGAGGTCTCTGTTTAGTAGAGGAAAAAAATAAAAAAGTGCAAAGCACAAGATCGCGGAAGTAAGGAGGGTGTTGAATGGGTTCAAACTTCAGGTTTCGCAGAGCCTCTGCAGTTGCGGATTTTACGGTATCCCAATTGTTCAACAATGAAGACATTCTTTGGCTATTCCAATATGGTTTGCGATAGACTTTTGAGTGATTCGCCGGTCATTTTGAATCAAATCTTCGACGAATTTGTGATGTTTATCGTCTGGGCAGTGCTTGGACGTCCGCTGCATTTTTCATCAAAAATTATGGCTTTTCTAGGCTCGCAATCAAAACATTTTACTGCCGATTGATTTACAGTAGACATATCAACAGCATTATCATCTTTAAACGACGCTGAATCTCAGCATGAGTCACTGTTTCAGCAGTTAAAAATTCGATAACAGCACGCTGTTTAATTCGCGTTGATATATCTCTAGAACACATCTCAATACTTTCACTTTTCAAAACACACTGGATAAATTCAGTGACTTCAAATCTGTACACATGTATAGAGGGGAAATATTACTTTCAAATGCCACCAGGCGCGCTTCTGAATGCCATTTCATTCGCGATTAATAAATATGTGTGCATTACTTTTCAGCCCACCCACGTATGTATTTTATATAAGTCTTAATATATATGAACGGTATATTAATAAAAGTGTGTTTTCTTGGGATATTTTGAATACTTTATTTTAGATAATACTAATATCTATTTTTAAACAGTTAAAATAAGTGATAATAATAATATAATTTGTTCTATTATAAAATTCTTTCTGAGTCATTATAGGGTAAACAATAATGACACGTATAAAGACTAAAATGCGAGTAGACTACATAATTACAGATTACTGGAAGAATATATATAAAAAAAAAAACATTAACTATTATCACCTCCTCTTCTAAAAAGTTTACAGAAAGTAACATTTAAAATACTTTTTTTTACAGGAAACATTTCCTTATTTCTATGATAAAAATGATCAGATTTTTTTTAAACCAAGGTTAATGCAGGATTGAGGTCCATTTAAAATAAAATAATAAAGAATAATTCTTTCAGAATGACATTACGTGTCACATAATATTCGGGATTTATTAGGAAAATATGTTATAATAAGGACTCCACAAATTCCCTTTAACAGAAATAAAGAAAAGTCTTGAATATTTGTGTCTTTTTTCCTGGCTTTTATGTTTATAATGCAGAATGACTCGGTTTTAGTAATAGAATATGGAAGGAATTTACAGATTCGCTTAACAACTGGAAGCTAAAATAGAGAATTGATTGAAGATAAGGTTACTTTTTTTATTAAGATAAATTACGGTAGATAGAACTAACTATTGAAAAAAAAATCGCTTTGAGAGACATGATTAAGAAAAAAAAAATATTAAGTTTCAGGGCTTCGATATTTTTTAGAAAGAAATTTGAAAGCACAAAATTACTTCTTCTATAAATATTTTAAGATTGTTTTGAATTGAAAAATAAAAAAGCGCAGTAAAACACACCTTCACTTTTAATTTAGTTTTACCTATTTTAATTATCAACTTTACGCAAAGTATGTGGAAACATTTTAATATAGGTCTTAATATATACAGGGTGTACAGGAAAGTCTCTTTAACCTGAAAATACTTGCGAACGGAGAGAGCTACAGCTATGCAAGTGAGGTAATGGTATAATAAAGTGACTACTCCCTATTTATTGTAAACGACAGCAGCGCCTCTAGTGGAGGAATTTAGTGACAGCCATTGCAAATCGAAAACGAAAAGAGATAGAGCAAAAATTCTAATTAGAAAGTTTTAGAGCATCAATTAATTAGTAAGAAACGACATTTGGTTTACATGGATAAGATAAATTTTCGCCTGCATATCCAAAAATGTACGAAATCAATGCACTCCATTTTGTGTAAACGCTTGAATTGAATAGCCAGAAGTATGAAGAAATACGCACAATTAATTGTATAAATACGTACTTATCTCAATACATTTCGATAACATCACACACACACACACACACAAAAAAAAAAAAAAAAAAAAAAAGACACAAACTGTCTCACAGTAATAAAAAGTTAATATTCAGTATGTTCGAAAAGTTCGCCGTTGCTCACAATACACATTTGTATTCGTGAGAGTAATTCTGCACACACATTTCTCAGCATGGAACGTCTATTGCAAGTCTCTTCAATACGACGACGTAGATTTAACCCTTTCAATGGCGCTTCCTAGACAGTCTAGCCACCAATTTTAATTCCAAAACTGACAAATTGCACCAAAAATATTTAAATAAAATTTTGCTTTTGTAATGAAAATGCAAATTAGCGGATTTTTATTTCCTAAGAAATTCGTTTGAATATTCTGGTGTTAGTCAATTATATCATCCTTTTACAAACAGAATTCTTCTGGCCCTGAAAGGGTTAAAGGAAAATTTTAAATGCATTGGAAAATAAATTTGTACAGACATTACAGTACAACGTCACAATCTGCAATTGCGCACTGCCACATTTTCGAAATGTGAATATGCAATGTAGAATCGTCGCTCATCGATTTTGAACCTTTTTGGGTATACAAGCAACGATTTGTTTCATCCGTGTGAACCAAATGCTGTTTCGTTACTAATTAATTGATGCTCTAAAACTTTCTAATTAGAAATTGTGCTCTATCTCTTTTCGTTTTCGATTTGCAATGGCTATCTTCCAAATTTCGGCACTAGGGACGATGCTGTCGTTTGAATTAGGTCGGGCGTAGTCGCTTTACTATACTGTTATCTCAATTGCATAGCTGTAGCTCTCTCCGTTTGCAAGTATTTTCAGGTTAAAGGGACTTTCCTATGCACCCTGTATGAGTATGATATTATTAACAGCATGCTTTTTTAGGATATTTTGTATGGTTTATCTAAAATATAGTTATAAGGTATCAGCATTTTGAAACATTTAAAAATTCTGATAATAAAAACACTACTTTTTCTTCATTATTATAAAATTCTTCTTTACGCGTCATTATAGTTTAAACAATAACAAAACCTATAAACACTAAAATTGTAGAAGCCTACTTATTGCAGAGTAGTAAGAATATAAAAAGACGTTTAACTATTATAACCTACTTTTCTAAAAAGTTTTCAGAAAGTAACATTTTTTTTTTTTTTTTTTTTTTTTTTTTTTTACTCGAAACCTTTTATTTTATTGATAAAAAGAACCTGAAACTAATTTATCCAAGGTTAATGCAGGATTGAGGTTCATTTAAAACAAAAGAATAACGAACAATTCTCTCAAATGACATTCTGCGTCTAAAAATATTCAGGTTTTATGGGAAAAATGTCTCGAACTTCCATAAGGTCTACGCAAATTCCCTTTAAACGAAACAAAGGAAAGTCTTATGGAATTTTTATGTTTTTTTCTCTGGATTTTATGTGTATAATGCAGCATGACTCGTTTTTAGGTGCGTTCGTAATTATATAAATACGTAGCACCTATAGTCGTCGTTCAGTACGTCTGTCCGTCCGTCCGCATATAACAGAGCAAATAGTACCCGACCGAATGGTCTAAAATTTTAAATATATAATTGTTGCAACATTTTTTCGAGTCATTTTAAACTTTATGAAAATAGGATGGATAGTTTAATTACAGGGATAGTCAAAATTTTTCCGTTACATGACGGCCAATGGGAATAAACTGTTGCAAGTGCATTTTAATGATGTTACAGCCTTCCGAATGGTCAGAAATTTTAAATATATAATTGTTGTAAAATTTTGTCGAATCATTTCAAATGTTATGAAAATTGGATGTATAGTTTAGTTACAGGGACAGCCAAAAGTTTTCCGTTACATGACGGCCAATGGGAATGAATTGTTGTAAGCGCATTTTAATGATGTTAAAGCCTTCCGAATGGTCTGAAATTTTAAATATATAAATTGTTGCAACGTTTTGTAGAGTCATTTCAAATTTTATGAAAATCGGATGTATAGTTTAATGACAGGGACAGTCAAATTTTTCCGTTACATGACGGCCAATGGCAAAAAATATTTAAGTGCATTTTAATGATATTACAGCCTTTCGAACCGAATGAAATTGATATGGATATGCACTTATTGAAGTGCACTAAAATATAGATTCAGTACAATATGCAATCAAAAATATTTATAAAACTAGTTATAGTACGTCATTTGCCACGTTTTAAGAGCAATTTCCAACTTGTTAGAAATATAATGTAGAAAGAATACATAGAATCGCTAAATAGCTAGATCACGGGTCGGCAAGTGATTTTAAGTGAGTTCGAATACTTTTGAAAAAAATTTATCGAGGTCCAGAGAAAAAAACACATAACTAATATAAGTAGTTATTACTTTAAATTTTTTATTTTTACATACACATGCATATTAATATAGAATAGAAAAGTCAGGTATTCGTTCTAAAAAATTACTACATACACAGGTATTCGTTCGGGAAATTTTTACTTACACATAATAAAACAGAAAAGGAAGGTATTCGTTGAAATATTAATGCGAAAAATTACGCTTGTGGTGTTGAACCAGTTTTTATAGTTTGGTTCACGTGGTAAACAGCTAATCCAAAGAGTGTCTTCAAGGTGGGCTTTCGTTAATCTCGAACGTAATTTGTTCTTCAAAAATCTCATTTTGGAGAAAGTTGTTTCACATACGTATATTGAGTCAAACATAGTAGCCAGGTTAATAGCTAGTTTTTTTTTTTTTTTTTTTTGGCAATTTTCATACATTTCTGAGACATGTTTACCCCAAAATTCTTCAAGGATGCAGTTTTATACATTTGCAAGGAAATATCTTTTTGCAAGTCAATTATCTCCATTTGAAGTAAAAGTTTTTCAACCTTTAGGACTTAACAACATCGTAAAACATCTGTCCATTCTGCAGCTGGAGAAATTTCATAAGGCGATTTGAAGAATTGAGACAACTTACCTATCCGTGCAAAATCTTGGAATCTTGCTTTAAATTCCTTCACATGATCTGACTTAAAACTTAGGAACACTGCAGCGTGTATATTTTGAAATTCTTCTTTTTATATCCAAGAATAGTTGGAAAATGAATAAATTCTTTAATTGCAATATATTTTTAAAAGATATCAAGCTTGCGACGAAAAGAAGGCACATTGTTTTAACCACACATTAATTTCCCATTTCCTTTCAACTCTGTGTTGAGAATGCTTAAATATTTTTTTATGTCTTTCAGGAAAGGCATATTTTTGGCGGTCCAGGCTTCGATCTTCTTCGGTCCGGATGTGGACAGCTGTTCGCCTGTTGCCGATCATGGAGCTAGATGGTGGATAGGAATGAAATAAATGAATAATGTTATTCTTCTGTTTTTAAACTTAAATTATGCTAGTTAACCCTTAAATGCCGGGTGTTGCTTTTCGGCAACATACCCAATTTAGGCTTTAAAATGCTATTAGAATAATATTGAAGCTATAATGCCTAATGTTGCCCCCCAAAAAAATACATTCTGAAAATTTTATTAAATCCATTTTCAACATGTATATGTCAACACATGTGCTGTTTAAGAATAAAGATAGATTTATTTTTTCAATTGTTGCTACTTCTTCTTTTTGTTTTGTTTGGAAGCTTGAGAAATACCCTATTTTGTTCTGCAGTGAGCAAGTAAAATTTATTTCTTATTGTAGTTCCTAAAATTCTTGTGTTTTTAATATTATAGAATTTTATCAAGGTAATTTATTTTTTTAATTAAAGACCAGTATTGCCAATTAGTAACAAATTGTTTTTTATCCGTAAACCATACTTAAAAGAAAATATGATTTTTTTAAGTATTTTTCACACGATTTATTTAAAAAATGAAAGCCGAAAAACATTATTACAATGATTTTTGAAAAATCAGGCATTTAAAAGTTAAAACTTGTAAAAAGCCACTATTGTGACAGACAGGACAATAAAAATAACTTATATTTCAAAGTGAAAGAATAAAATTTAAAAAACAAAGGCGATAAATATTATGATTTTTTTAATGTAAAAATTAAAAGTTGATAGAGCTTAGACGAGAAAAAAATAGTGACCTATTATATATAACAAAAAATCTACGCACTTAAAAACGATTACATGAAAGATAATTATAAAGGAAATTTTATTTAATTTGAAATATATGAAAAAATAATGGAGAATTAAAGAATTACACATCTTTGATAATGTAATAGTTCATGAATTACAAAACTTTCGTCTTCAAATAAAAATATAGTGAATTTTTATTTCATTATTTGTCCTCGAAAAAATCATTAAAATACATTTTTTTTTCAAGACAAATGTATCTATTCTTTTTTTTGCGTGTGTATGTGAGTATTTGAATGTGTATATGGGGCATTCTCACAATCTTTTAACCTTCTATGTCCCTGAGTAATAATTTTTATTTTAGTACATGTTCTTGTGTTTTTTTTATTTCATATACTGAGAGAAAATCCTATTGCATAATTGCATAACAATATTAACAAGATAAATAAGTTTTGGACTATGTTGGGGGTCCAAATAGCAGGAAAACTCCTATATTGTCCCGTGTCCCTAATGCTGATTTTTAAGTTTGGAGTTGTCGTTATAAAATTGTTTCAATAAAAATAATTCGATGCAATATTTTTCCGAAACTGGAAATTTTGTTTTATATAAATATGTAGCAAAAAATTAACCTGTACACATTTTTAGGGTTGTTATTATTTTTTAAACTCTGTCCGTGGGTTTTAGATTAATTACCGTTCCTCTTCCAAAATTATACATAAAATCACTTCAAATGCAATCACGGAATTTTTTTAAGTTTCTTCTCATGCAGAGATATGCTAGAGAAAAAATGTCTAAAATTTTTTGACAGGAAATTTACTGCAGAATTTAAATCAGCATTTAACTATCGATTTCAAGCATCGTGGCTTTATTGGTAGTCTTACCGTCCCCAAGGTTTATTCCTGCACTTTTCAAGGTAAATTAATTTTTTATTTATTTTATTTAATCCAATGTAAATAACTGTTTCTAAAAATCAATGAACATTGTGGCTAACACTTAGTCTTAACATGATTTCCCTAAAATAGGTGGTAATTTTCATTACCGTTCCATCCTTACCGTCCCTTTTTTTTTCATTTCGTCCATTTTTCCTATACCGTCCCCTTTTTTTACCTTACCGTCTCTTCCTTTACACCCTTTAAGACAATGTTATACCAAAATTTTGTATTAAAAATACTACATTGTTATTATTTCTTATTTAAATGACCTGTGGGTACTATGCAAATTCATTATAAGTAAAAATTTTGAAGAAAATAAAAAGTTTTTGTGATAAAATGGTAAGAAAAATTAAGCTCGCAAGTTTAACATAAACCTCAGTTAAATAAGAAAAAAATTCCCTGCTGACATTTTTTCTTTATTTTGAATCATTAAGGCATTCATCTATCAGATTAAAATGTTATTTTAGCAAGTTAATTTCACCAGATTTTTATTCCCGAAAGTGAAAAGATTGTGAGATTGCCCCATATAAGTGTGCTGAATAATTTACAAAAAAATAAATAAATAAATAAATAAATAAAAAAGCACAAAAAGATTTAGTATTTCAAATTAAAAAAGGAAGGGGATTTTATTTGACAAAAGCTATAATTATCTAATAATCAGGGGATCTCTAAGTCCCCTTAAAGTTTTAAAACTGAAATTCTAATCCAGGAATTAGTGACCTCTCAATATTGACTGAAACTGGAATGTGGGTGGAATTTCTGAGCCCTGGACTTCATTTATATCCATGAAACAATACCCTAAAAGATAAATGGGGAAATTTATACATTAAAAAGGTATTATGATGATGCTAAAACTATTAGTCTATATGTATAATTGCCAAATACACGGTCCTTACGTACATTTTAACATATGCATTGCCCTGTTTATTTTGATGATAAAATTTTAGCTTGCCTAATTCAGAAAAAAAAAATAACTCTGAATTACATAAAGTTTTGCGTAACCTGAACATTGATGCACACATTTCTGTGCAATATTCTTTAGAGATTTATGTGTAATACTCTGTTCTTACACAGTTTTATGCGTAATATGAAAATCCACAGACAATTATACACATGATTTAACCTTATAGTTTGACGTGCAAATTGTGAACAAAATACTTTTATGGTAGTAGAATAAAATTGCCTGTTGATAAAACGCATATGATTGGTTTTTTGTTCTGTTTCTAGCAGATTTGTTTTGAAACCACTGAACACTGTACCAACTTTTTAAAATAAATAGTATCATTTGAAATTACAGTTACTGTCATTTTCCTGTTAGCGTTGTTTTGGAGTTCGAAAATCGCGTAGTCACTATTTATCCACAGAACGACAGAACATTTATAACCACAGTAAAAAGACTGTAAAAAAATCCCGTTTAAATACAGAAATTGTACTGGCAATATGAGCGCCAGAAATATATTCTTATTTTAACGGATTTTTTCTCTATGACTTTCAGCCATCGTTTTACAAATACTCATTTACAGCAATGGGTGGAAATTTCTATTTAATACAATCTACTATAAATAAGCAGTATTTATACTAAACGGGATACGAACTCGGTAACTATGACTTTACCAGATTACCATTTTGATTATCCAACTAAAATTAAACAAGAAGCGTTTTCAAATATCATTTCTTAATTCAGATGTTTCTTATGAAGCACATACAAGTTGTAAGAAAATTAGTAAGTATCTTTGAAGCAGAAAGAATCCAACTGAATGTAATTCTGAACGTTTTTCATATATTTTTTACATTATTTTGAGTATATGCCTTTTTTCATCTTATACTTTATAAAAGATAAATTTTAGTCTGTTACGTATTGCACGAATAAAAATATACAATAAGAGCAATAATTGCTTCTTTTTGTAAGTTTTTCTTTTCATTTTAACATACATACTTAGAAGTGGTCTTTTAACATTTACACAGTCATACATGAACACATAAGTATGTGTAAATTACAATAACAAGCCAATTTGTGCAATTCTATACATGGACTACATTTACACATTGGTCTAAGTAATTAGAAGTGATAACAAACTACAAACTTCCATTCATAAACTAAACACACATAGATACATGTAAATTTTTACGACAAGGGTATAATTTTACAAATTTACCACATATATATTCATTTTTTCTATGTATGTCGATTGAAGTATTATTTAGAAAGTATTTTGTTTTTATTTTGAATCGAATGATACTGTCCGCAAATCGATACGATCATTCTTTATAAAGTTATGTGTGTTTTAAGAATACAAAGTCGAAAATTATACCTCATTATTGGGCGCAGATTTATCACATTTATTTTACGTTCAAAACATTTTCTTTATATCATATTAAATAATCTCAAACTTATTAAATTATCAAAGTTATTATTCTCAAAATAGCAATAATCAAAATCAGGGACATCTGAGTCTTCTTCAAGGCTATTAAAATTATCAAAATCCATGTATTCATAATTTTGCATTCATAAAACCATTCATAACTTTGTAATAAGTGATCGTATCGACTTGCGGACAGTGTCACTTGATTCAGAATTAAAAAGTGATAATAAACGATAAATATACGATAAATAAACGAAAATAAACGATACCTCACTTGACATAATTTTAAAAAAACAAATGAGTTTTCGCCTCTCACTGTGTTAAAAATGCCCCCACCCCCACTCGTATTGCACCACCAAAACATGGTAAAACAACTTTAATTTTTGGGGACTCATCCTATCTTCATTTCTGGTGCCAAAACGAAGATCTTGCCAAATTTTCGTGAATGGTCATCAGTTGCAGTATATTATTCAATTTTTGCTCTATTTTACCTGTACTAATAGTTATAGATGAAAGATAAACTTTTGAAAAGGTAATAAAAGAAAATATTATGTGTTAGCAAAACACATACAGCCACGCCGAGAATATGAACACTGAGAATCATTGCTCCAAGAGTACAGAAAAAATGAGTCAAGAATCATACAACTATGGTCCATCCAGAAAATATAAAACGAAATATATGACAATACATACTCTTATTCGAATAACCTATAAAAAACGAAGTATTGATTAAATATCATTTGCACTTTTATTTAATAGCGTGAATTTTCATTTCAGAATAGTTATTCATGTATACAGTGAAAGCCATGGAACGAGTATGTACTATAATTATCGGTAAAATACGAAAAAAAAAGTATGATGCATTACTGAATTCGGAAAATAATTTCGGTAAAATGAAATATTGCTTAAAGATTATTAAAAGAAATCGAGAAATATAAAGTGCATCACATTCAATATCGAGGTACATGCATAAATTAAAAAAAAAAAAAAAAAAAGTGGTTTTTAACAGAAAATAAAACCGGCTGTATAAAATTATTTCTTTCTTTCGTGTTTTTGTTGCAATCCTGATTTGTTCCATATTTTAATACAATGATATAAAACAAATACTATATAAACAGACCTGTATCAGCGCAGCTCAATTGGTATTGCATTGGAATTTCATGTAATGAGCCAGAAGTCCTGAGTTCAATTCCTGCTCGCACGAAATAGCTATCCCATTTCACAACAGAAATTTCTAGAATAATAAATGATTGAATATAATTTAATTTAAAAGTAGTCTCAAACAATCAATTATTCCCCGACGGCAAGGATCTCGCACCGAACGGTTTTATACATACTAAAATGTTCCTTATACTACAAACAAGGCAGAATTTTAACACTGAAGAAATAGATCATTATAGATGAGAATCTTCTATTTCAATATTTAGGAAGTCACAAATATAGTTACGGGAGCCATTAAGAGGTCTTAGACTCAGAGAAAAGGAGCAATTGTGAAAAAATTCTCAGACAAAAAGACAATTTTCAACAAATAATAATTTTAAATGGATATAATTTTAAAACACAATTTTTAGAGGGATGTAAAGATATAAGTATGATCTTTCATTTTATATATTTAACAAATTACAATGTACAGAATTAATATTTATAGGAGGCATCAAACTGCCAAACATTTATCGAGCAGAAAATTCGCATGAAAGCTTACGCGCAGGATTACAAAATATATTTTGAAACCAGAATAAAAATTCTGGTGCCTAATAATATTTCAGATTATAATAATTACCCTGAAACTAAATAAATTTGTATTTTTATATTGTTAATACAAAGTTGTATTTAGCTACTACAATATTGAAATTTGAAAATTTCAGCAGCATAATAACCTAAAAAAATATTTTTTTGGACAATAAATACAAAGTTTTAGGTTCCGTTTATACATACTAACATGAAACATACATTTTGAAAATTTTTTGAAAAAATATGTAGAAGTTGTTTAGATATCCTGCGCATGCTCAAAAACGTCATTTTGAGAAAAATGACTTCGAAGTTTCTGAAACGCCGCCGCTTCAACTATTGGGCGGGTATAATTCTATAAGACATAACTTTTGATCTAATGAGAATTTCAAGGAAACAATTATATCAAAAAAAAAAAAAAATAGAAGTTTAACATCTAAAACAATTAAAATTTCGAAAATTTTGAAGCTTTAAGAATCTTGAGATCCCTTAATTTGTAGATCGCATTGTCACGTGCTGCCTTATGCTTGTTATCCCAAAAAAGGTTAGAAAAATTCTGTAAAGCAAGTGTGCAATTTTTTTAGATAAAAAATAATGAGTTAAATAACCCTCATTTATATATATAAAAGAAAACCGTCTTATGGATTCAATTTATCAAATAAACGGATTCCTATACTCATTCTAAATTATCTATATTTCACATTTTACACGGGGAAAAAAATGTAAATGTAATTGTTAAAAAATGCTGAGAATCCTGCATTTGTAACATTGTTCAGGATATATTTTGTATGAAGCATACAGTATGTGTTTTTCTAAAGCTGCAAAAAATAAAGGCTCTGTTTTAAGGAAAGTTTCAGTTTTTGTATTCAACGGATGCAATCTAAAAAAAAATCTTTCATTCGTGAAATGTTTTTTCCACTTTTATATCACGACAACAATTTAAACTCTCTATTTCAAGATATCCACGGGCTAAAGTCTGTTTAAAATGTATCATAAAAAATAGAAGTAATTTCTACATAGCATTTTCACCGTAAAATATTTGAAATTTTTCTGTAAATAGAGCTTAAACTTTAATAAGATTTTTGTGTATATCCATTTGAAAACAAGACAATGGTTTTATGAGAATATGTTTTATCCTTTCGCATTGTGTTATTATGCATCTAAAACACCCAGACTGCTTTCGTGATCTGAATGCGGTAAGAATATGAGAAACGCACCGAAAAAAGCTTCAGGAATATTGGAAAAATAAGCATTTTTTTGTGAAAAAAACAGTATTTCTTAAGTATTTCAGTAGAAGACAAAAACATGCTTGACATACTCTACAAATTTCAAATAAATCACGTTTAAAGCTTGAAATATTTAAATTTGAAAAAAATATGAAAATTCTTTATGTAAAAAACATGAACATCTGATGGAACAGCATCGAAAAACTGGCAATTAATCACAATTAGGAAAATAAAACTTTGTTAAAATAACCATAAAATACAAAATAACACACAGGTCATGTTTCGGGCTAGAAATTTTAAAAGCCCATCATCAGCTAAAGTAAACACGTGTCCCTACTCTCCAACGATTTCCCTACTCCCCATGCAAATGTGTATGTAATGTGCAGGAGCCAAATTAACAAAGTCAATTAGTTAAGCAAGCGGTACAACAGAGAAACCAGCAAATTACAGGCTCTACAATTAGGTCGGCCGGGGCATTGGTCTACTGCAGGCATGTCAAACACGTGGCCCGCGGGCCACAACTGGCCCGCCGGCCATTTATCTATGGCCCGCGAAGCCTTTGTCATTTTACATTTATTTATCCTTTGCCAAATGCCTGCCATCAGTCGAGTTTTTCCAGGGATTACATTAGTACAAAAATCATCAGAGTAGAAATTTTTAAAAAATGTATTAAAAAATTATTTTAAAAGAAGAGTTTTGAATCATAAGAATCAGTTTAAACTGTTTCCGCCACCTCTAATAATTTATGTTCAAATTATTATTCATAATTTATTACTACAGCTAATCGAAATTCATCACGATTACATATTAGCGCCATGGTTACGGAATTTCTAAATTTCTGTAATTGTTCATCAATCGACTAATTTTTTGAAATACAATATGCAACCTTTTGTTATTTTTCAAGTCAAATAAAATAATTTGAACCAGGAAATGTATTTAATAAATGAAATTTAAAGAAGTAGCGATTATACATGACATATTTTATTAAAAAGATTTTCTGTTTCAAAATAAATTTATTTTTAATTTTTTACTTTGAGAAAACACGGAAGATTGACAGCTATGCCTATGCTAAATCTAGATTAGCGCGTACAAGCAATTTTTAAAATAAACGCAATTTATAATGTTCAATAATTTTTTTTAGTTGATAAAAGTAAATGTTAATGTTTTTTTTTTCCGAAAAAATAATATAAACTTACTATGTACTTAATGCTGGAACTTTTCGTTAAAATTTCTTTAACATGGCTGTGTCTTTTATTGTGCAATGGTAATATTATTACCTTTTTTTCAATATGGCCCGCGGCTTAGTATATAATGCTTAATTTGGCACGCGGCGGTAAATGAGTTTGACATGCCTGGTCTACTGGATGGCCGCCATACGGCGACCAAGCGGACAACAGCCCCAATTCCAGACAGGTATTCTCGTTCGGCTAGGGAAATCTGGCAGCTAGGGGTCTGGTCATCGGTTTGGTGTCCGCCATGTACGCTAATGGCGCCTGGTTTGTGTAAAATCCGTCGTGGGTGCAAAGTCCTCCAAGTTACGTGTGAATTACACCTCTGGAGGAGCCTTGCCAGGTGAAGGTCTCGTCACCTGATCAATGTTCTAAATTACGAGGCCAACTTGAGTAGCAAAGCGCAGGTACGAAACAACAAGATCAAAATGTTAAGTAACCGTTTTAACTAAGTACGCATCTAAGCAGTAGGCTCAGTCGATAGGATGAAGATCTAGGTCCTCGTCAGTTTTATTGCCGCTACGCAGCGATTAGGCGATGACCGCCCGATACCAGGTATTAAACCCGTTCAGCTGGGGAGAGCCGGCAGGTAGCGGCCTGGTCATCGGTTAGAAAGAAAGAAAAGTAAACACGTGTCCAAAAACGGACAAGGTCACAAATGAACAGCACGAAACGCGTCCAGTGTGTTATATTACATTTTATGGGGACTTTTACAAAGATTTATTTTCCTAATCATGAACATTTGTTTAAAGGGAACCGGATATACGAGGGTTGTTTTTTAAGTAAGGGACGTTTGAAAATAAAAACTAAATGAAATAAAATTTTCAAAAACCAAATTTATTTTCAGATTCTACATATATTTTTCTATTTTTCAACATAGATGTCAAGTTTTTAAAAAACTTATTATAACTTATAACTAGATTTAGAATACCCTCTTCATAGAAACTTGCCGTCTGCTCCGATAACCAAAAGGTCACAGCCGTTTTCAGGTCTTCGTCATCTTTGTAGTGATTGTCGCCCAGATGATGTTTCAGATAGCGGAAAAGATGGAAATCGCTCGGCACAAGGTCTGGGCTGTAGGGGAGGGGGAGGAGGAGGGGGGGGAGGGTCCAAAACTTCCCAGCCTAAAGTGTCCAACAAAGCTAGGGTCAGAGCTGCGGTGTGAGGTCTTATGTGTCATGGGATAGCAAAATTCCCTCTGTCAGCATGCTGCGTTATATGTTTTGAATCGCTTTGCGACAAAAAACGTATCACTGACCCTACCTGCACGGGGCGGGTGATTCGAAAATCTTAAACATTTTAAAGACACAGAACAGACCATACAGGCTACCTACACAGCTGCAACTGAGCCCAGTTGTTCCCAAGCAATGTCGGGACACGACTCAAGCACTCGTTGCGGCGCGCGCCCCACCTATTAATGTATACAACAAGTCGGCCTTTTCTTAAAAAACAGCCCTCGTATAATACTATAAATCGGTGGTTGCCAAAATAAGGGTGGAAGTACGATCTATCAGATCTTCAAATACGTATAATTAATTTTATCTACTGCAATAACACTAAAAACAATATGCTACAACTTTAAAGCAACTTTAAAATATTGTGAAACCATATAATGAAATATTTTTTGAAAAGAGGTGTTTTATTAAACTTTTATATAATGAGTGACTTAAGTCTGCTAGTCACTCAGCTTCCGAGTTTCTCTTACTAATGTTGAGTCTATGGGCGTTTGATGCATTCGTATATTTAAAATTACTCCTCAGTAAATTAGTATTTTTAACTTCTTTTTTCTGTGTGTTCTTTTTAAGGGATGTCTTTTTTTCCCTTAGTTTTTTAAATATTTCTACACTATATGCTTAATTTTATATGAAGTGTTAAAATCTTACTCATAGTTGGTCAGCTTTTAACACATAAAATATCAAATTAAGCACAGACTTTAAAAATATTTTGATAACTGACAAAAAAAAAAATAAATAAAAAAAAAATAAAAAAAAATAACAATAATAAGAGTACAAAGAAAAAAGTAATTAAAACATTAATTTCCTGAGGAGATATTTTAAATATACGGATGCATTCTACGCCCATAGACTTAGCATTAGTCAGGGGAAATCGAAAGCTGAGTGACTAGCAGCCTTAAGATTTAAAAATACATTAATCCTGGTACATAATCTGCCCTTTGTGGAAACTAATACAACATATCACCGGTTCCCAAACTAGTGGACGTTACTCAGTGGTGGGTCGCGGTAGGATCGATCAGGCCTTAAAAAATGTCTAAATAATTTTATCTGCTACAACAATATACAAACCAATATATTAAAACTAAAAAGCAAAACATACAGGAAAGATATAGACAAATAACTTTGAGAAAAGATCGTGTTTTATGAACGTTTTTATACAGAGCTGCTTGGGATTTTAAAATGTATGAACCTTGGTTCTGACAGTGTCGTTGCTGCAAATTACTGCCGTAAATCAGCGGTTTCCAAACTACTGGTCGCTGCCCATTTGTGTGTAGTGGACGAACGGGCAGATCTTAAAAAATGTAAAATTATTTTATATGCTGCAATGATATCATAAAATCAGTATCATATAAATTTAAGTAAAACCTCGTAAAAAGATATAGATAACCTTGATAAGATAATAAAAAGATATAAATAACCTTGTAAAAAGATGGTGTTTTATTAAATGTTTGTAGAGAACGACTTGGGATTAAAAAATGTATTAATCAAGGTACAGACTCAGCCGTTGGTGAAAATTTAAAACATTAATCAGCGGTTCTCAAACTACTGGTTGCAAACAATTGGTAGGTCGCAGAACGATTGGTCAGATCTAAAAAAATATAAATATTTTTTTCTGCTGCAATATTATGATAAAACCAATATGTTATAACTTTAACGTAAAATTTATTGAAAAGATAAACAAATAACTTTGGAAAATGATGTACTTTTATTGTTTATGATTTTACTAACTGATCTTATTTTAATTGTGCTATTTTATGTGCTAAAAATTTTACAAAGATTTTTCGTTTTAGCAAAAAAATATTTATGTACCTCTCTCTAATCAGTTTATATTATTTATATATCCAGATTAATATTTAGAAAATTCACATTAGAAAGCATTACATTAGATCTGCGAATTTATAAACAATAACTTTAATTTATGCAACAACATCATTATAGGGACTTAAAATAAATTTATTTCTTATCCTTTAGGCTCTATGTTAAATGACAAGTGAATTCGTTTTAAGCCTTTTTGTCCAAAATCCTATGCAATTTATATTTCAGCAAAGTATTTTAAGTTAGAAATGCAGAGGAAGGATTCTTGTTACGTAATAACATAATTCAGTGAATAAGTTGTCATGGTTATTTAATTTTTTAAAAAAATCATTCGTTTTATTTCTTTTAGCTCACGTTCCGAAAATTTTCACGGCTTATAAACACTATATTTTACTTCTGTTTTTACTACAATACAATAACAACAGTACAAGATTTTATTCACTTTATGTAAAATAATATTTTTGAAGTTATAATTACATTAATATGAAAAGGACCAGCAAGATTTTTAATACCAAAACAACGCAACATGTGTTTTGCATTTAAAAGGCAACGTAGAGAAAAATATTTTTCGAAGATAAAAATAATCACGCAATTATTTAAACGAGAAGACTCCAAAAAGTTTTTTTACAGGGCAATTCAAGAAGAAAACACTTTACACTATAGATTCTTGTTTTAAAGTAGTGTAACAGATTCTCGCCCATAGTCTAATAAAGATAATTAATAATATTTAAATAAAACTAATAATTCTAATCTGTTGGAGTAATGTGGACGCGGAAATTAAGGAGTGTTTATTAATGACTTAATACGGGTATTATGATAAAAATAAAATTATTTTCTATGTTTTTAGTCTGCAATATAGATCAACTATGCAAACTAAACAAGATTTATTAATCCTGTAGCGATATTTAAAGTTGAAATGAACATACAATAAAAAAAAAAGTAATGTTATAATTATATGAAAGCGAAACTGTTGTAGTCATTGATTGAGGATTTTATCTGTTTTTACACGGAATTATATTCAGCGATAAGCCCAAAACTTTACTTCTATCGAGTAAGGTTTCGAAAAAATTCGCGGCTTATGAAATTCATTCTCATATATAGTACATTTCAATAACATTATATAAATGAATTTACTTAGAATGACATCGATCACATTAAAAGATAAAAAAAAAAAAAAAATAACTTGTTTTTCATACCTAAACGATGCAATATATGTTTTAGTTTTGAAAAACAACGTAGTGGGGAATATTTTGCCCTAGATAAAAATAACTACACATTTTTTAAAACTTAAATGCTCCAAGAAAGCTTTTACGGGATACTTAAGATAAAAAATCCTTAGAGTATAGATTTTTACCTTATAGTGGAATGTTGTCCCCATTCTAATAAAATGTCTACTGGGGTAGATCCGATGCGGGAGTTAAGGAGTGTTCTGTCTGCGAAATAGATAACGGAATTTAACCGAAAGGAGAAAAAAGTTGCGGTTAGGATGCGTACGGAAGTGTTGATAAGAATATAGCAGATGGTTAAGAGAATGTATGGGAAGAAGGAGTGTTTACTGGCTGTTTTAGTCAACCGATTTCATTTCGAGGCTAGGTGTTTGTGTCATTTATTTTGGTGGGTATTTTTAAAGATAGATATAAGTGTTACCGAGTTAAACCGAGTTAACAATGTAGGTCATTAAATTTAGTATATCTTATTTAGTTATACTATCGATAGTCCTTAAAATCATCATCCGAGCTACAGAATTAGCAGTTATGAGCACATTTAAGATTATGCATGAGGTTCAACATGCGTTACCTAAAAATAAAATAGTTTATGCATTTTTGCTTATGAAATAAAAAAAGGGAAGCTAGTAGAGCATTTTATCGGCTTTGTCTCAAATTGAATTTGTTACTAAAGTGTAAAATTTTTCATTATGTTTTACATATTCGTTTATGGAATTGCATGTACATAGTTCTTAAAAAATGTTCTTATAAAAAATAAATTTTGCTGAGATATTCATTTTTATGTTATTGTTTTTCCAGATACAAAATAAATTCTAATACTGAAAAAAAAAAAAAAAAAAGAAAGAAAATGTCTGACTAGATTATGTCTTATTAGATGTCAGACACCAGGTGCCTAGGATAAGTAAGGTTAGCTGTGTAAATTAGTTACTCCAGATTTGTTCGGGATAGCTCAGTTGGCAGAACATTGGCAGCTTCAGACAAGTAATCCCTCGTTCGAATTCTGCCCCGGACATTTTTCGATATGTTATTGGAGAATAAAATAGCTTTTTAATGAACACTCTATAATTAAAAATTTTCTCTACACTCTCAGTGACTCTCTACATCATTTCTTCACTTATATTTTTACATACTTACTTCAAGTCTACATATCTTTCTCATTATATAATCTTATATAACATGCATACATAATATTAATACGTAATTTCATGAAACAACTTACAAAATATGTCTTGTGATGTAGTGGGCCAGAGCTTTTTGGTTCACTAAGCTCTTGTGAGATGATCGTTGAAAAATAATACATGTTTCTTACCAAAGTTCTTTATTAGAACAACTAAAATAGATTTGAAAAATGTAATAACAAACTTTACCATTCATAGGTAGACACTCTCACTTTTTATTAACAGTTCTATACTTCTCATAGTCAACCTGAGTAAAAACGATTTTTACTCGCATCTCTTCCGTTGTTAAAAAAACACCTCACTTCATCAGTGTCACCCAGTCTACTATCAGCCTCCACACTAGCTTCTGCATGAGTCTCTTTTTACTTTCACTTTAGGGACGAATTCCCACACATTGTCCAGCCACCCCTATTTCTTGGAAAAGTTGAAATACCCTGTTGAGCAGATCCCAAGGGCAGAAGTATGCCAGGAATTTCCCCTGCATGCCTTTACACAAAAGACCATTGTCCTCCTCGGAAATGCCTGTTGCCTTCCCCGTCGAAAATGTGTGGCGAAGGTACGATATCACAACACCTCCCCCCAAAAGAGATTTCCACAGGAAATATTTGGCATGAATTCACATAATAAGCCCTTTTAATAGATTTCCCGAGAGGTCAAGCACACCATTAAATCAGCAATAAAATATCATTTAGACTTTTGACCCAATTATGAAAGTTCTACTTAAATTCAAGAATACCCACTCTCAGTTTCAAAGGACATACCAAAATATGAAATTTTTAGAATTTTCCTTACACATAATCAATCAAAAGAATAAAAATAATATACATTTTTGATGCTAGAACAATTAATTTAAATTTAAAATATTTGAATGTAATACTAACTCAAAAAAGAAAAAAAACACTATAACACAATCTAGGTAACTAAATTTTTACATACAGCACAATATCTTAATAAAACGCCCTAATTACAAGTATTAAAATTTTGAACACTAAATTCCAAACAGAAAATCTAACTCTGATTCTAAATCTTCCTACTTAGACCATCTGCATTTCCATGTAATTTTCCTGGCTTATGTGTAATTTCAAAATTTAATGGCTGCAAAAATAGAGCCCAACGTGTCAAACGAGAGTTTGTACCAACCATTTTCTTTAAGTACACTAATGGATTATGATCGGTTTGTATTTCAAATTTTTGCCCATCCAAATAATAATTTAACTTTTTTAATCCATATACTATAGCCGCTAATTCTCTTTCTATCGTGCTATAATTTTGCTCCGCACGAGAAAATTTTTTGCTAAGATACAAAATTGGATGCTCTTCACCTGCAATAATTTGAGATAAAACAATTCCTGCCCCATACAAACTTGCATCTGTTTGCACAATGAATTTCTGCTTAAAATCAGGCGCATATAACACAGGACTTTTCATTAATTTTAATTTTAATTCTTCAAATGCATTATTACACTTCTCGTCCCATATGATTTTTTCTTTTTTTATTTTCCCTTTTAAAGCATCTGTTAACGGCACTGCTATGGTAGCATAATTCTTTATGTACCTCGCGTAATACCCTACCATTCCCAGATATGCTCTTAGCTGTGTTTTCGTCGTCGGAATTGGAAAATCTTTAATAGCCTGCAATTTAGCTTCACTAGGAGACCTTTTTCCTGACCCAACTTCGTGTCCCAGAAATTTTACGTGATCTTGCGCGAATTGGCATTTGGATGGTTTCACCGTTAGATTTGCTTCTTTTAACCGCTTAAGAACCGCTTCCACATCTTTTAAATGCTGTTCCCATGTCAAAGAAAATATAGCTATATCATCGATATACGGAACCGCAAATGACTCTAACCCATATAAAACTATGGCAATCAATTTACAAAAATAATATGCTGAATTTAAAAGTCCAAACATCATGACTTTAGGTAAAAAGGTCCCAAATGGTGTTACAAAAGCCGCATATCTCTGAGCTTCTTCCGTGAGAGGAATCTGAAAATAACCTTTCGTCAGATCCATAACAGTAATAAAAGGCGCTGTACTCACTTTCTCAACAACCTCTTCAATGTTTGGCAAAGGGAAAAATTCAGTTCTGGTCTTTGCATTTAATTTCCTATAGTCCACACAAGGGCGAGCGTCTTTACCCGCACTCTCAACTAAAATCATAGGCGAAGCATAATCTGATTGCCCGACCTCAATCACACCCAAATCTAAAAGCCTCCGAATCTCTTCACGCATAATCTCTAATTGCCTCGGCCACATACGATATGGTTTTGATCTTACCGGCGCATCATCCGTTAAAACAATGTCCATTTTAACTAACGGGGTATTCCCAGGGTCCGTAGAAAAAACTTTCATATGACGCTCAATCATTGTCCTGAAATCTCCTATTTGCTCTGTAGAAACACGTTTTTCCAAATTACTTTCTTTTACTAATTCCCAAAAGTCTAATTGAGTGGGATCCGCAATGGGATAAGGAATTTTCGCTTGATCCTCAATTTCCTCACACTCCTCATCAATCAACCAATTTACAAATTCAGGTCTACTATAATATGGTTTAATTAAATTAACATGATAAATAGTAGACTTATTTCTCTTTTCCGGAATATCGATCGTATAATTAGTTTGAGATATTACGCTAGTAATAGTTCCCGGTCCTATCCAATTAACCGCCATTTTATTTGGTTTCGAAGTAGCCAGAACTAACACTTTGTCTCCAACATTAAATTTTCTATACACCGCATTCTTATCATACCATTTTTTTCGTTTCTCCTGACACTCTTTCATTCTTTTACACGCTAATTCTTGACAATGTTTCAATCTATTACTTAAGTTCAAAATATAGTCCACTACATTCTGATTTACCGTCTCCTTTTCCATCCAATTTTCATATACAAGAGTATGTGGCATTCGTAAATTCTTACCATGTACAAGCTCAGCAGGGCTAAATCCCGTGCTTTCATGACTTACAGTCCTCAAAGCAAATAAAGCCATTGGCAAGACTGCTTCCCAATCTTTTCCTGCCTCCAAACATAATGTCTTTATAACCTTTTTTAAACTACCATGCATCCGTTCAACGCTATTCGATTCTGGGTGGCAAACTGAACTATGTACAACCTTAATACCAAACCTATCAAAAAATTCCGATGCCAACTCACTTGTAAATGACCTACCCAAATCACATTGTACCTCTTTTGGATAACCAGTCCTAGAAAATATTTGTATTAGCCCCTCAATCACTGACGGAGAAGTTAAATCTTCTACTGGAATCGCATCTGGATATTTTGACGCAACACAAATTGAAGTAATCAAGTATCTATTATTTTTCTCGCTTAAACTCAAAGGGCCTACACCATCAATATTTATCCTGGAGAAAACTTCTGAAATTATCGGCACGAGCTTCAAGGGAGCTTTCTTTTTATCTCTATTTTTACCAACCTTTTGACACAGATCGCAAGTTCTTACAAATGCCTCAATTTCCTTGTAACAATTTGGCCAAAAATAGCATTTAATTACCCTATCTTTTGTTTTAGTTGCCCCTAAATGTCCCGCAACTTCCTCATGACACATCTTCATTATTTTCTCTCTAAATTCTAATGGCAAACATAATTGTAATTTCTCATCCCCACTATTTGAATGTGAAACTCTTACTAATTTATTTCCCATTATTTTAAATTCCTTTTCTTCTACATTATTTGCCTTTTCCCATAATGTTTTTAAAGCTAAGCACTGTTTCTGAGCTAAGCTGAAATCTTTCGCTGTAATTTTATTCAATCCCACATTATCTTTCACCTCCCATTTCGGTAATAACATAAGATCTTCGATTTGACTTTCATCCTGTCTATTCTCATCCATTTGAACTACCTGCGTTTCTTTGTTCTGTGAGCAATCCCCAATTTTATCTACCCTACCTGGTAGCTCTTCTAACTTTGCCTGATCAACAAACGACATTTCCTTATCAACATCCCGTTGCTCCATTCCTTTTTTTAAAGAATTCGTCTTACTACGGGTAACCACCATATTTATAGGAACACCACTTCCTTTATTTTGCTCAATAAGCTCCGCAGTTTTATTACCTAAGAGATAGTAACCTTGCTCCGACTCCGATGGTTTAATCGCCGCCTTAGTGGTGATGCAACCAAAATCCCCTTTTATAGTCACCCATGCTAATGGTAAACATTTACATTCATTATCAAGAGGTTGACGTACCCAAGTTATATCTCCAGTAAAATCCTCTGTTTTAACCCAATTTCTATCGCATAGATCAATCCCTGCTCCCGTGTCCCTCAAATAGTGTCTTTCAACCCCGTTTATTAGAGATTTTTTTAGATAAGGTTTAAAACAATCCCCTAAATCAACATCATTACCTAAATGATTAACTGTATTGAACTCATTTTTCTTTTTTAACCATTCCGCACAATCTGGTTTTATGTGCCCTGGTTGATTACAAAAAAAAACACCTAATGTGCCTTTTCCTCTCAAAAGCCTGGTTTTGTTTAAGTTTATCATTTTTAAATTTTTCCGTTTTATTCTCTAACTCCGATTTAGCTTTTACTTCACCCCTAATTTTCGGATTTAAATTGCTTCTTTGCATCTCTGAATAAGGTTTTTTTTCCCAAGATTTTTTTCTGATTTCCTGAAACTACTTCTAATACTCTCATATTTGTCACATTTATCAGCAAGTTTCGAAGCCTCTTTCATTTCATCCCATTCATCCATAAATTTTTCTTTTACTTCAAAAGGAACGCGTTTTTTTACTTGCTCTGTGAGCATGAGCTCTTTTAAAGACTCGAAATCCTTTATTTCTAATGATTCCAACCAATTATCCAAATAACCTCTTAATTCATATACCAAGTCTACCCATAACGCTCCAGGTTTCCTTTGATGATTTCAAACTTCTGTTTTAAAGCACCTGTTCCCAATCTAAAACGATTTAATAAAACTTTTTTTACATGTGGAAAATCATCTCCTAATTCTGCTGGTTGCTTCACTATAATTTCCGCGATATCTGATGGCAATAAGGGAATTAATTGGCTAACCATATCCTCCTGCGAAATTTTAGCTTTTTCCGCCTGTTTTTCAAAGATCATAAAGAAAAGAGTGATGTCAATTAATTTACAATCAAAACGTGGAACTAATTCTTTCAAATTAATTTTTGGATTCCTATGCGAACCTACATTCAAATCACTAGACGAAAGACTAACAGTTTCCGAAGAATTTTGAATTCTTAATTTTTCTAACTCAAATTGTCTTGTTTTTTCGCGCTCTTCGTCTTCCCGTTCCAAAGCTAATTTTTCCCGTTCCATTTCTTTTCGTTCTGCATCCTCCTTAAGAATACATTCTAAATTCGATTTAGCAAAACTCTCATTATAATCCGATGCTGCTAAAATAGCCTGAATTATAGTTTTTTTCTTATCAGTTGCCGACACGTTGGTCTCAAATTCCTCTGCCAGCAAAAGCAAGATGTTTTTAGTATATTTCCCTAGAAATTCTTCCATTGTTTTCCCCCAAAATATACTAATCACAACAATACACAAATATATACAATTTGTAAAACACAATAAAAATTACAATAAGGAATAGAATTTTATCCTCTAGATATATTTCAATGCATAAAACAATAATACAATTTTCCTACCGACAATTTTCGTGCACTTGTTATATCCTTTAAAACTGAGTAAATCCTCAAAATTATTTTGATACCCACAGCACTATATAAATACAATTTGTATAAAAACAACTACTCCTGCTATTTCCTACAGCATACCCATAAAATTTCAAATAACTTTATTGCTGTAATAAACAAAAGCTGTATATGCTCCAACTTTATAACTAAAAGTTACATCCACAACTATGATTAATTTTAATGATTAATATTCTTTTATTAATCAACCGTAATTTACTATCCTCAAGTTAATTATGAAATACATAAATATTAAATTTTCAAAACCAAATGAATTACCGTACAGACCATAAGAAACCCGTTTAATATAAAAATTCTAACTAAAAATTTCGATCCCAAATTAATAGCTACCCTAGACTTTTTATCTATTAAACATATACAAATTACCAAGAACAGACATATACAATATTAAATCCTAACAGACCTCTCTGGACAATTTCATGAAAGGGCTTACCTTCAAATGTAGACCTTTCTCCACACTGCTCCAAGGCTTTCCTGCACTTTTTTTTTCAGGTACTGCCGTATCTCCGGATCTAACTTGATTTCCGCCGGGAAATTTACACACAAGCTGTCTCCATGGATTCCTAAGGGCGATCGATGAAATAGTCTACTATCCACTGCACTGGATGTTTACTGAAGAAATTTTCTATATCGTCGAATCCTTAGTCCTTGTTACATACCAGCTAACACATTCGACACTCCAGATTTCACAGTTCCTCACCGGATACACTTGAAAATCTTTCTCGTCAAACACAAGATTTCATCACCGACTGTCCTTGTTTCTACACAGTTTCCTTCTGTACATCAAGTTCACGTGGGTCCAGTCTAATTTATGCTAGACCTAATTAATCCGTAAGCTGCCACCATTTATAATACTATAGCTGTGATGTAGTGGGCCAGAGCTTTTTGGTTCACTAAGCTCTTGTGAGATGATCGTTGAAAAATAATACATGTTTCTTACCAAAGTTCTTTATTAGAACAACTAAAATAGATTTGAAAAATGTAATAACAAACTTTACCATTCATAGGTAGACACTCTCACTTTTTATTAACAGTTCTATACTTCTCATAGCCAACCTGAGTAAAAACGATTTTTACTCGCATCTCTTCCGTTGTTAAAAAAACACCTCCCTTCATCAGTGTCACCCAGTCTACTATCAGCCTCCACACTAGCTTCTGCATGAGTCTCTTTTTACTTTCACTTTAGGGACGAATTCCCACACATTGTCCAGCCACCCCTATTTCTTGGAAAAGTTGAAATACCCTGTTGAGCAGATCCCAAGGGCAGAAG
This sequence comes from Maratus speciosus, assembly GCA_963932465.1. Classification (NCBI taxonomy): domain Eukaryota; kingdom Metazoa; phylum Arthropoda; class Arachnida; order Araneae; family Salticidae; genus Maratus; species Maratus speciosus. Next base: position 513,820,522 of record OZ010786.1, on the reverse strand, counting down.
TATGCCAGGAATTTCCCCTGCATGCCTTTACACAAAAGACCATTGTCCTCCTCGGAAATGCCTGTTGCCTTCCCCGTCGAAAATGTGTGGCGAAGGTACGATATCACAGTCTTTTTAGGTGCATTCGTAATTATATAATAAGTAGTGCCTATAGTCGTCGTTCGGTGCGTCTGTATGTCGGTCATACCGTCTGTCTGTCCGTTCGTCCGTGCGCATATAACAGAGCAAAAACTACCAAAAAACGAATGATCTGAAATTTTAAATATGTAATTGTTGCAAAATGTTTTCGAGACATTTCAAATTTTATGAAAATCGGATGTATAGTTTAATTACAAGGACAGTCAACAGTTTTCCGTTACATTACGATCAATGGGAAAAATTATTTCAAGTGCATTTTCATGATGTTACAGTCTTTCGAATCGAAAATAATTGATATGCACTTATGAAGTGCACTAAAATGTACTTTCAGTACAATATGCGGTGCAAAAAATATTTGTAAAACTAGTTATAGCAACATTTGTCACGTTTGACGTGCAATTTCCAACTTGTTTAAAAATAAAAGAAACATTTTGTAACGAGAAATCTTTTAATATCCTGTTTCGAGTAATATAGACCAGGAGCCTGCAGCACAGGCAATCACTTCATCGAGTTCACGAATGAAATTCTAGGATTAGTTAAATCATGATTCGCATATTAAAACGCAATTGGTCTGCCAAGTCCTATCTTGGTGGAAACCACCTGAAAACACAATTTTAGCGACCGACTCGTAGGTTTACCATTGTGTTTTCCTGCTCCCAGTCCTCCATGTTTTCATACATTTGGGTGCAGGAAAACACAATGGTAAAACTACGAGCCAGCCAATAAAATCCGGCTTTACAGTGTTTTTCACCAAGATAGGACTTGGCAGACCGATTGCGTTTTAATATGCGAATCAAGATTTAACTAATCTTAGAATAAGTATTAAAAAACCTTCTTAAAACACCATCAAAAACTTTTAAATTCGCTAGGCCTTTCGAAAGATCTGAGTCTTTCTTCGTCAGGCGCAAAGAAGACGTGCTTCTACTATAAAAGCAGCAGCAAGACTGAAATGAGAGATAAGGGAAGGGGAAACAATCTGGGAAAACAGCCAATAGGAAATTAGAAATCAACAGCCAACCAGCCAATAGAAAAGCAGAAGACGACAGCCAATCACAGAAGAGTATGATCAAAACAGAAGAACAAAGAGGAGAAGGGGGGAAAGGAAGCAAGTTGCGAAAAAAAAAAAACGCATGAAAATAAAATTAAAAATAAATTACCATAAAGGGAAAAACAAAACACACACATATTAAAATATGAATAAATAAATAAATAAAATATAAAAACAGACTAATGGTAATTAATACAAAAAAATAAATTATATGGTAGTAGTGAAAAGGTTTTTCCAAACTGCAGAGAGCATTGTGGAATGAGATTTATCATTTACAATAACTTCACGATTAAGATAAATAGCTAAATTTTCAAGAAAGTCCAATTCAGAGACACTATTGGCATTAAAGATAATTTTAGCATTTTGAAAATTAAAACTATGGCCGAAATCCCAAAAGTGCTTGGCAATAGAAGATTTAGAAATTTCTTGATTAATTACATAACGAGAGTGTTCTTTTAAACGGATTTCAAGATTTCTTTTAGTTTGACCAATATAAGATAAATCACAGCCGTTACAAGGAACATTATAAATTCCCCATTTACGAAGATCAGGAACAGGAGATTTTGTGGAGGGTATTTGAATTTATTGACAGGTTTAAAGATAACGTTAAAATTGAAACGTCGTAAAACTTTAGTTAATTTGAAACATAAAGGAGGATAAAAGGGGGAGGACAATCAAATCATCAGGTTTGCTTTTGACAGATTTGGAAAGAGTAGATTTATTAGACGGTCTATTGAATTTCTTCACAGCATTATTGATAACAGAAGGATTGAAACCTCTTTTGACAGCAACAGTTTATAAGTAATTAAGTTCATCCTTAAGGAATGCAGAGTCGGAACAAATTTTGAGAACACGATTTACATATGTGTAAAAAACACCGATTTTTTGGTTAACAAGGTGATTTGTGAAAGCATGAGGGGGGTTAGAGACAAAAAAAGGTTTTCTACAGGGTGATTTTTTTTTTAAGTCGTGAAAGTAAAACCCTATAACAAAAGAACCACTGATCCAAATGACCTGAAATTTCACCAGTATGCTCCCAAAGCAATGGGAATATTTTTGGCGTGGTTAAAAAAAAAACTTAAAATTGCACCGACAGATGGCGATGTAAGTTAACAGAAACAAAGAATATCGTCAGTGGGAGGAAAAAAATGCTAAGTACTTCAAGAAAAAGAAAACTTTATTACGCATATCAAAATCATACAGAATGCAGTATTTGAGTAAAGACGCTGCGAAAACCTTCGCAGAACGAAATAAAAATATGGAGCAAAGCATTTATACGGAGCTGCACGACAAATACAAGAGATTTTCAATGTGCTGTCCCCCGTTTTCAGCTACGAGTTGGAAACGTGAAACCGCATGTTCCACAACAAATCAAAGAATATCAGGCTGTATGCTGTGGATCTGGTGCACAATGCGTGCTTTGAGGTCAGCTAAGTTCGTAACACCATCACAATAAACAGGATTCTTGGGTACCTCCAGAGCCAGAAATCGCAGGGATTGAGATCAGAATAATGAACACGAGGTGTGCGTGCTTCCAGTTTTTATTGCCACTGTGCGTGTGCCATGCGCAAGCTCGTCTACGACATTACTGCATATACAGCGCCATCTGTCGGTGCGGTTTTAAGTTTTTTTTTTCACCACGGCTAAAAAATTCCCATTGCTTTGGGAGCACACTGGTGAAATTTCAGGTCATTTGGATAAGTGGTTCTTTTGTTATAGAATTTTACTTTCACGACTTTAAAAAAAAAATCACCCTGTATAAACACAAGATTTGAAAGAAGAATCACACTTAGTAACAAAAACATCAAGGAAAGGAAGTTTATTACAATTTCCTAACTCAAAAGTAAACTGAATATGTGGGTCGATAGAATTGACAGTTTGAAGGATGGTAAAAATATCAAAAGGATTATCAACTGAAACAAAAGTATCGTCAACATAACGCATCCAACATTTAAATCTGGTTAATTTTAAATGTTACATGTTTAAATGTTACATTAATTTTAAATGTTACATCTGACGTGATTTTTTGAAGAGATTTACAAGCTACCTGTGTTTTTATTTTATGTTCAATTAATTAGAACTCGATTTAAAAAAAAAAAAAAAAATATTTTCTTCGTACGAACATTTTTTTTCTTTTCGAGCACTATCGCTTCGGGAAATTCGGTTCAAAATGTCCACTTTGACAACATTTTCTGAGATATATTTTGCCCTTATAAAAAAAGATTAATACGGCACATTATATAGTTTCTGAAGAAGAAAACATGCCAATTGGATACGTTTTAGAGCAAAAATAAATTTAAAAATGAGTCAGAAAATAAGCAGTTTGGATTTAAGTACATCTTTAATACGTTAATTTTTTCGTCAACCACTTATTTTGTTTATTTTTTTTCCTCAAAGAGTTGGTCTTATCAAAAACTTAAGATAATATTAATTAGATAGATAATAAGTTTAAGTGAATTTGATATCTTGAGAATTGACAAGTTATAATTTTTTTTCTCCCTAAAACCCTGTTTTTTTCGCCCCTTGAGCCCATTTTTAATTTTATCAAAAATCTGTTATACATTAATTTCTGGCCCTTTTCCTAGAAATAATAATAACTTTAAACTGATTTAATATGTATTATAATTAAGAAGTTATGGCTTTTTTTCTGTTTTCACAAAACCCTTCCCTAATTCCACCCTTTCGTCCGATTTTTCCCAATAACGAACTTGACCGAGATTTTCTTCCTTTGATTTTCTGTATCTGTTTGGAAGAGATTTGTGCAGAATTATGGAAGTTATCATGTCCATAAAAAAGTGGTATATATATATATAGATAAATAGATAGATAAAGTTTTGAATTGGGGGAGTGGTTTTGGGGTTCTAGGTGTCATGATCGTCTTAGATCTGCAAATGTTTTCAGAAATTCCAACATAGGGGATATTGTAATAGGTAGTATTTTTTACGAAATCACCTAAAAGGGTTGTTCATAAAATTTTTAATGCAAGAAGCATAAAAAAAACTTTGTGAATGGCAGCATAAAGTAAACGAAAGTAAATCAAGTAATCGAAGTAAACGAAAGATTAAAAAAAAAATCTTTATTGCCTTCAAAGTAATCTCCATTACTCCCAAACCGCAACACACTTTTGAAAACGTTGGTAAAGCTCTTGGAAATTGTTAGTATAGCATTCATTCGGAATCGCTCGGAGTGTCGATTTGACGCATTGTAGAATTTCTGGTACATAAGCAAAATGTAGGCTTTCATGACTCATGGGGAAACATAAACAAAATTTGTCGCATTTGTTCAATGTAATTGAACGGTTGTTACAGCGGTTGTTCTTGACGGTCGACCTCAATGCACCCATCATGTACAGTTTCCGTTCCGTTGCGGAAACGTTTGAACCAGTCATAAACACATTTTTTATTAACTGCTTCTTATCCGTACACATGCAGCAAAGCGGCAAGGGTCTCCGTTCTCGTTTTCTCCAATTTGTAGCAAAACTAGATGTTTATGAGTTTCACCTGTTGCGTTTGAGACGACTTATTGTAATGACTCCGTTAGATTGGTCATACAGGGCAACACTGTTTGAACATATTGATTCTGACAACAGGGGTACTTCGTCATTTGTCTCTCAATGCGCATTCACATTCATGCGTTCCATCCCCTCAAATTGTTATCTAAATATCGAACCAATCACCGAAGTTTTTAGACATAGCTTGCATGTAGACTACCCTTATTTAAGAAATCACATATACGGAAGCTAGACCCAATTCCATGTCCAACGGTACCTCTAATATCTCTCCAATAGACAATCTCGCAAATTTCAATCTCTCAAAAATTTCAAGTGTTTGTTTTCCACGACTTCACAGATCGTTACAGTGATATGCGGCAACGAATTGATTGAAGTGAGGGAAGTCAATTTCAGGGAGTTTCATTCAAAAAACATTGAGTACAAACATACATTTAAAAAATGTGACTAACATGAGGTGTCCCACACCGAATTACTGTGAAATTTCATAATATCTTTCAGTTTGATTAAGTCCGTTGAAAATCTAGTCATTTTTTCCGTTATTTTATAGTTAAAAATAAAAAATGTATTTTTAACCAAATCTCTTGAATTTTTTAATTAATAAGTGGATTAGAACCACGTACTTCGCATTTTTTTTTCTGTCTAAAGGTTTGCACAGAAATTATAAAGTCTGGTGCAGATATGGAATTGACCCCTCTAAAGATTACAGAGTACTGCTCTCCTAAAACCGCTGGTCGATGTCTAAAACTAATTGAATCTGGCTTTTAAATATTTCACATGAGAAACTTCCATGATCACAGCACCCTTACGGAGAATCTTGAAGGGGCCCGCGATTTCGCCTGTTCCGCGAATAGCGCCGTTAGATTCTGTTTGAATAAATGAATAGGTTTGCATTTAATTTTTAACAGTGAGGTCTTCCATGATCACTGTAGCCTTCCAAACAGTCTTGTCTTGAAGGGGAGGGGAGGATTCTGCGTGTTCTGCAAGTGGTGACGGTCGGAACTTTTGACCGCCGTTACTCGCAGAACAGACGGAAATCACTGCACTTCAAAACCAAGATTATTTCTAAGGAGGCAGACCTATCAAAGATCCCTTCGGAAACTTTTAAAGCTAAAATCAATAACCTGAATTTATAAGGCCGCGATTTCTCTGTTCCAAGAATAGCGACTGTAGATTAACTTCGAATAAATGAATAGCTTTGCATTGAGTTATTTATCTGTCGTCCGTGATCGCGGTTACCCGATACGATATCTCGATTTATCTGAAAATTTCCCGACACGGTTTCCCGATTTCGTTGATATCGCGACACTATTCCGAGCGACGCGGTTTCCCGATTTCTCCGTTCCAAAATATCGGCGGTAGATTAAGTTCGAATAAATGAATAGCTCTGCATTTAATTAGTTATAGCGAGATCTTCCGTGATCGCGGTAGCCTTTCTAACAATCTGTCTTGAATGGGAGGAGGGGAGCATTTATCGTATTTTGCAGGTGGTGGTGGTTGGAATCGTCGTTACTCGCGGAACGGGCAAAAATCGTAGCCCATTCAAGACCAGTATTATTCGGAAGGATGTAGCCCCATCACGGAAAAACCCACCGGAAAAAATTTAAATTTAAAACCAATCACTTAAAGACATGGACCAACGGGATCGGTAGAAGAAGGGTGAATTTAAATTATTTAAACTTTGCCTAGTTTTTTCTTATTCTCTTTATATTAAATCCTTCTATATATATAAAAAAAAAGTTTTGATTTGGAAATGGACCAATGAAAATCTGCGTAGATCATCCGGGTATACTCTTACTAGATCGGCATCCATACTTCTTATGACCGGGGTGTTTTCTTCGTTAATATTAAGAAAACTGCTTCATACAAAACTATGAAAATCGGCGGTATTATAGAGACATGTTTGATAAACACGCTGATGCAGACAGTTTTTAAATCGAATTATTATTTTAAGAGATATTTAATGTTAAAGATGGTCAAAATCGTTCCATTAAAAAAGTTTTATAGGAGAAAAACTATACATAGGAATTTAAACATATTTAGATCATTTTATACACTGGAAGTTCCCGATGAGCAGACTGCAATTATCTTTTTAATTTGACTCATTTTTTGAGGATTTATTTCCATTTTAAATTCAAATTTTCAGTATTTCGAGATATATTTTTTACAAATTTTAGAAAAGGGCAATTATTTTAAACTGTTTCCAATTTTAAAAACAGAGCAAAAAATAATATTTCCTTCAAATAAAAAAATTATTTACACGGGGCTATTATAAACAGAAAAAAAAACCCTTTCAAATTAGATTTAAGTGATTACGTGTTAAAAATCAGGAAAATATTGAAAATTACATCATAAAAACTACAGTTACAGGTGAATTTTAAGAGGGAAAGAAAATTTTAAAATACTAAATTCATTATTATGCGTTAAAAGTCACAAATGAAGGAAATTACATCATATTTAAAAAGGCCAAATAAATAAAAGTTGGCAAAACAATTTAAATTAAAAAATATATTTGCACGAGACATTTATTTCATATTTTGAGATAATCTTTTCAACTATTATCGTGAACTCTAAGACAGCGCAAATATTTCCTTTCTAACAACAAAAGTATTTTCATGTGAATATTAAAAAGAGAAAAGAAACTTTAGTGAAAATTACGTCATATTTAAAACGATACATTTAAAAGAGCTTTCTCATAGCGTTGTTAAAAAGTACCGAGAGACAAAGACTATGTGTACTTAATTCATTTTACATTAGCTTACTTTCAAATTTTTAAATAATTTTTAACACTTTCCAACAAAGTTGAAAAGTGTTATTGATTTCGGTTTGTCTGTTCGCGCTCTAACTCTCGTAAATATATTCGGATCGCACTGAAATTTTTGGTTATTGATATTTAGCCTAGCACGAACCCTATTTCAAATGAAGTTTGTAGCATGTTTAGTTCTTTTATAGGGACAGTCAAAAGTATTCCGTTGCATTACGGCCAATGGGAAAAAATAATTTCAAAATAATTTAAAAGATGTTACACCCTTTCAAACATAATAAAAAATATATGCATTTACGAAGTGCACTAAAATATGCATAATATTCCGTAGCATATGCGGTGCCACGAATAGTTACTATTCATTTACAGGGTTAGACAAAAGAATTCCATTACAAATGGTATTGGGGGGAAATTGTTTGCGGCGTATTTTAATTATACAAATTCATATATAATAAAATTGATATACTTCGGTGAATACTCAAGTTATTTCATGTATAATACGTAGTGTATAGCATTTACAGGAACATACAAAACATTTCAGACAAGTATTTTCTATCCGAACTGTATATTATTTGCGATGGCAGGGAATGGATTTTTAATTATGATACGCGCTTTTAAGTTTCACTATATTTATGCATACTATATGGTGTGTGTAATTGTTATAGTTGATATACAGGGCTACGCAAAAGAATTCGTAAAGGTTACTGGGTATGACCGTAAATTGCTGAAAAGTGGATTTAAAATGTGTTATGCTGAACTGCATGTAGTTTTCTATGAAATGTTTGTAGAATATAGATAAAATGATATACAGGGCCACGCAAAGAATTGGATACATTGCCAATTCTGGAAATGCGATTTCAGTAGTTTTAAGAGTGATTTAGTTTGAATTAAAGTTTAGCTAAATAGTGGCGTGTAATAAAGGTACTAGGTAAACAACAGGGCTGAACAAAAGTATTCAAGTAGGTTTCCATTTATTAGTATAAATTGCAGAAACAGAAATTTCAACCTGTTATGCGTTTTCTTGCTAAACTAAATTTTCTATTATACATTATATATATCAGCCTACAGATCAAATACAGGGCTGTTCGGAAGAATTTGAATAAATATTTGGCTATGGATGGTAACTGCTGAAATCAGTTTTTAAAATGTTTAGTTAGTTATCTTATTTACCTTATTTTCGTAAATAACGAAGTTTTGTTAAAGCTTTCAGGGAGTATTGGAAAGTGTTTCATAAATCTATGCCGTACGCGTGATTTCTCTTTCTTGTTTTTAATCAAAGACGAAAACAGCCATTGTATCTCTTAGCAGCGGCTGATTTCGTCTTAAAAATTTCCAATCAAAGGAAAATGAATGAAAACCCGTTTACAGGGAGACCGTCACTGTTTTTTAAAATTATAATTCAATCTTTTTAAGGCCGATAAAATTAGCATGTTTTTAGGATCTGCGGTGTCTGAACGGGGGTTGGCGAGCGTAGCTCGTAGGGGTCAGAGCCCCCTAGTTTAAAAAAAAAATCTGCCCTGAAGAGTGCGCTTTTTTTTTATCCCCTGGCTTTTGCTACATTTCTTTGCCACACCTTTTAGACTTCTTTAAGCGGAGCTTTACTATATTTAAAATTTTAAAATTAACTTTTTAAATTGTTACTATTACTTTCAATTTAAATTAATATTTTCATATTAATCTTAATAAATTACATTACTTTTTTAAAACTTTTATGTTCTACCACTTTTCATTCACATTAATTCCTTAAATTCATTTACAATTTTTAAAATAGTGCATAACTACAGTTCGACTTTTCCTAATGCCTTATCTATAGACTGGGTGTAAAGCTGAGTTCATCTCGTAAAACTGAGGTCAGCTCGGAAACCCCTTAAAACTAATTGCACTGTTTATCAACATTTTTGCTACGTTTGGCAAAGCCGGGTGTTAATTATATCGGAAGACCTCTACATCTTCCAATTTATCACCCCTTTACTTGCCATATATAATCGCTTAGTACTGTCATTTCTCTCTGTTTTTCACCTCATAAACAAAACACTCTGTATATAAGGACGTGAGTTTCAAAACTCACCTTATCCAGAAAATTAAATTTTCAGCAATCACTTAAAAACGTTTCACTGCGTCTATTATTTTTCATTGTAAAACAAGTTTGTACAATACCAGAAATACAGGAGAAAACTACTTTTTTTATTTGCAGATACGCTACAAATTCTGAGAACACACTTGGAACACTTTGATCCAAAAAAAAGTGTTCCAGTTACCTTCATGTGTACTGAAATGTGTTCCGAATATGCTCCGCTATAAAGAAGGTGTTCCGAAAATGTGTGCTAGAAAAGGTGTTCTGCTCAGGATATTTGTTAAATCTAAATTTGGGAACACATTTGAGAACAGACTGAGAATACATTTGGGCATACTTATGAAATCATACATTCCAAAAAGTGTTTTAAAAATGCTCTAGAAAATGTGCTGAAATAAAATGAGTGTTTTCAGAAGTATTCTAAAAACTGTTCCAAAAGGTGCGTTTCAAAGTGTTCTGAAAAAGGTGACAAAATAAGTGTTCTAAAAAGTGTATAAAGATTTGCAGTGTAGCGGGGTTTTTTTTTCGGTGCAGATTTACCAATAGAATAGATTTATAGAGAAAACACGATTATTTTTAATTTTGGATAAGTTGAGCTTTGAATCTTATGTCCTCCCTCATATACGTTTTTTATGATAGATTATTTAAAGAAAAAAAATCTCTACCTACTTCAATTCAAGATTTTTTTAAAAGAAAATATATGTCATTATTAATTTATTTTCTTAACACAAAAAATACCTTTTTTTATATTATCATCACTACTTGATTTATTATACACACGTATTTCCGCTCTGCTTGAAATATCTTCCAGATTTCCTACTTTTTTCTAAACAAATATACTCATTGCTCACCCTACAGAAAACCCAATTCCTCTTTTATTACCCCAGAGATAAAAGAAAAGGAAAAAATACGTTCATTTTTTTCTTCCTGAGCATTAAGCATTTAGTATAATGCCAGAACAGAAACCCTATTAATTAGAGTGTTTCATTAAATTATTGCTATGTCTGTCAATGTACTTTTAATTATCAAGGGGGAATCAGGCATGCTAAAAATCAATTAAATTTTTTCACTTCCATTGTTCCCTCGGAATCACTGGGGCATGGAATATGAAAAGATAATGCATTCTATTGTATTCATGATGTAGTGCTGCGTAAAAATAATAATAAAAAAATGCAAGAAAAAATATCCATGCGGATTATATATTTGGCATTATGCTTCTTTTATTTTATCTCCTTACTAAAAACTTTTTTTTTATGTATATAATTATTATCTAAAGAATAGGATTTTTTTCCCTATGAAGTATAAAAAATTAAATGAATCTTTTCTTTGAAATCAGAAGCAATGGTTTTTGGCAGAATATTTGTATTATGATGCTCATTGTTTTTAAGTTATTTTAATAAAGATTTTGGTTATGGTAAAATATACGATCAGATAATAAAAAAAAAAGAAAAAGAAAAAGATTTAAAATGCAATAATAAATGGCATGCATAAAGATTTCAGATTCACTGAATTTATTTTAGCATTAATTATTATATATTTTTTAAAATTATTTCAAGTAAAATTATATTTAATGCAAAATACCATGCTTTTCAGTGAAAATAAGTTTACAAATTTTGTTATAGTCTTTGCAGATGATCACTGTGAGTATAACATTGTAATATCAGTATATCAGTATGTAGTTATATACTCAGTATAACATTGTTTAATTTTGAAAGAAAATAGCCCTTTTTAAAATGGAAATTTAATTTACAATTTCAGTAACATATATATTTAGAATTTCAAATATACATAAATCAAAATTTATTCAGTTCGAAAAGAAAAAAAAAACTGTTCAAAGACAACAAGCAAAAAAAGAAACACACTTTTTTCTAAGATAACGGCTTCGTTACTAACAGAACAGGAAAATTACATAATAAAGATGCTTATCTTGAATTAGTAAAAGAAAATTACATAATAAAAGTGTTAATTTTAAATGAGTACAAGCTTTGAAGATAATCACTATAAGTATATCATCGGATCATGTATATCAAATGACAGTAAATAGTTTTAACCCTTTAAGATCTAACCCGCACGATCGTGCGGGTTGGACATTTATTTAAATATTTGTTTCTGAGTCGTATGTAATAAAAACTCGAACCGAACGATCATTCAGGTTTACAGATAGAATAAACTATCATTTTTTATCAACAGGTAGCGGTTGTAGTCCACGTTTTACTTTCTACAAGCATGACTAGCTTTGTTTACAAGTACATTGGGTCTTGAAGGGATATACTCAATATAACATTGCTTAATTTTGAATGAAAATAGTACTTTTTAAAATGGAAATTTCATTTACAATTTCAGTAACTAACAGTATATAGTTACATACTCACTATAACATTGTTTAATTTTGAATGAAAATTGTACTTTTTAAAAGGGAAATTTTATTTACAATTCCGCTGTCTATTTGTCTCGTAAATTTATCTATGCTCTTAGACTAACAATCAATAACACAACCATTTCATGGTCTGATGATGCCAAGTACCTGGGGGTCATCCTTGATCGTAGGCTCACACGGAGCAAACACATTCTTTCCATCAGGGGGAAAGTCGCTGGAGCTTCTATCTCTCTTAAAACTCTTATCAATAGCAAAACCCTCTCAATCTTTAATAAACTCCTTCTCTATAATTCATGTATCCTTCCTATCATTACTTACGCCAGTCCGGTCTGGGCACTATGGATAACGTTAGTAGATTGCATAACAAGAATCTTCGTATTGTTCGTGGAGCCTCCGGATTCCTGCACAATACTAGCGTCCGCAGGGACCTTAAAACCATCACCTTAAGGAAAAGAATAAAAGATCTTGCTAAAAAATTCTATTCAACATTGTATGATCTTCCCAATGATATCGTGGCAGAGCTTCCTGACTATGACGCCCCACCATCGAAAGTGCCCTATATATTCTACTATTATGGAATCCCCGTAAGCTTTGTGGTCACTGCAATAGATTGCTTCTGTGTATTTTTCATATTTTTCTCATCCTTTTTACTTTTTTTACAATAAAAAATAAAAAATAAAAACTTAAAAATAACTTATCTATATTTACGTATATATATAGGAAAAAAGAAAAAATATATATATTGCCCTGATTAGTGCCTTTTTTTAGTTAAAATAGTGGCCTTGCTGACTTCCTTTACCGCTTTTCCTGCCCAAGCTTGGCGAGTATAAACTTTGAACTAGTGCTAACTTTTATTTCTTTTCCACATTTTTATTCTTCCTTATAGTAGTTCTTGCAACTACAGCTATACCGCTATATTGATATTTAACTTAAACTTCTTTTTCATGTTCTTAAACTTAACCTTAACCTTTTTTATCTCTAGCACTTATGCTAGTACCTATCTTTAATGTTTTTTCATTTATAATGTAGTTTTAAACAACTACACCTACTCTTTTTCCCAATGGCTCATTAATTTGTAAGACATCATATATACAGCCTGGGTGTTAAGTTGCCTGATAACTAGGAAACCCCTCAATGCTGCTCCACTGTTCAGCACTGTTCAGCCTCTTAAAAATATGCATGACAGACTTTCCCGACAGAATAAAGTTTGTCATACCAAGTTTTTATAAAAGAGCACAAAATTTTCTATAAAATGCTCCAAGAGTGATCAATATCATCGGTAACTGTAAAACATTGTTGTTTTTTAATAATAACTAATTTAATTAAACGCACTTTCGGATTGTCAAAACTAGTCATACCCAGCTTATTTCTTTCGCATGAATTTTCTATCGATTTACATATAAAAATTAAATTCCGCGATCACGTGTCTTTCGATGCTACCGGCTCCCTACCTAATAAGTTTTTGCATCGGTTAGTGATATTAAATTTATGGATCCAAAATGATTAAATTATTTTTATAATGACTAACAAGGATATTACAAAGCAAAATGATTAAAACTATTTTTTCAGAAATGTAAGCATTGCGCATATTTTTATTATTTAAAATATAAGTTGATTAAGCTTATTTTAATATCAGTAAAATAAAAGCAAAGCAGTCGGTGTAAGTAGCTAAAAGATATTGAAATGTTCCATGGCATATTTGAAGAATTTTATAAATTTAGCTAGGTAAATTTGAAACAAAAATAAGAGTTACAAATGTATTTTAAAGCGTGTATTGACAGGTAATGAAAAGTTAGTTTGGATTATATTTAAATAGTTAATAAAGAAACAAGGTGTTATCTGGCCTGATAACACATTTTGCTTCACTTACTAAATAGTTTCTTTCAGTATTTGATAATTCTGAGCTACTTTTCTATTTTTCAGAGAGTGCTAATTTACCCCCACCCCATTTCTTCTCTAAAATTTTTTCCAAAAGTTAAAAAAAAGAGTTTCTAAGCCAATAACACCAGTTTTTTCTGTAATCAATTCATTTCTCACGAAAATAATTTAAAAAACAAATGAATAATTAACTGTTACAATATTATTTAAACAGAACGTTATTTCAGATTAGAAACAAAAACTAAAAGAATTATTTTTAAATTACATATTGCTATGTGTTAAATTTAAATGGACCTAAAGGTAACAATTTTGATTTATTTAACACTCTGGACATTTCCCGCAATGTATAGTTTTGTGTATTTATTAATAACAATCACAGCAAAGGAAAATGTAGTAATAGTACTTGATTCCTATTGTTTCTTCATCTGAAAACAAAAGCAACAATTAGAATAGTAATATCATAGGTAAAACAACTTTTGTGTCTCTTTATTTATAGATATTTATTAATAACTATCAGAGCAAATAAAAATGTAGTAATAGTACTTGATTCCTATTGCTTCTTCTTCTGAAAACAAAAGCAACAATTAGAATAGTAATACTGTAGGTAAACCAAATTTTGTGTTACTTTATTTATGTATATAATAAGGCTCATATATTAAAAATCCGTGAAACACAGTGATGTATGTGTCATAGGCTAATAGAGAAAACGGAAATTAGAAAATGAGCAATTGTTCTCCAATCAGCCTGGAAGTTTTCAAACTTCAGGCAATGAGACGATACAGCTTCATGCTATACATGGTGTCCACACTCAACGGTGTCCAATGACTAATCTCTAAACCCTGGGTCAGAGACATATAGTTCTAATTACAAAAATGTTTTAAATGATGTAAAAACTTATTTTGGTCAAAAAAAAAATCTTTTCTTAAAATGTTACGAAATTTAAATTTGTATACTGTCTTCGGTCCTATAAGTGATATTTATTAAAAATTCCCTATTACATTGGCTATTGAGACAAAAAAAAAGTTTCCCATTATCTAACAGAAAAATTGATCGAGTTATGAAACTATGAATTGGATGACATACGCCAGTTTTCTGCATGTGAATGCAGATGAGTCGGGCTATGCTTCGAAGGATCGTACACGAAGTGCTCAAAATATTAGAAGGATTTATTTCGTGTATACATTTCAGCATTGCGGACGAAGGAAGTCACTTCGAACAAGTTTTAAGGTAACTTTAATATTTATTAATTAAGTTTTAGATTAGATAATCTAATAGCATTTTAAAATATGTATCATTTTGTGAAGAATTGGAATTGTTGCTTTTCTTCATCTTATTTCACAAAAATTTTGTTATTTTTTAACTTTAATTTCTAGTGAAAGCTGAATATTTTTCTTTAATATGTCAGAGGGATAATAGATTTCAAATTTATAACGTAATGGTAATTTTACTCTCAGCTATTATTATTTTTTTTGTCTGACGATTACTTATATTTTTAGTAAATTTGTAAATGACCACTATTTTGCAGGAAAAATATGCTTCAATTTTAAGCAGCTATTACTCGGTCATTTTTAATCTTAGAAAAATAAGGACTTTTTTGTGTTAATTTTTAGTGTAATAGGATATTTTTACTAAAGATAAGTTTCAGGATCGGCGCCTGTATAAAGCTTTTAATTTCGTAATTTTTTTAAGAAATATCTTAATTCACACAAATCGCTTTTAAAAGCCTTCTTTTCCTCATTAAAAACATTTTTGCATCTGGAACTATATGTCTATGCCTAACGGTTTAGGAATTAGCCATAGGCCACCGTTGAGAGTGGGCACCCTGTATGAGAAATAATAAATTTTTTGGACAGCAATTTTTCAGGCTAATTGGAATAAGTCTATGCAGTATTAGGGTAAATAAAATATGGCCAAATGGTTGTAATACAAACTTGCTGAATTCAGGTTTACTGAAATAAGTCCAAGGTAGTGAATGTTTACGGCATAGTATAAAAATCATAGTATAAAAAATTAAAGCTGGAACATAAAATGCATATAAAAAACGTAAAAGAAAACTGTCTTATTAACAAATATTATTTATGCTCCTAATACATCTAATCTCTCCTATTAAAAATATTTCTATGGTAATATCGAAAAATCAATAATATCGTTAGATTGGTAATCTTGTATATAAGATATGTTTTCCTCGTTTATGAAAATTATCTCGCATTTCTTTGTTTTTAATAATATTATGTTATAAACTCTAATGATACATTTATCTTGTAATTCATATTAATAACTTCCATACTGCACAAAATAACTTCCCAGTAATTTTCTACATCACGTCTATACTTAGTATTTACAAAAAGTGTTGTCCTATTTCTAATAAATTGCCAAGGATAAAAGGATAAAGAAATGTCGTTTCAGTAATGAAACAATATACTTTATTGTGTCAAAAGAATTTATTGGGAAATTTATTATTATAGAAAATAAGTATTGTAAACAAGACTTCTTAATTATATTGTCACTTTGTCGTAATTCAGTTTCTGAAGGTACATTTAAATTTTAAATTTTTTCAACAAAGGTTGAAATGTTTGTGAATTGTTTGCTTGGCGTATGACCGTCTGTGTATCTGACCTAGCTGTAATTCGTATAAATATAGTCGGATTGTCATGTAGTTGATATATGTTATTGATATTTACTATGGCATGGTTGGTATTGAAAAAGCATTTATGGTTCGTTTACAGGTACACTCACAACAAAATTCACTTACGCTGTTGTATATGGGCAAAAATCGCATTTTAATGATGTTACTCTCTTTCAAACATATGGAAAGTGATATATATCATCTTAGTTGCAGAACAAGATTTTTATTTTTGATGTGTATAACATTAACCACTCATATACAGGCACACACAAAAGTGTTCGATTACAATACTGCCTATGAGTGATAATTGAGACGTCAAGAACCATTGTGAACCAACCTCACCAACAGCAAAAATGCTTTCTCAAATTTGTTACTTTTTTTTTTGTCAAACTCTTTTAACTAAGTTCTGCCAGTGCTGAAGAGGAACAAGCTTCTTCATTGAGCATATGGTGATTACATTGGCACTGCTAGAGTGAACGAAGCCACTTGTTTCATCTCATACTAGTAACGTGATATCAAAGATACAATGAACCATCTGTTAAACAGGTTCTGTCACGTTGTAAATAAAATCATAAGGCGAAAAGCAACATTTTCATTTTGAGTTAATCGTAAAATATATAATCTGAACTTTAAAAGTTCACCTTTTACTTAAAAGGCTAACCTTACAGAACACAGTTGCTAAAAGTTTTAAAATTTGCATTTTATTTAACATCCGTATACTTTCGGCTTACATCAGCAGCCTTCATCAGGGAGCTTTTTTAATCCGCAGCTTTCATCAGAAAGAAAATTGTCATCAACTTCCACTATATTGATCCGAACGTTTCTCCACGTTTGAAATGGGGGAGTCTAATTTGATGAAAATTTTCTCGCTGATGAAGGCTGCGGATGCAATCCGCAAGTACTCGGAGGTTAAATAAAATGCAACTTTTAAAACCTTTAATATCTGTGCTGTTTATGATCACCTTTTAAATATACGATGAACTTTTAAATTTCACGATATATATTTTATGGATCTATTATTTGAATGGTTTCGAAATTAATAAAATTCATTATACAGCCAATAGATGGCATGACAGACAATACTTTGACACTTCAAGCTCATTTTTCACAAAAATGTTGGAACTTATTTTTAACGCCTCGATCGTTGAATGTGTTTCTAAATTTAACTAATTATTTTTCATATTTCTTGATGTGCATAAATTACACAGATCATATACAAGGTTGTACAAAAAAATTGCAGCACCTTTCTGTTTAGTGATGGAAACTGTTGAAAGTCAATTTTCAACTGTGTTAAACGTTTCCAAACTGCGCGAAATTTTACCTTAATATGGATACTCTAAGCAGATAGATCGATCGCCAAAAATGGTTGTCTATTGCCAATTTTATTTATCGTTCTCAATTGCCATTCGTATTCAAAATAGTAATTTAATGTACATTTAATAAATACATAACATTCTTAAAAAAGGATAAATATTATAAAAGCAAGTTAAAATAATACAAAACAGTAATTTTGTATACATTTATTAAATACATAACATCAAATTGACTGCTTTGAGCAATAAATGATATTAACAATGGTAGTTTTATTTCCAGTGGTTTGCTATTCCTACCAGAATTAATGCAATATAAATATTATGTAACATAGATATATTCTGTATCGATGAATATAATATATCATATCTATATGTATGCTGTATTATAATGCATAGTTATACTCACACTTATAAATACTTCCGCCACTGCTTTTAATGCAGCAGCTATATTATATTAAGTATAAAGTTAATACAAAGAAAGCAAAAGAAAAAAATAAGGGTTGCTGTAATTAATATTTTCGGCGTCATTGTTGGCGCAGTGAATATGACATTGCACGAATATGTAAGTACCATAATATGTGGTACATATATATAAAAGAATTGATCAAATACACAGATTCGCAAAATAATTTGAATACTTTTCCGACTACGGAAAGTAACCTTTGTCGGGTTTTAAAATGTTTTATGAATTTCCCAAATTGTTTACATAAATATTCTCTTTCATCTTATTAAACAGATAAGTATTATTTTTGTTATAGTATTCTGAATGTGTTGGAAAATATCTTATAATCTATTCTTGAGCATTATTAGCCCTAGGTATGCTATTTCTTTCTCCCAGTTATCAATGTGTCGTCTCCATAAAATAACGTTCCGTTATATAAGCCAGCCGTAAAACAAAGCGGATGTATCATTGTACAGAATAATCTCTGCTGCAATTTTGTAAACTTCTAGGCATCGCAAATTTTAAATTTTTATACCATCGTATTGGGTAGAAACGTACTTTTAAATGCAATCTGTTTGAAAACAGCATCTCCATTTATTTTGTGAGATATTAATTTTTGTTGTAGTTTTTAGCGCCACTTGTTTAATTTTGGCAACTCAAGTACTACATTTCTGTAGAAAGTAAAGGAAAAATAGTTGTAAAATAGCAATTATATCTTTTTGTTGTCATTTTTCCATAACAACTTTTTAAAAAAATGTAATTAAAATTCATGGTATTTTAAAATCATATATAAAAAGACTTTCTGATAAAACATGTAGCTACAATAAACCAAATGTAATTTTAAATATCCATATTAATATTACAAACAAATGAAGGCATATGAATCATGAGATTGCCGATTTTTTTTTTTTTTTGTCGAGTTTCTTGAATGACGACATCTGTTTGTTTTTTTTAATTATTTGTGTATTATTCAGCGATGGTGGCGTCCTATGCGTACTTTACTGCAGATGTTGTTTAAGCCTGGATCGTAAATGAAGAATTCTTAAGCGGATGCGAATGACGTCATTTTATATAAAATAAAAACGTTTGTTTTAAGTCTTAAAATTGAGCTATCTATATTTATATACATATATATATATATTTTCATCGGGAGCGACTCTAAATTCTGAAAAAGCAGAATTCCTTTTTCTAGTTTTTCTCTTTTGTTCGTTTCAATTGCATTTTCTTATAATTGTCAAAGCTTGCATCATGTAATTAATATTAAATTTTTTCATACAACATTATATAGCTGCCTTAATAAGTTCCTACATCACGTCTATGCTTAATATTTTCAAAAAGTGTTTCACAATTTGTAATAAATTGCGGAGGGAAAAAAGGATAAGAAAATGTCGTCTAGGTAATGAAACAACGAATAGTATGCCATTTACAGTTACCATATATGCAGCAAGTAATCCCCAGGTGCCATTACTTTTATCGTCCGTGTTTGTTTCATTTTGTCGTTTATTGCAATGTAGGCTGTGTTTACACGTAATAGTCGTTTCGTGCTGTTTATATTCAGATTTATATTCAAAAGATGTAATATTTGAATAATAACGCCTTAAAACATAAGCATAAAATATCAAAACTTGCAAAAACAGTTTAGATATTTCTGACACTGTATGGTTATAGTGTAAAATATAATAAAATAATTATTATTCTGATCTGTACACTGTATAAAAAACGAAAACATTAGTGACAATTGTTTAAAATGCAAGAGCTATAATTAACATTGGAGTTTTTAGTTATGATTTTTTTTTGTATGTTTGTTATTATTTAATAAAAACAGCGCGCATATAAAGGGCTTTCAAGAAATATACAAAATTACAATATGTTAATGAAACACTTTATATAAATCATATAAAAATTTAAACTTTTTACTACATTTACGGGTAATTTACATTTACCCGACAAAGTGAGAAAAAAATTAAAAATATGATCATGCTTTTCAAAAACTCAAATGGAAAAGAGGTAAGTCCAATGAAGTACATATTATAAAGTATTATATTCTTATTGGAAAAAGAAGACTGAAAATGCTAGTTACTTTTCTTTGTATATAAACATATTTTCTATAATATTCGATAATTGGAAATAACGAAAATATAATTTTTTAAGGCGTCTCAGGCCTCTTAAAATTGGAAAAAAATGAGAAAATAAGACTATTTTCAACATTTATTATCTTAACATGTATATGATTTAAAAAGACAATCTTTATTGAGATGAAAGATATAAGTATGTTCTTTCATTTCATGTATTTAAAAAAATTGCAAGAAGCAGAATTAGCATTTATAAGGAGCTCCAAACTTTCAGACATTTGACGAGCAGAAAATTAGTATAACAGAAAACGCGCAGGATTTACAAAATCAATTTTGCAACTTTAATGAAAATTTTGGTACCTAATTATACTTCAGATAGTAGTGATTACTCTGAACCTAACTAAATTTGTCTTTCAGGGGTTTCAGGACGGTTAAAGCTTCACAATTTTCGAAATTTTTACTTTCTTAGGTTAAACACCTATCCCTTTTGAACATTTTGATATATATGTTTCCTTGAAATTCCCGTTAGAACAGAAGTTATGGCTTTTAGTATTTAAGGGTTTCAGGACGGTTAAAGCTTAACAATTTTCGAAATTTTTAATTTTTTAGGTTAAACTCCTATCCCTTTAGAACGTTTTGATATATATGTTTCCTTGAAATTCCCGTTAGGACAGAAGTTATTTCTTTTAGAATTATACCCGCTCATTAACTGAAGCGGTGTTTCCAAAACTTTGAAGTCATTTTTCTCGAGATGACGTTTTTGGGCATAACGCGCAGGATATCTCAAAAACTTCTAAATATTTTTTCATAAGAATTTCAAAACATGTGTTTATATGCATAAACTGAACCTAAAACTTCATTTTTATTGTTAAAAAAAATATTTTTTTTTTTTTTTTGGTGATTATAGCGTTGCAATTTTCAAATTTTTATATTAGCTAAATACAACATTGTATTAAAAATATACAATTGTTTTAAATATCTGAAGTATAACTAGACACTAAAATATTCATTCTAGTTGCAAAATTTATTTTGTAATCCTGCTCGTAATCTGTAACCAAACTTTATTCTATCTCATACGTCCTAAAATTTCAAAAGGTAATTACAAATGTTAATACTTCAATATTATTAGTTCAATATATCAACATTAATTTTCATCTTAAATTTCTGCTAACGTTATATATGTATAGTCGCTTAGAACAGAAGTTATGACTTTTAGAATCATACCCCATCAATAACTGCAGCGATGTTTCCGAAACTTTGAAGTCATTTTTCTCTAAATGATGTTTTGGACATAACGCACACGATGTCTCAAAACCTTCCGAATATGTTATCATGAAAAAAAAAATAAATAAAGCAATTTAACAAATTACAACGACCATTTGGAAAATGATTTTTTCAAAGACTAAAATTTAAGATATAAAAAATCGCCCGGAGTTGATCCTACATTACGTACGCCATGGATTAAACGATAACATTCCTGGACCCCATCATGAACAAATTTTAAAAGAAATTTCAGTTTTACAATTTTCGGTACTGTGCTTTTTTAAACTTCTACGGAGCTGGTCATACATTACGTACGCCATGAATTAAAGATTAATAGTGTTATTACACGTAAAAATTGCAAGCAAGAGAAATCGCCTGCGACTCGTCAGATTTCCTATTAAACTTAGCCGTAATAGCCAAGCATTTCATTGGCTGTTCGGGAAAAGGTTTTTCTATCATCAGATTTCCAAAAAATGCCACGACCAATTTTAAATAAAATTTCATTCTTAAACTTCTAAACATCCGACAATATTACTTTTTATACCGTCGGATAGAGAAAAAAAATGTACTTTTAAATGCAATTTGTTTGAAAGCTGTATCTCAATTTGTTTCTGATTTATTAATTTTTTTTTGTAGTTTTTATTACTTTTTTGTCATAGTGGAAACACTTTGTTGTCCATCGTTGTTGAAACCGAAGGGAAATACAGATTACTGTATATACCAATCACATAACGAATAAATTGCGGATTAAACCAATGAAAACGTTCAGATATGCTTTTGATTTCCTACCCTGACGAGAACAATAACCATTTTTCCAAATGGTTAAAAACACATGTTTCATTTTAGTCTGTAAAAACATAACCTAAAATTTCCTTTTTATTGTTGAAAAAAATATTTCTTTTAGGTGATTATACTGTTGAAATTTTCAAAATTTTGTAATAGCATAATACAAATTTGTATTTGCTGGAAAACATATAATTTAAATATAAATTTATTTAGGTACAATCATTCTAGTTTCAATATTTAATTTGTAATGCCGCGCATAAGTTGTTATACCAATTTTCTGCTTGTGAAATGTCTGACACTTTGGAGCCCTCTATTAATGCAAATTCTGCATCTTGCTATTTTTTGACTACACGAAATGAAAGAACATACTTAAACCTTTCATCTCCAGTAGCAATTGTGTTTTAAAATCATATACATTTCAAGATATTAAATGTTGAAAACAATTTTTTTTATACTTTTTTTTCAATTCTTGAGACCCATTAAAGTAGGGGTGCACAACCTTTTTAAGAGAAGGGCCACTTACAAAAATGTTTGGGATGCCGAGGGCCACATCAGTAACACAGAGAAAATTCTATATCGCGGAGGTAGGGGGGGGGGTAATAAATCTTTATTCTTGATGAATAATTATTTTTTGTCTATAACAAAAATAAACAAACGGAAATAAATAATTGTATGCAGGAATGCAGGGCTTCTTCGCACCCGCATAAATAACCATTCAACTCTTTATGAAGACTAACAGTTCCTTCTTGATAAATGGTAACTTGAAGAAAGAAAATTACACACAATTTCTAAATAACTGAACGTTATTGAAAATTATAAAAGAAAAAAATTATTGAAGAATAACTTCATTTAAAACAAAAGGAAACTTATTTTTGAAATAACAAGGCATGATGGACTATTTATGCTATTTTTTCTGTGGGCTATTAACAAAACTCGTTTCTTTTATTTTGTCAATCAAGTTCGACTGATGGAAGAAATTCGCATTTTTTTATCAACGACCGATTGACAGATTTCGCGGTAATTTTCCATTGCCGATTGGTAAAATTTGCAATATTTTCAAGCAACCAATTTGCGATACCTGCGATAAATTGACGAAATTCGCGATTTTTTCAGCAATAAATTTTCAAAATTCGCGATTTTTTTCTCAACGGATCAACAAAAACTGCGCATTTTTCCGCCCATGATCGAATTATTTCGCGACGTTTTTGTTCTGGTCTAACTCCTGGTCTAACCCATTAACTCTTTACCCTCAGCCTCACCCCTTACGCTGCAAAAAACTGACAGTGTAAAACTTAACTTTTATTAATAAGCAGCTATTCTTATAAATAATTATTTATAAATGTGCGAGCCCTTTCCATTTTAGTTAATGTGAGCCCTGTTTTTTGATGGTGATTTTTTCCGGGGTGATTTTCTCCGATGGTGCTTTTTACCGAGGTGATTTTGTCCGGAAAGATTTTTACCGTGGTGATTTCTATACTATATCTCCGCAAGCGATAGAATACATAGAATAGCAACATATATTTATGTATAATATGCTAAGGTGGCGATACCGGGTCGCGTTCAACATCGGAAAAACCCCCCATATGGCAGCCATGTTAGGTGTAAGCATTCCGATGCCGTAAATAACGCAAATGTTCGATCTATAATAATCTACGTTGTATCACATCTATTCTTCTTCATTTTCTCTAAAGCATTCAAAAACCATAAAATTATAGTGTTTTAAATTTAATGTTTTAAAAATAATCAGCTACCAACAACAGATTACCCTATATAAACAAAAGAACACCGTTGTCATTGAGAAGCACAAATTAATAATCTAGAAACAAATGAACGATTCTTTGAGCGATTCATTAGAAAAAAAAAAGGCTAACATCCCATTCTGCTTTTAAAATATTTGTAAAAGCATACATAATCTTTTAAATATTCTTTTATATATTTAAATACCGATCTTCGAAATTTGCAATTTTTTTCTTGAACGACTGATATGACAAAATTCGCGAATTTTTTTTCATGTGTGACTGGCGAATTTTGCGATATTTTACGTGACGGATTAACAATATTTGCAATTTTTTCCAATGACCAATCGACGAAACGTAATTTTTTCTTGATATACTTTGATGTAATTTGCGATTTTTTTCGCGCAATAAATTGGTTTTCTTTTATGCGCAAAATCGATGAAATTTGCGATTTTTTTCCTGCGACCAATGGATTTCTATTTCATGATATTTTTGGGACAGACACACAAAATTGGTAATTTTTTCCATGAGCTATTCACGAAATTCGCGAATTTTGGGGAAAATTCACGATTTTTTTTTTTTCACGAGCGATTGACAATATTTCGCAATGATTCGCAATATTTTTGCGACCAATTGACAAAATTTGTAATGTTTTCTATCAATTGTCGAAAATTCGGGATTTTTTTTCACGATAAATTGACAAAATCGCGAGTTTCCCCTAGCCGATCAACGAAATTTGTAATTTTTCGTACCTCATCGACAAAATTCGCGATTTTTCCACCTCCGATCAACGAAATTCGCGATTCTTAACTGACTCAAGAAATTTGTAATTTTTACGCGATAAATTGATGAAATTCGAGATTTTTTCTCCCGATAAACTAACGAAGCTCACAACTGTTCCGCAGCAGATCAACAAAATTTGCAATTTTTCCATATCTCATCGAAAAAATTCATGATTTTTCTGTTCCCAATAAACGAAATTTGAGATTTTTACGCGCCGAGTCGAAAAAATTCGCGATTTTTCCTCTCGCGATCAACAAAATTCGAAAATTTTCCGGCCCCGATAAACGAAATTTACGATTCTTAACTGACTCTGACGAAATTTGTATTTTTTCCCGCGGCAAATTGACAAAATTCCGATTTTTTCTCACGATAAACTGGTATAACTCGCGATTTTTCAGCAACCATTCAAGGATCACATAATCGACAAAATTCACGATTTTTACCGCGCCTCATCAACTAAATTCACGATATTTAACTGACTCTGAAGAAATTTGCAATTTTTCAGCTGCAAATTGTCGAAATTCGCGATTTTTTTCTCGCAATAAACTGACAAAACTCGCGATTTTTCCCCAGCCGATCAACGAAATTTCAGATTTTTCTGCGATTCATTGATAAAATTCGCGATTTTTCCGAACTCGATCAACAAAATTTGCGATTCTTAATTGGCTGTGATGAAATTTGCAATTTCTTCCCGAGGCAAATTGACGAAATTCGTTATTTTTTTCTGCGACATATGGACAAAAAATTGCAGTTTTTCCAGTTAGAAATTGAACGAAAGAATTGTATAAATTGGGATAACGGGCCACAAGTTAATCCATGGCGGGCCACTTTTGGCCCGCGGGCCACATGTTGTGCACCTCTATATTAAAGCATTTTTATATTTTTAATACAAAGTTGAATTTAGCTAATACACGATTTTGAAAATTTCATAAATATAATCACCTAAAAAATATATTTTTTTTTTTTTTGAAGAATAAATTGGAAATTTTAGGTTCAGTTTATGCAGACTAACATGAAACATATGTTTTAAAAATTTCATGAAAAAACATTCAGAAGTTTTTGAGTTACCCTGCACTTTGAAATACCCTAAAACCTCATTTGGAGAAAAAATGACTTAAAAATTTCGGGAAGTTAGTTATTGAGCGGGTATAATTCTAAAAGCCATAACTTCTGTTCTAATAGGAATTTCAAATAAACAATTATATCAAATATTTTCAGAAAGATAGGTGTTTAACATCTAAAAAAAATAAAATTTCGGAAATTTTGAAGCTTTAAGAGTCCTGAGACCCCTTAAGTTAGAATAAAATGAGATAATCCTTGTTGTGTTTCAGTCGTAATTAGGGCATATATATGAATACGTGCGTTTCAAAATTCGCATTATCCAGAAAATCAAATTTTGGGGGAAATTTCCAACTGCTTCCATTGGTTTTCATTGTAAACAAAGATTTTACAATGCCGAAAAATACACGATAAATCTAATTATTTTGCCGATTGTGCACTGTAAAAATACCCGGAGTAAAATACAGAAATACTACTGGCAATCGGGACACCAGTACTATTTCTGTATTTTAATGGAAGTTTTCCACCGTAAATGCCAAAAAACGGAAATTTTTCTGTAGTTTACCGGAAAAAAGTTCCGTTAAAATACGGAAATTGTATTGGCGTCACGATTGCCAGTATTGTTTCCGTTTTATTATTATTATTATTATTATTATTATTATTTCTTACAGTGTAGTGTTTTTTTATGCATCTTCCCCAGCAGCATAATAGATTGATAGAATAACTAGATTTTTTAAATTTTGGATAACGTCAGTTTTGAAACTCGCGTCCTCATACATTTTTAAATAATGGTTTTAACTGGAAATGCATCTTTAATTTGAGGTTAAACAGGTGTTATTTCCTTGCATTTCACAAACTTTCCTTTCCAGCTTTTGTCTATTTTATTTTAAATAAATTTCAGAAAAGATTTTATTATTTTTCTTTTCTTTGAAACTTTAGCTGGTATGCAATTATAACTAGTCGGATATGCCAAACCCACAACTTTCTTCTATCTCATGTATGTTAATACTTCAAAATTCTCTAGTATAGTGCCAAAATTAAATGTCAATCTATTTCCATCAAGAGGTTTCTAAAGATATGAAATTCCGTGCAGTATTTCGTTTGATAAACTATCACTAAAATCATGTAAATCAAACAAAATTCAGCATATCAGCGCCCCCGGTTAGATGATTTACACCAAAATCTAATCATCAACAACTTATGTTAACTTCTAACGGAATCTGGAGTTTGATGAAAATCTACACCAAAAACTAAACACCGCTAATTTATATCAGGGACTAACGGAATCTGAAGTTTTATGAAATTCCGTGCAATAGTTCTTGATATGTAGCTATTGCAAAAATCGTGAAAAATGCAGCACAGCAGCGCCACTTGTTGGATAATTAACACCAAAAAGTAATCAGAACCAGTTTATATCAAGGTCTAACTGAATCTAAAATTTTGTGAAATTCCGTGCATTAGTTCTTGAGATAGAGCACCCACAGAAGTTTTGTCACATACAGACTCACAGAGTGACAGAGTGACGGACAGAGTGGCAGATACACATTTTCTAAAAACCATCAAATCGTGTTCAGAACCTTCTAAAATGTATAAATCCATCGAAAACCGGAAGTCGAAACTTTTCACGAATCCGATACTTTCTTCTTGTAAAGATAGAAGAAAGTAAAAATTAAGATCTAAATTTTTCAAACTATTCTGCTCTTCATCTTCAATGTAAAAAATATATGTTCAACGTTGAACAATTTTATGAAGCAATAATAGAAGCAAATCTAAAAATGTGACCACTTAATTTTTCAAAACTTTTGATTTTGGAAACTTTTACAGCGGTTAGACTTTTCACTATCATATAGTGACAAATAGCAGCCAATCAGAAGAAATTGGTTTGTGTATTTTCAATTAATTAAATTTGTAATTCTCAAACGTTTTGACATTCGGGGGTATTTTTATATATAAATCCCACTGCGTAGTAACTTAAGTCTACATTACCATACACATTACATGGTTGCCAATCTCCCGATTATTTTAATACCAGTAAAATCTTACAATAGTGTTCGCTTTATTTAATTTCAGAAATTGTGCGATTGTACAAAACAAATATTTCTCCATAAAAATATTGGTATGAAAAAAATTGAGAGGTTGGCAACAATGACATTACAAGATAATGGTTCGTAATTTCACGGAACTGTGAAAGAACGATTGTATAGTATTACTTCCAACGTTTACCTTTTTGCTACCACTAAAATTTAACAGATTTTTTTCCCCTTTTTAATCGAATGAACAGTGCTGAACAGTAGAGCAGCGTTGAGTGGTTTCATAGTTGTTATCAACTTAAAACCCAGGCTCATGAATATGATGTCTTAAAAATTAATGAGCCATTGGGGAAAAGAAAAAGTTGTAGTTGTTTAAAAACTACATTAAAATTTGAAAAAGTATTAAAGATAGAAACTAGCGTAGGTGCTTTTATTTTAGAGATAAAAAGTTAAATTTAAGTTTAAGAACTAGAAAGATAAATTAAAGTTATATTTAAATATTGATTTCGCTAATTAAATAAAGCAAGATTTATTATTAAATTTTAGTGGTATGAAAAAGCGCTATCATAGGTACATATTGAAATAGTAAAGATAGTAAGTAAACGTTATGAGATAGTAAAATGTAAAGTAAAGATATACACAATTATTCAATGTTCATAAAACGAAATTAATTTTTTAAAAGTTTGAATTTTGAAGGGAAAAAATATTTTTCAACTTATTTTTGAATTAATAGCACAAGCTGACTAATTTTATCACAGTCACTGCAATTGGTAAATAAATCACACGAGTTGTTTTCCAACTCAGTAAAAAATTATCCAGGCCAGGATTTGAGTCAGGGACCTTATCAGGGAGTGCTCATTGGCTTAATTTGGTTTCTGAGGAATTGTGTCTTTTCCAGATTTGTTCAGGATAGCTCAGTTGGCAGAGCAATTGGAGCTTAAGCCAAAAGATCTCTGGTTCGAATCCTGGCCTGAGCATAGTTAGAAAATTACGACTGGAGTAGTAGCAACAGTATTACTAAGCGTCGCCTATTCGAAGAAAGGTGAAATTCCACTTTACAAGTGTCCGGTAAGAATTACGTGCTTGTATTCTTATTTTTATTCTATTTTTTCCCCAATATCTTATTGAATTCTATTTTCATTTATTTACAAAGCAGATGGGAAACTTGTAGAATGCATTTTGGGAACAGAACTGATCTAACTATTCGACATTGTTTTCCTGATAAAGATACAAAATAACAACAACAACAATAACAATAATAATAATAATAATAGTAATAATAGTAATAACGATAATAACAATAAGAATAATAATGATAATATTAATGATTATTATTATTATTATTATAACTGTCAATATTTAATATCACGTTTTGTTTTAAAATCTTCCAAATAGCTATTGATTAGAAAATAAATTGCTAAATTTATAGAACTAGTTTAATTTATAAATGTTTTCTTATTATTTTTTTAATATAGTTAAACTTATAAATTTGATACTGAAAGTTTTTCATAATCCTCATACTTGAATTAGCTCAGTTGCAACTCAGCTCAACTTTAAATTTACAAAATGCTTGTCCTAAACTTTAAATTAATAAATTGTATAATTCTATTCTCAAGATATTTTTCCTGATTTTATGTCACCAACATTTATCTTATTTTTTAATATATGTGCACATTTTTGCATAGAATGCATCTAAGTAATTCAAAAATAATTGTTTAGTTTTTATAAGGAAAGCACTTTTAAAGTTGATACTGTTTTGTAAAGTTCCCAATGTGCTACAACACACATTATAAGATTTGTTACATTTTATCGTAAAGTTACATTTTACCATTATAAATAAAGTGCACTGTATTCATTAACAGTTGTAGAATGTCACGTGTGATTTCTAAAATTTCTTTGAAATTAATGTATAAAGAAAAACTTGCAGATTAAATTTCGCGATTAGCGAATCCAGAAAAAAATAATTGTTTCATGTAGACTAATTTTTTTAGAATAAGATATTTTAATAATATTTACTGTGAAAAAGAAATTAAAAAGAACTCCTGAAACAATTGGACCAAAATAAATACAATTTTTATCACATTTGCTAACGATATACATCGTAATTTATACCCGATAACATAAGAAATCGGTTCGAAATAGGAGGTGCTTTGAAAATCACATTCGTCTTATGTAAAAAATCACATTTTCTAACGGCATGCATTCTAATTTATACGCGATAAAGGGAGACACCGCTTCAAAATATGAAGTAGCTTTGAAAATGTTTGTAAAAAATCGCATTTTCTAACGACTAGCAATGTAAGTTATACGCGATAAGGTGATAAATTGCTTCGAAATGTAAGGTGGCTTTGAAAATATTTGTACAAAATTTAACTGACGTACTCCAAGTTTATCACATATAAAAAAGATATTTTAAAATGTAAATCACTTTTCAAATACATATGTGGAACAAAACTGACAAATGTGTATTTTCAGCAGCAGGTTAGGAACATTCCCAATAAAGTAAACAGTTTGAATTAATTTCAATCCAATTTAATACACAAAATAAAAAGTGGATTTAATAATGCTTAAACTTAAAATTACACTATGTGCAAATTACTTAAATAAACTGTCAGGTGCGAGCATTACTCGCGCACAGAGGGTTCCGTAGAATATATATGTGAATTTATAATTGTATTATAAAAAAGAAACAAAAACGTTGCTAAAAGAATACTAAGACTTTGTAAAAAACTATACAACGTAGGGTTGGGTATAACTGTATATATTAGAAAAGTGTAAATGGGTATACCATGAAAGTTCAAAGAAATATGGAACTTAAATGATATCAAATATAGTTATTCGTATAACTCTTTTTTTAATATTATCTTAATCTGTTTATGATGAACTTAATTCGGTACTGACAATAAAAGCATTGCATACTTAAACTTCATTTGGCATTTCATGAAACTAAATTCAGCGTAGTAATAACCTTTATTTCTACAGTGTAGCTAAAACAAAACCGTTGTTCAAAGTTTAAATTTGGCATTGTGCTAAGCGCGCTTTGAATTGAGGTCTCAAAGTTGCAACGCCGCCTTGGTCATTGCCGCGATTTTCCAGATAGGTGTTTAATTAACTTTTAAAGTCACTCGAGGCGTATTGAGAGATACAATCAATGCAAACTATCGCGAATCCCACAGTATTTATGCGATTCATTCTAATTAAATCTTTCGAGGGCGATGCCCTAAAAAACGGACACCTAATTTTTATTCTAAAACAGACAAACGGCATTAAGAATATTTAATTAAAATTTTCCTTTTATCATGTACGTGAAAATAAGCAAGCTCGCATTTTCTAATAAATTCATTTATAAATTCTGGTGTCAGTTCATTATTTCATAAGCTTATAAATAGAATTACTCCGTGCCGGAAAGGATTAAGTGGTCGCAGGACTCTTAAAGCTTCAAAATTTAAGAAATTTTACTTTTTTTAGATGTTAAACTCCTATCTTTTCTGAATATTTTGATATAATTGTTTCCTTGAAATTCCCATTAGAACAGAAGCTTTTAGAATTATACCCGCTCAATAGCTGAAGCGGCGTTTCCGAAACTTTAAAGTCATTATTTTCCAAATGGC
Source organism: Maratus speciosus (assembly GCA_963932465.1). Classification (NCBI taxonomy): domain Eukaryota; kingdom Metazoa; phylum Arthropoda; class Arachnida; order Araneae; family Salticidae; genus Maratus; species Maratus speciosus. The sequence goes on along the minus strand of OZ010786.1, from coordinate 513,789,014 downwards.
GTTTTTTGGGCATAACGCGCAGGATACCTCAAAAACTTCTGAATATTTTTTCATGAAATTTTCAAAACATATATTTTATGTTACTCTGTATAAACTGAACATAATTTTTTCTTTTTATTGTTCAAAAAAATATTTTTTAGGTGATTTTACTGTTTAAATTTTCAAAATTTTCTATTACCTAAATGCAATATTGCATTAAAAATATAAAAATACTTTAAATACAAATTTATTTAAGTTCAGGGAAATTATTACAATCTGAAGTATAAGTAAGCACCAAAATTTTCATTCTAGTTGCAATATTTATTTTGTAATCCTGCGCGTAAACTGTTACGCCAATTTTTTGTTCGACAAATGTCTAACAGTTTCGAACCCCCTATAAATACTAATTCTGTATCTTGCAATTTTCAAAATGCATGAAACGAAAGAACTTACTTATGTCTTTCATCCCAATTAAAATTGTGTTTTAAAATCATATACATTTTAAGACATTAAATGTTGAAAATGGTCTTTTTTTTTTCATTTTTTCCACTTTTTAGAGTCCCGAGACCCCTTAAATTAGTATGTTTTTAACAATTTGGCGTTTATTGCTTTTATACTGTTACTGGACATTACATTACACATGTATATCATTAAAAGTTGTTAACTAGGCATAGAGTACGCCGCCCTTGTCCTTGTGTATGTCCAAACTGACCGTACCTTTAAGGGTTAATATCTCGGCTAATTACCGATAATTTTTTTTCGAAAATCATTATCAACAATGCAGTTATTCTTCTGCAACGATAGGTATATTCAGCGATGCTGAACAATTTTTCTGAATGCCCGTAAATCGAAATTTGTGTATAACAGAAAAATGCTAATTACTCAAAAACTATGTGACCTAGGGTAATCGCTATAATTTTCCGGCAAGGTTTACATTAACGTCTACTACCTCTAATTTTTTCATAATTTTACTTTCAGTAGATTCGGAATTAGATGGGGAGGAACATATTTTTGCGCTACATTTTCAACAATATCTTTGAAAATATAATACCTAAAATTAAAAGGAATGTATTTTTGAGTTCAGCGTTACAAAAGCTTTCACAGGATACCCCACATGATATACAAAGAAAATATTTTTTTTCAAGTAGCATAATTATCCTCCCTACTTTTTTACTAAATATATTTATGAATATTCATTAATCTGAAAATATGTGGGTCAATGGTCTTTATTACTTCCCCGAATTTGAACTTTCCCCGTTCCGTAGTTTACGAGTAAAATGGCTGTGACAGACAGACAGACGGATAGACACAGGAGTGATCTTATAATGGTTCCGTTTTTACTTTTTAAGTCCGGAACCCTAAAAATGAAAAAATATTTAAAAAGGTGTTAAATTACTTATTATCCTTAGTACTTTCAACGATATACATAGCCTTTGTCAGAGAATACAAAAATACAAGCGTCTTATTTTCAAATTCCACGTAGTTGGTGTCGAAAGGAGTGAAAGTGAAAGTCAATTTTTAGATTCGGAAAACATTTGGAAAATATAAATATGGATATAGAGGGAAGTGGAATATTACGTGTTTTATGATTCTTCAAGCAAACTGAGTCAAATTCCTGGTATGTTGTAGGATAAAACGTCATTACAAATAGCATTATCTTTAGTAATAATTTCTATTGATTCACTGATAATTAAATCATGATAATTGTTTAAGGGGCATATAATTTTTGTATCTTCGAAATTAACTTGTATATCCTGCTTCTGGTTAAGTTTTGACAGGGCTGTTGTTGGCCTATTGGCCATACAAAAATTATATAACTCTTAAAGAATTATCATGATTTAATTATCCGTGAATAAATAGAAATTATTACTAAAAAAAATACTGTTTGTAATGACGTTTTATCCTACAACATACCCAGAATTTGGCTCAGTTTGCTTAAAGAATCATCAAAATACGTAATATTTCACTTCCCTCTATATCCATATTTTTATTTTCACAATGTTTTCCGAACATAAAAATTGACTTTCCTGTTCACTCCTTTCGACACCAACTACGTGATATTTGAAAATAAGACGCTTGTATTTTTGTATTCTCTGACGAAGGCTATGTATATAGTTGAAAGTACTAAAGATATTAAAGAAATTTAACAGCTTTTTAAATATTTTTTCATCTTTTAAGTAATTTCCACATAGTGTAGTTTTAAGTTTAACTTTTTTAAAGATGAATTTAGCATTCTATTTATTTATTTGCTTAATAATGCTTGTTTAAAATTAATTAACACTCTTATTTCAAACGTAGTGCAGGTACTGCCGTTTATCCGTCTACCTATGCTCTAATTCTCGTTAACTTGGTCGAATTGATTTGAAATATTTATATTATATTACCGCTTACTATACAATGTTCGGCATTGAAAATGAAAGTTATAGCATTTATAGTTCGTTTACAGAGGTAAACAAAAGATTTCCAATGGACATTAACAGATTTCCAAGTTACATTATGGTTTATAGCGGGAAATCGTTTGCGGCGTATTTTCTTGATAGTACTATGTTTTAAATATAATGAGATTTATCCGTGTGTCCACTAATGTGGTCTAGGACATGCTTTCTAAGAAGTATAAAATAAGTAACATTTATAGTTTGTTTACCGGGGCATACAAAAGAATTTACTATAATCTATGGGGAAAATCGTTTTGGATGCCTTTCAATGATGTTGAGTGCATATCATTTTTCCTTTATTTACAAAGGCGGAAAAAAGAATTCATATAAAAGATTAACTATCATCATAATTGTTAGAAGTGCGTTTTTCGCTGCGTCTATTATATGGTGTGTACAGATCATATACAGGGTTGCACAAAAGAATTCACGCACTTTGCCGGATGTGGAAGTATTTTCAGAAAAACGATTTCTAAGTTTTTGCACTCCACTGTCACCTATACGGTGACATACTAAGTTTAACCATAAATCCACTGACACCTATACGATGACATACTAAGTTTAACCATAAATCTACTGACATCTATATGGTAACATACTGAGTTTAACCATAAATTCACTGACACCTATACGGTGACATACTAAGTTTAACTATAAATCCAATGACAAATATACCATGACGTACTAAGTTCAACTACAAATACACTGACCTCATATGCTAAAAAGCAAATGAACATACAAGAAATAAACATATTTTTTGTGAGTTCATCACATATTATTTTAACTATGTAAAAATGGAGTGGAGTTGCTGGTATGTGATTGAAATTTTGGTGTGGAGGGCAAAAGGTTAATACGTCATTTTTAAATTGCTTATTTATATATCTCATTACCTTTTAGGAAATAATAAAATTTCTCAATAATATTCTGTTAGTGTTGAAAGTGTTTTAGAATCTATGTATCATGCAGTTTTTTTTTTTTCGGTTTGTTTAAATATGCAAACGATAAAGAATAACTATAATTACTATAAATAAAATAAATAAAATGAATAGTTATTATAATAAAATTAAATAAATAAATGTAATCATAAAAGGAAAATTATAGGTATAAATAGGTCAAAATTATGCATAAAAGTGAGAAATTGTGCATTTTTTTTATTTGTGAAAAAGTAAAAATTAAAAATGCAAGTCATTCATATATTTTTGTTTACTATTCAATTTTGATTTCATTGTAACAAGATTTTGGATTAAAATCAATAAAGATGTTTGCATAAAATTTGCTTAAAAAAATATAGCCAAGGAAAATCAACCATACAGGGACTTTTTTGGTAAGAGGTATTTTTTATTCAATATTGAAATTTATTTTATTTTAATTTTATTGAATATTTTCGATTTTTTTAAATAATAATTTCATAATAATTGTCACAAATTTCTGTTTCGTTTTGTAAAATTTAAAATCCATTGAAATACTCTTAAAATATTGTTATGTCTCATTAATATCTTTGCCACATGTACTTCTTTAAATGCCGAATGGAATATTCTTATACACTTATATTTATCGAATTGCAGCTCACTTATACTGTATAGTGTTTTAATCTTCATAAAAAAGTGAACAGTTCTAAATAAATTAAATCTAATGTTTCAAATTCATAATGTTATTAATATTCATAGTTTTAATCATATAAATAAAGTTTTTAAAATATCAATAAACTATAAAATAAATATTAATATGTATTTTCAGGAGCGTTCTTCTTTACAGGATACCACTTGAAAACACGATTTTGTGCTTACTTTTATCATATTTGTTTTAGAGTGGAAGTTTTCACTCATGGTGATTAACGTAAAGTTTCTTCTAATTCAACTAAACTGATTATTGTCATTATTTTTTGCCTCATTTAGAACACTCGTTACAAGTCTCTCTTCAGCCTTTTTAAATTCATTCATGACTCGACTAATAATGTTTATAGAATAGTTAAACAGGAGACAATATTCAGTTTCTTTTAATAATATTGATCTTTTTAATTAGTCGTATGAGAAGATTTTCAGAGTAAATATTCATTTAGCAGTTAGTCCAATTACAATAAAATTGTTAATGCGCACTTTTCGAAATGCTGTTATATAACATTATCTTTATCACATTACCGAAGATAAGCTTTGCTTTTCAATGGAATGCTGAAACAATTGTATAATGAATTTTTCGTGTAGTTGTTAATTTGATTAACAAAAACGATACGAATATCATCTTCTGCATTAAATGAAAACACGAGGTTTCTCATAGTTCTTATAGTTTCGGAATAAGATATCTTGACAAGTTTATTTTTAGGTGCGTTCATAATTATATAAATACGTAGCACCTATAGTCGTCGTTCGGTCCGTCTGTCTGTTTGTTTGTCCGCATATAATAATGTCTCAACCGCCTCGGGGAGCGGCCGCTTTCCGTCCGCGGTCCTTTAAGCTATTCTGCTCTTATTCCGATTGTTTTGCGGAAGCGAGGTTGAAAGAAAAAAAACAAGAATTGAAACCGGATAAATTTAAAAGAGAAATTACACAAATAAAGACATCGAAACGCTAAGCTACCGAACGACTGCTGCTGTGTCCAGCTTATTATTAGACTTTTCATAGTTCTTGTAGTTTCGGAATAAGATATCTTGACAAGTTTATTTTTAGATGCGTTCGTAATTATATAAATACGTAGCACCTATAGTCGTCGTTTGGTCCGTCTGTCTGTTTGTCCGCATATAATAATGTCTCAACCGCCTCGGTGAGCGGCCGCTTTCCGTCCGCGGTACTTTAAGCTATTCTGCTCTTATTCCAACTGTTTTGCGGAAGCCAGGTTGAAAGAAAAAAATAAGAATTGAAACCGGATAAATTTAAAAGAGAAATTATACAAATAAAGACACCGAAACACTAAGCTACCGAACGGCCGCTGCTGCTTCCAGCTTATTATCAGACTTCTCATAGTTCTTGTAGTTTCGGAATAAGATATCTTGACAAGTTTATTTTTAGGTGCGTTCGTAATTATATAAATACGCAGCACCTAAAGTCGAATTTTGACCCCCCCTCCCCCCTTGTCAGCCAAAATAAGCAAATTGCAACCCCCCTTAATAATTACGTAAGCAAATTGCAACCCCCCCCCCCCTCACAGCAATAATTTAATTTTTAAAAAGGTAATAATTTTATTTAAAAAATTTAGGGCATAATACAAAAAAAAAAAAAAAAAACTGTACTTGACTTAAAAAAAATAATAATAAAATGCTTGTTTTATTTCCTTACAATTCTATTTAAGATAATTTCTTAGATCACAATTTTAGAAGAACTTAGCCATTTGTAAAATTTAAATTTGAACATGCCCATATCTATTCTGATGCTGACCACGGCTGCTCAAGCCTTTATTCCATATCTGTTATGATATTGGTTTCCAGTTTTACTTGATTATCTTCATCGCTTTCTTTTCGGATGCAATCTTGATCAACTTCATCTTCATTGATCCGCTCAACATCTCCCATATCTCTCAGGAATTTTACGAAGCACATAAGTTCATTTGCTCGACGAGGAGCAATTCTCAATGGTCATGTAAGGCAGACCATCTCGCTTTTTTCACTGTGTTGAATTTTTTTTTTTTTTTTTTTTTTTTTTTTTGTCTGTTTGCTGACTTCTGATATGCATGATATTGGCCACAAGTTCTTGCGGATAAATTCAACTTTATGGAAGGGCAAAAATAATCATACAGCATCTTTAAAAATCCCTTTGCTGTAATATTCAGATTTAAGGGCAGACGGAAACAAATCTATAAATTCCCCTCCTCACTTGTAATGATGTCATTTAACAATTGTATCATTTTAATTGGAGGAGGAATGAATCATCCTTTTAATATACGAAATAATCCACTATGTTCGGGAGAGCAATAAATCTTTTCTTCGCATGTTACAGTTTGCAGCAACTATTGACTTCCTTGTTCGTACTTCGAATACCAATCCAAGTCATAACCAAGACAGTCTGCTTCGCCTGAATCAACATATATGGCAGTAACAGGATAAACGTCAATGTTTAATGAGTTCCAGATATCTACGAGAGTTTCAGCATATACAAAATTATTTTGCTCCATTTCTTCATCAATAGTGCGACCGTTCTCATCGAGGTGGGAACCATAATGGGCATGAGAGTGTACAAGACCAGACAGTTCTTAACTGAGTGGTGCTATACGCCTTCCTACTCAATTATTTGTAATTCCTCCAGGAGCATTGCACACTATGAAAATTCCATCCAAATCATGCATTTGAAATGGTTAATAGCAAACGATATAACTTTCTGGTAGCAGGGATTCTCGTCTGGACCTCCATCAACCGCAACTATGATTACAGGTTTGATGAAACCATCTTCTGTTTTCACTAATTTTTCAAAGTCTTTGAGTATTAATAGAGTTTCAAAATCCTGAGCATGAGTATTTGCTGTGGAAGAACTGAGTTTCCCACTTCTTATAGATATAGTTTACCACTTCTTATAGTCCCACTAACGTTGGACCAGAATAACCTATGGCTTTACATTGACCTGCCATGCCAAGAGCAATCACAATACCAGTGTAAACAGATGGGATAAGTTTGTAGCATTAAGCGATGACCCAGTCATGGTCGAGTATGGATACACGATGCTCCATATGCATCAGTATCGGAGCCTGTTTATTGGCAGCTGTAATTCCCAAAGGTACACGCGCTTTGTCATTCTGTGAAAGAAGAATCACCTGCATGGGTCCAAGAATCGAAGCTAAAGTTTCTAAATAGCAGATGGATGTTACTGGAAACTGGGTATCAATGCGAGATCGGTGATAATCAGTCTGAGCCCAAGAAAGTTTTATCGGCACTGTGGTGACATGTCTTTGACCCTCGATGGTTGAGGAATTTTTTGGAAGCAAACGAAGATATGTTCTACTCCTGCTTATTGCAAAACCAACCTTTTTCAGTTCTGCAGTCAAGTCATTGAGAGTTTTGACACTTCGTATTGACTCGCTTCTTCTTTTTGCATGTGCCGCGCTTCCAATAATAGGTATGTCTGCTATTGCCTTAAGCAATAATGGTTGATCTACATTTAAACTTGGTCTTTCTACTGATTCCCTCAAAGCTATTTTTTTTATGTCCGTATTATCATGGCAGATTTAATCAAGCTTTGTTCGTTTGGTAGTTCGATGATTTCTTTGGTATTCAGCATTTTGTCATTTACTTTTTAAGGATAGTTTTTCTTTTTTTTTTTTTAGATCACTGGAAACCTTACTTATCTGTTTTTGAATTTGAGATACATTGTTTTCAATTCAATTGGATTACATTTCATTTTTAGTAAGGTACAAAATTTGAAAACAGAAGATTATCTGCTACAAAACTTATATTTTTTTTAATTTTTTTCCCCCGTGGATGCAATAATTTTCGAGTTATTTGAAAAGAATTTAAGGTTTAGCTTGACTACGCCATATTTGAAAATTAATAACTCGTTTTTTGACATTTCCTTGGTCTTTATTTATTGCCATACTGACCATGTTTCGCCAAGGCTACACGGTCATTTTATCTTATCTATCTTTTTTTCCAATTTTTACAAGTAATTATGTAAACTTAAAGTTATGATAAAATATATTTAAAATTTTAAGAATAAATTGATTATAATTATCTTTATAAAATAATCAAGAAAGACTGATTTCTTTTTGGTTGCCTTATGTAGTTCGTCCTCAATTCTTTTTAGCACCAATACCTCTAACTCTTTATCAGTTTTAGGAGACTTTTTGTACTGCCTCCACACATCATTAGTTTTACATTGGATATCCTTTAAAGATTTATCTGATGCAGTTTCAAAAATACAAGCTTTATACAAGATTTCTCGAAATAAATACATATATCTGATTTTATTTATTTTAAACACCACTACACTATAGTACTGAGAAGTTTTCAAAACTCACAGACAGTAGAGCAGTCAGTCACAATGGTTATTGGGTTCAACCACTTGACAGAAGAGGGGTGGAAACAAAGAAGATGGAATTTTACTTACGTTGTGAAAGCTTTCCCGAAAAACGCAAATTGTCACAATGCAACATATCGCATAGGTCCATTCAATTTTCTATTTTGCTATTTCTTTTTTCCCATTTGAAAGTTTTATTAGTTCTTTTTTTTTTTTTTTTTTTTTTTTTTTACAAGTTAAGAGATTTTGAAAATGTCTTACGTAAGCATAATTCAAACCCCCCTCCCCCCTTGTCAGCAAAAATAAGCAAATCGCTAACCCCCCCCCCCCCTTAGGTGCTTACGTAATATTTGAACGGCCCCTTACATAACTAATAAAAGGAAAAAATATGTAAATAATATGTAAATAAACTTTAGAGACGAAAAGTGGCAAAAAGTATTTAAAAACGTTAGTGGGTAATGCTGGACACAAAATGAGGGAAACTCCAAAAGAATAATGCATGAGGCAAATATCACCAAAATATATTTTAATGATGAACACATTTCTCGGATTTATTATCTAAAATAGTGAAAATACTTTTTTGCGTTTCCAGGTGATATTTCGCGTCGTGATGATATTCGTATTCAGTGGTTAATTTTATACACAATTGCACATTTTCACTTCAGAGGCGATTTCATTCTTGTTCATAGTACATTGATTAAAACCTACTTAAACTCAACATAGATATAAGACTGTCAAATCGTTTCATAATATCGACGTGTTATACCTTTTTTTTTTTTTTTTTTTTTTTATCAATTTGATATACGTAATTGAAATTAATCGAGAATTTTTTTTTTCAAGTTCAATTCAGCTGGCGATTTTTTCTGTTTTAATGTTTATTTATGTATTTTTTGACCTAATAATGATATAATATTTTCCTATTTTATATGTAAATTTAGCTTTTTCTTGTTTATACTTGCACGAAATACCAATTGCAAAATATATTGTCTTCTGAAATAAAAAAATAATTTAATTATATATATAAATATATTTACTATTCTTGCTACATCAAAAATTGTTAATATGCGTATAATTATGTAAGATGCAAATCGTAAATTTTTATCTTGATGATTCACAGCATAAATTTCTTAATTTTCTTTAAAGGTTTTTTCTCTTCGCGTACGTTTATTACTATTCTTGCTTATGTATTATTATTATTGTATATGTATTACTATTCTTGTATAGTTATTACGTTTGTATATTCATTACTCATTTTTATACTTCTTGTATAATTACACAGACCTGCAAAAAAAAAATAATTTTGAAAATTGCATGAATTCTGATAACTCATTTTTATGTTTCTTTTATTGCTGATTCCGAAAATGAAATTCGTTTTCTTCTATCACGTAAGGATTTTTCACAAAATAATTGCATATTTTTAAAGAAAAAGCTGAATGTTTGTATATTCATTACTCATTTTTACACTTCTTGTATAATTACACAGACCTGCAAAAATAAAAAATACTTTTGAAAATTGCATTAATTCTGATAACTCATTTTTATGTTTCTTCTATTGCTGATTCCGAAAATGAAATTCGTTTTTTTCTATCACGTAAGGATTTTTCACAAAATGATTGTATATTTTTAAAGAAAAAGCTGAAATCACGAAATTTTGAAATTTCATTTGAATTTCATTTATTTATAAATCCATATAAATTACATTTATATCTGAATTCAAATAATAGTTAAGTATATGTAGAAGGTTACAAGTCCTTTGAGTAATGCTTTTTCTTTACATCAAAAGTTCTTTTGCCACTTTTCCTGTTGTGAACTTTGCAGGCATTGTCTCTTTGTAGCATCCAGTAGTAATCGGCTATCATGCCTTGTCATTGCCTCTCCATTTCCTTTCTATCCTGGTAAAATCTTTCACCCTGTTCCTCACTAACTGTACCTAAATTTTCAAGAAAATAGCCTAGGTGTGAATCGAGAAAAAGAACTATAAAGCTCATATTACACCTAAAATCTTGAATATTTTTACTATCTCGTCTACAATAGATTTGTAGTTTGGGTCCTTTTTGTTGCCAAGAAATTTAGTAATAACTAATTTGAAAGATTTTCAGGCTTTTCATTCGTTTGTTTTCATTTTATTCTAAAAATTTTCATCTTTCATCATTTTTCTGATGTTTGGTCCTACAAACACGCCTTCCTTCAGTTTTGCTTCAGATAAACCCGGGAACTGCTCACAAAGGTATTTGAAACACTCACCTTTTGGCAAAGCCTCGACAAATTGTTTTATAAGAGCTAATTTTATATGAAGCGGTGGAAGTAACACTTTTTTTGGATCGACAAATTTTTTTCTTTACCAGGTCCATGAGGGACATGACGTATGGCAGACGGAATGTCAAGATAAAATATTTCCTTTTTGTTCTTTAAACTGAAATCTTTCACATTACAAATACAAAAATAGCAATCATCACTGTGATTTTTAGGTTCTCTCCAAACTGAAAAGATTGCTTTTTACCTTGAAACCATTGCCTTAATTCTTCTACACAAATACGACAAACTTTGTGTGGAGCCCAAGACTTGTTTTGACCACCCAATTATATGCCAAAATAAGCGACATAAACATTTTACAAAATCAGAAATGCTTCTTTGTTGTTTTTTCACTGTATAGTCACCACAAATATAGCAGAAGCAATTCGGTGAATTAGCACATCCGATAGAAGCCATGTTCTCTAATGCAGCAAAAATAGAAGTAAAAATTACGACTATAACTTATAACTCACAGGTTGGAATAAAAACATATGTTCATAGCACAGAGTAAAGAAAGACACTGATTCAAAGGTCGGTGGAAAAGAGTGTGAAGAAGGGGTGGCGAGCAGATACCTGCAAGCAGGAGAGATCCGATTTCAACTGGTTTCCTTTGTCTTGAATATTGTATTTAATAGGCAGTTTACCGATTAAGAGAAATATTCTGTACTGAAATAGTTTCTTTTTTCTTTTTTATTAGTTTAATGCACCAATTTACTATTTAAAGTCCATAAATTTATTTACCAAATTCATATAAATAATAATGTTTGCTCCGAAATATACTAAATTCATAAAAAAAAATTGCGATTTGTGATGAAACTGTACGTGATGGAAGTTTTCATTATTTTTCTAGTAATCAGCATCCAAAATACACTGCTCAAAACAATTATAGGATATTTGAAGTTTTATATAAAATAAAGATATAAACGAAATTTTTTTTTGCCGAAAATAGAAGAAGAGAATCACAAATGCAAATTTTTCTGGTTTTCAAACTGTGGAGTATGCAACGTCAAAAACGTCGCTTCAGCGGCAGCGAATGAAATTTGACTTTCAACTGGATAAAAGAGAATGAAGACAAGGATGATCGACATTCAGTGATTGCTTTGTTTCGATGAGTACGATGTCTCAGCGAAGTCATTTGACAGATTCAGAAGATTTGAGAATTGTTGGTAGGTTAGAAGGGGACCAAACTCAAGCCGAAGTAGCGCAAGCCATTCGAGTGTCACAAAGTGTCATTTCCAGGATCTGGAACCGTTTTTTGGAGAGTCGATGTGCAGGCCGAAGACCAGGGCAAGGTCGTAGACGGGCAACAACGCCCAATGAAGATCGGTATTTAGCGTTAACAGCTCGGAGACACCGAACCATGAACACTACTCTTCTCCAACAACAACTTCGCTCGGCTACAGGCACCACGATTTCAACTCATACTGTCCGAAACCGGCTCCATGCTGTAGGTCTGTATGCTCGCCGACCGATGGTATGTGTTAGATTAACATTAAGGCATCGTCGCGACCGCAGGGAGTGGGCAACCGAGCATGACAACTGGAGGAGAAATGAATGGAGCAATATTCTGTTTTCTGACGAGTCCCGTTTTTCTGTGCATCCGGATAATAGGCGTATTTTCATCTGGAGGGACCGTGACAGTAGGAATAATCCTGCGTTCGTGCACGAAAGTGTCAGATTTGGCGGTGGAGGAGTGTTGGTGTATGGTGGCATCTGCATTGACGGGCGCACTGACCTCTACATCATTCGAGATGGGGCTCTGACTGGTCGCCGATATAGGGATGAGATCCTCAGACCTATTGTAGTTCCTTACGCTGCAGCAATTGGAGATAACTTCCTTTTAATGGACGATAACTGCAGGCCACATCATGCAAACCTGGTGGAGGATTTCCTTTTCGAGGAAGGAATCGTTCGAATGGAATGGCCAGCGTGTTCTCCAGAGATGAATCCAATCGAGCACGTTTGGGACGCTCTAGGAAAACGAGTTTCTGGCCGCCAACAACCCCCACAAACTCTCCAAGAACTGGAAAGAGCTCTTCTGGAAGAGTGGGGCAGAATACCCCAACTCGTCATTAATAGCCTCATTGAGTCCATGCGTCAAAGGTGTTCAACGTTGCTGGCCGCCCGTGGAAACCATACCCCCTACTGAAAATGATTTTCGTTGAAGAAAACACCTTTTCTTATTCTTTTTTTCTCATATGCACAAATTGTGTTTTTTTCCTTTAGTACACAAATGCGCAATAAAATGCATTATTTTCTGCCAAACATGTGTAATTTATTCTCATATAACCTACTATGTCTGTCGACCATGTATCAATTAGCTAAACAGTTTACCAGATACAAAATCCACCTAAAACTGCAATATCCTTTAATTGTTTTGAGCAGTGTACTATAAAAAATACCACTTACAATACCGGTAATTTTTTCATCACAGGCTTGTGTTATAATTTAATTGCAAATGTTTTTATAATTTTTCATCCAATAAACTATTATTTAGCATATTTCATATTTCAGTTGTATTTAATAAGTTTCTATTCAGTGATTTTATACTTTTATTTATTTTGGAGGGTGGGTGGAGGCTGAAATAAAGAGCGCCAATTTAAAATTTTCACACAGGCTCGGGACATCTCTAGCGCGCCCTTGAAACAACACTTACTTGAAGTAACCTAATAATGTGATGCTATTGTAGTTTTAAAAATAAATTTGATTAATGATTTTTTATATTCAAATATAGATTATTACCAGCAGAGTATACATTCTAATTTCTGACATTAGGGATTCAAAAATTAATTTAAAAGTAATTAACAAATATTTATTTTAAAAATTCAGTATATATACACAATTTTGATTCTAACATAATTGCAGGTTACTGAAAAAAAATATTGTGAATGATAAATTTCATCCATCTAGTTCCCTAAATGTTCTTTGATGGAATTTTAATTATTTTTTGAAGTAATCAAGCGTGAAAAAAACAATTAAATATCCTTCTTTAGTATGATTTCTGTAAAACTTTTCAGGCGTAGGATCAAAACATACGATAATTGTTTCTTTGTTACTTACTAGTATAAACTGGAAAATTCTTGAAAAGTTCACATTTTTCTAATCATTGTATAGAGAAATATTTACTAGCTGTAATTATTTATGTTATACACAATAGATCAGGGATGGCGAACCTATGGCACGCGTGCCGAACTTGGCACGTAAGAAAACTTCTCTTGCACGCGAAAAAACATTATACTCAATTTATGGAAAACAATTCATTTTATGTTTTTTTGTTTGTTTGTTTTGTTGTTGTTGTTGTTGTTGTTATAGTTTTACAAAAAGTATAGTTTTGTGTAACACGTATATAATTCAGGTATAAAATAATCCGTAAATTTTGAATAAATTAAGGTGTTATAAATGTCGATGAAAACACCTTGCAGCGTCATTTTCTCGCCAAACCATCAACATATAGTGTTTTCCAAATCATTTTGCTTCTTTATGAAATTACAAAAGGTTTTTCGAAATTGAATTTTTAGATATAGTTTGCATAGTAATATATCTAAGTGACACACTTCTGCTTCAGATTAGATTTACTTTATTTAGGTTTAGGGTTTAAAATAATGTTAGGTTTTATTATATTTTGGCTTTGATTTTGAAAATTAAATTTTAAGTGTTAGTGTAAATAAGTAAGTATCTATTGAACCTGCTTCTACCTGAAGAACTAAAAATTATCTGATTCGTAAGTATACAATAAAAGAAAATTTTGCTTATAGATTATTAATACGGAATTCCATGCAACGTGACTATATTATTGAGTAAATACAGCATAATAAGTTAGGAATCGAATTTAGTATACGTTTAAAAGTATTTAAGTAAAAATTCTATAAATATTAATTATTGGATTTTATCTACTATGTTAAAAAGTTTCTGGCACGTTAGAATGTTGGTACATAATCATTTTGAAATTTTTGGCACGCATACTTATAAAGGTTCGCCATCCCTGCAATAGATGCTTTAAACAAAATGGTAACAATGAAAATGTAAGTAAAGGTGATTTTCATTATTTGATGATCAAAATAATAAATATTATTTTTATTATTAATAGAACGTTCACTTGATGCTTTCATAAACATAAGAAGCCATTTTTGCTTAACATTTATTAATTTTTAATTTTGAAACTATTTCTAATATATCTTAAAACAAGTCGAAATTTGTACGACAAACGCGGCAAATGAGGTGTGTTCATACTATATAGTTTTAGAAATATTCAGATCTTGGTGCAATGGCTTTTATGCAAAAATGCGCGAATACAAAATTCATTACGATTCTATATTATATACTCAGTAATACAGAAATAATCAGACTTCATCTTCAATATCACGTAATCATATCATTGAATTAATTGAGTATGATGCACTCTAAAATTGGAGGAGTGAAAAGTTCACACTTTGAAAGAGTGACAAGCATTGTCACTCTTTTTAGAGAGAACTTTATAAAAATACACTCCTTAAAGAGTAGGATTTTCCACTCCTTTGAATGGAGTGAAATAGTTACCTCCATTGTCGAGAGTAAAATTTGTCGCTCCGTTGTTGAGAGTGAAATATTTCCCTCCGCTGACGAGAGCGAAATACTGGCATTATACACTTTAAAAAACTTCCGATCAAATTTGAACCAATATATGCAGAGTAAAATAATGAAGAGCTCCAAAATATGTCACTTCGTAATTTTGAAAAACTCCATTTCATAATGTAATCTTGGAAATTCGCTCAATTGGTACTAAAACCCACTCCTTTTCAAGAGTGAATAATCACACCTTCTTAGTTTGACTATTCACTCCTGCCTAGAGTGAATAGTCACTCTAAGAAGGAGTGAATATCGTAGTATTGGTATTACCCATCAGTCAATTAGAACAGTGCCTACAACGCTTTTTTTAAGATAAGAGAAATACGTCCGAAATTTTAGGATTAAAATACATAGGGATATTATTAACGCGATTATTTATGGAACGTAAAAGTAATTATTATTTAATTTTAATCTTTTATTTTTGTTGTTTTGTATATTATGATCATGAGTTAAATAGTTTTTGGTTATATAGAAAAAGACTGATCTGAAATTGTTTTCAGAAACGATATTTTCCTATTCGATACCGGCATGTAAAATATCTTAATCTGCCATCACTCGAAAAAAGAAAGCTGACGCAGAGACTGATTCATGTCTACATTCACAGTAAAACGTAAACATTAATTTGCAGTTTCTTGAGATTGAAAATGTGTTGAGACAGCGATTTCGATTTTTTTCAGTTTCTAACTGTTTTCTCATTACTAACACTTACAGTATTTAACGTCATTATTAGTTTGGAGTTAAATATGATATTCGATTGTTATGATATTAAAACGGTTTCAGATTAGAAATTAGCATTATACTGGGGAAATGTCTTTTTACATATTACAATAGTGAAACTTTTGAAAGATTTCTTTATTACTCATAATATTTTAAATTATTATTTTAAATCCCAAATCTTCATACCAATGTTTTCAAATTGAACATTTGAAAATTTATAAAATAATAAGAATTTCTTATAACATACGGAAAGATTTTTGAGACATTGTTAAATCTAATAATACATTTAATTCATCTATTGTAGTTTGTTGTTGTTTAATAGTACAATTATAAAATACTAATTATTATTTTTAGTGTTTTTCAAATTGTCATATTTATTTTTTTTGTATTGTATGTAAGCATTTTTTTGCTGTTTGTGATTTTAATCAAACATTTAATTATAGACATTCTGAATCGAAAGCAAACAAACGAGATAAAATTGTAATAAAATAGTTTTTTTTTTTTTTTTTTTTTTTTTTTTTTTTTTGTCAGTAATCTAATTTAATTCACATGGAACTTTTATTGAGTTTTTCCTTAAAAGTTCAATTAATGTTACAAACTATAAATTAAATAATTATTGTCAATAAAGTATTTTATTCCATTCTTTACCACGCTTGTATTTATTTTCATTGCATGCTCTAAAAGATGTGATTATTTTAAAATGCCCATAAAGCAGCATAAAAATTGAACATCCACTCCTATGAAAGAGTGACACTCCTACCAGGTGTGAAAAAACGCCCTCCTTTAACAAGCGTGAATATTAACTCCTCCGAAAGAGTGATTACCCACCCCTGTTTAAGGTAAATATTCTTTTCCGAATCCACATTTACTCAGAGTGAATAGACATTCTAAAGAGGTTGTGAATATTTTGACTCTATGGCAGAATGTACTAAAATATACATTCAGTACAATATGCGGTGCAAAAAATACTTATAAAACTAGTTATAGTGCGAACGCACCTCATTTACCATGTTTGACGTGCAATTTCCAAATTGTTTACATCTTGAATGCTACTGGTGGATAAGTAATAATTTTGAATATTTTTTTATATTATTTATTTATTTATTTTCTAGGTGGTTTTAAAATAATATTTTTGTGTAGATGTAACATTATGTAAATATATTTTTGTGCAATGTTATATGTTTTTAGATGTACATAAAATTATCGTTTATAATATAATGTTATGTTTTAATTTCACGTGAATAATAAATATATAAAATATGAAACATATAAAATTATCTATACATATACATGTATATATATATAAGTATATAGTATTTAAGTAATTTAAGTATATAGTATTTGCACTATCACATAATCCTTTTTACTTTCTTCTGAATTCAATAGAAGAAAGTATTGTAATAGAAATTGTTTTCGACGGATTTACACGTTCTAGGTGTCAGAGATCCCCCCAAAAATGTTTATAGAAAATGTCTGTCTGTCCGTATGTCCCTGTGTCCGTATATCCGTGTGTCGCCATTGTACCATCGAAAAGTGTATGAAGTTATGCATAGAATTGAACCAATTTTTTTTAGTTTTTGGCTATAGCAAGCAGGTCCTCCCTTAATTTGGAAAAAATCCGCCGGAAGAGGGTGCTGTAATAGCGATTTTTGTGCCATTTTGAATATTGTATCATCGAAAAGTGTAAGAAGTTATGCATTGAATTGAACCACATGTTTTGCATATGTTTCTAGCCATAGCAAGAAGGTCCTCACTGAATTTAGAAAAATTCCACCGAAAGAGGGCACTGTAATAGCGTTTTTGTGACATTTTTATTATTGTACCATCAAGAAGTGTATGAAGTTATGCATAGAATTGAACAAAATTTTTTGTGTATATTTTTGGCCATGGCAAGAAAGTCCTCCCTGAATTTGGAAATATTCCGCCAAAAGGTGCACTATAATAGCGATTTTTGTGCAAATTTCTTGATTTTTCGTAGTTCTATCATACACCGGCGGCTCGTGAATGGGAACTTCCCATCTTGATAAGCCGACTATTCACGAACTGCTGATATACAACAGAATAACGAAAAACTATCGATTTTAATAAATATCATGATCGAGATTATCTCGTTTATACTCCGATTAATTGATTGAAGCAGAAATTTAAAATGAATGTTAAAATTGATATAGTTATGAACTAATAAAAATGAAATATTGACATTTGTAACAACATTTAGAAATATTAAAATATATGAGATAGAAGTAAGTTTTGGGATCGGCACATCCAACTGATTTTGCACAGAAAGCTTGTATCGGATGTTGTGCCATTATTCCAAACCAACCCCCATTACTGCAAAGTTCCTCATTCAAGCAAAATAGCTGTTCTCTGTGTTTAGGTACTACTGCATACTATAAAAAATAGATGCGTGCGCCAATTAAATGTGCCACTGTAGCTTATAATCGCGCAGTCAAATCAACATGCCATCAAATGAATCAAAAACAAGTTTTCTAAACGTAAAAAATCCTTGAATTTTTTCTCAAGAAATAATCAAATAGTTTAACTTCTTTATTGATATATTCTTAAGACAAAAAAAAAAAAAAAATGGAGCACTCTCGAATTAATCAGCACCACATTTTAAGGAAACATTAAATTGGTAATTTTTTTTAAAAAATGAAAAAAAAAAAAAAAAAAAAAACGGAGTTATTTCTTCTGATGCCAAAGTTATTTGAAGCAGATGATAAACTCATAAAAAATTATTTTCCGGTCCCGCGCATCTGGTTTTAAAAAACTTGCGGACAACCACAAAAATAAGCAGTACATGCAGAATATATCTAATCCAAGTTTCGATTAAACAATCCACAGTGGAAGTATAAATTCGGTGTAATGAGGGTCCCTAAGACGTGCGGGAAAATATTGTACAATAATCTCGAAAGAACTTGGATAAGAATTAAATGTTTCGAATTCTAGTATATTTAAACTAGCGCATAAACAAGAAAAAAAATGACGCGTTGAAATTATATATTTTTTTAAGGGGAAAAAATAATAGAGGTGAAAAAAAAGTTAGATAAAATATTTGGTACTTGTTAGTTATCCCATCGACAAGTTTCGCCAAATTATATAAATCGCCAAATTATACAAATTGACATAATTTTTATTTTAAATAACGAAAGATCAATTAAATTACCAAAACATTAATAAAAATACAAATATAACGTCGAATTAAAAATCACTTGAGACGTGACAAACACATGATCATGTTTAATGTCAACCATTATTGGCATTTAATCTTACAATTTGGCGACAGTAATTTGGTCGACGGGATAACTAACAAGTACCAAATATTTTTAAGAAGACATGTACCAAAACTAAATTGGAAAATTTTAGAATAAATTTAAGAAAGGTTAATTATGAAAATTACGATGAATATAACCAACAAAAAAAGATCGACGAAAGTTGAAACCTCAATAGGCTTACAAACACTTGAGAAGTTGCACGAGTTCAGATTACAAAGTTGGTAGTCATGAGACACTTAAATTTATATTAACCTCTTCAGGGGCGAGGGAAAGAAATGACTTTTTTTTAAAAAAAAAGGGGGGGGGGAATAATAGCACTTTTTAGACGAAATGTACCAAAACTAAACAATGAAGATTGAGAATAAATTTAAGAGAGGTTAAATAATAAATTATTTTACATTTAACCACAAAAAAAAAAAAAAAAAAAAAAAAAATGATCGAAGAAACTTGAACCTCAATAGGCTTACAAAGACCCGAGAAGTTGCACGAGTTCAGATTAGAAAGTTGGTAGTATCAGAAACTTAAATTTCTAATAACATCTTCAGTGGTGATTCATTTTGGTGAGAAAAAAAAAATGATTTTCTTTTTTTTTTTTTTTTTTTTTTTTTTTTCTTAAAGGGGAAAAAAATAGCACTTTTAAGACGAAATGTACCAAAACTAAACGGGGAAGATTTAGAATAAATTTAAGAGAGCTTTATTATTAAAATTATGCTATATTTAACTCCAAAAAATGATCGACGGACTTGGAACCTCAATAGGCTTAGAAAGACAGGAGAAATTACGAGGGTTCGGAGTACAAAGTTGGTATTTATGAGAAACTTAAATTTCTATTAATCCCTGCAGGGGCAATTTTTTATGGTGAGAAAAAATGACTTTTTTTCGATTTATTCATTTTATAATAAAAAGGAAAAAGTAAAAAGTAAAAAAAAGGGGGGGGGGCGTAATTCAGACAAAATAAAAATAACGTCCACGTTTGGGGCCGCTGAGAGTTAATTGTAAGTTATGAGTAAAATAATTTTTATTAAAAAAAAAAAAAAAACTAGTAGTAAATATCTTTGTTTACATTTCTACAAATTATTAAAACTTAATATATTTAATATACCTTATGTTATTTATATCAAATATTAACGATTTGTTCAAATAATCCATGACTGCCAAAAAATTACTTGGCGCTTTTATTTATATTTCTCACTATAGTGCAGCCAAACCATAATAATTTTAATTTTCTTATTGAGGGATTCTGTAGAGATAAAGTCATTATCAAATTTTTGTTCCTTTTAAAATTGACAGTAATTATAATTATAAAAAATTAAACGTCCACATATATGGGGAAGGGGGCGATGAGGATAATGTAATATATTTGATACACACATTCTACATATTGTAGAATCCATTGGTTTTAACCACATTAAACTTCAATCTAAATTAATAAAGTATTAGATATATTTTTATCTAAATTTTATTACGTCAATATGCAACTGAAGAATAGGAATAATAAGTCTTTGTAAACTGTACTGCACTATAAGAGTGGAACGATAAAAAATCTTTAATTACTTGTATTTCAAATTTTTGCGTAAAACCTTAATGTGTTTTTAATTATTGCAAAAAGACAAGTATAGACAGTGTTAGTGTAAATGCAGTTTTTGATTTCTTTTTTTTTTCTTCTTATAGCTGTTTGTATTCATTCCAAGAATTGCACATAATTAAAGGGAAATGACCTTTTTTATGAAATAAAAATATCCGTAACAGATAAGCCGTTTTCTTGTATTTTGTAGACGTGTTTTTATTTTTTAATAAATTATTTTTTTAAAAGATCAATTAACATAACTGAAATGTTGCGTTAAAAATTTTGAACATATCGTTTGACATTGGACAAAACATCCATAATTGTTTTTAAATGGTATCAGCAAGTAATGACAAAATAGTAATAACTCGCGTAGCAAACCGATGGGTTGCATTTGCATGGCATGAGATATTTGACTTTTTGAGGGGGGGGGGGGGGGAGTAGGAGGTAGAAATCTATTTTAATTCTATATTTAGAAAATATTTGAGGACGTGAGTTTCAAAACTCATCCTAAAACTCATCCCTTTCAAAACCTTATCCAAAAAATCACATTTTGGAAAATCGGGAAAAACCTCTGATTCCATCTATTGGGTTTAATTGTAAACCAAGATTTTACAGTGCCAGATTTTACAGGATAAAACTAGTTTTTTGCATATGGTAGAGTTTTTTAGGTGCAGGTTTACCAGTAGAATAGATTAATAGAGAAAGTAAGATTTTTCAAATTTTTGGATAAGAGTTTTAAATGCGAGTTTTCAAACTCACGTTTCTCATTTGAAATATTACTTTTAGCCCACAGACAAACAAAGCCTGAGAGCTTATGTGCCCGCAGGTTCTGTATGTATGTATGTACGTACGTACGTAACGCGATAACTCTTGATAGAAATATCCGATTTGCTTCAAAAAAGTTTTCTTCGTTCATTTTCATAAGCCCCACAAAACCCTTATTAGTTTTGTGGGTTCATTGGTTAAGTATAAATGTGGGGTATAAAAGGGGGGGTTGCCCCCTTAACTTAGATAAATGGGTTTTTCATGCAGAATTATCAGATTTGCTTCAAATTTGGCATACCGGTTAATTCTGATAAGACGCTTCCCTGATTAGATTTGGAGGTTCATTTTTTAAGCATAAAAGAGTTTCTTATCCGATTTGCTTCAAATTTGGTATACCGGTTTATTATGATAAGGCGCTTACCTGATTAGATTTGGAGGTTCATTTGTTAAGTATAAAGGGGGGGGGTGGGGGCTAACACCCTTCTTATTTTAGATAAATGGTTTTTTCTATCCGATTTGCTTCAAATTTGGTATACCGGTTTAATCCGATAAGGCGCTTCCCTGATGAGATTTGGAGGCTCATTTGTTAAGTATAAAGATGCGAAACAGGCGGGGGGGGGATAATCCCCACCTTAATTTATTTTTCAAAAGGCAGTCTTTAAAGTAAGAGGATAATATACAATTTGCGTGAATAGACTGTGAGCTCAATGCCATGAGTTTAACTGGGCACTTGTCTTTTTTTTATGAAATTTCTTATTATAAGCATCAATTTACGTTTACAGTGTACATCAATTATGAATTGCGAAACTTACATTTTGCATATTACAGATTTTTGATGCAATTAGAGTAAAATACCTTTGTAAGAAAATGGCGAAATGCGGGTAATAAAATTGCATTTCTGGAGATGATTTTCGATAAAATTTTAGAGCACTTGCCATCATTTCCAAGCTAATCTGCTTCTTATTTTGCCTAGCGAATTCGTCCAATTCAAAATTGTTAAGTTCTGTAGTGCTGGTTGCTACGGTTTTTAAAAAAACTTTCAGTTTCAGCATATATACTGACTACTTGGAAAAATTTCATATTGTTTCACAGTCCATTTATTTACATTTTAAACAAATTTGGAATTTTTCTTTTCATGCGGATAAATAATATTAAAATCTTTCAGCTTTTTAATAGTTTTAGTAAAAATAGAAGTAAATTATATGAATGTTCTCTGCATTGCATTATTTAAAAACAGAATGCAAACTAAAAAACAACCAATCGATTTATTCGAACAAAACAAAAAGAAAATATTTGTTCATCGTTTTGAATAGCAGATGATATAGCATTATTTACTTTTTCCCCTCACAAAAAATGGTGTGATTTTTTTAACCATCTTTAGAGAAAATTCTTTAAGATTTAAAAATAATTAATATCTCGGAAACTAATAAAAATTTTGAATTTCAGACAGCTTATATTCGGTTCCATGCGTATAATTAGTGTTAATTTCATTGTGCTGTGTTGCGTATTCTAGGAGGAGACACTGTGAAATACAGGCAGTCAGATTTTAATATATTAGATGTTATTATTGATATCCATGACTTTCTTTTCCACTTTATGATAGAAATTTACATCATCAAAGTTAAGATTTAAGTGTAAATTTTAGAGTTGTTCTGAAAAAAGTTAAAGATTGTTGTATTATTTAAAGAAAATACAATAAAGTCAGGGTTAAATCAATCGATGTTGAAAGTTTTTTTTGTTTTTTTTTTGTTCTTTTTCGCAATTGTGTCAAAGTAAAATACGATAATGTAAATTAATATTACTTTTAAAGCTATTGAAGAATTACTCATATCTATAAAACTTAATATATATATATTTTAATAAATATTTGAAAGTAAATTTTATAGGCCTTTTATGTTTGCGTAAAGCTTTTTTTTCTGGTAATACTATATATATATATATATATATATATATATATATATCAAAGTAAAAATGGTTTTCTTATGAACTGTCATTGCACAAAAAATCTCCAGCAGCGCAAGAAAAAAATCTTTAAATTAAAACATAAAAAATTATGAAACACTAATAATCGCTAGCAATTCAGGAAAAAAGATATTTTAATTAAAACATAAAAATTAATAAAACACGAAATGAACAATAAGAAATTTTTTATAGATATATTTTGAATTTTCTTTTTTAAAAAAAAAGTTTCTTCATTTTCTTTCATGTGAAACGATCATTATGAAAATGATATTTCAGTCTATCTAAAAAATGCTCTACATATGCTCACTATTTAATAACATTTTCAATCTTTAAAAGGTTTTTGTTTTTTCAATAATTATATTTTGCGGTAAATTATAAAGAAGTATATATGTGAATTCATAAATATTTTTAAATAATTACGAATTACAGAAATTTCTTAATTACTTTCACATATTTCAAAATTATTGTAAAATTCCACAACTTTAAAGTTTTTATGCGGAACTTCAAAATGTCGTTAAATCAAACATAATTTTTTATATATATAATAGCAAAGCTTTATGAACAGATATTAACATATTCCGTACCTTTATTATAATTTTAATGCTAGAACTGTCGGATGGATAAATTTGACTCAAGTCATATATTCTGCAAAAAAATTGTAATAAATTTCTGTGTGGTACATATTTGATTGATCGACATGATGTATATTATAATCTAGAATATCTGATTAAATATATATTTATTTGACCTTGAGCAATTTACCTGATCTCTTTAGTTGTATTTCATATGACTTTACAAGGCGCCATTCTTTAAAAAATGTATAAACTTCTATGAGAATATAATACATTATTTCAATGTGCAAGGGGCATTTAAAATGCATCTAAAATCGTAAAGTGTACACTGTAAAAAAAAAATACTGCCAGTTTTCCTGTAGGAATCGGAAAAATAGTTGCCCTTATCGTACCGGAATAATTTCCGACTTAGCTCGGAGTAAAATACGTAAAAATAAGGAAATAGTCAGTAAAACGGTATTTTACGGATTTTATTCCGAGCTGGGTTGGAATTTATATTTTTTACACACCATATACACACCATATTTTCCGATTCCTACCGGTAAACTGGCATTATTTTTTTTACAGTGTAAAGTAATACAGTGTTTTGCACTATTTCAGTTGCAAAATTACTCGTCATTGAGTATATCTAGCAATAAAACTACTTGTCGTTAATGTACTCAGACGATGAAACACTTAAATGTCGAATAAAGCTGTCGATTCGCGCTCTTCCAATTGCAAAATACCTGTACATTGAGTAAATCTAGCAATAAAACTACTTCTCGTTGATGTGTTAAGATGATAAAATATAAAAATAGTCGATTCGTGCAGGAATAAAACTACTTGCCGGTAATGTATTAAGATCACAAACCATAGAAACGTCGAGGAAAGTAGTCGAATTTCGACTGAAAAAAAAAAGTAAAAAGAAAGATGCGATAGAGGGAAGAGAGGAAAAACTGATAGACCCCTACATGATACTGGGAATCTTTGGGTTTTAGATAACGCGAGTCACGTTACAACCAAGCTACTTTGTCGCCAGCTTGATACCTCACTGATAATAGTGTTTAGTGTAGTTATTTTCTTGTGTAGATTTTCACTTAAGATTTCTGGAACACAGTATTTCTTACAAAATTCTGTTTTAAGAAAATTAAAACTTGTCCTAATAAATAATAATACTTCAGTACAGAAAAAAACTTATATATATATAGGGGAGAGTAGTACACAGTGAGTCGAAAATTATTGTTACTTAACGAAAGGCGACAATTTTTATTTTATTTTTATTTATTTATTTGTTTTTTACTTTTTGCTGTATTTTTAAGCTACACAAATGCACTACACATTAATGTATAAATGGTTTTAAAAAAGTTATTTGTAAAAGCACAGAAGCAGCATAACGGAGTGTCGGAATTTGTCTCACTGTGTACCACCTGTGGTACACAGTGAGACAATGTATATATTTTCATAAATCATACATTTTTACAATCTATCAATAATTTTCTGCAGTTTATGCTTTCTAATTAATATTTCTAGATTTTCAAAATATTAAAAATATGAGCCTTGGGCATAAGGTGAGGTCGTTATGTGTGAGGGCCAGCTTGGAGGAAAAGTTACAACTATATGTCAAAGTGGCTGCTGTCTCACTGTGTACTACGCTCCCCTATATATATGTGTGTGTTTAAACCAAAACAAATTAGTTGTTGCTATACAACATACTAGTTATTCACAAATTAAATTATGATGTAAAATAAAGATATGAATAAAATCAATCTCATAACATATAAAGTGGTTCTGTCGATTTATATTTTAGAAAGTGTTACTCCTGATGAAGGTTTTAAAGATTAAACCGAAACGTTGAGATTTATTTTATTCATATGTTTATTTTACATCATCTTTTAATTTGTGAATAAGTAGTACGTTGGATAGCAACACTTTTTTTTTTAAATTAGATATTACAACGTAAAGTCTTTAATTATTATATATGTTTAGTTAACAATTTTAATTTCTTTCACGGTGCCATATCTTGATACAGATTATTTTTTAATTGCGTCAAAGAACTTGCTCTAAATATTTGGATAATTCTGTTCAAAAGCTCTTTTTATATTTTTTAAATTATTGAATAATTTTTACAAAAAGAATTAAATGTCTCATTTCTTTTAAAGTAGCTTATTTTGAAATTTAGTTCTAAATACGAAAATATGTAAATATTGATGATGATTTGTGAATTTACCATATAATAACTTTTATATAGTAAATAATCAAAAAATGTTAAAAATAAAGATGGAATTAGTATAAATAAACATGTAATAAATATGCTAAATTGGTTAAAGGATTTGAGATGCATTATTATAATTAATCCAGTTTATAAACAAACAATATATCTTTGTTAAAAATACATTGTTTCAACATAAGCTTTAACTTACACCTGACTAAATGTTAAAAATATAAACAATTAAAAGATGTTTTTGTGTTTATCATAGATTCAATACACCATACGATATTTTTAAACTTAGATAATTTTTCTTTCAAATAATATGACATTTTTCTTCAATACTGATTATGTACTTGTTTATATGCTAGAATCTACACTAGAAATATTGTTTACCAAGGCATAATTAAAACCAGCCCCGACATGATACATTGTTATCTTCTAAATAGAAGTTAATTTAGGTTCCATCATAAAGCAATAACTGAAAATAGTTTTTATTATATTCAAAGCATATTTTAAATTAAATTAGAAAGTTATAATTGAAACAAATAGTCGATGATACAAAAATAAATGAAAGGTAGATATAATTTTCTAAAATTAAATTTTTACATGTACAAATAAATTCAATGCGCGTTTTAAGCAAAATTTAAAAATTTTGATTAAACTCTAAATTGAATATATATTTTTAATTGGAAATTACATTTT
This sequence comes from Maratus speciosus, assembly GCA_963932465.1. Lineage (NCBI taxonomy): Eukaryota > Metazoa > Arthropoda > Arachnida > Araneae > Salticidae > Maratus > Maratus speciosus. Next base: position 513,762,025 of record OZ010786.1, on the reverse strand, counting down.
TCATGGTAATGAATAACATTAAATGTGAAGCCTAAATCAACAAAAAATATAGGTTATAGGGGTTTATAAAATAAGTACGCTTTAATTATTAGATGTTTACAAAAATACCCATTACTAGAAATCATTTCAAATTATAAACACTTGGTAAGCATTGTTTGACAAATATATTCAGATTATTTGTTTCTGTTGCAAATAAATATGTTATTCTATAAATTCCAGGTTTTTTAATAAAATGATCAAAATTTACTTAAGCTTACTGTTCATCACAACACTGAATATACTAAAAAATGTGCAACTAATTTTTTAAAAGCATAAAATAACATTCTTTATAAATGAAGTAACATTTTAACGTGGGTGTCGCCAAAATAAATTGAACTACCGCTAAATAAAATACTCAATTTTTAGGAAATGTAAGTTAGTTTATTTGAGTCCTATATGAATTTGAATAATAATTCACTTTTTTTTAGATTAGGGTTTTCTGAAAACTAAATCCTTCAATGCATGATTTTTTATTTTGTTCGGAAAACATATTTGAATCTTATTTTTGTGCTTTATCCACTAGAAAAACAGTGAAAATATTTAATTATGTTTGTGTCGGACATAACGCCATACACCGAAAAAAGGGAAATTGTACTGGAAATTGAAATCCAATACTATTTCCGTATTTTAACGGAAATTTCCCCCGTAAATTACCGCAGAATTTCCGTTTTTCTGGAAATTAAGGGGAAATTTTCCGTTAAAATACGGAAATAGTACTGGCGTCTCGATTGCCAGTATAATATCCGTAATTTATTCCGTTTCTTTTTCTTTTTTTTTTTTTTTTTTTTTTTTTTTTTTTTTTTTTTTTTTTTTTACAGTGTAATGTCACTTCTGAGTCACATAACAAAATATGCTCAAAAATGATAATTTTAAATTATTTACTTACTTTAACCCTTAAATGCCCGGTGTTACTTTTCGGCAACATACCCAATTTAGACTTCTAAAATACTATTAAATAATATTGAAGCTATATGTTGCCTAATGTTGCCAATAAAATATATTCTGATAATATTATTAAATCTATTTTCAACATGTAGATGGCAACACTTGTGCTGTTTAAGAATAAAGATAGATTTATTTTTTTCAATTGTTGCTACTTGTTCTTTTTGTTTTGTTTGGAAGCTTGCGAAATACTCTATTTTGTTCTGCAGTAATCAAGTAAAATTTATGTCTTATTATAGTTCCTAAAATTCTTGTGCGTTTAATATTATAGAATTTTATCAAGGAAAATTATTTTTTCAATTAAAGACCAGTATTGCCGATTAGTATCAAACTGTTTTTTAGCCGTAAACCATACTTAAAACAAAATATGATTTTTTAAAGTATTTTTCCCATGATTTATTTAAAAAATGAAAGCCGAAAAACATTATTACAAGGATTTTTGAAAAGTCAGGCATTTAAGGGTTAAAGCGTTTACGCTGGACAATAACATACATATATTCAACGATATAAGGATTTTTATAATGATTTTAATGATTTGCAGAATTGATAATTACTACCTAATAAACATTGAAATAAACGCCAGCTGAGCACATAGCAAGCAGTATCAACAAAATATGTTATAACCTCCCCGTGATAATAAATCAGAACAAAAACAGATGTCACGATCTTAAATGCATGTTATCATACGTAAGTAACACATAATAGTTCAGCAAAAGTCCGATAGAAAGCGTCAAACGGCAAAAAAAAAACAAAAAAACATGCTACTTCTGAGTTACTCTATGTGTTTAAGTGTTAACCGCGAGTCGCAGAAACTACCAGTATTATTTTAGAAAACAAATTCATCTTATTTAATGACAGCAATTGGATTACTTCCGTGCAATTATATAAGAGGGATATTACTCTTAAAATTACTGGTATCTCTGAGACTCGCGATTAAATTTTCGATAACCCTTGTTTTTGATATTCAAACATATATCACTTTTATTCATTTTCAATATATTATTCCGTAAAAAGACAATGCACTTTACATTACCATTTGGATTTTAAACTTAAATAACATAAAAGATCTGTTTTATGAGATACATAAAGTACTGTACAAGTTTCGATAAATCCCTTTATATTATTATCTGTGCTATAATGTATGAAGGCTTTATGCAAAAAATCGCGTTTTCCCGGAAATAATCTAAGTATTACATACCACACAGAGAACGCGTAAACAGGTATGAAAATTTAATTTCCTTAAGTTGAATTATAACTTCATATTTTTATGCTTAAAAAGTCAAGACCCTTCCAAAAGTATTCCTTTTTTATTTGAACTTTAAAGTAAAGTAAAATAAAAGATCTTTTGTATAAAAATTTAAAAATTACTTTACAAAACTACATTATCCCAGCGTTGTATTCTTTATGTTTTTATATGTGTGGTAATGTATGATGACTACACGCAAAACATGTCTTTTTCCCGAAAAAAAACTTAATGTATCTTAGCACACAAAAACATTTAAACATCTCGGATAGTTTAATAGTTTAAAGTTGAATTATAACTTCATATTTTTATCTTAAAAAATACAATACCCTACATAAAGTATTGCTTTACCATTTGAATTTTATACTTAAGTAACATAAAAGCTCTGCTTTATCAAATTCATAAAATACTTTATATTCACCATAATATCAGCGTTTAATATTCTTTATGTTTTTATCAGCGTGGTAATGTATGAAGGCTACATGCAAAATAAGACGTTTTCCCGGAAATAATGTTGGTATTTTTTACCACACATGAAACATGTAAACAACTCTAAGAGTTTAATAGCCTTAAGTTGAATTATAACTTCATATTTTTCTTCGATCGACAGAAACCAGACAGGCCGGAAAAATAATGAAGAAAGTGGGACGTAAGTAATAAATCATGCTACTTTGGAGCTCCAAATTTGTTACACCTTTCAACGCGCTTTTTAACACAAATTTCTTTTTAATATAAATTTTGTGAGTAATTTAAACATTATTTAATTATTTTTATCACTTTATTGATACAGAGAATGATTTATGCTAAGAGACTTAAAATAATGAATGTTTCTTCAGAGGTTTAGATAAGCAGATTCTTGTATTTTTGTTTTCCACGCATGAAACCCTTTTCTGTGAAACTGCGATTTCTGTTATCACATTCATTATAAATAAAAAGAAAAAAAAACGAACGGCATTTAAATAAGTGAAAAGATTTTTGTCTAGATTATAAAAAAACAAGAAACCAAAATAAAACGAACTGCTGTAAAAAGTATTTCTAATTCTTTGGATATCCCAACATTATTAAAGACTGATGGGCCTTACAAAAAGAGCACCTTTTCATTTTTAAATTATTGTTAGTTTATATGAATACTACATTTTTAAACTGATAGAAAATGTGTCCAAAACGGAACTTTAATCCAGAACCTTTGGCTCTAATTGCCAATTCAGCTCCAATTGTCGTATCTGGACGACATCCTAACCAACACAATTCACTAAGACATCTATTGGATAATGACATCAGTTCTGTTATAGGAAACAGATCGCCAGAATAATTCGCAGGTAAGGGAAATTCAATAAACGGTTGATTTGATAGGTAATTATAATTTTATTATTTTTAAAACAATCATACTGATTTGTAAATGAAGCATGTGAGTAGTCATTTGTCAAGCTTACTGAGACTGTGTCCAAGCCGTTGTCCACTCAAATCAGGTCGGTTTTGTATTCGAGTACCCAACGAGACACATTTTCACCAAGTTGAAAAAATTACTACTCGTATCATTTACTTGTTATTGCTAAAAAAAAAAAAAAAAAAAAAGTATCGCTCATATTGCATTTTCTTACTGAACCTTTGTATAGAATCACAATACGTTTTCAAATGTCTTTTAACGCTTCCGATTTTTATAAAAGCTTTTCCAATGGCATCAAACATTCTCAGTGATTGTTCTTGTCGCAGATATGTTGTATACGTTTTAAACATATCAGAATTTACATACATATTTTCTTAACTTTTTCATTTTTTGCTTCTTCCACTTGAAATAATAATACATTTTTAACCCTTAATTGCATGAATTATTCTTTTAGAATTGTGTTTTTATTTTTATATTAAGGATTAGACACCAGAAATCTTAAGATAGATTTTAACTTTATTTAGTAGCATGTTTTTGTAATTTTTAGAGGATTAATATTTCTATATAAATATAGTGGTTATAGGAACTTAATTTATGTATTAAAAATTAAATAAAAAGGTGATGGAAATTTACATCACTATGCAATAAAGGGTTAAATACATATTCTTTTTAGCACTCCAACAAATGCTTATTAAAAATTCAGAATGTTACAGTCAAATCACATAGATTATAAAAACAAAAGAAACTGGGGAATTAAACTTAGTTATTAACTTATTAATTATGTTATAGTACGAGAATATACTTTTAAGTTTTGAATATCTTAATTGTTAAATATAATTTTTATCGAATTAGAAATGAAGCTTTGGATGAAATTTGAGAAACCTTTGAGACTTTATTACATGATACGTAAATTATTTTTAGATACAGAGATATCCTATTTATATTACGTAATTTGATTATTTTTCACTCGTGCGAGCATAATTGGATAACTCGAGAATCATTTAATCACGTATGATAAAGAGATTATTTTACAATGAAGTGTTTTACTTATAAGAAAAAATAATCAATAGTATATATATATATAAGTATAAATTAAAAATATATATATTTAAATAAATATATATATATATATGTATGTGTGTGTGTGTGTATTTTTATGCGTGTGGGGGATAGAGTGGCTAAAACTTTACTGATATAAAATTAAGTCGGAAATTGTATATCAAACGTGGCAAATGAGGTGCTTCGTACCATAACTCGTTTATAACCATTCAGATCTTGGTGCAATAGCTGTTGCACTCTTATTAAAAAATATAAGAATGCAAAATTTATTGCGATTTTATATTTTAAATCTTGTAATACGGAAAATAATATGACTCCATCTTAAATACAACGTAATCACAAAGTGAAAATATTAGGTTGAGCAAAAAGCTCTGGGAAATTTTTAATCTAATGGTTACCAGAATTTTTATCGTATATGATGGTCGTGCCATCCATGCAGAGCTCTATTGCCAGCAGATGGATCGCGTCTACGACAAATTGATGCAGAAGTACCCAAGATTGGTCCGCCGAAAGCGTGTTTTGTTTCAGCAGGACCAAACGACACGTGGCCCAGAGGACTTAGGACAAGTTTGCACAGTTGGCGTCGGAATTCTCCCACACACCGCCTATATTCCAGACGTGGCTCCATCCGATTATGACCTCTCTCGATCAATGTAACACTTATTAAGGGCCGTCAATTTGAATATTTTAATGAAGTTGAAGAAGCATGTCAAAAGTTTTTCGATTCCAAGAAGCCGCCATGGTACTTCTAGCAAACCGGAATCTGGCAGAATGATGGCAGTAAGTCGTGGACTATGGTGGTCTCTACTCTGAAGAATAGTACTTGCTGCTTTTGTTGTTAATTTGCGCATAACAACGCAACTTTCACAAATTTCCCAGAACTTTTTGCTCAACTTAATAAAATTATTACCTGTCATGGGCTATCATTGAATTAAATACGTATGAAAGGTTTTAATAGAATAATCACCCTGGCAACCTAGAATCATTACCTATCATGGGATATCATTGGATTAATAGGATTTAATACAATGAAGAAAACTTTTATTAATATCTTTTAAAGTTTTAATTCGATTTTCGTAACACTTGATATAGCTCGACAAAAGTCTGCAGCGATTATATATATTAAATTTCAAACCATTCATTTGGGTAGATTTTGCGCTGCTATGTGCAGGCAGACAGATGGACCAGATGACGACTGCATGAACTACATATTTATATAACTACTACGCACCTAAAAACGGATACATGCACCGTCAAATATATAGTACGATCACTTTCAAGACGTGGAAAGAAAACAGAAATATGAAAAGAAAAACTATTTGTATGTAATTGCTCATCCAAATAGTGTCAAATTAACTTATAAATATAAAGGCTAAATGATTAGGTAAGAACACATTAAATCTCAATTTCAAATCAGGCACATTTATAAAATTAAAGAGAGCTTTGAGAGTTGTTTTATTCACTAGGTTAGTCATGCTTGGTAAAGGACTCTTGACGATGTAAGTGACATACTGCTTGGGAATTGATTAAGATACGATTTCAAAAAAAGAGTACAGTAAAATGCTATCCTGGACTCATAGGAATTTTTTTATCGAGATTCAAATGTCTATGAGTAAGGTTTGACTGATCTATGTGGATGTGTGTTAAAAGAAGACCTTTTGTCTATTAAAAGTAGAAGGCAAAACAGTGACAATTGGTTTTATACAGTGTAATTAAGTTGTATATACCACTATTTTTGTCAATTATCGAATTGTAATTTTTTATGATCCATTTTTATATGAGAATATGGATATGTGTGTAAAACTGGAATTTGCTACATGATGGCGCCCTATTGTAATTACCCTATTGCAGCAAACGGTGGAGTTAGTGTTCCTATATACACCCATGTTCAAAATTAGGAGAATTTTCCGATTTGGTCGATTATCTCCAGAACTACTGGACTGATTTTAATGAAATTAGGTATGTACATAAATTTATATAATGCAAGAAAAATAAACATTCAGCAGAATGCGCACGCATGATCCTGCGTAAGAATCATCAGCATCGGAAGGTATAAAACAGAGCTTATAATATTGAACCAAGAAATATGTTATTAGAAGGTATGGTCCCCTCTTACAGTAATATAGCTCTCACAACATGAACACATATTGGAAGTCAGTCAGTTTAAGCAGGGCTTAATTTCTAAGAAAAAACGTACCAGAGCCCTAATATTATGTGGTACCGGTATTACAACTGTACCGCTTTCCCATACCCCCTTCCCCCTGTCAATCAATCTGCATATTTATATTTCGTACATTATTTGCAAAATTTAAAGAATTTTTTTTTTCCTTTAGCAAAATAAAAATTTTAAAATATCTATCAGCATATACCTTGCTACCAACTATTCCACTTTTTGGTTATCACTCCTTCCGAATAGTAATATTTGCCTAGTTTTAGTGTTAATTAATTGCAGAATTTTGCGATTAAATATGGTACGGATTATGATTCGGAAATAGTGTTAACACAAAAAATGAATAGTTCGTAGCTATGCATTTTTTTCATAAAAATGCATAGCTACGAATTGCACTGGGCTCCGGAGCCCTGTATTTATGAGCTCCGGTTAATTCCGACCAATATTTAAATACTTACTAAAAACAGAAAAGTACCGGAGCTGGGCTCCGGTGGGCTCCGGCGCAAATTAAGCCCTGAGTTTAAGGGTCACTGTCGCAGTTAGTCTCACTCTTCCAGCAACTCTGTATTCATTCCCTGGGTGGTTTTGAGAGGGGGAAAGCATTTTTTCAATTTTCCTCCCCAGAGTTTCCCAAACATGCTCTATATGGATTAGGTCTGGAAATCTGACTGGCCAATACTCACTTTCCAAAAAATCGTCAACCAGATGAGCTCCATTGGGACGCGCATTATAGTCCATTAAAACAAAATCAGGCCCAACTGCATATCTGAAAAGATAGACATACTGTAATAAGATATCAACCCTACACCTCACACAGTCATAGATATTTTGCCAAACAGAAGGAGGGATGTGCGCCCATACAACATGACGCCTGCCCAGACCATCAAACCTCCTCTGCCATAGTGGTCTTTTTCTTGAAAATTGAGAGGCAGGTAGCATATGCCTGGTTCTGGTACACATGAAAGTCCGTCGAGAATTTACATTTTGGCTGAACAGAGACTTATCAGTGATTAGGTTGGCCCCTCATCGATCCCTGGTCCAAAGTCGATGATCTCTGCAGCATGCTAAACGGGTTCTCTTGCGTGCAGAAGTGGACGGGACGCAAGAAGCAAGTTATTGCAAACAGCCTTCTGTCATGTAGCCTTCTACGAACAGTAACCCTTAAAACTCGGCTGACTGTTGCCGCATAAAGGTCACGAGAGTGCTGAGAAGCTTTTGCACTTCTGTTACCCCTCGCTGTAATGGACAAATAGCGATCTTCGTTGGCCGTCGTGATTCTTGGACGACCTTGTCCAAGCTTTCTCCCTATGGATCCAATGTCCTAAAACTATTTCCATAAGTTGGACACGACGCTGGATGTTAAATTAAAGTCTCTAGGAGTCTGCACTTGAGACTGTTCTGTTTCCAGTCTCCATGGGATTTTCCACCTCATTCGATCGCCCAAATGTTGGCGGTTACTCATTTTTACTGTTTCAGTTTGGATTTCATTGAATGTTGCAAAAAATACCAAGATACTCAAGGAGGTGTGCGAGTTAACAGAACGCGAAAATTGCCACGCTCGCTTATCAAACCTGTTCCTCTACCCACTCCACCCATACACACGTGTACGCTTACGTATTCGACACTAAGAATTTACATCTTTGTTTCGAATCATTAGTTGTACCTTTATTGCAGTACTTTTCACGGAACTCGGGAAAATAGGCAAATTATCTGAGTTTTGAACATGAGTGTAGAAAACGATACAAGATAGGGATTCGGAATATCTTGCATGTAAAAATAACTTTATTAGAAGCCCTGAAATTTATTATCTTATCCAATTGCTATCTTAAATGATATAAAAAAATTGGTGGAACCAGAGAGAAAAGTAAAGCTCGATCAAAAAACGTTACAGTAAAAAATTGGCAAATATTTTCAGTCTAAAAAAGTAAGTAGTGCGTAGAAAAGTAATGGAACCATATTATCTGTAAAGCTCATTAAATTACCCTAATTTTAGTTGATAGCTGAAAATGCCGACTGAGCTTTACTGGTGACTTAAAATCAATCAGGGAAATAAAGGCATTTTTAACACATTCTGAATTTCAAATTTTCCAAATTTGGGTTCATAAGAATAGGTTAGAGGCTGATTTGGTAATGAGCGAGAACCAGAGAGATACGTTCAGTACAAAGTATGGACTAAATTCCATTCCAGGGGTCACTAATAAGCCTGGAAGATCAAATCCCAAAGTAAGCCCAAAACCCTAAGCATGTACGATTCAACCATATGCTAACTACTTGTTTCGCTCAAATCCATTGGCATGAGTTTCCCTTTTCACAGTAAGTACATGAAATAAAAATTATTACGATAGATGTGTTATGTCAGAAATGTTAATAACAAGAATTCCTCAACAACCTGACTATATTAATGTTATAGTTAAAATATTACTTCATGGTTTACATTCTTTTAGCTTTGAGGAGTTTAGCTTGACTTGATGCAATCGTGTACGCAATTCTGGGCTTGACAGAAATTTTTTAGTACATAACTACACGTTCTGTTTATTATACCTAGTACTCATTTTGAGCTGATAATATGATTCTGAATATAAGGCATCAGTAAAGCGCAGTCCACATTTTCAGCTATCAACAAAAATTTGGGTAATTTCATGAGCTTTACAGATAATCTGGTTCCATTTCTTTTCTACGTACTACTTACTTTTTTAGACTGAAACTATTTGCCAATTTTTTACTGCAACTTTTTTAGATCGAGCTTTACTTTTCTCTCTGATTGCACCAGTTTTTTATATCATTTCACACCTTTTTCAGATCTTTTCGGGAACTTAATCAACCAACTTGAACTACCCCCCGCCCCAACTAACCAACCAATGACCTCAATCAACCGGTCCAACCAATTTCCCCAATCAAAAAGTAACAGAAACATTGGTTTACCAGCTCTGATGACCCCATACTTACTGCTAACCCCCATATTGGGATATTGACCTATACTTTACTCAGGACTGGCCTCCAGACTAGTCCTTAGACTAAATTTTATACATAGTGTGAAATCTTGAATTTTTCTGCTACGTATCTACGCTCCTCTGGTCTAAGGGACTTTTCCGATTTTGTAACAATTTCTGTAAAAATCGCGTTTATATATATATATATATATGCAACGATTTTTTTACCTCTTAAAACATGAATTATTTTTATAAAATTTACATTAATTACATTTAACACTTTCATCAACATATACAGGTACATTTTATGTCCCTCTTTTAGTAAAATTATTTGAGTGTGTTTTATCCCAAAACGAATGAACATATCGAAATGAAACGTTTGTACACGCGCGGAATTATTTAATCGCAAAAGGCATATTTCTCTCCTTCAAGCCAACAAAGAAAAGACCTTCACAGAACCTTTCTCAACCTTGACCTTGAAAGGTACAAGGAAGTTCAGAAGTAACCTCAAGAAATTATTATTTCTTTTTCGAAGAAAAAATGTGAGTGGGGTGAGATTTACACCGGCGCATGTGCTTACGCGTTAATAAAACGAATAAATTGATTCAAAACACACCATATTCCATATGATGTGTGAGTTCTAAATTCTTGCATAAAGAACGAGTTTACATGGACGTTTTGAATAGATGGAGGCTTGTAGACTTGGACTTAAAAATTTAAAAAATGGATATGGAAAGAAAATTTAACTGTTTGCTGTTATTGACAGGTGAAGGACATTATACAGGTATTTTTGTTTCATGTTTATGTATTTTTCTTGTAGGTTTGGGTGGGTGCACGTTGTTCTGCATTCATGCATGTTAAGATAATTTAATTTGTTTATATTTAAGTTGAAATTTTAAAATAATTTTCTAAAAGACAATTTTTTAAAGCCTTTTTGTTTTGCAATTTAATTATGCTTTCTATATATTACTGTTTTGTTTAAGTTTGGTTTATTTACCTTTTTGAATTTTATATCTAAAACGACAATAGTTTGTTTTTTTCTGTATTGAGTGCAGGATGGACGTGTGTTCAGAAACCTGCAAGCTTTTAACAGTGGGGGTGGAGTTAGGCCTGTCTGTCCACCCACTGATGAAGAACAGACAGTTTTTTGCCTGTGATTGTTTTTTACCTGTGTAATTTAAATTTGAAGGTTTTGGGATTTTTATAGTTAAATTTTATAGTTAAATATTGTGGATATACACCTTCTTTCCAAGGTTATGGTGTATTTGCATTTTTATCTATTGATGAAATACATTTTGTTGCATTTTATATGAGCTGCTTTTGACGCTTGTTATGCAATAATTTTTCATTAATTATATAATATATATATATATATTGATATCGATTTAATGATAATTTAGAATATTTCTTCAATTATTGTTATTATTACTATTATTTTATCCTATATGTTTTACACTCTTTTCATTTCTACATGGATTTTGAATATAGTAATTTCATTCATGAATTATTAACCAGTAATTGTCCTTTTCCTTTGTGCTAGGTAAAGTCGTTATCCATGCAATATCTAGATGGAAGTACATTTTCTATTATGTATATCATTTTTTACTTGTTCTCCATCATCTTGCATATCAATTTGCTCGCCAATAGCACATGTATTCGTCCTGATTCCGGTTGATTTTTTTACTTTTTTTTACCTGATGAGTTTTACTTATTAAGTAAAAGGTTTGGTTCAAAATATGTATATTCTACTAGGAAAGAACAGGAATTTTTGAAGATATGACTACATAATAAGGGCAAAAGATAATATAATAATGCAGAATTTTCGCTTGATAAATTTCATGAGAATTGCAGTGTTTTATAAATGTGAAAAAAACGACTGTTATCCAGAGCTCGCACCGTTCCTAAAATTTTCGTACTTTGCTACCACTAAATAAAAACGATAATCTTTGTTGAATAGTTCTGTTATAGATGTTAAAGGAATGTACCACGAAGAATTCTTATTTAAAATACTGGTAGCAAAGTGTGGAAATTTTAGGAACGGTGCGAGCCCTGGTTATTGCCGCATACAGAATGTTAGTGGGCCAAATGTGGTCAGCGTTCCTCATATTAAGTAAGTTTTTGTTAAATTGTACAATGAATATAGAATTAGAAAAAAAAGTTGCAAAAAGATATTTTAATGTAATAAATACTAATATTTTTTAATATAAAAAATAAATACATTTCAATAGCATTTAGCGTACTTCAAAGCCTATATTGGTTAATTACTACTTTCATTATTCATATAAGTTCTTTATTTTAAAATAATTGTGCTTACATAAATAAAACACTTAAAGCTTTTATGCTTCACATAAAAAAATATAAATTATTTTTTTTTATGAAAGCTTTAATTTTTCCACAATGTGCTCATTTTTTCCTAAATTCTTTAACTTATACGTATAAAATACTTGGATCTTTATAAAATATCTAATAATAGCACTTACTCAGCTCAAGTTAAAATTTTTATTTGTTGATTTATTCCATTAGTTTTAATTACGTGTGATTGTCACATGTAAAGGCAAAGTGCACTTTAAACAGAACAACTATAATGACATTTCAAAAAGTCTTTTTCTAACATAAGAGTTTTTTTTTCACTTTTAAAAACTTGAAAAATGACAATTATGAAAGTCTCTTACTATTTATAAGAATTATTTATTCAAAGGCTTTCATTTTCTAAGATTGTTTTTTTTTTTTATTACGTTCTCATCGATTTGCGCATTAAGAGTTGAATTATGTTTTAATTGGTTATATTGTTATTTATTTCTCATCATTCGATACAGATATCAAATCAAATCGAATTGAAAAAAAAAAAAAACTATGTTCTTTTGTTTTATACGAGTATAAATGCAATATTGTTTTAAATGTTAAAATAAAGTATATAATTTTGATTAATATTTTTGTTAACACTTTCCAATAAAGTTTAAAAGTGTTTATGCATTCGGTTTGTCTGTCCGTCTGTCCACACTGTAACTCCCGTAAATATACTCGGATTTTACTGCAATTGATAATGTTTATTTAGAGTCACTGACGCATGTTTGGTATTGTATATGAAGAATGTAGGATTAATAGTTCATTTACAGAAGCACTCAAAATAATTCCATTACATTATGGTATATACGAAAAAATCGTTTGCAGAGTATTTTAAGGAAATTATGCTATTTCAAATGTATTGAAACTGATATAAATCACTGAATCTCACTACGATCACGTTAGAACATTACATTCATAGCATTTTTTATTCATTTACAGGGACACACAAAAGAAATCGGTTACAGTGCTGTCTTTGAGTAATAATTGCTGGAGTGTACGTTTTAAAATTCGGTATGAGCTATTAAATTTAAGTAATTTTTTGCATGTTACTCGTTATATATAAATTCTATACCTCGTAAACAAAGTTGCACAAAATTATTCACGTACCATTATCCTTATTAGAGGAAATTACTGAAGGGGAATTTTCAACTGAAGTACATGTATTTCTTAAGTGAAGGAAATTTTGGCATGCATGTAGTTAATAGATACAAACCTATACAGTCGAACTTCTCTTTAACAAAGTTTTCCACTTAACGAAATTTTCTGCTGAACCTTGACTTTGAACACCATTAACATGTAAATTAATCTCCATATTACGAAAAATATATTCTATATAAAGAAGTTTATTTCACTTTTGTGCGTGTACAGCAATCAAACGGGGAGGTTGCTGTTGCGACGCATGTATGAATATATTTCAGCAAATTGTATGAAAATGAAATTATTTATTTAATCATTTCCATTCAACAGAAGAAATTTAAAAAGCCTTCGATACAAGAAGAAAGGGATTCCAGTTTCACGAAAATGTTACAGATGCATTGTTCAGATACTTAAAAAGCGAGAAAATTTTTATGAAAAGTGTATTTTTTATAAGAAACATGTTACAAAGAAATATTAGAGACATTTTAAAAGTTAAGGATTTGAAACACTCAGAAAAAGAGAAAAGTTATGCTACGCTTCAATTTTTGTTTACCTCTCTTTATTATGTGATTTTTTAGACATTATTTTAATAAATTTTTTCTCATGTGTCTACATTGCATAAACAAAAAATAATGATTACTGCCTAAATTAAAATGCATTTTTCCAATATATCTGTTGCGTTTTATCGCTGCTCCCATGATCTTAATTTAATCGTTTTTATTTTGCGCCTCGCGCAGACCATATCTTTTTGTTGACAAACAAATTGTTTTTAGAACTTTATGAACTGAACTGTAGTTACGAAATTCTATGATGTAAGATTTATTGAAACGAAAGTATGTTCGCGAAAAGTTATGTGTTTTTTGTATTTGTGATGTTAAAATATATGGTGTTATGACTACAATTTGTCTCTACAATTACTCCATACGCAGAATGAAGTTTTATTCCGAAGAAATTTAAATTAGTCTTTTATCTCCCTATAAGGTGAAGTTAAGTAAGCCTATTCCATTTGCATGATTAAATAGTTATATTTTTAACTGTGAAATGAATATTGATAACTTAATATCAATATAATAATATTGAATATAAAATTTTGTAAACGGGGACTAGAATCAATAATATCCATTTTTGTGTATTTTTCATTTAATGCGTATGTATTTTATTATACAAATTTCATGAATTTGAGTTGATTTCTATTTAACGAATGTTCTTCATAACGAAGTATTTAAGTGTAACGACGAGACTTCGATAAATGGAAGAGTCACTGTATATCATATACAGGGCTGCTCAAACAATTCTGATAATTTTCCGATTGCAGATGGGAACATTTGAAATTGGGTTTTCAAATATGTTATGCGTTTCCATATGGTTGATTTAGACATAACATTTTAACATATTAACCCTTAAATGCCTGAATTTTCAAAAATCATTGTAATAATGTTTTTCGACTTTCATGTTTTAAATAAATCATAGAAAAATACTTAAAAGAATCATATTTTGTTTTAAGTATGGTTTACGGATAAAAAACAGTTTGTTACTAATCGGAAATACTAGTCTTTAATTAAAAAAAGATAAAATTCTATAATATGAAACACAGAAGAATTTTAGGAACTATAATATGAAATAAATTTTACTTGTTCACTGCAAAACAAAATAGGGTATATCGCAAGCTTCTAAACATGACAAAAAGAACAAGTAGCAACAATTGAAAAAATAAGTCTATCTTTATTCTTAAACAGCAAAAATGTTGCCATCTACATGTTGATAATCGATTTATTAACATTTTCAGAATGTATTTTATTGGCAACATTAGGCATTACAGCTTCAATATTATTCTAATAGTATTTTAGAAGCCTAAACTGGGTATGTTGCCGAAAAGCAACACCAGGCATTGGGTTAAACGGCGCAGCTTAATTACATTAGTATGAATGTGTTGGAAAGTGTTTAATAATCTATGCTTAATGCACGATTTTTCTTTCTTGTTCTATTTGTTTTTGTTACTTAATATGCGATTTAATCTTCTAGTGTTAGGTGAATAGCGAATGACAGACATCAAACGATAAAAAAAAAAAAAAAACTTACTAACTTAAAATTTTTACATCAACCCTATATATATAAAATTTAAGAAATAAATATAAAGCTATGAAAATATGAAAAGATTACTAGATGCGTTATGCATGAATTTACTTTTTCATAAAATTTCTAATTATTGTCTTTATACTTTTTATCGTGTTATTTCAAATTTTATGAAAAAACTCAAATGATATTAATAAAAGTCAATGATACCCCATCATGGTAGGTAATGATTCTAAATTGCCATGGTGGTTACATTCTATTTAAGATGCAGTCATATTGTTTTCGTATTACTGAATTTAATATATATAATCGTAACACATTTTGTATTCATGCATTTTTGCATAAGAGTGCAACAGCTATTGCACCAAAATATGGGTACTTATAAAACTAGTTATAATACTAACGCACCTCATTTACCACGTTTGACGTACGATTTCCAACTTGTTATGTTAAGAAATATTGTGATAGATAACTTCAATTGTAAAAACTAGCGTTGTACTAATTTTACTTTAATCTATTTTGTAATATTGAACATCTGTAATCTTATACAGGCATCCCCCGACTTACGTAAATAACTTTTTACTTAACTTGAATTTTATGTAAGTCGACTTTCTAAATTGTTTAGGTAAAATTTCGTAAGAAACTGTAATATTTATTATATATTACGTAATAATTTTTAACGACTGAGAATTTAGTATCTTATTTATGAATACATATAATATATATTATTTACACAGTATTATTTTATGAATAAAGCATCATGCAACAGTACTTACTCGGATATAAGCTATAAAAATGTGAAAAAAATATAAAAACAAGCTGAAAAAACACTTTTTAAATAAAAAACCTCTTATGGAATGCGGAATTTATAACTTTAACATTGATGAATTGATTTCAACAATTTCCAATCCATGTTAAAGAACAGGTGCACTGTAAAAAAATAAATAAATAAATAATCGAAAAAAATAATCGGAAAAAAGTTGCCCTTATCGTACCGGAATAATTTCCGACCTAGCTCGGAATAAAATCCGTAAAAATAAGGAAATAGTCAGTAAAACGGTATTTTACGGATGTTATTCCAATTTTACGGATTTCATTCCGACCTGGGTTGGAAATTATTCCCGGTACGGTAAGGGCAACTATTTTTTCGATTCCTACCGGGAAACTGGCATTATTTTTTTTACAGTGTGAAGCCAGAAGAAAAAAAAACTCTCGTTCTTCCTCATAACATAATTGCTACTGTTGAACCCCAGATTTTGGTCAGATATTAATATACATAGATACAGTTTGCTTTGTTAAAGATTTGATTGTATATCCCAATAAAAATATAACTCTCACACTGTAAACAACAACAACAACAAAAAAAAAAACGACCAGTTTTCCTGTAGGAGTCGGAAAAATAGTTGCTCTTATCGTACCGGAAAATTTTCCGACCCACCTCGGAATAAAATCCGTAAAAAAGGAAGTAGTCAATAAAGCGGTATTTTACGGATTTTATTCCGAGCTGGGTCGGAAAATTTTCCGGTACGATAAGAGCAACTATTTTTCCGATTCCTACAGGAAAACTGGTCGGATTTTTTTTTTTTTTTTTACAGTGCACTAATATGTAAAACTATGTTATAATTGAGGTTTTTATCTGCATATTTTATTTATAAATAAATTATCAAAAGTATGCAAAATGCATAAAAAACGTGCTTGTGTGTTCGTAAATGTAATTTTCGAGATTTATTACATAACTGCGAATTTACGTAAGTCGCATAAAACGTAAATCGAAGGATGCCTGTATATGGATTGTCGCTAAACATTTTCACTCGTTGTGAAAATTTTCTATTCTTCACGGGAGACTGGGGTGATTTAACTTCATATCACTTCATTTCATCAACCCAATGAAAGTCGCATTTCAAGAAAATTTCTCTTTTGCGATTTTCTGCACTAATTTTATGGCTTAAATTGCACGGAGAATCGTCTGCTTATAGACGGAAAGCAGCTGCACAACCCATCATCTCATCGAATTGACAGCTGAAAATCAAGGATTAATTAAAACTCGATTTGTATATTAAAATGCAATTGGTCTGCTAAGTTACAGATTGGTGGAAACACCTACAAAGCCGATTTTATTGGTTGACTGCTAGATTTACCATTGTGTTTTCCTGCTCGTACTCCTCCATGTATTTGTATCTTTGGGTACAGGAAAACACAATGATAAAACTACCGATTAACGAATAAAAACGTGTCTGCAGGTGGTTTCCACCAAGATATGATTTGGCAGACCAATTGTATTTTAATATGCTAATCGTGTCCTGTCTAATCCTGAAATTTCAGCGGTCAACTCCACGAGGTGATGCAATCGCCTCTCGGTCAGGCACGCAGTCTTCTCCAGACTTTGAAATTTTCAATATAAACACATAATTCTATATACCGGGTGTCCCAAAAATGACTTATGGATTTTAAAATTCAAAAACGTGCAAACGGTGACAGGTATTAAAAAAATTCTTGCAGGAGTGTTATGTATGATGTCAGGAGTTTTTTTACAGTGATTCTTGATTTTAGTTCGAATTTCAAACAACAGATGGCGCTGAGAGCAATAGGTGCTCAGTCCAGACCCGAACTATGGTACTTCGGGATCCATTCAATGCATTTTAATCTCCTTTTTTCGCATGGAAGAAGAGAGGGGCCGAAAAATTGAGTCTCGATTTAGTGGTTATTATTTACAGCGCCATCTATCGATGCTATCTGTAACTAAAACTGAGAATGACAACATTAAAACTCCTGACATTTTACATAACACGCTTGCAAGAATTTTTTTAATATCTGCCACCGTTTGGAAATTATTGAATTTTAAAATCCATGAGTCATTTTTGGGACACCCGGTGTTCGTTATGATGGACTGTAGACGTTTAATTTCTTTTTAATTGATTTTATTCACACATAAGCACTGCACAACACACTTACACAAACATAAACTGGACTAATTTCAGTAGATTGCAAAATATAATTAATATCCATCGCGTAGTTTGGATGGAGTGTTTTGACATACGTGTTGATGCTTTGACAATCAACAGCTTACTCACCTTTTTTACAGACTGCTCGCTAGGAGGAGCTGGTTCTACTTCCGGAACGGAACATTCCGCCCAGGGATGAAATATGAAATATTTCAACAATTAATATAAACATAATACAATAGATAACTAAATAACACTACAAATGATACTAAAATACAAAATACTTAAGGGTAACCATCAGTTATATCTTCTCCCATAGTGCATGTGTTACATTCTTGACAGCACATATGCGTATTTGCTATTGAAGTTATATATTTAATTTTTTTTTTTGGTGAGAGATATGACTCATGTCTTTTAAATAATATAATTTTATGAATGAAATATATCACCTGTTTTTTTTTAAATTTAATTTAAATTTTTTCCATGTTTCCAATAGACATCAACAGATGGCGGTACCAGTGCTGCTATTTTTTTGTATGGATTAAAAAAGGACTGTTCTTATCGTTTTTTATATGTTTCCTTGTTAAATGTTATCATTACCTCCCTCATAAATCCAATAAGGGATATATTTTAGACGATATTAACATAAGAAGTCCTTCAACAAGTCTTTTTTTTAACGAAATGTTGTTTTATTCGGGCATTCCACGCAAAAATGAGGAAAAGCCTTTTACATTCCAGCAACCCTATAACTTCCGTTCGCTCGACCCAAAAGCCAGGACAGAAAAATTCCCCTTTCCTCTACTCTACGTTCGTCGGGAAATTCGGTTCAAATCAAAACATCGAGTTTACGAAAAAAAAAAGCGAGTGAGAGATAGAGAGAGATTACGTCTTTCGATTATGTGGTTTCTAAATAACAGCACATGCCAGTTTCATGCGTTTCCGAACAAAAATGAATTAAAACTTATGTCATAAAATTGCTCGTTTGTATTTGACAACAGCCGAAGTTCGAATTTTCGATTTGTCTACGATCGCGAAGGGTAATAACGGGTACGAATTTGGTACAGAAAAAAAAAAAAAAAAACATTTTTATAAATTAAAATTAAATTTACTGTTTTATTATTATTATTAATTTTTTTTTTTTTTTTTACATCGAATTTGATAGTATTTTCTGAAAGATCTATTGTGTTAGAAAAAAAAAAAAAAAAAAAGAGAGAGAGAGAATACGTTTTTTGATTATGTAGTTTTTGAATAACAACACCTGCCAGTTTCATGCGTTTCCGAATAAAAATAAAACTTATGTGATAAATTTGCTCGTTTGGGGGCTGTGCATATATAACGTTATCATTTTAGGGGGGAGGGGGAGTCTGGCAAATGATATCGTTAGATATCTCTAGGGGGGAGGGGGGTCGTCTTTTGATATCGTTATCATTTTTTATCCAACCAAATTCTCTTTTTATTTATAACTTAGCCTTTACATCAAAATAGAATGTTATCTTTTTTAGTCTGCTATCTATTTTTATGAAAGTACAAGTTATTATTAAAATCATTAAATGATTATAAAATTATTTAATTCCAAATTTCCTGTTTCTTCTGTCATATGTGTATGCATATATAATTCGCTGTTTGAGAAACTATATGCGAAGTATGTTTCAAATGATACCTGTGTTTACTAATAAATAAAAGAGAAAGAATGTTGTCCACCTGTTTTGGTGATAAAAAGCCCTGTCTCCCCCCCCCCCCCCATCCGTGCAGGGCCAAGTGCAAGAAAACATTATTACTGTTGAATGTATTATGTTACAAAAAGCTATTATAAAATACTTTTAAATAGTAACTATTTCTTTTAAGTGTTATTTGATAAAAAGTTTTTTCATATATAAAGTGATATTTTATTGAGTTCTCTTCATATGAATCAATGAAGTATGCGAAAAATAAATGTAACCATATTAGTATATCACTCCAAGCAAAAGAAAAAAAATTCAAAAATGAAAAGAATTTTTAGACATTGATAACGATATCATTACGGTGGGGGGGGGGGGGTTCGAGGGATGATAACGTATGATATCGTAAGGGGGGGGAGGGGGTTCAAAAGTGCCAAAAAAGTGATAACGTTATATATGCACAGCCCCTTGTATTTGACAACAGCCGAAGTTTTCGGATTTTCTACTTGTCTGCGATTGCGAAGGGAAATATATTTGGTACAGAAAAAAGCGTATTTTTATAAATTAGAATATTTTTTTTTTTTTTTTTACATCGAATTTGAAAGTATTTGTAAAAAATCTATTGTGTTTAGAAAAAAAAAAGAGAAAAAGAATACGTTTTTTGATTATGTAGTTTTTGAATAACAACACCTGCCAGTTTCATGCGTTTCCGAACAAAAAGGAATTAAAACGTATGTCATAAAGTTGCTATAAAAATAAAATTTCTATTTTTTTTTTCTTTTCTTTTCTTTTCATCGAATTTGACAATATTTTCTTAAAAATCTATTGTGTTTATCAAAAAAAAAAAAAATAAATAAAAATAAAAAAGAGAAGAAGAAGAGAATACGTTTTTCGATTATTTAGTTTCTGAATAACAACACCTGCCAGTTTCATGCATTTCTGAACAAAAAGGAATTAAAACTTATGTCATAAAGTTGCTCGTTTGTATTTGACAACAACCGAAGTTTTCAGATTTTCTACTTGTCTACGATTGCGAAGGGTAATATATTTAGTACAGAAAAAAAAACATATTTTTATAAATTAAAATAAAATTTCTGTTTTCAATTGTATTATGTCTTATTTATTTGTAAACGGCTGCTCTTCTTTGAATCCATTAACACTATTTTTCGATTCCTGGAAAAAACTAAAATATTTAATTTTAGATGAATATTTAAATTTCAGATATGTATAAATTTGTGTATATTTCTCAATTGCGAGAATTGTGTAAACTGTATTGTGCCTTATCTGATTTAAAACGATAGCTCTCTTGAATCCTCCGTCACTTTTTTCTTTCATTCTCGAAAAAAACTGTCATTTATTTTGAATGAAACTGTAAATTTCCTGAAATTTTTCAATTGCATTACTGTCATGGGCGTACCCAAGGGGGGGGGGGGGCTGATGGGGCTACAGCCCCCCCCCCCCCCGAAATTTTCGAAATTGATACGAAAAAATTGCTGGTTTTTTTCTTTCTTTTTTGTGAAAATTTTTTCTATCATACAGCGAAATAGCCATTCTCATTAGTCCAATATTACTCCATATTGACACCAAAGAAGAGAAAAGGGGCTGATGGGGGTTACAGCCCCCCCCCCCCTTCTCTCGAAATATTCAAAAATGAAATGAAAAAAGTGTTTTTTCCCTACTTTTTTGGACAAATCTGTACCTTTTTCTTCTGTCATACAGCGAAATAGTCATTTTAGTTAATCCCATATTAGTCCACATTGACATCACAGCATGCTCAAAGATGGGGAGGGGGCTGATGGAATTACAGCCCCCTCATCTCGAAATAGTCGAAAATGAAATGAAAAAATAGTGCTGATTTTTTTTCTTTCTGCTTGAGAAAAATTTGCATTTTTCTCCTATCATTCAACAGACCCCCTTCCCTTTAGTTTCATATTAGTGCACAGTAATACTATATTATACCTAAAGATATAAAAGTGACAAATTGGGTTACAGCCCCCTCCCAAAATAGTCAAAAAATAAAATGAAAAAATGCTTTTTTTGTTTGTTTGAGATAAAATTTGTAATATTTTTTCTGTAATCCTTAGTTTTTTAGATAAATCTGTAATTTTTTTCTTCTGTCATACAGCGAAATAGCCATTCATGTTAGTGCCATGTTAGCACATTGACATCATAGCATACCGAAAGAAGGGGAGGGGGCTAATCGTATTACATACAGCCCCCTCCTCCAAACTAGTCGAAAATGAAATGAAAAAAAAATGCTTTTTTCCCTTCTGTTTGAGATTAATTTGTAGTATTTCCCCCCTATCATTCAACAGACTAGCCGCTCTCTTCTCTTTAGTTCCATATTTGTACACCGTGACACCACATTATACCCAAAGAAGTGGAATGGGGTTACAGCTCCCTCCCAAAATAGTCGAGAATGAAATTTTAAAAAATGCTGAATTTTGTTTCTTTTTGTTTGAGATAAATTTGCAACTTTGTTTTCTGCAATATAACGAACTGACATTTTGGTTAGTCCCGTATTAGCACACATTTACACCACAGTATACCCAAAGAGGGGAAGGGGCTGAGGGAGTGACAGGCCCCCATTCAAAATAGTCGAAAATGAAATGAAAAAGGTGCTGATTTTTTTTTTTTATTATTATTTGAGATAAATTTGTAATTTAGATTTCTGTTTTACCGCGGATTAACCATTCTCGTTAGTCCCATGTTAGTCCACATAGACACCACAGCATACCCAAAGAAGGTGAAGGAGACTTTATTTTCGGTGGTGGGGAGAACAATGTTATAGATTTTAAGCTGCAATGACTTTCTTTTTAATGAAAGTATATAAAAAAAAAACCCATTAATTCTTTCCAACTTGATTCGGTGTGGGGCGGTCTCAGAATCGGGCCCGTGCCTCTACTCCACGGATGATTCTGAGTGGAAAAAAAATTTCTGAAATTCACAGCAAATTTTCTGAAAGGTTACAGCAGAGGGGGAAATCCCTTACCGGCGCCAATTATTTCCGTTGCTTTTTGCGTTAACACTGTTTTCATTTCACGTGGCTGAGTGTAGATTCCTGCAAGTTGGGTTCGGGTTAACCAGACTTTTAAAAAGTCAGTTCAGCATATTACCTCAGTTTAAAAACTATACCTATAACAATAAACATAGTTGTTTGTATGTGTGCTGTTTCCTAATGAGACCGCTGTGTTTTTTCCACTTTGTTTGTTACAGGTTTTATTACAACCCTTTGCCGAAATTCGCACTTTTTCTGCGGTCTTTTGACAAAATCCGCGTTTTTCCGCGGTCCTTTGACGAAATTTGCGTTTTTTGGGATACTTTGACGACATTTGCTTTTTTTACGCCGGCCTTTTCCGGAATACGTACTTTTTCCCCCGATCCTTTGTCGAATTTCCAGTTTTTTCCCGTGCCTTTAGACGAAATTCGCGTTTTTTCAGCGGCCCTTGAAAGAAATTCGCATTTTCTGCGATATTTTGACGAAATTCGCGTTTTTCCGCTGCCCTTTGACGGAATACACGTTTTTTACGTGATCCTTTGTTGAAATTTGCATTTTCCGCATCTTTTTGACGAAATTCGCGCTTTTTCTGTGACCATTTGACGACATTCGCGTTTTTTCCGCGATCCTTTGACGATATTTGTGTGTTTTCTGCGATCCTTTTTCGAAATTCACTTAAGGCTGTTCTTAACTGATCTGCTCAACAAGCGCAAAAAGTTTTGACACATTTACAAATTCATTTTTTAACGGAAAGATATAAAATTGGAAAGCCAGGCCGTAGAAGCGACTTGGAATTGAACTGTTTTTTCCATTTTTTTATCACTAAGTTAAAACTATTGAGTTATAAGCATTTTTGATCACGTGACAAACACGATTTTTGCCCTTCACGGACTGGTTTGTCTGCTTTCTTCGGGAACTTCGGTTCAAGACGTCAACTTTGGCACCATTATGTGAAAGATCTATTGCGTTTGCAAAAAAAAACGGAAAAAAAACTCGATTACATAGTTTCTGAACAACAAGACCTGCTAATTTCATGCATTTCCGAACAAAAATAAAGTAAAACTTATGTCAGAAAGTTGCCGTTTTGTATTTGAGAACACTCTTAATTAAAACTGCCTTCGCGTTTTTCCGCGGCCCTTTGACGAAATTTGCGGTTTTTTGCGATTCTTTGAGAGTCGGTTTTTCTACGCGGCCTTTGTCGGAACATGTACTTTCCGCGATCCTTTGTCTGATTTCGCACTTTTTTCCGCGGGCGAAGTTTTCGTTTTTCCGTGGCACTTCGACGGAATACGCGTCTTTTTCGCGATTCTTTGTCGAATTTTGTTTTTTCCCCCGCGGCTTTTAGAGGAAATTTGCGTTTTTCTGCTGTACTTTGACGGAATACACGTTTTTTTTCGCGATCCTTTGTCAAAATTTGCATTTTCCACGGTTTTTTGACGAAATTCGCGTTTTTTCCGCGGCACTTTGACGAAATTCGCGCTTTTCCCGAGATCCTTTTACGAAATTCGCATTTTCTCCACGATCCTGATCGACAGTTTTTTGTGATTTTCTGGCGGAATTCTTCGACGGAATACGCGTCTTTTCGCGATTCTTTGTCAAAATTTGCATTTTTTCAGCGGCTTTTTGACGAAACTCGCTTTCTTTTCCGCGGCCCTCCGACGGAATACGCGTTTTTTTTTCGTGATCCTACGTCGAAATTTCCGTTTTTTCAGCGACTTTTTGACGAAATTCGGGTTTTTTCCGCAATCCTTTGACGAAATTTGCGTTTTTTCCACGATCCTTTTTTGAAATTCGCGTTTTTTCGCGGCTCTTTGACGAAATTCATGGCTTCTTTGCGATGCTTTGACGAGATTTGCTTTTTCTACGCGGACTTTGTCGGAATACGAGCTTTTTCTCGCGATTTTTTGTCGAGTTTTGCATTTTTTTCCGTGGTCGAAATTTGCGTTTTCTCCATAGGCCTTTGGCGACAATCGCGATTTTTTAGAGAAATTTGCGTTTTTCCTCGGCCCTTCGACGGAATACGCGTCTTTTCGCGATCCTTTGCCAAAAGTTGCAGGCTTTTGGCGAAACTCGCTTTCTTTTTCGCGGCCCTTCGGCGAAATACGAATTTTTTTACTTGAACCTTCATCGAAATTTGCTTTTTTCGGCGAAATTCGCGTTTTTTCCGCCGTCCTTTGACGAATTTTGCGTTTTTTCCGTGGCCCTTTGACAAAATTCGCGTTTTTTTTGGGGGATAATTTGACGAGATTAGCTTTTTCTACGAGGCCCTTTGTCGGAATACGTCCTTTCGCTCGCGATTCTTTGTTGAATTATGCGGGTTTTTTTGCGGCCCTTCGACGAAATCGCGTTTTTTCAATCTTTTGACGAAATTCGCGTTTTTCGAGGCCCTTCGATGGGATGCGCACTTTTTTCGCGATCCTTTGTCGAAATTTGCGTTTTTTTTTGCAGGTTTTTTTTTGCGAAATTCGCATTTTATTCACGATCTCTTGTTGAAAGTTACACTCTTTCCTCGTCTTTTTCACGAAATTTGCATATTTTTACGATCCTTTAACGAAATTCACGTTTTTTGCCATCCTTTGACGAAATTCGCGTTTTCTCCACGGCCCTTTGATGGAATATGTTTTTTCGACATCAATTGTCGAAATTCGCGTTTTTTCCGCGATCCCTTGATGAACTTCACTTTTTTTCTGGAGTCGTTTGGCGAAATTCACGTTTTTTCATTTCGCGACGAAATTCGCGTTTCCTCGCGGTCATTAGACGAAACTCACGTTTCCTCGCGGTCATTAGACGAAATTCGCGTTTCCTCCTCGGTCATTTGACAAAATTTGCATTTCCTCCGCGATCATTTGACGAAATTCATGTTTTCTCCCCGATCCATTTACGAAATTTGATTTTTTTGCGATCCTATGACGGATTTTTTAAAATTGTTGGAACCTCATGCCTTAAATTTTTGGAAATTTCGGAACAGAATCACCCCTGCCCCCCCCCCCCCCTTTCTCCTCTCTGGCTGCGCCCGCCCTCCCCCCCATTATTGTCAAAAATGATTTCCGTTTACAACAAAATTCAACGTGTTTCGTAAGATATGGAATGTTATGGAAATTTAAGTCAGCCCCCCCCCCCCCCCCGAAATAAAATCCTGCGTACGCCACTGATTACTGTGTCTTATTTATTTGTAAACGGCTGCTCTTCTTTGAATCCATCAACACTATTTTTAGATTCTCGGAAGAAAATAAAACATTTAATTTGAGATGAATATTTAAATTTCAAATATGTATGAATATTTGTATATTTTTCAATTGCGCGAATTGTGTAAACTGTATTGTGTGTTATATGTTATATGTTTCAAACCGACAGCTGCCTTGAAGCTTCCATCATTTTTTTTTATTCCTGAAAGAAACTGTCATTTATTTCGAATGAAACTGTAAAGTACAACATGCATTATAATTTTTGTGAAGATTTTTCAATTGCATTATTTCTTATTTATTTGTAAACAGCTGCTCTTCTTTGAATTCTTCAACAATATTTATCTATTCTCGGAAGAAACTAAAATATTTGATTTGAGATGAATATTTAAATTTCAAATATGTACAAATTTTTGTATATTTCTTATTTGCGCGAATTGTGTAACCCGTTGCGTATTATGGTTTTTTGTGGGATTTTCCTATCCGTGAAATATATAAATTATATCGTAGCTTATTTATTTTTAAATGGCTGTTTCTCTTTGAATCCTTCAACACTATTTTTCCATTTTTGGAAAAAACTAAAATATTTCATTTGAAATTAATTTTAAAATTTCAAATATATATACATTTTATAGATTTTTCAATTACGCAAATTGTGTTATCAGGTGTCTAATCTATTTAAAAACGACAGCTTTCTTGGATCCTCGATCACTTTTTCCTTTCATTCTCGATAGAAACTGTCATTTATTTCGAATGAAACTGCAAATTACCTGAAATTTTTCAATTGCATTATGCATTATTTATTTGTAAACTATTGCTCTTCTTTGAATCCTTCTACAGTATTTTTCTATTCTCGGAAGAAACTAAAATATTTATTTCGAGATGAATATTTAAATTTTAAATATGTATAAATTTGTGTATATTTCTCAATTGCGCGAATTGTGTAAACTGTTTTGTGACTTATCCGCTTCAAAACGACAGCTGTGGTCAATCATCCATCACTTTTTTTTCATTCTATAAAGAAACTATCGTTTATTTCGAATGAAACTGTATAGCACAACGCGTAATAAAAATTTTTTGAAGGTTTTTCAATTGCAAATATATATACATTTTATAGATTTTTCAATTACGTCTTATTTATTTGCAAACGCTTGCTCTTCTTTGAATCCTTCAACATTATTTTTCGATTCTCGGAAGAAACTAAAATATTTAATTTGAGATGAACACTTAAATTTCAAATATGTATAAATTTTTTCATATTCTTCAGTTGCGGGAATTCTGTAACCTTTTGCGTATTATAATTTTTTGTGGGATTTTCTTATCCATGAAATATAAGTTATATCGTAGCTTATTTATTTTTAAACGGTTGTTTCTCTTTGAATCCTTCAACACTATTTTTCCAGTTTTGGAAAAACTAAAATATTTCATTTGAAATGAATTTTAAAATTTCAAATATGTATACATTTTGTAAATTTTTCAATTACGCAAATTTTGTAAACGATGTCTTATCTGTTTAAACACGTTAGCTCTCTTGGATCCTCCATCACTTTTTTCTTTCATTCTAGAAAAAAAAAAAAAAAAAAAAAAAAAAAACCTGTCATTTATTTCGAATGAAACTGTAAATTACCTGAAATTTTTGAATTGCATTATGTCTAATTTATTTGTAAACTGTAGCTCTTCTTTCAATCCATTAACACTATTTTTCGATTCTCGGAAGAAACTAAAATATTTAAATTAATATCTAAATTTCAAATATGTATAAATTTTTGTATATTTTTTCAAATGCGTGAATTTTGTAAACTGTATTGTGTCTTATCTGTTTCAAAACGAAAGCTGTCTTGAATCCCCCATCATTTTTTTTTTTCATTCCCGAAAGAAAATGTCGGTTTTTTTCGAATGAATCTGTAAAGTACAACGTTTAATATAATTTTTTTAAAGGTTTTTCAATTGTATTATGTCTTATTTATTTACAAACGGCTGCTCTTCTTTGAATCCTTTAAACTATTTTTCAATTCGCGGAAGAAAAACAAAATATTTAATTTGAGATGAATTTTTAAATTTCAAATATGAATAAATTTTTATTATATACCTGGTTTATTTATTTCATTTATTTACTTCTGTAGAATTCATATTTTCTTTGGTGTACGTGCGTTTTAAGATTGCGTGGCGTTAATTCATATGTATGTTACGCCATATTTACGCCTGCCAAATTCATTTTTTTATACAGTAATTGTGACGTTAGTAAGAACATAACTTATGGCCCAATGTTTCTTAGTTTTTCATTTACATTTTTTACTTTCCGAGCGTATATAGTGTTAGGAAAGTGTTGTAATCATGAAAAAAATCCTATTGTGGAAATACTGTTACATATTTACATTTTAAGGCTTTCTTTAAATTTTGAGATTTTGATCATTTTACAATTATTCCATACGTATGCAAGTATGTTGGTATATATTTTTTTCAGATCATGTGCTTATAATGTTTTTAAGATGATATCTGTATGTATATATCTATGTATGGTGAGTGTGTACCATTGGGTCTAAATTGTGCTTTGGATTGACTGCCGTTTGGCCTATTTTAATTTATAAATTACTGCCAACAGAATGGTATTAATTTTTATGCATATCGAAAACCTAATTGAAGTTAGATCATTTTTAATTCTTTTTTCTTTTTTGTGACACGGAAAAATCAACATGTTTTCTTTTTTAACTAAATTAAATTATTGTTCAAGCAGCTCATCTTACTTTAATATTTTTATCTTTGCTCTTTTTATACGTATAGTAGAGAGTTGAAACTGCGCAAAACATCGTTTTAACTTATTATTAATCTTTATAATATTGTCACAATAACAGTATAAAAGCAGTCGTCTGTTGAAAATAAATAAACAAATATTTTAGACAATAATCCATTTTCCTATACAAAACTCTAAAAATAGTTATCTCTCAGCTTTATCACACAGACAGAAGTGAAGACGTGATGTCATCCCCCAGACCCCAACCTTGGTCCGTATCTATATTCTATAGCCTTGGGTCAGTAAGTGTAACTCGAGCTTTACAAGAACATTTTCCTCCCATTAGAAAATGAAGAGAGAGAAAGAGGGGGTTTAGTGACATTGCATGTATTCCCGAAAAATACTTCTAAACAAAATCTGCTAACTTGACTTTGTATTTTTTTCTTACTGATGTGTAAAAGGATTCAACAGGAGCCAACGAAAACGAAATGAAAATGTCCCAATTTTAAAAAAATAATTAACACATACGTAAATATACATAATCCATTATACGTGTAATTATATGTGAGGCACAAGTTAGCTCTCTGTGCCTCTAACCAAAACTTTTTATTTTCATATAGAACAGAATGTAATTAAATCATCACACAAAATGATTTTCTAATTATACGAATTTCCTCTAATTAAAATATCTTTTAGGTATACATACCTCGATTTATCTTTTATAATGATTTTTGTAAATGATCATCGGTTATACTACACTCAAAGGGTATTCGAAACACTTCTGCGGTTTCAAACTAAGAATTTTCTATTACTGTTAAGTCTGCAGCTTTTAATGAGCTCGTGAAAAGCGTCTTCAAAGTTTAGCCATATATGCATTTCTTGCTTTATAATTCGTTAACCCGCCTTGAGTCAGACATGACTGATAATTATAAACAGTGAAGTTCATAGCAATAACTAAAGAATGTCTCATTTGAGCCGATACAGCTCAAATCAATGAGTCATGTGGAAAATTTTTGAAGGAAGAAACGAGATTTTTGGAATACAAATAGTTTCGGTCGAGTTCCGGTTAGAGGTCTGCACGGGCCCGGGCTTGGCCCGAGGTCCGTACCCGGCCCGGCCCGCGGGCCGGCGGAATGAAGGTGAATTTCCAAACGGGCCGGGCCGGCAAAAAAATTGATCGGGCCTGTCTGCTCGATATAAGAATTTAAGCGAAGCAGATAAAATACGAGCCATTTTCAATTAATATGATTTTCTCGAGAAGTATAAATGTGCGTCACGAGCCGATGCGAGTTTAACAACATCAGTACAGAAATGTAACATGTCCATCGTAGAGATCGGCATCGTACAGTTACAAGATGTCTGATTCCGAGTTTATTTTTTTTTTTCAGCAGACTCGTGCCAGGACGGAACTGGTCTTAATCGATCTCAGGATGTGTAGAACAGTCATTGTGTTTTGTAGTATTAATAGTGATAATGAACTTCTCTTAACAGTATCTTTGGAAATATACCTTAAGGTGGTTCTTATATTCACTGCTCAACAATGCGAAGCTTTCAGACACATTTTCTGACAATTTTTAACTATGAAGGCATAAAATTGACAGGCCTGCCTATTGAAGGCATTTGGAAACGAATAGCTTTTTCCATATTTGATAAATTACTTACAGAGATAACAGAGATTCCTGTCACGTGACTGTATATTTTCCTCCTTTCCTGTGCTATCGCTTCCGGAAATTCGATTCAAAACGCTAACTTTGACAGTATTTTCAGAAAGATATATTGCTTTTATCTATGAAAAAAACGACTTTTACATAGCTTCTGAATAAGAATACCTGCCAATCTTACACGTTTCCGAAAAGAAAAGAATTCATAAATGTGTTGAATTGTAGCTCCTTTGGATTTGAGAAAAGCCTTAAAAATGGGAAAAATATTTTCACAAATATACTTTTTATTATACAGCTTCAAAAGTTATCATGTTTTTAATCCTTCATTCTGAACTACATTAATCTTTTAATGAATCCTTATTTCCATTTTGAAATGTCTGTAGACACGATGACTAGAACACTAAGTAATCGTTAATGTTTACTATTGTGTGTTTTCTGTTTTGCGAACATCAAAGTAATGTAAAATATACTGCAAAATGTTCCCATAAATATGTATGTAGTATTCATTAAAATAATTTTAATTGTATGTTGAGAAAAAACGGATTTTTTTTTTTTTTTTTTTTTTTTTTTTTTTTTTTTTTTTTTGTAGAAATTGTGTCCGGCCGGGCCGGGCCTGTTTTCACTGATTTTTGTACGGGCCGGGCCGAGAACTGTAAAAATGCAAACGGGCCGGGCTGGGCTCGGGCCGAACTTCCAATTTTTACACCAAACCGGGCCAAGATAGCTTTCGTTCGGGCCGGGCCCGGGCATGGAAATTCCGGCCCGTGCAGACCTCTAGTTCCGGTCCGGCCGAATTTTTGGCAGCATTTTCGCCGAAAACGAATTTTCTGCGAAACTCAGATTTAGGAACTTGAAATACTTTCTGCCACATTTTTTGATAACATAAAAAGCATGATACTTGCAAGCATGATTAGAGACGTGATTTGCAACCAAACAGTTTTTTTTTTATTTTTTTTTTCTTATAAAAGAATTACATCTTATACTAAGTTATAAGCGATTATTGCCTCAAGTTGTCAGCTTTTTTTCTTTCTTGTGCTATCGCGCCCCTAAATTCGGTAAAAATTGCCAACTTCGACAGCATTCTCAGAAAAATATTTTGCCTTTACCCAGGGCTCGAAATGTACCTTAGCAAACCAGAACAATAATTTGGTTCGTGAAATTATAAGAAATATTGCTCCGGTTCCTAAAATTATGTTGAATACCATATCTGTTCGTGCAATTATTAAAACATATTATTAAAGCTTTATATGTACAACTCTTTGTGCTATCTGCAACTTTTTATTTAAAATCTCGAATGCTTTTTTTTAAACTGTTTTTATATTATTAGATAATATAAAAATAGAATATATTAGATAAAGATTTTATTTATACTTCGATCTTTACAAACAATCATTTTTCTCATTACAAACAATAATTTTCTCAACAATAGTTTTGAAATACTAGCGTTCCAGCTCATGGATTTTCTCCATTTCGAGCCTTTACGAAAAACGAATGATGATAATAATAGTAATAATAAAGAGAGAGAGAAAATAGTTTTATTACATAGTTTCTTAATAAGCGCACTTTCCAATTTGATACGTTTTGAATAAACAAAAGAATTAAAAGATGTGTCTGAATTTAACCAATTTGAATTTGATTTCAGCCTGAAAGTAAATAAAATATACCTACTTAAAATTTAAGCCAGTAAGTAAAACAAATACGTTATGTAAATAAAATATATATACTGGAAATTAGCATATAATTTAAATTCTATTTGAGTCCTTTTAATTAATTAATCTTTCCCAAATTTCCCTTAATGCTTTTTTGTTTTTTAGTCTGGATCGTCGGAACGGAATTCTACTGACATAGAAATACTGAGCAATCCCAGCAATTTCTCGCGCGCAGCTGTCTCTTTAGGAACATTCGACTGCTTCCGTGCTTCACAAGGTTTATTTATTCTTTCCTCCTAGGAAGCAGTTTCGCTATGACCAACACCTGATTTGCAGGACTTGGCAAGCGTACTCCTCCCCTCTCCCTGTTTACCCGGGTTCGGATTTGATTTCAAACAGGAAATGACGTGAAGAGACCACGAAAATCGGCTTGCCAGAAAAACTTCGTTATTGCCTTTTCCGAGTGAAATTCAGCGCCATCTATTGGATAAAGATGATTTGGTGGATGTCTGACAGATAGCTTTAATATACAAAATAACCAGGAAAATTACTTTAAAATAATATAAAGAAATACAATGATGTATAAACATTAGTTAAAGAGTCCAGAATGGGCATCAGGCATACTTTGGAAATGCATCTAAAAAATATACCACATGCCGTTTTGACTTTGACTGCACGAGCCTTGTTCTCACTGCCTGAAATTATCTCCATAATCCGGGCAAGAGCCCCCTTACATAGTGGGATATTTTCTTCTTTTAATAACACTAGAGATCCTAGTTTAATGTTTTCTTTTGTAAATTGCCATTTACCGCTCTGCTGCAAGTGATTTAGGTAGTCAATAGACCAACGTTTCCAAATGCATTGAACATATTTGGTAATTAATTGCCAATGGGTTAATATATTGTCAGAAATATTCACAACATTAGGCTCTGAAGTACTCTTAATGGGTCTGCCAATAAAAAAATGCCCTGGCACTTCAAACTCATTTATGTCATCAGAAAGCGGAAATAAAGGTCGGGAATTTAGGATCCGCTCAAATTGAACTATTAAAGTTTCAAAATCCTCTGTAGTGATTTTATTATTACCTACGGCCCTAAGCAAATGATGTTTGAAGGACTTAGCGCCAGCTTCCCAAAGACCGCCAAAATTATGAGATCGCGGTGGGATAAATTTCCAAGTTATGATTTCTTCGGCAAAGAAATTTGATAATTCCTCGTTTGGAGTGGCCAATAATTTCTTAAAGTTCTTTAATTCTGTTGACGCACCTTTAAATTAGTGGCATTGTCAGAAGTTAGTGTATTTACTTTGCCTCTCCTGGCGCAAAATCTTTTAAGCGCAGCGATGAATGCAGCAACGGATAAATTGCTTACTATCTGTAGACGAATAGCCTTGGTAGCCATGCATATAAATATGGGCACATAACTTTTTGAATAAGTGCCCTTTCTCTGATTTTTGTATTTGATATGAAAGTGGCCACAAAAATCTACACCTGATTTGAGAAACGTGTAAGATCATTGGACAGAATTAATTTGTGCTTAGCATCAAAGGGTAAGTCAGAATTGATTAATCTGTTCTGAGTGCTGCTAATTCAGGAGCAAACTTACCTTCCTGGGCATTTTTTACTAAAAAATATGTACCAAATTTTAATTCGATTCCCTTAAGTTGATTCTGGTTAATGTTTCTGAGTCTGCAGTTGTTGGCGAACCTAAAAATAAAACTACATATTCTTATTAGTTTGAGAATATTATTAGAATAGTTATATAATACATTAACCCTTAATTGCATAGTGATGTAAATTTCCATCACATTTTTATTTAATTTTTAATACATAAATTAAGTTCTTACAATCACTATATTTATATAGAAATATTAATCCTCTAAAAATTACACAAATATG
Source organism: Maratus speciosus (assembly GCA_963932465.1). Lineage (NCBI taxonomy): Eukaryota > Metazoa > Arthropoda > Arachnida > Araneae > Salticidae > Maratus > Maratus speciosus. Next base: position 513,727,981 of record OZ010786.1, on the reverse strand, counting down.
CTACTAAATAAAGTAAAAAATCTATCTTAAGATTTCTGGTGTTTAATCCTTAATATAAAAATTAAAAACACAATTCTAAAAGAATAATTCATACAATTAAGGGTTAAAACAGTCAGAATTATTGTTCATAGTCAGTAAGGTATAATCAAATTTCAATTCTTGTTCGCACTTAATGTCTGTGACAGTAGGAAATTGGTTGGGAGCTATAATTTCCCTTTGAAGAAATTCTGGACCAAACCACCACAAATCATTGTTGATCAGATCCTTGGTTGTTGCATCTCTGGAGATGATATCTGCTGGATTGGGTTTTGAGGAAACATGGTAACAATGATAATTCTCAGAAATAGACTGGATCGTGGTGACTCGGTTGGCAACGAATGTTTTATGTTTGTGGGGTGGTGTATTACGCCAAAATAGAACAATTGAAGAGTCAGTCCATAGCCACACCTTTTCAAAGCATAGCTGTAGGATGGGAATTATCTTTTGAATCAGTTTTGCCAAAAGTATAACTACACACAACTCTAGTCGCGGGATGGTCATTGGCTTTAGGGGGGGGGGCGGGGGGGGAGGCACACGGGACTTTCTGCACAGAAGATTAGACCTGAATTGTGCAGCTGTGGAGAGAGATCTTATGTAGATGGCTGCTCCATAGGCCTTTCCAGAATCATCTGAAAATCCGTGAAAATCTAGACCTGCAATGTTGTCAGACAAAACATACCGCGGAATTGTAAGATGATTTATTTCTGTCAATTTAATCAGAAAATTTTGCCAATCCCGAAGAGAACTGGCAGGCAGATGTTGTTTCCAATTTATTTTTAATTCCCACAAATGTTGCATGAAATTTTTTGCTATCGTTAGAATAGGGCCAATTAGGCCTAAGGGATACTAAATTTTAGCAATTTATGCCAAAACTTCTCTCTTAGTATAAACATCTTTGGGTTCGTTACTAATTTTAAAAGTAAAATGATCCGATTGAGGTTTCCAAAGCATCCCTAACGTTTTTACAGAAATTTGTTGCGAGTTTTCGTCAAATGCATATTCTGATATGGCTGCGTCTTGTAATAATTCAGGATGATTAGAGACCCACTTATGTAGGTCCATCCCTCCCCTTTTTAAGATCAGAATTAATTAAGATTGCAAGTCCTGTGCGTCTTGTAAGGAACCTGCACCAGATAAACAATCATCAACGTACATGTCGTTGTGTATCACTTCTGAGGCTTTGGGAAAATCCTTTCTTTCTTCATCAGCAAGAGCCTTCAACGTCCGCATGGCTAGAAAGGGAGCACTAACAGTGCCATATGTAACCGTATTAAGTTCATATATCTTTATCGGGGCGTCCTTACTGGACTTCTAATGAATTTTTTGCAAATTTCTCTGTAGTGGGTCGATCATTATCTGCCTGTTCATTTTCTTAATGTCTGCACAGAATGCATATTTGTGGGTACGGGATCTAGTTATAATCGAAAATAAATCTTTCTGAACCGTTCCCCCATTTAATAAAATAGAATTAAGTGAATAACCACTAGATGTATTTGAATTTGCATTGAAGACAACTCTCAGGGGAGTGGATATTTTTTCCGGTTTATACACAGCATGATGTGGAATGTAATAAGACAGCTTATTTTCGTTTTCACTTTTAATTTGTGTCATATGCCCCAAAGATTCGTATCCTTCCATAAAAGCTGTATATTAATTAGCCAATGTTTTATTTTTATCTAATTTAACCCATAAATTATTTAATCTCCTAGTTGCAATTTCTCTAGAACTTCCTAACACTGATTCTGCATTTTCTTTCATTGGTAGCTGTAGTGTAAATCTACCTATGTGATCTCGTTTATTGGTACTTCTAAAATGTTCCTCACAAAATATTCCTTTATCCCCTTTTATGGTTTCTTTATTATCCCCAGATAAAAATTCTATTTCAAAAAATTTCTGTAAAGTGTTGTCTAAACTATTTTCAGTTAAGAGGCAACAATATGACTTATTTTCAACTTGTGGAAGTGAACCTGTGAATAAGTATCCAAATACTGTATTCTGTAATATACAATTAGCATCTGCTAAACGAATTTGCTCACTGTTTAAATTGTCAAAAAATACCTTGCTACCAATTAATGCATAAATCTGACCAGGTATATGAAAATTTTTGTCTGCTAATTGTATGTAGTTTGGTATGCGTAAGTTTGAAATGTCTAATCTTTCAACCGGAATGTTGTTTGTTATTTTTGGTAGAACTGCAAACTCTAATGTTTTAGAAAATGTTCCCTTTTCATTTGATATTTCTGCATTGATAATTTGCATTACTTGCTGGTGAGATTCGTTAATGCCAGAAATAATACCTTTGAATCAAACTGCTTTTGAGTTTCACTATCCAATTTTTTGAGAATTATATTTATAAACACACTTTCTGATAAATTATTGTGCGTATACCCCATAACTTTGAGTGAACGGATGTTTTTGTTTATGCAATCAATAAAATTGCGCAATTCTTTAGGGGATTCATACTGCATTTTTTCATAATTTAAAATTATTCATAATTTAATATGTGAATCGATTAACAGTCTTTTATTTTCGAATCTGTGTATCAGGGTTTGAAATAATGAATTAAAATCATCATCAGATGATTCTAAATGTTTAGCTTCGTTTTTTAAAGAAGCTTTTAAATAAAATAGCTTCTGACTATTACCTAATTGAGCATTATTAATAATTAAATTAGTAAATTGCGTTTTAAAATTAGCAAAATCATAGTAATTGCCTCCGAATGAAGGCAATGGAATTTCTGGGAGGCGCAGCTTTGTTTTGTTTTCATTTGAATGATCATCAACACTTATGATATTACATCTATTTTCAAAAGTTGCTAATAAAACATTTAAGCTTACCTCCACTTGTTCGAGCCTCTCATTAGCAGTGTCGATATCCCCCTGTATTTCTTGCACTTGTTGCGCAGATTATTCTTGAATGTTAAAGTATTGCTCTCTTATTTCCTCCAATTTATTTTGAAGACCTTCTGTCTTTTTTAGTTTGACCTCTAATGTACACACATTCGTTGTTTTTACGTCACTGGTATCTCTTAGAAACTGCTCTAATCTTGTGATAGCAACCTTAACGGTGCCTTTTAATCGATTTAGTTTATCCATAGTAGCTCTCAGGCTCTTTAGGACTACAATGTTCGTTATGATGGACTGTAGATGTTTAATTTCTTTTTAATTGATTTTATTCACACATAAACACTGCACAACACACTTACACAAACATAAACTTGACTAATTTGAGTAGATTGTAAAGTATAATTAATATCTATCACGTAGTTTGGATGGAGTGTTTTGACATACGTCTTGATGCTTTGACGATCAACAGCTTAATCACTTTTTTACAGACTGCTCGCTAGGGGAGCTGGTTATACTTCCGGATCGGAACACTCGGTATATATAACCATTATATAATATTACAATTCATCATCTTTTTTTAAATAAAAATTAATAAATTGAGTATCAATACATGACACAGGTATTATACATATTAAATCTGGATCAACTATTATAAATTTAACTAGTCATTACGGAATTTTTTAAAACCTACATCCCAATCACTAATATATGAATTATTAAAAAATTAAAACATTCAAAAATGGCGAAAGGAAAATATCAATAAGAAGACGAATGCGTAAAAAGAACAAATAAATAAAGATATATATGTAGGAATTCATAAATATTTGAAATATTTTGTAAAGCTATCTGTAACTAAAACAATTTAACCAATGAAAAAGGACCAGAAATAATGAATCGTTGTCAGCATCAACAAATCCTTTGCACGAAATGTATGATCACAAAACTGAAAATTCATTAATTCAAAAAGAAAAAATACAAAATAAACTTAAAATGAAAGAGCAAGTATAAGTAAAATTGGAACTAATGATTCGTAACTCGTTTTCAAGGTCAATATCACGAAATCATTAATGAAATACAGTTACTTTCCGAGGTAGAAATAATAAGCTATCCCTTAAATTCATATTTCCACCATTGCCCGATAATATATACATAATATGTTTGTATCCAAAAATATCTCGCAAGCTTGTATAACAATAATAATCAAATCACTGATTGAAGATGGCGTGTAGTAAATTTTATGCATTAATTTTTATAGTAAAATATATATTTATGTAAAACTCATTACCAAATGGAACGTACTAGAAAATCTCAATAAGAACATTTTCAATTATAACATTTTAATGTATGGATGAATCCAAAAAAATTGAAATAAAATGAATGAATCACAAAAGAGACAAAATGTAATAGAAAAATGAAATGAAGGAAAATAGAGATGGAAAACAGAACAACACGTAGTATTTATTTATCAGTTGGCAATAATACCACGTTTTGGTGAAAAAAGCATTATTTCATATAATGGGCTAGCTAAATAAACAAAATATAGTCCGTTACTTGTCATTATAATACATTTTAGCCCTTAATTGATGAATAAACAACAGACAAATATAAATTATTTATTTAGAGAGGCGACAAGAGAGGCGACTATAGATTAGAGAGGTGACTGTACTCAAAGCTTTTTATAACATACACGGTGTGTTCACAAAGTTTCAAGACTGGTCTGATAATACAAAATTTATTAAATATTTTTGTACAGCGAACTAAAATTCTTCGAAATACGGTCCTTGGGCATCAACACACCGCTGCAAGCGTTTTTTCCATTGTTCATAGGCTCCCTGGAAGCCTTCGCGCGCAAGACTGTTAAGGAACCTCGTCGAGCTGCCTGGATCGCTGAAATTGTGTCGAATCGCTTCCCTTTCAGGTATTTCTTGATACGGGGGAACAAAACAAAGGCTCTGGAAGTCAGGTCGGGGCTGTAGGGGGCTTGCGAGAGTATTGCCACGTTAAACTTAGCTAAATCTTCGGCGGGGCCAAGCGACATGTGAGACGACGCATTGTCGTGGTGAACAATCCAATCGTCTCTGACGTCTGGGCGGACACGCCGGGTGAGGTCAATTTTACGTTAGAGTGCTCCATTTGAAGAATCGAGCCCTCTACAGCCCCGACCTTGCTTCTAGCGACCTTTTTTGTGCCCCGGATCAAGAAAGACCTGGAAGTGGAGCAATTCGAGACGATTCCAACGTCCAGGCAGCTTCGACGAGGTCCTTTAACAGCCCTGTGCGGGATGGCTTCCAGGAGTCTATGAACCATAGAAAAAATGCTGGCAGCGGTGTGTTGACGCCCAAGGGATGCCAAGAATTTTAGTCCGCTGCACAAAAATGTTTAATAAATTTTGTATTCTCAGATCAGTCTTGAAACTTTGTGAACACGCCATGTATAATCCAACAGATCAGACTGAAAATACCAATTCAGTTACAGTTAACATAGTACAAAACATAGAAAAACGGATAGTTATTTTTTTATTGGTTGAGAAAAATTATATATACTATATATATATATATATATATATATATATATATCCGAAGGAAAACACTTGGGGAAATTTTGCTATATTTTTGCCGATCATGGCACCCAGATACCAAAACTACCCTCCGTTGAAATGCTGACTTAAATATATATGCATACTATATATATATCCATATATATTTACATATATTTATATCTGAATTTTGTCATGCTGTAACTCTGGAATTTTTGAACCGACATGGATGAAATTTTTCATATGCGTAGTACATACTAATGTCTCGACTGAGTTCGTTGATAGATTTTCACTACTCTATCTTGCAAAATACATTAAAAATTATTTCTGAAAAAAAGTAACGACATTTACGTTCACATTAAAGCAAAATTTCAAATTTAAAAAGCCCTATCTGCTCGTATTTTGAGAAAAAGGTAGCTTCTCTATTCCTTGTTTTTAAGAATTCAGCTAATTTTATTCCAACACACGAAGATAAAATGCGTTGAAATCGATTGTAGAAGATTCCAAGTTTTGTTCAATATTGGAATTGGAAGGGAATTGAAAGAATAACATTATTTCGATATCACCAAGTTGGCGTATTTATGGCGACCTAATGTTGCCGTCAAATTTGGTTTTTTTTTCTGCCAAGTGTCCCTAATCTTGCCATAGATGCTGACGGATGTGCCTACGTAGTTTTAAGCGCATGTGAGTTGGAACAGTAGTTACAACAACGAAAGAAAATTTGCAAGAAACCACATTCAATAAAAAGCATATGTAATATCTCTTTATGGGGGAATCTCATGTTTTTTATCTGTTGTCAAGTTTCAAAATTTCAGGCATATAAATATTTCAAACTAACATATTGCAACCATTTTTTAAAAATGCTGCAAAATCCTTGTATCAAGGCTAAAAAAATAAGGAAAAATATCCTTTTGGATTTATTGTTTTTGCACATTTTTTTTTTAATTGAAATCTTTAAGTGGCCGTCATTTCGAAACAAGATGGCGGATGAAATTGGCCAGAGAACTTGGTCAAGACTCGGATAAGTCTTACACATATGCTCGGACACACACACACGCACACACACATACATATACATATATCAATATCAACATTTGAACGGAGGGTGGTTTTGGGGTCTAGGGGGTCATAATCGGTGAAAATATATCGACATTTTCCGGTATTGCTTTTTTCCGGACGGCTGCAATAGCTAATTTCTTATTTTCTTTAAATGATAGAATTTTTAAAAAAAATGTCCGCAATGTGCTCCTTTCAGAATTCTTTATATGATTTCATGCAACATTGTTCTAAAATGTAATTAAAAAGTATATAGTTTAATTTATAATCTAATGTTAAATGTTTTTATTCATTTTTGAACCAATAAGAGTAAGCTTCAACGTTATTATTGAATGCGATTTCTATTCATTCCTTATCCTTATTATGTACTTTCACTTCTCTAAATTTAAAATACGTACATTAAATGAAAAACACATAAAATACGAGTTATTTCTGAATAAAAAATATTTTTTATAGTATTACACTTTTTCAACCATATCTTATTATGTGGAATTCTTTATTCTATTTTAATTGGTAATTAAAATAGAAAACATTTCACGGTAATATATAATAAAAATTAACATTTTAAGAATCCGAAAAAGATTTATTTTTTTAGAATGTTTTTTTGTTTCTGCATTCTTTGAATTATACGTGTAATATACTTGAAACTTTGTATTATATCTAAAAATAACAGTTAGCCAGTCAAAATTAAAATTTTTTATTTGTTTATTTTTTCCATTAGATTTAATTACGTTTGATTGTCACATGCTAAGTACATTTTAAATGAAATAATTGTAATAATTAAAAAAAAATTATATCACAAGAGTCTTTTTACTTTTAAAGATTTTCTGAAGATATTTTACGGTAAAATATAATATAAATTAAAACTTTTAGAATCTGAAAAAAACTTCATATTTTTCTTACAATTTTGTTTTTTTGTTTTTTGTTTTTGTTTTTGAATTCTTTCAATTATACATGTAACATACTTGAAACTTTGTAACATACCTAAATAATAGCACTTATTCAGCTAAAGTTATTTTTTTTAATTTGTTTACTTATTTCATTAGTTTTAATTGCGTTTGATTGTCACATGCTAAGTGCATTTTAGACGAAATAATTGGAATGATTAAAAAAAAAACGTTTTCGATCATAAGAATCTTTTTTACTTTTAAATATTTGAAAAATGACAATTATGAATTTTCCTTCTAGTTATAAGAAGAATTATTTATTCAAACACTTTCAAGTTTTAAAAGCGCTTTGTTTTTCTTAAAAAAAAAAAAAAAAAAAAAAAAAAAAAAAAACATAAAAAACAAAAGCCGTATTGTTTTGCAACAAAAAGAGCTGAATTGTTTTCATAAATGATATTATGCTTGTGTCAGATTATAAAATCTATTTAAAATAATATGTTAAAAAATACATTTCCAGATATTTTTACTTCATCACAGCCAATGTGTTACATTTGTATTGGATAAGATCTTTTATTTTCTTGAGTGAAAAAGAAATCTCATTATTGTTGTACAAAAAAAAAAGAACATAAAATTTATTAAACACTAAATATCGTGCAAGATTTTTTTTTTTTTTTTTTTTTTTTTTTTTTTTTTTTTTTTTTTTTTTACAATGTCGGTTAAATAGAAATTGTGATTTTTTTTTTTTTTTACAATGTCGGTTAAATAGAAATTGTGATTTTTTTTTTTTTTTTTTACAATGTCTGTTAAATAGAAATTGTGATTTTTTTTTTTTTTTTTTTTTTTTTTTTTTTTTTTTTACAATGTCGGTTAAATAGAAATTGTGAAAATAAAATTTTTAAGATTTTTAATGCAAAAATTCATTTGCTAAAAGTCTATTGCTCTATCAATATTTTGTTTCTAATTTTGAAGCTGTCGAAAGACAATGGCGTCACTTTGAAGAACTTACAAAAAAAAAAAAAAAATAGTCCTGTCTTTTAAATAAAAATAAATTGTTTACAAAAAAAAAAAAAAAAAAAAAAAAAAAAATGCCGCTTTTTCGCCTGATAAACCACTTTACTTTTAGAGATTTTGTGAAATGTTTTAACCACCATCCTTCAAAAGCAATTAAATGAAAATAGTATAGACTATTTATTTAACTTCAGCTTTTTTACACAGGCTTTAATAATTGTCAACCTAAATTCATTTAGCCTAAATCTACCTTCTTCGCTGAATGTAAAGCTGAAAAAACCTACAATGTCAAAATAACAATATGGCGATAGATGATAGGTATTTCTGTAAAATAAATTGATTTATGAATATTAAACATCTGAAAATTTGTTTATATTTCATCGAATTATTTTATAAATCTTAATTTGCAACAAGTTTTTTTTCACCACTTATTAATTGAAAAATGTATAGGCTATTTCTTTAACCTCAGTTCTTTTACACAGGCATTAATGATTGTCAAAATGAATTCTAGGAGCCTAAATCTACCTCTTTGGTTGAATGTAAAGCTGGAAATATCTACACTGCTAAAAAAATATCGATATGGCGATAAACTATTCTTATTTCGATAAAATAAATTGATTCATGAAGATTAAACATCTGAAAATATATTTATACTAGCAAACCCCGCGGCTTTGCTCGCGTAATATTTGAAATATGCCAAGTGATATTTATATGTCTAATTTTTATTAAAAGGTACTAACTAAATTTTTGTTTTATTTAAAGGTAATATTTTATTTTATTAAAAGGTACTTATTACTTTTAGGAATAATTAAAAAAACACATTTAAAACATTTATTTAAAACTATTTAAAACACAGTTTGATTAAAGATCATTGTTCCACTGCATAAGGCAGAAATGAGACTTAAATTAATAAAACGAAATAAAACTAAATAAATAATAATTAAGAAAATATTTTGAAACTTTTATGCTCAATTAATACGCTCATTTCAGAATTCATTTGAAGTTTTGAATTTTTTAGAAACTATCTTCTTACATCTTAAAATTAACCATCATGTCAAATTCCAAGTCCTACCACCTCTCTCAACATAAAGGGCTATGTTGAAACAGGAACTGTCACCATTAATTTGCCAACATTAATTTTGAAATTGGTTTGTTATTTCCTAATATTCCACAGAAACGTAATTTAGAAAGCTTTTAAAGGCCTTTTTTTAGAGCGTTTGTTGTTCCTGTGAACCCCAGGTGGTAGAATCATCGGCATAAAATATAGCCTGTGTAGGATCAGAGACTGTTACCATTGATTCGCAACTATTACTTTTATATTTGGTTTATATTCCCTGAAATTGCGTAGAAATCGTAATTTAGGACTTTTTTAGAATGCTTTTCGCACATCCCCTTCACTTCACCCCTTTTTAATTCGAATTTTTCGACAGTCCTTCAAGGACATTTATATTTTATAAGTAACTACCATGCCATATTTAAAGTTTCTAGCCTTTTCAGGATCTCAGAAATCGCAATTCAGAAATTTTTTAGCTACTACAACCCTCTGGTGGTAGTGGCACAGACATAAAATATAGCTTATGTTTGAGCAGATTCTATCACCAACAATTTGTCATCATTATTTTTTTAATCGGTTTAGTGTTTGATAAGATTACATAAAAATTGTAATTTATAACGCTTTTCGCTCGCTTCATCTTTTTAAATTTGAGATTTTCTTTCGACAGTTCTTAGAAAGCAGTTGCATCTTGTAACTATATACCATGCCATACTTCAAAGTGTTAGACCCTTCAGTTATGCAAAAAACGCAAATTAGAACATGTTTTGCTTTTGCAACCCTCAGATGGTAGTGACAGCAACATAAAATATAACCTATGTTATAGCAGGGACTGTCACCATTGATTTGCAACCATTACTTTTGAAATAGCTTTGGAATTTCCTGAGATTGTGTAGAAATCGCAATTTAGAACGCTTTTAGAACGCTTTTCGCGCATTTTCACCCCTTTTTAAATTTCCAATTTTTCGAAACTGTTCTTAAAGATCATTTATATGTAATACATATGTACCTTGCCTAATTTTAAGTTGCTAGCCCCTACCGATCACAAAAATCGAAATTTGGAACGCTTTTTTGCTCCTGCAACGTCTAGGTGATAGTGATACCGACTTAAAATAGCGTCTATGTTAGAGCAGAGGCTGTCAGCATCAATTTCTTAACATTACTTTTGAAATCAGTTTGATTCTTACTGAGACATTGGTGACAAATCGGCATTTAGAACGTTTTTAAAACGCTTTTCGCTCATTTTGCTCCTGCATCTCCTCTGCGGTAGGGGGAACAGATATAAAATATAGCCTATCTTGGAGCAAGATCTGTTCCCATCATTTTTATACTATTATATTTGAAATCGGTTCTGAGATTGCTAGAAATCGCAATTTAGAACGCTTTTTACAACGCTTTTAACCCTTAACGTTTTTTACAACGCTTTTAGCGCTTACAGCGCATTTTGACCCCCCTTTTAAATTTCGACTTTTTTAGGAAATGTCCTTAGAGATCATTGATATCTTATAACTACCATTCTAAATTTCACGATTCAAGGCTCTTCCATCACGCAAAAACCGCAATTTAGAACGTTTTTCTCCTGCACCCCCTTTGGGGTGGTGGCACCGACATAAAACATAGCCTATGTTGGAGCAAGGGTTTTCACCATCATTTTGACGCCATTATTTTTTTAATCGGTTTGGTATTTCCTGAGATTATGTAGAAACTACGATTTAGAACGTTTTTTAGAACACTTTTAGTGCATTTTCACCCCCTTTAAATTTCGAATTGTTTAAGAACTATTCTTAGACAACATTTATATATTATAAGTAACTAATATTCCAAATTTCATATTTCTAGGCCCTTCAGTAACGCAAAAATCGCATTTTTAGAACGTTTTTTGCTCCTGCACCCCCTTTGGGGTAGTGGCACCGACTTAAGATATAGCCTATGTTCTAAGTTGGACTAACACCATCATTTTGATACCATTACTTTTGGAATCGGTTCGGTAGTTCCTGAGCTTACCTCCGACAAATAAACAATTTTTTCCTCTTTATAATAGGAGTATAGATTTCAATGAATTTTTTTGTAAAACTTAATTTACAACAAGATTTTCTTTCACCACCTATAGCAAATTAAACATAATTCCCCTTTTAAATTTTAATGAGAAAATTCCGTAAAAAATAAAAATAAGCGGTTTTTCCTCTTGTAACCAAAAAAAAAAAAAATGAAGCGATTTAATTGCCATCTTTAGAGAAGTTTTGATGTGAGTTAAAAAAAATTATTATATTTCGGAAGCTAATTCATTTTTTTTTTCCCTTAGAAATTGCATGACATTCTTGGATCCATATGGATAACTGGTATTTATTTCAACTCGCTGAGTTCCATATCTTAGGAGGAGTAGTGTGATATACAAACAGACAGAGAGATTTTAATATAATATATAACATTATTTTAAAATCTAACTTTAATTTAAGCATATTTTTATATGTTATTATCCTTTCGCAGCAGATATGTCCGGCGTTGTCCGGTTTTACATTAAATATATCTCGCATCGCAAAATCCATTAAAAAAAAAAAAAAAAAACCTTGGTACTTTTCTGTTATACGGCACCATACCAAAATGTATGCTAATGCGCCAATTATTTCAACCCTGATTGTGAAAATGATTTTTATTGTAAACCATGCGAAACATTGTGATTTTTATTTATGAAACGTGAATCACGTGAATGATTATTATTTAAACTTAACCTCGGAAAACTTTTTATTTGCAATTATTCGAATTAAAAATACCTTTTCTTTATAAAGTTATAATTTACTTTTACTGCTGACGCTGAGATGAACTTTACCATTTGGCAATTTTCAAAGGTTATATGTTTTAAATGCTCATTTTACTATCGACAATGTTTTTTTCTTTTATTTTTCAACTGTTTCAATTCATACGAATTTCATTTTGCGCCAACTATTACGCTTGGCGACAATGCTATTTGTACAATGGAAAAATACCAAAAACTTTATAAAAATTAACAATTAAAAATGACTTTGCAAAAATAAATAAATAAATAAAATTTACCCAAAAATGTCGATTGCCACAAGGTCGCATGACGTAATCACTTATCACTGACTTACGGAAAACAACGACGCCACAACAACACGATGTTGATGATAAAGGAAAAACTTAGACACTAGGCGGAACATCCTCAGGTCACCAAAAATTCCTCTTGTCTAAGATTTTAAAAAATCAAATAAATTGCAATAATTAATATTTTTATAAACATTTTTGTCGATTTTCGAAAGTCTCCTTCACTGAAGGGCATAAAATATAAGAGACGTATAAAGTATTAAATAGATATTGGTTGATTTTTAAAAAAATGCGAAATGGAAAATTTTCTTTAAAAAAAATCGCAAGAACTTCAGAATTCGCTGTACTAATGTAGCTACATTTTAAACAACTTCTACTATATTTTATTACATAATACTCTAAAATCTTTTTACGGTTATATAAAAGAAGAATTACTTGTTTAAGAATCGCGAAAAGCCTTTCTTTATTTTTCTACAATGCGTTCTTTTACACATGTAACATACTTGAAACTTTATTATGTATTTACTTTTTAAACAAAGTCTACTACTCGCTATTACATAAGATTCGCGTCTTTTTACGGTTAAATAAAATCAGAATTACCAGTTTAAGAGTCTATAAGAAGCTTTATTTTTTTCTACAATTTGTCCTTTGATTTGAAATACTTTAAATTACACGTGTAATACAATTGAATCTTTATAATATATGAATTTTAAACAGTTTCTACTATTCGTTATTACATAAGTAAACCTATCAAGTATTTTTACCCTTAAATAAAACCGGAATTAGTAAAATCAGGAAAAGACTTTTTTTTTTCTACAATGTGTTCTTTTACACGGGTAACATACCTGAAATTTTATAATGTACCTACATTTTAAACAATTTCTACTATTCGTTATTACATAATAAGGCTGCCTCGTCTTTTTACGGTTATATAAAAGAGGAATTGCTAGTTTTAGAGTCTAGAAAAAGCTTAACTTTTTTTCTGCAATGTGTTCTTTGATTTGAAATACTTTAAATTACACGTGTAACATACTTGAAACTTTATAATATATCTGCATTTTAAACAACGTCTACTATTCGTTATTACACAAGTAAGACTCTCAAGTCCTTTTATGGTTAAATAAAACAAGAATTACTAGTTAAAGAATATAGAAATGTTAAATGTTTTGTTTTTCTTTTTTACACTTGTAACATACTTGAAATTCTATAATTTATCGACATTATTAAGTAAAATAATGCTAAAAGTTGATAAAATAGCTTTATTAAGATTGACGATCGTTTTGTCGAACCAACGGCGACATTTTCAAAATCATTTATGATAGAAAATATTTTCAAAAAATTTAAAACAATAAACATAGTAAATTTTGTGTTTTAAATTTTGTGAAAATATTTTCTATCATAAATGATTTTGAAAATGTCGCAAATCATTTATGATAGAAAATATTTTCAAAAAATTTAAAACAATAAACATAGTAAATTTTGTGTTTTAAATTTTGTGAAAATATTTTCTATCATAAATGATTTTGAAAATGTCGCCGTTGGTGCGACGAAACGATCGTCAATCTTAATAAAGATATTTTATCACTTTTTAGCATTATTTTACTTAATCTGTTTATATGTGATTTTTATACATGTTTTTATGTATCGACATTTTAAACATCTTCTACTATTCGTTATTACATAAGACTCTCAAATATTTTTACACTTATATAAAACAGGTATTATTAGCTTAAGAATCAGGAAAAAATTTTATTGTTTTCGAAAATGGGTTATTTTTTGTTTTGGAATTCCTTTGAATCGCACATGTAGCATACCTAAACTTTATAATATATCTAATAATAGCATTTATCAGTTCAAGTTAAATATTTAAATATTTTCTTTTGTTTATTCATTCCATTAGGTTTAATTATCTTTGATTGTCACAAGTGAAGGTTAAGAGCATTTTAAACGGAGTAACTGTTATGACTTTTAACAAATGATTTCAAAAATAAGTTTTTTTACTCTTAAAAATTTTAAAAATGACATTTATGAGAGTTTCTTTGTACCTTTGAGAAGGATTATTTATGCAAAGTCTTTGAAGTTTTAAAAGGCTTTTGTGTTTCTTTTTTTATGTTTTCATCGATTTGAAACAATAGGAAATGATTCATTTTTAAATATGTTATGTTGATTGTGTCAGATTATACAATCGTTTCAAAATTAAAACGTTTAATTTTTTTTTTTTTTTTTTTTTTTTTTTTTGCTAAAGTTAAATGTAACATTATTTTCAAATGTAATAATAAAGAATAAAGAATAGCATTGTCATTTAAAAAAGATTTTTTGCATGCTTTAATTATTTATTGTGTGGATTAACAGTAATCCTCGAGTTCAAGGATGTATTTTATTCACATGTACGATTAGGATTAATTACATATGTGTAAACAGAAAAAAAAATCAAATAGATTTATGTAAAATTCTAGCTTTACAAACGGAAAAGTTTTTTCAAAGTTAAACATAAACTGCAAGACATATTTTAATTCAAGTTATTTAATGTTTTAATGGTATTTATTTTCTTGTGATAATCAAAGCATTAGAAATTTTAAAAGTGTTTTATGTTTTTTTTTTATGTTATCATGAATTTGTATCAACAATAATGAAACGTTCTTAAATTTATTATGTTGTTTGTATTAGTTAATTTAATCTTTTCGATAGTAGACTTTAATAAAAACCATTTTTATCTTTTTTTTTTTTGGCTTTATATAACTGGAATATTTCATCAAACTTAATTATAAATTTTGTAATTATGAATTTAAACAATTTTTAACGTTTTATTCTTCATATATCACTTAAGCATAATGTCCGAGTGCTATATTAAAGCGTTAATCATATAGTTGTTTATATATATTAAAATAAACTATCTTGATAGAAATACATGAAACATTTTGTATTAAACGCACAACTTATTTCTAAATGTGGCAACAAATAACATACTGGATGGTCATAAATTAAATATTGGTGTTCAGTGCTCAATTATAAACAATTAACTGGAACAAATGCAACAGCATTTCTTATATACACTAATGAGGGTGTTCACACATTTTTGTAACGATTTTGACTTTCTGCATGATTTAAATTTAACTGAAAATAAATAAAACATATATTAGGCATAAATTTGGAATAAGGATAATTATCAACTGCATAATTAAAAATATTCTTTATTTTAAAATGTCGCTGGAAAATAAACAATGTTTCGAAGATATATGTATTGCTCAAATTATTTTAAAAATTACGGTTATTCTAATGTTTTCTTTTAAATATATAGGGAAGTACTATTAGCTCTACATAAGTTAGCGGCATAAATTTTCTACTTATTAAGAATTAAAATTATTTCTTTAAAAAATATTCTGATGGTCATAAAATACCCGTTAAGTTGGAACCACTAAGCAGCAAACAAAACGGAACTGCCCTTAATTGGCACAGGGCCTTTAAAATTTCAGAAAATCATTTTTCGGATTATGTTTTATTCTGAATAATTAAAAATTTTCAACAACATGAAAAAAAACATTAAAAAATCATCATTATTTCTTGAGTTATAATCATTAGACGGTGAGTACAATTGAAGGTTCATAGATTTTGAAATTTTAAAACTCGTTTTTTCAGATTAGTAAATTTGGAGTTTGAGCGCAAACAATATAAACTAAAGTTTTAAAAAATTAACCAAATATGCGATTTTTATGGTCTTCATACTAAAACCAAAAAAAAATTCACATATTCTGTTTTTTTTTTTTTTTTTTTTTTTTTTTTGACTTATAAAAACTTGAATTTTTTTTTTTTTTTTTTTGGAATATATATATATATATATATACAACCATTAATTAAACATAACCTACTACCGTCAATTATTATGAATTAAAGCTGTAAGTATTTAAAAAAAAAATTATTATAAGAATTATTATGGAAGAAAAAGAAAAAAGTGGACACCGACAAAAAATGGAAAAGCTTATATATTGAATTACGTTATCAAGGGCACAGAATTCAATGATATAAGCAAAAAGGTTGTTTTCTGTGAGAAAAATAAGCTAAAGCTAAAAATTATTTTCCCCTGTGCCCAAACAACCATTAAAATCAAGTGAATTGATTAAAAATGAAAGCAGAATAGAAACAAATAATATGAAATGGAAGAATCAATAAAACGTATTTAAATATTTATAGTATATAAAATATAAATAATAAACTCCATACCGATTAATATTTCAGTATTTTACAAATAACCACGCGCACATGTCTACCAGAATATCATAAAGATTAAGGTGAATAAAACAGTTAAGAAATCACAGTAATTGATACCAAAGGATGCAGTTAATACATCTTGAAATAAAATTTGAAATACCTTGTTAAACACATTTAATATAATATAAAATAAATAGATAGTAATTACATTATTTAAAATGCACTATTAAATTAATTAATAACTGTTTAACAATATCGTCAAAATTTAGCTAAAAATACCTCCTGGTGTATTAAATTATAACTGAAATGGAGCTAGAAAAATTAAAAATTAGAGCTATCTTAAAGAGACAAATTTTGGTGCTGCCATCTAGTATTACACACACACACACATATATATATATTAGTTACCCGTCATACGTAGTATATGGTAAGTCTTGTAATCGTTTTAAAATTAGAAAAAAAATGACAGATTTACACGTTTCCGACACTGGAGATTCCGAAAAACATATTTTTCGAAAAAAATAAAAATGCCGTCCGTCTGTGTGTGTATGTCTGTGTGTCTGTAAATGCCCTATCTCCCGAATAAATTGAGATAGTGAATTGAAATTCGGTGCATACTTAGTATGTAATAATGGGAAGAAGCCTATTGAATATCAGTAACCTGAATTATCCGGAACTATTTTATCGGACTCTCGAAATTTTCGTTCTAATAAAAGGCATATAAAATTTTTTCGAAATTGTTCATTTTAAGGAGTGAATATAAAAGACAATAAAAAACATAAATTTTGCATAAAGAATGAAGTTGGTCGGATAATTACTTGTCGAGATATTTGTAATCATATTTTCCACACTCTTCGACTTTTCAGGACCTTGTATTTCATTCAAATTTCAATTCAAAGATATATTTTAATTAGAAATGAGACGCTTAATTCAACGCTTCAAACTTTTGGTTAATACGATTTATATATATATATATATTTTTAAATTGGTCGACGACATAATCAAGTAGTACCCGCAATTCAGTAATAGAGCATTATTATGCATTAAAAATATTTAAATATACACTGATATGCAAAACTTAAGCAACAGTCATAAAATGCCAATTTTCGATCGCACGAATACTCAGAAGAATATATATAATTCAAATATGCACTATCCTATTCCTTGTGAAATTTCCTTCAAGTCACACATGGTCACAAGTGTCGCAGTCACTACGGTGAAACGAAATATGGGGCCTCTCACCCGTCTCATTATTAGCCTCAAATAATCGCCATATGATGACTCCACGTAGATGTCACTGTAACTGTTGGTTTTGGATGAGT
The DNA here is from genome assembly GCA_963932465.1 of Maratus speciosus. Lineage (NCBI taxonomy): Eukaryota > Metazoa > Arthropoda > Arachnida > Araneae > Salticidae > Maratus > Maratus speciosus. The sequence goes on along the minus strand of OZ010786.1, from coordinate 513,709,970 downwards.
CACCAGATAAAATTACAATAAAGTCACATTGTGATTATTATGTGACTAAAATTTGAAGCCTCAATTTTGAAGTAATCGAGAGCATTGTATTATAATGAGTTACGATATAATATCACAGTGAAGTCACGTGATGACTTTCAAGTGAGCGAGACTCTTCTGTGAAATCACCATTGCGCTCCTTTGTGAAAAGTCACAAGATAATTTCATTTTCCGTCACTTGGGAACTTGTCACAGAACAGCTGTCATGATGACTTTAAAATGGAGTCTCAAAATGACGGTCACATGAGAGTCACTAGGTGACTTTATTATAAAATCACTTGTTGACTCGTCATAAAACAGCAGTCATAGTGACTTCTCAGTGGATTGACCAATTGAGAGTAAGAATGAGATGAATAAAAGATATCACATTTCAGTTCATTGTAGTGACTGTGATGCTTGTGACCATTTGTGACGTCAAGGTGAGTTCACATGGACAGGATGTGCTGTCAGGCTAGTACCTATTTTCTACACTTGATGTTTGTAGAATTTTCTTTTGAGTACTCATGTGTTCAGAAATTAGAATTTTGTGACTGTTCCTTATGTTTCGCACACTAGTGTACGTTTAAATTTTATTTTGGAATTGCAATGCATTTTATAAGTAGTTTACACATGTTTTATTTTCATATTTTATATTATGTATATCCATGATGGGTAAGTATTACAGTTTCTAGTTTTATTTTGCGCTAAAATTAAATTTTAAACAAAACTTTTTGTATATATTTTGGTTTTAATTTAGAAGTAATTGTGCTATTATTCTATTTTGTTGAGAAATTGTTTCCTATTTGCATAATTTAGAGTTTTATCATGCGTGCAGCACTTAAAGATTTTAATTCACGCATTAGTGTGATGAATTTTAAAATTAAAAATTTAAATATTAATTTTGTATGTATAACATTTTTCAGGATAATATAGTTAAGAATATATACTTTAGGCAAAAAGGGAAAAAAATTAATAGCATATTATTTGTATTTTGGTATTTTGAAAAAAATGAGATGTTTTGATCGTTTCAATGAAATGAAAGGTCCTGTGACATTTTTAAACGAAAGTTTTTCATGACACAAGCGAAAGGAATATCAATCTTTGGTGAAATGTAATAGATTTTTATCAAAACCCAGATTCAATTCATGGAGTCAGGTTATAGGAATAAAAATAAGTTTTCTTGTGCACAGAGACAAACATTTCAAAATAAGGAAACAATTACGTCTGATTGCATAAGAACAGTTACAATTTCTTCTCCATGTGCATTCATCAATAAATGATTATAATTGCAATACGGAATTGACCTTAAACGGAAAATTTTCATGGTACGAGCTAAGAATCTTTGGCTAATCTTTGGTGAATTGGAATAGATTTTTATCAAAACACAGATTCAATTGTCGGCTTCGGGTTACAGAAACGAAAAGTCAGTTTTCATGTACACAGGGGAAAACATTTCAAAACAAGAGAGCAATTACGTCTTATTGCATAAGGACGCTTACAATTTGTGCATTCATCAGATTATAATTGCAATACGGAATTGGCCTTAAACGGAATATTTTCATGATGCGAACGAAAGAAATTTCAATCGATGTATATCAAAACACAGGTTCAATTGATGGAGTCAGGTTATAGAAATTAAAAGTCAGTTTCTTGTACAGAGAGCAAACATTTCAAAACAAGACAGCAAGTACGTGTTATTGCATAAAAAGGCCTACAATTTCCTCCACATGTGCATTCATGAATATTTTATTATAATTGTATAGAAAGTATATTTTAAATTTTAATAGAAACATTCAAAATCAAATAATTTTACTTTATAAATTATGCGCATATTTCTTGTTCATCCAAAATGTTAATATTTGTTAGAATATTGAAATTTGTCGAATTATTTTTTATGCATATGCTTTGTGTTAAAATATAGTTGAGAAATATACAGTATATATTAAATCTTCAATTCCACTTATTTTGTTTAAAAAAAATATCACCAGTCTTATAAATTTTGAAATATTTCTAGCATTATTGTTTTCTGAAATATAAATTTATTCTGAAGATTGAATTTAAAATCTATCGCAATTAAAATATGCATTTGAAAAAAAAATTAATTTTCGTTTTATTCATTCAAATCAAACACTAAATTATTTATTTTTATTAATTGAATAGCGAAATGCTTTTATATCAAAATTTCGCTAAAAATTATCAGATTAACTTTGAATTTCGAAGAATTACTTATTTTGTTTCACGTCTCTCTACAAAGTATGCATCGTTTCAAAGAATATAATTTTAGTTAAAAAATGTAAACGTAAGTGTTTTCAAACAATGAACCTCTTCAAGAAAATTTAACATAAAATATATGAACATCGGAATAGATTTTTGTAGAAATGGTTTAAACGTATGGAATAATAAATAAATTTCGATTTTTCTCAGGTAGATAGAAAAATGTATCCAAAAAGAACATTAGAAAAATGAGATAATTTGTATCAAAGGTGTTGCATTAAAAATTATATCATACAACGATTAATTTAGTAATTATTTTATCAACATAAGTACTATTTAATAATAATTAGTCAGAAAAAAGGAATATTTCAGAATCATTTTAAACTACATTAAAATGTGTAATTTAAAGTTTGTATAGTATTAATAGTCATTTTTGAGAAGATACACATAAAAATAAAGAAGATACTTTTTCCCAAAATTAAAACTAAAATTGTTTTTGTTCACCAGAAGAAATAGTTAAACCACAGAATTCTTCCAGGGCGGTACAAACATGAAAGATAGCTGTGGCACCCAGACCCCACTTATTCCTCGTCTATGTGTGATCCCAACAGAGTATTTCATAGATATCATTAGTTTTTGCTCAATGGTTATGTCAAATCAAACGCCAGTCCAAAACGCTGCGTCGAATCGTGAAATAGCTCTATCGAACAAATTTGTCGTATTCCTCTTTGGTGTTGACGGATTGAAGGCTAAACATGTCTATAATCTATGTAAAGAAAAAGTATACCAAACAAAAGTTGCCAAAGGAAATTAAATTGGCGTTAATTCATGCTTTTTAAAATGACTTCAAACCCGATTACGGAACGTATAATCTATATAACATAATCTATAGTTTAAAAAAAAATGTCATTTGTTGAAGTTATTGTTCAGGCTTCCATTCACCTGACCACAAAATTTATTAACGGTCATTTAAATTTAAGTTAAATAGATGCAATGCAAGTGCTATTGATCCCAGCTCTCTGGCACTGGTGTGACTTTCGGCAAATTTCTTCATTTTTAAATGCAAATATCTCGTTAACTATGGCTTCTAGAGAAAAATGTATATAACATTTTTTGTAGAGAATTTAATTTTCTTTAACTTTTGCAGTAGACATTTTTCCGTAGGACTTATAGATTATGAGATATTAACAAAAAACCGAAAAATGGTACCTTTTTTGCCCCCTCCCCCCTCGCGCTCACCCCCCATCCATCAGGACTTTTAGTATGTTCATTAGTAGACCCTTCCAAACAATATTAACAAGTTTCAAAACTCTCATAATTATGTCCAGAAAAAAACCTAATTTGACTGGACTAAAAATAATATAAGACTTTTTGAAAATTTTATGGAATTAAATTTTATGATTTTCCGTTTGATGTGCGGTGTTCAGCTATAAGTATGCCAAATTTCACGCGTCCAACCTAATTAGGGCTCACATAGAAAGAATTGTTTAAAATACACATGTGGGAGCCCAAAGGGTGAAATATACGATTTTTTCAAAGTTTTATGATTTTTCGTTTGATGTGTAGTGTTCAGCTATAAGTATGCAAAATTTCAAGTCTCCAACATGTATAGTTTTTGAGAACGGGCTCTGTGACAGATGGACAAACAGACAGACAATCAGAGGAGCGAGACAAATCGTCACATGAACGAAACCCTAAAAAAGCGTATATCATAATTAAAAGTGCATTTCGAGCAATTATTACTAATATACAGTAATTCGGATACAATACAGTATATGAAATCTCTTCAAATACACCGCAAACAATTTCCCTTATACTATTATGAACGGAATTCTTTTGTGTGGCCCTGTAACTGAACAATAACTATTCTTTGCACCGCATATTCAACAGAATGCATATTTTGGTGGGCTTCAAAAATGAATATCAATTTACTATGTTTGAAAGAGTGTAACACCATTAAAAATCATTTGAAACGATTTTTTCCCATTAGCCGTAATGTAACGGAAAACTTTTGACTGTCCCTGTAAATGAACTAAACATGTTAGATACTTCATTTGCAATAGGTATCGTGCAATGGTAGAGGTCACTAACCTCCAAAATTTTCAGAACGATCAGAGTATATTTACGAGTGTTAGATCGCGGACAGACGGACAGACAAACCGAAGTCATAAACACTTTTCAACTTTGTTGGAAAGTGTTAAAAATGAGATAATTTCTGAAAAATGTGTTGCATATAAATGAAATCATGCACCGATTAATTTAGTAAGTACTGTATGAACGTATTTACTATTTCATTATAAATGAAAAAAGGGATATTTCAGAATACTTTTAAACTACAGTGGTGGTCAAAATTATAAGGACAGGGGAAAAATCGCCAAATCTTGGCTACATTTGGCCGGAAACTTATGCAAATTTAATGGATGGAAACTAAACGAAAAATGAAGAATATTTTTATAAGTTTTTATGGAAATATGTGGAAAATGCATATTCATAAAATGTATTATGGATTTATACAGCCATCTGATATGGACAAAATTATAAGAACAATTGTATTTGTATGTTCTAAAAAGTAAAATTTGCATGTTTTTTGCTCTGCACACGGAACTCAGCGACGATATAAATGCGTAGTAAGCGTTTGGGATCGTCATATTCTGTTTTTCAGTCATGCCGCTAGGTACAAAGCTTTCGGAGTTTGAAAAAGGGAAAGTGGATGCATTTAAAAGTTCAGGACTTTCTGTACGCCAAATTGCGACAAAACGTAATAGATCAAGAACGGTTATTTAGAATTATCTTAAAAATCCTGGTAAATATGGACGGCAAAGACATACAAGTAGACTATCTTCTGTTTCTGTACGGGAGAAAAGAATGATAAAAAGGCGAGCTTGCTCCAAAAAACAAACGTCAACAGAAATAAAACGTGAATTGAACTTAGAATGCAGTGCTCGAACTGTTCGACGTGTTTTACAAAAAGAAAAAAAGGTTCGCTATGGTAAACATATGTCACGACCGCCTCTTACAAAAGTTCATAAGAGACTGAGAATGGAGTTTGCCAAAAAATGCATTACTGTGGGCAAAAAGTGGGATGATGTTGTCCTTTCAGACGAGAAAAAGTTTAATTTGGATGGGCCAGATGGTTTTCGCTACTTCTGGTATGATCTCCGTAGAGAAAAAGAAATTTTCGCCAAGCGTGCATTTGCAGGTGGCTCAATAATAGTCTGGGGAGGTTTCGCAACTAGTGGAACTACTCCAATTGGTTTTGTGCAGGCTAGAATGAATTCTGAGAATTATGTTGATGTATTGGGCCATAATCTTTTACCGGAAGCACCGTTAATAACGAGTGGAGACTATTTTTTCCAACAGGACAATGCCTCAGTACATGTTTCCCAAACTTCAAAATCGTGGTTTGATGCAAATTTCGTGAAACTACTTCATTGGCCGGCCATCCTTGATCTGAATCCACTGGAAAATTTGTTGGGTATTCTGGCACACGAAGTATACAAAAATGGTATACAATATGAAAACAAGCAAGAACTCATGTCCTCCATCGAAAAAGCCTGGTCAAAAATTTCCAAGAAAGTTCTTAAGGAACTGTCAAATTCCATGACGTCAAGACTGATCAAAGTGATTGAGAAGAAGGGAGAGATTATTAATTATTAGTGTTTTTGAGGCAAAAACATTCATTGTCCTTATAATTTTGTCCAATTTTTACAATGGCATATTTTGTTAATTATGGCAAAACATTCATATTTTGCATTTTCCAATGTTTTGCATTCTATAATGATTTCTAGCATAAAAAAGCATTTTATGTATAAATTTCACTTTATTTAGTTCAGAAATAAATTTTTTCTGTGCAATTTTTAATTGTTCTTATAATTCTGACCACCACTGTATATTAAAAGTATACTACATTAAAAGTAAAATTAAATTTTGAGCTTGGTATAGTATTGATACTTATTTTTGAAAATATGCTCATAAAAATTAACATATATTAGATTTTTTCCACAAAGTTAAAACTAAACAAGAAAGAAAAATCATGCGTCAAGCATAGATTATGAAACACTTTCAAACACATTCAAAATAATGTATCAAAACGTCACCGTTTAATATTGTAAATTGTGAGGTTTAAATAAAAAGATCAGACAATGCAAACCAATTCCCATCTACAGCTTGGAAAGTATCGTAAGTCTTTTGTGCAACCTTGAATATAATCTATACATTTCAATATATACTTTATACTATGCACAAATTTAGTTTAGTTATGAAACACATAACCAGCTAGAAAATTCCGTTTCAGAAATTTTCAACAATAATCAGAAATGTACTTGAATTCTTTTGTGCAGTGCTTTATAGGATCAATAGAAGTTATAATTCAAGTTACATAAAAAATAGTAGATAAATTTTAAAACACATTGAAAATTGTAAACTCACTTCAAGCAATTATTGCTCAAATACAGTACTGTAAGCGAATTGCTTTGCGAACGATTTTTCACCTTTGACCATAATGCAACGGAATTCTTTTGATTGCCCCTGTAGAACGGACAGACAGACGGTCAGACAATCCGAATTCGTAAACACTTTTAAACATTTTTGGAATGGCACCCTATAATATTCCAGAATAACATTTTAAAATATTAAATTATAACTTTTTAGATATTAATTTCTTTTTTGAACCCCAACAACTTCTCACTGAGATAGGAGAAGTTTATGCTCAAGAGATTTCGACTCTTACTCAAAATAAGGCAGACAAACCTGGCTCTGTTAAAGAATAATGAAAGTTACCCGGGGAAAATGTAGCAATAAGAAACTTTCAATAAAAAGTGGTGGGAGTGGTTCTTTTCTCATACAGACGAAAAAAATGCCTGACAAAATATAGTTTAAATATCTCATACTCTTCCAATCACAATCGACTTCCTTTTTTTTACATTCTTTTAAGAAAGTATTATTTAAATATCATTTTTTATTATTAAGTTTTTTTTTAGAAATTTAAAAAGAAATTACAGAAACTAAACTTGTATTCTTTCAATAATAAAAAATAAAATTATTTTAAAAGTTTGAAATACGAAACCATTTAAAAAAAATAAACATAGCACCCATTTAAAAATACATAATTTGATCTCTTTTTTTATGTAAATACATTATGTAATTTAAAAAATCGATGCTTTTTTTTAACATTTTAAAAAGATAAACATAGTTTCCATTAAAAAGTTATTAAATGAATCTCTTTTCTTTATGTAAAAACATTATGTAATAAAAAAAGCATCTGTCGTTTTTTCATAAAACTAACAATTGTTATATTTTAACATTGTTATAGGCACTACAGTATTTTTTTAAATACAAATAATTCTAGAGCAATAATGGCATATTTCCTTATTAAGTTTTTATGTAGTACTATCAATAGTTTTGAATATAAAATGCTTTTCTTGAGAAATGTTTCTATTGCGATCTCTATAATTTTCTGTATAAATTGTACGACAGAAAATTTTCCATACCAATCTCAATAGATTTCTATGTAATTTTTTTCAAATATATATACATATGTATAAATAACTATAGATTCCTAAAGAAATATTTTTTATAATGCAAATGTCATGGTTGGCTTCTCCGTCAAACACTCTTCGACGAAAACGATAGAAATGGGCTGTCCTTCAGGACTTTCCATTCACTTTGGTCAAGATTACAAACTTCGTCAGATAATCTAAATGTCGACAGATATCTTCAAATGTCTGAAAAATTTTATTGTTTTTACGAATGTCGATAGATATCTCTGAATGTTGGACTACTAATATCATTTTTACAACATTGGCCAATGTAAATAAAATGTTAAAAAATTGGCAAATATTGTAAATTTGACGTCTAACTTTCAGTGACTTTTGAGATATTGGCCAATGCTGATCGGGACATTGGCCGATATCTGTTTGCTACCTGGGTTTCACAGCCGTAGATTTCACTTGCCGACGAAGAGAGAGATACACGTCACACCGCATGCGCTAAGTGCCAGTCCCCCCAGTGGGGTGCGATAGTTCTACCACACAGCACCTTAATTACTCAAATCGCTATTGACAAACCAATCGGCACCCCAACCACATTTCGAAGCCTCCTGGCTCCAAATGATACCGTTTTTTCACCCCAATCTTCTAAACGGCATCGATAAGTCACTTTCAGTTTTAACAGTGTAGAGAAAATACATTTTGCTTGTTATCTTCACTTTCTTACAATGTATTTGAAAAGTTTCTGCGAATAATTTTTCATATCAATACTTAGCTCTATGCATATGCAGTATTTTACCATGCTTGTATAATCATGCATCAAATAATACCTATAAAAATGTAACTGTGGGGATTTTTATTTGAATACCGTGCTTACTTGCTTATCTTATAGTGCTATTACACGAGGGGTCAAAGTCGCTTCAAATTCCAGGCATTTCCATGTTATCCTATTGCTCTAGGGGAGTCGCTTCGAAAGCAAGCAACTTTCTTCTGTCGGCAAGTCTTTGACGTTTGAAACGAAGCGAGTCGCCAGTAACAGCCAATCAAATGCTTGAAAATCTGACGGTGGAAAAGCCTTTTCCCGAACAGCCAATGAAATGTTTGGAATACGAAAAAAGGGGCTAGCAAAAGCAGGAAATCAGAGGAGTCGCAGGCGATTTTTGTCGCTTGGAATTTTTACGTGTAATAACACATTTATGCACCAGAAAAAATTTGTATGCATTGAAAAATATTATTGCATGAGCCTCTGAATTAAGAAATTACATGGCATAAATAATGTTGATTCAAGCAATTAGAATATTACCAAAATTGAGTAACAAAGAATCTACTTTTCAAATTTTGCTAAAAGTAATTAGCATGCATGAATACGAATAAACGTAAAATAAATATAATAAGGCAGGGTATTTGCAAAAATTAATTTCGATAGACAAAATTGTTTTTCTCTTTTACGTTTACTTACCTGATACCAGATAAAATACATATGTGTTCACATTGAAATAATTAAAATAGATTACTTAAATGTAAAATATGCTGTTTTAATTGTTTTTAAATTAAAATTTTTCTATTATTCTAATAATTGTTAAAAATATATATATACTATTTATTAAAAACTACCTTTTAAATTTTGAATTTTTGAATTTTTAAAATCTTGGATTCTTTTATTTGCAATTGCACTAATTGTCTATGTACCTAAAAATTCGTCCGAAAAGATTTTGAATTGCTAAAAATAGATTTCACGTAGGTACTTATTCAAACTCCAAAATCAAGAATCTGAGATTTAAAAGAAAATCATGCAAAAAATGAAAAATATATATTTAAAAAATCACGAACGTTTTTTAGTATTTAAATAAAGATGCAAATATAATGTATTATAGATTTATATCACGTATTTCAATTTATTTTTATGTTAGAAAAAGGAATTTATTCATGTAACTGTAAATGTTTTTAAATAGCAGAAAAAAATCTCTGGCATACAGAAATACAAATTTTCTATTTTATTTACTTTTCATCAAATATTTAATCATGCAAAATTTCACAGTTATTTTTTGCGCAAAAACATATACGTACTTTATTTATATTTTTCGTAGATTTTAATTATTATATATTTTTTTCAATTCGGGTTAAAAAACAATTGGTGAATTGTTTCGCTGAGAAAAACAGGAGTTTTACCGGGAGCAAAAGGCAAAAGGCAAAAGGCAAAAAAAAAAAAAAAAAAAAAAAAATTCAGAAATCCATGGTGCTACACACCATGTTGTTGCGCCGTTCGCCATAAACAGTAATTTATCCGATGTTAAACTATAGTATAAATGTTGAGGCTTTATTTCTCAAGATCTCCTTTCTGTGGTACTTTATGGCTTTAAGTACACGTTCGTGGCATTCTGTATTTCCGACCTCCGAACCTCCCTTTGTTATTATACGTGTACGGCAGAGATTGTATTTCTAAAAGTGGTACGAAAATAAAACATAATCTACCGGGTCGTATACGTCCCAACTTATAATTGAAATCTTACAACTCTATGTCTAAAACGCAATATCTTTTTGTAGAATTTTACGACAGATTAAAGTCACGGTGTGTTTGAATAGATACAAGGGAATAAATGCATAAAAACCAGAATCTCATTCGTAACCATATTATGCCGTAATAAAGTATAATTTTAAACAAACAATATGTTTATGATATAAAATTTTTTTAGTAAAAAAAAATCAAGCCTCCAAAATATCATAGCCCATGTTGGGGAATAGATAAAAACCATTGCTATATTTTTTAAATATACACTTATGATGTATATATATAATTTTAATTGAATCACGTGTGTAAAATACAAGCGCGTATATCCACCCTGTACGTATATCTACCCTATATATAAAATCCTAATGAAACGAATTTATGAAACGGATATATGAAACGACTGAAATGTAACGAATTTATGAAACGATTCTATGAAACAACTGATTAAACAACTGATTATGTTTCGTTATTACTCGAATTTTAATCATAACAGATATATTTTTTTCCTTATTTTAGTAAATGCTATTATTTTAAACTAATTTGGCGACCAGTTTGGCCTCCCGTAAATGTATGCTAAGAACAATGTCTTTTTTTTTGTTGTTGTTGTTGTTTTTTGTATTTCATTATCATTTTATTTAATACAAAACTTTCATTTAAAACTGAAAAGTTAAAATTAATGGATTTCACTTTTTCTTTTTTTTTAAACGAAACGAAAAGAAAAATATTAGGCGCAGAAGTCATATACGCACCGGGATACATTAATGGCGTTATTTTACCTGACATGGTAACCCGACATACATATGTAACTGATATTCGAAAACGAGGTTTTCGCCAAATTGTCGTAAAAAAAAATCACGCCAAACCCGATTAAATAATGCAACAAATCCTGACATTTAATTTCAAATTCAAAGCAAAGTTTTAACGGTACTACTTAGTTGTCCTGTCGACCAATTTCGCCAAATTATATAAATCGCCAAACCACTTACCAGATTATACAAATTGACGTAATTTTTATTTTAAATAACGAAAGTACAAATAAATTAGTATAACATTAATAAAAATTAAAATAAAACGTCGAAATAAAAATCGCTTGATGGCGTAAACACGTGTAACTTCCTTACAGTCAAGTGAATGGGACATTTACGATCAGCCATTATTGACATCTAATCTTATAGTCTGGCGATAGATTTTAGGTCGATGGGATAACCAAGTAGTAGCGTTTTAATTTACCACTCGAAAAAAAAAAAAATGCTAACTGGCGAGTTAAAAAAAAAAAAAAAAAGCTACTGGAGAGATTTAAACCCGGCTAACATAAAAGTACCAAGAATTCTTTGCGATCATGGCAACTTTTATGTAGTTTTATTCGAAAAAATAACATTGATTCTTTAATCAAAATGAAAAACTTTCTAATGAAAAGCGAAGGTTTGTAACTGTTTGTGGCAGTTACGTGACTTGGACTATTATAATATAAGTGAAATGACTGGGATAGAATAATCTGTCTATCATTAAAGTACCAAAATGGCCGCCCGGAATATAAAAAGGGAAGGGATCCTCCCGAAACTGTTGATAATAGTCACATGTCTTAGGCTATTATTATAGAGATTGTTTTCAATTCTAAAAACAGCGCAAAGAATAATATTTCCTAACGATTAAAAATTTATTTACACGTTACTATTAAAAAAAGAAAAAAAAACCCTTTAAAATTACTATTAAATGAGTAAGTATTAAAAGCAAGAAAATACTGAAAGTTATGTCTTGCTAATTGTATTTACTCGTGACTATTAAAAGAGAAAGGAAACTTTAAAATACTAAATACATTAATATGCGTTTAACCCTTTCAGGGGCAAGGTACACCACTCGAGGTCACCACTCGAAGATTCGTAAAATCTTGAAATCAGTGAATGGCACCAGAATTTACAAACAAATTTCGAAATACGAAAATACTTTTGTTCACTTACTTAATAAAAGGAAAATTTTCATTCCAATATTCTGGTGCCAATGTGGCATTTAAGAATTCAAATCAAGTGGTCCAAAAATGAACCACCGCCCTTGAAGGGGTGAAAGCAGTAAATTGTAGCAAATTGTATTATGTCAATCGTTTTATCACGCTGTTAAAAAATACCGGGAGGTAAAAACTGTGTTTACTTAATTCATTTTATTTTAGCTTCCTTTCAAATAAAAACATGTATAATGATCACTTATAAACAGATTAAGTAAAATAATGCTATAAAGTGATAAAAATCATTTATTAAGTTTGACGATCGTTTCGTCGCACCAACGGCGATATTTTCAAAATCATTCACGATAGAAAATATTTTCACATAATTTAAAAATAATAAACGTAGTAAACAATGTCACGAGACATGATGCATAATGAAAAACATTGCAAACATAAAATAAATCAAAATTAAATTAGTTATTTGTGAGCGTAGATTAATTTTCATGTAATTTAACAAAACAATAACATGGTAAATAATATTACGAGACAACATGCATAATGAAAAATATTGCAAAAGATAAAACAAAAATTAAAATTATCTTGGCTATTTGCGAGTGTGGATTAATTTTTAATATTGTTACTAAAACTACATAGCATCTCTTTCCAAATTTTAGGTAAATCTAGGGACACTGAATCATTGCAAATATTCTTGTTGTGTAAAAATATCTCTATTGATTCTCGGATTATGGATGGTAAATAAAATCTTCATGTGTAAATTAACTTGCTATTTTTAAAATCGATCCGTAAAGGTTCTTCGCTGCATAATCTGGTCAAAGCTGTGGTTCTTCTGTTGTATTTGATGTCTGCTATATGTTCTTTGATTCTGGTTTTAAGTTTTCTACTTGTGATACCTATATAAAACTGCTTTGTTCCATCTTCTTTGGTGAAAGGTATTTCGTATACTCCTGATAACTGGTTTGGCTCTATTGGATCTATTTTCTTGCATACTAAATTTTTAATTTCATAGAAGGTTTTGCGACTAGGGAGATATTGAATTTATTGAGTTTGTATTTCAAACGTTCGAAGAAACCAGGAAAATTTTGTAAAGTGGATAGCATAGAATTTCGTGGATTGAAATTTCTTTTCTTTTTATTCTTCAAGCTATTAATTAATTTTTCTATGGTGCTTTCTTTGTATCCATTGTTTCTTGCAATATCATATATTTTATTTATTTCAATATTTAACTGCTCAGGGGTACACACTGTGAAATATCTATGAATAAAATGTATAAATATGCAGAAACTTTGTATAAAAAATTTGCTTGAGGGATAATGGATTGACTGGCTATGGGTTTTCTGTAAACAGTGCGTCTTGATTAGTAATACACCTAAATAAGGTAGCGTATCATTTTGTTCTATTTCCAATGTAAATTTAATTTTAGAATCAATGCTATTAATCTGGTTTAAAAAGTTATTGAGCAAGGTATCTGTATGTTGCCATATGATGGAAGCTGCCGTGACATTGTTTACTCTGTTTATTATTTTTAAATTATGTTAAAATATTTTCTATCGTGAATGATTTTGAAAATGTCGCCGTTGGTGCGACGAAACGATCGTCAATCTTAATAAATGATATTTTATCACTTTATAGCATTATTTTACTTAATTCCTTTCAAATGTTTAACTGGTCTTCTTTAATCAAACACGAAAACAGCCATTGGATGTCTTAACAGCAACTGATTCAGCCTTAAATTTTCGCAATCAAAGGAAATTGAATGGAAACCCGTTTACAGGGAGATCGATATAGGTTTTTTCATTATAATACAATCTTCTCTAATCTTTTTAATACCTATCAAATTAGCGTGCTTTTAGATTCCGAGGTGTCTGAAAGGGGGTTGGCGAGCGTAGCTTGCAGGGTGCAGTGCCCCCTAGTATAAATATAATAAATCTTTTTAAAATTAATTATTAAAAAACAGGAAAGCGGACAAAATATAAATGAACCTATAATTATACTAAATAGAAAAGTTTGTATGTAAAATTGCACCTAATATTTGTGAAACACTTTATTGCAGGTAATCTTCCAGAATATAAGTATATCGCAAATAATTTCTGTTTGCTTATAGTAAGCGGTGAAGTATAAAATACTTCACTCAAATTGCCTAATGAACTACGACACTAAAAATAAAAACATCTGGAAATTAAGAGTGTATAAAGTCTGAAATTCAAACTAGAGGAGATGCAAAATCAATTCCAAAGGAAGAAATTATAAAAGATGACATCCTATTTTAATGAAAAGGATATGTGTGAAAAAATTCAAGTTAATAGAAAAATAATTGAAAATATGATTCACCGTTACAATGTCTATAGCGATATATACACATATAAACTCGGTTTATGGCGTCAGATGCCGCCATCCGAAGAATCTACAAGAGTCTTATTCCATTTTTTTCCGGTCAAGGGTCCATTACTATTCCAGACGTCTGTCCCTCATTGCCTTTGAAATATCATCCATCCAGTTCTTTTTTGGTCTTCCCCGTTTCCTTTTTATGTTTATTTCATAATTTAATGTTATTTTGGGTAGTCTTTCATTATTCATTCTTTTGACACGACCATAGCAGATTAATTACTTTTTTTAAATATCATCTAATATGGTTCCCTTTATTTTTATCATTTCCTTGATTCTGTAATTTCTTATTCTTTCTATTCTTCATATCCTGCATGAACTTCTTAGGGCGTTCATTTCTACTGCCACTAATTTCTTTCTTTCTGTCTCCATAATTCTCCATATAAAAATATGATCGTTACAATAGAGTTGTATATATCCAATCGAACATAGGAGCTGTGGCATCGTGGATTAGAATATTAATTTATTCGATCGATGCAAAGAATATTTCAATGTGTTAAAATATAATTCCAAGTGAGAACACAAAGTAGTTTTTGGCAGTCGTTTCTCTAATCCAGCTCATCATGGCTTAAGTGTAGCAAGACAAAGGATAAAAAATCCGGTGATTTCCCCATAAGAAAACGGAGTCAATTTGATATTCGAAAGCTTTTATTTATCAGACATGAGCATTTGAAACAACTCCCAAATTTAATGAAGATATCGTAAAGCCTTGGCATGAATCTCTATGTCATACTGTATAATCTTAAGAAGCAATTTAGAATACTATGTGACTAACAGACGTCACATAACATTTCCGGAGCACTTGATACAAGACAAAAAACTGAGCTCCGAATTCGTTGCATCCGCTTTTTGTTAGACTCGCGGAGGAAGACAGATAGCGATGTAGCACGGGAATGAACCAATCAGTGAAAGTCGGACTTCTAGAGATGGGCAGCTAAGCTGGGGGAAGAGCTTTAAGGCGAAAGAATCTAAGAGAGTAAGGTTAGAGTAAATTTTTTGAAGTAAAAAATTCTAGAGCTGGAAGTCAGATTCATGGAATGAAGAGTGGAAATAAAAATAAAAAAGTGTCTTTTCAAAACATATGAAAATAAAAAATAACTTCTCTCAAAATATTACAGATTGGATAGCTTATAAAATTTTAGGAAGGAACTAAAGACTTTAGATTAAGATTTTGAATAAGATAATTATTAATATATGCGCTTTAAATTTAAAGGGAAATTAAATGGGAATAAATAACAGATATTATTAAGAAATAGGGAAATAATGAATATACCGGAAACTTAGAATAATTTAAATGAATATTACAAAGTAAAATTTTTATATAACAGATATATATGTATAGGGGAGACTAGGGAGGGTTGACCCATTTTTTACAAAATTATTTTTTATTTTTTAAATATTAAACGTAGAATAAAGTTTTATATATCATTTTATTCATTATACAATCAGTTATGAAAATAAAATCGCTACATAAGTGTAACATATAAAAAAATTGAAAACTGATTGATTTTAATTATGAAAAAATAATGGGCTCCCCACGTATGGAAAGGTTGACCCACTATATGAGAGGCTTGACCCACTTGGTTTTATATTGAAATATTTGTGAAGAGAAATAAAATCAGTTTTAAAAAAAGCAAAATAAGTTTATGCTACATGCTTTAATTCTTATAAAAAAATTTTTTTTAAATATCATGCTTAAACAGATCTGTTGCGATGCAATCGCAAGTAAGAGGAGAGAAATTTTGTTTTAAACAGGAGTTTGTCTGAGCAGGTATAATTGTACAGCAGGGAAAATGAAATTTTAGCATTTAAGGCAGTATTCTGTTAGAGACAGCTTCCGTTTTCATAGTGCTTCATGTTATTATGTCCGGATTTAGGAGCCAATGTCCCGCTTTTTTTGTCTCGTTGTCCTATTTTTTGTAGCACTCGATCTGACAACTCTAGTTGCCACATAGTTTTGCTTCATCTCACTGTATTCACCCTGGTGAAATTTGTCCACATACCTTCCTAAATTTTTTCGATCCATGCTATGTTCTTTTCCCACCGCATGAGCACTTAACTTATCATTAACATGATTTAAACCTTTAAGGGGCAAAGTACTTTCAGTACTAAAATAGTGAAATAAATGACTGGCACCGGAATTTACGAACAAATTTATTTGGAAATAAAAAAAGGCTATATTTCACATACATATATAAAATGGAAAAGATTTTAGCAAAATTCTGGTGCTAATGTGACGTTTCGGAATTAAAATTAAATAATTTTATAAACATACCACAGCCCCTGAAAGGGTTAAGACTGCTGCTTTCATCCTTTCTTGTCGTTTCTAGTCTTTCCAACTGTTTCTATTTACCTATTATAAGTAATATTTAAATGGAAAAATGTTCTTATCAACTTAGCCATTATCTGGCAATTTTTCACAGCTTTCTTTAGTCAGTTTTAAGCATTTTATTTTCCATCACACCATTTTACTATAGATTTACAGAATAAATTTATATTCTTTTATGTATATATCCTTTAAGTTTTCATTATGTACAGTGTAGAATAAAATAATTTCCAAAACGACTTAATTAAGGGAGCCTTAAGCATCTGGTCAACCCTCCTCACACTGACTGGGTCAACCCTCCCTCCATAAACCTTTTCTAAAGAATAGCACATTGTTATGTTAAGCCTAACTTACTGTACAATCTTTATGCCTAGAATGAAGGCTCGATATTTCTGCATTACTTTAAACCTACTTACTTAAATTTCTATGATATAATTTATCTTAAAAAAGCTTACAAAGTATTTCTAAAAAACACAACTTTTAGGTTGACAACGCCTCACATTTGATTTTTTCCACACTTATTTCGATTATCTCTACGAAACGAAGACTGTTGTTTGAGCATTCCGGTGACTTTGGTTGACACCTATTGATAAAACTCTGAAATTCTTTTAAATATGGAAATTGATGGGTGGGTCAAGCCTTCCGTATGGTCAACCGTCCCTAGTCTCCCCTATATATATATAAACTAATACAAATTATCATATATTAAAGTGAATATATAAATTATAAATGAAAAATTATCCTTTTATCCTTTAGGAAAAAATAAATAAAACATATCCTCAATGAAATGCAACAAAGGAAATAAAAATTCATTGAACATTGAAAAAAAAAATGGAAATATTTGTGGAATCAAGGTAGATTCTTCAGGTCCAAATTACCTGAAGTTCCACAAATAACATGTACGGCTTCATCCTTGCATAAGGGATATCAAGTTAAAAAATGCGCATTTTGGACTACCGTACACAATAAAGCTAGTAAAATGAAGCCAAAAATAGAAATAGAATAAAATAAATAAATAAATAAAATTAAATAAACAAAATGTATTAAAGATAGCATTTGCCAACTGAAGAACCAACTGGAGTACCAAAGCATTCATAGATGACACAGCAAGTTTAAAAAATGCTAAGAAATTATTTTCACTTGTGGCCAGAAATATTATAAGTAAAATACTATAAAATCAACCATAGAGTTAGGAAAAATATGTGTGTGTGTTTGTGTGCTTTTTAAACAAAGATTCTTGTTTTACTTTCTCATAAAAAATGTATTAAATCGAAAAATCCAATTTTACAGAAAATACTTTACCAGAAGAACTGTCACTTAATCATAAAACTGAGACATTTATTCCATCAACAGTTTACTTTTGTAATATTATTTAATACGGAATGGCTATTGCTTAATTTAAAGTCTGGATGATTTTCAGTCAAGACTTTTCGCAAAATTTATCAAAGATTTCAGAAAACTTTTCGAAAAGTGATTTCACAAATTTGCTTTAAAATAGAATCATCATTCTGCATTTTGGGGTTTGGATTATTGGCAGACTTCAAATTAAAAGTGGAAGTATTTTGATCTGTCAGTATGTTTGTTAAGATACAGTTAAGTAATTTCAATATATTTGTAATAGAATTTTCGGAAGTTCTACGCTTTTATTCTCTTATTGACGCTCTATAGTCAATAAAATTTCAAAATTAATCTAGCGTGTGAATAGCAATATTTGTGATAAACTTTATTCAACCAAAAGCTTATGATACATGCATTAGGAGTTGCAATTTTCCTACCGAGTAAGAAAATACCCAAGCCAGGTTTTCAACCAGGAATATTTGGCTTACGCTGTCAATGGATTGCTTGTTCAGCTATGCTGGGCAAATCTGGCTGACACACAAATTACCCAGAAACCTTATTGTTTGTTACATCTGGCTTGATATCTGAATCAGCTTTAGAATATATGAAGGAATGGAACTCGAAGAAACTTGTACTACTTGTAGTATTACTTGTAATTACATTTGATTAATTTTCTCACTATGATTAATTTTAATACAGTTATTCAAATTGGTAAGTAAATAACTCGAATTATTTTTTTTAATATTTCTCTTAAAAATATACTCATTTACAAATTAGAATAATTGTGTTAAACTTAATAAAGGAAGAGGTTTTCTATATCGTGGAAACTATTATATTTGGAATTACATTAAATAATACATACTAATTAAATTTAAAAAATCAAAAAACCCGACTGCGTAAAAAGCGAACTAATTAATTATTTCTCATCAATGTGAAACTATTTTTTATATTACTTGCACATTTTTGTATTTAGCTAGCACAAGTTGTATTTAGCTAATGCAAAATTAAGAAAATTTCAACAGTATAATCACCTAAAAAAATATTGTTTTGAACAATAAAAAGGAAATTTTAGGTTCAGTTTATACAGACTAAAATGAAACATATGTTTTGAAAATTTCATGAAAAAATATTCATAAGTTTTTGAGATATCGTGCGCGTTATGCCCAAAAACGTCATTTGGAGAAAAATGCCTTCAAAGTTTCCGAAATGACGCTTCAGCTATTGAACGTGTATAAATGTAAAAGCCATAACTTCAGTTCTAATAGGAATTTCAAGGAAACAATTATATCAAAATGTTCAGAAAAGTTAGAAGTTTAACATCTAAAAAAATTAAAATTTCGAAAATTTTAAAGCTTTAAGATTCCGGAGACCCCTTAGCAGCTGAAAATGTTTAGTTAAAATTTCGTTGTGTCCTAAAAATCTTTATTCCGGTTTGAGATAACTGATTTAGGTAACTCGGTACCCTTTGAACATTTTTTTTTTAAATTTAAGCATTTTAAGGTACATTTTAGCATGATAGTAAAGAACTCAATGAAGACAAATGATTCTATAAGGAAATTGTTAGATTCCCACGCAAAATTTGAAAAATTAATTTTTTTAAAAAAATTTAAGTAAATTTAAAAATGTATCTTCTCGTACGGTTTTGAACATTTTGAGCTACTTTTTTAAAAACTATTCTTAGAAGTGTGCTGTATAATTTTAAGTATCGGATGTACCAAAAGTTAATTAGTTTGGGAGGAAAAAAAAATGTGCAAATAGGTGTAAAATTACAGTAAAAACTGAATTTATTTTACATTTTAATGTGTAAAAAAAAAAACTTTTTACTTTATTGTAAATCTGATACTTAGTTTTATCATGTACACCATAAGGAACAACAACAAAAAAATCAAGTCAATTGAAAAATATACATAAAAGTTTTATCACTTTAACATGCTATTTGTCGAAAAAACAAAAACTGAGAAAAATCGTGACCCGTCATTTTGCGGCTACCATATGAATATGTTTCGGTTCAAACCTAAAATTTGATTATGACATAAGTTTAAAAGATACAAAGAAGAAAAACTACAAAGAAGATACAAAGAAGCTAAACTGTTTTAAATCAAAATTCTAGTGTGAAATATTTTTATAAAACTTGACTCAAATTTTCAGTAGTTCTAATGTTAATCCTCTCGCTGCGTTATTATTTTATCAAAATAGCTTCAAAAATTGTGTACTTAATTCCTTCTCGACGAGCGTCTTTTAAGAATTTTTATTCTTTTGCCACCGGTTTTTCAAAACAACAATTTTCCTCTGATTTAATCGGGAAAATGCTCCGATTAGATAAAGCAAAATTTACAATAAGAAAGCAACTGGTGGGAATGATCAAGGCGGGTTAATTAGACGGAGAAAATACATCCCCGATTAAATCTCGGGTTGCGCAAATTTTGCTACTTTTACGTTGCCCGAGAAACTCTCGGTTTGCGCAGCGAGAGGGTTAAAGCGACAGCAACGTAATAAAGTCGCTTTTAACTGTATTTATAATACTCGGATCATTACGAAAATATGCTACGGATAATAAAGTATAATTTACGAAAAAAATTAGAAAACTCATATTTTCTTCATTTTTCGCCTTAATACACAATAGCAACCACTCGATAACGCTTACAAAAATCAATGGTAGCAAAAATAAAAGTTGTTTCTTTGAATGCTTCTTTAAAAAATTTTAAACGTTTCTCTTTTTTTTAAGTGTTATAAATAAAAGCCAGAGACACTGAAGAAGCAAATTTCAAACAAAATCCTTGGTTACTAATTTTTCATGGTTTTTCTTCCATATTATATAAATGCATTTAGAACCAGAATAAATCGCGGCTTGTTTCTAAATAATACTTATTTCATTTCATTTAATAGATCTTCTCCGAGATTCGTATTTAAGGAAAACTAGAAGAATACAGTAACTAAAGTTATTTTACCAAAAGAATAGTTTGTTTACTATATCGCAATAAGCTAATAGATAAGCAATTATGCAATCAACAGTTTTATTTTGTAATAATCTTTTATACGAAACGGTTACTTTGAAGACTTTGAAGTTTAGTTCATTTTCAGTTAAGACATTTCACAAAATTTACGAAAGGTTTCATAAACTTTTACCAAAGAGATTTCACAAATTTACTTTAAAATAACATCATTCAGTAATTTTGGCATTTAAAATACTGAGAATTACTTCTGAGTAAAATTAGAAATATTTCGATCTATCGGCGTGTTTGAGAAGACCTAGTTAAATAATTGCAATACATTTTCGAAGTTTTCAGCGCCGGACGTTAGCATTTCGTTTGCTTAATAAAGTTTTATATTGAATGTGACTTAAAAGTAATTCTTTGATACAAGTATTTATATTGATATGTTAAAACTTTATCAAATAAAAGATTATTATATTAAAATTAAATCTTAAATTTGGGTGATTTCTTCTATCACGGAAAAAAAAATAAGATTATGTTCGGAAAGCTCTGTAATTGCAACAGAAAATATAAGTTTCATAGACTTTATAAAACTACATACGAAAAACATCAGCAAGTATATACAGACAAAGAACTAGTCGTATGTGCTGTAATGTAGGAGACTATGGTATACTTTAATAATAAACACAGTTGATAAATGAAGAGGCCATCGGATGGTATTTCTTGATTTAATATGACAGTCACAAAACACAAATTTACGAACACAAAACACAAAATATAATCGTGGTAACAATTTCTACTTTTTTAACTACATCACTCGTCGAGTCACCTTCACAACCAAAAAAAACACTCTGCGCGCTCACTCCCGCTTCTCGCTTCGGAGTTCGAAAAAACAGAACAACCTTCTATCCTCAGTTGACTACCGCCATCTATCGGTGGAAAAAATGTTAGTTTTCTGTAATGAATTAGTTCTTTACAGACTCCTCCCCACCTGGAGAAAACTTTTCACCGTCGACGGGGAAAAGTTTCTTTGTGAATTATTGCTTTCAAGCCCCAGTTCCAAACAAAATTTAGTACCGTGAACCACAACTGACTTATTCCCACCATGAAAACATAAATATAAAAAATACAAATAAAATTTATAAATATTCAAACATTATACTCAAGATACAAATGAAAAACAATTTACACATATTCAAAACAATAAATTCAAATTTAACTGTTATACAAATTATCATATTTACATATTAGCATTCTAATCAAGCTTAGGCTTTTAGGGCTCGACTCAAACTATCAGCATTCTGATGATGTTTTCCCTTTTTATGAACAATTTCATAATTGAAGGACTGTAAAAGTAAGGCCCATCTTAAAAGTCTAGGATTAGTTCCGCTGTTTTTGTCTAACCATACTAAGGGGTTGTGGTCCGTCTGGATCTGAAATTTTTGATGTCCATCCAAATAGCATCGTCGTTTTCGCACTGCAAACACAATAGCAGCACATTCTTTTTCGGTGGTACTAAAATTTCGTTCTCTGTTTGAAAACTTTTTGCTCAGATACAATATAGAATGTTCTTCATGATTTTCATTCAGCTGGGATAACACTATACCAATTCCCAATTTTAAACCATTACACTGAAAGATGAAAAAAGTCAAGACTATATAAGACAGGATTTTCAGACCTCTGGTCAGATCTAAAACTGAAATATATTTAGCTGAAGACACTTTTTCTATTAACTGGTCAATGTTGGGCAAAGGATAAAATTTTGTGCGAGTCACTTTATTTAAACGGTGATAATCTATGGAAGGTCTCGCTTCTCTGCCTGGAACTTCAACCAAAATTAACGGAGAGGCAAAGTCAGATTCACCTGGCTCAATGACTTCCAGTTTCAGCATTTTCTCGACTTCGGCCTTAAGGATTTCTGTTTGTATAGGCGACATTTTATAAGGCCGGGCACAGATTGGTTTTTCTGATTCCAGCTCAATATCATGTTCAGCTAGATTCGTGCACCCTGGTTCAGTCGAAAAAGAGTCAGCATATTTTCCAATAAGTTGTCCTAATTCTTCTCGTTGACTTTCATTTAATCTGTTGTTTTTTTGTATGTCTTGCAATACTTCTAACAACGCATTGTCATTATTTTCCTCATCCAATTTAGGAATTTCATCTTCTTCTTCATCATTAGAGGTTGTTTTTATAGTCAGTAAATTTATACTTTCAATTTTTCTTTGATGGTAGGGCTTTAACATATTTACGTGATACACTTGGGGCTTCTTTCTCTCTGGATCGTATATAACATAGTTAGTTTCTGATAATCTCTTCATTACTTCTCCAGGTCCTATCCAACTAACTGACAGTTTATTTGGTTTGGATGGGGCCACAATTAAAACTTTATTTCTCTCTTTAAACTCTTGTTTTCTGGCTTTTATATCATACCAATATTTTTGGTTTTGTTTCTCTTTTTCCATATTTTCTGCAGTGAGCTCTTGGCATTTCTTCATTCTGTTCATTAAGTCAAATACATAGGATATCACACTATCTTCTTCTATCTCTTGCTCAGTCAATTTTTCATAGAGTAGCATCATTGGAGTTCTTAAGTTCTGGCCATGGACTAATTCTGCTGGACTGAACCCAGTGCTATTGTGAGTTACAGTTCCTAATGCAAAAAGGGCAGGAGGCAGCACTTTCTCCCAATCAGCTCCAGATTCTAAACAAAGTACTCTGAGTATCCGTTTCAAAGTCCTGTGCATTCTTTCAACTGGATTACTTTGTGGATGATAAACCGAACTTCGCACAACTCTAACTCCAAATTTCTCTAAGAATTCCGTTGTAAGTACACTCATAAATGACTTTCCTTGGTCAGTTTGTAGTATACGAGGAAATCCAAGTCTACTGAAAATTTGCAATAAAGCATCAATAATCGTCGTAGAATACAAATTAGGTGTAGGAACCGCGTCAGGATATTTCGAAGCTAAACATATTACAGTTATTATGTATTTGTTCCCTAGTGTACTGACAGGTAAAGGTCCACAAGCATCAACATTTAGCTTTGTAAATATTTCTGAAATAACTGGAACAATCTGTAAAGGTGCTTTCTTTTTGTCTTGAGGTTTTCCAACTCGTTGACAGTAGTCGCAAGTTCTTACATAATCTTCGATATCTTTAAAGCAATTTGGCCAATAAAATGTCTTAAACAAAGCATCTTTAGTTTTAGCTACCCCCAAATGAGTTGCAACAGTTTCGTGACAAAATTTTTTTAACTGCTCACGAAACCTTTCCGGGACAACTAATAATTTTCTTTCAGTACCATTCCTATCTTTTCTTTTATAAAAAAGCATATTTTTCTCCAAAATAAATTTGCTATCTTTGCTATTTTTCTTTTTAGCTTCTTCGATAAGAGGTTTTAGCTCTTTGCTCTTCTTTTGTTCTTCAGAAAATGTCTTAGGAGAAGTTTTTATAAGCTCTTGTACTGAGACAGTTTGACATACTGGCAAAATTGAGTCTTCTTGGTTTTCTAACTTCTCTTCTTCTGATTTATCTTTATCTTTTTTCGCTTCCATTTTTTTGTTTTCTCTTTCTATACTATTGCTATGATTCTTTTCTACAGTTTCATCAGAAATTTCGTGCATTTCAGGCTCTTCATGAGAAACCTTCTCTGCTTCCAGAATTTTCTTCTGAGCTCTGGTTTGAACAGCATTAATCATATGCTCTTTCACTGCCTTTTCTTCTTTACAATGTTCAAATAAAGCGGCTGTTTTATTTCCTAACAAATATCTTCCTAAATCTACAGAGTCTCTTGAGACAGCAGCTTTAGTTATCACATGTCCCATTTCACAGTCTAATTCAATCTCTGCAAGAGGTAAACAGAATAGACCATCGTGTAAGGGCACCCGTACCCACACTTTTTCGTTCAGATACATATGCGGTTTGACATACCTTTGTGCAATTAAATCTATTGTCGCACCCGTATCCCTTAAAATTTCCATTTGTACGCCGTTTACTTTCCCCACACTAAGATAAGGCATTATTGACGAATCTTGCCCAACTTCCACCTTAACATGAGAAATGATTTCTGGCGATTTCTTAAGTTTATCACATTGAGGACGAAGATGAGTGCTTGATCCACATTCGTAACAACGTAACGTTCTCTTCTTATCAAATTCTCTTTCTCTATGATTCCCAGTTAATGATTCTGATTTAATTGGCAATTTAGGCTTATTATCCTTATTTTCTTTCTTGTAGTCAAAGTTATTTGAATTTTTAAATTGGGATCGAAAATTAGACATGGTCTTTTTCGGAAATTCTTTCTTTTTAAAACTTTCTTTGATACTTTCATAGTCATCCAATTTCTTAGCCAAATCTAAAGGCGTCACAAAATTTAACCAATTGTCTAGAAAATGTTCTTTCGTTTCCGCGGGCACTCGAAACTTTAACTGTTCTGTAATAATTAAATCTTTAAGTTGATCAAACTTTTCAACACCTAATTCTGTAATCCAGGCTGTAAAATAACTAGTGAGTTCCTGCGCATAATTCCTCCAAGATTTGTCTGGCGTTTTATGATGCCGATAAAAACATTGCTTCAGTTTCTCGCTATTCAACTTATATCTTTCTAATATAAGATTTTTAACAAAATCGTAGTTAATCGCATCTTCAGGCGATTCCCTAGCTAACATGTTTGTAACCTCTGTGGGCAAAACAGCTAACAAGTATGCAACCCATTCACTCTTCGAAACTTTAGCCATCTCTGCTCTTCTCTCAAAATTAATTAAAAAGAGACCCATCTCATCAGAATTTTCGTCGAATTTCGGAACAATTTGTGCCAACTGTATTTTTGGTCCGACATCAACCTTTCTTCCTGATCCATCGTTCTGTTCAGAAGTTCTTTGCAATTGCTCCAATTTTTTTAATTCTAGTTCATGTTCATGAGCTTCCTTAGCCATACGTTCTTCCCTTTCTTCTTGTCGAATTCTTTCTTCTTTTTCTTTCTCTTCTTTCTCTCTCTCTTCTCTCGTTTTCCTGTCTTCTATTATTCGGTCTAACATGAGTCTAACCTCTTCTTCCTTGTAAACTTCACTTTCAACAATAATTTTCTTAATTTCTGGAATCTTTTTCGAAAGATCAACTTCCAATTCCAATTCATCACAAATTTCCAACAAGTCTGCTCTTCTAGCTTTTGCTAAATATGCCATCTTAATTTTAGATAAACCGAAACAAAATCAGAATGCTTAATTTCTAATTAATAGAACTCAGAAGTCTCCTACTTAAACTAGCAACAAAACTTTTAAGCCGATATAATAAATTTTAATTAATAAAGCAATTCTAAAATCCACCTCTATCAAATTCTTAGTAAATTAAACACTGTGCAACTTTTTAAACATATTAAATAAGTAAATATGTAATTGTGTCAAAAATACAATTAAGATGATAAAAGAATTTTTTTTTTCAACATTCAGAATTGTATTTTATTCAATAAACACACTTATTTCAAAAACAATAATTAAATTACGCAATTAAAATTAAACCAACCAAACTAAGTAAATACGAGAATTTTTCTTAATTCTCAACCCTTTTTATGCAAGCATAACAAATTACTCGCAAAAAAAAATATTTAAAATAACCCACTTAACATTTTCATTTCTTTACACGAAAAGAGTAAATTACAAAATATTCAACTCAATTTCTTTTTCCAAATGAAAATAACACTTTTATCTTTTACTCGATACTTATCAAGTTTTTATTTTTTTACATAAACTCAACAAACAAAACAGAATTATTTATTTTTCCGTTTTAAACTCAATAACTTTTTTCTTTAAAAATTAACAAAACAAATATCAAATCCACATTCATTTTGCAATCAGAATCAAAGAACGAAAATATCATCTATTCTATTTTTAGAATAACTAAATAATCAAATAAAGAAAAAACAGAATTTATCTGCCTTACAACATTTTTTTCTTTCGAACTTTGTAATTTTGGCATTGATCCAAATGACAAAACGGTAAGATAGAAATTTTATTTTTTTCAAAATTTTTTTCCTTTAAAGAATGAAATCATACCATTTTAACATTTTATTCAAAAGAATTATTACCATAACTATCCCCAAAAATATATAAATAAACTTTATTTATTATTATTTCAACTTTAAGAACAGATCTTAATATTTCTAAGATAAAATGCCTAAGAACACCATATTTTATAAAGAGAACAGCTTAATGAAATAATTTTCAATATTATTCAAAATTTTTTTTATTTGATTTGATGGGAATAAGTTCAGTATATATCAGTACATGAAATATGCCCAATTAATCCGCGCTTTCTCTAAAGCTTGAAATTAATTTACGCAAGCAATTAAATCTAGTTAATCCAGATTAAAAGAAATTTAATCGATAACAGATGATTCATGGTACTAATAAATACAAAAATATGGAACTGGCTTACTTGCTAGTTGCATCTTTACTTAAGAACACTGGTCATTTTTTTCACCATGGAATCCGTACCGAGCTGCCACCATCTTTACTCGTCTGTAATGTAGGAGACTATGGTATACTTTAATAATAAACACAGTTGATAAATGAAGAGGCCATCGGATGGTATTTCTTGATTTAATATGACAGTCACAAAACACAAATTTACGAACACAAAACACAAAATATAATCGTGGTAACAATTTCTACTTTTTTAACTACATCACTCGTCGAGTCACCTTCACAACCAAAAAAAACACTCTGCGCGCTCACTCCCGCTTCTCGCTTCGGAGTTCGAAAAAACAGAACAACCTTCTATCCTCAGTTGACTACCGCCATCTATCGGTGGAAAAAATGTTAGTTTTCTGTAATGAATTAGTTCTTTACAGTGCCAATCCCAAAACTTTCTATTGTCTCATACCTGTTAATACTCCCAAATTCGCTATCACAGCGACAAAATTCAATGACAATCTATGTCCATCATGAGAATTATAAATACCGGGTGACCCAAAAGTAAAAAAAAAAAAAAAAAAAATCACATGTAAAGGCCGCTGACGACCCGAAACTCAATGAACATCTTCTCCGAGATTATTATTTAAGTAAAACTGGAAGAATACAGTAACTAAAGTTATTTTACCAAAAGAATAGTTTGTTTACTATATCACAATAAGCTAAAAAAAAAAGCAATTATTCAATCAACAGTTTTCTTTTCTAATAATGTTTAACACGAAACGGCTTCTTTGAAGACTTTGAAGTTTAGTTTATTTTCAGTTAAGACATTTCACAAAATTTACAAAAGATTTCATAAACTTTTACGAAAGAGATTTCACAAATTTACTTTAAAATAACATCATTCAGTAATTTTGGCATTTAAACTACTGAGTGATTTCTGAGTAAAATTAGAAATATTTCGATCTATCGGGTGTTTGAGAAGACAGTTAAATAATTGCAATACATTTTCGACGTTTTCAGCGACGGGCGTTATGATTTCATTTGCTAATAAAGGTTTATATTGAATGTGACTTAAAAGTAATTCTTTGATACAAGCATTTATTTTAATATGTTATAGCTTTATCAAATAAAATAATATTATATTAAACTTAAATCATATTTTAGGATGATTCCTTCTATCACAGAAAAAAATATATTCTGTTCAAAAATCTGTATAACAATTGCAACAGCGAGTATATGTTTCATGCACTTTATATCACTACATAACATCAGCAAGTATACACAGACAAAAAACTAGTCTGATGTGCCAATTCCAAAACTTTTTTCTGTCTCATACAGGTTGATGTTATTTATGACGGCCGATTTATCTCCAAGAAGGATATAGGCCCGAGGGGGAGTGCCCTCCATGGGGGTCTTTCTAATGGAACCTAACCTATATTTACTTAAGGTTAACCAAGGTTCGAAGAAAACTATGGAAATTTCCGAATGATTAGGCCGACGGGTACTATTGTGTTCGAACCCAGCA
Source organism: Maratus speciosus (assembly GCA_963932465.1). Classification (NCBI taxonomy): domain Eukaryota; kingdom Metazoa; phylum Arthropoda; class Arachnida; order Araneae; family Salticidae; genus Maratus; species Maratus speciosus. Next base: position 513,680,869 of record OZ010786.1, on the reverse strand, counting down.
CCTGCGGTCTACCAGCTTTGAGAGCAGAATCTCTCGGTCGCTGGTTCTCATACATGTTAATACACCCAAATTCACTATCACAGTGCAAAAATACAATGACAATCTATGTCCGTCGTGAGGATTATAAATATGTGAAATATCGTGCATTTGATATTGATATATGACTATTGCTAAAATCTGTGTAATTCCTGAAAAATGCAGTATAACAGCCATCAAAACCTAATCAGTAACAACTTATGTCAACGTCTAACTGAATCTGAAGTTTGACGAAAATACGTGCATTTGTTTTTGAGATGAACTATTGCGTAAATTGTGAAAACTTTATCACAGCAGTGCCACCTGTTGGGCGATTTATGACAAAAAAATTAGCAGCATTTTATATCAGGGTCTAAATGAATATAAATTTTTATTAAATTCCGTGAATTATTTCTTGAGACACAGCGCACACAAAATATGTGTCAGATACAGACAGACTCACAGAGTCTCAGACTCCCAGACAAACATTTTCTGAAAACAGTCAAATTGCTTTGAGGACCTTCTAAAACGTATAAATCCATCGAAAACCGGAAGTCGGAAATTTTTACGAATCCAATTTTTTGTAAATATAGAAGAAAGTAAAATTTGCCACTTTTATTTCAAATTGATAATTACTATGTACACTCTTCGGATTAAAAAATATATTTTTGCCAATTTAAATCATTGACTAACTGATATGAAATTTGTGCATTCGTGGAAAAAAAAGTAAACACCCCTACTAACTCCTCAACAAATTATAGTAGAAGAAAGTTATTGCTACCGAATGATTGGAAATAAAGTCTACTTTTAAACGATGTATACAAATTTTGCTTAGGGAGCCATCTACTTATTAAAACGAGCCATAACTTTGTTTTTTTCAATAGCAGTACACAATTCTGACAGCATAAATGAACTCTACACCCTTTAATTAGCCTAAAAACAAATTTTTAAGTAATTCGTACGATCAGTTTCCGAGAAATTAATTATTTTAAAACGAGCGTATTTTAAGGGCTGTATCCAAATTGAAGTTCCGTACTCGATTGTTCACCCAGAGAGCCCCCTTCTTCATCAAGGCACCTTAAGTACCACTCAAGCAGTCAATGGAGCCTGCTAGATTACACAACGGCAGAAGAAATTTCAAAATACACTGCTCAAAACAATTAAAGGATATTTGAAGTTTTATATAAAATAAAGATATAAACGAAAATTTTTTTTGCCGAAAATAGAAGAAGAGAATCACAAATGCAAATTTTTCTGGTTTTCAAACTGTGGAGTATGCAAATTTTGAGTTCGACGTCAAAAACGTCGCTTCAGCGGCAGCGAATGAAATTTGACTTTCAACTGGATAAAAGAGAATGAAGACAAGGATGATCGGCATTCAGTGATTGCTTTGTTTCGATGAGTACGATGTCTCAGCGAAGTCATTTGACAGATTCAGAAGCTTTGAGAATTGTTGGTAGGTTAGAAGGGGGCCAAACTCAAGCCGAAGCAGCGCAAGCCATTGGAGTGTCACAAAGTGTCATTTCCAGGATCTGGAACCGTTTTTTGGAGAGTGGATGTGCAGGCCGAAGACCAGGGCAAGGTCGTAGACGGGCAACAACGCCCAATGAAGATCGGTATTTAGCGTTAACAGCTCGGAGACACAGAACCATGAACGCTACTCTTCTCCAACAACACCTTCGCTCGACTACAGGCACCACGATTTCAACTCAGACTGTCCGAAACCGGTTCATGCTGTAGGTCTGTATGCTCGCCGACCGATGGTATGTGTTAGATTAACATCAAGGCATCGTCGCGACCGCAGGGAGTGGGCAACCGAGCATGTCAACTGGAGGAGAAATGAATGGAGCAATATTCTGTTTTCTGACGAGTCCCGTTCTTCTGTGCATCCGGATAATAGGCGTATTTTCATCTGGAGGGACCGTGGCAGTAGGAATAATCCTGCGTTCGTGCACGAAAGTGTCAGATTTGGCGGTGGAGGAGTGTTGGTGTATGGTGGCATCTCCATTGACGGGCGCACTGACCTCTACATCATTCGAGATGGAGCTCTGACTGGTCGCCGATATAGGGATGAGATCCTCAGACCTATTGTAGTCCCTTACGCTGCAGCAATCGGAGATAACTTCATTTTAATGGACGATAACTGCAGACCACATCGTGCAAACCTGGTGGAGGATTTCCTTTTCGAGGAAGGAATCGTTCGAATGGAATGGCCAGCGTGTTCTCCAGACATGAATCCAATCGAGCACGTTTGGGACGCTCTAGGAAGACGAGTTTCTGGCCGCCAACAACCCCCACAAACTCTCCAAGAACTGGAAAGAGCTCTTCTGGAAAAGTGGCGCAGAATACCCCAACTCGTCATTAATAGCTTCATTGAGTCCATGCCTCAAAGGTGTTCAACGTTGCTGGCCGCCCGTGGAAACCATACCCCCTACTGAAAATGATTTTCTTTGAAGAAAACACCTTTTCTTATTCTTTTTTTCTCATATGCACAAATTGTGTTTTTTTCCTTTAGTACACAAATGCGCAATAAAATGCATTTTTTTCTGCCAAACATGTGTAATTTATTCTCATATAACCTACTATGTCTGTCGACCATGTATCAATCAGCTAAACAGTTTACCAGATACAAAATCCACCTAAAACTGCAATATCCTTTAATTTTTTTGAGCAGTGTATCTAGACACTTCTATCACTTAAACCATCATTTTGCCGTTTTTTAAGCATAATTTGAAAACTACTTGGAAGAAAAATGTAAAATTTTGGATTTCCAAAAAGTAGGACTCAATAAAACTAAATCCATCAAAAAAATTGTAGGTTGCTATGAAGACTTTTTTGCTAGTAAAAGATGGCCGTTTGCGTTTATAAGATTGCGAGAATTAAAAACACCAGGTCCTATAAAAAAAACTCCAATTTGAGTAAACGAAGAGTTAGTTTATTTCCATGATGAAAGTCGAAGGGAGAGGTACAGGGGAAAAGCAATAAGAAGCCTCTTTTAAGTCGTCATCACGAGGCTAGAGAACTTTTCAGAATATTGAGGAGGCTGGCTGTGTAAATAGAAATGAGAGCGAGAGTCGTTATTCAATCGCCGACTCGTTCGGACGTTCTTTTCAACGAACACATGTATTTTCAGGGGGTTTTTTTGTTTGTTTGTTTTGCTTTGAAATCAGTGTTTCACTGCACTTAACTGATGAATTGGCACGAAATTTGTATCATTTTTCACACAGATTCGAAAGGTTTCTCAACGCGGAACTTGTTGAAGTTGTGACATAACTAATATTGCTATTATACGGAAACATTTGCCGTTGATTTGTAATTTTAGTAGACTCTTTCACAAAAATGATGCGATGATGGGCCGGGGGAATGGTCCGAGAGATAAGTTTGCACGCGGGCAGAATTCTTCGGCACGGGAGGATGTAAGGCAGGCAGATTTCTTAGGCGACGGGAAGCGTGCAGCTGACTCCATAACTCCAGGGGTTGGCAAAGGGGAAAAGCAGACGAGCAGGCAGGCACAGATACTTTACGGCGAAGAGCAGTCGTCCAGGGCGAAAAGTTCACTCCATGATGAAATCCAAGCAGCCGGTAAGCGAAGATACGCAGCACCTCTGGGAAGCGAAGAAAAATCAGCGTGTCGTTGTTCTTTTTCTTAAGTAACGGGGGCGAGATACTCGAAGCTCATTGCAACAGAGCGGTGCGACAGCCGGGGGGAATCCATCGCTGCAAGAAGTCCATGCAGAAAAAGGATTGGAAGCAAGTACCTCTCCCTTACATTTTTTTTTTGTTAATGGAGAAAAAAAACTGGTCACGGAGACCAATTTATATGAAGACTTTTTTGCTAGTAAAAGATGGCCGTTTGCGTTTATAAGATTGCGAGAATTAAAAACACCAGGTCCTATAAAAAAAACCTCCAATTTGAATAAACGAAGAGTTAGTTTATTTCCATGATGAAAGTCGAAGGGAGAGGTACAGGGGAAAAGCAATAAGGAGCCTCTTTTAAGACGTCATCACGAGGCTAGAGAGAAAGCAGGAATGTCAATACACAGTTAAAACTTTCTTGCTTGGCGGACTACAATATCGCCAATCTAAAAGTATTTTTGCGCCATGCACAGGGGCTAAGAGAAACATTGGCTGGTATGTTCGCCAAAAATATACGGTAGGCTTCTACCATATCAATTGTGTAGGGGTGGGGGGGCAGATTGTGGGCTGCATACATTCCTGAGTCATGATAGACGGAGACTCATCTGTACATTGATACAGCTGCGGTTAAATGTAAAAATAAAAAGTGTTATCTGGAAAGGGCATAGTAACAGACCGAATTCGTTAGGCTAAAAAGCATGAGACTGTATTTTTCTAGACCAGATGTTAGATCAAAGTTGCACCGCTTTACCACAAAAATGCAGAATTGCCATACATCTGAACAAAAGGGTGTGAAGCGAAGATAATTCTAATAAGTAGATTGCATGCAAAGTGATTTTAAATGATGAGTTATATTCATGCCCAAATAAGGAAATGACCGAAGTTAAAATGCTTTTGAAACTAACAGTCTGCCGTAACGAATTTTGTACAAGGTTAAAGCGTATGTGTGAAAGAATCAGAAAGTGAAAATGGAGATTGATTCACTGATTTTTAGGTAGCTTTCTTTACAAAAAAGCTACCTATTGCAGCCGTTCGGAGGAAAGCGATTTCAAAAAATTTTGGTATATTTTCATCGATCCCCAGACCCCGAAACCACCCTCCGTTCAAAATTGATATATGTATATATATATATATATATATATGACCTATGTCACACTGTAACTCCCGTAATTATGAACCTATTTCGATGTAATTCGGTGTGTACATAGTACATACCAATGTCTCGACCGAGTTCGTTGGCCAGCTTCATCCGCCGTTTTGTTTCAAAATGGCGGCTATTTAAAAATTTAAAAAAATTTAAAACTTGAAATGTGGTACCAAAAAATTAAAAATGGAAAAATATTTTTTTCTTATGTATTTGACCTTTATACAAAAATTCCGGAGCAGTTTTTGTTTCGTCTATATCTTAAAAAATGGCTGAGTTATAGCATTTTGAATTTCTAGCGTGGCTGACATTTTGAAACGTCCTGAATTTTGTCACGCGATAAAAGGCGTATTTATGAACCGATTTGGATGTAATTCGGTGTGTACATAGTACATACCAATGTCTCGACCGAGTTCGTTGGCCAGCTTCATCCGCCGTTTTGTTTCAAAATGGCGGCTATTTAAAAATTTAAAAAAATTTAAAACTTGAAATGTGGTACCAAAAAATTAAAAATGGAAAAATATTTTTTTCTTATGTATTTGACCTTTATACAAAAATTCCGGAGCAGTTTTTGTTTCGTCTATATCTTAAAAAATGGCTGAGTTATAGCATTTTGAATTTCTAGCGTGGCTGACATTTTGAAACGTCCTGAATTTTGTCACGCGATAAAAGGCGTATTTATGAACCGATTTGGATGTAATTCGGTGTGTACATAGTACATACCAATCTCTCGACCGAGTTCGTTGGCCAGCTTCATTCGCCATTTTGTTTCAAAATGGCGGTCATTAAAAATTTTTTTAAAAATTTAAAATTTGAAATGTGGTACCAAAAAATTGAAAATGGAAAAATATTTTTTTCTTATGTATTTGACCTTTATACAAAGATTTCGCAGAAGTTTTTGTTTCGTCTATATCTTAAAAAATGGCTGAGTTATAGCATTTTGAATTTCTAGCGTGGCTGACATTTTGAAACGTCCTGAATTTTGTCACGCGATAAAAGGCGTATTTATGAACCGATTTGGATGTAACTTCGTTTATACATAGTACATACCAATGTCTCGACCGGGTTCTTTGGCCAGCTTCACCCGCCATCTTGTTTAAAAATGGCGGCCATTTAAATTTTTAAGAAAAATTTAAATTTGAAATGTGGTACCAAAAATTGAAAATTGAAAAAATATTTTCTTCTTATGTGTTTGACCTTGATAAAAAGATTCGGGAGCAGTTTTTGTTTTGTCTATATCTTAAGAAATGGCTGAGTTATAGCATTTTGAATTTCTAGCGTGGCTGACATTTTAAAACGACCTGATTTTTGTCACGCGATAACGGGCGTATTTATGAACCTATTTGGATGTAACTTGGTCTGTACATAGTACATACCAATGTCTCGACCGAGTTCGTTGGCCAGCTTCATTCGCCATCTTGTTTCAAAAGGGTTGCCATTAAAAAAAATTAAATTTAAAATTAAAAATAAGGTATTAAAAAATTGGAAAATGAAAAAAAAATTTTTATGTGTTTGGCCATGATACAAAGATTCCGGAGCAGTTTTTGTTTCTGAAAATTTGTTCTTTTGTTGATATCTTAAAAAATGGTTGATTTATAGCACTTTGAATTTCTATCATGGCTAACATTTTGAAACGATCTTGTATTTGTCACGCGATAACACACGTATTCGCCTATTTCGATGTAAGAAGGCATGTGGATAGTATACATCAACACCTCGACCAAGTTCGCTGGCCAGATTCATCAGCCATCTTGTTTCAAAATGGCGGCCATTAAATTAAAAAAATATATATATATTTAAAGTGAAGTGCAAAAAAATTAGAAATTGAAAAAGGTTTCTTTCTTAAGTATTTGATCTTGATATAAGGATTCAGGAGCATTTTTTGTTTGTCTTTACCTTAAAAAATGGCTCAGATATAGCAGTTTCAATTTCTATTTTGGTTGACATTTTGAAAAATCTGATTTTTTGCATGCGACAGCACTCCTATATATTAACCGATTCCGATGTGAGTGAGCATGTGCACAGCAATTACTAAGGTCTCGACCAAGTTCACTGCTTAGCCTCATCCGCCATGTTGTCTTAAAATGACAGGCACTTTAAGAAATTGCCGAATTTGGCAGCCAAATATAAGTTACTTTAAAGAAAAGCAGCTTGGATAAAGCTGACTAATTTCGCGAAATTCTCATTCATTATATTGATAAAAATTAGTATTGAATCTCCTATATTCGGTTTCCACTAAATTGAGCTTCGTGTGTTTGCATGATATAAGTTGGCTTTTTTTAAATAAGGATTATGAAAGCTACCTCTTCCTCCCGGCACTGGCCGGAAGGACTTTATTTTATTAAAGAGATGAGTACTTAGAATAATTTAATTTAAATGTGAAGGGCTGTTAATACAATCGATTTAGTTTTTAAATGTTGAATTTAATTTAGGGGCTGCACTGTTTGACTATAGTGCACAAAATAAATAAGTTATTAAACTGACTTTTAATTGAAACTGTCTGGGGGGGAGGGGAGAATAAAATGCAAACATATATAACGAGATAGTCGTTATAGTTGCCATTCATAATTTTTTCGAATATTAATTTCATAATTCATAATTCATATCATAAAGTTATAAAAATTGCAAATTCAACGTATTTATGTTCGGGTATATTAGTATTAATACTACATAAAAAATAGCACATTAGGACCATAATTTTGGGAGATATAAATAAAAATATGAAAATGTAATTTAACATTAGAAGCCCTAAATTTTGTATGTTTATAATTCAAAAACTTATCATCCAAAAGACTTGAAATTTGATAGCTAGACATAGTTTGAGCCGAAGATTTGAAATATCTCATTAAAATTGGGTATTGCCATTGAAAAAAATGAATTTTGGATTCGTTTTAATATGTAGATGGCCCCCTGAGCAAATTTTATGTACATCGTTTAAAAGTAGACTTTATTTCCAATCGTTCGGTACCAGTAACTTTCGTCTACGATAATTTTTTGAGGAGTTAGTAGGGGTGTTTCCTTTTTTTTCCACGACTAAACATTAGTTCTTGAGATAGAACTATGGCGGAAATCGTGAAAAATGCTGCAGATAAGCGCCACCTGTTGCATAATTTATACCACACACAATCAGCACCAATTTATATCAGGGACTGACTGAATCTGAAGGTTAATGAATATTAGTGCATTAGGTCTTGAAGTAGAACAATTGCAGAAATCGGGAAAAAAACGCAGCATAACAGCGCCACCTATTGGGCGATTTATTAAAAAGTAATCAGCATCAAATTATATCAAGGTATTATAGAATCAGAAGTTTGATGAAAATCTGTGAGTTAGTTCTTGATATATAGCTATTGCAGAAATCATGGATGATGCAGCATAGCAGCGCCACCTGTTGGGCAATTTACACCAAAAAGTAAGCAGCACTAACTTATATCAGGGACTAACTGTATCTAAAGATCTTGAGATAGAGCGCCCACAAATTTTGTGTCACATGCAGACAAACTAACAGACTCACAATTTCACAGACATTTTTTTAAAATAGTCAAATCGTATTCATGACCTTCTAAAACGTATAAATCCGCCGAAAACTGGAAGTCGAATTTTTTTCATCAATTCAATACTTTCTTCTTGTAAAGATAGGAAAAAGTAAAAAAAAAAAAGAGAGAGAGAGAGAGAAAGAGAGAGAGAGAAATGCTTTTAAATCTAGGAAGTTGAGTAGTTAATAGGTCTGAGGAAAAAATGAAATCCCCATAAAATGGAATAAAAACTGAAACTTTGATGCGTATTTCAATTAATTGTATTTCAGATAATTTTAAAAATAGTTGGCTAAATTTACAGTTGTAACATAATTGTAATACTTTAGGATTCGGTAGTTCACAAAGGCCTATAGAATATGCTATAATTAAATCTAGTAATACGGAGATTTTCTTCAATCATGTAAAATAATTAAAGTTATCCTCAACTAGCTTCATGATAATTACAGCATTAGCTATAAATTTCACACTACACGTCTGCATACGAATAACATCTATAAATACACAGTAATAAAAGACAAATGCTTTTTAATCTAGAAAAATAAAATATTTCCACGAACGAAAGTATACTACAATAACCGTTTCAGTGTAACACACGATTCTGAAAAGTATTGTTTATCTTTAGCAAACCCCCGAATTTAACCCTTTATTTACTGACGGTACTTATACGTACCATTAAAATAACTTGTTATAAAATTTACTTAATACATCGATTAGTTGCAATGCAGTTTAGAATGAGTTATAGATACTTTACTTTATCTTGTTCCAAAAGCATTATTGGTTACACAAAACAAAAACATTTTTAAAAGGATGATTTCTTTTGCCTTTGCATCTTTTCAGCTTTCTTGGAGTTGGGAGGGAGGGGGGGAATTTTCGATTCGGAAATATTTCTATATTTCTATTGTAACAACATTATATTTGTACATTTCCTAATTCTACAAAACACTAAGAAAAATATTTAAAATAAAAGATTTGAGTGAAGTTATAAATATTGCACAAAATCGCTATAAATTCAAATTTAAATAATTCTTCTAAATGCTTCAATCCTTCTAAAATTTATTAAATGATTATGTAAATCGTCTAATGTAGTTTAGAAAATTCAGGAAAAATGCTTTAAATGGTAAGATTTTCACAAATTCAGAATTTAGTAAATAAAGGGTTAATATATTTAAGGAAGCATTTAGAAAGCAAACTTTCCTTTCCCAGTAGTTTTTATCAGTTTTCTTAACACTGAATATACGCTTTCGGATGTTTTGAATTCTCCAGTAAATCTTTTCATATTCAAAAACTTTTACAATCAAGAGATAAATTATCAGTAATAACATTAACAATAAAATATATAAATTCAGTTATGCAGCTGAAAATGCTTAATTTTGGATTGATAGAAACTTAAAAACCGAAATTCCAGATTATGGAAACAGATTAATACACTATAAAAATTACTCGAAAAACATTCCTCAAAAACAGTGGCAGCAAAAGAAACTTTTTTTGCAAATTCTTCCTTAAATCTCAAAGAAAAGAAAAAAAAATTAATGTTTCTAAAAAAAGGGACATTTTCGAAATCGTGATTAACACGGAAGATTTTTTGTAGATTTTCGCTTATGAATTGAATAGCTGATGTCGATTTATAGATAAAGTTCCTTTTTAACGTTTTCAATTTTGGTTTCCTTTTTTTTAGGACACCGGTTCCGAAAGTTAAGGTACCCTCGTAACAAAACCTCTAAAATAATCGAAAAAATAAAAAGTTGGAAATTGCTCGTCAAACGTGGCAAATGAGGTGCGTTCGTACTATAAATAGTTTTATGAATATTTTTTGCACCGCTTGTTGTACTGGATGTATATTTTAGTGTACTTCAATAAGTGCATATCCATTTCATTTTGTTCGAAAAGCAGTAAAATCATTAAAATGCTCTTCAAATATTTTTTCCCCATTGACCGTCATGTAACGGAAAACTTTTGACTGTCCCTGTAATTAAACTATACATCCGATTTTCATAACATTTGAAACGACTCGACAAAATTTTGCAACTATTATATATTTAAAATTTCAGACCATTCGGAAGGTGGTAACATCATTAAAATGCACTTGCAATATTTTATTCCCATTGTCCGTAATGTAACGGGAAACTTTTGACTGTCCCTGTAATTAAACTATATATGTGATTTTCATAAAATTTGAAATGACTCGACAAAATTATGCAGCAATTACATATATTTAAAATTTCAGACCATTAGGTTGGGTAGTTTTTGCTCTGTTATATGCGGACAGACGAACAGACAGACGATTATAGGTGCTACGTATTTATATAATTACGAACGCATCTAAAAAAGGGACATTGCTAAGATATACCTAATTTATCGAATGCAAAAAAAAAAAAAAAAAAAAAAAAAAATCATTTAAAAATAATGAAATACAAACAAGATATTTTAAAGAATTTCTCCCGTAGTATGTATTAATATTAGTGAGTAGCTGTTTGCGCGTTAGTGGAGTAGACCCTTAACCCCTTAACCCTTTCAAGGGCGGTTATCAAACGGCGTGACCACCTAATTTTAATTCCAAAACTGATAAATAGCACCAAGAATATTTTAATAAAATTTTGCCTTTATAATGAAAGCGTGGGAAAGTTAATTTTTATTTTCTGATTAAACCGTTTGTAAATTCTGGTGTCAGTAAATTATTTCGTCATTTTACGAACAGAATTATTCTGTAACTGAAAGGGTTAAGAAATATCTGAATATTTTTGTAGTGTATCTATAGAATAAAACAATTTAATTTAAGAAAACAAATACAACAATTTTTATAGAGTTTCACTTCCTTTTTTCGTGAGGAAGGGAGAAATCGTGATTGCCTCATCAAAATATTGCTCAAATAGAAAATATCGCTCACCCGCAAGAAAAGTGACACATTTCGACAAAAGTAAAGTGTGAATCAAAAGTCTTGCCTTGATTATAATAATTCATTACAAATTAACCCTTTGTATAATAATGTAACTTGTTTTATCATTGGATAGGTAGTTTAAGAAGTTTTGTTTTTTGTGGGCAATAAATGGCGCGATTGCTCTGTCAAGGGTGACACAGGGAAGGAGGACTTTGTAAGGAAGATATTTTCGGCCGAAATGGCATCCATTGAAGAGAAAGCTCAATGTGTGATTTGGTTTAACGAAACGAAATCACCCATTAATGTTCTGGGAACATTTCAACGTTGTTATGAATGCAACTCTCCTGATGCAAAATCAATAAAGCGATAGTATGACAGGTTTAAAGAAAGAGGCAGCATTGCTGATCTGCCCAGAATTGGCAGCTTTAAAGTGAGTGAAGCAATTTTTGAACGCGTTAGACAATCGTTTTTGCGGAATCCTACTCAATCAACTCGTGAACTTGAAAAAACTGCTGCTAAAGCTATTGTGTGTTCTGTAACAGAAGACATGTTAAGAACACTTGGCGGAAACAAGATCACCGCTTAGACATTCTGCGAGCTACCAAGGGGGCACATGCAGGGGCGTGCCGAAGGCTGTTTTAGTGGGGGGGGGGTGTGAACTAAATTTTGCCGACTGCAAGATCGGGGGTGAGAAAGGCTTTGTGATAGCCCCCCCTAAGCGACGGAGTCAACTGTTCTACAATACTGTGAATTTATAAAATTCACTAAAAGTCTTAAGTGTTCACCTGCATTCTCCTTAACCACAGTCGAAATTAAATGCTGTTATTCAGTATGGGTAATTTTTTAAAATTATTTTACTATATAAGTTGAGTTGAGAATCCTGTTATTAATTAGGATTCTGCTTACGATTTCAAAGGAAATGTGTACGGATGTACCGTACATTAAACAGTTCTCAAAAGTAACAATTTAAGAATGTTGAAGTACTTCGGAATTTATGTTTCTATAAATAAAACCGTTGTTGTTATTTAGTATAAATAAAATTATAAATAAAACCGTAACTGTTGTGTAATGTAAGTGTATAAATTTAAAAATACATAAAAAAGACAAATCTTGCTTGCTAAAAATAAGATATATATTACTATAAGAGACTAAAAATTATCCTTCTACATTTTTAAATTATCACCCGCTTATCCTTCAGAATAGCCCATTTTCCAGCTACACTGTCTAAAGTCTAAATCCAACATGTCAGTTATGTCTGTTTCACAGGTTAATGCAGTAGCGCTCAAAAGTATTTTGACAACCCTATATTCTCTCTTATTTCATTTAATATAAAAATGTAAAAGAAAATATATTCGCTATAATTGAGAACAATATGACTGCAGTTATTCAAATGTATCAAGCAACTTGTTTGTTTACATTCGTTCCACCGCAGAAATATGACTCCTCCTTAGCTCAAAAGTATTTTGACAATCAGTTTTCATTTAATTGTTGAAGGTGTCAGTGGCGCTATAGCTTCGATTAGTGTTTATATTGGCTTATTGTGGTTACTTTTAAATGCCGAAATGTAAAAAATATTGAAGTGATTCTGGAAAAGCCGCTGTAAATGCACTTAAGAAAGGCAGACTGCAAGCAGAATTAGCTCCTTCTTTTAACGGGTCTCGGCCACTTGTTATTACATGAAATAAAGTTTTTAATAAACAGAAATACATCGAAAATAAGCCTCAAAGTGCCATCCGAAAAAAACAACTTGCAGTGTTGACTGTATTCTAAAAATGATATCTATAAGTGATTGTCGTAAGTCCGCTGTAATAATAAAAAATGAATTGAAAGAAAATTACGGCATAGACATACACGTTTCATCAGTCAAACGATGCCTAAACCTCTATGGTTTACATGGCAGAAGACCAGCAAAAACACGTTTGTTATCTACTAAAAATAGAAAGGCTAGAGTCGCATTTGTAAAACGGCATAACCCTTTCAGGGGCAAAGCAATTCCATTGCTAAAGTGTTGAATTTAATGACTGACACCGGAATTTGAAAACAAATCTATTTGTAAATAAGGAAAAGCTATATTACACACACATAATAAACCGAATTTTTTTAAACCAAAATTCCGGTGTCAATCATTAATTTCAACACTTTAGCAATGGAATTGCTTTGCCCTTGAAAGGGTTATGCCGTTTTACAAATGCGACTCTAGCCTTTCTCTTCTTAGTAGATAACAAACGTGTTTTTGCTGGTCTTCTGCCATGTAAACGATAGAGGTTTACGCGTCGTTTGACTGATGAAACGTGTATTTCTATGCCGTTATTTTCTTTCAATTCATTTTTTATTATTACAGCAGACTTACGACAATCACTTTTACATATCATTTTTAGAATACAGTCAACATTGCAAGTTGTTTTTTTCGGATGACCACTTTGAAGCTTATTTTCGATGTATTTGTGTTTATTAAAAACTTTATTCCATGTAATAACAAGTGGCCGAGACCCGTTAAAATAACGAGCTAATTCTGCTTGCAGTCTACCTTTCTTAAGTGCATTTACAGCGGCTTTTCTAGAATCACTTCAATATTTTTTATATTTCGGCATTTAAAAATAATCCCAATAAGTCGATATAAACACTAATCGAAGCTATAGCGCCACTGACACCTTCAACAATTAAATGAAAACTGATTGTCGAAATACTTTTGAGCTAAGGAGGAGTCATATTTCTTCGGTGGAAACGAATGTAAACAAATAAGTTGAAACTTGATACATTTGAATAACTGCAGTCATAGTATTCTCAATTATAGCGAATATATTTTCTTTTACATTTTTATATTAAATGAAATAAGAGAGAATATAAGGTTGTCAAAATACTTTTGAGTGCTACTGTAGCATTAGTTCGTCCAGTCGCTCTTCCGACATGGTGGTACGCAAGTATTCAAGAGGAAGCAGAGCTAAATAATAATCATACAAAAGTATTCCTTTCTTGAAAGATTTAAGAAATATTAAAGTACTCTTTCATTGAAAATTTCAAGAGAGCATGGTCTGACCCCCCCCCCCTCCCCCCTCCCTGCGACAAGAAATAATATTTTTCTTAAAATCTTCCTCGTGCAGATAATTGGCCGTCATAAATACAACCAACCAACCATCTTAACATCTTCAAATAGTCATAGACACTAAAGATTTTGGACACAGTTAGAACCAACCTGAAGAGTGATCATGCTTAAATGCTCTGATTTTGGAATTTTCAACGAATGAGATTTAAAGATGGTCGCTCCCACCCACTCACAAAAAGAGTAACACGTACTTTAAGCATGATTACTATTCCAGATGTACCTGTCTACAAAATTCATGTGTCTGTGACAATTTAAAGAATAAAACCGGCTTTTTTTTTGGGGGGGGGGGGGGAGGGGCTATACAGGAGCCTTTTCAAAAGATAACTTTACATCTGGATGATCTGTTTGAAAATGACTATGCAGGCCTCTAATAGAAATGCAGAAATATCTACATATTGTACATTGAATCCGTTTTCCTTTCTGGAGGTCGATGTTTTCATTCGGTTGAAATTTTCTTATATGACGATATAAATTTATTTTTTTCCGTGAAATGTGTGTGTGCGCGATCACAGTGTGTGCATAAAATTTTCACTGAATTATCTGCCATCATGCGACAAAAACAAACTTTTGCAAATCGCTCTTCTTCTGAGTCCGTGACTTCATCTTTTAAATGCAGCAACCTCAAATAACTAGTGCCAAATCCAAAGCCAAGAGGTCACCAAATTCTAAGAATCAGTCCATAGCAGAAGGGAGCAATTAAAGATGCTTCGTGGGAAAACTTACAATAGAGATTGCAACAACCCCACCACCCCACTCCCCATTCCTTTCACGAAAGGCTCAAATTTTCAGAAATGCGACTCTCTCTCTCTCTCTCTCTTCTATCACCTCAGCTCTCTGACAACAACTCCCTCCCTCACAGAATCATACACAATCTTCCATGAGAAGTTCTTTCTTTTCCCCTTAAAAGACGGACAACAGAGAATTAAAATGATACTGACGACAGGAGAGGGGACTTTTTGCGGGGTGTGTTCTTAACTTTCCGACTATTCTAAATTTTACCAACTCTTCCAAATAAGTGGGGGGGTGTTACACCCCCAACACCCCCCCGCTAGGCACGCCCCTGGGCACATGTTGGAATTTGATGAGGTACGTGGTCTTATAAATATTTTTATAACAGTACTTTGAATGCATCTAAACAAACATATGTCTCATTATAATAGTCTGAGCACAATAAATATATATAATTAGGGCAAGACTTTTGGTTCACCCAGTATATTTCACAGGAGAGGCAAAAGAATATTTAAATGTTTTTACTGTAACAGGAAATTATAGCACTTAGCTCTGCATGCGGGAGTAAAAACGTGCATAAAAGCGTAAAACCCTTAAGGCTGTTCTTAACTGCTCTGCTCAACTAGCGCAAAACTTTTTGACATATTTACAAATTCATTTTTTAACGGAAAGATATAAAATTGGAAAACCTGACCATGGAAGCGATTTGGAATTGAACTGTTTTTTCCATTTTTTTTATCAATCAATTACCTATTGAGTTATAAGTGAAATCGATCACGTGACAAGCACGTTTTTCGCCCGCTCTTGAGTGCTCTTTCTGCCTTCGCGCGGAAATTCGGTTCAAAACGACCACTTTAACATTATTTTCTGAAAGATCTATTGAGTTTGCAAAAAAATGGAAAAACAGCTCAATTACATAGTTTCTGAACAACAACACTAGCTAGTTTCATGCATTTTTGAACAAAAATAAATTAAAACTTATGTCAGAAAGTTGCCCTTTTCGATTTGAGAACACCTTTAAGAATGAAGGCGTATGATGAAGTTTGGAGGGTTGGGTACTTTTACCTCCCCACACAATCCACCCCTCTTCTGTGGTCACAAATGTACATATGGCGTAATAAAGTGATTTTCCGTGTAACTACACATATGAAACTTTTTGTGTAGCAATACGCACCTATTACAAGCCTATAAGTGGAATAAAATGCAAAACGACCTTTTGCGAGATATGTTATTTTTCTTGCGAGTGAGCGATATATTGTATCGAAAATAAAAACCTTTGAAATTCTATTTATTTGAATTTGATCAGCACATTAAAGACAAAATAGAATCAATATTTGTCTTATTTTAATTTTTTAAGAATTAATAATGATTTTTATTGTAATAAAACAATCAAGTCTATAGGAATATTGCTAGAGATATTTATTAGCGATATATTGTATCGAAAATAAAAACCTTTTAAATTCTATTTATTTGAATTAGATCAGCACATTAAAGACTAAATAGAATCAATATTTGTCTTATTTTAATTTTTTAAGAATTAATAATGATTTTTATTGTAATAAAACAATCAAGTCTATAGGAATATTGCTAGAGATATTTATTAGCGATATATTGTATCGAAAATTAAAACCTTTTAAATTCTATTTATTTGAATTGGATCAGCACATTAAAGACTAAATAGAATCAACATTTTTCTTATTTTATTTTATTAAAGAATTAATAATAATTTTTATTGTAATAAAAAAAAATCATGTCTAATGGAACATTGTTAGAGATATTTATTAGCGATATATTGTATTGAAAATTAAAACCTTTGAAATTCTATTTATTTTAATTAGATCAGCACATTAAAGACTAAATACAATCAATAATTTTCTTATTTTAATTTTTAAAGAATTAATAATGATTTTTATTGTAATAAAAAAATCAAGCCTAATGGAATATTGTTAAAGATATTTATTAGCGATAAATTGTAACGAAAATTAATACCTTTAAAATCCCATTTATTTAAATTAGATCAGCACATTAAAGACTAAATAAAATCAATTTTTTTTTATTTCAATTTTTTACAGATTTAATAATGATTTTTATTTTAATAAAAAAAAAGTTCAAATCTAATGGAATATTATTAGATATATTTATTCGACAATCTATCATCAATGAGTCATTTTTCTTAACTGACAAATTATTTTTCTGCTAAGCTTAAATTTCGATTCTTTTTTAAGCGACGTTACTCAAGAATATTATTATGATTCATGTATCATTCATTCTCTAATGTAAATAAATTTGTATTATCAGTTGAAAATAGATTAGATATAATTTTCGTATTATTATAAAATTCATGATAACATTTTATTAAATTGAAGCTTTTAGCTACAAATCTATCTCAAGAAATACATAGAATTAAAAAATAAAAACATTTTGAAACAAACTTTAATTCAAAGGTCTACAAAATATATGAAAGCAATTTCGAAGAAAGAATACTTCAGGCAATAAACTAATAACATTTATATATATGTATATATAACTTTTACCAAAATTTATTTCATGATATATCGCGAATGTATTTCATACAATTTTCCCAATCATTCACCTTTTCTTTTACATTTATCGCGAAATAAACTTATCTATTATTATTGTGCTACATTATAAACATAATTATTAAAGTTTGTTTCGACTAAATCTTTCAAAATTAATCTTTTAAATTAAAATGCGCATGATAACTTCAGGAGAATTAAAATATACTGTATGTTAAAGTGCCCATATTTTATCCCCTTCACTAATTTCGTCCCCCTTTACTTCTCCGCTCCTGCGACAGTGCGCCACTTATGACGGAAGGCACAGGGAACGGAAGGTAAAAGGGTCGATATTGAAAGTTTCGTTCGTCAAGACGCATACATAAATTAAAAACGCCGGATTTCCTATTTTTAGAAGACCTGAGTTCTTATTACGGCGTTTGTAGAACGTTATTTGTTGTACTGTAAGTATTTATTTCTTATTCATTGCATGTATTTTACGTAGGTAAGATGCTGACAGTAGCATCCTGTGAGTTTTAGGACGCTCAGTTCATCTTACGGGAACTGAAGCTCCGCTATATTGAGAAGTAGCGTGGTCCCAATTTCGTCCCCCTTGCAGTCCTTATTTTCGCCCCGGGGACGAAATTAGGAATGCTTTCTCTTGACAATTTTTTTAATTTTTTCCTCATGTTTGGATGGGTAATGTTACGTTATGTTATTATTCCGCTGATAAATAGTGCATTTCTTTGTGCCTTTGTTTAATGTAAATTAAAATTACTTACTCATTTAGAAATAAATTTTGATTTAGTTATAAGTTCAGCCTCGGCATATTGGATTTTTGGGGGGACGAAATTGGGACATTTTTTTCCCTTTTGTATTTTTTAGATACTTTTGAAAAAACAGTTTTTCGCATTGTTAAAAATTTTTTGTGCAATATTTGCCCGTGTTTCTATGTGCGTGGGTAGTTCGTCTATGTAAAATCCCCATTTGGTAGGCTTTCACTGAAAATTAAAACTTCCAAGGGCCTAAAAGTGACTGGGGGACGAAAATAGGGCACCTTACCCTATCTCTCTCTGTAGGAATTATTTATATGAATATGCGCAGTAATTAATACCGATTAAAATTCTCGAGACAATAAACCTTTACAAGCTGTGCAATTGTTATAAAAGTATTTTACCACATCTTCAATAATACCATCATTAATATTTCAGTTCAAATTTTAAAGAAAATTTTGCATATTCAGTTAAATATATGTTTATGATAAAGTTATTTATAAATAAATAACAGGAGTGTAGTCTTCTTTAATTTTTAAATAAATGGAAAATTTCGGAAAAACAATTCTGTTATTTGTTTTAAATTTCTGTCGAATCAGTAAATAGTTGAACAGTACAGTACTAATTATCATTCTAGCAAATATTTTGATCAGGAGCCAAAGCGTAAATTTTGATAGATAATTTCTATATTCGCAATATATTTGAAATAAATTTCGCAATATATTATGAGCTAAATTTTGGTGATATATATATATATATATATTACGAAACAATTTAATGGGTTAAGTCGAACAATCACGTCGTGTTTTTTATTTCCTATTACTGGATTAGTACCACATAGTAATCAGCCGCTGGTGATGTTGTATAGCAATTATACCACTTAGCACAAGCATCGCTAGTGGAAGTATCAACTCTGTGGAAATTTAGCAGCTGTAGAGCGATGATAATATTGGTAGAGTCCTATAAAACTCTTATTTATTCATGATGAAGACAAGGCAGATTAGGTTGCGTGAGAGGTGAAAAAAGGCCTATGAAGAAATCTGGGGTTTTCCCAATTAAAAACATGGAAACGTAGTCATAGGAAACTGTTTATTCCATCAGAACATACCAACATTAAACAATTCCCACAGGATGAGAAATCAGAGCATTCCACTCGAGCATCAACTAGTTACTCATGCGAAATAGATGTTAATTCACGAAATGAATATTCTACATGGCTTAGGACACCGGGTAACAAATAAAGTAAACAATCCAACAGCACAAAAAATCTACTACTGAGCTCATGCTCTAGCTATTTATTAAAATGCGCGGAGGAATTCCGATTGAAATGAAAACTTCAGGCTAGCCAAACCAAATCACGAACGAGACTCGAAGTGAAACTGCGATCCGTCACTCAGCCAATGAAGAGCGACCGAGAAACGTCACAGAAAAGAATCCCGGCGCCGCTAATGGAAGGATTTCGATGTGAAAAGGCTGTCGCCTAGCGGGCGAGAAAATGAGATGAAATAGAATAAAAATGTAAAAATGGCTTTGATAAACATTCGAAAAATAAGTAACTGCGTTCAGAACTTTACAGTTTGGTAGACGATAAAAATTAATGAAGGGATTAAAAGTTTAGATTACGTTTTGGAATAAATCTATTATTAAGATACGCGTTTTAAATTTATAGGAATTTAACTAGAAATAAATAATAGAGCGTATTAAAAAAAAGGAAATAATGAATATGCCGGTAATTTAGAATAATTTAAATGAATAGTAAAAGTAATTTTTTTTATATAACAATATCCCCCTCTCCCTAAAAACCGGTGAACTGGTGGCTCCGTGACCCACAAGCTCATTAGGGAAAAGCATGAACTCGTTTTACAATAGTGTTACTCGGTAGTCTGAAATTTTTCTCCAATTCTGTCAAAAACCAAATCAATAAGTTACTGCTTAAACGCGAAACTGTGGGAATTGTTTTTTAAAATTACAAAGATAATATAAATATTTCTCCAACATGGAGTAAATTATATTCTAAATAATCCCCTCTTGTTTTACTAACAACTTATTACTTACAATATTACAGATATTGACAATATTAGAATTGTCTGGGAGTTTTCTTAGGAATTTACACTCTTTCCACATCACGATTAAACATTAGTTTAATTCCTATAACTTAAACTCCATAACGTAGAAATTTTCCGTACAATTCACAAGTTATATAAATAAAAGGTAAGACATGAATATAATAATTTTAAAATTTATGTACAAAAACTTCAACTGAGTATCAATCTACTACAGTTTTTTAACTGGGATGATATATTGTCCTGATACTATGCTATAGTCCATTGAAATTCAATTATTGCTCATTTTTTACACAAGAAAAGCTGTCAAAAAAGCTAGTGCCATATGCACTCTATAGTATTGTATTGTTATGATAATAGCGGTACCATACTATTACCACTTTTCCATAAATTCTCTAGTAAGTATTTTACTTTCATTATGTTCAGATGTTATCACAATATTTAATTTATGAGTATTCTCAGATATCTCATATATTAAATTCATTAATTCATAACACTTATTTTTCTTTATTACCTCTCTTTTATCTCAATATTGAATAATAAATTATCTATACTTTCTATCATACAAGATCTAGCAATAGTAAATTTAATTCAATAACAACAATAACTCAAATTTATCATCAATAATTTCAAAGTCATATTTTATTTCATCACTTCAGTAAATAATAATAAGATATTATTGCACTCAATGATATTGGCTGGGTAAAAGTTACATAGCATAAAAAGTAATCTCCTATCAATACTAGATTCAATACGAAATGAAATTATACCAAGTCAAAATAAAAATATAAAAAAAATAAATTCTTAAATTCTCCAGCTATATCATTGAAACAAAATCTTAACAGGTGTTTTTCGATATGTGTCGAAATTTTTCGTTCAATTCCTACATGGTTACGCAATCAGTAAAAAATAAATAAATAAGTAAGCAAGAGAAAAACAAGTTGGGTTTGAAATCCAGGACACTTGCATAATCAACAATTATTTGCATAAATTCTATAATGTTTTAGTATTAATAATTATAGTTCAATAATTGATATTTTTTAAGTTATTTTAATCCAGTTAACATTTATTCATAGTTTACATATAAATTTAAAATTTATTTAATATTCTAATCTAATTCGATTCAATATAAGAAATTTTCAACTCAAATCAACCCATTTACGCCCGCGTAAACAACTAATTCAAGTAAAATTTCAGCAGTAATGTTCTTGTGGCCTTCGAGAACACACTGTTATATAGAAAAGCATTGATTGATTAATTAATTAATTTAGTTATTTTTTAATTAATTTTATGACTATACTAAATTTAATATTAAGTCAGGGCTTTAACATTAGTTTGCTATGAATTCTCATGGGATAATTTTAATTGATCTGGTGAAAAGTAGGGGCGCAATTTAGATACATGGACAACTTCCGTATTTCTATTTTGACTTTGCCTATCGATTCAAACATTTACAGGAGATAATTTGTTAAGAATTTGATAGGGAAACAAGTTTTCACTGGTCCTTAAGAATAATTAAAATCAACTAATCTTAACAAGAAATTCTACTCAATAAAAACATAGAAACTTAAGTATATCACAGTCATATTTTTTAAAAATTCAATCAATTATTTTATAATTCATAAATATATTTTTTAAAATTTAAATTGTATGCTATCTTAATTTAATTTACAAAATTTAATGAAGTTTTAAATTATAATTTATCTGAGAAAACTCTAGCACAAGTCTCGCTAATTCCATCTTTTCTTACTGAATTATGTAAATTATAAGAAACTGGGAATTAACATTAACTGCAACCAGAAATTCTATCAAACAAACCATAATTTGTTAATTCATCTTTAAAATATACAGCTTTAAACAATAAATGAAATTTACACTATTTAAAATAAGCACTCAATCCATTAACAATAAAATGTCATATATTATGACTAGGTTGTTCTTGTTGACTAGGAGGGAGAACATAAGATTGCATAGGTTCAACATTAAAAATACAAGTCCTTTCCCAGTGGAAATCATCCTGTATACCCCTATTCATACACATTCGACATGGTCGACTAAGATACTTATTTTGAAAATGAGTAGTAGGTAATCTAGGGCTAACAAATCTAGAATTTTGAGCATTAAGAGGGTTTCGTGGCCGAAAATTAGAATTTGTTCTTTGAAAATTCTGGTTTGGGCGAACCCAATGTCTAGGAGCCTGGTTATTAAACTGGAAAGATCCATGACTTTGAGAATTATTCCTAACATTATGGTTGTTTACATGAGAGGTGAGAATGACTACTAGATGTTTAGCCATTCTGTACCAATTTATGGTGCTCTCTGGAGGTTTAATAATCATATAATTCTGATATTCTGGCTTCAAACCATCCGTCAAACCTTGGACTATGATGGTTTAACATAAATGAAGTTGCCTACCAATCTCAATCTTTTTTCTGAAATAACTCTCTAATTCATTAAGATCAGATAAAGTTAAAAATGCTATAAAAAGTGATAGAAAATCTTTATTAAGATTGACGAGCGTTTCGTTGCACAAACGGCAACATTTTCAAAATCATTTAACGATAGAAAATATTTTCACAAGTCTTTATTATTATGCATGTGTTTATATCATTAAGATCATTTAGCTTCATAGAAGCAAAATCAGAAAATCTAGGAACTTTTACTTTTATAAATTTTTCAGAAAGAATTTCAACTATCTTACTGAAAGTAGTACACTATAGACACTCATTAATGCACACTTTTAAAGCTTCTCCCTTCAAAAATTTAGAGATATTTTGCATTTTCCATTTTTCATCTTTTTTATCAGAAATGCATGCTTGATCAAAATGTTTCATCCAGGATTGTATATTCATCTCTGACCCTGGGTCAAAAGAGATGATGTTTACTTCACTTTCACTTATTTTATCACTAGATTTTTAAACAAATCCCGATCGCCTTAACATAAAAGAGGGACAACACATTTATACATGGATTCCTTGTATAATCATAATAAATAATGTAAATAAACTTTAAATAAAACAACAAATGTAAATATTTTTTTCTAATAAATAATATCAGTAATACAACAAATGTAAATAAGGAAATATGGTGAAATATAAAATAAACAAATAAATAAATAATAAATCTTTCAAAACTTACGACCTTGGGTTGTTTACAAACATCGAATTTTTCTTTCTTTCCTATAACCTTTTATTAAAAGAAAACAAAATGACTTTCATCTATATAGACGCACATTCAGGGTAAACGTAGAATATCAAATCGTGGTTACCAGGTGTCATCGAAGGTTTCTATTGGTTTCACAATCCCAGGAACACTTTTTATTGAAGGTCTCATAAGGTGGTGTAGAGCAGGTAAACATAATCCTTTGCCAGCTTCTTATTACGAAACAATTTAATGGGTTAAGTCGAACAATCACGTCGTGTTTTTTATTTCATATTACTGGATTAGTACCACATATTAATCAGCCGCTGGTGATGTTGTATAGCAATCATACCACTTAGCACAAGCATCGCTAGTAGAGGTATCAACTCTATGAAAATTTAGCAGCTGTAGAGCGATGATAATATTGGTAGAGTCCTATAAAACTCTTATTTATTCATGATGAAGACAAGGCAGATTAGGCTGCGTAAGTGGTGAAAAAAGGCATATGAAGAAATCTGGGGTTTTCCCAATTAAAAACATGGAAACGTAGTCATAGGAAACTGTTTATTCCATCAGAACATACCAACATTAAACAATTTCCACAGGATGAGAAATCAGAGCATTCCACTCGAGCGTGAACTAGTTACTCATGCGAAATAGATGTTAATTCACGAAATGAATATTTTACATGGCTTAGGACACCGGGTAACAAATTAAGTAAACAACCCAACAGCACAAAAAATCTACTACTGAGCTCATGCTCTAGCTATTTATTAGAATGCGCGGAGGAATTCCGATTGAAATGAAAACTTCAGGCTAGCCAAACCAAATCACGATCGTGACTCGAAGTGAAACTGCGATCCGTCACTCAGCCAATGGAGAGCGACCGAGAAACGTCACAGAAAAGAATCCCGGCGCCGCTAATGGAAGGATTTCGATGTGAAAAGGCTGTCGCCTAGCGGGCGGGAAAATGAGAGGAAATAGAATAAAAATGTAAAAATGGCTTTGATAAACATTCGAAAAATAAATTCAGAACTTTACAGTTTGGTAGACGATAAAAATTAATGAAGGGATTAAAAGTTTAGATTACGTTTTGGAATAAATCTATTATTAAGATACGCGTTTTAAATTTATAGGAATTTAACTAGAAAAAAATAATAGAGCGTATTAAAAAAAAAGGAAATAATGAATATGCCGCAATTTAGAATAATTTTAATGAATAGTAAAAGTAAAATTTTTTATATAACATATATATATATATATACATAAATGTTATTAGTTTATTGTCTGAAGTATTCTTTTTTCGAAATTGTTTTCATATATGACTTTTGGATTAAAGTATGCTTCTGTGTGTTTTTACCTTTAAATATTCTTTTAGTTTCTTCAGATGCATTTGTGTCTAAAAGCATCAATTTGTTAAAATATGGTCATAAATTTTATAAGAATAGAAATTTATGTCTAATCAATTATCAATTGTTAGAGATCATAAAGTTTCACAAGCTGTGTAGTAATTGCTGTAAAAGTATTTTCCCGCTCTTTTCAATAATATCATCACTAATATTTCAGTTTAAATTTTAAAGAAAATTTTGCCTATTAAGTTAAACATACATTTATATTAAAGTTATTTAAGAATAAATGACAGGTAAATTCATTGGATTCCTCATTTTAAATCACATAATACTGAAAGGTAAATTCATTGGATTCCTAATTTTGAATCAAATAATATATGTTTTTTCAATTATTGTTTTAAACGAAAAAAAGCATTGTTAATAATACTATTGTTATAATAATATTTTTAATAACACTAAACTCTGTTAATAATTTGAAGTCTTATGCGTTTGAAAATATCTTTATTGTGGTCTTCATTAATTTTTAAATAAATGTATTAAATTTCGAAAAAATAATACCAATACTTGTTTTAAATTCCCTTCCAAACAATAAATACGTAATGAATTATCATACTAGTAGCTCTTCAGATCAGGGGTCCAAGTGTCAATTTTTGATAGATAAAGATATTTATCCTTAATCTCATTTCACACAATATCTAACATCCTAAAATACACAATTTCAGAATGTTCGATTATTCGTGTTTATTCTAAGGATATAAATTTTCCGATTGATTAAAAAAAAAAAAAAAAAAAAAAAACAATTTTTAGAAATGTAATATTAATGAGGATTCCATGCAACTCAGCGCTTCAAACGATTTTGTTAGAATTCTTTAGAATTAAAACATGTATCTTTTCCAATAGGTTTTCCTCCCTGATAACCATTGTCTCGTTGTATTTATGTTTGGAATTGACATTAATTGTGCCATTGTTAGCATATCTTTGAGTGAGTTCTAAAATGTATTTTTGTACTATAAGGGAAGTATGGGCAATTTTATCCTACCCTAATGAAATACTAACATACGGGGTCTGCCCGATGACATTCCGAACTTGATTTTTTCCCGCATTCCAGGGATTCTATGGCAGTGCCACTGTGGAATTTGGGAGTAGACAGCTTTATGCGCAGCATGCTTGAATTTTTCATCGCTTTCTAGTGAGCCAGTCGTTTTCTGCTGGCTGCCCTGTGAGGTGCTATCATACTTAAGATGACTGAACGAGTTGAGCAAAGGTACTGCATCAAATTTTGTCAAAGATTGTTGATTCTCAAACCGAAACAATTTATAAGATTCGTCAGATATCGTGAGGTTCACCAATGCTCCAGCTCATTCATCGCACCAGGTTCAGATTTTCTTCTCGAAACACGGAATTCCAGTCATTCTCTAACCTCCCCATTCTCCAGGCATGACTCCTTGCTGTTGAAAGATATTTCGATATATAATCCCCTAATTAAGTCATGAAACATTTCTCTCGACATCTGGTACAGAAAATAAGATCGTTAAAAGTGAATGAACAGCCGCTGACTGATAAATGAATCAGGAAGTAAGAACAAGAACAAAAAATCTTCTTAAAACACTATCAAAAAATTTTAAATGCGCTAGGCCTTTCAAAAGATCTGAGTCTTTCTTCGTCAGGCGCAAAGAAGACGTCCTTCTACTATGAAAGCAGCAGGAAGACTTCATAGTAGAAGGACATCTTCTTTGCGCCTGACGAAGAAAGACTCAGATCTTTAGAAAGGCCTAGCGCATTTAAAATTTTTTGATGGTGTTTTAAGAAGATTTTTTGTTCTTATTCATTCACACCAGTTTTAACTTATTTTCTTTGAATCAGGAAGTCTTTATATCTTCTTTTTTTTACCATGTGAGATGTGTTGAAGTCGCTGTAATGTTTCAACAACATGCTCGCGTGTTTTTTCTTCCTGGGTTGCATATAAACTTATAAACATTATAATTAACTTAACCCTTTTAGTGCGTGAGTCGAAAGAAGTCGACATACGGGTCCGAGTGCGGGAGTCGACTAATGTTGACATCTAGGAGTTGTGTGACTACAGTAAGCATCGACAAAAGTCATCTAGGCTTTCAAGGTGTGTATTGTACTCACTGTAGTGCGTCATGGGCTTAGCAGTGATGATGTATTGCGCCTGCGAAGTGCAGTAATATGACCCCCAAAAAAATTCCGCACTGAAAGGGTTAAAGATTTATATACTGAACTTTTTCACTGAACATTTTACTTATGACCCTCAATATAATATAAATAACCAATTATACTTAATTGGGCGATTGCAACAATGTTAAAAAATGTACTCGTTAAAAATTAATGATGTAGGCTATTCAATATGAATTCTAACTGAATCATTCATCGGCTCTCGGATTAGAGAGTCGAAATGTTAACTTATTCTTAATATGTTTTAATTAAACTCCCTTCTTTCTTTCCTCTCACCAAAAGTAAATAATTTTAAAGACATCACACACTCTACGATAAAATAAATGATCATGCACTATGAACAACTACCGAAACGCATTACATGGTTATAGAAAATGATATTGCTTCTTCCTGATAATTTATAATGTCCCTGACTACTCGGAGCTTGCTACGGATATCTATATAAAAGTAAGAGAATATTAATCCCTCATTTTTGCTGTATTGAGACAGAATTATATTTAAGTTCATAAAATTTAATTAACTGAGGAGCGTGCAAGAACTGTTAGGGATATATTTTTCTTACGCAATTTCTGGTTGTTTCCGAAATTCAAGGCGCCATTGCAAGGATCCCGTTTTGAGAGGAGAGATGACATATCGAGAACGCGACGAAGGAGAATAACACCATTCGAAAAGAAGCCTTCCGGAAGTGTTTTCGGCAGTGGAAGGAACAGTGGTTAGTGTGTGGAGACGCAAAGGGCCTATTTTGAATGGGATTAGGGGCCCAATCCCTATAGTTAAATTACATATTTCTTTCGGCCAAAGGTCGGATACTTTTCAGACATGCCACGTATCTGTTCAGGAAGCTGGTCACCCAGCTTCCGATTTCCCCTCACTAATTTAATGTCTATGGGTGTTTTATGCATTCATATATTAAAAATATCTCCTCGGAAGATTAATATTTTTGACTTCTATTTTTTGTGTGCACTTCCAAAAATATGTCTCTTTTTTTCTTAGTTTTCGGAATATTTCTAAATATAGACTTAGTTTTGTATGAAGTGTTAAAATCTTACTCACAGTTCGCCCGCTTTTAACACATAAAATGTTAAATTCAGCATAGATTTTAGAAATATTTTGAAAACTAAGAAAAGAAGAGACATCCTTTAAGAAGAGTACACAGAAAAAAGACGTTAAAAATATGAATTTCTCGAAAAGATATTTTAAATATACGAATTCCTCAAAAGTCCATAGACTTAACATTACGGAGGAGAATTCGAAACTGAGTGACCAGCCCCCTTAATCACGAAACATCGGAATTTGTTCCAGAACTTGAATAAAGTATCATGTAACAAAACAGAAATACGTAATTTCCCCTTACGAAACTTATATCTAATTTACAAATCCAACGTAATAAGTTCATAAATTTTCTTTGGAAAAATTTTGGGTTTTTATTATGGAATATTTAAAAAGGTGTTCTTATCTAACTAAATTCAAATCTATTTCGATACAAAATTCATTTCAAATTCACCATCCCAAAAAAGTGATTTTTTGAAAATAAAATGTTGTCATTTTTCTTGATCCTTCAGCTTGGATAATCCATTATGTATACTATGCATTTCTACATGACATTTTCTCAGATCAGTTCTGCTACTGTATCTTCCAGCGAATCGGGACAAACCAAAAGAAACAGAATTACACTTTTACACCATGGAAGAATTTGTACTTTAGTTTTCTAGTACAGACTTTGACAAAGCCACTTTGCTTTTTCATTTCGGTAGTGATGTAAAATGTTACTTTGCAATTTAGTTCAACACATTCACTTAGGTATACATGTTATATAAAAATGTTTATTCGCGATATTCCTTAAATTATTCTATTTATCGGCATATTCAATATTTCCCTACTTTAATAATATCTATCATTTATTCATATTTAAATTCCCCTTTATGTAAAGTGCGTATATCAATAATATCTTATTCCAAAACTCTAATTTAAAGCTTTAGATTCCTTCATAAACTTTATCAGCTACCCTATCTGTCATATTCTAAGTAAAGTTAATTTTTAGGTTCAAATATTTTCCGAAAGCATTTTCTTTTTCCTTTCCAAATTTCATTCTACGAACATCTGTTCCCGCGCTTGACTTTTCACCTTAAAAAGCTTACTACCTTAGCAAGTTGAGTGCTACGGAGACTGACACTGAAGCTGAAAAATTTACAATATTTTAAGTAATCTTTAAGAAAATATAATCCTGTAATAAATAAAAGGTAATTTAATTTAAAATAAATTTTCAGTAATTACATAAAACAATCTATATATATTTAGTTTTATATCATATTTTAGACGGTCAGTCATCGGTGAATGGCGCGTTCTAAGCGAAATGTTCAGTGTCGGTCACCGATGACTGACGTGGCGTTTAACGTGTTAATATGGAATTCTTTTCTTCTTATGCCGCGCCCGCTCTCTCGATTGGCCTAGACAGTTGTCTCAGAGCGGTCGCCTTTTTCTAATTTGTTCTTTTCCCGTGCTACGTAATCACTGTCTCCTTGACTGCCTCCTTGCACCAGCTTGACAAAACCCAGCTGCACAAGCTTGGAGCAGAGTTTTTTCGCCTGTCTTCAAGTGTTGAATAATAGTTATATGGTGCTCCTGACTTCGTAAAATCCGAGAATTACTTAATCAACATCTTTCAAATGCCAGCGTGCTGCATCGCGAGCCGTAAGGCATTTTGTCTGACTCTAGTACCTGGGATTGTTCATATGTTCTGTTTATCAATAAATAACTATTGACTCTTAATGATATCGTCTTATTCCTTTGGAGAAATTAGCAATGGTGATCATTGCATGCCAGTCTAATACTTTCGACAGCATAACTTATCAGTAGTGATCATTGCCGGTCACTCTAACATGATCTTCGACTGCATGTAAACTTCGACTGTGTTATTTTGTATATATGACGACATCTAAACTGCAGATTATTCATTCAGTCATACGGGAATCTTTCTAGAACCTGCCAAATCATCACATACATATTTAAAACTATTGTGTATTGCTCCATAATGAGACGTACTTTAGCAAGTGTGATTTGCACTTTTTGACACAGTTTTTTTTACAGTATAAACATTCATTTTAAACGATAGTGTTGCATAATCCATGTTTGAAGCTAACCTTGTCCGCTTATTCGATTACCGAAGATTAGTTATTTTATATTGCATTTAAGTTTTTTTCCAAATATTTCGTCATCGGGAAAGTCATAATATATGCATTTATTACTTTTTTTTTCTGGAACGTTGTGAAACAGAGATGCTAGGCAAGTGATAAATTAAAAGAGAAAAATATATTTAATTATGATAACAAAAAATATAATATTGAACAGCTAAAATGCTTTAACGGATTTTTCGAACAGATGCACAAAATTGAAACAAAATATGTAGATAAAGTATGTCTGACATATGATCAATAAAATCTCAAACACATCTGAGTAATTTAAGACCCCACATCGGGAAAGTTTAGAATCCATAATTTAACATTAAAACCAATTTTCCCTATAGGCTATATAATTTTCAATAAATGGTAAAACTTAAAAAGTGTCTGGATTTCAGCAAAAAAGCATTATGACTTAAAATAAAAAATTCTTTATTTTTTCAATCTAAATTAACCAATGATTATACAGTTAATTCCGGCTACTTCTCCAGCATACTGGCAACGGACCGGACAAAAAAAAAATTAAAAGATGTCACCAAGCAAATATTAAAGCAAAGTACATAAAATTAAAGAAATACAAAAGATTAGGCGTTATCATTAATAAAAAATCCTTTCCTTCAATAAACATCTTAATATCCGCGATAATGGTACTGGAGTTGCTAAATCCCTTTCCCCTCTTTTGCGAGGCCCTAACATGTCTTATCATAATAAATTACTTATATACAATGCATGCATCCTTTCTATTGTTACTTACAACTGCCCTGTGTGGGGCTTCCTCTGCAAAACTGGTATGGATAAACTATCTAAATTTCATAACAAACAACTTAGATTTATTCGTAATGGCTCTAGATTTCTACACAATACTACCACTAGAATTGATCTTAAAACTTTTCTCTTGTTAAATATTTATAAAATAAATTCAATAGCCAAATTTATAAAATAGCAAATGATATCATGTCTGAACTCCCAAACTATGTCTAAGCGTAACTTCTAAACGCAAAAGACCTCGCTATACTACTGTATTAGAAGAGTAGTTGCGCTCTTCGGCTAATACTTTTTCTGTCTTCTCTTTCTTTTGTATATATTTTAAAAAAATCTTTATCTTCTTATTATTACTTTACTTAGGTAAAGTTTTCTAAGCTATTATTTACATTATTTTTAAAATATATGGCAATGAAAACAGCCTTTTTTGTTTGAGGGAATTGGTAGCTTTTCTAACATCTACCTTTGCTTCGTACGGTTATGACGGGTTATGAACAGTGTAAAACATATATTTTTCCTTAATCTCACTTTTAACTTATATTTTTATTTATATCTTTCATTCTTATGATTATATTTAGATTAACTTAACTTATCTTACTCTCGGATCACCCTATGAAAAATATTCAGCATTTCTCTATTTTTTATTTTGTATTTCTCTTCCTTATAGTTTAGCATATTTGTGCTATGGCTAGACTTATATTCATGGCTTGTGATAATCATTTACTCATATACAGGGAGTGGAGTAGCACTATTACTGGATATCCCATCAACAAATCGCTCACAAGCATGAAAAGTGACACATCTCCACAAAAGAAAATTTCACAGGAGAGACAAAAGAAAGTTTGCATAATTTTACTATAAAATGAAATTTCAGCACTTAGCTCTGTATGCAGGAATAAAAACGTGCATAAAAGCATAAAACCCTTAAGAATGAAGACGTAGGGCGAGGTTTGGAGGGTTGGGTAATTTTACCTACTCACACAATTCACCTCTCTTCTGTGGTCACAAATGGACATACAGCGTAATAAAAGGAGTTTTCCGTATAACTACACTTATGTTGACACACCTATTAGTGGAATAAAACGCAAAATAATTTTTTGCGAGATGTGTCACTATTCTTGCGGGTGAGCGATACCACCTGTTCACCTTTCAAGGATGGTGGACCTGAGGCCATCAGACGACCATTGTGGCTTTCAACTTAATTTTCGTCTAATGTCGTGTTTTGTATTATTTTAGTTCGCTTGTATATTAATTTTCATTTTTAACGATGTTAAGTATTTATTAAGTATTTATTTAATTTACATTATATTACCATTTTCAAGAAGACTGTCAATTGACAATGATAAACCATTTTCACGAATTTCAACCATTTTTGGCGATCTATCTACCTGACACGAATAATACGTAAATACCAATTTTTCTTAATTTTTCAGAATATATGTTATTATTATTATTATTATTGGAAGTGGTTATGGTGGTAATAGTATAAAAAGTACGTGGTATCAAATCAGATTTGACCCATGGAGAAAATAAACGACAGATTATAAAGTAAAAAGAAAAATGCCCAGTTAAACTGATGGCATTGAACTCACAGGCTATTCACACAAATTGTATATTATACTGTTATTTCAAAGGATAATGCCCCTCCAAAAATAAATGAAGGAGATTAGCCCCCGTTCCCCCCTTTATACTTAACCAATGAACCTCCAAATCTAATCAGGGAAGCTCCTTAACATAATAAACCAGTATACCAAATTTTAAACAAATCAGATAATTCTGCATGAAAAGACCATATCGCTAAATTAAAGGAGGATCTAACCGGCCTCCCCCCCCCTTGTATATTTAACTAATGATCTTCTAAATCTAATTAGGTAAGCTCCTTATCAGACTGAACATGAAAAAAAAAAATGGATAATTCTGCATGAAAATCCATTTATCTCAATTAAGGGGAGGTGACTTGCTCCCTTTCCCCCTTTTATACTTAACTAATGAACCTCCAAATCTAATGAAGGTAGCGCCATATCGGAATAAAACGGTATATCAAATTTAATGCAAATCGAATAACTCTGCATGAAAAACCCATTTATCTAAATTAAGGGGGGAAATAGTGTCCGTCCCCTTTTATACTTAACCAATAAACCTCAAATTTAAAAAAGGCAGATTCTTAACATAATAAACCGGTATACCGGTATACGGTGGCTAGCCCTCTTTCCCCCTTTATACTTAACTAATGAACCTCCAATTTTAATCAGGGGCAATCAACATAATAAACCGGTATACAATATTTGGAGCAAATCGAAAACTCTGCATGAAAACCCATTTATCTAAATCAAGATGTGGGAGGGGGGTTCTAGCCACCTTTCCCTCCTTTATACATAACTAATGAACCTCCATATCTAATCAACGCAGCTTCTTAACATAATAAACCAGTATACCAAATTTGGAGCAAATCGAATAATTCTGCATGGAAAACCCATTTATCTAAATTAAGAGGGGGGGGGGCTATCCCCTCTTCCCCCTTTATACTTAAATAATGAACTTTCAAATTTAATCAGGGAAGCTCCTTAACATAATAAACCGGTATACAATATTTGGAGCAAATCGAAAACTCTGCATGAAAACCATTTATCTAAATCAAGAGGTGGTAGGGGGTCCTAGCCACCTTTCCCCCCTTTATACTTAACTAATGAACCTCCAAATCTAATCAAGACAGCTTCTTAACATAATAAACCAGTATACCGAATTTGAAGCAAATCAAATAATTCTGCATGAAAAACCCATTTATATAAATTAAGGGGGTAGCCCACCTTTCCCCCTTTATACTTAACCAATGAATCCCTAAAACTAATCAGGGAAGCACCTTATCAGAATGAACCTAGAAAAAATATTTGAAGCAAATCGGATGTTTCTATTAAGAGTTATCGCGTTACGTACATACATACGTATGTACTCACAGAACCGGAGGACACATACTACATACATACTCACAGAACCGGAGGGCACATTAGCTCTCAGGCTTTGACAGCCTGTGAGCTAAAAATCGGGTGCTTTTCGCGGAAATTACGGCAAGATATTCATACAGGCAAACAGACAAACAAACATGCAGAAACCAAAAAGTTTTCGTGTCGCCACAGTAAGCTTCAACTGACGTTTCATGCTCGTATTCACCATTTACCTCAACCTAAAAAACCTGGGTCGAACGCTAAAATTGTATTCATCATTAATCTGATTGGACTTCCACCGCTTTCAGGTCCAATCTGGTTAATCGGGACTATCATTTGAGCGTTCAACCCAGGTTTTTCTAGGTTGAGGTAGATGGTGAATACAAGCATATGCAATAAACAATACAGAATGAATTATCATGTGATTTAGGGAATGGAATTTTTTTTTAACACACAAATCCGAAAGAAATGATGCTGAGAAAACAATTTATATGGTCCCTTCAATAACGCGTTAATAAATGTTGCAGAAAAATGCCTATTTTATCAGTTTTAAAATTTAACATAATTATAAATCCCGCGAAATACGTCAGAAGCAATTAAAAAAATTAATATTTATATTTTAGACAAAAATCCTAAAACGTTATATATTTCAAAAAATTAATTCATAATTTATCACTAATATGTTTTATATAAAATTCGCAATTATCCACCTTTACTGTTACATTTATCAGTAAATAAACTATTACGATATACATTAATCTATTAAAATTGCTTAAACAAATGTTCTATAAGAAATGCGTTAGAATATAAACATAATTATTAAACTTTGTCATGAATAAAGCTTTCTAAATCAATGTTTTATATTAAAACACGCAAGATAATTTCAAAAGAATTGGAATATATCTCGTATCTTTCTTGCTGAATTATTTATACGAATACACATAGAGATTCATCGAGATTTAAATGTTCCTTTAAAATTCTTGAGGCTATAAATCTTTAATCGCTGTGTAATAACTGCAATAAAATTATTTTACCCGCTTGTTTCTGTAGCATTATCCCTATTATTTCAGTTGAAACTTTAATGAAATGTTAGAATTTGAAATCAAACATACGTTTATGTCATAGTTATTTTAAATTAACCTTATTTTATTTATTTATTATTATATAATAAATATTATTTATATTATATTATTATTATATATTATATTATTATATTATATAAATATTATTTATATTATATTATATTATTTATAACCTTATTTTATTAGGCAATAAAATAATTTATTGGATTCATAATTTTAAGTGAAATAATATTTTTCAAAATGTGAATGATTTAACAAAAAATTCAGTTCTTTTAATAATTTGTAATATTTTGAGTGTAAATATATTTGTTTCATTAAACTATAAATATTATTTGACGCAAAATAAAAAAATTGATTTTTTAATTTTGCAGAAATAGGGAATACTTTGATAATACAAAAATAAATTTAATTAGCTGTAATTAATTGTAATTATCTATATATTTTAAAATGCAAGCTGTGTTTTTCTCATCACATAGTTTTCTAATGAATCGATTTTAATTATTAATTCAGTAATTAATGCTTTAACTAGTTATTTTTTATCATAAATTCGTTCACTTTTATTAAACGATAATAATTTCCCCATTTAAGTGAAGTAACATAATTTTCACTCTTTTCCTTCCGTCAACTCTAAAATTAGAAATGAAATTATAAGTGAGGTAGAAATATGTTCGTCTGTGAAAATGACATACTTTTTAAAGGCTTTTCTCTTAAACTCAAAAAATGCTAAGTTTTAAATAAAGATATTTTTTGATAAAACCTATTTTAACCCTTTATCTACTGACGGTACTTATAAGTACCATTAAAATAACTTGTTATAAAATTCATTTAATACATCGATTAGTAGTAATAAAGTTTAAAATGAGTTATAGATGCATTACTTTACTTTGTTCCAAAAGCGTTATTGGTTACTCGAAACAAAAGTATGTTTTAAAGAATGATTTATTTTGCCTTTGCATCTTTTCAGCTTTCTTGGCGATGGAGGGGGGGGGGGGGATTTTCCAATTCGGAAATATTTCTATATTTCTACTGTAAGTACGTTATATTTGTACATTTCCTAATTCTAGAAAATACTAAGAAAAATATTTAAAACAAAAGATTTAGGTAGGGTTATAAATATTGCACAAAATCACTATAAATTCAAATTTAATTAATCCTTCTAAATCCTTCAATTTTTCTAAAGTTCATCTGCAATTTATTAAATTATTATGTAAATCTTTAATTTAGTTTCAAAAATTCACGAAAAATGCTTTAGAAGATAAGATTTTCATGAATTCATAATTCAGTACATAAAGGGATAATGATAAAATGCAATATTTTATTACGGTTAACTGTAAATGATGTATGTCACATCGTCTAAATTTCCCTGTATCAAACTTAAACCAAAGAGTTGTTAATATTTTTTTCGCCCATTAGAAAGGTTCCTAACTGCTATAAGGCGAAATGCTTTTGTCAGAAAAAATGGCGTTATATTTAAAAGGAAACGCGCATTTTCATTCCTAAAACTGTTACATTTTAATAAAGTTGAGTCTAAATGATTTTCAATAATTTTACATTTTCTCCGATAATGAGATTGGGAGCTAATTTTAGAACATCAAAGTCAAAATGCATCCATCAGTGGAATTGTTTGTTACAAGCTTTTAAAAACTGGGACCGTTTGGCTCGAATTATGTCTAATTTACATATGTGTTCTGGTTTTGAAGATTTTCCAGATCATAAATCGTTAAACAAATTCCTGAGTTTTATGTATATACTGTATGTATCTATATCAGTTTACGTACATAATGTGCAAGTTATATATATTATTTTATACGTATTATGATAATGTTGTAAATCCTTTAACGACCTTAAATTCATTATTATTATTTCACGGAAGTTATGAAATGATTTATGACACAAACATTTTACACCGTTATGGTATATAGCCCTTCACCTGCGAAATTAAGCCTGGATGTGAAGTGGTTAATGATTTTCTCCGGTGCACTTCAAATGGTTCTTATTGTATCTAGGAGAAACGCACCTAGTCAGTAAAAATGACGTCATTTTTAATAGAAAACAAGTATTTTGGTTCATAAAATTGTTATATTTCAAAACAATTGTGTCTAAACGATCTACATATAATAAAATACAAGCCGTGTTTTTTCGTCATCCGCTGTAAGCTTTCTACTAAACTAATTTTAATAATTATAATTTTAACTGAAATCTGTTCGTTTGCAGATGAACTGTTTTTAGAAATGCGATATTTTATCCTCATCGCTCCAGATTATTTGCTTCTACTCTTTTTCTGACCAATTAATGTGTTCTTTTTCCCACTGAAATCATTTCTTGCGTTACTGAAGATTTAAAAAAAAAAAATTTTCCTCGGAATTCTACCTTTGAGTCCAAAACCTACTAATCTTCTCTTTATTGTCCTTGAACTAACTGAAATACCCATTGCATTCATTTCACATCTAACAGCATCTGATAAATCTCTTCTATCTTTCAGGCATATCCTTTTTATTTTTCTATCGTGAGAAGCACTTGTGCATTTTTTTGGGCCTGATCTTGCCTTATTTATCACTGATTTAGTTTCTTCATAATGTAAGCACAACTTTCGTACGGCAGATAAAGTGACTGATTCACCAACCTGCCTTGAAATTTCAGCATAAGAGAGACCATTTTCTCCCAATATGACAATTCTGCTTCTTTTTGTATGTGTCCAACCAGATCTTGTTGTTGATGAATTTGTTTTAAATTATTTTCATTAAGAAAAAATAGAAATATTTAAAAAAAATACATTATTCTATTTAGTTACACTAGCATTCACCCTTCTGTAAAATTCATTCCAGCAAAATAGCGCTTTTACAAATGAAAACATAATACAGTTTAGTTACTGACATACGATTGGTTCTCAGAACAGTCATTGTATTCGGCTAGGAAGCTTTTATTAGAATACACTTCAGCATTCATAACTAATTATGTTTGTGTTTTCAACTAAAGCAAGTGTAACTTTTTTTGTAATGCAGATATTTTAATTCTGTTTCTTTTAATTACATTCTACATCAAATTTCCTTAAATTTGATATAAAAACATTTGTATTTAAGTGAAAATTAATGTATTCTGTAAGCACACAAAGTTATAAAACATGGCAATTTCAAAAAATGTCCACAATTTCCGCCACCACGGTATGTTAAATTTCAAACCAATCGATTGTTAATTTCTGCACTGTTATATGCGGACAGCGTGACCAGATGACGACATTAGGTGCTACCATATTTATATAATTACGCACGCACCTAAAAACGGTCATTTTGATTGATAAAATAAAAGTGTCTAAATGATGCTGAATTTCTGGGCATTAATCTCACTGGTTTATTAGAACATCAAGTCCAGATGTGTGAATATTCAAATTCAAAGTTATCGTTGATAAAAAAATCGATCTTGGATATATATATGTGTGTGTGTGTGTGTGTGTTTGTGTGTGTGTATATATATATTCACTTAGTGAACGTTTAAGAAATTTAAATATAAAGTGTATGAAAATCACTCATGGAAATGTTTCACCGATAAAAATTATGTTTTGCTATCTTTTCACTGGAAAAAAAAATATATATGTGTGACAAAGTGGCCTTATAGTGGTTGTTTTTTCATTCGATAATACCGGATGTTACAGCTTTAATTTTTTTCTTTATCCTGATTACATATCCTGATTGCATGTCAATAGAATTTCGATAATCACAAAAATTATTTCATAATATACACTGTAAAAAAGAAAAAAAAATCTTTAATTATACAGATGTAAAGTTACAGAAATCTGTGTGCTTACTAAAATTTTATCTGTACAGTGTACAAAAAAATATAAATCTACAAAACTAGTTTTTGTAAAGCTGCAGAGTTCTGTAGCTTTACAAAAGATTCTACAACAATTACAGTAATCTAACTAAAATTTTATCTGTAACCCTGTTTGCAGTGACATAAAAAAGCATCGGAATCCCAGTTTCCAAGAAAAATTTTAGTAACTTTACAGATTTGTTTTACAGTGTACTACATGTAAATTTGTAAATTTTATACAATTTTATGCAATATTTTCCCAATAATTCACTTTTGCTGATTTTTGTTTTTTTTTTAAATAAACTATTCCAAAACTATTGTGCTATAGTTATAAATATAATTAAACTTCATAACGAGTAAAGTTTTCTAAATTAAACTTTTAAATTAAAATGCACATAATTTCAAAAGAATATAATGTATATTTCTTTTAGGGAATTATTTAAATGAATACACGTAGTAAATCACAGCGGTTTAACTCTTCCTTTAAAATTGTTGAGACCATAAAGCTTAAAATCTGTGTAGCAATTATTTAAAAATTATTTTCATCGCTAGTTTCAGAAATATCCTCACTAATATTTCAGTTTAAAATGTAAACAACATTTTAAATTTTAATGTCAACGTACATGAACGTCACAGAATAAATGACAGGTAAATTTGTTGGATTCATAATTTTAAAATGAAGTAATATTTTTGAGAGTTTGACTGTTTTAACAGAAAACCATTCTGTAATCTTTTTACACACTTTTATTTCACGGGACCTGATTATTTTACGCAAAGTTTGAATTTTGTAAACGATTTTTAACGCACTTCCTGATAGGTTGCAATTATAAAAATTGCTAATTAAACTTCATATACAGAGCACAAACAAAATGTTCTATATTTGCTTACAGGCTTACACTTTTAAAAATAGCTGTTGCTTTACAGTACTTTACTGCATAATTTTACTGTAAATTACAGTATTATAATAAATATTGCACTTGCCTGCTAAATATCAGTCACTGACAATAATAAGCTGTTATTGAGCGTAACTGATCATTTTTTAGGGTTTCGTTCATCTGACGAAAACCTATTCTTCTCGCTCCTATGTCTGTCTGTCTGTCCGTCACAGAGCCCGTTCTCAGAAACTATATATGTTGGGGACTTGAAATTGTGTATACTTATAGCTGAACACCTCACATCAAACGACAAATCATAAAATTTTGAAAAAAGTCTTATATTTAACCCTCTGGGCTCCAAATTGCGTATTTTAAGCTTTTTTTTCTAACTGAGTCCCTAATTAAGTTGAATACTTAAAATTTTGCATACTTATAGCTGAACACCTAAAATCAAACGACGAATCATAAAATTTTGAAAAAGTCTTATATTTAACCCTCTGGGCTCAAACTTGTGTATTTTAAGCTTTTTTTCTGACTGAGCCCCTAATTAAGTTGAAGACTTGAAATTTTACATACTTATAGCTGAACATATCACATCTAACGACAAATCATAAAATTTGGAAAAAGTCTTATATTTAACCCTCTGGGCTCCAACTTGTGTATTTTAAGCTTTTTTTTTCTGACTGAGCCCCTAATTAAGTTGAAGACTTGAAATTTTACATACTTATAGCTGAATGTATCACATCTAACGACAAATCTTTAAATTTTGAAAAAGTCTTATATTTAACCCTCTGGGCTCAAACTTGTGTATTTTAAGCTTTTTTCCTGACTGAGCCCCTAATTAAGTTGAAGACTCGAAATTTTACAAACTTATAGCTGAACATATCACATCTAACGACAAATCATAAAATTTGGAAAAAGTCTTATATTTAACCCTCTGGACTCTAACTTGTGTATTTTAAGCTTTTTTTTTTTTTTTTTTTTTTTTTTCTATCTGATCCCCTAATTAAGTTGAAGACTTGAAATTTTTCATACTTATCGCTGAACGTCTCACATCAAACGACAAATCATAAAATTTTGAAAAAGTTTTATATTTAACCCTCCGGGCTCTAACTTGTGTATTTTAAGCTTTTTTTTTTTTTTTTTTTTTTTTTTTTTTTTTTTTTTTTTAAACTGAACCCCTAATTAAGATGAAGGCTTGAAATTTTGCATAATTATAGCTGAATACTTGCGATCACACGGCAAATCATAAAAATTTCAAAAAGTCTTATATTTACCCTTCCAGTCTCTAACTTGTGTATTTTAAACAATTTTTCTAACCTCCACCTATTGCACCCGGTGGGTACTTTTCTAACTTTTGCCGACACCCCTTTGACCACTCTTTCATATTATGCACATAGCCTTACATCTTTCAGTTCCACTTTTTGCTGCCAGGGGGCGCCTGCTCTCGTGTGCTATGGGCCCGAACCTCTCGACTAATATATCTACGGAGAGGTTTTAAAATGGAGTTTCGTTCGGATAGAGGTTTGTGTTGAATAGAGTGACGCTAGCTTAGTAGACGCTAGCTTTAACAGTGATGGATAATATTCTAATTCTAGATGATGGTTAGTCTTTACATTATAAAACAAGGTAAGTAAGTGGCAGATGTTTGTGTACATACCCTTTAAATATTCGCATAACTTTCCGTTATAATTTAAAGAAAATTATTCTACTAATGTGTAATAAAATAGGAATAATAAAATAATAATACATTATTATATATTGCTAATACATTATTTTTGTGTTTTTAAACTATTATTACATTAATATATTATTATGCCTTTATATTATTATAACATTGTTATATTATTATTATTACAGTATTATTAAATTACATTATCAGTTATCTATTCAATCTCAGAAAATGCACCCTTCACAACTGTAAAACCTTTTAATAAATTCATTTAAAATTGTATTCCAAATTACACTCACCACCTTTCCTTTCTTCATCCTAAAATAATAACAACAATAATAATAATAAAATGAATAAATAAAAAATAGGAAAATTGCTAAGATTATTAAAAAATTTATATTACAATGAAACAAGAATTCTAATTAATAAAAGATGTAAGCAATATTTGTGAAAATATTTTATAATGTTGCCAATTATTATGTAATTTAACCTAATATTTTAAACTTTTTTTCTTATGTTTCACCAATTGCTGAAAAGGTATAAAATAAAATCTATAAAATTAGCTAAAGGGTTTTTATAAACTGTTTACATTTTCATTACATTCTCGTTCAATTCATTTTTGTTACTACAATTAATAAAGTATCATTTTTTAAGAAAAATTAAAAATTTTAATTTTGTGTAATAAATATGTGTGTGAGGGGGGTGGGGGGAGAAGTGTTTGGAGTATTATTATTTATTAAGTTTATTTAACACAAGATTTTAGCGACATTAGCTTTGTGTAGGGTGAGGAAAGAAAAGCGGTCACTGAAATCTGGAAAATTATTTAAATGAATTTATTTAAAAGTGGAAATCTAAGTTTTTAAGTGTTGTGAAGGATTCATTTTTCTGAGATTGATTTTTGTAAAAGACAGATTACTAATAATGTAATATAATAATAATACAGTAATAATTATATAATTATTCCTCTTTCATTAAACATTACAATGATGTTTTATTTGATAGCTTTTAAATTAAAACGGAAACTTATGCGAATATATAAAAGATATAAAAATGCATAAAAAGCTGTCAATTATAATGTTTTAGAATGAGAATGCTCATAATCCACTAAACTTAGAATATTATCTATCGCTGTTGCTAGCACTTACGTAAAATGCAGCTTCAATTCCCTAAAAGATGGAAAACACAGAGAATTTATATCTCTTTAATGAAAATTGAAACAAAATAATAATTGATAATAAAAACAAAAAATCATAAACGGTCAAATACACTCCTTTACACTCTATATATTAGTGTGATTTACGGTCAGATACGTTCTTGAATGTTACTGTGATTTACGGTCAGATACGTTCAAAAAAATTACTGTCATTTACGGCATAATACAGTCTAAATTGATAACGGTACATACTGTAATATTACGGGGGAAAAGGCTGGAATCTATGCTGCCAGGCTGTTCCCGTAATCCAACGGTGAAATTTTTATCAGTGTACATAAAATTTAAAATTATTTAAAGTACATGAAAATACCTTAAAA
This sequence comes from Maratus speciosus, assembly GCA_963932465.1. Classification (NCBI taxonomy): domain Eukaryota; kingdom Metazoa; phylum Arthropoda; class Arachnida; order Araneae; family Salticidae; genus Maratus; species Maratus speciosus. The sequence goes on along the minus strand of OZ010786.1, from coordinate 513,637,947 downwards.
ATCCATTAAAAATCCACTAGAAACACAACACATTTTCAGCCAATTCCCAGGGCCATCTTCAATGGTTACTTAAATGTTGTTATTTATCTTTGCGCTGGGGGACCACTGTAATAGTGGTACGAAATATGAGGTGACAGAAAAAGGTATTCATACTTCTAACAAAACAAAACTTCGTTTATTACACTGTAAAAAAAATCCGTAACTCTACAGATGTAAAGTTAGAAAAATTTGCATGCTTACTAAAATTTTATCTGTGTACTATACAGAAAAATATGTAAATCTACAAAACTAGTTTTTATAAAGCTACAGGAATTTGTAGCTTTACAAAAGAATCTACTAAAAATACAGTAATCTTACTAAAATTTTATCTGTAACGCGGGTTGCAGTTACATAAAATGTTCTAGGCATCCCAGTTTCCAAAAAAATTCTTAGTAACCTCACATATTTTTTTATTAATTTACACTGCAAACGTGTATCTATTACATGATTTTTTGTTGTTACCGTTACACAAAATGTTCTAGGAATTCCAATTTCCTAGAAAAATTTTAGTAACTTTACAGATTTTTTTTTACAGTGTATGTTGCAATTTCCATGTTTAATTTTAGCAAAACATTTGGACTAATATTGTCCCAATTAATTTTCAGAATTACTCAGGATTTTAAGAAATACCATTTATTAGAGCAGACGGATAAAATAATTACTACATTGGAATGACAAGCAGAAATTTTAAATGTAGAAAAAAGGAGCATATAGCTGATATTAAATATAATAGAAAAACACAGCAGTATGAAGAGTATATCAAGATGAAACCATCGAAATAAATTTCAGTGACAGTAAAATAATTTTCCCCTCCAGCCAACACTATCCGTCCATTATAAGAGAAGCAATAGAAATTCTAACACGCAAAAATTCAATATGTAACGATCGATACAGCATTATTCAACACACCAAATTTATGGCTCGAGCTGCTCAAGTTTTCCAATATATATATATATATATATGTGTGTGTGTGTATAATAAGCATCCAAGTAAAAAAAAAAAAAAAAAAAAAAAAAAAAAAAAAAAAAAAAAAAAAAAAAAAAAATGCGTGCATAATATGAAAGAATACTTGGAAAATTTAATGATGGCGTTTCATAGACCGTGAAATTTTAGAATATTTTTATTTTTATTTGTTTTGAAAACTGACTCGGGAAGAGTTGAAACATGAAACAGTCGAAATAAACGTATTTTCACTGGTTTTAAAGTGTTAATTCACACCTTTTAGCAATTGAAATTAATGTAATATTAGAATGTGTTAATTTGTTATATATTGTTTTTAAACTTCAAGATATGATTTTTTTATTTGCGAAGAACCCAATTATTTTTACTGTATAATTCTGCTCAAAATATTTAAAAAATGTGGAGATATTTGAAGTAGTTTTTTTTTAAGTTATAACATGCCTTAACTTATTTGTTTCCGCCCTGTATATTAAAAAAGATATTTCATACAATTTTCGAATTCATTCACCTTTGTTGATACATTTATCAGAAAATAAAATACTCTATGCTCTTGCACTAGTATTTAAATATAACGAGCTTTGGCACGAATAAAACGTTCTAAATAAACATTGTAAATTAAAATGAGGCTACTAAATGCAAAAGAATAGGAATATACCATATATCGTTTTTAATTATTTGTTCGAATATGCGTAGTAATTCGTTACGATTTAAACCTTCCATTAAAAGTCTAGGGACCATAAAGTTTTAAACGCTGCTTAGTAGTAATAAAGTAGCAATAAATTTAGTAGTGAATTTAGAATTAATTTAGTAGGGTCATTCACAAATTTAGTTGAAATATAATTTCGTCAGATATATTAAAAAATGGTTGAGAGTAAAATTAACATTGCAATATAAATTTGAAATCTTTAATCATTCTGACATATTAATGAAAAATATACAATTTATAATAAACATTTAAGAAGAAAGAAAAAACAGAATTTTTGTTAAAAATAAAATTATGCTAAATTTACAGCCTAAATTCTTTACAAAATGACACGTATTTAAAAATATTATTAGATTACACTAGCCTGCAAAAGTTGGGTTATGTCATGTTTTTTAGCTTTTGATAAATGATTCTTATGTATTCTGTACCGCTGAATCTGAAATTGACCTTCATTTTTAACCATCACATCAGGATTTTTCGCAAATTTCAAAGTTAAAAAGTTCAAAGTTAAAATTGAATCTCCTATCGGACCACTCAGCTATTTAGCTGTAAGAATCCCAGAATAAGCAAAAATATCGAATAAATTATTGAATAAAATAAAATAAAATAAAACAAAACAAAACAAAACAAAACAAAACAAAACAAAACAAAACAAAACAAAGTTTTACATATGTTTTATAGTATGAGATTTTCGCTATATTTTAACTTACACATTTACGGTTTGCAAAAAAATTCTAACTTGATGGTTAAAAATGAAGGTCACTTTCAGATTCAGTGCTAAAAAGTATGTAAAAATCAATTATCAAAAGTTAAAAAACACAACGATATCCTCTACTTTATAGTATCCGATTTTTGTTTTTCTTTAAATTTGACAATTTATGATTTGCGAAATATCCAGACATGATGGTTAAAAATTAATGTAAATTTCGGATTCAGTGCTAAAATATACATAGAAGTTAAAAAACTCAACAATCGCAGTCTTGTATTATCTAATCTAAAACTTTTTCTTAAACTTCTTTGCGGTAATCTATCCGAAATATTTTGTGTTATCCTGTAAAATAAGTATAAATGGTAACCACCGAAAATCATAATAACATTGGATTGTTATTGGATTTGCGCCAGTACGTAAAATGTAATCTCGATCGGATATTTAAAAGTGAGTTAAAGTTCGAGTACAAATTTTGAACTGGAAAAACATACATACGATCGTTGAAGTAACATAATAACTTATAAAAATATGATTTTTGTTAAAAGAAATCATAAAAGAAACAGTCTCAAATCCTGACAAAATAAAACATATGTTATTTTAGCCAATATGAAACTTAATAAATGTTAACTTAATCGTAATACTTGTACAATTATTTTCAAAGAGCAGATACACATGAAATAAGATCTTCGAATGCTTTAAGCACTTGGTATGTGACCCCTCAAAGCCAAGCCGAATTCGTTTGCTTTCAGAATAGAAAAGTGGCATAAGTCATGCATTTTTAAAGTTTCATAACTCGCTCAATTTTAGTGTTATACGAATGGGCCTTTTTTAGTCTTACTTGTCAGTGTAATACGAAAATTTTACTAAATATAACTTACAGGACCGGAAGACCGTATAAAAATTTAAATTTCGTAATATTTTAAGAAATGTTTTTATTGAGCCGAATCGCTTTTAAAATATTTCTTTATCTGATTTAAAACATTTTTGTAATTGGAACTATATGTCTATGGCTAACAGTTTAGGAATTAGCCATTGGAAAACATTGAGACCGGGCACCCTGTATACGCAGTTGCACAGACAAGCGATTTCTGACCTTATAAAGAGCAGTAAGATATATTTTCTTTTCTTTTGCGTTAATACAAATTGGCAACGCCTAAAAAATACTGACATAATGAGATATTAAAAATCTGGACTAAGAATAAAACATAAGTCTTTTTCTGAAATTGCAGTTGTATTGAAAAAAATCGAAGCATGGAATGTATCATGTTTTAGATCGTGGTGAAGATTTCAAACGAAAATCCCGTTCAAGAAGACTACGAGTGATCAGTTTCCGTGATACCGGCGCATCAACAACTTGGCATCATCCAGATCTTATTCTGTTTCTCAAATTAAAAATACATTTAGAGGACAGATATCGAAGAAAGCTATTGAAAAACAGTTTTAGAATTGGAGTACATAAAAATCGTAATATAGCTCGATTACCATGTTTGAAACCACACCTTAAAGATGCTCAATTCAAATGAGCGAAACAGCACAAGCCATTTGAAGATAAATCGCTCATTTCCATATTCAGCGATAAAAAAAAATTTTAGCTGTCCGTGATGGGTTTGAATACTATTTGCATGAAATCCGAATGGAGTATATATAGTAGACAACGTGGTGGAGGTTCTGTAATGGTATGAGGACATATTTCTTTGTATGGTCAGATGTTCGTAGCTTTCATCATTGATATTCAAAAGTGTGCAAACTATCAAGAGACATTTTACAATTATTTGATTTCTGTTGGAGGAATTTCGATTGGAATTTTTACGTAACAAAGTTTGCATCATACATCCTACTCAACGCCACAGTGGCTTATTAAGAACATGATGTTGGCTTTGAAATATCCAGCACTTAGACCCGAAAATAGAAAACTTACAGTTTATTTCACACACCTTGTTAAAACCCCCTTTCTTTCTGTTTGACTTGGCGAAAATTAATCACCGCCAAGAATTATGGTAACCCTATATTTTACTTTACTATTTTTCAGTTTGTTTATTAAGGTAGATGTAATTTAAATTCTGAAGCGAGCGATCTCCGCTATATGAGATCTGAACCAGGACTGCCTGGTGATAATAATAAACATATTAATATTCAGTTTTTCGAGGTTTTAATTATTTGAGTGCTGATTTACTTCCAATGAGTAAAAATCGTTCTGTTGGTTTATCATGAATACATAAAATTGTTCCGCATTTCATTTATTTGAATCGACGTGAAATATTGCTGATTCGAAGTTCTTTTTATTCGACTGTGTTCTGTGAAATCCCTCATGTTGGCTAACCGCGACAGTATGTCTGGACTGACGAATGAATATTATTTTCGTCTGATTCTGAAAGCTTGAGGTAAGCTAATTTTTTATTGTTTATTAATTGAAAGTAAATATGTCAACTACTGTTAATATTGATACTTTAAAAAAGAAAAGAAGTGGATTGCGTACACAAACTACAAAATTGTGTACAAAAATAAGCACAACTCTTGAAGACGATGCACTGACATTAGAAAATAAGCTAGATTTATTAAACATTTGTAAGGACCAGTTAAATGACAAATATGAATTATTAAAAAAATTAAACTCTGATATCCAGGATATTATCGCCGATGACGATTTTGAGAAAGAAATCGAAAATTCCGAAACCTATAGTGAGAAAATAATCGAATCTCGTTATAAAATAACGAAGTTCTTAAATGAACATAACTCCCAAAATCAGAATAATACTTTTCAAAATTTTATGAAAAATGAATCCGGTTCTCAAAACGGAAATTTAGAGCGATCTATGAAATTGCCGAAGCTCACTATAAATAAATTTTTTGGTGACAGCAGTTCCTGGTTAGAATTTTGGGGGCAATATTCTAACGCAATTGAAAAGAATTGCAATTTAACTCCTATTGACAAATTTGTCTATTTGAAATCTCTTCTTGGAGGTAGTGCATATAACGCTGTTGCAGGATTTTCGCTTTCTGAAGAAAACTTTAAATCTGCAGTTGAATTATTAAAGACTCGCTACGGTCGTGACGACCTAGTCATCAACGCACATATGAATAAACTCTTAAATTTAAAACAGGTAAAGAATGCATCTAATGTTAGAGAACTTCGGGAACTGTATGACAGTTGTGAAATACAAATTAGAAATTTAAATTCTCTCGGAGTTACGGCAGGAAGTTATGGTCATCTCCTATGCCCTATTTTATTAAAGTTGATACCTGCTGAAATGGCGTTAGATTTTAATCGTAGAAGAACCGATGGTAAAAAAATGGAAGTCGAAGAGCTTCTTTCTTTCATTAAAAACGAAGTTCAATCGCGAGAATCTACTATGGCACTCCAGAGCTCTGAAAATAGTTTTAGTGCTAAAAAAGAGAAAAATAAATACAATAACAGTTATAAACATTTTAGCAACTATAAACGCGACATTCCTTCAGCCTCTGCATTGGCTACTAACGTAAAAAATGTTTGTTTATTTTGTGACAATGAACATGATTCAAAATTGTGTAAAGTGTGTACTATTCCTCAAAAACGGGATAAATTACGTATGCAAGGACGCTGTTACACTTGTTTCAAGAAATTCCACGTCTCGGCTAAATGTAAATCGAATTTAGAGCCATGTAAATTTTGTAATGGAAATTTTCATCATTATTCGATTTGTTTAAAAAAATCTCAACCGACAATTCCAAAAGAAATCGAATCAGCTGACACAATTATTAGTTCGATTTCTCATTGTAAAAATGAAAATGAAAATTCTTTTAAAGAGGTTATATTACGAACATCTTGCGTAAATGTGGAATCTGATAAAGGCTCTGAGCTTGCATTATGCTTGTATGATTTGGGGAGTCAAAGGTCATTCGTCACAGAGCAATTGGTATCAAAATTAAATCCCCGAATTATTCGTCAAGAAAAACTTCAAATTTATTCTTTTGCAGCTGTTAAACCACAAATAAAAACATTTGATGTTGTGCAATTAAAATTATGCCATGTTGAAAACAAATCGCGTTTCATATTTATCGAGGCTTTAGTCACAGATGTAATTTCAAACGTTAGGATTTTTCCCCCCCTTCTCTCCAGACAGATAAAAAATAAACTGGCACCTTTTAAATTAACAAATGCTGTTACATCATCCCATTCTAATGTAAATGTACTTATTGGAGCGGATTATTTTTATCAGATCTGTTACGATAAAGAAATAAAAAAAATAACTAAATCTCTCTTTTTATGTGATAGTTTATTTGGATATTCACTTTGTGGTTTTTATGAAGATGAAAAAAGAAAAAAAATGGAAAGTGCTTCTGTTTTAAATCTGTGTGTTTCAAATCCAGTTGGGGAAGATTTGAATTTTTTATGGGAAATCGAATCTTTGGGTATTACGCAATCAAATGATAATATTTCTGATGCAGATAAGGAAATTGTGAATAAATTTGAGAATAACTTAAAATTCGTAAATAATAGATATGAAACGGGTTTATTGTGGAAGGATGACAAAAATAAAGTCGGGAATAATTTTAGAATAGCTAGAAGTCGCTTTGAGGAATTAAATCGTAAACTCGAGAAGGATAATGACTTATGTAAAAATTATAAAGATATTATATTAGAACAATTAACTGCTGGAATTGTAGAAGAATGTCCTGATAAAATAACAGAAAGTGGTTATTTTATGCCGCACAGGCCGGTTTTAAGAAATGATAAATTAACTACTAAGGTAAGAATGGTTTTCGATGCTTCTTCTAAAGAAAAGCATTTAAATTCTCTAAATGATTGTTTATATCCAGGACCTAACCTTAACCCGAACATTCTTAATGTAATATTTAATTTCAGAAAATTTAATGTTGCATTTAGCGCTGACTTAGAGAAAGCGTTTTTGCGAATTGGGATAACAGAGGAAGATCGGGATTATTTAAAATTTGTGTGGTTTGGTGACGAAAAGGATGATTTAAAATTTTTGAGATTTACACGAGCTGCTTTTGGGGTAACTTGCAGTCCCTTTCTTTTGGCCGCAACGATTAAATCCCATATACGTAAATATGTTGATCATTCTGAAGTTGTTAAGATATTGGACTCTTCTTTTTATGTAGATGATTTGATTACGGGGTCAAAATCTGACGAAGACGCTTATTATCTATCCTCAACAGCTTCGCATATTTTTAAAGAAGCTAGCATGAATTTGCGAAAATTCAATACTAATTCTGTCAAACTTAGAAAATTATGGAAAGAAAATAAATTATGTGACTCAGAAGAAAATTTGAATAATTCTCTAAAAATTTTGGGATTATTATGGGATACTAATTGGGATATTTTACGTTTTGACGTACAATCCTTTCCTGATGATTGGAAATTTAATCCCTCGAAACGCGTTGTTCTTAAAGCCATGTTAAAATTCTTTGATCCTATTGGATTCATTGCACCATTTTCTGTTCGTATGAAAAGTTTGCTACAGGAAACATGGAAAAGGGGTTTGGAATGGGATGAAAAATTCCCTGATGATTTAAAAATTGAATGGGAAAATTGGTATGCAGAAATCGAACATTTACATAAATTTGAGGTACCCCGCAAATATTTTCCACAGGGTTTAGACTTTTCGGACCCAATCGAAATTCATATATTTTCAGATGCTAGTCCTAAGGCTTATGGGGCCGTAGCTTATTTTCGATGTACCACAAGTGATAATAAAATTATGACTAGTCTTATTTGGGCAAAATGTCGAGTCGCCCCGATTAAATGTTTGACAATTCCTCGGCTTGAATTAATGGGGGCATTAATAGCTGCAAGGATGTCTAAATATCTGAAGAGTGCATTTAATTTTCAAAATTTGGAAATTCACATCTGGTCAGATTCCACAATTACGTTACATTGGATCAAGGGATCAGCCATGGATTGGAAGCCCTTTGTAGCTAATAGGGTTGTAGAAATACAATCTTTAACTGATCCTAGAATATGGAAATATATTCCGGGTAAGGATAATCCTAGTGATCTACTTACTCGAGGCGAAAATTTACATAACCTCATAGAAAACAAATTATGGTATTACGGTCCTGAATGGTTGTCATTACCAAAGGACAGTTGGCCGAAACCTGAAAAGATAACTTTTAATGAAAATATTTCGAACGAAAGAAAATCAACAAACTTGAGTTCTACTCAATTATCTTGTACAGTAGGTGTTGTACCTCCAGAGTCTTTGTTAAAATTAGAAAATTTTAGTTCTCTTTCCAAATTACTTAATATCACAGCCTGGATCTTGAGATTTATAAATAATATCAATAAATTGAAACCTAAAATTTCAGGTGAGCTCACAGCTCAAGAAATTGAAAAGGCAGAATTTTATTGGTTAAAACAAACCCAGTTATCTGTCTTCAATCGTGAAATTGAGTTACTAAAAAGGGGAAAGCCCATCGATAAAGATTCAACCTTGTATAGTCTGAATCCAAAATTGGATGAGAATGATTTGTTAATTTTATCTGGAAGATTACAATTTTCAGAATTATCTCAAAGGGAAAAGCACCCTTTTATACTTCCATATGGGAGTGCTTACACCAAATTGTTAATTCGAAATGCCCATGAAAAGGTTTTCCATTATGGAATTGCAACAACGTTAGCTCACTTACGAGAAAATTATTTTATAATTAGAGGACGAAAAATGATAAAATCTGTACTGAAAAACTGTCTTATTTGCACAAAATTTAAAGCTTCTCCTGGGAAGCAAGAAATTGCATCATTACCTAGAGATCGTATTACTGAATCACCACCCTTCTATACCTGTGCTGTAGATTTTGCAGGACCTATTTATGTCAAAGCAAAAACTGGCCAAGAAAAGGCCTATATAGTTCTTTTCACGTGCGCAGTCACTAGAGCTGTGCACCTCGAATTATGTACCAATTTAACGACGGAAACTTTCCTTTTATCATTTAAAAGATTTATCTCTCGTAGAGGAATTTGTCGAACAATCTACAGTGATAATGCGAAAACATTTATCAAAGCTGATAATCTTCTTAGAGAAGTTTGGAGCCGAATATCGAAAGAGGAAGTTTTACGATATTTTAATAAAAATAGAATCATATGGAAATTCATTATTCCAAGAGCCAGTTGGTGGGGCGGTTTTGGGGAACGCATGGTACGTTCGGTGAAAACTCCTTTGAAGAAAGTTCTCGGAAGATCTTGTCTCTCATATGAAGAAATACAAACCACTTTAACTGAAATCGAAGCAATGATTAATGGTCGCCCTTTAACTTATGTTTATGAAGAAAACAGTGAACCGCTTCCACTTACTCCTTCACATTTCCTGATCGGCAAACGAATAAATTCTCTACCAGATTTTCATTGTGTTACTGAACCTAAATCGAACAAAATAACGTTAACAAAAATATTGAAATATCGAGATCAAGTTTTAAACCATTTCTGGAAGCGTTGGAGGCAGGAATATTTGCTAGAACTGCGTTCTGCCAATTTTTCAGTTCCTGTCAAAGCTCCGACTAAATTCGAAATTGGTGACGTTGTGTTAATTAATGAAGATAAAACTCCAAAGCACATGTGGAAATGCGGCAGAATTACAGAGCTCTTTTTAGGAAGAGATTCGAAAGTTAGGTCTTGTGCTATACAAACTGAATCTGGTGTAATAAAGAGACCAGTTCAACTGCTACATAAACTTGAACTTGACATTATGGACTAACATTGAACATTTCACTTTTACGAACAATTTGTTTACATTTTCATTTTTTAACTTTTTCTAATCTAGTATTTTGTATATTTTAGTTTCAGTAGTTGTTCCTGTGAAAATAGAATTAATTGTATGTCTCATTATTGTAAGTATGTTCTAACTTTTAATTGTCTTATTGATGTAATTTGAAATCTTTGATAAAAATTTAGTTTGAATGATGAACAATAGTAATTGTTCATCCGGGGGCAGTGTGTTAAAACCCCCTTTCTTTCTGTTTGACTTGGCGAAAATTAATCACCGCCAAGAATTATGGTAACCCTATATTTTACTTTACTATTTTTCAGTTTGTTTATTAAGGTAGATGTAATTTAAATTCTGAAGCGAGCGATCTCCGCTATATGAGATCTGAACCAGGACTGCCTGGTGATAATAATAAACATATTAATATTCAGTTTTTCGAGGTTTTAATTATTTGAGTGCTGATTTACTTCCAATGAGTAAAAATCGTTCTGTTGGTTTATCATGAATACATAAAATTGTTCCGCATTTCATTTATTTGAATCGACGTGAAATATTGCTGATTCGAAGTTCTTTTTATTCGACTGTGTTCTGTGAAATCCCTCACACCTAATTTACAAAAAATAACAGAAAGTATTTTTCAGTCAAGGACTTGAAATCAGTCATTGAGATTTCATGGTTTTAAATATATCCGGAAGACTTGAAATGAGTCATCAGTCATTGAAATTTCTTGGTTTTAAATAAATCCAAAAACGATACGGAACTTGATTTTATCGATGTAACACGTATTTCAGCTAACTAAACATTAGTAGAGCAATTTCAAGTATTTTTTTTTTTACTATTATCCTCCTATAAAAATGCGTAACTACTGTACTTTAACTTTCTACATACTAATTTTTGTCCTTCCGTTGAATTGAATGGTTTCGGATTAAATTTAAAGCATTATTGTATAAACGATAATTTTACAACTGCAATTTGTAGCACATATGGACATAGATTTAAATTAGAGTAGTTAAAATCTATTTTTAAAATAGCTGTGTTTAAATTTTTAACATGCACTGAATATTTATAGTCCAGTTATTGAAGGATAACGCTAGATGAAAGATGTTTGCTACCAGAATTTCCGAAAGGTAGTCTTCGTCTTATTTAATCGAAAAGATTCTGGGATTAAATAAAGCAAACTCTTCCAGTCTCAAAATAGCGTAGCTTGGTGGCTCCTGAATCTTATGTTAAGCACCCTTATTGTAGAGGATTTCGGATTCCTATTGTTTGGATTCATAATTTGTAATGTAATGCCACTTTATAGAACTTTATTACTTTAACTGAAAATGCATTCAACACTGTTGATATTTAGCAGTGTTATTCGTTTAGATAATGTACTTAGGCTGAGATTTGTTAATAAATATACGCATTAAATTTATTAAATGTTATATAAGTATTGCTTTTTTATTTCTATAAAATTAACGAATGCTTTAACAATAGGAAATGAATAACGGATAGTGTCAGAAAAAGGAGTCCTTCGTCTGCAAAGATCTTGGAGAAACACCGTAGAAAAAATATTCCGCTCAATAAAGCATTAACTAAATATTCCGAGAAAATGCTTATTTTATTAATATGGACACATAACTAATGATCGTAATTAAACATTAAATTACCGTCATCAATTAAATAATGTTATACGACTAAAGAGTATAAATAATAGTTCTAATAGATTATCCTTCTTTTCTTGTTCTATTGGACCATGAAAAGCTATCTAAAAATGCCTTATAATACAGTTGAATAACGCATTAACTATATATTTTGGGAAAATCTATTTTATTCATATGGGCACATATTTAATGATCATAATTAAATACATCAGTAATATGAAGTAATAGGAGTAAGCGAAATATTTTTTTTTTACTTTCTTCTATCTTTAGAAAAAGAAAATATTGGATTCGCGAATCACTGCCTGTTTTGGATTGATTTACTCGTTTCACAAAGTCTTTAACATGATTTCACTGTTTTTAGAAAATATCTGTCTGTGTGTCTGTCCATGTATCTGTTTGTATGTGTGTATGTTTGTCCATATATGAAAGAATTTTTGGGGCGCTCTATCTCCAGAACTAATTCGCGGAGTTCAGTAAAACTTCAGATTAAATTAGACTTTGACATAAATAGACGCTGTTAAAGTTTGGATGTAAATCTCCCGATAGGTGATGCCTCTGTTCTTTTTTTATCTTGAATTCCGCGATAGTTATATCACAAGTAGGAATTGTTTCTCATTTAAGGTATCTGCCGAATTTCGGAGCACCTTTTAAAAGAAATGTATAATATTGAATAAAACACATACTTTTCGTTCATTTGTATTACAAAATGATGAAAAAACGTTAAATCCAAGCAATGTCTTCTAATCTTTTAAAAATTCTCGTTGTTTCGCCATTTTTTAGCAAATTTGATGCTTACGCCAGAGAGCATACACTCACTTCAACTTAATACTATATATAAATTTCCTTTGTATTACATACTACTATTATATTTACATGTGTACTGAACTAGGAGTTTTACAATATCTTCAAAATTAACTGAAATATTTCAAAATATGTCAAAAACTACATATTTTTTATTAAAAATTATTATTTTTATATAGTCGAGTACGTATAAAAGGTTTACATTATAAATGGAGCTTAAATTATACACTGTAAAAAAAAAAAAAATCCTTTAAAATACGGAAATTGTACTGACAATCGAGACGCCAGTACTATTTCCGTATTTTAAAGGAAAATTTGTTTCATAAATTCCAAAAAAAATTACGTTTTTTTTTTTTTTTTTTCACAAAATTTTTCCTTTTTTTCTTATTGCCGTATTTGATTTTTTTTTTTTTCAAAGACAAAAAAATATATAACTTTTCAACGAGAAACTTACATCTTTATGAATTTGAATTTTTGCGGATATATTTATCAAGGTCAGAATACCTATATTTAATTCAAATAACAGTAATGACACAACACTTACATATGGCGGAGTTTGAACAAAGGAACTGTCCTCTTCCAGCTTAGCGATCTCAACTATTATGCCACGGGAACACGAGTTACGTTTTCAAATATCGTTACTTATTTCAGATGCTTTTTATGAAGTAAGGGCAAGATGTTAAACAAGGAACACATTTTCTCAGAGAAAATATTTTTCAACTGAGGATACAATTCTCAATTTTTAATTTCATGCTTTATATAAGAAAAATTGTAGTCTTTAAAATATTACATACATGAAAGAATCTAATATAAGTAATAATTTCTTCTTTTTTTGCAAGATTTATAAAATTTTATTGTAACATTATTTTTATTTATTTATTTATGTATTTATTTATTTTTTTTTTTTTAAATACCAATATATTTTTTTCAAACATGTACTTTTTAAAATTATTTGCGTGATGATCTACTGTAAACTCAAATAAAAGGAATTACTGCATGGTATTAAAATAAATTTCCTTTATTGCTTATTGTAACATAGATAAACGTCAATTTAAAAATAATTACGTTGTTATATATCAAATATGTTTTAGTGATAATTCAAATATGTTTATGTTAAAGTGAATGGATTAAAAAAATATTAAAATTAGAAATAGATTTTTTTCATTTTAAAACATCCTATAGAGATTTGAAAAAAATAATAATAGCTTGCTATAAATTGCTATAAATAAGTCAAACATTATTTTGAAATCATAATGAAAAATAAACTGTAACACTTCTTTTCAACAGTCTCAAACTTAAAAAGAATTAATAAGATTTTAATTTTTTTAATACAGTAAAATTTTAAAAAAAAGCTATTTTAAAGCTTTTTATTAAAAAAAGAAAAAGAAAAAAGAAAGAAAGAAAGAAAGAAAAATTCTATAGCGAGTAGTTTAAAATACATACATAGGCGGCGCCATGACTTTTATCGGTTTTACTTGAAAACCCATGTAAAATTCACACTATTTATCCATTGGGAAATCATTGGGTATATGTTCAATATAGAGTCATATTTAACGAATATTGAGGTTTCATTGACAAAATTGTCACTGTAAGAAAAGTAATAGAACAATTAATTACTTCGCTTTCCAAACATAGCAATTATTTCTGAACATCATTTAGGAAATTTTTTGTCCATTGAAAGCAATACAGAAATATTCCGTAAAATTTATAGAAAACTTACTGTATTTATGCAGATTTATAATCTCATAATGTCAATTACGGATATTGTATTGTTTTCTTAGAAAAATGAAACTATTCCGTAAAATTTTACGGAAAATATTGTGTATATTGACGGATTTGTTTTTCAGTGTAGTTCAGAACATAATGAATAATATAGCAAGCACGCTGCAAAAATGACACTAAAATATGTTTAAAAACATGATGTATCGATGTTTATAGAACATGGAGATAAAGGAAAAAATTATTTTCCAGAAATCGCATTTAAATATTTCTCTTTTTTTCAGATACTTACAAAATTAATCTAGATATGTAAATTAAGGTTTATTAATGTTTTTATGTAAAAAAGATAAGGAAAGGGTGCACAGAAAAATCGTTTACATTTCTCCTGTCCTTTCTATGTCCATTTTCGGTAATTGACTCATTACTTCCTCTTTATTAAATTGACCATAATTCCTTTTCTAATAATCATAGAAATAAAATTAATATAGATTTGGAACGATTGATCGATCTTTTAAATAAAAAAAAGTAAAAAAAAAATCACGAAAACGGGCATTTGAACCCTTAAATGCCGGGTGTGGCTTCTCGGCACATACCCAATTTAGGCTTCTAAAATACAATTAGAATAATATTGAAGCTATAATGCTTAATGTTGGCAATAAAATACATTCTGAAAATATTATTAAATCGATTTTCAACATGTAGATGGCAACACTTGTGCTTTCTAAGAATAAAGATAGATTTATCTTTTCAATTGTTGCTACATGTTCTTTTTGTTTTGTTTGGCAGCTAGCGAAATACCCTATTTTGTTCTTCAGTGAGCAAGTAAAATTTATTTCTTATTATAGTTCCTAAAATTCTTGTGTGTTTAACATTATAAAATTTTATCAAGGAAAATTATTTTTTAATTAAAGACCAGTATTGCCGATTAGTAACAATCTGTTTTTTAGCCGTAAAATATACTTAAAACAAAGTATGATTTTTTAAAGTATTTTTCCCATGATTTATTTAAAAAATGAAAGCCGAAAAATATTATTACAATGATTTTGAAAAATCAGGCATTTAAGGGTTAATATAGACAGATACCATAATTTTGGTTGCAGATGATTTCATTTATATAGAAGTGAGTTTTGTGATGGCCACGAATGTTCTTTTGCTCACGAACATCAAATATTTGATCTAAGATTTGTCCGATTTAATACTTATTCTGTGTCAGTATTCTGAAATATACTTGTGTAAAAAATATGGAAATTGCATTGGAAATTGAGCTGACGGTAAAATTTCTTAATTTTTACAGAAATTTTGTTTGTTTAATAAAATCAAGTGTACTTATAATATATAAAGGCAAATTTGCGAAACTAGTGTAGCCAACAAAGGCAAACGTACGTTTTAAACAGCTCTGCACAGATACTCGTTGACTCGGCTAAGCAACTCTGCCCAGATTATCATTGATTCAGCTGATCTTTGATTCATTTTTGCCACATGGATTTGCAAATTTTATGCTTTTGGATGCAGAACTTTAGAACTAAATCGACTTCATTCATTTTTAGGTAAACTGCCCTGTTTAGGCATGTCTTAATGTATTTTTTAAAAATTGTTTCAGATTGATTAAATATTTTATCTATATGTGGGAAAATTTTAATATTTAAATTGATAAGCACACATTTACACTTTTTGAAAACTCTTGCTCGAAAGTACAAGATTCTGACGGAAGAGGACTCTGTAACGACGATTTTTGTGCCATTTTTATTATTGTACCATTGAAAAGTGTATTAAGTTATGCATAGAATTGAACCACATAATTTGTGTATGTTTTTGGCTATGTCAAAAAGGTCCTCCTTGAATTTGAAAATATTCCGTCGAAAAGTGGCACTATAATAGCGATTTTTGTATAATTTTCTTGATTTTTCGCAGTTTTAAAGCGAGGGGAACTTCGTATCATGATAAGCTCGCGAGCAACTGATGTACAATAGAATAACTGAAAACTACTGATTTTAAAAAATATCATGATCGAGATTAACTCATTTTTACTCCGATCAATTGACTGAAGCAGAAATTTAAGATGAAAGTCAAAGATGGTATAATATTGAACTAATAATTTTGAAGTATTAACATGTGTAACTACTTTTTAAAATATTAAGATGTATGTCATAGAAGAAAGTTTTGGATTTAGCACATCCAACTTGTTTACCTGGGTAATGGCTTTGCATTAACCCTCTCGCTGCGTAATTGTTTTATCAAAATAGCTCAAAAATTGCGTACTTAATTCCTTCGCGACGAGCGTCTTTTAAGAATTTTTATTCTTTTGCCACCGGTTTTTCAAAACAAAAATTTTCGTCTGATTTAATCGGGAAAAAGATCCGGTTAGATAAGGCAAAATTTACAATAAAAAGTAACTGGTGGGAATGATCAAGGCGGGTTAATTAGACGGAGAAAATGCATCCCCGATTAAATCTCGGGTTACGCAAATTTTGCTACTTTTACGTTGCCCGAGAAACTCTCGGGTTGCGCAGTGAGAGGGTTAAGATAGTATCGTAACAGTTTTACATCGGAAAATATTTTTTTCAGTTTCTGGTTTCTGTTATACGCAGGTTCCATTTGCATATGTATGGTACAATCTTTCAGCTTAACTTATGTAGTGAAATTCAATTTCTTTCAATTTCAATATATTAAATTTTTTTTTAAAGTAACGCACTTTTAAAGAATTTGTCGTCATCAGTTTTTAACATTTTTATTTACAATTTAAACAGTATAATTTTTACAGTAGTCTTACCGAGTTTTCGAAAAGAGAAAAAGTTTTTAAACTGCATTGAAAGTATTTTTTTTTATTTACCATACATACTCGTGTATCAGTCCAAAAATTTTAGATAAAATTTGACAATTGGAAATGGGGGGTCGATTAATGCAAGAGTTAATTTAAAAAAATATATATATCGCAGATAATCGGCGAATTGGCAAGTCTTTTAAGTAATCACACATGGGTCTAGATTGGAGAGAAAGATAAAAGCGGACAGTGGTCATTTTTCTGTCACGCATTCATCATGCATTACGTACGCCATGGATTACATTTTTTGGTACTGTAAATTTTTAAACTTCTAAGGAGCTGGTCATTCATTACGCATACCATGTATTAAACATTAATATTCCTGGACAAATTTTAAATGAAATTTCATTCTTAAACTTCTAAACATCTCACAATATTACTTTTTACACTATCGTATAGAGAAAAAAATGTACTTTTAAATGCAATTTGTTTGAAAGCTGTATATCAATTTGTTTCTGAGTTATTAATTTGTTTTTGTAGTTTTTATTACTTTTTTGTTATAGTGGCAACAGAAGTATCCATCTCTGTTCAAAGTAAAGGGAAAATACAGATTACTGTGTAGACCAATCAGAAAACGAATAAAATGCGGATTCAACTAATAAAACTCTTCAGATGTGTTTTTGATTTCTTATTCTGACAGAGGACAATAACCATTTTTCCAAATGGTTAAAAGAAAAAAAATAACGAAAGAAAGAAAGAAAAAACTCAACAATAATATCCCTGTAATTATTCTGCACCCATTTTCTCTTTGGATAGAATTTCCTTCAATATATTCTTTCCAACATTTTATCAGCCTTTTTTAAATAAAGTTCAACTTGAGAACGTTTCTAGATATCTCTCCTAAAAGTCCTACAATACAAAGAAGTACCATATTTTAGCAGTGTAAGGAGTGGTTTACCTTTGTAAATAAGTCTTAAATAGAATTTTGTAAGAATGTTTTTTTTTTTTTTTTTTTTTTTTTTCCAAGTATCATTAAATTGTTGTGAATAGGTTTCAAAATAGTTTAAACGTCTTCGGTTTTCATAATTATACAGTTTTAAAACGTTGAATTTTAGAAAAATGTCTGATTAGAAAAGTTAAAAAAAATTTTTACTAATTTAATGATTTTATTATTATTATTATTATTTTATTATTTTTTTAATACATATATATCCTCGATTACAAATCATTTTTCAACATACTTCTAGAAATGTGGTTCGACTTACACACGAAAATCCAATTTTTTACTCAAATTGTTGTTTGGGAATTGGAGGGTCGACTTATACACGAACTTATACACAAGTATATACGGTAAATGATTGTAACGTTATTCAGTTGAACATTGGGAAAATTTATAAACGACCATTCTGTCAAAATACTGAAATTCAATTTACTAAAACAAACAAATAGTTAATTCAATCATAAAATGGCAAAGAGAAAATTTAATAGAATAAGTTGAAAGATTTTATAGACATTTGAAAACATTGCAAATGTTGTTTACACTTTCCATTTCTCGTATCCTTATTTATATTTTCAACGATAGTAATATGTAGTTATGTGTTTACTAAAGTGTTAATTTAAATAAAATTGTAAGACAAAATGAAATATTCCACCTTGATTTTTTTTTACACATTATACGTTAAATAATAAGTAAAAATTTAATTTAAAAAATCAAAAAAGCCGACTGCGTAAAAAGCGAAATAATTAATTATTTCTCATCAATGTGAAACTATTTTTTATATTACTTACCTATTTTTTTTATTTATTTGTATTGATGACTTTTAAGTTGTGTTTAATTGTTAGTTCCCATCTATAAACACTGTTTTGATGAGGCCTATAGATGTATATGAAGGTTAGAGTTGCAGTAAAGCTAGAGATCCTACTTACAGGTTGTGTATTATTCAAACGGAGCTTCTGACTGTAAAATAGTCAATGAAACATCGTCTTTATTTTCAAAGACCTATCCAATGATATGCCACTCAATAAGGTGCGTAAATTTTTTTCGTCTCTACCGCCATTTTTTATTTTATGGCCGCCATTTTGAATTTATACAAACAAAACCTAGCCTATAACCATCGGGCTGTTAAGACGAATCGATAGAGACCACATCATTAAAATCCATCCAGCCGTTGGGCTGTTTCGAGGGTATAAAAAATCCACATACCCACATACGCGTGAAATACATAACCCTTCTTGGCAGTCGGGTAAAAACGTTCTTCATTTTTTACACTTTCACACATTTTGATATTTTTGCCACGATGTTGGGTCGATTTAATTTTAAAATATATTTTAGATTAATAAATTCTTCATCTGTAAATAGGACAATTTTAATATTTAAAATGATAAGATGGTGGAAAGTTTCCAAGTTGAGATTTCGAGCACACTTTTTTTAAAATTTGTTCTAATGGTATCTTTGTTGATAGAATAAATTTTAGAAAATTACAAGCGAGATCATTTTTTTTTTAATTTTTTCATACCAAATACTGTGTTCAAAAAAAGAAAGCTATTAAAAAGCATAAAGTTGTGTTTTAACCCGTGGACACCCCACTTCGGTTCAGTAATCGCGCACTCCATAATAGTGACATTTGGTATTTCGTACACTCAACTGCGTATAATTTTATTCGCCATATACAGCTAACAAAATATAAGGCACGATTCCCATATTAAATTTAAGGAGAAATCATATTGTTATACATATTTTTATCAAAAATTTCATTTCGTTAAACAAAAAGGAAAATTAATGAAAGCATGCTTTAAAAAAAAATCGAGCATTAGAAATTGTAATAGGTACGAATTCGTACTAGCGTTTTAAGTTTATCAGTTAATATTTATTTAACGAATATTAAAGTAAAATCAACTATATTTTATCATTTTCAAAGTTGCATCATTTTCTTTTCATCTGTAGCTAATTTCTACAGTTTTTCATAAAAGTTTCACTTTTTCAGGTTTCATACAAATGATACTTAAAATTTTCTTCATACTGAAATTTAATACGAAATAAATAAACAATTAAATTTAAAAAATAAAAAAACCAGACTGCTTATAAAGCGAACTAATTAATTATCTCTCATCAATGTGAAACTATTTTTTTTTTCAATTCCTACTATTAGCTCACACTCTCGCTATATATATCTTGTTCAAATTTTCAATCGTTAATAAAATACTTATTATTCATCCAATCAAGCTCAAATAAAATTTTTAAACTTGTAGTGGATGACACTTGAAGTTAATCCAGTTTTTCCAAATATTAATTCATTAATTAAATTAAATTAATTAATTTTCAATAATCGAGACAGCCCTCCTCTTGATCAAGGTATTTTAAGACCGAGAGAGCTCTCTTCTTCATCAAGGCATTTTAAGCGTGCCACTCAAGAGAAATGAAGAATGGGAGAAAAAAAATCTCTTATTGAACTAAGTGGGGATTGACTTAAATTATTTTTTTTTATATTACTTGTTTATATTACTTACCTATTTTTTTTTTATTTACTTGTATTGATGACTTTTAAGTTGTGTTTAATTGCTAGTTCCTATCTATAAACGCTGTTTTGATGATGTCTATAGATGTCTATGATGGTTAGAGTTGCAGTAAAGCTAGAGATCCATAATACATACGCAACTTCCAGCCTGTATAATATTTTAATGGAGCTTCTGACTGTAAAATAGTCAATGAAACATCGTCTTCATTTTGAAAGACCTATCCAACGATATGCTACTCAATAGGGTGCGTATATATATATATATATTTTCGTCTCTATCGTCATTTTGTACTTTACGGCCGCTATTTTGAATTTAAAAAAACGAAACCTAGCTTTTAACCATCGGGCCGTTAAGATGAATCGTTAGAGATATCATTCATTAAAATCCATCCAGCCGTTTGGATGTTTCGAGTGTATAAAGAAGTACATATACGCACATACGCGTGAAATACATAACCCTTCTTTTCAGTCGGGTAAAAACAGAAGAGAACCCCTTCCATATATCTTGTATATATATGATATATTGAATTTATCTGCATAATTTTATTTAATTTCATTTAATTTAGATTTTATAGTTTCAACGTGAAAACTTTTTCAAACAACCCATTTTCAAAACTATATTAAAAATCGAATGCCTTTAAAAATACATTTAGTATGAATATATTGAAATGACATTTTACTTCAAGTAATTTTGACATTTACTCGAAAATCTTGTAGTTATATTTATTTTACGGAAACACAAAACATTTTCGAATTACACTCAATAGACCTTACTGATTTAAACGATAGAACTTACGGAAGTTTAACATTTGGAAAATTTATAAATGATCATTCAGCCAAAATACCGAAATTCAATTTGATCATGCAAACAAACAATTGATGTATGCTATAATCAAATAATAAAATTGCAGCGAGCAAATTTAATAGAACTGGTTCAAGCAGTTCTTCGAAATTCGCAAAATTTACAAATGTTGTTTGTACTTCACACCTCTCGTGGTATATTTATATTTTCAATGAAGCGCGAAATACACACTGTTAAACATTACACTGCAGTGCTGATACGTGATTTAACGAATGTGTTCTTTTTTTATTTTTTATCTTCGTCTCCAGTACAAAAATGATGTGGTTTTGAATTATCATAATTTTTTAAATACAGTATAACATCGTTAATCCGAATTCCGTTAATCCGAAATTCCGTTTAATCAGAAACGTTTTCCTTTTCGACTTGGTTTATTACGACTTTATTTTCGTTTCTAACTTTGAAGCATGCCGGATTACGAAATTTTCCGGATTACAGGGTGAATTTCGGAAGAAAAAAAAAAAACGTGTAGAAGTTAGAATTAAAGAAAAAATGGCAATAAAACATGTTTTTTATTCTTTAACCCTTTATGTACTGAATTATGAATTCATGAAAATTTTGTCTTCTAAAGCATTTTTCGTGAATTGTTTAAACTACATTAGAAGATTTATATAATCATTTAATAAATTTTAAAAGGATTGAAGGATTTAGAAGGATGAATTAAATTTGAATTTATAAGGATTTTGTGGAATATTTATAACCCCATTCAAATCTTTTATTTTAAATATTTTTCTTAGTATTTTGTAGAATTAGGAAATGTAAAAATATAATGTTCTTACAATAGAAACATAGAAATAGTTCTGAATTGAAAAATCCCCCCCCCACCCCCCAAACGCCAAGAAAGTTGAAATGATGCAAAGGAAAAAGAAATCATTGTTTTAAAAATATTTTTGCTTGGTGTAACCAATAATACTTTTGGAACAAGATAAAGTAATGTATCTATAACTCATTCTAAACTGTATTACAATTAATCGATGTATTAAATGAATTTTATAACAAGTTATTTTAATAGTACTTATAAGTACCGTCAGTAGATAAAGGGTTAAACAGCTTAAATAGAATTTAAAAATTACTCAATAATGCAAAAGTACAACATATGTACACGGATATAAAATGAAACATAGTACTGTTGGCCTACTCTTAAAAGCCATCTTAAAAAAAAATATCGGATATCTGTTTATTTGCCAGTCATTATAAAATTCTTTTCTAAAATGCAAAAAGTATTTAATGCAGATGATAAAAATTTATTTTTCCTTTCAGCAGTTTCTTTTCGCAAATTATCTACAGAAATGTTTTTTTTCTTTACCGCTCGTCGACGTCGTGACTAAGTTATTATTAAGTTAAGATTTATAGATTCTCGATTTTGAACACTTTGTAGTGGGTTGTTACGCAATTTCTCATTCTGACGTTCCATTGGATTATTATAAACATCAGGAGTGAATAAACAAGAAATAATATTTTTTTTCTGACAGTCGTGCCGGATTATCCAGCATACCGTACGTTAGGATACCGGATTAGAGGATGTTTACTGTGCTACTGGGTACATATAATTTACACTTTTTAACTATTTGGAAAAATAGTTACTGTTCTCTGTCAGGGTAGGAAATCAAAAACATATATGATGCGTAATATTGGTTGAATCCGCATTTTATTCGTTTTCTAATTGGTCTATACAGTAATCTGTATTTCCCTTTACTTTCAACAGAGATGGATACTTCTGTTGCCACTATGACAAAAAAGTAATAAAAACTACAAAAAAAATTAATAACTCAGAAACAAATTGAGATACAGCTTTCAAACAAATTGCATTTAAAAGTACATTTTTTTTCTGTATACGACGGTGTAAAAAGTAATATTGTGGGATGTTTAGAAGTTTAAAAATGAAATTTCATTTAAAATGGGTCGTCAGATTTCTTGGAAATCTGGCGATGGGAAAGCCTTTTCCCGAACAACCAATGAAATGCTTGGATAATACGTAAGTTTCAGGTGGATAATACGTAAGTTTCAGGAAATCTGACGAGTCGCAGGCGATTTTTGTCGCTTGCAATTTTTACGTGTAATAACACTATTAATGTTTAATTCATGGCGTACGTAATGTATGATCAACTCGCATCCATCCATATCTGCACATCATCGAAAACATGGTTTAGGCAGAACAATATCACACTATTATTCTGGCCAGATCTTAGTCCAGATTTGAATCCCACGGAAGATATATGGAAGATCCTATCTCGTAAAATATATGAACATGGAAAGTAATGTGCATGTGTAAATGACTTAAAAATTGCAATTGACAAAGCGTGGCATGAAATATCTCCATCTGTAATGCAATGCTTAGTTAATTCTATGGAAAAACGCGTATTTGATGTTATAAAGTGTTGTTGTGGCAATACAATTAAATATTAAAAGTAAGTTATTAGTTACTTTTATAAATGTAAAAAAAAAAAAAAACATTTGTCTATACTTTTGGGGCAGCACATTTTTATATAATTTAATGTATATTTTATAATTTCAAAACTTTGATCATAATTTATATGTGTATATCAGCAAAACTGCTTTTATTTATTACCCATATCAGGAATTTTAATTATACCTAATTACTTTTCATGTTAATGCAATTTTTATTGATTGTCTAAACTTTTGAGACACGGTGTAGGTTTAAGCTACATTTAGAGCTTTATAAAATATAAGTATAAATACTTATAATGTAATATAATAAAAAATGCAATTCAGATAATATTTCAAAATCATTCCACATAATTGGATATCGGGGCATATTTACGCGGATTTTTTTCCAATGAATCTTCTAATTTTTATGTTTTAACTTAGGAAATTTTAGACATTGTGGTTTTATAAAGCAGTCAATAAAGTCAAAATTTGTGTATTCTGTTATTGCCCTACTTGTGTTTTTAACCGTAAAAAAAAAAGTTTTTTTAGGTCCAAGTCTTTTGCGTAAACTTGCTCCGCGCATCAAGTGCGGCACGTTTACGAATATTATAAGTAATGCCAAGGAGTAAGTGAAATAAATATCTAATCAAATTGAAATGTTTTAATACTTAAAACACTGTTTAAAGAAAATAAAGAGAATTAATTAAAGAACATTTTATAGGCTAAACTGAAAACATAGGACTTATTGCTAGTTAAAAACAGAAACTATTTATTCATCTTCATCATCACGGTTAACAGTTTTTACAAACAAAAAGTAAAGTATGTCCTTTTGCACACTTGTCATGGGACCACCTTTTGCATCTAAGACATTGAACCCAGTCTTGACCTTTTTTGTATTGGTTGTATGATTTCAAACAATAAATACACAGTTTTCATCTTCGTCATCAGATTCATTCACTATTTTCTTTATTCCAGAATGTAGGAACTTTTTCCCTTTTGCAGTTTTTGGTTTCATACTTTTTCCTTTTCTGTCTTCTTGTTCTGCTTCCATAGAAACCAGTAAATGTTTACGCAATTTCTTCTTTTTGAACGTGCGTAAAGGTGCCCCGATGTCACTGCGTAAACGTGCCCCGTCGCCATGTTTGGATTTATTTTTAACGTGCAACGAAAATTAATAACATTTCTGTTCATACAAATACAGTTCTCAAAAAAGGATAAAATTCTGCTAATGTTCATATATTTGTTTATCCTTAACTAAGTATTTTTAGTTCACAATAAGTTTCAATAAGTTCAACGCAAAATTTACTCACCTTGACAGAAAACAGATTATTCTTTCCTCATGCTAGTCCGAAGCTCGACTGACGCTCAAAAACTTGTGAGAATACCCACTTGGGAGCAGCATCAATCTGTCATGACTGGTGGCGCGCCAGTTATAACTCGTTTCGGAAAAAAAAAGCACTGCGTAAACGTGCCCCGGTCCATCCTATGTCGTAATCCGCACGATGACTTAGAATAGATATATCAACATAACACTTATGTTAAAATGAACTTTATACAATACTTTATAGAATTAATTAATGATGGACACAAACTATTTGAAAAATGGAAAAAATAAAAATCATCAATTAATGATTAAAAAATAAGGAAAATATTTACTTTTCCCAATAATATTAATTAATTTTATAAAGTAAATGCTAAAGCTCATTTTAACATAATTTTTATGTTTATATATCTATTCGAAGTTAAAGGGTCTCAGGATTCTTAAATTTTTAAAATTTCCGTAATTTTAATTCTTTTTTAGATGTTAAACTCTTATTTTTTTTATATAAACGTTTCCTTGAAATTCCCATAAGAACAGAAGTTTAATTGCCTAAGAGGGACTGCTCAGATGAGGAATCCAAGTCTGTAGAGACTAGTGTCCCTCCCGATCGCCTTTATTATGGTCTTAAAAAAAAAGATAAGAATTTACATAAAAAGCTCTGACCGCTGGGGCACAGACTGATCCTTCGCGACAGAGAGCGGGAGAGAAAACGATGACTTAGGCTTCTGCGCACACACCATCCTTCAAACTGTTATCAGTGTCGGCTTCGTTTTTTGTGGCCACGCGGTGTCTTTGATTTTTAACGACTTTAGCAGGAAAGGGACTGATGTCCGGCAAAAGAGGAAACCTTTCCTTCAAGTAGAGCCGAGCTCCTTATCTCCCGACACATTGTTGCTTCCCCTCATTCTTTTGTGAATAAACCGCAGATGGGTTCAGAATAAAAGATTTCCCAAGAAAACTAGAGAAGGAAGCAAAATACGCGTCTGTACGCAGCCTTAGGTATCCCCCGCTGGGGCAAGGAGACCCTACGCGACAGGCAGCCGGTGAAAAAGGAGGGGTTGCTGCTACTATGGCAATGCTGCGTGTGCTGGAACACACTGTAAGTCCAGAAAGTTCAGATTTAGAGTGCTGATCTGATACTTTACGCATGATCACTAGGAAGTGAGAACACAAATTTCATTTTGAAATTTATAAATATGCTTTAATTTTGCCTGTTATGGCTTTTAATATTATACCGGCTCAATAGTTGAAGTGGCGTTTCCGAAACTTTAAAGTCATTTTTCTCCAAATAACGCTTTTGGTCATAATGTTGCATGATATCTCAAAAAATTCTGAATGTATTTTCATGAAATTTTCAAAACGTATGTTTTATATTAGTTTGTATAAACTGAACTAAAATTTCCTATTTATTGTTCAAAAAAATATTGTTTTAGGTGATTGTACTGTTGAAATTTTCTGATTTTAACATTAACTGAATACAACTTTGTATTAAAAATATAAAAATGCTTTAAACATACATTTATTTAGGTTCAGAGTCATTATTACAATTTGAAATGTATGTAGGCATCAAAACTTTCATTCTAGTTGCAAAATTTATTTTGTAATCCTGCGCGTAATCTGTTATGTTAATTTTCTGCTCGACAAATCTCTGACAATTTGGAGCCCCCGTAAAAGCTAATTCTGCATCTTGCAATTTTTTAAATACAAGAAATGAAAGGACATACTTGTATAGCGAAACAGCACCGTAAACTGGCGATATGAAACTATTCAAATAATAAAGCTTTGTAAAAAATCACCATAAAATAAAACAGATTTTTATTTTGTCTCAGAAAAAAAAAGAGGATCTTTTGGTTTTTTCTTGTTTTATTGTTTTATATTTCTTTATTTATTATTATTATTTATATTTATATTTTTTAATTTACTTCTTTATTTTATTTTAATTTTGTTTATTTCTTTTATTTCCATTTTTCCGTATCAACTTCTCTTCTATCATTTTAGCCAAAATTTCGTCTTCTGCATGTGACCCCTCCAGCTAGCGCCATCTGTCGCATTCTTTGCAAGCTCTATTCTCTACCTTTCAGTTCA
This sequence comes from Maratus speciosus, assembly GCA_963932465.1. Taxonomy (NCBI): domain Eukaryota; kingdom Metazoa; phylum Arthropoda; class Arachnida; order Araneae; family Salticidae; genus Maratus; species Maratus speciosus. The sequence goes on along the minus strand of OZ010786.1, from coordinate 513,610,744 downwards.
TTTTTGACCTTGTACCCTTTCGGACACGTGTTTAGTGTTGCTGATGACGAGCTGTTAATATTTTTAGCTTGAAACGCATCCTATGTTTTGTTTTATTTTATGGTGATTTTTTACAAAACTTTATCTACCCTATATATATAAAATCCTAATGAAACGGATATTATGAAACGAATTTATGTAACGATTCTATAAAACGACTGATTAAACAACTGATTATGTTTCACGGCGATTTCTCCTAAAATATGGAATACTTTGGGATGAAATTAACACCAAAAATCCGTATCGATTCACAGATCTCAAAACTGGTATTAGAATTTTTTAATTCGAATTAGTTTTCGAAATATTAATTTTTTGTCTAATTTTATATACTTTTCTCTAATGATGGCAACTCAAATTTTAATCATAACAGATATTTTTTTTTCTTCAGATTTTAGAAAAGGTTACTATTTTAAACTAATTTGGCGAGAAGTTTGGCCTCCCTTAAATGTATGCTAAGAAATGTATCATGTTACTTTTATTAATAATTCAATTTGTATTTCATTATCATTTTATTTAATACAAACTGAAACATTTAAAATAAATGGCTTTCATTTCTTTCTTCTTTTTTAAACAAAATGAAAAGAAAAATATAAGGCACAGATGTCATATACGCACCGGGGTACCCGATTGGCGCCGAAATGGCATTATTTTGGTTGACATGGTAACCCGGCTATTGTTGTTTATTTAATAATAAATGTTTATTTACTTTATTTTCTTTTTTTTTTTTTTATTTCATAAATTGTTTTGTTCAATAGTTAATTTTTTTGGTTATTTTCCTTTAAAAATAAAAAATAATAGAAAATAATTAAAAAATACGGCACTACTTAGTTATTCCATCGACCCATTTCGCCAGATTATATAAATCGCCAAACCACTCGCCAAATTATACAAATTGACATAACTTTTATTTTAAATAACGAAAGAACAAAGAAAATAGTATAACATTAATAAATATACAAATAAAACGTTGAAATAAAAATCACTTGATGACGTAAAGACGTGTAACTTGCTTAAAGTCAAGTGAAAGTGACATTTACGATCAACCATTATTGGCATTTAATCTTATAGTTTAGTGATAGATTTTTGGTCGATGGGATAAGTAAGTAGTACCAAAAATACATATGTGACTGGTATTCGAAAACGAGGTTTTTGCCAAATTTTCGTAAAAAAAAATTACGCCAAATCCGGTGCGTATATGGCATCTGGCCAAATATTAAATGATGTAACAAACGATGAGATTTAATTTGAACTTCAAAGCAATGTTTTAATTTACCACTCGAAAAAAAAAAAAAAATGCTAACTGGCGTGTTGAAAAATAGCTATTGGCGAGATTTGCACCCAGCTAGCGTAACAGTACGAAGAATTCTTTGCGACCATGGAAACTTTTATGTAGTTTTGTTCGAAAAAGAAATTTGATTGTTTAATCAAAAGGGAAAACTTTCCGCACAGATGTTATATACGGAGCCATATTGGCGCGCTTTTTTCTGATGCCAATATCATATACGCAACGGGTACTTAACTGGCGCCATACTATCGTTATTTTGCTTCATTTGATAGGCCGGATGTTGTTGTTTATGCTGTTGATATTTTCCCTAAATTAGCGTCGGAAAAAATCGCGCCAATATGGGGTCGTATATGATATCTGGGCCAAACTTTCATATAAAAAGCGAAGGGATAAGAGCGTATTTATTTATGGCAGTTACATGATTTGGACTATTATAATATAGATGAAATGATGGCGATACAATAATATTTGGTGACTTATCACCTATACCTGGCTAACATTAAAATACCAAAAGGAATATAAAAAGCGAAGTGGTTCGCCCAGAACTGTTGATGATAGTCACTTGACTTAGGCTATTGTTATATAAATTGTTTCAAAACACCAGGAGACAAAGACTCTATACACTTAATTCATTTTATTTTAGCTTCTTTTCAAACGTTTAACTGATCCTCTTTAATCATACACGAAAACAACCATTGGATGTCTTAACAGCAACTGATGCGGCCTTAAATTTTTGAAATCAAATAAATTTTTGAAACCCGTTTACAAGGAGATCTGCACAGCTTTTTTCAGTATAATTCAATGTTCTATAATATTTTTAAAACCGATCAGATTAGCGTGTTTTTAGTTTCTGCGGTGTCCGAACTTGGGTGTGCAAGCGTAGCTTGCGGGGGTGCAGAGCCTCCTAATTATTTTAATAACTTTAACATACTTGTATCTTTCAATTCCAATAAAAACTGTTTCCTAAAATCAAATATATTTTAATATATTAAATGTTGAAAATGGTCTTTATTAGCCCCCGGTACGGTATGCTATTTCTTTCTCCCAGCTTATTTTGTGTCGTCATCAAAAAATAATGTTACCTTACATAGGTCAGTCGTAAAACAAAGCAGCACGATTAAATACCCTATAGCAATTTTTTAAACTTCTAAGCATCGTACATTTTCAACGTTTATACCGTCGTATTGGAAAAAACGTAATTTTAAATGCAATTCTTTTGAAACCTGCATCTCCATTTCTTTTTGAAATATTAATTTTTTTGTAGTTTTTGGATCCATTTGCTTAATATTGGGAACGGAAGAACTCCATTTCTGTAGAAAGTAAAGTAAAAATAGTTGTAAAATATTAATTATATAGTTTTGTTGCCATTTTTTCATAATAACCGAAGGAGTATTTAATTAGAATACGTGCTATTTGGAAAAAAATATAAACGAAGGATTTCTGTTAAAACATGGAGCTATTATAAACTATATTTAATTTTAAGTATCTTATATTAATGTTACAAACAAATGAAAGCATATGAATCATTACACAGCCGTTTTTTTTTTTTTTTTTTTTTTTTTTTTTGATCGAGGTTCTTGAATGACGACATCTTTTTGCTGCAATTGTGTATTATTTCGTGATACTGATGTCCTATGCCTACTTTACTGTAAATGTTTAAGAGTGGATCGTAAATGTGGAATTTTTAAGTGGATGCGAATGACGTCTTTTTACATAAAATAACAGCGTGTGCTGTAAGTCTTAAAATTGAAATATGTTTTGTACTATTTATATATACATATATTTTTTTTTTCTTCGGGGGTGACACTAAATTCTGAAAAAGCAGAAATCCTGTTTTCTAGTTTTTACATATCATAAAACCTTAAATACGGCTTAATAATATTACAGAGATTGACATAGTTTCAATAAGTATTCAAAAAGTTACGAGAACTTGAAATTACATCGCATTTTCACTGGCGACACATATTTCAAAACATATGGCACCCGTTAATTTAATTTTTTTAATTGCTAGATTGGTAAATATTTTATAGATGAGTAAAATTTTAATATTTCAATTTACTGTGGTGCGGAAAGATTTTTAATTTATTCTGGAGAGAAATTTATTTTAAAATATCTCGGATTGATTTTACTGGTTTGAACTATTTTTGGGAGAGTTATTAAAATATGTTAAGCTGAATAAAAGGAATTTTTCTTGTTTTGTGGAATTTTTCTTAAGCAATGAAATGTTTAGAAATCATCAGGCCGTTAAAAATCTATTTAGTTTAAAGCAAATAAAATAGCTTTCAATCTTAAAATTTTTTAATCTTTAAATATAAAATTTAATTTATGTTGTAATTAAATATACAATTATTGAGTATTGCATGACATTGTGTGTATATATTAAAATTATAAATTAATTGTATTTAATGGCAATCAGTTTAAATTTTATAGCTTGAATGTATTGAACATTAAAAAAGCTATTTACAAAATAATTTTTAAGTTATAAGGTCGGTTTTATTATTCCTTTTAAAAAATGTGCCTTGTATAAATTTGTTATGATTAATATTTTAACTTAAGTATTTTCGGCTTTACCATTAATATTTTGTAGCCATACTTAAAAAAAAAAAAAAAAAAAAAAAAAAAAAAAAAAAAAAAAACAGAATACGTTTTGAAATTACATTGAACAAAACGTTTTTATTTAAACGCTCGAACACATTGCAATTGAACATTTGGAAATTTTATAAATCATCATTCAGCCAAAATACTGAAATTTATAAGCAAATCATAAACTTGAAGAAAGCAAATCTAATAGGACTGGTTCAAACAGGACTTCGAAATTTGCAAATGTTGTGCGTGCTTTACACTTCTCGTGGTATATTTACATTTTCAATGAACCCTGATGTACTGATATGAGGTTTCAATTTAATTTTCTTAAAAATGTTCTTGATTGGTAAATATTTTATCTATAAGTGGTAAATTTTTAATATTTAATTTGATTATGATGCAGAAAGTTTTCAGCTTGAGAGAACTTTATTTTTAAAACTGTCGTATTGATTTTTTCTTGTTCGGGACTATTTTATGGAGAGTTATTAAAACATTTTGAGCCGAATACAAGTTCTGTGTATTTTTCATTATGTTATGCATTTTTTAGAATGAACGAAGCTGTTAAAGAAGTAGTAGAAATAAAAACATGTAGTTCAATTTAATTTTTAAAAATATTACATATAAAATTTAACTTATGTTGTAATTCAATACACAATTTTATAAAAGTAGAATTGAATCGCATGACCTGCTAGAATACATTAAGATTACTACTTAAATACATTTAATGAGAAACAGTATAGGTTTTATAGTTAGAATGTATTAAACATTTAAAAATACTCTATTTTCAATTTTTTTGTTTCTGACAACGTAATATCGGTTTTAAGTTTTTTTGAAAAATATGTTTTGTATGAATTTGTTAGGATTAAACATTCCCTTCAAATATTTCTGATGTTTACGTTAAAATTTTGTAACCATACTTAATTTACAAAACATAAAACGTTTTCAAATTGCATTGAACAGAACGTTTTGTTTTAAACGGCCGGATGTATTGTAAATTGAACATTGGGAAAATTTATAAACGACTATTCAGCCAGAAAACTGAAATTCAATTTACTCATGCAAACAAACAACTGATGCATATTATAATCCAATCTTAAAATGGCAGCGAGCAAATCTAATAGAACAGGCTAAAGCAGTACTTGGAAATTTGCAAACTTCGTAAATGTTGTTCATACTTTCCCCTTTTCGTGTCTATATTATATTTTCAATTTCAATATTTCAGCATGATATGTGTTTTAGTAAAAATTTAATTTAATTTCCTAAAATTGTTATTGCTTGGTAAGTAAAAAGTCTATAAGTGTGAAAATTTTAAAATTTAAAATCGATAAGGTAACAGAACATCTTTCAATCTATGCTTGAGGGCATTCCACATAAAAATATGTTTTTTTGAAAAATGTGCGATGCATGAATTTGTTAGGATTAAATATTTCCTTCAAATATCTTTAACATTTACGGTAAAACTTTGTAACAATACTTAATTTACAAAACAGAAAACGTTTTCAAATTGCATTGAACAGAACCTTTTGATTTAAATGGTCGGATGTATTGTAATCGAACATTGGGAAAATTTATAAACGACTATTCAGCCAGAAAACTGAAATTCAATTTACCCATGCAAACAAACAACTGATGTGTGCTATAATCCAATCATAAAATGGCAGCGAGCAAATCTAATAGAACAGGCTAAAGCAGTACTTAGAAATTTGCAAACTTTGGAAATGTTATTCATAATTTCTACATTTCGTGTCCATATTTATATCTTCAATTTCAATATTTCAGCATGATAGATGTTTTAGTAAAATGTTAATTTAATTTAAAATTGTTATAGGTTTGTAAGTAAAAAGTCTATAAGAGTGAGAATTTTAAAATTTAAAATCGATAAGGTAACAGAACACCTTTCAATCTATGTTTGAGGGCATTTCATATAAAAATTTGTTTGATATTTTTTGTATCGTATAGTTGTAACATATTATAATTTCAACAAGAGTTTTGTGGATTTTTCTAAAAACTAGTTGGATGTGCTAATCCCAAAACTTTCTTCTATCTTATACATCTTAATATTTCAAAAACTAGTTACACATGTTAATACTTCAATATTATTAGTTCATTACTACACCAACTTTGATTTTCATCTTAAATTCCTGCTTCAGTCAATTAAATGAACTAAAAGCGAGTTAATCTATATCATGATATTTGTTAAAATTAATAGTTTTTCCTTATTCTGTTGTTATCAGATGTTTGCGAATAACCGACTTAGCAGGAAAGGAGTTCCCGCCTTTGCACGAGCCGCCGATGGACAATAGAAATACGAAAAATCAAGAAAAGTATACAAAAATCGCTATCACAGAGCCCCTTTACCGCGCGATATTTCCAAATTTAAGGAGGACCTGTTGGCCAAAGCCAAAAACATGCACAAAAAATTTGGTTCAATTGTATGCATAATTTTATACACTTTTCGATTGTACAATAAAGAAAATGGTACAGACATCGTAATTATAGCGCCCCCTTCCAACGGAACTTTTCCAAATTCAGGGAGGACCTGCATGCTATGACCAAAAAGAAACACAAAAAATTTGGCTTAATTCTATGCATAACTTCATACACTTTTCGATGGTACAATATTCAAAATGGCACAAAAATCGCTATTAAAGCGTCCCCTAACGGCGATTTTTTTCCAAATTAAGGAAGGACCTGCTTGCCATAGCCAAGAACATAAAATAAAAATTCGGTTTAATTCTATGCATAACTTCATACACTTTTCGATGGTACAATGTGCAAAATCGCTATTACAGTGCTCCCTAGCGGCGAATTTTTTCCAAATTCAGGGAGGACCTGCTTTTCATAGCCATAAACTTAAAATAAAAATTTGGTTCAATTCTATGCATAACTTCATACACTTTTGGATGGTACAATATTCAAAATCGCACGAAAATCGCTATTACAGCGCCCCCTACCGGCGAATTTTTTCCAAATTTAGGGAGGACCTAACTGCTATATCCAAAAACTTAAAATAAAAATTTGGTTCAATTCTATGCATAACTTCATACACTTTTAGATTGTACAATATTCAAAATCGCACAAAAATCGCTATTACAGCTCCCCTACCGGCGAATTTTTTTCAAATTCAGGGAGGACCTACCTGCCATATCCAAAAACTTAAAATAAAAATTTGGTTCAATTCTATGCATAACTTCATATACTTTTGGATTGTACAATATTCAAAATCGCACAAAAATAGCTATTACAGCGCCCCCTACCGGAGAATTTTTTCCAAATTCAAGGAGGATCTGCTTGCCATAGCCAAAAACTTAAAATAAAAATTTGGTTCAATTCTATGCATAACTTCATACATTTTTTGATGGTCCAATGGCGACAGACAGACGGACAGACGGACAGACGGACACACGGGTAGACAGACATTTTCTATAAACATGTTGTTTGAGATCTCTGACCCCTAAAATATGTAAATCCGTCGAAAACCGGATGTCGAAAAAAATTTCGATTACAATACTTTCTTCTATTGAAGATAGAAGAAAGTAAAAAGCGTTATTCAGGTGTCTAAAAGCTTGTTAAAATATATAAGGGTAAGAGTTATATTCGTTTTTAATTTTAACTGAAATATTATAAGACTGATATGCATTTCTTGTTGTAAGTCAATATACAGTTAAGTAAAAAAAAAAAAAAAAAAAAAAAAAAAAAAAAAAAGAACTGCATGCGATATGTCCAATTAAATAAATACACTGATGTCCAGAAATTAAGGGCGCTTTTCACGTTACACATTTTGACGAATATCTACTGTAATGCTTGACGAATTCACCACGAACTTCTAGAAGGAAAAGAACATGTTTGACTAAAAATTTTACACTAGATATTTAGTCGCGAGGAAAATTAGGAGGCTACTAATAAATTTAATAATAAAATAATTTTTGAGATCATTCATGTAACAGAAAATGCTAAAAATGGTATGCACGGTATTAAATGACTTCCCGGATACTGTTCAACGTTTGTGTTCATTTGTGTAACATAGCACTCATATTCGTGAAAATATTAACATTTCTGTTAAAAATTCAAAAGTTTTTTGTTTTTAGCATATAGAGTTTTCAACTAAATTTAACTGAAACTTCCAAAAATTTCACAAAGAACAGTAGAAACAGTATACTGCAATTAAAACGAATTTATTGAATATTTGATAAGATGTGATCGGATATGCGCATTTGTATGAAATTTGTTTTAACTGCGCATGCGTGGAAGATTCCAAAATTTTTATTTTATAATTTGGTAGCCAGCTGTTTAGGGCAACTTTTATAAAATCTCCAGTATAACATTGCAAAAATTCAGAAAGATTCTGGTGATATTGTGAGTTGCTTTCTAAATGTATCTGGCAGGGCTACCACTGCCAGCTATTTTTATATTTTACCACTATTTTTTAAAAAAAAGTACTATATTTCTCATGTCCATGTTGTTTAAAGTTTTTTTAGCTTCGATTAAGTGTTGTCAATAAAATATAAAAATAGTCGCCAATGGCAGCCCTACCAACTACTTTTAGATAGCGACTAACTGTATCGCAGAATCTTTCTGAATTTCGCGATATTTGTCTCAAGTTTTTATATAAGTTGTCCTAAATAGCTGACTACCAAATTATAAAATAAAAATTTTGCCAAATTATAAAATTATAATTTTGGAATATTCTACGCATGCGCAGTTAAAAATTATTTCATACAAAGGCCCATATCTCATCAAATATTCAATATACAGTAAATTCTGTTTAAGGCGGAATCGATCGGGATCAAGAACATTTTCCGCAGTAGACAATATTCCGCCTTAGACAAATTTTACTCTATGTCTATGGATTCGTAGGGACTTGAAAATCTTTCCGAGTTAGACAGATTTCCGTCTTGAACAGAGTCCGCCTTACAGAGGGTTTACTGTATTTACGTTTTAATTGCAGTATACTGTTTGTACTGTCCTTTGTTAAGTTTTCGGAAAGTTGAGTTAAATTTGGTTAAAAATTCTGTATGCTATAAACAAAAAAGTTTGATTCTTTTTCACAAAACATTAACCCTCTCGCTACGTAAGTAATTCTTCGCGATGAGCGTCTTTTACAGAATTTTTAATCTTTTATCACCGGTTTTTTAAAATCCTGGAATGCTACAATGATTTTTTTGTTTATTAATGCTGCATCGGGGTACAGCTGTACCCCAAAATAAAAATGCTATTTACAGTGTCGAAAACATTATTTATCGAAAAAACAAAAAGGCACATATTTATAACTCCGTTTGAGCTACAATAATATAATACAATTAAATTTTCAAAATATTATTTTGAGCAAGAAGGACAAACTTTTTGCTGGTGCTCCAAATAAATAAATTTTTTGCATGGTGCACACCTGACCCTGGATTTTCGGTCACGTGACCTTGAGCAGAATATGTATCTGCCTGTAGTGGATAGTTGCCTCTCGGGACTTACCTCTGGCATGGGTACGAATAAGATGTTGCAAATAGTGTCACGGAGTTCCCGCTTCAAATTTGGTACATTTAGACGGTTCATCATATGTGGCCTCATCAATTCGAAAGCCAAATTATACAAGTATCCTTGTCGATGACTTAATAATTCTTTATCCGGCGCAAAGCTGCATGTTAAATGTATCATAGAATTGATTCCAATGATGTCTAGTAAATTATAAAGCAAACGAAGTGGCCAACGTCTTGTCTTTCTTGCACAAGTGTATAGATGACACAGTTGATCGAATGTATCCACGATATAGTTAATAAAAATGTAAATATTGTGAATTATTTACTTTTTGTTTTTGTTTTAAATTCCATATATATCATAAGTACACATTAAAAATAAAGAAAAAGAAACATACTTACAGGAATAGACAGAAAATTATCTTTGTAAGTTTATAGGGCAACCGCTATAATGGGGTACAACCTCACCCCAACGGCGAAATATAATAACAATCAAAACACCCAGCTGCACTCTCCGGCACACACACTGGCACTGACTGCCGCCAAAGTTAACTACACAAGATTACATGGATAAAAACAAAAAAGTGTGGGGTACGCCTGTACCCCAGGTAGCTTTCCACAGTTAAAGCAGAAATTTTTGGCTATCGTAATCGAGGAAAATATCCTGATTAAATCAGAGAATGTTTTCGCTAAAAAATAACTGGTGGGAATGACCAAATAGTATTAATTAGACGGAAAAATGCATGCCCGAGTATATCTCGGGTTGCGCAGCAAGAGGGTTAACACTTTCAGAAATATGTGTGCTATGCTTACAAAAATGCACACGAACACTGATCAGGACTCCCATAGTAATTTAATATAGTGACAGATTATTTTGAGTATTTTCTAATATATGGGCGATCGCAAATATTATTTTATTCTTAAATTTATTATTAGACCCCAAATTGTCATCTAAATCTTTACTTAATCTTTACTTAAAAATGTGAAGCCAAACATGTTCTTTACATCCAAGAAGTTCAAAGACAATTAATACCGAATTTCAGTAGATATTAGACAAAACATGTAAATTCGAAAGCGTCCGGTCACTATCCCTTAATTTTTGAACACCAGTGTACATCAGCTTATCTTTATATGATGATATAAAATTTATATTCGATAGTTTCAAAATTTGACATTTTCACATTAATTCATTAGTAGCTAGTTGGATGGGGCCATCCCAAAACTTTCTTCTGTCTCATACATGTTAATGTGCTTCCTGAAAAATGCAGCATAGATGCACCACCGGTTAGGTGATTTACTCCAAAATCTAATCAGCAACAACTTATGTTAACTTCTAATTGAATTTGAAGTTTGTTGAAAATCCGTGCGTTAGTTATTAAGATAGAGCTATTGCGGAAATCGTGAAAAGTTCTGCATAGCAGTGGCATCTGTTGGGCAATTTACACCAAAAACTTATCAGGATCAATTTGTATCTGGGACTAGCTGAATCTAAAGTTTAATGAAATTTCATGCATAACTATTTCGGAAATCGTGAAAAATGCAGCATAGTAGCGCCACGTGTTGGGCAATTTACGCCAAAAACCAAACAGCACTAATTTATATCAGGGACTGAGTCTGAAGTTTGATTAAAATTCGTGCATTAGTTCTTGAGATAGAGCTATTGCAATAATCATGAATAATGCAGCATAGCAGCGCCACCTATTGAGCGATGTACACCAAAAGGTTATCAGCACTAAATTAAACCAAGGACTAATTGAATCTGAAGTTTTTTTTTTTTTTTTTTAAATCAGTGCTTTAGTTCTTGAAATATATTTAATGAATATAAATAATGAATGAAATAAAGAATAATGCAGCATAGCAGCGCCACATGCTATGCGATTTACACCAAAAAAGACCAATACCAAATATATCAATTTATATCAGAGACTAACTGAATATAAAGTTTTATTAAATTCCATTCATTAGTTCTTGAGATAGATCGCCCTCAAAATATCAGACTCACAAACATACTCACAGACAGACATTTTGTAAAAACATTTTTTTCGGGATCTGATACCTAAAAAGTGTAAATCCGTCGAAAACCGGAATTCGAAATTTTTCACGAATCCAATACTACTTGTAAAGATAAAAGAAAGTAAAAATACCTTAAGAATGTGTTGTCTTTTTTAATAACGCTTAAAACATGCAAATACTGTGTATGTTTTAGTATTTTTACCTTGAAATTTGGTGACAAATATTTTGCAAAAACAAACAAACAAAAAAGTATTTTAAATTACATTAAACAGAATCTTTTGATTTAAATTTTTGAACTTATAGTAATAGAACATCAGGAAAATTTATAAACAATCATTCAGCCAGAATTCCGCAATTCAGTTTACACAAAACAAACAACTGATGCATGCTATAATTAAATCATAAAATAGCAACGAGAAAATCTAGCAGAACAGATTGAAGCAGTTCTTCGAAATTTACGAACTTTGCAAATGTTATTCTAAATTCCCACTTTTCGTGTTTATATTTATATTTTCAATTTCAATGAAGCATAATATATGGTTTAACCAAAGTCTTAATTTAATTTTTTACTCTGTTTTAAACTGATAAATATAATGTCTGTAAAAGTGAAAATTTTAAAATTTAAATGGTTAAAGAAACAGAAACCTTTAAATTAAGCTTGGGAACATTTTATTTAAAAATTTGACTAAACGTCTTGTTTGATAGATTTTTATCGTGTCATATTACTGTCTCAATAAAGGTTCTGTGAAATTTTCTAAAAATATACATTATCAAGGATTCAAAATGCTGTTTAAAATATGTAAGGTTAAGAAATATACTTGTTTTGGAGTTTTAATTAAAAAATTACATTAACCTAAATGACTTAAATAAACTTTTTACTGTAAGTTACTATACACTTAAAACAAAGGTAGAAAAGAACAGCCTAAAATATGTGCAGTTAAATAAATATATCAGCGTATCTTTATATAACGATGTACAGTTTATAGTTTAACGTTTCAACGTTTGACTTTTTAAAAGTATTTCATTAGAAAACATACTATAAGAATGTATTGTTTTTTTTTTTCACTTATATTTTATCGTGCATTTGCAATATATAATACTCCAGATTAAAGTTCTGTGGATTTTTCTTAGAATATGCATTATTATTGAGTCAAAAAGTTATTTAAATAAAGTAATAAATAAATAAAGATAATAAATAAAAAGTAAATAAATAAGGTTAAAAGATATACTCCTTTTTGAATGATAAGTGAAACATTAAGAGCTAAAATATTACACCAAACCCGAAATAATATAGATTCTCTGTGGAGATGCGATGTGAACCGGTACTTTTACCGTTGTATGTGCGTTCACATTTGCTGAACTTTTATTGTAGTATTTAACTTTGTTTCGTTTGGGATTTTCGTTCCCAATCATTAAACCCTTACAGAATTTATGCTGATTCTCAAATTTCGTGAATTTGAAAACCGGAAACATTTGTTGTAACTTAGAAAACCAGATTTAAGGGGGGAAGTTGTTCATTAAAATAAAAAAGTTATTTATTTATTTATTTACTTATATATGTTATTTGTGGTTTTTAAACAAATTAATAAATTATAAACAAATAAATTAATTATCCGTAATTTAAATCAGTAGTTCGACTGATATATTATTACATTAACAATTGAATCACAAATTATTATTATCGATATTCTGTTGAGCTGATTTAGAATTATAATTGTTGTGTTGTTTTAATGTGAATTAACGTGGATATAATATATGCAATATGCAATTTTTCTACATAGTTATTTTTGGTAATCTCCGATAGATGGAAGCACTACTAATTATTTCTACTTCTATTACTTGAGATTGTGAAAACGGATGGACATTTTTAATTTTTTGAAGTTTCGGTAGATTACAGCATTAAATAATTATTTATTAAGTTCTAAAATAATTATGTTGCCATAATTTATTATATTATTTATCTTATTTATTAGCTGTTTATTTTAAACATCTACTTCTTTTTGTCCTTTTTAGTAATAATTTACTACAGGATCCTTCAGTTAGCATATAAAATAATTTTTAATATTTAGACTATTTACGTTAATTATAATTATTATATTTATAATAGTGTTAATATTATCTCCAAGGTATGATGATTTGAAACCGTATGAATTCGCTTTTAACTGTGTCCATTTAATTAGGCGGGATTTTCGCTGTATTAAATAGGATACATGTTTGCGATTTTCATATGGTCATAGAAATTCTCTTTCTGGGTAAGTTTTAAATTTACATGTTCCAATTTTGTTCATGTTGTTCATTATTACGGATCTTGCATTGATTAATTATTTATTTCATTAAATTTTTATGGCATGGTAAATTTATACTTTTTGGATTATAGTCGATTGGGTACATAAAGGAATTCAAATTTTAGCTTATAGCTGGATTTTTTAACAGAAATCGACTACGTATTGCTTATATTTGTATTTCATGTACACCTGATGAAGTGGAATGCAATATAAGCTTCCTGATACGTCCATCCAATTGAACTTTTATTTGTTTATTATACGTCTTTTAATGGTTCAACATTATTTCGCTGGTTATTTGTATCTTTTATCTTTAATTGGTTACTGAATCATATTTGGTGGTTTTTCATATGTTTTAAATGGATTAATCGTCCGCAATATGCTTGTGAATTAGTGGTATTGTACTTGATTTTGTGTTACAAGTCATAGGTTGGTTGGTTGGTTGTGTTTATGACGGCCAATTATCAACACGAGGGATGTAGGCCCTAAGGGGGGGGAGTGCCCTTCGTGGGGGGTCTTTCTAAGGGAACCTAACCGGTATTAACGCTTGGAAATCCAAGGTTCGAAGAAAACCACGAAAACTCCGAACGATTAGGCCGACGGGCGCGATTGGTTTCGAACCCAGCACTTCCCGTCTACCAGCTTCGAGAGCTACAAGTCATAGGATCCATTTTTATTTTGTATAATGTCACTATAATGTATTGAAGCTAGTTTTATTAATTTTATTTTTAGTAAATGGAAATAGATGATGAATTGTAATTATATAATGTTTACATATATATATATATATATATAAATACAAAAATAAATCTATAGAATCATTATTCTATAGAAAATTTGTCCAAGTGGTAAAGAAAAGGAAAACATTTCTACAGAACTTCTATGAATTCTATAGAAACATTTTCTTTAGAAAAAATATTCTATAGGACTCTCCAAAACTCTAGATAAATAGTGTTCTATAGAAAGGTTATCTTATAAATCTTGTAAAGAATTATGTGGAGAAGAACTATACAGCTGCATGAACTATTTTCATAAAGGAAAGTACTTTTTGTTGTAAGTCAGTATGCACTTAAGTAAAATGTGGAAAAGGACTGGCTGCATTATGGGCGGTTAAATAAATATATCATCTTATCCTTACATAATGATATAAAATTTATAGTTTATAGTTTCAGCGATTGATTTTTTAGAGTAATCCATTTGTAAACATATTTTAAATATGTATTGTCTTTTTTATTAATACTTAAAAATTGCATGCTGTATGTAATACTTTGGAATTAGGTAGTGATAAGTACAGGGCTATTACAAATGATAGACCCGATTTTTAAAAAAAATCATATTTTCGAAACTACTGCACATATTACAGTAAATGATACATGCATTAAAAGAGAAATGTACTAAGTTTATTTTAGTTACAAATGTTCGATGTGTGACCCATTTGTTACAGGGCATACGTTCAATCTGTAATCGAGTTCGTTCCAAACATTTTGCAGCATCACTCTGTAAATGGTTCTGAAAGATTCACAGATGCGTTCTTTAAGTTTTGAACACTTTGTTTTCAGCATTGGTGGAACATAAACAATGTCTTTGACAGTGCCGAAACTTAAAGAACGCATTTGTGCAGAATTCAGAACCATTGACAGAGTGGTGCTACAAAATGTTTGAGACGAACTGGATTACAAATTGGACGTATTTCTTGTAACAAGAGGGTCACACATCGAACATTTGTAAATGAAAACAACTTGGTATATTTCTCTTAAAATTCATGTATCACTTATTGTAATATGTGCAGTAGTTTCGAAAATATGATTTTTTTTAAAAATCGGGTCTATCATTTGTAATAGCCCTGTATTTTCGTTAAAAAAAAAAAAAAAAAAAAAAAAAAAAAAAAAAAAAAAAAAAAAAGCTTTAAATTTGCATTGAACAGAACCTTTTGATTTAAACTGACAGTAATTTAACATTGGGAAATTGTATAAACCAGAATTACGCATTTGAATTACTCATGCAAACAAACAATTAATGCGTGTTATAATTCAACCAAAAATGGCAATGAGCAAATCTAATAGAAAAGATTCAGGCAGTTCTTAGAAGCTTACAGAATTTGCAAATGTTGTTCGCACTTTCCACTTGTTCAGTCCATATTTATATTTGCAATAGAGTCCATATTTATATGCAGTTATGTGTTTTAACCAAAGTGTTAATTTAATTTTCAAAAAATGTTTTATATTGGTAAATATTTTATCTACAAATGGAAAATGTTTAGTATTTGAATTGGTGAGGAAACTAAAGCATTTCAGCTTGACATATCTTCAAGCTTGAAGGCGATTTATTTTGAATTTTGTGAGATTGAAATTTTTTTGTTCGATCGTATTAAATCGATTATTATTTTAATAGAATATATCCTGAATACGTTTATGAATCATTTTTTAGGTGCGATCGTAATCATATAAATACGCAGCACCTATAGTCGTCGTTCGGTTTGTCTGTCTGTCTATACGCCAGTACGCATATAACAAACTAAAAACCACCCAACCGAATAGTCTGAAATTTTAAATACATAATTAATGTAAAATTTTCTCGAGTCGTTTCAAATTTTACAAAAATCGGATGTATATCTTAATTACAGGTATAGTATAGTTCAGTACTTTAAATCGTTTGTAGGTCTTTATATTTTTGACCAGGTTCTTTTTTTAATTCATTCGCTGGAACTTATAAATAGCTGTAGGCTGTGATCATTATAGAAATAAATCCTTTTAAATTGTTTTTACGAAATCTGTTTATTTGAATTAGAAATATATAGGTAAAGCATTCCATACAGAAAAGAATAGTGATGGTGCCTGATAGCATTTCTTAAAGACATTTTTCACATGACTGAGTTCATGAACCGAGAGGCAACAATTGAATTAATCATTCTGTAATACACACATTGGCATCACACAATTGGCGAAAAGAAAGAGCACATGAAAATCAATCAAATAATATGAGCAAAAATTATTTGTTACGCTTTGGCCAATTAGGACAATTTTGAATTTTGTAGCAGTGTAGCCAGAAAATCAGTCCTAAAAAATAAGCCAAAAAGAATTCGAACGCCAATTCGTACATTAGGAGTAAAGTTTTGGGAACATAGTGTGAAAGACAAAACAGAACGCATGTGCTGGAAATGTTTATGAATTAACGAGGAAGTTAATCTCAAACAAATTAAGCAGAGAAAAGAGTTATTTCTACTAACCGAAAGCAAAGTCAATCTTTATTCTTTTTTTATATCTAGTGAGGGTGAATGATCATTTAAATGAACTCAATCTATGTAAGAGCCGTTTTAGTGATAAAGGCATATGTTAAATACCTTTTCTTTCTTTTCATTTGGAGGAAAAATATAATAAGAACTGAAATAAAAGTTGGATAAAATGAATAAGTAATTAAAGATTAGTTTTAACTGAAATTTAGAGAAAAGGAATAACTTAAGAAAAAATATATGTGATTCTACATCACAACAGGGGCAGTCAAAAGTTTTCCGTTACATTACGGTCAATAGGAAAAAATTATTTCAAATGCATTTTAATTATGTTACAGCCTTTCGAACAGAATGAAATTGATATGACTTATGAAGTGCACTAAAATATACATTCTGTACAATATGCGGTTCAAAAAATATTTATAAAACTAGTTAAAGTATGAACGCACCTCATTTACCACGTTTGACGTGCAATTTCCAACATGTGTATGTTATGCATTGCTTTAAATCAGACAATAATCCGAACGTTTATAGGTTGAAAAGATATTTTTAATAAATAAATATTCCATCTGAAATTTCCTTTACATGATAATTTAATAAGTAATTATATGGAGTAAAATAGCATAGGGAATGGTATGAAAAATATAAAAAAGAGTCATTATTTACTTCAGATTTAAATTAATTTATTGCGGTAGATGATTTAGATCGTTCAATTAAAAATCTAGTTGTTATTGCTGATTGTGTGACTGAAAACAATCAGAAAATTATAATTGATTTATTTATTAGAGGCAGAAAGAAAAACGCTTCTATCATTTACATAACACAAACCTTTTATGGTGTTCCAAGAAGCATAAGATTAAATAGTAATTACAGTCAGTAGTTCAGATAGGGTTCGCATGCAGCTGCTCACCTAATGTTGAATTCCGTTTTAAGGGGGTCCGGGACACGTTTTAAAATAATTTTTATTTATTGAATTAAAATTTTGAATTTTTTTGTGATGGTTAACCATATCATTTTTAAACGAAACCACATGATAAAAATTCTGATAATATTTTTAAAAAAATTTAAAATATAAAATTTATTTAAAAAGTGGCGAAGTTTAAAATATAGTTAAAACTCGAAATATTATTTGTAGAATTTCAATTTTCTTTCATTTAAATAAACAAAAATATCTAAGTTTTAATTTTGATTCAGCATTTTAAAAAATATTATTAAAAAATTACAAATATTTAAATAAAAAAAAGATGTAAATTTAAAAAAAATCATATTTTCAAAAGTGAATATTTTTTTCAAATTTTCTGAATCAAAATTAACCTAAAACAATTGAAAAAAGGCATGTTCCAAGTTTGAACCATTTAGCATCAACGGTTCTTGACTTATAACAATTTAAATACTAGAAATGATGAAAAAATCCATCATGAAGAAAAACGTATTTTCGCAAGGAGCCGTTACCATGACAGCCATTGCTTGAAAGCTAGATTTTGAAAACAAACCAAAACGAAAAAATTAATATTTTCATTCTAATTAAGATAGAAACATGATTTAAACGTCATTTTAAGCAGGGGAAAAAACAGAAAATTTTTTAATGCAATAAAAGTTTTTTAGATTTACAGATTCTTGTGTCCCGGGCGCCCTTAATGCATATAATTACTCACCTTCGCGTAATATAAATGTATGGAGAATGCCAGGATGTGGCATAGTTTTTTTCTCTATCTAACTGAGAAGAAGGTAGATGAGAAAGAGGTGCCGAGTAGGGATATTTCATACTTTCGATAAGTATAAAGTTTCCCGGAAACTTTAAACCCGAATGTCATTCTTCTACCAGCGGTACCTCATTAAAGGGAACTTCTGTCTTTCATCGAGCACCTATCGTACCTAGTCTGAGGCAACGGACAAAAGACAACAACAACATCCTTGCACACAATTAATAAAATAAATTGGAAATTGCTCGTCAAACGTGGGGAAAGAGGTACGTTCGAACTATAACTAGTTTTATAAACATTTTTTTGCACTGCATATTGTACTGAATGTATATTTTAGTGCACTTCATAAACGCATATCAATTTCATTCTGTTTGATAGGCTGTAACAAGTAACATCATTAAAATGCGCTTAAAATAATTTTTTCCATTGGCCGTAATGTAAAGGAAAAATTTGACTGTCCCTGTAATGAAACTATTCAACCGATTTTCATAAAATTTGAAATGACTCGACAAAAGTATGCAACAATTAAATATTTTAAATTTCAAACGATTCGGTCGGGTAGTTTTTGCGCTGTTATATGCGGACAGACGGGCAGACAGACAGACGGACTGAACAACGACTATAGGTGCTACGTATTTATATAATTACGAACGCACCTAAAAAGTAATTGCCCGCATATGTCTTGAACATTAAAATCCTCAGTTTATTTTTAAATATTATTAAAATATTTTTGTAATAAAATTCAAGATTGTAGTATAGCGTATTTTACAGCATAAGTTACGCCCTTACGTATTTTTTTTTCTTTTCTACTTTTAACTTGTTGATGGAAAAGTTCAGAGGAGGCTTTCGTTTTGGCATTGTACTACGATTGCATCCTGAGGTATTGGGTGAGGTATTGGGTTGGGTATTGGGTTCCACTTACAGACTTTGAATAAAGATGTAAAATAACGGTATGAATAATATCCACAAAAGAAAACTCAGCTTGAAAAACGCCTTTAATAAGAAATGGAAGACATAAACATAACGAGATCAATAGCTCAATACACTGAAAAAAAAGAAGTACTCAAAAATGAGTATATCGATGTACTCATATCAAATTGAACTCATATCATTTATTGTGGCATAAAATATGTTTATTAATGTAAATATTAAATTACACACAGTATTTTAAAATAATGTAAAAGTGCTCGCAAATAATACTCTTTTCATATTCGATTTGGGTATCTTGCTAATAACTTTGCTATTTTTCTTAATAAATAATCAATTAAGCGTTTCTTGTTAATAATTTTGATGGAAAATAAATGTCAGTACATTTTTATTTTCATTTGTAGGCTCAGGGGGGTGGGAGGGGCAGTACATAACGATTCATATTTCAACGCAACCATGGAATCAAAAATGAGTAAATGTGTTTCTCAATTTTGAGTACATTTGGATCGGAGCTATTTTGAGTATGTGACGTATTTGAAATTGAGTACTTTTTTCTCAATTTTGAGTACCAATTTTTTTCAGTGTAGAAAACGCAACGTAACAGGCTTCATTACGAGCCACGTAATATGGTTTTATAAGAAAGACTCGATTTCTAGAGCTTTCGTGGTGCTTAAGAGTGATTAACATTCTCAAGGATACATCGAGTTTTGTCAATATAAGAAGCGGGTTCATCAATTCTTGCAAAAAGGGTAATTTCCAAAGCAAAGGGTCATTTCCAAAGGTATTTTATATATTGTGTTCTTGAAGAGTCATTTCAGAAATAAATAAATGCTAGATAAATCTAGTAAATGTGGGATTCTATGGAAGTTTCGGGTCGTTTCCGCCAAATTTTAGAGAAAGCATATAACACTAACTATGTTTCACTGATATCCGTATCCTCTAATTGTCTTTTCATTGTACGTGGAGTTTGAGAGACATAAATTGTCATAGCGTCCTGAACTGCTTCCTTTAAATGCAAGATTGTTGAAAATTTTAATATTTTATTAGTGTGGTTTTTGCGCGAGAAAATATGAAAAAAAATCAATATGCGATCTCTCAAATTTATCTAAATTAGATGTTTAATCTGCTGATGCGATATACTTTAATGATTATGAAATAAAAAATTAAGCTCACATACTTTTTTCTATTTTAAAGTAATATTTTCATATGTTATTATCTATGCATATTTCATATGTGATTATTTATCTATGCTTATTTGATATATGTATATATATGTGTATATTTATTTGTAAATATAATACCATTGAAAATCAAACGCCGTCTAACATGTTCTCTTAACAAAACCTGAGAAAAATCTCTAGTGTTAAGATGGCATATGTTTTATTTATATAAGAATGCCTAATATTATGTTAATAAACTAACATATTCAAACAACAAAATGACCAAAACTCCGAATTTAAAGATGGCAATTAACAATCTACAGTGTCAGCAAAAAACAAATCTTGACACTCAAGCCACAATCTCAATGTTCAGAAGTTTTATTTTACTTTTCCTGCTTTAAATAGAAGAGGCGGGAGAGAGTTTCTATCGCACGTTGGTCACGTGCAGTGGTGGTCCTTGCAGCCTTGTATCTTGAGATGACTCAGCGTTCTACTTTATTTTCTTTTTTAAATTCTGGTAGTGGTTTGAAAAGAGGTCTTTAAATTTTTTTTCAATGACTGTCAATATATTTTTTTCTGGCACTGTACAGAACCGTAGTAAGAAAATTACAAAGCAACAGTTTAAATATTTCTAGGATATATCTTTTTCAATAAAGCTTTGATTAATTTCATTGCATTTTGCATATAATACGCTATTTATTTTAGCCTTTTTAGGCTCAAAAAATGTATTTGATTAGCATATTTATTAGCATACATATATATATATATATATATATATATATATAATGCATATTTTTATATGTATATATATAAGCTTATTATATGTATATTTATAAACTACATATATGCATATATATTTCAGATTACTTAAAATAGCCCGAAAATGGGAATAAATATTTTCCTCGAGAGTTATACAATTTTAAATCTTTTTTTAATATAAAAAAGAAAGATATTTTGTTTACGTTTGTCACGCGATGAAAATTAGGATTAAATTTTAAAACAATTCCATTTTAACACTTTCCAGTTCCATATTTTACTTTTAATGTTTTTGGAAATTTATTCTTTTTTCCATCATTTTTCAATATAATGGGAAATCAACATACTCCCGAATGTTAATCGGAGAATTTACTATGCGGAGAGAGTCATAAAATGAAAATCTTTCTTCTGTCTTAAACTAATAAGTGCTGAAAATAAATTTCTCATGAATTACTCTAATTTACATAATTTCCTAGTTTTGAAAAATATTATGTGGTTATAAATCTTTAAGGTAATTATTCCGGTAAACAATAGCATTGCACTGCAGCGTTCAAAATGTGAAATTTATGTGTAAGTGCACAAAGTATCTTTATATTAAATCTCGTTATATGAAACATGTTTTCAAGTTAGTAGCACTGCATGCAAAAATTTTTATTCATATTTTAAGCTAATGTTACAAAGTATATTTAGAAAAGGTAAATATTTCTCTTTTATAGGGAAGAGATTTTTGATTTTGTTTGAACTTTTAATTAAATACATTACGAGAACAAGTGATTGTTGGATGATTAAGATGTACTATAATAAGTAATTACTTGGCGCAGTAACAATATAAGTAGATAAAAACAACCAATCCATATTTATTTGTACCAAAAAACCGGATTTAAGGATAAAGTTTATTGGCCAGTAGAATTACAGAAAAATTTAGGAAGCAGCCAATGTAAGAGAAGCGGATTCAAAGATAAAGTTTATAGGTCAATAGAATTACAATAGGAAATTTTAGGAAACGGGCAATCAAAGCAGATTCAAAGATCAAGTTTATTGGCCAGTAGAACTTCAGGAAAGTTTAGAGAACTGCCAGTAAAGTATTTAATAAATGTAATGATAAAACATGCGAGTGGAATTTATGAACCATAGCGTATTATGTAGCCATAGCGTACCGTCATCGGTGCAAAATATGATTGCCCAAGAAGAAATTTGCTGAAATATATATAGGAGAAATGGATTCAAGGATAACGTTTATTGGTCAGTAGAATTATAGAAAAAAATTAGGAGGCAGCCAGTGTAAGAGAAGCGGATTCAAAGATAAAGTTTATAGGTCAATAGAATTACAATAGGAAATTTTAGGAAACGGGCAATCTAAGCAGATTCAAAGATCAAGTTTATTGGCCAGTAGAACTTCAGGAAAGTTTAGAGAACTGCCAGTAAAGTATTTAATAAATGTAATGATAAAACATGCGAGTGGAATTTATGAACCATAGCGTATTATGTAGCCATAGCGTACCGTCATCGGTGCAAAATATGATTGCCCAAGAAGAAATTTGCTGAAATATATATAGGAGAAATGGATTCAAGGATAACGTTTATTGGCCAGTAGAATTATAGAAAAACATTAGGAGGCAGCCAGTGTAAGAGAAGCGGATTCAAAGATAAAGTTTATAGGTCAATAGAATTACAATAGGAAATTTTAGGAAACGGGCAATCAAAGCAGATTCAAAGATCAAGTTTATTGGCCAGTAGAACTTCAGGAAAGTTTAGAGAACTGCCAGTAAAGTATTTAATAAATGTAATGATAAAACATGCGAGTGGAATTTATGAACCATAGCGTATTATGTAGCCATAGCGTACCGTCATCGGTGCAAAATATGATTGCCCAAGAAGAAATTTGCTGAAATATATATAGGAGAAATGGATTCAAGGATAACGTTTATTGGCCAGTAGAATTATAGAAAAAAATTAGGAGGCAGCCAGTGTAAGAGAAGCGGATTCAAAGATAAAGTTTATAGGTCAATAGAATTACAATAGGAAATTTTAGGAAACGGGCAATCTAAGCAGATTCAAAGATCAAGTTTATTGGCCAGTAGAACTTCAGGAAAGTTTAGAGAACTGCCAGTAAAGTATTTAATAAATGTAATGATAAAACATGCGAGTGGAATTTATGAACCATAGCGTATTATGTAGCCATAGCGTACCGTCATCGGTGCAAAATATGATTGCCCAAGAAGAAATTTGCTGAAATATATATAGGAGAAATGGATTCAAGGATAACGTTTATTGGCCAGTAGAATTATAGAAAAACATTAGGAGGCAGCCAGTGTAAGAGAAGCGGATTCAAAGATAAAGTTTATAGGTCAATAGAATTACAATAGGAAATTTTAGGAAACGGGCAATCTAAGCAGATTCAAAGATCAAGTTTATTGGCCAGTAGAACTTCAGGAAAGTTTAGAGAACTGCCAGTAAAGTATTTAATAAATGTAATGATAAAACATGCGAGTGGAATTTATGAACCATAGCGTATTATGTAGCCATAGCGTACCGTCATCGGTGCAAAATATGATTGCCCAAGAAGAAATTTGCTGAAATATATATAGGAGAAATGGATTCAAGGATAACGTTTATTGGCCAGTAGAATTATAGAAAAAAATTAGGAGGCAGCCAGTGTAAGAGAAGCGGATTCAAAGATAAAGTTTATAGGTCAATAGAATTACAATAGGAAATTTTAGGAAACGGGCAATCTAAGCAGATTCAAAGATCAAGTTTATTGGCCAGTAGAACTTCAGAAAAGTTTAGAGAACTGCCAGTAAAGTATTTAATAAATGTAATGATAAAACATGCGAGTGGAATTTATGAACCATAGCGTATTATGTAGCCATAGCGTACCGTCATCGGTGCAAAATATGATTGCCCAAGAAGAAATTTGCTGAAATATATATAGGAGAAATGGATTCAAGGATAACGTTTATTGGCCAGTAGAATTATAGAAAAAAATTAGGAGGCAGCCAGTGTAAGAGAAGCGGATTCAAAGATAAAGTTTATAGGTCAATAGAATTACAATAGGAAATTTTAGGAAACGGGCAATCTAAGCAGATTCAAAGATCAAGTTTATTGGCCAGTAGAACTTCAGAAAAGTTTAGAGAACTGCCAGTAAAGTATTTAATAAATGTAATGATAAAACATGCGAGTGGAATTTATGAACCATAGCGTATTATGTAGCCATAGCGTACCGTCATCGGTGCAAAATATGATTGCCCAAGAAGAAATTTGCTGAAATATATATAGGAGAAATGGATTCAAGGATAACGTTTATTGGTCAGTAGAATTATAGAAAAAAATTAGGAGGCAGCCAGTGTAAGAGAAGCGGATTCAAAGATAAAGTTTATAGGTCAATAGAATTACAATAGGAAATTTTAGGAAACGGGCAATCTAAGCAGATTCAAAGATCAAGTTTATTGGCCAGTAGAACTTCAGGAAAGTTTAGAGAACTGCCAGTAAAGTATTTAATAAATGTAATGATAAAACATGCGAGTGGAATTTATGAACCATAGCGTATTATGTAGCCATAGCGTACCGTCATCGGTGCAAAATATGATTGCCCAAGAAGAAATTTGCTGAAATATATATAGGAGAAATGGATTCAAGGATAACGTTTATTGGCCAGTAGAATTATAGAAAAAAATTAGGAGGCAGCCAGTGTAAGAGAAGCGGATTCAAAGATAAAGTTTATAGGTCAATAGAATTACAATAGGAAATTTTAGGAAACGGGCAATCTAAGCAGATTCAAAGATCAAGTTTATTGGCGAATAGAACTTCAAGAAAGTTTAGAGAACATCCAGTAAGATATTTATTAAATATAATGTTAAAACATGCGAATGGAATTTATGAAAAGGAGGTTTTTATATTTGTTTTCCAGCAAACTGACAACGGAGGAATAGCAAAACCACAATTAAAAATATTTTAATGATATTTATAAACATGGAATAATTCAAGAAAGTCAAATTCATGAATGGGGGTGAAGGATTAGAGATATATTTATTATATATATATATATATATATATATATATATCCACCCACTTCCATTCATGAACTTGTCTGAAATGAGCATTTAAGTAAATACATTACAAGAACAAGTGATTGTTGTAAGATTAAGATATATTTCAAAAGTAATTTATTGTATATTAATTCACTATAAAGAAAATAACACTATCAATCCCATTTTTGCACTTTTAAACTAAAAAAAGTGGTATAATTGATCTAAATTATCCGAAACATATGAAATTTAGTAAAAGACAATTAAAAGTTTTAGAAAAATTGTACATATGAAGTTTAGATCTTGTACTTTGTGATAAAATCGTAAAATACTATATATACTCTATATATTAATTTTTTTTTTACTTTTAAGAATAAATAACTGAAAAAAAATCTTTTTTTTTTTTTAAATGACGATAATTTTTGGCCTGGGTAAGGCTTACACCCCCACCCCCCCTCCATCACCACCAGAGCAATTTCAGGAATCAGGTAAAAACTTATAATATATATAACTGAAACAAATGTCTAATGATTAGAATGTAAATTTTCTGTCTCCTTTCTTTAGATTATATTGCATTATTAGTACACTCATTCTAAACTATTTCCAGTCTTTTTTAATCCTATATATTTACATATATGTACAAACTACTCGACTTATGATACTTTTATATCTAGTTATTTTAATAATCGGAGGAATATAATTCAACTAATAATTAATAGTTTTAATAAACTGAAAAAAAAATTGAATCAAACAATTAAAAAAATTGCCACTTTTTTAGAGGAAAATTTTGCATCTATTTCCTGATTATTTGTTATAGCACTTATTATATGACTCCAATTTAGATTACATCGCGTTAAAGTAAATAATTATAAATCCAATATTAGTTATATGATATCCAAGTAGCATCAAAAGCATTGCATTCATTTTCTTATTACTTAAATGTAACTATTACTATAATCGTTACAGTATCTTCCTCAGGGCACGATCAATCGAAAAAGATGCTCAACAATTGATATTCATTCGGGTACTAACCCCCTTACTACACTGTTACAGAAAATTAAACATGAATACAGAAATGAATACATAAATGATACACATTTAGCTAAATATCTCTTTTTTACTTTCTTCTATCTTTACAAGAAGAAAGTATTGGATTCATGAAAATTTTCGAATTCCCGTTTTCGATGGATTTACACGTTTTAGAGGTCAGAGAACCCCAAAAACATGTTTTTACGAAATGTCTGTCTGTGAGTCTGTCTGTCTGTCCGTCTGTCCGTCTGTCTGTCTGTCCGTCTGTCTGTGTGTCTGTGTGTGACACAAATTTTGTGGGCGCTCTATCTGAAGAACTAATGCACGGAATTTAATAAAAATTCATATTCAGTTAGTCCCTGATACAAATTGATGCTGATTAGTGTTTGGTGCATATCGCTCAACAGGTGGCGCTGCTATGCTGCATTTTTTATGATTTCCAAAATGGCTCTATCTCAAGAACTAATGCACGGATTTTCATGAAACTTCAGATTCAGTTAGTCCTTGATATGGCTTGATGCTGATTAGGTGTTGGTGCAAATCGCTCAACAGGTGGCGCTGCTATACTGCATTTTTGTGATTTCTACAATGGCTCTATCTCAAAAACTAATGCACGGATTTTCCCCAAACTTCAGATTCAGTTAGACTTTGACGTAAGTGGTTGCTTGGTAGTTTTGTTTAACATAGGTTTTGGTGTAAAGCACCCAATAGGTGGGGCTGCTAGGCTGAATTTTGCTGCATTTACACGATTTCGTAGATAGCCATTTCTCAAGAACTAATGCACGGAATTTCATATCTATAGAATCCTCATGATGAGCATAGATTGCCGTTTAATTTTGGTAGTGTGATAGCGAATTTTCAAGAATTAACATGCATGAGATAGAAGAAAGTTTTGGGATTGGTATATCCGACTAGTTTATCTTATTTAAATATAAGAGTACAAAGTATTAATTTTATTCAATACAAGGTCAAAATAGATTTCACATATCAGGTTTTCAGAAATTACATACCAAATTTGAAGGACCCGAAGTCAGATGCTCCGAGGCCACGGCTCTTTTAGATCATGCTTTAATAAGGCCTTAGTATTACTTGCATACATGTTATCCATATGATTTTATTCGAATAAAAATGTTCGCGTTATTTTGATTCTTCATTCTATTATTTTTCTCAGCTTTTGCGCATCGTGCTCTATTAACGTAAAAATATCTTT
Source organism: Maratus speciosus (assembly GCA_963932465.1). NCBI lineage: Eukaryota > Metazoa > Arthropoda > Arachnida > Araneae > Salticidae > Maratus > Maratus speciosus. The sequence goes on along the minus strand of OZ010786.1, from coordinate 513,583,035 downwards.
AAAAAAAACATTTACAAAGCGCATGTGAAAAGGTACATCATCCCTGACCTAGTCATCCCTGGTGCCTTCAGATCATTAGCAACTACACTGATAAATATTTTGTGGTGTGTTTAGCCAGTTTTTGGTGCTGCAGTAGTTTCAACCATAAGATGGAACATTTCAATATTTAGAACTGTGGTTGAACACTAGCTCTAAATGTTTCTTAACACACTACAGTTTTTTTAACAGTGTTTACTTCCCAACTGCTGTTTCTCCTAAGTCGTTAATTTGAAAGAAAATCTAACCAATCTCGCCTGCCGCTGTTTCACTTAGATCATAGATCAAATCGAATTCCGAGTTGTTAGAAAATGTGACAGAACTACTGTTTAACTACTGCTTCTACTGGCAAAAGTGTTTCTCAGCACTGTTTAGTTCTAAATGGTCTAATAGTTGTGAACAAAGTGGACAATCTAGATGTGTTTTTTTAATTTCGATTGCAAAACATTTCATAAACGTAGCTTTTTTGGTAACGCTCCCTGTAAAGATATTACTTTGGCTGTGTATCGATTTTGACTTGCATTTAGAGCGATCGTTCGTAATTTATCTAAATTTCTCTTGAAAGACCATCAAAAAGTCTTCTTCCAAAGACCGTTGTGCCAGTTGCAACTCATTAAATATTTACTGCAAGGTAGTATTTAAACAGGTGGAAAAAATATATGCTATTATTTTTACTTTAGTACATATATAAGCAAGAAAATTTTCTACAATTTCAGTAAACAAAAAGTTTGCCAGTTATGGCAGTTATGTCACATTTTACATTAGTAAATCTTTTAACAGCACGTCAACGTTATTGTGAAAAATCTAACACGGAAATTACATATTATCTACGTCACTAATATTGTTATGAGGAATAACAAAAAGCATAGTCCACAGCATTTAAAAAACATTTTCTGGAATGAGATGAAAGAAAAATTTATACATTTTCAATCATGTGCCATAAGGGTGGTTGTTTTTCCTATGTGAAACAGGATGTGTTTGTTCAACATACAAAAATGAGTTAACCATTAACCGGAAACGTGAAAATTCCGTGCACAAAAGAACACTTAATAATTTACCAAATAGTGAACTTAAAAATTTAATCTTTAATAGTAATGCATTAACATGACCAATTTTTTAATATAACAGCGTAAAAATACGTTTTCAATGTCGGAGAGAGAAAATATTAAGGGCAGATATGTAAACGCAACCGTCTCACAGACGGCAGGTTTCCAGTTAAGGGTTAATTATGAATTTTGTTTGGATAGATAATAGGCTTTAGATAATCATGTAAATGTAGCGTGAATTTGGACGTGAAATCATTCATTTTTGCAAGATTATCTCAGTAGACCTTTTCAACATAATAAATCTATACATTGTTTTTCTTGCACTTATGTAACTAATCTTTTGTACCTTATTTGTGCATCTTGCACCGGCATATTTTTTTCTTTATTCCCTATCATTCCCTATCTCTAAATCAATCATTTGTACAAGATTGTCTCGGTAACTCATTTCAATATAATAAATCTATACAGTGTTTTCTCACAGTATTGTAACTAGTCTTTTGCATCTGATTTATGCGTGCTGCATATGCAAATTCCTCTCTTATTTCTTACAAATCAGATATCATTAGCTAGTAAATGCAAAGAAATTTTATGGAATGAGATGATGAAAAAATTGAAATGTATTCAATCATGGACTATAAGAGTGGTTGGTTTTCCTATGTGAAGCAAGGTTTGTTCGTTATACAGAATTGAGTTAATAATGAATTTCGTTTAGATAGATAATAAACTTTACAGAACTACCAAAATGTTACGTGGAATTAGATGTGAAATCATTCATTTTTACAAAATTATCTCAGTAGCCCTTTACAAAATAATAAATCTATACATTGTATTTTTTATGCTTTTGTAACTGATTTGTGCATCTTACATCGTCAGATTCATCTCTTATTCCCTAGAAAACACATATCATTAGCTAGTAAATGCAAAGAAAGGTTTACATATTAACACTTTTTGTTCTCCTTATTGTTTATAGCAGTGTTTCTCAACCTCTTTTCTTTGACGGCACACTAAAAATATCTGGAATTATTTGCGGCACACCTGAATATAAAAGATGTAAAAGTTATATGATACAAAAAAATAATGAAAAAAATTATTTACAAAATTTTTTTTTAATGAGAGGGCTGATCCTGTTTTTCTTGAACAAATTAAATCAAAACGAGGTACCAAAGTTGCCAGATAAATTGGAATTTCATCGTCAAATTTTAAAAGTCTTTCTCACTTTTTGGACTTGATTTCTGTCAATACTGAAAATCCAAATTCACAGAAATATGAAGATGAATAAACAATTAAATTTAAAAAATCAAAAAAAAACCGACTGCATAAAAAGCGAACTAATTAATTATTTCTCATCAATGTGAAACCATTTTTTTTCAATTCCTACTATTAGCTCACACTCTCGCTATATATATCTTGTTCAAATTTTCAAGCCTTAATAAAATACTTATTATTCATCCAATCAAACTCAAATAATTTTTTTAAATTTGTAGTGGATGACAATTGATGTTAATCCAGTTTTTTTTCAAATATTAATTCATTAATTAAATTAAATTAAATAATTTTCAATAATCGAGAGAGCTCTCTTCTTGATCAAGGTATTTTAAGACCGAGAGAGCCCTCTTCCTGATCAAGGCATTTTAAGCGCCACTCAAAGGGAAAGAAGAATGAGAGAAAAAAAAATTCTTATTGATCTAAGTAGGAAATGACTTAAAATATATATTTTTTTTTTTATTACTTGTTTTTATTACTTACCTATTTTTTTTATTTACTTGTGTTGGTGGCTTTTAAGTTGTGTTTAATTGTTAGTTCCTATCTATAATACATTTTTGATGAGGTCCACAGATGTCTATGATGGTTAGAGATCCACAATACATACACAACTTCCAGGTTGTATAATATTTTAACGGAGCTTCTGACTGTAAAATAGTCAATGAAACATCGTCTTTATTTTGAAAGACCTATCCAATGATATGCCACTCAATAGGGTGCGTAAATTTGTTTTTTCGTCTCTACCGCCATTTTGTATTTTACGGCCGCCATTTTGAATTTATAAAAACAAAATCTAGCCTATAACCATCGGGCCGTTATGACGAATTGATAGACACCCCATTCATTAAAATCCATTCAGCCGTTGGGATGTTTCGAGGGTATAAAGAAATCCACATACACAAATACGCTTGAAACACATAACCCTTCTTTTCAGTTGGGCAGAAGAATTTTAATAGCTTTCAAGCTCATTGCAGGATACAAATTTCTGACAGAAAGGCAAAACTCATCCAATTTTTTCGCGAAGAATGTTGAAGATGAAACTTATAGATTCATAAACCAACGAGCTATTCTTTTTCTGTTGTTGTAAAATTTCGTGTCTTCCAAATTACAAATGGGCTCGTTAACCATTCATATTCACCAACTGAAAGCGAAGAAAAGTAGCTTTTAAGTGAGATTTGAAATTCATAAATGGTTCCTAAAATTTTGCCTGCAGTTTTATTTTTCGTCTGAGATTCGTTGACACCAGAAAAGCTGTCAAAATTTCATTTTGATATTTCAGAATTCCCCATTGTTAATTTTTCTTCAAAGGACGACAGTTTTGATGTTGATGTGAAAAAATGCACGACGTGCAGCCAAAAGAAATTCCTGTCAAAAGTTGAGAAGGCGAACGTCTCTTCCGCGAGTTAAAGGAAAACTCATGGCATAAAAAGTAAGCCCGAGTCTGAGGAGTGGAGACAAGAGTGCAGTGGCGCTCTGGAAACTCAAATATGGGGAAAGGAGTGAACAAGGACGATAGTACATGAGAGAAAGAAAATGTCATATCGTTTATAAGACACCATGCAATTTTAATCCTCTGTCAAAAACCCTAGAGGCACATTTGACTATCTCTCGTGGCACACGGGTGTCTCACGAGAGGCACACAGGTCGAGAAACACTGGTTTACAGTGTAGTAGTAGAACATTCACCATGTGAAATGTATTAATATTATTTAAAAGGATATAAATTTATATTTCACAGTGCCTTTCAGTCAGCATCCATTCAGAACAATTTAAAATGTATCTCTAAATTATTGTCTTGTGTATGACTGGCATCTGTATTAATTATGGGCCTTGAACTTGTCCATTTGATATTAGTGTTTGATTTTCAATGCACAAATATCATATTTAATTAATGACTGCTCTATTGAATAGAAGATTTAATACAATGTACAAACAAATGTTTTTTGCGTTAGATTAATAAAATAAATAATTAATTACTTATTAAATAGAGATTACAACATATCATATGTGCTGCAACAACTATAATACGAATCGCGTATTAGAAACTCCATTGTTGAGAAAGCATGTTTTCGCAATTCTATAAGCAGTGAATGAGGCTATATCGGATACGGAATTCAACTAAGTACATTTTAAATACAGAATAATTCAAAGGGTTAAACGAAATCGGCTTAGCTGTTATTTAGGGGATAAACATAAACTCTAGCGAAAATTAAATTCACGCGCTGGTTATAATACACAATGCAAAATTACTTACCCTTAAATAGGTGAATATTGCAAATGAAATCAAATAAGTGTGAACAACATTTGAAATATTTGTTTGAAAATTTTCGCCGGAGAGTATGAGAAATGTTTACAGATTGATTGTTCCTTTCCTGTTATTATTAGATTATCATTGTGTTATCTATCATTGTTTACATAAGCAAATTTAATCTAGCACTGCTTTTAAAATGTCTGTTGCACAGGGAATAAAATTTTGGCATTTGTTGTACTATTAAATAAAATGCATGAATTGAATTCTTTTTTATTGATTTTAATGTTTTCTCTTTAGTTATTGTAAAAACTTATCGTAAAAAAAAAAAAAAAGAAAAAAGAAAGAAAAGAAAATGCACATTTCTTTCGGTGTTAGCAAAAAGTGTGCTTAAGCACTGACGGTACTTTTAAGCACTATTGACGAAAACTTAATATACAATTTATTTGTCTATTAATAAAAGTTTATTTTTCTTTCCATACGAAATACTCTTCTCTATCAGATTTAAAAATCTCAGATAAACAGTCAAATCTAAATAATTTCACACAGTGATAATTTTCTTAAGGGGACTGGACGTTTAAAAAAATTTCTGTTAATTTTCCTAATACAGATTTGAAATTTTGTGCAAATATACATATCACCATAAGTGTATAGAACGCCTTAAAAAGAAATTTCCAATCATATTATAATTTTAAGATCTTTTAAAAAAGTTTAAAATTTTAGAACGAAATTTTAAATGCTCCTTGCGTCTTAATTTTTTAGATATTTCCTCGATTTTGGATTTTAATCACGTGAAACTCTATTACAAACAAATCTGTGTATTAATTTTTTAATAGTTTAAATATTTTTTTTTCTGAATTCCATATCGGTTTTCATCAAAATTCTGCTTTATAATAAGTTAAAAATCAAATTTAATTGTCTTAATGAAGTCGAATTTTAAAATACATACACAGTTTATTTTTAAGAAATATCAGGATTTTTCCTTATCAGTTTCATGACTTTTGATCAAAAATTAAGTAGTAAGGAGTATTTCAAAATTTGAAAAAAAACTGAAACGTCAATATTGAGAAAACATATTTAAAGTATATTAAAAGGACAAAAAAAGAAGTGTTTGTGAACAAAATTAAAACACTTGTCACTTTGCGTAAAGTAATCGCATCTGCATGCGGTTTTCCACGAATGACGTAGTACAAATTGGAAAATAATAAAACACATAAGAAGAAATGTCGATTTTGAGGTCGATTGTAGCTCAAATAAAAGTCCCACAGTCCCCTTAATCATTGATATAGGTATAGCTTTTCTTATTAAAAAAAAAAAGTTATATGAAACATTTTCAACAGAAAAAGCCTTTCCATTTTGAAAGAGATCATAATAGAGTCACTCCGAAAGTAGTCGATACCCTTCCAGTTTGATCAAATTTTTGAAGTATTGCGCAATTTCAGGCGGAAATGAGTTTTACACGTGGCACTAGACATAATATTTTTGCTTGAATGTTGGAGTACCTGTTGTCACATTGTCAGCTATCTGCTGTAAGAAAAGCCATTTTATGAATTTTTTTATTAAAAAAATGTAAAAATTTGGTTTTTGATTAGTTCGAGGAAATTACGGTCAGTTAAAATAATCCACTTCCAACTTGCTTATTTCAAATAATAGTTTTATATGAATTATTGTTAATCACAGTCTGAGCATGATATTTTAGAGATTAATTTTTGAATTTTAGACTGATTTTTTCGATTGATCTACTACTGGGAAAATGGCAATGAATGAAACCATTTACTTGTAATTTTATTGCTATTTAATTTCAGCAGATTTCGTTTTTGTCCATTATACGACATTCATTGAAGGTTGTATCAATCATGTTAGGTTACTTCTAAAACTTAAAAGGAAGGAAATATAATAAAAACCCTGTAGCATCGACCTTATTTAATCAATTACTGGCTGAGTCACCCTGCATTTAAATACATTGTTGTTATAAGAATTGTGATATTCATTAAGAGTATTTTTGGTTAATTAATCTAATTATTTTTGTAAAGATTTTACAAAAGAAGTTATAACTACCAATTTATTTGATCAATTTTAATGAAAAACTAAATTTAACATTATTATAATTCAAAGATTCCCGTATAATTCAGTTTTAAAGAAGATACTTATTGAGGGGAAGCAAATTCTTGATAAATAATTCCGTAAATAAAGAGGCCCCACCAGTGGCCGAGCGGTTCTGCTTTCGAAGCTGGTAGACGGGAGGTGTAGAGTTCGAACTCAATCGCGCCCTTCGGCCTAATCGTTCAGAGATTTCGTGGTTTTCTTCGAACCGTGGATTTTCATGCGTAAATACAGGTTAGGTTCCCTTAGAAAGACCCCCCACGGAGGGCACTTCTTCCCCCCCCCAACCTTGGGCTCTATATCCCTCGTGTTGATAATTGGTTGTCATAAACACAACCAACCAACCAACCGTAAATAAAGGGTTGAAAGAACTGTAATATGTATCGATTAATTTATTATTGGATTTGAAAATAAGTTATATAAATGAATTAAAAGTAATTTATTCCAAACTGAAATGAGTAAATATATATATATATATATATATATTCTTAAAAGATCATTCTAATTTTCCTTTTTACTATGTGAGATTTGTATTTTTTAAAAGTTATATTCTGTATTCTTGTTGAAGCCCCATATAGATATATTTCTCTATAAAACTTTCCTTATAAAGTAACACGACGAAAACAAAGAAAATTCCTCAGTCACCAACATATAGGTTCTTTAGAAATTATCTGATAATAAAAAGCCTAGTTCAATGGGGTGAGGTGAAGGTTAACATCCAGATTTTTCAGAGCTAAAGTAATGCCCAAACATTTTTTCTCCCAAACAAAATATTGCATATGGTAAGTTTAATCATGAATAGTTTAGATATCTTGTTGTATGAAATTGAGGGCATTTACAGATCAAAACAATCGTGAACTATATTAAAGTCAAATTATTATTTTTAATAAATTTTTATTTATTTATTTATTTATTTTTAGTTACCTAATGCTTTTTATTTATTTTATTTATTTTATCTTTAATTTATTTAATACTTTAATTTATTTTATTATTTATTTATTTTTGTTTTATTTATTTATTTATTTATTTTTCCATTTATACTGTCATCTCCAGATTTACTTAAGTTATGCGTTCCGCAATCTTTTACATAGCTTGAATTTTATGCAAGTCGAATTTGTAAATTGATTATGTAAAATTACGCAACAAACTGCAATATTCATTATATATATATATAAATAATAACGATAATATCAACAATAATTTTTAACGACTTGGTGGAGGGATGTAGTATAGTATCTTATTTATGAATATAATGTATATATCTATTATTTACATAGTATATTTTTCAATAAAGCATCATGCAACACTATTTACTAGAATATAAACTATAAAAGTATGAAAAATCATGAAAACAAACTGAAAGAACATTTTTTTTCAAATAAAAAATCTCTTACTAAATACAGGATTTATAAATTTAACATTGATGAAGTTATTTAAACAATTTTCCATCTACATCAAACGAACTGGTGAAGCTAGAAGAAGAAAAAAAACACACGTTCATCTTCATCGAAACTTTAAAATTATCTTTCGTTCTGGTGAATTCAGTTTATTATTAAAGAACATAATCGTAACATAATTGTTACGATCCCCACATTATTTGTCTCATTTTAATTATATTTGAGTTGTTATGGTAAAAAACTGATTGTGTATCCCAATAAATATATAACTCTCACTAATATATAAAACTATATTATGGTTGTGGTTTTTAACGGCATATTGTATTTATAAAATAATTATCAAAAGTATGCAAATGCATATCAAACACGCTAGTGTGTTCATAAATGTAGTTTTCGAGATTTATTGCGTAACTGCGAATTTGCGTAAGTCGCATAATACGTAATTTTGAGGGATGCCTGAAAGTTTGTATTCTTTGTCTCTGTTTTTTTTTTTTTTTTTTTTTTTTTTTTTTTTTTTTTTTTTTCAATTTGCATCATAGTTCTCCTTCTGTTCTGTGTTCTTCTGACTGTTGTCATGTTCGTGTGTGATTGGCTGATAACCTCTACTTTCCAATTGGCTGTTTCTTCAACCTGTACCTCTACCTTACTTTATCTCTCCCACTTTTGCTACTGCTTTCAAAAGAGAAATGCGTATTTTTTGCACCTGATGAAGGAAGATTAAGTTCTTTTAAAAAGCCTCGTGCATTTCTAAATTTTATGGTGTTTTAAGACGTTCTTTTTGACTTTATCATATGGCACTAGGTTTTCTCATTATTTATTGAGCCCTATCTATATTATAAAGGACAAACGTATCTGTGAGTAACGCATACGTCATTCTGTGAATGGCAACACTTTGAAATTTGAAATGAAATTTCGGTTTTGCAATTTTCGCTAATGCAAATTTTTAAACTTCTAAAAATCGCACAGTTTCAATTTTTACACCGTCGTATAGGAGAAAAAATGCACTTTTAAATGCAATTTCTTTGAAATCTCTATCACAATTTACTTTTGAGATATTAATTTTTTTATAGTTTTTAGTACCAATTTTGTAATTGTGGCAACTGAAGTACTCCATTTCTATTAAAAGTAAAGGGAAAATAGTCATGGTTTATTTATTTTTATTGATTATATCCTTATTGATGCCATTTTCACATTACAAATAAGAGTAACTTTTTTCTAATGTTTGAACAGAAAATGACGTCAGCCATTAAAAAAAAACAAGCATTCTTCTTCATAAATCAAAGATTGAAGAAGATATTTCAGTATTTTTACTTTACGCTGATACGGAATTTAAGACGCTAGGCAAAATGATTCAGTGAATAAAAATGATGTCATATTTAAAACAAACCAATCATTTTCTTTGAAAAAGCTAAATATTTGACCAATACTAAATGGCCAATACTATGGCAACTGAAGGCAAATTTCTGAATGGTAAATTTTCGCGGGTACTGAGATTAGAACTTAAATTTTGTGCGAATGTTCACATGAAAAGTTGTATCGGATAAACGTGACTTTAAGTTTGCAAATACATTAATTAATAAAGTATTGCGCTTTAAAATACGTTTAAATTGTGAACTTGAGTGGTGCGTATGTAAATTTTGAGAATGGGAAAATAACGTGCAGTTTAGATTTTATGGGGGAAAATTTTATGATGTGACAAAGCAAAATCCTTTTTACTGATTTTTCATCCCGTAAAAACAAACGTAAGACCCTCAATCGATAACTTCAACACAATTACTCATCTTGATTACGTATCTAATGCAGTTTAATTTTTCAATAATTTAAGCAGTTGAAGTTTTTGGAAATAATAAATTGGTAATTTTAGGTTAAAAACATTATTTGTTTCAAGAGTTAGATAACCAATGCAAGATGAATTTTTTATTGTAATTATTTTTGTAGGTTTATTATAAATTCAATCTAACAGTTCCATTCTAAACATTTTAAATCGTCGAATTTCGACGGGCTCCAACTCGTATTGTTAAAAGTCACCGGATCCTTTTGAATGTAAACTTTTTCTTGAATATTTTTTGAAATACTTGACAGATTCTTCTGGAACTTCAGGATTATAAAAATCATGTTTGATTTCATATATTTCAGTGTCTGTTTTATCACTGGAGTAATTAGGGATCAACAACCATTAAAAAAAAAAATTGTATTTTGATGACCCTGCAAAAAAACGCTAAAGGATCTGTATCTGTATGTAGCACATAGCTATATCGATGTTGTGTAATATTTGTGTAAGAATGTTACGTATATTCATTTAAATATAACGGGTTATCTAAAAAAAAATAAATAAAAGAAAATTTAGCACGTTTCTTGTTTTTCCCATGCATTGGTCTCAACCAAACTTAACGAAACTTTCACAAAGCTCGACAGTGGAAACAACGTACGATATAACTTTAACAAACATAATTTATTACAACATAAATTTATTAAATATTTAATTATATATAAACATTTGTCTAAAACATTTCTTACACGCGCACAATTTAAAGATAAACAGTCAATTATAAATATCAACTCATACAAAAAAAAAAACAGTCATATATTGTGAAAATTCAGAAATACATCGGCGATATAATAAGCTAAATTTCAGTTGCTGTCTAAAATAGCTAGATGATGAGTAATTTTCTACAAATTGTTATTTTTTTCTTTTTTTATGCTTCAGATCTTCTTTGAAAACCATCAGTACGATCACACTGCTACAACAACGAAAAAAATCATTACATTTCAAGCGATTCCTAAGCTACGTTCCTCAGATAATAATTCCTACGTTGGAAGTCAGTTAATTAAAAATGACAATTTCGATCAATAGATCGCGCATGTAAATTTAAAGGTTAATAACTAATCCTTATTTGTTAATAAATAGCACTAATTACTATCACGTTCAATATTCTTCAGAGTCACATTATGTAGTGCGGCGTTTATTAATTTAAAATATCAACTACAAAGCATATCGAGGTATACTAGGTCAATACCTACACTGTAAAAAAAATACTGCCAGTTTTCCGGTAGGAATCGGAAAAATAGTTGCCCTTATCGTACCGGAATAATTTCCGACCCAGCTCGGAATAAAATCTGTAAAAATAAGGAAATAGTCAGTAAAACGGCATTTTACGGATTTTATTCCAATTTTACGGATTTTATCCGAGCTGGGTTGGAAATTATTCCGGTACGATAAGGACAACTATTTTTCCGATTCCTACCGGAAAACTGGCATTATTTTTTTACAGTGTAGGAAGTCTTGCTGATATTTTCGTTAGAGCAGGCGACGGAAGGATTTACAGAGATTGCTGTATTTTTCATGGAAATCACAAGTTTACACGAATTTCTTTGTGAACTAAGTCGAAAACTTGTGCTAGCAATTAGCAGAACATAGTATTTAATTAAATAATGCATTTCTTTTATAATTTGAGTATGTTAGCAACGGTCTTACTCCGTAGCACTCGTAGCAAACTCTTTCAAGGATATCACTCAACTTAATGTGGCCGGAGTATGCGATAAATATTTGTTTGTAGAAATTTCCATAATGAAAAAAAATATATACTAATTTGCCTAAAGATTTGAATATCTGATGATTTTTTCAAGACATAATCATGAAAATTATGAGATATAGAAAAGCAGATACTTGTCGAAATGACGTGGGTCAACTGATTTAAAACAATTCATATGCACCACATAAATAATAACAAGTTGGAAATTGCACATAAAACGTGGCAAATGAGGTGCGTTCGTACTATAACATGTTTTATAAATATTTTTTGAACCGCTTATCGTACTGAATGTATATTTTAGTGCGCTTCATAAGTGCATATTAATTTTATTCTGTTCGAAAGGCTGTAACAACAACAAAATGCACTTGAAATATGTTTTTCGCATGGGCCGTAATGTAACGGAAAACTTTTGACTGTTCCTATTACTAAACTATACATCCGATTATCATCAAATTTGAAATGACTCGACAAAATTTTGCAACAACTTTATATTTAAAATTTCAGACCATTCGGTTGGGTAGTTTTTGCTCTGTTATATGCGGACAGACTCACGGACAGACGGACGGACCGAGCGACGACTATAGGTGCTACGTATTTATATAATAAGACTAAGAATGAATGTGTTCTTTATAAAACTGATTATTTTTTTATTATTTAGATAGCTAATGTTTTTAAAAGTACGAACTTTAGAAACTATTTATACTGCCACAATATACACAATATGAACATTGAAAAGCTCTCCGTTTTACTTAACAGGCGAGAAAATGATAAAACAGACGTTACAAATAAAAAATAGATACATTTTATATCCAATTTCTTAGTACTTTCGGCCTGCAATTCCCTCGGTAATCGTCAGAGAATATTTTTATTATTAATTACTGTTCCATCCATACAAATACGTCACTTCGTTTGAAATGGGAGAGTCTATAATTATTAGGGTAGCTGAAAGTAAAAGTAGCAGTGCCTTGGATTAAACTTGTGTGGAGAAAAATATTTAACTGCAGTTCCGTTTCACTACATAAGTAAAGTGTAAGTTTAAGTAAAACGGCTAGCTTTTTAAAGATTATATTGTGCATTTTATGATTCAATCAAGGAAGAATAATGCATTTCGTCTTAATATTTTATTTATCTATTTATACTGCTTTTAAACTTTTACTTATAATTAGACAAGCTATTTTCAGATAACAAAGATTTAAAAATAATCTTTAAATACAGGTGGTCATAAAAGAACTTTGCCGATATATGGAACTCTAGCGGCCGGTCCGTTTAACCGATCGAGATGAGATTTCAAATATAGTTATTCAGAGGTATGAGCTGGGGATTCTGTGAACGGCATCAAATTGGCGCTCACGGTTACGGTGATAGGTACAGAAACTCGAAATTTTCTAATGGCAACACCCACTTTTTTTGTCGCAAAATGCTCAGCGCATGCGAAAACCATCACTAGCGCTCGAACGGTACGTGTATCACAATAAATGGACGCGTTATGCGCGCACAAAAAACAGCTCAGCGAATGGCCAAAAACAACACGATCGGGGCGCACGGAGGAAATTTGCATATGACAGAAGCAAGACAACAATCACAGATATCCGTTCAACTGATAATCAGCGTAGAAAACGGAATCTTGCCTCTGTCATATGCAAATTTCCTCGGTTCGCCCCGATCGTGTTATTTTTGGCCGTTCGCTGAGCTGTTTTTTGTGCGTGCATAACGCGTCCGTTTAATGCGATACACATACCGTTCCAGCGCTATTTAGGGTTTTCGCATGCGCTGGGCATTTTGAGACGAAGAAAAATGGGCGCTGTTATTCGAAAATTTCGAGTTTCTGTACCTATAACCGTAACAGTGAGCGTCAATTTATTGCCGTTCACAGAATCCCGAGCTCAGACCTCTGAATAACTGTATCTAAAATCTCATCTCGATCGGTTAAACTGAACGCCGCTAGAGTTCCATATATCGGCAAAGTTTTTTTTTATGACCAAGCTGTACTTTGTTAATGTTTCAGACTTCGTAGAATTTTATTAATTCATCTTATCTCATACTTACTGTAAAAGAACTATTTTATTGTATTTCCTTCACAATATCATCCTCACCAAAACAACTCTCCTAGACTTTTCTACTGGTCAAACTTTACGACAGTGTACTTTATGCAAATTTAATAACGTTAGTTTAAAATACACTTCTGTCAAACCCACCAAAAATGCAATATTTTCTAATCCAATATTTAACATGGAATCTGTCGGTTAGTCTTATGTGAAATTCTATAATTCCTCTATGAGATCCCTTTAATGATTCAAACATTTCTGTTGAAAATTTACTGACATGGAAATTCTATTCACGCCTGCCATTTTTCATTAGCATATATCTTCGGAGCATGATTTATAATACAGCTTTTCGCAGTTTTAATATTAATTTAATTTTCACGCGTAGTTCATTTAGATACACAGAATAATTAATGTGAGAATAGAATTCGTTAAACATCACGAATCGATAAATATGAAAATTTCTTTTGTTACATAAATTATAGAAATCATAAGTCTAGAAGAGACTTGTTAAACATTTCTTTCAAATTCTGGTTAACCAAATTCCGTGAATTGTTTCACGAGAAAATGTTGAATAAGGTGTAATTAAAAATTTAAGGTTGGGCAGTAATTGTGAAAATTCTGAATTTGTTTCTGTAAAGTCTTTTATATATATTATCATTATTTTGCTGATTAATTTATAGTTTATTTTTACCCAGATTTAAGTAGAGATGAAGAACGTATAGAAACACACAAATCAATCAAATTAATAAAGTAGCCGCTCATTATATCTCACATCGATTTTTCACTCATTCGGATATATCGCTTCAAAAAAAAAAAGATGGAAGTACAGCTGAAAAATAAAAGTTGATTTTTTTAAAGGAAAATATATCAGATTTAATACATATAAAACAAGTTCGCCTTACTTCATCTAATTTAGCGATTTTGGCCAGAAAGTTGTTTCAAAGAAAAATTTTAATGTGGCTTGCCAAATACAGGTATCTGAAAAAAGTAGCAAAACTTTACGAGGTGATAGAACGGAGCTATACGAGCAAATTTCGTCATAGAATGTATGGTCGGAACGCAAGCGGTGAGAAGTTAAAAGTTATTTTTCCACTGCCGCAGTTAAATAATTAACACAAGAATGAGAGCAGATACTTCAGAAAACATTTTAATAGCAGAAATGTAATTAATGTACATGCTCAAAGAAATTGCTCAAAAGATCTTCCGCAATCTGTAATGTTCTCTTCACACCTGCGGTATAGGGACTGACGCACATTTGCGAAGACACCAGGCATTTCCCGAATATCACCGGCTACATTGCCAATCGCGGAGACTAGATCCATATTGGTTGCAATGGGGGCACTCGTCGATTACGATTTTCATATGGTCCCTCAGGAAAAAGACCAAACACGAGAGATCCGGCGATCTTGGTATCCAAGCTATGGGACCTCTTCGGCTAATCCATCGCCCTGGGACAGTGAAAAACTACCTTTTAACTTCTCACCGCTTGTGTTACGACCATACATTATATGACGAAATTTGCTCGTATAGCTGCTTTCTATCACTCCATAAAGTTTTGCACACTTTTCAGAAACACCGTGTATATTTGTTTGGATATGGTACGATTATATCATAATTGTTTAAAAACGGTTAAATCCTAGTTTAAAAATCGCCCATAGACTGTAATACATTTCTGACGGACAAACGAGTTTCGAAACCTAAGTATTCAAATAATGCCATTGAAAACTTTTGTGTATCACTGCAAACGAACAACACGATCGACTTACATTAAAGAACTCCCCTAAGATATTTACAAATTCTATGCACTGTACCAATTAAGCTTCAATTCGTTCGGTATTCCACATAGTATTTGTTCCGCATTTGTACCACACGGGGGCGATGTACAGTAACAGCATTTAAAACTAAATGCCGATATGCTATTTCTTTCTCCCAGCAAATAAAGTTTCGTCTCCAAAAAATAACGCTCCGTTGCATAAACTAGCCGTAAAACAAAGCAGATGTATCATTGTACTGTTAAATAATCTACTGCAATTTTTTTTTTACTTATATATTAAGAATCGCGCATTTTCGACTTTTATGCCGTCGTATTGTGGAAAAAGGGTACTTTTTAACGTAATTTGTTTGAAAAATGCATCTCAATTTATTTTTGAGATATTAATTTTTTTGTAGTTTTTTGCGCCATTTGTTTATTTTTTTAAACTCAAGTACTTCATTTCTGTAGAAAGTAAAGAAAAAGTACTTGGAAAAAAGTAATTACACCTTTTTGTTGCCATTATCCCAAAACTACTGAAAAAAATGAATTAAAATAAGTGGTATTTTGAAAAAATATAACTGAATGATTTCTGATAAAACATGGAGCTATTATAAAGTACACTGGTGGACAAAACTTAAGGACCAAGAAGAAATGTACACGTAAATAAGAATCAATACAAAAATCCTTAACGGGTTAAAAGTGTGACGCAGCACTTTACTTTATGGCTATACAAATCTGAAATATGGGTCTTAAAAATTCTGATATCAAATTTTGAGTAACTCTGTGCTATTAAAATGAAATGAAATTTATATATTTAATATTTCTTTTTTGTTGTATTTATTTTTAATCAGTGATGCTTTTTCATTCAAAATATGAGTTTTTAAAAATATGATATCAAAATTCAAGTGACGCTGTGATCTGACTTAAAGATTTGTTAAAAAATTACTTTACACATACTTATGTTTTGTCTTTTGAAATATATTTAGACATTGAAACATTTTTTTTCAATACACTATCAAATATGTCATACTTATTCTCAGTTGATGTTATGTATTAAATGTGTTTAATTCAATAAAATTCATTTATCTTTTGCGTCACGATATCCAGAACCATCCGTAAAATTTGTGTAAACGTTTATTTTGCGTCATGGTAACCAAACTAAGTAAATTCTAAGCAAATAGATAGTGTGATGCAAAAAAAAACGATTAACGAAACTCACAATTTTCCCGCAGCCAATCAACAAAATTTGCAATTTTTCCACGCATCATCAATAAAATTGACAAGTTTTCCGTCACCGATCAATGAAAATTGTGATTTTTAAGCATTCGATCGACAAAATTCATGATTTTTCCGAGCTTGACCAAACAAATTCGCGACTTTTTCGTGTCTGATAGAAAAAATTCGCAATTTTCCCGTGCCTCACAAACGTAAATTGTCATTTTTCCGCACATGATCAACAAAATCCACGATTTTTTCGAGTCGGACCAACGAAATTCGCAATTTTTCCACGCCCGATCAATGAATTTGGAATTTTTTCCGAACAAATTGAAGAAATTCGCGTTATACAGACAAAACACGCGATTTTTCCGCAGCCGATCGGCAAAATTTGGCATTTTTCCACTTCTAATCGATGAAATTCACATTTTTATCCCACACAAAATTGTCGAAACTCGCGAATTGTTCTCGCGACTGACAAACTCACGACATTTTTGCAGACGATCAACAAAATTTACAATTTTTTCGTGCCCGATCAATGAAATCTGCGATTTTTTTGCACTTGCTTGACAAAATTCGTGTTTTTTTCGTGCCCGACCAACAAAATTTGCGATTTTTTTGGTGCCCGACCAACAGAATTCGTGATTTTTCCAAGCTAAAATTTGTATAAGTAACTATAAATATATCTAACTAAATTCTATAAGTCACGTACATTTTCTCATAACAATAATTAACTGTACGTTGCGTCTAGCTGGTTGGTGAAAAAAATCTTCGGCTGGTAAAATTTTCCGAAAATTCCCAAGTCCTGAATATATCATAAAAGTTTCAATATACAAACTCCAAATTTATCAACACTTGCATTACGCGAGAATCAAGTCTGATCATCTGACTAGCAGCATTTTAAATAAACAAAGCAAATATCATTCGTTAAAGCATAGCAAACATTAAAATAATAAAGCTTTGAGATGGATATCTCTACAACTTATGATAAATAAATAAAATAGAATAAATACCTTCTTTTTTTATAAGCTGCATATTTGGAAATACTTTTTTTTCGTAGCATAACAGCGATGGTATCCGTGTGTCTGTAGACAGGAATGTCTTTAAATTCCCATTGGCGCGATGTGATGACGTCAAACCTACTCACTACGAGGCTAACGTTAGCCTCGCACTCACTAATCACAGACGAGACAAGAACCAGAGATTAATGGTTGACTGCGCATTAACGGGAAACGAAAATGACCGAATTAAAAACGAGTTTTCCTAGAAAAAAGGAAAGTGTTATTCACTTCATCTTAATCAGATTCCTATTATATATCAATTTAAAGAAAATCGCCTCGGCCTTTTTTCAGATTTTGACATTAGGAAATTGTTCCATCGCTTTTGCTTTAAAAATGGCTATTTAGATCTCAAAATATACTGCACGCAGAAATGTAACAATTTCAGAATAGGATTAGACTGCAGATATAAGACTGTTCTAAAAAAATCAGAACAATAGGACCTATATCTGCTGAGTTATTAAATGACAGCTTTTCGCGTTTTCTTTGATGGCGAGTTATCCGTATATATGAGTTCCGCCATCTACGAATTCTACGATACGATTTTAGGCTTAAGGCTGCGTCACTCGGAATACTATAGTCTTCCATGATATACTTGAGATTGTTTGCCAAGAAGCAAACAATAGTATTAACAGAATGTTTACAGGATTTGATATAAAAATTTGTTGACAGGATGTATACAGGGTATTACCAGAGGTCCTTTTTCTGAAACGTGAGTATTGTCCGAAAACATGACTGTATAAATAAAGCAAAATATTCATAATTAACAATCGTTAGTGCCATATCAATATGGGATGTGGCCACCGTGTAATGCGAGACATTTGTCAACACGGCGTGGCATACTCAGAACAACATGATTCAGTAGCTGTTGACGCAAGTTGACCCATTCCTCCTTCACTGCACTGATGAGGGTTTCCTTGTTTCTGGGAGGAAATTGTGGAACAGCAATATGTCTCCCCAAGGCATCCCATACATTTTCCATGGGATTCAGGTCAGGGAAACGTGCTGGAGAGTCTGTGCGATGAATATCTTCGGCCTCAAGACAATCTTGTGCAGACTGTGTGCGATGACAAGGTGCGTTATCATCCATTCGCCAACAGCACTTCGAAAAAGTCGAACATGTCGAAGCAGGACGTCTTCAATATATCGTCTACCGGTCATGGACCCTTGTTCAAGCACATAGAGATCCGTGTGGCCATTGAACATGATGCCTGCCCACACCGCGATACTTGAAGTCGCATATCGATATCTTTCTAGAATATTTTCGTTACAATAAACATACCAACCTCGTTCCATATCAGTTTACGCCTACAATCACACGATAGACTGAATCTACTCTCATCTGAGAAGAGCACGGTAGACCAGTCGCCATCAGTCCAATTGCGATGCACACGGCACCACTGTAAATGGGCGCTACGTTGGCGTCTCGAGAGTGGGACACACACATCAGATCTTCAGGCGTATAGTCCACCCTTTTTCAAACGTCTTGCAACAGTTTCCCACGATATGTTAGTTCCTGTGGCAGCACAAAGTTGATTTGCTAATTGACCAGTTGTGCTGCGTCGGTTCCTTTTTGGCGAAATAACAATATAGCGATCTTCTTGGGACGTCGTACTGCTAGGACGACTTCCTCCCGTGCGCATAGTATGTATTCCACACCTCTGGAATGCCGCCCATAGCCGAGAATCAATACTGTGCGCGATATTAAATTCACGGGCAACATATCTCATTTTGCGTCCTTCTTTTAACTTTCCGATTATTCTACAACACGTACTCTCATCTAAATGACGCCTCGAAGACATGTTCAAAATTTCAATGTTCAAGCTTCACTCCATCTCCGTCAATTTTTACATCTAATGACAACTAACAGCACCCGCCGATTGCCTAAAATCTCTTATCTCTGCTGTCTCGTGATGAACAAAAGCGGAAGTATAAAATTTGAATAAGTTTCACAAAAGAGAGTACATCTCGTATTTATGCAAATTGCTGTTCTATCTATTGTTGTTGCAAATTGCTGTTGCTGATCTATTTCTATCTGTAATAGTTAAAAATAACAGTGGTCCTTAAGTTTTGTCCACCAGTGTATATTTAATTTAATTATCTATATTATAAACAAATGAAGGCATATGAATCATGAGATAGCCGGGTTTTTTTGTGGGTGTGTGTGTTTCTTTGGTGACATCTGTTTTTTTTTTTTTGTTGTTGTTGTTGTTTTTTTGGGGGGGGGGGATTTGTGTATTATTCAGCGATAGTGACGTCATATGAATACTTTACTGTAGATGTTATTTAAGACTGGATTGTAAATGAAGAATTCTTCAGAGGATGCGAATGACGTCATTTTATATAAAATAAAAGCGTGTGTATTAAGTCCTAAAACTGAAAAAATTTTGTATTATCTATATTTATATAAATATATATATATTTTTACACCAAATTCTGAAAAAGAAAAAATCCCGTTTTCTAGTTCTGCTTGTTCTGTGACTATATGCCTTTCACTACAGCCAGATTATCCCCATATCTTTGATCTACTTTTATGATATTTAACTATGCTCAAAAGCATTAAACGAGACGAAGGAGGTTAATTCCTAACATGACCCCCATCTCTATCTCTACTAGATAAATTAGAAAATGACTGGCTATTCATATAGACAAATATAATTTATTTCAACAATAAATATTGCATGATTTAATGAAGAATTCAAATTTCATATAAGTTCTCTAACATGAATTATGTATATGTATTAACAGCAAAAACAAAATTAAAAGAAAGAAAAGACTAAATCAGTATTGCCTTTTAAATTATATCAATACATTTCACGTAAATATTTATTTGTGTTTAATATCCATGGATTGAAGAGCAATTAAAAAGTTAAGTGGATTAAAATCTGGAAAATCAATATTTTATGCTAAATTTAGAATATGTTTTTATGAAAGATATTAAAGAAAATTCATGAATATTTCCGCTCACATTCTACTTGATATTGTTTGAGAATAACTCTTGATAAATTCCTTAATAATCTAAAATAAAGGTAAATGCCCTGTAGTAACATTCCTGAAACAATCTGTTATATGGATTAGAATATATAACAAGACAGAAAAATTAATTAATTTGAAAGTTATAATTTTACTTATAAGAATTTTGGTAATATTTAATCCAATTTTATTGCTCTTTTTATTTAACTTAATACCCGAACATCACTCGGATCATATTATTTTAAATAAGGTTTTAAATCTTACTCAGCTTATATTTATCAGAAGAGAAATATTGTTTACATTTAATCAAATGCATATAATCATTTTAAAAACATATTTGTTGCAATTAAATTAGTATAAATATATTGATACATTTTTAAGAGAATAAATAAAAGCTTTAGGTATTTTACCGTAGTTGTACTTTATTGTATAAATCCAAAAACAATATTTCCATGGCTGTCACTGGCAAATATTTGCATACTCTATTGGCACCACTTTACAAAAATAAATGATATACTGTTTATTTTCGGAAAGCAAAACCCTCCGCGCTTTTGCGGATAAATAAATATAATTAATAAATAAAAGTTTTAGGTATTTTACCGTAGTTTCACTTTATTGTATAAATCCAAAAACAATATTTCCAGGGCTGTCACTGGCAACTATTTGCATACTCTATTGGCACCACTTTACAAAAATAAATGATATACTGTTTTTTTTCGGAAAGCAAAACCCTCCGGTTTTCGCGGATAAATAAATATAATTAATAAATAAAAGTTTTAGGTATTTTACCGTAGGTGTACTTTCTTGTGTAAATCCAAAAAAAAAACAATATTTCCAGGGCTGCCACTAGCGACTTTTGCATATTCTATTGGCACCACTTAAAAAAAGTAATGATGTACTATTAGTTTTCGGAAAGCAAAACCCTCCGCGTTTTTGCGCATGCGTCAGGTTTGCTTTGATTTCATAAACATAAGGGTGAGAAGAGTTTGTTTAGCTGAATTTGGCTGAGCGACAGTCTTAGAGAGATCGTACAAGTGAATAGCCGAGAAGTAGAACTTCGGAGATTACCCATCTTAGCGTAACTCCCCCTCCCCCCCTTTGGATAGAAGAATCGTCTCAGAGTGCTCGGCGTGGCTTTCAGAAACGAACGGTAGTTTATTTCTCTAGCACATGTTGTCAACTTGTATGTGAAATATTAAAGACGTGAATTATCACATTGCTAACAAAGCGTAAACCAACTTAGTGAAAAATGTCCAAGCCGGAATCGAACCCGGGCCCCTGGAATAGATCTCCAGTGCTCTACCGCTAAGCCACAAGGACGATGCCCGGCTCGGCATCTCTCACTTATATAAGTGATGCGGTGCAGCCTTACCGACTTATATAAGTGAGAGATGCCGAGCCGGGCATCGTCCTTGTGGCTTAGTGGTAGAGCACTGGAGATCTATTCCAGGGGCCAGGTTCGATTCCTGGCTTGGACATTTTTCACTAAGTTGGTTTACGCTTTGTTAGCAATGTGATAATTCACGTCTTTAATATTCAATAATTTTAAGCGTAATTTCACTGCTGAAAAGTAGTTGAAAAATTAATTTAAAAAAATTGTATGTGAAAGTTTAAATATATATATATATAATTTATTTATTTATTTATTTATTTATATATATGGTGAATTCAGTGATGGATGAAAATGGTGGTTTTGATGCGTTGATTGATCTTATGAGATAGAAAGATATTTTGTTGGATTTGTTAGATCAGTTTAGTTTTTCATGGTTTTTCATTTTTGGTCTCGGTGAGTGAAGGGGGACGTAGGATGCGTAAAGTCTGACTTAACCCTGCAGAGCATGTCGTTAGCCATGCCGCTCGCCTTCTGTTCTGTTTTTCTGTTATAAATATTAATATTTTCCTTAGTTTGGTTTTAAGTATTAATGTTTATGTTGGTTGTTTTAATATTTTTGATATATATATATATATATATATATATTACTAGAATATATATATATTAGTAATTATCTAGTAATTATTTACTATATATTTCCAGAAACATATATTTCTTGAAATTTGTTTTCTGGAAGCGCTGCGAGATGGAAATAGAAAATAGTCGGCAATGGCAGCCTTGTATATTGGAAAACAGAAAGTCGCATTTTTAGGGCTGGAAAACACTTGAATTTAATAAAGTTTAAATTTTCAAAACTGAATAAGTTATTATCAAATAGAGCTGGTACTTATTGTTCGTTAGAACACGGTTAATTTTTCTAAGTATAACTTATAGAATCCATGTAAAAAGAAAAAAATCAATAACACTATCAAAATCAAATGATTTTGAACATAATGAAGATCACCATTTGTAATAATTTTGTAATTTGAAGTACACCGCTAAAACTAATGGTTCAGCAATTAGCTTTTGATAATTGATAATAAAGGGCACCCTATCAGGTCAGCCCTAACTTGCAGTAAGCAGGGTCTCACCACAGATGGGGCCAAACTGTAAGGGGCGTTATTATTCATGTGATCGACAAATGTCTGCATTCATGATACACACATATTCTAAACTGATAGCCATAAAGCCACTACAAAATAGGAAATAATTTGTAGGAAAAACATAAATCATAGTAAATTTAGCATTACACTTTACGGGTGGTAAATGAGATGGGCGATCACTGAATCTTTTACAGTATAATGCTTAACACTATAATGCATAGCACTAACACAGGCCGGGAACAATGTTGCCAAATCTGGCTGGGGGTTTTTAATTCAGAAATTTCAATTTCAAACCAGAAAAATTTTAACACTAATCTACTTTTATCTTACGTACGAAATATCTATAAAAAAGAAATTGAAGGAAACCTTAACAGGGCGCTGCGTTGGAAAGCCCTTTTTTATATAATATTTTTAAACATATGTCTTAATAACCCAATTTTGGAAAATTACATATAAAAAAAGTACTTATATTTATGTTCATTTCCTGTTTCTGTGAAATTTTAGAAAATTGGGAGAAACCGCAGATATATATTTTAAATAAAATTAGTTTTCATTCAAAGAATAATCTGCGCATCTTACTGAGCACATAATGATTCTTTTTTTTAAATGAAAGATGTCGTTCTGTTAATAGAGGAGTCGACAAATTTACGGGACGTCGCTAAGTAAGCATATGTTTCCATATTTTATTTTCATTTTCCATTTCAATTAGACATTTCTAATAAATTTAAATAACAAAATTAAGATACCCAATTTTTGTTTCTTCTTAAAACTGGTGATTTTATTTTTTTTTTATTAAATACTAGGGGGCTCGGCCCCCTACGAGCTACGCTCGCCAACCCCCGTCCAGACACCGCAGACTCTAAATGCACGCTAATTTGATCGGCTTTAAAAAGATTTCCAAAGATTGAATTATAATTTAAAAAACAGTGGCGATCTCCCTATAAACGGATTTCTATTCATCTCTCTTTGATTGGGGGATTTTAACGCCAAATCCGCTGCGGTATTACTTGATTATCCCGTCGACCCATTTCGCCAAATTATATAAATCGCCAAACCACTCGCCAAATTATACAAATTGACATAATTTTTTATTTTAAATAACGAAAGAACAAATAAATTAGTACAGCATTAATAAAAATACAAATAAAACGTCGAAATAAAAATAACTTGATGACGTAGACACATGTAACAACATTTCAAAATAAGCTAATGTAAAAGGAATTAAGTAAACAGAGTCTTTGTATCCTGGTATTTTTTAACAAAGCGAAAAGAAAGTTCTTTTAAATGAGACATTTTAAATTAATCGTTTTTAATCTGACGTAATTTTTACCATGCTATTCTTTCTCTGTTAAATATTCACTTGAAAATACCAGTTGAAAAGTATCCTCTCAAAATATCAAATAAATGTCTAGCGCAATATTTAAATTTAAACCGTTTTGCAATATTATTTTGCGTTCATTTTATGTAATAACTGTAATGTGACGTAAATATGACGTAATTTCTCCTATTTAATACTTCTAACGCATGTTAATAAATTTATTATTTTACAAATTCCTTTCTCGCTTAAAATTCACGTGTAATTATAGTTTTTATGACGTAATTTTTAATAAGTTCCTGCTTTTTGCACATAATTATTTAATTCTAATTCCAAATGTTTTTTTTCTGTTTATAATAGTCACGTGTAAATAAATTTTTAATTTATTTACACGTATAAATATTTTTTTTGAAGCAAACATTATTGCTTCCTCTGTTTATACAGTTGGCAACAGTTTAAATTAATATCATTTTCTGAAATCTGTAAAAAATATCTCTAGAAATGCTGAAAATTTGAATTTAAAATAGAAATAAAACCTCAAAAAATGAGTCAAAATAAAAAAATTAATGTAATCTGCACTCCGGCAAATTCTAACGCATAAAATGATCTAAAAATGATTACACTGCCATGTATAGTTTTTGCTGCTATAAAACTTTTTTAGTGGAACGATTTTGTCCAACTTTAGTATTAAATATCTCTTAAAATAATTCTTCGATTTGAAAACTGTCTGCTTCAGCGTATTTATCAAACATTTCTGTATAAAACCACCGATTTTTATATTTTTGTATGCATTATTTTTCTTAATATTAACGAAGAAAGACCTCCAGTCACAAAAAATTCAAAACCGGCGGCGGCGGCGGTGACAGCGGTAGTTACTTTTTTTTAGAATAGAGAGATGTATATATATATATATTTATATTCAAAAATTATTCTGATAAAATTATTCTATGAAAACAATTTATATGTATCCGATACGGAAAGTAATTCTAAAAAATTGTTTCTTTTAACACATTCGCGATCTTCGTCTACGTGTAGACGTCTTTCTACGTGTTTTGGGTATTTTTAACTTCACGTCTTTTTCATTTTTGTCGCTAGCAATACTTCTAAAAAATATGCATGATATTCCCATTTCTGCATTAAGTGTACTACATCTATAAATACCATGATTAGGAATCGTATCGTTATTATAAATATCCATTTGTTGCATAAACGTTAATACAAAAGAGTATTTTTACTAAAAAATGCAACATGCAAGAATAACCCAAATAAGCATAGAGTACTTTTAAAAAGTCGTAAACAACCGATCACGAATGAGTTATTTTAATGTGCTTGTACATGAAATTTAATAATATAAAATTCTGAAGACATTGAAAATATTATTTCTTCTGAAACTCCACTTCTGTCTATTATATTCTTTCTGAATATATTCTAAGCTATTCTAAATATCTAATATATTATAGTATGATTTCTTTCTACATATCGGACAGGAGTGACTCTTTTTCAAATTAAATAATTTGAAAGCGGTTAACGATAGAAACCACTTACTCGCTAGCGTGTGCGTAAGCACCTGTCTGATCTCTCTATTACTGCCCTATCATGTGCCAGTCTTAAGCCCGCGGGTTCTTCAACATCCGGTAAGGGTAATATGAGTCGCACAATTTTTATTTATTCTATTTCCTCTAATAGTTCTTGACATACTCCAAATTCTATTGAAAGTAATAGTAGTCTATCTAACTTTGCTGTGTTATTACGTAAAGATAATTATGATTTATCAGGACCTGATGAATGTGTTGTTAATGATATAACTATAAACTTGAATGATATAGTTATAAACTTGATGTTTTGGATAAATTTTTAGCAATGCGATTTCAAAATTAGTTTACAATTTCACCAATATGTGGCGTTGTATGCCGGAAAAAATTAAATTATAGTATTTGCCGGATTTGAATCCTTGCGATTTTTAGGGATACTTAAAGCACAAAATATGCTACAAAACACCACAATTTTGCGGGACTGTAACTTTACATCTGTAAGGCATGTGATGACATTCCTGCTGAAACATGTCCATGGGTACTGGTTAGTTTTGTTATGGAAATGCATCATGCAATTGCTGCAAATGGTGGATATTTCGAAAATATTGTCATTTAGTTTTAATGTATACAGCGCTACCTATTCACGAAATTTTAAACTAATTTTGAAATTTTGTGGTGAAAAATATATTACTTTTCTAAGAGAAATGCAACAAAACCGGCAGTACCCTCTTCAACCGTTTCAAATTATTAAAATTTAAAAAGAGCCCTTTTTTATAGAACACATGGTATAGGTGGGAGTATAAACCGAACATTCTAAAGACAATGAAAGTATCGTTTTTTTCTTGAAACTCTGTTACATTTCTGTTATATTTCTTTGTACATTCTAAAGATTATCCCTATCTGTAAATATTATATCCTATGATTATTCGAATTTCTACAACATTATGTTATTTAGTTCTAATATTTTAGAAATAATTATAATATTTTCTGGATGT
The DNA here is from genome assembly GCA_963932465.1 of Maratus speciosus. Classification (NCBI taxonomy): domain Eukaryota; kingdom Metazoa; phylum Arthropoda; class Arachnida; order Araneae; family Salticidae; genus Maratus; species Maratus speciosus. The sequence goes on along the minus strand of OZ010786.1, from coordinate 513,556,049 downwards.
ATACTACTCTGACAATTTTGCATTTAATTATTTATTTATTTTCATTATTAAAACATATAGAAATATTTTTTTAATTTTTTTTTTTTACATATTCCTTTATGTTTGTCTATTTGTGTCTGAAGTAAGATACATATTTATTCTAATTCATATTTGCACATGAAACAATTTGATTGCATGAATGTAATTACATTATATTAATAACAGGCGACAGCTAAATGAATTTAATCTGATAAACGAATGAATACTGATAAGTCTTTTGCAATGGAATTTCTGGATTCTTATGCTTAGATATATAGTGTGCGTTTTAACTTAGTTATTGAAAAGATTTTCTTCGTAGAAACATTTTATTTGATTTGATTAAATTATACCAAGCATGATAAAGGCGCCGAGATTCCCGTCAAGCGTTAGCATAAATAAATGTCTATAGATATCATCTACGTTTAGTATTAGAAATGAAACGGAAATTCTTTAATATAAAATAAAAATATATTAAACAGTGAATATATTTCACGTATACTTAATATATTTTCTTTAAATTGGAATTTTTTTTCGGATTATCTAGAAAGACACCTTTAAGCAACTAAAATATACACAATGAGAGAATTTACCAAGTATTCATATATTTTCCTATAAGTTTTCAATAAATATAATTACTTTTATATTACAGTAGGCTCTCGATTAAACCGGATGGTCGAGAAATGCCTCGTCCCGGATAAGCAAATTTCACGAATAATCGAATTTTTACAAATTTTGATGAAAACTTTTGAAAGAAAGCATAGAAAATGTCAAATTATTATACAATAGGACATTAATAATTTCATTATGGGTGTATTCCGATCCAAACTGCTTATTTTCTGATTCATTTTAAAATTCATTTTTGCTCTCAAATGCATGAAACTGGGAAATTCTCTTATTTAGAAACTATATAATGTGCCGTGCTTCTTAATTTTTTGATAAATGCAGAAAATACTGTAAAAAACGCTGTTAAAGTTGGCGTTTTGAACCGAATTTTTCGAAGCGGGCGATCTGGGAATGAAAAAAATGGTCATACTGAGAAATTAATTGTTTAAAAATCAAATTCTAATTAATTGAGCTGAAAATGAAATCACACGGTATGTTAAACATGTCTTCAGAAATCACACCAGCAAGTTTCATGTTTTTACTTTTAAAAATGAGTCTGAAAATGTCTCAGAAAATTTCGAGCTGTTGAGGGTGGAAAAATATTTTTTCAAATACACCTTTAATACAAAAGAAAGTGAATGAACATAAATTTTAATGTTGTTTAGATTTACAATTAGTACAATATAAAAAAAAGAAATATAAATGTAGTTTAACTCGCACTGTTAAAAATTTTGCAGCATTCTGGCAGGTCATTCGACCTTTTTCTTCAAAAAACGGTTTCATAACCTTTAACTATATTCTGACCATAAAATGGCCAATAATATGATCAGAATAGTGTTAAAATTACGGTTGTGTAACCGTTTTCGAAAAAAACGGTCAAATGACCTGCCAGAATGCTGCAAATTTTTAACAGTGCACTTTTTGTGAAGAATGAAATGATAGAAGTCTGATTTCGTTTTTCATTTACTCTTCGACGAATTTTACTACGCAAATTTCTCAACATCATTTTTTCAGCATGTATGCTTTCATCTTCTCGCTCCATGTAATTAAATAACGTCTCGGTATGTACTCATGTGTGACCGTGACTTAATGTTTGATGAGTTACAAGATGTTCTTCATCACTTTCAGGATATTCTTCGAAATTCCCTCTTTTATTTATCCACAAGCGACACGCCACACGTATCATAGTCACATTAAACTTCGTACACTGTAGATTTGCCAGAACAAACTCGATCACAGTGAATGTGCTGTATCTTTCTTTGGTTTCCTGACTATATTAATATGGAAAATACAGTAGTTGCGTAAAATTAACAGCACAATGTGCTGGCAATTTGGACGCATTTTTTTACAGCACAAACTGCTGGCGTCCAAATTGCCAGCACATCGTGCTGTTAATTTTATGCAACTACTGTATTTTCCATGTTTTATAGTCAGGAAACCAAAGAAAGATACAGCACATTCACTGTGATCGAGTTTGTGCGCGAGATGAACAACACTTTGTACTGTAAAAATGTCGTTTTTTTTTTTTTTTTTCTTTTTTTTTCTTTTTCAGTGTAGCATTACAGTTTCGAATCTTTGTTAATCCATTGTTGCACTGATTCTTCCTCCACATTTTCAGAACAGTTTAACTTTCTCAAATCTTCTAAGATTTTATTCTTCAAATCAGTACTATCGCCGTTTTCTACAGGAATTCCATTTCCTTCATCCAATAAAATTACCCTCCATGATTTCTTAACCGTGACGCTTTTTACTGATTTCCGTGCAGTAGAAACGTAATAAATTGGTTTCCTAACTATCAGATTTTTACCATCCTGGTTAATCGAGAGTCTACGGTGCTTCTATAAGACGAACGACTATTATTCAAAATTATGACAACTGGAGTTTCTCAGAATTGTTAAATGAATTAAATTATTAAATTTTATTTTGTGTATTATTGAATGAATATTCGTATGGAATTTTTTTCTGCAAAAGGATTTCTGAATTCTTATACTTAGATACATAGTGTGCATTATGATTCAGTTATTGAAATGGTTTTTCTGCGTACAAAAATTTTATTTGATTTGATTAAATTATATCAAGCATGATAAAGGTGCCGAGATTCCTGTCAAGCTTTAGTACAATTAAACGTCCGTAGATTTCTGTTACGTTTGATATTAGAAATGAAACTGAAATTCTTTAATATAAAATGAAATATATTAAGCAATGGATATATTCCACGTATGCGAAATAAGTTTTCGTTACATAAGATTTTTTTTTCGGATTATCTAAAATTATACCTTTAAGGAAGTAGAATATACACAATGAGAGAATTTATCAAGTATTCATACATTTTCCTAGATGTTTTTTTTTTAAATATAATTACTATTATATTACTTCTATAAGTCTAATTACTATTATTCAAAAGTATGATAACTAGAGTTTTCAGAATTATTAAATGAAATAAATTACCTTTTATTATTATTATTATTATTATTATTATTATTATTATTATTTTGCGTATTATTAAATGAATATTCGTATTTTATTTTTCCAAAAGGATTTTTGAATTCTTATGCTTAGATATATAGTGTTTTGATGCAGTTATCGAAATGGATTTTCTGCGTGCAAAAATTTAATTTTATTTGATTAAATTATATCAAGAATGATAAAGATGGCCAGATTCCTGTCAAGCTTTAGTTCAAATGAACATCCATAGATTTCAGCTACGTTTAATATTAGAAAAATGGAGTTATAGGGTCATTTTCAATAAATGCATACAATTCAGAAAAGACATTTTTTAAAAAAATTACTTTTAAATTTCACATTAAAAATGAAATAAGTGATAATGTATAAGTTAGATGTATCTGTAAATATAATTAATTAAGCACTTTAGCTTTTGGTATAATTTTTATACACTATTTTTCTCAAAATTACCAGTAACATGGTAACAGACTTGACTGGTAACAGACTTGACATTAACAGCAAAATATCTTCCAAAACCTACATGCTAATTATTAACACTAAGAAACAAAACAAAATCTTTGATATATTAACTAGATAATAATATTGAAGCAAAAGAAAGTACTAAACTTATATTTTTAACATAAAAAATTAGGTAACAGACTTGACATTGAATAAAAATACTCACTTTTATAAAAAAATTCTTTACTCCACTACACTGTTGTTTTTCAACTGCAAAAGAAAATGGCTACAAGTAAATATTTAACTAGTATAAGTGTTTTTATTGCAAATGTGATGGCATTTCTTGGTGAAATTGTCAACCTTTATTTCATGAAATTGCAGCTTGGTAACAGACTTGACAAAATATGAGAGACAAAATGTTTTGTAGATTTTCTTAATTTTTTTTTTTTTTTTTTTTTTTTTTTTTTTTTTTGCTGGAATAATGTCAGAAATTTAAAATAATGATGATTTATCTCATTAAATGTCCCAATTACTTTCCTTTTAAAGTGAAAAATGAAGTGAAAAAATATTACAGAATTATAAAATACAGAAGAGGGAGAGCTATTTTTTTCTTCTACTAGATGCAAAAATCTGCAACTTTAGGAAAAAAATATGAAAGTGATTATTTTTATGTTTTAGAAATATGTTGTGCAGTGTAATTAAATAAATATAATATTTCTAGTCAGTTTTAAATAATATATTATGAGTACAATTTTTTTTTTTTTTTTTACTGTGGGACAGCAAATGTATGCATATTCTGAAAATGACTCTATAAATAAAGAGGAGGAGACGTATAGTGTACTGTCTACAAGTTACGAGTGAAGTAACTGAGGAGGTTGTCACAAGATGGAAGCTGTTTTTTATAATTGGATCAACAGTTTCTGATTACCACCGGGATAAACTTTCCGCCAGCAATTTTAAACAGAAAATTTCGTCTTATTTAAGAACCTTATATCATAGAAATATTTTCTCACAAATAGAGTAAAATTTTCTATTTATTTTTACTGGTATCAGTTTGCCCAGTTATTATAATCTTTTTCACTGACACAGACGGGAAGTTGTCTAGGTTGTCACAATATGGCGGAAATGCAGATCCTGACAACAGTAAAAATGAATACCTGTTTCTGCCATTATTTATGACTGATATTCTACATCAGGCATGTCAAACTCATTCACCGCCACGGGCCAAATTGAGCATAATATACAAAGCCGCGGGCCACATAAAAAAGTAGATAATAAATATTATTACCATTGCACAGAATAAAATTTGTAAATACAAAGCACACCCGTGTTAATGAAATATCCATCGTAAATTTCCAATGTTCATAGTTTATTTTATGGTATTCTTCGAAATACTAATCGACATTACTTTTAATCAACCAAATCTACAAAATTTATTTGAATTTGCTACATAGAATTCATTTCAAACATTGATTGTACACGTTGATCTGTTAACCTTTATTTAACAAAGGCATAGGTGTTCGTCCTCTGGATTTTTTTCCAAGTAAAAAAAAACAAAAAGCAAATTTTGTATCAGAAAATTTATTTAAAAAATTGTGTCTTGGACCCATGTGCTATTTATTTGGTTTTATTTATACAAACATAACTAAAATATACCTAATTGCACACTTACTTTAAGAAATCGGCTCACTAAGAAATAATTGCAGAATCTTGAAAGCTTCATATACATATATTTTCGTTCTGATATGGAATCGAAATTAATTTTGATTATCTGCAGTTATAAATGCTGAACAACAACTTCAACATCAATCATTAAAGATAAAGTAAATAGATTAAACTGATTTTCATATTTCTTGAAATTTGAAAACTTTTTTGAATTATTTTTGGTATTTTCTGAAAAACGGGTCTAAAAACAAAGGTAAAATTCCAAAGGCTTGGCGGGCCACAGAGAAGTTGTCGGCGGGGGCCAGTTGTGGCCCGCGGGCCACATCTTTGACATGCCTGTTCTACATTAATAAGGCGTTTAAATAAGGGGGATGTTTCTATTTAAATTTACTGGTGGAAGTTTTCCCCAGAGGTAATTAACCTCCGCGAAAGCGGTTACAGTTGAAGCTTCACTATTTTAAGAATATGTAATTTCCTCTTTATTAATAGTTCCATGATTAGAAACGGTACTAAAATTCTTTAGAGTGAAATCATAAGTATATTATGTTGTATAGATTTCTCACTGATACATCTTCTTTCTCTTTAACTTTTGGAATGAATTTCTAGTGATCTATAAAGATAAATTTAAGGAAGTAAAATATACACAATGAAAGAACGTACCAAATTTTCATATATTTCAATTATAAGTTTTCTATAAATCAAATTAAAATAATTATTAAATATATTTATATATATATACATATTAATTTATTATTGAATGAATAGTGATACGTTTTTTCAAAGGAATTTATGAATTCCTATACTTAGATACACTGGTTATCAAAAATTAAGGAAAAGTCACAAAATGCTAATTTTCAAATACGCGAACACTCAAAAGGAAATAATATAATTCGAGTAATTACAATCTCTACAACACAGCTAGCCCATATAACATCTCATTCAGGTCACACATGGTCATAAAAGTCACAGTCACTACGGTGAAGCAAAAAATAGGAAATTCCATACATCTCATTATGAGTCTCAAAGGATCACTATATGTGACTCCACTGAGACGTCACTGTGGCTGCTGCTTTGTGACGAGTCACTATGTGATTTTACAATGTAGTTACATTGTGACTCTCATGTGACTGTCATTTGTAGACTCAATTTCAAAGTCATCATGAACGCTGCATTGTGATAAGTCAACAAATAATGTCACATAATAGTCACATGGTGACTTTTCCCAAAAGAGCACAATGGTGACTTCACAGTAGTCTCTTTGTCACCTGAAAGTCATCATGTGACTTTAATGTGACATTATTTGGTAACTTATCACAATGCAGCGTTACGATGACTTTGAAATTGAGTCTACAAATGACAGTCACATGCGAGTCACAATGTAACTACATTGTAAAGCCACATGGTGGCTCGTCAAAAAGCGACAGTCACATTGACGTCTCAGTGGAGTCACATATAGTGATCATTTGAGAATCATAAGGAGATGTACGGAATTTCCTATTTTTTGCTTCACCGTAGTGACAGTGACACTTGTGACCATGTGTGACCTGAATGAGATGTTATATGGGCTAGCTGTGTTGTAGAGATAGTAATTACTCGAATTATATTATTTCCTTTTGAGTGTTCGCGTATTTGAAAATTAGCATTTTGTGACTTTTCCTTAATTTTTGATAACCAGTGTATATAGCGTGCGTTTTGATTCAGTTATTGAAATGAGTTTTCTTCGTAGAAACATTTTAGTTGATTTGATTAAATTATGTCAAGCATGATAAAGAAGCCGAGATTCCTGACAAGTGTTAGCGCAAATAAAAGTCTATGGATTTTCGCTACGTTTGATATTAAAAATGAAACTAAAATTGCTTAATATAAATTAAAAATATATTAAAGGGTGAATATATCTCACGCACACTTCTACTTTTTCTTTAAGGAATTGTTTTCAGATTTTGTAGAAAGACACCTTTAAGGAAGTAAAATATACTCAATGAGAGAATTTACCAAGTATTCATATATTTTCCTATAAGTTTTCAAAAAATATAATTACTGTTATATTACTTCTATAAGTCGAACGACTATTATTCAAATTATGACAACTAGAATTTTCAAAATTGTTAAATGAAATAAATTATTGTATTTTATTTTTTGTATTACTAAATGAATACTCTTACCGGGTTTTTTTTCTAAAAGGATTTCTGAATTCTTAAACTTTGATATATAGTGTGCATTTTGATTCAGTAATTGAAATGATTTTTCTGCGTAAAATTTTTTTATTTTATTTGATTAAATTACTCTGGCCTCCAAAAGTTAAGGTACAGGGACTGGATGCTTTCGATTGCACGCGTTTTGTCGAATATCTACAAAAATTATTGGCGAATTGTTCTTGAACTTCTGGGATGAAAAGAACATGTTTGATTTTATATTTATCGGTGAAGATTTAGTCGGGGGTACAATTAGGGGGCTAATAATAAATTTAATAATAAAATAATATTTGCGATCACCTATGTAACAGGAAAGGCTGGAAATGGTTTGTCACTGTGGTAAATGACTAATTGGATCCTGTTCAATGTTTGTATGCATTTGTATAAGAATAGCACTCATATTCGTGAAGATGTTAACGTTTTTGTGAAAAATTCCAAAGGTTTTTTGTTTATAGCATACAGAGTTTTCAACCAAATGTAACGCAACTTTCCAAAAACCTGACAAACAGTAGTAGAAACATTATACTGCAATTAAAACATGAATATATCGAATATTTGATGAAATATGGGCATTTTTATGAGATAATTTTTAACTGCGCATGCGCGGAAGATTTCAAAATTTTTATTTCATAATTTGGTAGTAAGCTATTTAGGTCTACTTATATAAAAAATACAGTCAAATATCGCGAAAATTCACAAAGATAGGGTCGATATAGTGAGTTGCTTCCTAAAAATAGCTTTATTATAAGGGATTTTCCACAACTTTTCAATCAGCTCGCTATATCTTTCTAAGTTTTCACAATATTTGATTGAACTTTTTTTTGAAGTTGCCCCAAAATACTGACTACCAAATTATGAAATAAAAATTTTGAAATCTTCCGCGCATGCGCAGTTAAAAATTATCTCATAAAAATGCCCATATCTCATCAAATATTCAATATATTCATGTTTTAATTGCAGTATAATGTTTCTACTACTCTTTGTCAGGTTTTTGGAAAGTTGTGTTAAATTTGGTTGAAAACTCTGTATGCTATAAACAAAAACCTTTTGAATTTTGCACAAAAACGTTAACATCTTCACGAATATGAGTTCTATCCTTACACAAATGCATACAAACGTTGAACAGGACCCAAATAGTCATTTACCACAGTGACAAACCATTTCGAACCTTTCCTGTTACATAGGGGATCGCAAATATTATTTTATTATTAAATTTATTATTAGCCCCCTAATTGTACCCCCGACTAAATATTCACCGAGAAATATAAAATCAAACATGTTCTTTTCATCCCAGAAGTTCAAGAATAATTCCCATTAATTTTTGTAGATATTCGACAAAACGTGTGCAACCGAAAGCATCCAGTCCTTGTACCTTAACTTTTGGAGGCCAGTGTATATCAAGCATAATAAAGTTGCCGATATTCCTGTCAAGCTTTAGTGCAAATAAATGCGCACAGATTTCAGCTACGTTTAATATTAGAAATGGTACTAAAATTCTTTAATTGGAAATCATAAGAACATTATATTGTATATATTTTTCACTCATACATCTTCTTTCTCTTTAACTTTTGGAATGATTTTCTAGTGATTTATAAAGGTATCTTTAAGAAAGTAAAATATACACAATGAAAGAACGTACCAAATATTCATATATTTCATTTATAAGTTTTCTATAAATCAAATTAAAATAAATTATTATATGTATATTTAATTTATTATTGAATGAATAGTGATATGTTTTTTCAAAGGAATTTCTGGATTCTTATACTTAGATACATAGTGTGCGTTTTGATTCATTTATTGAAAAGAGTTTTCTACCTAGAAACATTTTATATGATTTGATTAAATTATATATAGCATGATAAACGAGCCGCGAATATTGTCAAATGTTAGCACAAATAAATGTCTATAGATTTCAGCTACGTTTGATATTAGGAATGAACCTATTTTTTTTTTTAAATATAAAATAAAAATATATTAAATGGGGAATATATCTCACGCATGGATATATATAATGTGCGTTTTAAATCAGTTATTGAAAAGAGTTTTCTACGTAGAAACATTTTATTTTATTTTATTATATTATATCAAGCATGATAAAGGCGCCGAAATTCCCGTCAAGTGTTAGCATAAATGTATGTCTATAGATTTCAGCTACGTTTGATATTAGGAATGAAACTAATTTTTTAAAATATAAAATGAAAGTGTATTAAATGGAGAATATATCTCACGCACAGATATATATATAGTGTGCGTTTTAAATCAGTTATTGAAAAGGGTTTTCTTCTTAGAGACATTTTATTTTATTTGATTAAATTATTTCAAGCATGATAAAGGCACCGAGATTCCCGTCAAGCGTTAGCACAAATAAAGGTCTATAGATTTCAGATACCTTTCATAGTAGAAATGAAACTGAAATTCTTTAATAAAAAATAAAAATATATTAAACAGTGAATATATTTCACGCATACTTAATTAAAAAAAAAATTTAATTAGAAGTTTTTTCGGATTATCTAGAAAAACACCTTTTAGGAAGTAAAATATTACACTTACCAAGTATTCATATATTTTCCTATAAGTTTTCAATAAATATAATTACTTTTATATTACTTCTGTAAGTCCAACGACTGTTATAGAAAATTATGACAGCTAGAATTTTCAGAATTGTTAAATGAGATATATTATTATTTTTGTTTATGTATTATTGAATGAATATTCGTATGTTTATTTTCCAAAAGGATTTCTGGATTCTTATGCTTAGACATATAGTGTGCATTTTGATTCAATTATTGAAATGGTTTTTCTGCGTACAAAAATTTGATTTTATTTGATTAAATTATATCAAGCATGATAAAGATGCCGAGCTTCCCGTCAAGCTTTAGAACAAATGAACGTCCATAGATTTCAGCTACGCTTACTATTAGAAATTCTTTAATGCTAAAATTCTTTAATGTGAAATCATAAGTGCATTATGTTACATATATTTCTCACTCATACATCTTCTTTCCCTTTAACTTTTTGAAATAATTTTCTAGTGATCTATAAAGATATCTTTAAAGAAGTAAAATATACACAATGAGAGAACGTATTCATATATTTCATTTATAAGTTTTCTATAAATCAAACTAAAATATATTATTATATATATTTTTTTATTTATTGTTTAATGAATAGTGATATGTTTTTTCAAAGAAATTTCTGGATTCTTATGCTTAGATACATAGTGTGCATTTTGATTCAGTTATTGAGAAGAGTTTTCTGACTAGAAGCATTTTAGTTTATTTGAATTAAATTATATCAAGCATGATAAAGGCGGCGAGATTCCTGCCAAATTAGCACAGATAAATGTCAGTAGATTTCAGCTAAGTTTAATATTAGGAATGAAATTAAAATTCTTTAATACAAAATAAAAATATATGGTGAATATATCTCACGCACACTTCTACTTTTTCTTTACGTAAGGAAATTTTTTTCAGATTTTCTAGAAAGACGCCTTTAAGGAAGTAAAATATACTCAATGAGATAATTTACGAAATATTCATATATTTTTTCGATACGTTTTCTTTAATTTGAGTTATTTCTATATTACTTCTATAAGTCGAATGGCTTTTGTTCAGAATTCCGACAACTAGAATTTTATTAATTATTAAATAAAATAAATTAATTTATTTCTGGCTTATTACTAAATGAACATTTGTATGTTTTTTTGGAAAAATGATTTCTGATTTCTTATGCTTAGATATATAGTGTGCGTTTTTATTCAGTTATTGAAATAGAAACATTTTAGTGGATTTTATTAAATTATATCAAGCATTATAAAGGCATCGAGATTCATGTCAAGCGTTAGCATAAATAAATGTCTATAGATTTTAGCTACGTTTGATATCAGGAATGAAACTGACATTCTTTAATATGAAATGAAATTATATTAAATATTAAATATAGCTCACGCACACTTCTACTTTTTAATCAAGGAAGGAATTTTTTTCATTTTTTTTCCATAAAGAAACCTTTACGGAAGCAAAATATACTCAATGAGAGAATTTACCAAATATTCATATATTTTTTCTATAAGTTTTCTTCAAATCGAATTACTTCTATACTACTTCTATAAGTCGACGACTTTTATTCAAAATTCTGAGAACTAGAATTTTCTTTATTGTTAAATGAAATAAATAATTTATTTTGCTTATTATTAAATGAATATTTGAATGTCTTTTGTTTGTGTTTCATTTTTTTTTTTTTTTTTTTTTTTTTTTTGCAAAATGATTTCTGAATTCTTATGCTTAGATATGTAGAGTGCGTTTTTATTCAGTTATTGAAATATAAACATTTTAGTGGATTTTACAAAATTATACCAAGCATGATAAAGTTGTCGAGATTCATGTCAAGCGTCAGCACAAATAAATGCCTATAGATTTTAGCTGCGTTTTATAATAGGAATAAAACTAAAATTCTTCAATATAAAATAAAAATATATTTAATGTTGAATATATCTGAAACATACTTCTACTTTTCTTTAACTAAGAACTTTTTTACAAAATATCTAGAAAGACACAATTAAGGGAGTAAAATATACAGAATAAGAAAACCTACCAAAAACTTCATATTACATCTATAAGTTTTCTATACATTGAATTACTTCTATCTTACTTCTATAAGTCGAACTGCTATTATTCAAATTTATGAAAACTAGAATTTTCAGAATTGTTAAATGAAATAAATTAAAATAATTTATTTTGCGTATTATTGAATATTTGCATGTTTTTTTTTCCGGAAAAGGATTTCTGAATTATATTAAGCTTAGATATACAGTGTGCGTTTTGATTCAGTTATTGAAAAGAGTTTTCTTCGTAGAAACATTTTATTTGATTTGATTAAATTATATCAAGCATGATAAAGGCGCCGAGATTCCTGTCAAGTGTTAGCACAAATAAATGTCTATACATTTCAGCTATATTTGATATTAGACCTGAAACTAAAATGCTTTAATATAAAATAGAAATACATTAAATAGTGAATAAATCTCACGCACACTTCTACTTTTCCTTTAACTAAGGAATTTTTTTTCGGATTATATAAAAAGGCACCTTTACGGAAGTAAAATATTCTCAATGAGAGAATTTACAAAGTATTCATATATTTCTTCTATACGTTTACTTTAAATGTAATTACTTCTATAAGTCGAACGACTTTTATTCAAAATTCTGATAACTAGAATTTTATTATTTATTAAATAAAATAAATTATTTGATTTTGCTTATTACTGAATGAATGATTTCATGTTTTTTTTTGGAAAAGGGTTTCTGAATTCTTATGCTTAGATCGGGTAAGGTGCCCTATTGTCGTCCCCCAGTCACTTTTAGGCCCTTGGAAGTTGTAATTTTCAGTGAAAATCTACCAAATTTGGATTTTACATAGACTAACTACCCACACACATAGAAACAGAGGCAAATATCGTACAAAAGAATTTTAACAATGCGAAAAATGGTTTTTTCAAAAGTATCTAAAAAATGCAAAAGAAAAAAAAATGGCCCCAATTTCGTTCCCCCAAAAAATCCAATACGCCGAGGCTTAACTTATATCTAAATCAAAATTTATTTCTAAATAAGTAAGTAATTTAATTTACATTAAAGTAAGGCACAATGAAATGTACTAATTATCAGTGGAAGAATAACATAACGAAACATTAGCCATCCAAACATGAGGAAAAATTTGAAAAAAATGTCATGAAAAAGCATTCCTAATTTCGCCCCCGGGACGAAAATAAGAACTGAAAGGGGGATGAAATTGGGACCACGATACTTCCCAATATGACGGAGCTTCAGTTCCCGTAAGATGAACTGAGCGTCCTAAAACTCACTGTATTCTACTGTCAGCATCTTAGCAACGTAAAATAATGCAATAAATAAGAAATAAATACTTACAGTACAGTAAATAACGTTCTACAAACGACGTAATAAGAACTTAGGTCTTCTAAAAATAGGAAATTCGCCGTCTTTAATTTATGTATGCGTCTTGGCGAACGAAACTTTCAACACGGACCCCTTTTACCTCCCGTCCCCTGTGCCTTGCGTCATAAGTGGCGCCACTTTCTCAGAAGCGGAGAAGTTAAGGGGGACGAAATTAATAGAGGGGACGAGATATGGGCACTTTGCCCTATATAGCGTGCGTTTTTATTCCTTTATTGAAATAGAAACATTTTAGTGGTTTTGATTAAATTATATCAAGCATGATAAAGGCGTTTAGATTCCTGTCAAGTGTTAGCACAAATAAATGTCTATAGATTTTCGCTATGTTTGATATTAGGAATGAAACTAAAATTCTTTAATATGAAATAAAAATATATTAAATAGTAATTATATCTCACGCATTCTTCTACTTTTTCTTTAACTAAGTACATTTTTTATTATACAGAAATATACCTTTAAGGAAGTAAAATATAGAAAATGAGAGAATTTACCAAGTATTCATATATTTTTTCTATAAATCGAAAAACTTCTACATTACTTCTATAAGTCGAACGATATTATTCAAAAATATGACAATTAGTATTTCCAGAATTATTAAATAAAATTACTTATTATATTTCATTTCGCGTATTATTGAATGAATATCTGTATATATATTTTTTTTTTTTTCAAATGATTTCTGAATTCTCAAGCTTTGACTATAGTGTGCGTTTTCATTCCACTATTAAACAAGTTTATCTGCGTAGAAACATTTTATTTGATTTGATTAAATTACATCAAGGATCATAAAGATGCCGAGGTTCCTGCCAAGCGTTATCACAAATAAACGTCCACAAATTTCAGCTATTTTTGATATTAGTAGTGTGTAAAATTCTGTAGTGTGTAAAGAAAAATATATTATCTATTAAACAGTTCTCACGCGTACATTTTCTGTTTCTTGATCTTCGGATTTTTTTTTAAAAAGTGATCTAGAAAAAAGCCTTTAAGGAAGTAAAATATACACAATGTGAGAATTTACAAATAATAATATATTTTTTATAAGTTTTCTATAAACCAAATTAAAAGATATTATACATGGTGTCCATTCTTAAGGCTGTCCAATGTCTAATTCCTAAACCTTTAGTCATAGACATATAGTTCCAATTACAAAAATGTTTTAAATGAAGTAAAGAAATATTTTAAAAGCGATTTGGTTCAATAAACACATTTCTTTACAAATTTCGAAATTGAAATTTTTATACGGTCCCCCGGTCCTATAAGTTATATTTAGTAAATTTTTCCTATTACACTGGTAAGTAAGACAAAAAAGTCCCGTTCATATAACACTAAAATTGACCGAGTTATGAAACTTTAAAAATGCATGACTTATACCACTTATACGCATCTGAGCACAAATGAGTTTGCCCATGCTTTGAGAGGTCATATACCAAATGCTTAAAGTATTCAAAGAACTTATTTCATGTGTATCTGCCCGTTGAAAAAAAATCGTACAAGTATTATGATTCAGTTAACTTTTATTAAGTTTCAGATTGGGTAAAAAGATTGTATTTTAACATATGTTTTATTTTGTAAGGATTTGAGACTGTTTTTTTTTTTTTCATGATTTCTTTTAACAAAAATTATGTTATTTTTGTAAGTTTTTATTTAACTTCAACGATCGTATGTATGTTTTTCCAGTTCAAAATTTGTGCTCGAACTTTAACTCACTTTCAAATATCTGATCGAGATTCTATTTTACATACTGACGTAAATCCATTGACAATCTAACATTATTATGATTTTCGGTGGTTACCATTTATACTTATTTTATAAGATAACACCAAAAATTTCGGATAGATTACCGCCAAGGAGTTTAAGAAAAAAATTTAGATTAGACAACACAAGAGTGCGATGGTTGTTGTTTTTTTAACTTTCAAGCATTTTTTAGTACTGAATCCGAAAATTCCTTAATTTTTAACCATCATATCAGGAATTTTTTCAAATGATAAATTGTCAAAGTTAAAAAATCCAAAAATCTGATACAGGAGATGGCTATGTTTTTGAACTTTTAATAATTGATTTTTATGTAGTTTTTAGCACTGAATCTGAAAATGACCTTCATTTTTAAACATCACATTAGAATTTTTTTTGCAAATCGTAAATGTCAAAGTTAAAATATAACAAAAAGATAACAATATAAAACAGATGTCAAACTTTTTTTAGTTATTTAAATTTTATTTAATTCAATAATTTATTTAATTTTCTGGCTTATACTGGGAGGGGACAAAACGCACAAACAGATGAAGAGTCCGATGAGGTGGGGGAGGAGGTTTAATTGTAACTTTGAAATTTTTAACTTTGAAATTTATAATTTGCGAAAAATCCTGACGTGATGTTTAAACATGAAGGTCATTTTCGGATTCCGCGGTAATAAATACATAAAAATCAACTGTCAAAAGTTAAAAACAATACAATCCTATCTGTTTTATAGTATCAAATGTTCGCTATTTTTTCTTTTTTTAACTTTAAAATTTACGATTTGCAAAAAATCTTTACGTGATGGTAAAAAATGAAAATCAATTTCGGATTCAGCGGTACAGAATACATAAGAATCAATTATCAAAAGCTAAAAAAACATGAGATAACTCAACTTTTGAAGGCTGGTGTATAAATATGTTAGCATTTTAAAATATGTGTCATTTTACAAAGAACTGAGGCAGTTAATTTTCATTCTTTCATTTAACAAAAATTCTGTTTTTTGTTTCTTCTTATATGTTTATTACAAATTGTATATTTTGCTTTAATATGTCAGAATGATTAAAGGTTTCAAATTTATATTGCAATGCTAATTTTACTCTCAACCATTTTTTTTTAATATATCTGACAAAATTATATTTCTACAAAATTTGTGAATGGCCCCTAATTTGAAGAAAAACATGGTCCAATTTTAAACAGCTATTGCAGACAAATGTTACTAAATATAACTTAAATGGCCTGGGGACCGTATAAAAATTTAAATTTTGGAATTTTTTAAGGAATGTTCTTCTTGACCCAAATCGCTTTTTAAATATTTCTTTACCTCATTTAAAACATTTTTGTAATTGGAACTATATGTCTTTGACGAACAGTTTAGGAATTAGCCATTGGGCACCGTTGAAATTGGGTACCTTGTATATATTTTTAATTTATTACTGTATGAATAGTGATGTGTTTTATTTTTTTTCAAAGAAATTTCCGAATTCTTTGATTATGTATTAAGATCGTGTTTCGTTTTGATTAAATTATTGAAAAGATTTTTCTGCATAAAAACATTTTATTTGATTTCATTGAATTACATCAAGCATCATAAAGGTCCTGTCAAGCGGTAGCACAAATAAATATCCATATTTCAGCTACGTTTGATATTCGAAATGGAACTAAAATTTTTTTAATGTGAAATGAAAAATATATTTTGCAGTACACATTTCTCTTGCATACTTCTATCTTTTTTTTTTTTTTTTTTTTTTTTTTTTTTTAACTGAGGATTTTTTTCTTTGGATGATCTATATAGACACCTTTAAGAAATTAAAATATACAGAATGTGAGAATTTACTGAATATTCATATATTTCTTCTTTGAATTTTCTAAATCGATTTACTTATTAGGTGCGTTCGTAATTATATAAATACGTAGCACCTATAGTCGTCGTTCAGTCCGTCTGTCTGTCCGTCCGTCCGCATATAATAGAGCAAAAACTACCCAACCGAATGGTCTGAAATTTTAAATATATGATTGTTGTAAAATTTTGTCGAGCCATTTCAAATTTTATGAAAATCGGATGTATAGTTAAATTACAGGGACAGTCAAAAGTTTTTCTTTACATTACGGCCAATGGGAAAAATTATTGCACGTGCATTTTAATGATGTTAAAGCTTTCCGAATGGTCTCAAATTTTAAGCATATAATTATTGCGACATTTTGTCGAGCCATTTCAAATTTTATGAAAATCGAATGTATAGTTTAATTACAGGGACAGTCAAAAGTTTTTTCTTTACATTAAAGCCAATGGGAAAAATTATTGCAAGTGCATTTTAATGATGTTACAGCTTTCCGAATGGGCTGAAATTTTAAATATATAATTGCTGCAAAATTTTGTCGAGCCATTTCAAATTTCATGAAAATCGGATGTATAGCTTAATTACAGGGACAGTCAAAAGTTTTCCGTTACATTAAGGGGAATGGGAAAAAATTATTGCAAGTGCATTTTAATGATGTTACAGACTATGCACTTATGAATTGCAAATAAATACACATCCAGTACAATATGGGGTGCAAAAAATAATTATAAAATTAGTTATAGTACGAACGCACCTCATTTGCCACGTTTGACGAGCAATTTCCAACTTGTTTATTTCTTCTACAGATCAAACAACCATTACTCAATAATTTGATAACTGCAATTTCATAATAATTAAGGGCACCGTGGACTTTATTTGAGAAAACATCATCCCCGAAATCGATATTTTTTATGTGTATTTTTTATGTGTATTCTGCAATTTGTACTTCGTCATTCGTGGAAAACCACATGCAGAGGCGATTATTTTACGCAAAGTTACAAGTGTTTTAACTTTGTTCACAAACATTTTTTTGGCCTTTTAATATACTTTAAAGCTGTTTTTCTCAATACTGATGTTTCAGCTTTTTTTATTTTTGAAATGCCCCTTGCTACTTAAATTTTGATCAAAATTCATGAAACTGATAAGGAAGAATCCTGATATTGTTTTAAAGGAAACTGTGTGTGCATTTTAAATTTCGACTTCATTAGGACAAATAAATTTGGTTTTTAACTTGTTCTAGGCAGAATTTTGATGAAAATCGATATGGAATTCAGAGAAATATCTGTAAAACATTAACTATTTAAAGGATTAAAAAATCGATAGGGAGATTTGTTTGTAATATAGTTTCACGTGATTAAAATCCAAAATCGAGGAAATATCTAAAAAATTAAGACGCAAGGAGCACTTAAAAATATCCTTTTAAAATTTTAATTTTTTTTTAAAGATCTTAAAATTATAATAAGATTATTATAAGGAAATTTCTTTTAAGGTGTTCTATATACTTAGGGTGAAATGTATATTTGCACAATATTTCAAATCTCTATTATGAAAAAAAAAAAAATAAATAAATTAAACGAACACCATCCCCCCCCCCCTTTTTTTTTTTTTTTTTTTTTTTTTTTTTTAACTTTTAGTTTTACTGAATGAATGCGGGTACGTCTTTTTGCAAAGGAATTTCTGAATTCTTATACATCTTGATTCATGTATGGAAAAGGCTTTTCCGTGTAGAAACATGTTAGTTGATTTGATTACATTATATCAAGCATGATAAAGGTACTGAGATTCATGTCAAGCGTTAGCGCAAATAAATCTCAATAAATTTGAGATACGTTTCATAGAAATGAAACTAAAATTCTGTGAATGTGAAATCAGAAATGTATTACTTAATAAACGTTTCTCACGCGTACTTCTACTTTTCCCTTACCTAAGATGTTTTTAATTTTAGAGGATCTTGAAGGACACCTTTAAGGAAATAAAATATACATAATGAGTGAATTTACTTAATATTCCTATATTTCTTCTATATGTTTTCTATAATTAGAACTACTTCTATATTACTTCTATAAGGCAAAGGACTATTACTCAATAGTTTGATAACTAGAATTTTCATAATAATATATAAAATAAATTATTGTTTTGTTTTTAGGGTTCCGTACTTAAAAAGTAAAAACGGAACCATTATAAGATCACTCCTGTGTCTGTCTGTCTGTCACAGCCAATTTAAACTATGAAATGTGGAATGTTCAAATTCGGGGAAGTAATAAAGACCATTGACGCACATATTTTCAGATTAATAAACATTCATAAATATATTTAGTAAAAAAGTAGAGGGCTAATTATGCTACTTGAAAAAGAAATATTTTCCTTGTATATCATGTGGGATATCCTGTTAAAGCTTTTGTAACGCTGAACTCAAAAATACATTCCTTTTAATTTTAGGTATTATATTTTCAAAGATATTGTTGAAAATGTAGCGCAAAAATATGCCCCCCCCCCATCTAATTCCGAATCTACTGAAACTAAAATTATGAAAAAATTAGAAGTAGTAGACGTTAATATAAACCTTGCCAGAAAACTATAGCGATTACCCTAGGTCATATAGTTTTTGAGTAATTAGCATTTTTCTGCTATACACAAATTTCGATTTATGGGCATTCAGAAAAATTGTTGAGCATCGCTGAATATACATATCGTTGCAGAAGAATAAAAGCATTGTTGATAATGATTTTCGAAAAAAATCATCGCTAATTAGCCGAGATATTAACCCTTAAATGTACGGTCAGTTTGGACATACACAATGACAGGGGCGGCGTACTCTATGCCTAGTTAACAACTTTTAATGATATATATGTGTAATGTAATGTCCAATAACAGTATAAAAGCAATAAATGTCAAATTGTTAAAAACATATTACTTTCAGGGGTCTCAGAACTCTAAAAATTGGGAAAAAAAGAAGACCCTTTTTAACATTTAATGTCTTAAAATGTATATGATTTTAAAACACAATTTTAATTGGGATGAAAGATACAAGTATGTTCTTTCATTTCATGTATTTGAAAAATTGCAAGATGCAGAATTAGTATTTATAGGGGGCTCGAAACTGTTGGACATTTGTCGAAAAGAAAATTGGCATAACAATTTTCAGGATTACAAAATAAATATTGCAAGTAGAATGAGAATTTTAGTACTTACTTATGCTTCAGATTGTAATAATTACCCTTAACTTAAATAAATTTGTATTTAAAGCATTTTTATATTTTTAATGTAATGTTGCATTTAGATAATACAAAAATTTGAAAATTTCAACAGTATAATCTGCTAAAAATAACATTTTTTTGAACAATAAAAAGAAATTTTCGGTTCAGTCTATATAGACTAACATGAAATATACGTTTTGAAATTTTCATGAAAAAATATTCAGAAGTTTTTGAGGTATCCTGCGCGTTATGCCGAAAAACTGACATTTGGAGAAAAATTACTTCAAAGTATCCGAAACGCCGCTCCAGTTATTGAGCGAGAATAATTAATTCTAAAAGCCATAACTTCTGTTCTAATGGGAATTTCAAAGAGACAATTATATCAAAATGTTCAGAAACGATAGGAGTTT
Source organism: Maratus speciosus (assembly GCA_963932465.1). Taxonomy (NCBI): domain Eukaryota; kingdom Metazoa; phylum Arthropoda; class Arachnida; order Araneae; family Salticidae; genus Maratus; species Maratus speciosus. The sequence continues at coordinate 513,535,516 of OZ010786.1, read as the reverse complement.
AACGTATAAAAAAATTAAAATTTTTAAAATTTTGAAGCTTTAAGAGTCCTGTGACCACTTAACCCTTTCCAGTGCGGAGTAATTCTGTTTATAAACTTATGAAATAATGGAATGACACCAGAATTTATAACCGAATTTATTAGAAAATACGAACTTGCTTATTTTCACGTACATGATAAAAGGAATATTTTAATTAAATATTCTTGGTGCCATTTGTCTGTTTTGGAATTAAAATTATGTGTCCGTTTTTAAGGGCATCGCCCTCGAAATATTTAATTAGAATGAATCGCATAAATACTGTGAGATCCGTGATAGTTTGGATTGATTGTATCTCTCAATACGCCTCGAGTGACTTTAAAAGTTAATTAAAATCCTATCTGGATAAACGCGGCACTGACCTAGGCGGCGTTGTATATTTGCGACCTCCTTTTGAAGCTCGCTTAGCACAATGCCAAATTTAAACGTTGAACATAGGTTTTGTTTTAGATACACTCCAGAAAGAAAGGTTATTACTACGCTGAATTTAGTTTTATGAAATGCCAAATGAATGTAAGTATAAATAAGAGTAACAAGTCTTAATTGCGTCCACTAATAACCATATTATAATTTTGTCTAATATAATGAATTTTGTTATATGTTTTGACTTTTCCTTTTGGAATATATATTGAGACATGCCAGATGAAGTTTAAATATGCACTGTTTTTATTGTCAGTACCGAATTAAGTTCATCATAAACAGATTAGGGTAATATTAAAAAATGAGTTATACAGAATAGCTATGTTTGATATTATATAGGTTCCATATCTCTTTGAACTTTCATGATATATCCATTTACACTTTTCTAATACATATTAATTCTGTTATACCCAACCCTACGTTGTATAGTTTTTAACAAAGTCTTAGTATTCTTTTAGCAATGGATTTTTTTAATACAATTACAAATTTATATATTTATTCTACGGAACCCTCTGTGCGCGAGTAATACTCGCACTTGACCGTTTATTTTTTAGTACATATTACTGAATGAATATTGCTGTAATATTGCAAAGCAATTTCTGAAATCTTATGCTTAGACATTTTGACTCATGTATTGAAAATGTTTTTCCGTGTAAAAACATGTTAGTTGATTTTATTGAATTATCTCAAGCATGGTAAAAGTACCGTGATTCATGCGTGAGCATGAATAAATGTAAACAGATTTTATATCCATTTGTTATCAGAAATGGAAATTATTTGTTTTTTTATTTAAAATTATTTGATGCGCTAAAATTTTCAGAGACGGTTCCTTTTTTTTAATTTAGAGTTTGTTTATTTTTTAAAGTAGTTTAGAGCGACATATTTTATTATCCTTTGCATCCGTTTTTCCGTTCCGTACATTGAATATTTTTGGTTGATTCCGAGAAAGATCATTAGTAAAATTACCGTGATTCATGCATTAACACAAATAAATGTCGTTGGGTTTTATATTCGTTGTATATTATAATGGGAAGGTAGAAATTTTAATGTAAAAATATTTTAACCACAAAATTTTCATAAACACAATTCATTATTATTATTATTATTTATTATTTTTTTAAAGAAATGTTGTTTATAGTGACATATAACAATCCTTTACATCCGTTATTCTAGTCCGTACATTCAGTATTTTCAGTTCAGAGAAGCATGTTTTTGAAACATCATTAGTAATAGTACCGGCATTCATGCATTAACACAAATTAATGTTTTAATGTCAAAAATATTTTATGCACTTAAAATTTCATATACTTTTTTTTTTTTTTTTTTTTTTTTTTTTAAGAAAAGTAGTTTAGATTGACATATTATAGGATATTTTACATCCGTTATTCTAACCCGTACATTTAGTAATTTTGGTTCGAAAAAACATGAGAGACATCCTTTTGAAACATGCTTTCTTGAAATAAAAATGCACAGCATCGAAAGAACTTATGAGATGTTCATTTTTTAATTTTTCATATTTTCTTTAATTACAATTTAACTTCTATATTTCGGACTTATTTACTCAAAATTCTGATAACTTAAACTTGTTATTATTCAAAATATTTCTTAATTAATGATCATATTTATTATAATTTGATTGTAGTTTTTATTTCATCATGCTTAGATAAATTGTGCGCATTTCAATTCAGTAATTGAATATGCTTTTTCAGTAGAAACATTTGATTTGATTTAATTAAATTATTTCATGTAAGATAAATATACAAATATTTAAGTCAAGTTTACACATCATAGTTGACTTGAAATTTTATTTATTAGAGATTAAATATATAGTATGCATTTTGATTCAGGTATTGAAAATGCTTTTTTTGCGTAGAAAATTTATGGACGATTATATTAAATTTTGTCATGCATGAAAAGGTATGGTGATTTATGTCAAGCTTTAGAATAAATATATGTCCATGGACTTTTGCTTGATTTGATATTAGAATTGGAACTAAAATTCTTTAATGAGAAATAAGTATAATATTTTTGAGTAAATTTTTTCCCGCATACTACTTTTTTCTGCAATTAAAGAATTCTTTTAGAAATGATCTAGAAACACATTATATGTGTAAGAAAAATTTACAGCACTGGGGAATCTATACAAAATTCAAATACTTCAAAAAATACTGTCCGTGTATTTAGTTCAAAATTGAAGGGTAATAAGTTTTAAAGTTTCCACAGATATATAAGGGATTAAATATATTTTTTTTCTTTAGGGTTTAAAGTAAATTTCAAAATGCGCTTTAGTCTCTGATAGCAAACAACAAATTTCAAAACCTGGGTTTATTGTTCAAAGCATTATTTGGATTACTGACTATTCAAATAGAATTTTCATTTAGTCTATCTGTAATTTAAAAAATACAACCTACTTTGAATCTCAGTTTGATAACAAATTCTGCTGGGATTGAATTAATTGAATAACATTAAATTTGGAAATCTAAGCATATGGAACGTCTGCCAAAGTATAAATTTTCTGAAAGGACAATTTTTGGGGAAATTTTAATATGTGTTCTCTTTTAAAGTAAAGAATATTGTTTCATTCCATAAAATAAAAAGTTTTAAAGAATCCATTTATGATTTTATGAATAAAAGGTTATCATCTCCTTAGCTTTTATCTACTAATTTTTTTCTACTAGTTTATTTACTAATTGAGTATGCATGTATTCAATTATTAATTCTAAAAGAGACAGCCCGAAACTTCAAATGTTTCGACCGCAATCTAACTTCAGATAATTGTAATGCGACCAGAATTTTGGCCGACTTGGCACTGAAATATGATTAGATAGTTAATTTAAAATTAATTATGTAATTTAATAAGTTAAGAAAATGAATTTATGGTATCATAGCTGTTAACCTGTACGGATTTTTCATATCATTAAAATTTAATAAAAAAATTTGATTTATTTATATGTTAAAATGTCTTGAATTTCGGTGATTCAATTAGCTAAAATTAACTATAAAATTTTAGTGGTATGAAAAAATCCGTACAAGTTGGCAGCTATGTAGTATCAACAATAAATTCTATAGTATCTATGGAAGTGAAATCAAAGTAGTAGCCCGATGTATTTACAAGAGCAAAAAAACAAAACGTATATGTACAATAACGAATTTTGCTTACAGTTCTTGATAATTCTTTTGCTAAATCGTCTTTAGGTTGAGTGAATGGAGATACGTAAGCAAACGTACAGGATCTCTCAAAGACAGACTGTAAAATCGGTTACTTTTGTTGTCTTAACATTATCTCAAACACAGATTTAAATACTGGATGGGATCTTTTTATTTTTGAATTTCTTCTGAAGACCATTGAATCATTTCTTTCATGTATACCTCTGAGGGGATTTTTTTTTCTCTATCCCCGATTTTATTTCTATACCTAAGCAAATTCTCATTTCGAAGAACGTCTACTCATGAATTCATTTTCATCTATAGCTCATAAGTTCTTTTCAAATCGGACGCCTTTTTCTGTAAATGTTTCCACTGATTATACTTCCAACATTTCATAGATAATATATATAGTGGCAAAGCAATAATTCCCTGTGATTTATAACATTCTTTTCGGTGTTTTTTTTAACCATTTGGAAAAATGGTTATTGTCCTCGTCAGGGTAGGAAATCAAAAGCATATCTGAAGGTTTTTATTGGTTTAATCTGCAATTTATTCGTTTTCTGATTGGTCTATACAGTAATATGTATTTCCATTTACTTTCAACAGAGATGGACAACAGAGTGTTGCCACTATGACAGAAAAGTAATAAAAACTACAAAAAAAAGTTCATAACTCAGAAACAAATTGAGATACAGCTTTCAAACAAATTGCATTTAAAAGTACATTTTTTTTCTCTATACGACGATATAAAAAGTAATATTGTGGGATGTTTGGAAGTTTAAGAAATAAATTTCATTTAAAATTGGCCGTCAGATTTCTTGGAAATCTGACGATGGAAAAGCCTTTTCCCGAACAGCCAATGAAATGCTTGGATAATACTTAAGTTTCAGGTGTATAATATGTACGAGTCGCAGGCGATTTCTGTCGCTTGCAACTTTTACGTGTAATAACACTATTAATGTTTAATTCATGGCGTACGTAAGGTATGATCAACTCCGTGCTATTTTTTTATGTCTTAAATTTTAGTCTTTGAAAAAATCATTTTCCAAATGGTCGTTGTAATTTGTTAAATTGCATTTTTTTCCTTTCCCCGTAAAGTTTAAATGATGATTGACCATAATAATTTATAACGTATTATATTAAACGTTACTTGTTTGATAGGTAATCGTACTGGCGCTATTTTCGCTAATTTTGGTCATGTTTAAAAATTTATCTAGTGTAATAAACAAATTAAAAATGAAACCAATTATTATTATTTTTTTTACACGCTTTATTTTCAATACAATCTCAAGATGTAATATTGACATAATGACTAGGATAACCAAATTGTAAAATACATTGTTTATATCGAGACACTTTAAAAGATTTCACAGGTTTAAAATTTATATTACTAGTCTTTATTTTTATTATTCCACGAATTGACACTCTTTTAATGTAAAAAGTATGGTAAATAGAAAGCTGTGGGAACTGTGCGAACTACAAACTTGCATTTTAAAGGGACGAGAGACTTTCAGAATCAACAAAATTGCTCAAATTTTCAGAAAATATTTTTTGTCTCTGAACAATTGAGCTTCATGTAAATTTTCATTTCCAAGTGGAATTCTTTTAATCGGATGATTTTTTAACATTTTAATTACATTTTTATAATTAATAAAAGGATCCTCGTGATCAGCTAATGCTTGTTCAGAAATATTTGTAACTGCATTTCTTCATAATTTTTCCTCTGAATTCTTCGAAATTTTCTATAGCTGTTTGTCATTATATATGTCATAAAACTGTGCATGGCCTTTTTAAAACTAAATTTAATTGCAAATGTTAAAGGTAGCTAATTGTAGCAATATGATGCGACAATGCTGAAAATGTCATAAAATTCAGATTTTTTTTTTTTTTTTTTTTTTTTTCATCGAAATATATAAAATTCTATGCACAGTTATTTTTGTATATATAAAACAAACTTTCATACAAAATATTGGGAATTTTAATTTATATGAAATGCGCATGGAACACTTCGAAATGTTATTGGTGTCGCTGCAAATTTTCTGTCGTCAACGAACGATATCGTATGTTCTTTATGTTTATCAAAATATAAATTTAAAATGTGCAAACCATAAATTTGATAAAATTACTCAATAAACTTATTGAAGCTGTGGTTATGTTTGAATTTAGTCTACTAGAAGGTATATTTAAATGATTGTGTTTGTACTAAATCTTAAAATTTGTTTTTGTCTGTTAAAAAAATTCTCCGGTATCAATTATCTCAAAATGCTCCATGCGCATAGTTTTTCCTCTTAATGCTTTGAAATTTTCCATAGCTGTTTGTAATTATATATGTCATAAAACTGTGCATGGTTTTTTAAAACTATAAGTAATTGGAAAAGTTAAAGGTAGTTAATTGCAGAAATACGATGTGAAAATGCTGAAAATTTCCTAAAATTTAGAAAATATTTTTATTCTTACCTTTAATTCAAATATATAAAATTCGATGCACAGTTGTACTTGTATATATAAGCCAAATCGTCCGGATGGCTTAGTAGCTAAAGTATTGCACGGTACGCCAAGTATCTAGGTTCGATTCCTGGGCTGGGCATTTTTCGCTCTGTTGGAATAAAGTTCAACTACACTGTTAAAAATTTTCAGCATTCTGGCAGGTCATTTGACCGTTTTTTCCAAAAACGGTTACACAACCGTAATTTTAACACTATTCTGACCATATTATTGGCCATTTTATGGTCAGAATATTGTTAAATTATTGTTATGAAACCGTTTTTCAAAAAACGATAGACTGACCTGCACTGTTAAAAATCTCGCAGCATTCTGGCAGGTCATTCGACCGTTTCTTGAAAAAACAGTTTCATAACCATAATTTAACAATCTTCTGACCATAAAAGGGCCAATAATATGGTCAGAATAGTGTTAAATTATGGTTGTGTAACCGTTTTCGGGAAAAACGGTCAAATGACCTGCCAGAATGCTGCAAATTTTTAACAGTGTGCCAGAATGGTGCAAAATTTTTAACAGTGTGTGCTACTCCAGCCTTAAATGTAATTTAATCCAGTTGGAAAAAATATTCGTTCTCTTCATAATTACCTAATTACATGGTATATAGGAGTGTCCGTGTTAAAACACCCTTTCATCATGTAAATGCTAGTTATAGCTCGGATGAATGAAACTACACTGTTAAAAATTTGCAGCAATCTGGCAGGTCATTTGACCGTTTTTTCCGAAAACGGTTACACAACCGTGAATTTTACACTATTCTGGCCATATTATTGGCCATTTTATGGTCAGAATATAGTTAAATTATGGTTATGAAACCGTTTTTCAAAAAACGGTCGAATGACCTGCCAGAATGCTGCAAAATTTTTAACAGTGTATTCTGACCATAAAATGGCCAATAATATGGTCAGAATTGTGTTAAATTATGGTTGTTTTAACCGTTTTCGGAAAAAAACGGTCAAATGACCTGCCAGAATGCTGCAAATTTTTAACAGTGTAGCGCTGTAGTTCGCAGCCATGCCCAACAAATAGGAGGGAATTATGTCAACCAGGAATCGTCCGGATAGCTTAATAGGTAAACATTGGCACGGCACGCCAAGTATCTAGGTTCGATTCCTAGTCTTTTCATTTTTTGCGCTGTTGGAATAAACTTAAACTGTGAACACTCAGAAATGAATACTCAGATTTCACGAAATTTTCTTTGTTTTTGACGAAACAGTTTCCTGGGAAATGCTCCGAGCGAATATTTCGTCAAATTGATGAAATTAATTTCTTCACTTGCTTGACGATATAAATTTCGTCAAAAGTTGGCTGGTGGCGCCATCTATCGATCAGTTTGGAAGCACCTTATTGACAGGGGGGGGGGGATCACTTCTCGTTTCATCGGGATGATTCGAACCCGGAGCCTTTGGCGAGAGAGAACGTTGCTCTTCCAACTTGGCTATTGGAAACTTGTACAGATTTGCTTTTAGATTGACGTAATGAATTCTGCTGCGTGTTTATGTTTTATAAGGTAGATTGTAATTTTATCGGTGCTGCTATAATTTCTGAAAGTTTTAAGTAAAGTTAATTTATTATTATGGTTTTCTAATGGTCAATGAATAATTGTAATATGGCTTGATTAAATAATTTATTAAATTTTCTTTGCTCAGTGAATGGTTAGAATATGGTCTGGTTAATTTGTTGCTCACAATTAACGAATTGTGAAGTGCATATTGCGTGAGATTTCATCACTGTGAGTAGAGGAATAAGATTTTAACACTTTACTGTTTATAAAGGGGAGAGGGATCAATTATGTTTACTTTTAATTTGATTGAAAACAGAATATACTTCATAAATAAATTTTTAAAAAAAGATATCCTGGAAGTTTGAAATTTTATTGACCAAATTTTCTTTTTGAATGGTTTTGAAGAACACAGGAAATCTATTTTTTCGAATTAAAACATAACGAACAGCATATAAATAAATAAATAAATAAATAAATAAATAATAAGCTTTCCAAAAAATTTTAACAGCTAAAAAAATAACTAATGAAGAAACAATAACTACCTACATTTCAGTATTTTCTGAAAGGCACTAAAATGTGCTGTTTTAAAATATAATAAATATAAACAAGCAAATATCTGCTTGCTAAAACCGCAGGATTTGAGGAGATACAGCAACTGTTTCTTAAAATGCATTGAGTCTGACCGTGAATGAGGCAAAACTTTCGTCAAATATTTGAGAGTTTACCTTTCGTTAAAAGTCACGTGATGTTGATAGGAAATGATAGTCAAAAACTACGAAATACAGCCCAAGGATTTCTGAATCGTCTAAAGTGAGAGTTTTATTCCTGAGAGTGTGCTACTCCAGCCTTAAATATAAAATATAAACCAAACTTGTATAGAAAATATTGGTGAATTTAATTGAAATGGAATGCGCATGAGACATTTTGAAAAGTTCTTCGTAACTTTTAAAATATTCAGGAAAATTTCTTATTTTTATCAAAAAAAAAATTTCTATTAATTTTTTGTGCGATAAATATATACAATAATGCGTATAGCGTGCCCTTCAATAGTATTTAAATTGAAAAAAAAAAAAAAAAGAATGAGGTTGAAGATCCCTTGTCGCTTATATAATAAAAAAATGTAAGATTTGTAATCATAGTATAAAGATTATAATTACTTTACAAATAGATTTTAAAAATGGTAGAATAATTTTCTCATCAACATCTTATTTGCCATTCATCATAAGAGAATTAATAGAGATCTTAAGCAATGAGAATATGCAATGATTCCGCATCCAAGGAGGTCCCTAAAATTTGGAAAGAAATGCTAAATAGAGTCATGAAACAATAAATGCAAAATAATTCATGTTCACAAATTTGCATTTTTAATATTGCAGTTAATTTCATTATCCTTGTACTGGCTTGATTTTTGTTTTTGTTTAATAGTTTTTCAATTTGAATTTTATATTTATCATTTTATTTTCTTGAGAATGTTGCCGTGTGATGTAATGAAGCATGTCGAAATGTAAATAAATAAAGGTATTTTGCCTTTTTTAAAATTTTTGTTTATCACTTATGGCAATTATCGAGTATTTTAATATTTTAAAGTTATTTTTGAATATAGTTTATATAATTGCTTTGTTTAGTCTTATACAGGACTTTGAAGAATACAAGAAAAATTTTATAATTTCTACCACATTTTGGAAACATTTATCTTCATCATATCTTCTTCTTCTATTGCAAACTTTAAAGAAGTTTACCCAAAAGATTATTGATTGCAGATACTGGTAATATTTCTCCTATACGCTTAGAGCATTGCGTATAACCATTTATTCACAATGGCATGGAATAACGACAATTTAATAAAAATTCACGATAAAATATTATTTATATTAAGCAGTAAAATAATTTTTTGAATGAAATTTAACCCTAATTTTTCCAAGCGGGAAAAAAATATTATACTTAGAAAGTTTTTTCATAGTAAAACAATGTAATAGAATTTTTAAGGTTAGCGCTTTATAATTTTCTATTGTAGTACAGTTTTTTTTATTGTATTAATTTTAGTTACATCGCATAAGAAACATAATGTAATTTTATCTACTCAAACCTTAGGGGTTTTTTCTTTAATTAGCCTAGTATTGTTTTTGTCTTTGAAGCAAGTTAATTCTTCCAATACATTTTTATGATATTAGAACTATTTAGATTGAACATTAAGGAAATGTTTTATAAAATTTGATGTTAATTATCCGAAATTTCTAAAAAAGTATTTCTAAAAAATTATTTCTGAAAAGAAATAATTTTCATTTCCAGACTTTTTGCTAGAAACACTTAGATCATCATCCGATTTAACGACTTTTAATGCCACGTTTAAAAATACAGTCACAGAAAACTTTTTGGAATACAGTTGCTTCTTGCTTGGGGCAAAACTTGTTACGAACGTTTTTATACAACTGTTTTTAGCTAGCATGTGGATCTGGAAGTTAAAATATGAGCGAGTTTAATAAATAATTCTCTCTAAATGCTTTCGTCATGTATAAAGAAGTTTTATGGAGTGTTTAAAAGTGCATACAGTCTCTCAAAAGAAACATCTGGAAAGAGCTAGCGGAACTTTGCTTCTCATATTTATTTGAGGCTTGTCTTGAATAACTATGTACAATTTATCTTAAACGCTTACACTAGATAAACATTATTTACAATTTATCTTAAACGCTTACCCTAGATAAACATTATTTACAATAACAAGTAAGATGTTGATATACAGTAAAACCTCCCTAAAGCGACCACGTTCCGTTCCAATAAATATTGGCCGCTCCGATAGGTGGTCTCTTAATGGAGGTCATGTTTAAATCTAGATTTTAATTCTTGAAAAAAAAAAAGGTAACAATTAATGTTACTAAAATTAATTTTCCACATTAGGAAAAAATATAAAAATTTAAGTATCAAAACAAATTAATTACTGGAGAGTTTGAAAAATGAATACATTGACGTTTCCTTCGATTTTACGGTTTTATCTTTTATAAACTTTATATCCAAGTCCTTTCGAAATTCATTAAATAAGTGTAGTTTTTTTTTTTTTGACGGGAACAAATGATGGCAATTTCATTAATTTATCTATTTAATTCAGAGTTTCCTGACAGAATAGGGCAGGGGAGTTTATTGACCGTCAATCTTAATCTGTCATCAGAGTTAAATTCATTGCCTAAAAAGGCACAAAGGAGTTTAAACACTTAAAAGTTACCGGAATAATAATAATAAAAAAAAAAATCTAAACTTAGTTTAGAAGTCTGATGAATAATGCTCTCTCCGGAACTATTAGGTAGCTTTCATTACAAAAAACTACCTATTGCAGCCGTTCGGAGGAAAGCGATTTCAAAAAATTTTGGTATATTTTCATCGATCATGACCCCCAGGATATATATATATATATATATATATATCCATATATATATATATATATATATATATATATATATATATATATATCTGACCTATGTCACACTGTAACTCTCGTATTTATGAACCGATTTGGATGTAATTTGGTGTGTACATAGTACGCACCAATATCTCAACCGAGTTCGTTGGCCAGCTTCATCCGCCATTTTGTTTCAAAATGGCGGTCATTTAAAAAAAATTTAAAAATTTAAAATTTGGAATGTGGTACCAAAAAATTAAAAATGAAAAAATATTTTTTTCTTATGTAATTGACCTTTATACAAAGACTCCGGGGCAGTTTTTGTTTCGTCTATATCTTAAAAAATGGCTGAGTTATAGCATTTTGAATTTCTAGCGTGGCTGACATTTTGAAACGTCCTGAATTTTGTCACGCGATAAAAGGAGTATTTATGAACCGATTTGGATGTAACTTAGTTTATCCATAGTACGTATCAATGTCTCGACCGAGTTCGTTGGCCAGCTTCATCCGCCATCTTGTTTTAAAATGGCGGCCATTTAAATTTTTAAGAAAAATTTAAATTTGAAATGTGGTACCAAAAAATTGTAAATTGAAAAAATATTTTTTTCTTATGTGTTTGACCTTGATAAAAAGATTCGGGAGCAGTTTTTGTTTCGTCTATATCTTAAAAAATGGCTGAGTTATAGCATTTTGAATTTCTACCGTGGCTGACATTTTGAAACGTCCTGATATTTGTCACGTGGTAACAGACGTATTTATGAACCGATTTCCATGTACCTCGGTGTGTACATAGTACATACAAATATCTCGAACGAGTTCGTTGGCCAGCTTCATCCGCCATATTGTTTCAAAATGGCGGCCATTTAAAAAAAATTAAAATTTAAAATGAGATACAAAAAAATTGGAAAATGAAAAAGATTTTTTTGTATGTGTTTGACCTTAACACAAAGATTCCGGAACAGGTTTTCTTTTGTCTATATCTAAAAAAATGGCTGAGTCATAGCATTTTGAATTTCTATTGTGGCTGACATTTTAAAACGACCTGATTTTTGTCACGCGATAACAGGCGTATTTATAAACCGGTTTGGATGTAACTTGGTCTGTACATAGTACATACCAATGTCTCGACCGAGTTCGTTGGCCAGCTTCATTCGCCATCTTGTTTCAAAAGGGTTGCCATTTAAAAATAAATTAAATTTAAAATTTAAAATGAGGTATTAAAAAATTGGAAAATGAAAAATATTTTTTTATGTGTTTGGCCTTGATAGAAAGATTCTGGAGCACTTTTTGTTTCTGAAAATTTGTTCTTTTGTATATATCTTAAAAAATAGTTGAATTATAGCACTTTGAATTTCTAGCAGGGCTAACACTTTGAAACGATCTTGCACTTGTCACGCGATAACACACGTATTCGCCTATTTCGATGGAAGAAGGCATGTGGATAGTATGCATCAATATCTCGACCAAGTTCGTTGGCCAGCTTCATCAGGCATCTTGTTTCAAAATGGCGGCCATTAAATTAAAAAAAAATTATATTTAAAGTGAGGTGCAAAAAAATTAGAAATTGAAAAAGGTTTCTTTCTTAAGTATTTGACCTTGATATAAGGGTTCAAGAGCATTTTTTGTTTGTCTTTATCTTAAAAAATGGCTCAGATATAGCAGTTTCAATTTCTAATGTGGGTGACATATTGAAAAATCTTATTTTTTGCCTTCGACAACACTCGTATATATCAACCGATTCCGATGTGAGTGAGCATGTGCACAGCAATTACTAAGGTCTCGACCAAGTTCACTGGTTAGCCTCATCCACCGTGTTGTCTTAAAATGGCAGGCACTTCAATGTATCGCCGAATTTGGCAGCCAAATATAAGTTATTTTAAATAAAAGCAGCTTGGATAAAGCTGACTAATTTCGCGAAATTCTCATTCATAATGATTTAGTATTGATAAAAATTAGTATTGAATCTCGTATATTCGGTTTCCACTAAATTGAGCTTCGTGTGTTTGAATAATATAAGTTAGCTTTTTTAAAATAAGGAATATGAAAGCTACCTCTTCCTCCGGGCACTGGCTGGAAGGACTTTTTTTCTAATAAAACCTTCTTCAAGCGACAAGGAAAAAACAGAATTTGTTTCATTTTCTTGAAAGAAACTGGTCGGTCGTGGAGGGAACTCAACCGGGATAGTCTCTGAATGGAGGTAAAATTCGTATTGAGCTTATGAGAATAAAATTCGTTCCATGAAAGAATGGTCGCACAGGGAGGTTTCACTTTATATCTATATAAAGTATACTACGACTTTAATGAAAAAAAAAATCTGTAAAAAACAATAAAAGTGTAAAATATTGAAATCTTGATATTTTCGGTTTGATTAAACAGAATTAAATAATATATTTTATAACTAACAAATGAGTATTTAGTTTTGCTTTTAAATATGAAGCAATATTTATTTATTATAGTTCTTTTACTCGGCATACTTTTAAATTATACTAATGAACTGAAAAGTAGGATTACTAGGATCATTTTCAAGGGGTGAAAATAGTCACAAATCGCACGTGCGTATTATGCGCCGAAGAGAATCGTACGCTGGAATATACAGTAAATCTATAAAAATATGAAATAAAAAATGGATCAAATTCAATTGCAAAATATGTGAAATTTGACAGTCTTAAATTAGTGCTTCAAAACTGCACCACATATTTGTAATTCAACATGGCGTTGTTAAACTTATTACCACTTTTTTGTTATAAAACGTAGAACAGGATAAATTCCTTTTATTACCAGTAACTTACAAACATGTTAAGAAAATCATATAAAAATTTAATAAATAATGTATTATATAGAATATCATGGCGTTATAAAACTATTATTCAAATATTTCACTCTTTCAGATGGTATATATATATATATATATATACATATATGCCTACATATTATATACAGTAGATAATATAGGCGCTATACAGAGCAAAGAGTAGTCATAACCCTCCCATTTCAATTTTTACATTTTATTTTTCTTTTGTATTTTATTATTAAAAATAAAATACAGAAAAATTATTTTACCCGTACGAACTAAAATATTTAAATATTAAAATGAATAAATGTGATTGATTGTAAAAGTGTTTCCTTCATTCTCTTATTGTAATGCATCAACCAATTACAATATTCCACTTTAAAGTTTTTATTCTCTCCCATAAATTTCGTTTTCCTACTGTTGGTAATATAAATAACACTTAAATTGAAGTTTTAAAATTTATTATATTAAATTCAATTCGGAACATTCTACTTTAAACTGGAAATCATTCATTTCTCCAAAATCCAAGCATTTTGACAAGGTCATGTTACCAGTTTATGGAAAGACAGAATACCATTCAGTCATATTTAAAGTTTCCTAAAATATTTTGCGATTGCATCATTTATGGAAAATGTCATTTTTTGCTAAGGGATGAATTATTTTTCAAAAATAATTTATCAAATTCGTTACTTTTAAATGCGCTGTGTACGTACCAACGTACGTTAAAAAATATTTGCGGTTTCAAATGGAGAGACTCATTACTTTTAAAGTCTGTTAATTACTCAAAATTTATACAACTAACTATCTTCAAACTACTGATGTTCATCGGTTTATACATTTTGCTGAAAGCTCTTTTTTCAAATCGTGATAAGCTTTCTCGTCTGCCATGAATTTTTGCCTTTAAAAGAGCCATGCTTATATTTAGATACCTCACACAGAAAATAGCTCGTGATTTCAAAGGATACGACTGAGTTAAGTTTCCTAGTAGAGGTACGTAGAAAGGCAAAAATGATTTGATTATCTATATTGTAAAGGATAAACTTGTCCGTGCGCAACGCTGACATCATTTTGCGAATGGCAACACTTGACGATGAAATTTCGGTGTTGCAATTTTTGCTACTGCATTTTTTTTTAATTTCTAAACATCACACATTTTCAATTTTTACACCTTGATATATGGAAAAAAAGACGATGTCAAAGACGTCTTAGAATTTTAAAATTTGGATTAGTTTTCGAGATAATAATTTTTCCGCCATTTTCAGCGACATTTCTGCAATGATGGCAACTAAATGGCTCTATTTTTTGGATAAAAGAGAAAATGATAGAAATTGTTTACACATAATCAAGCTTCAGTACTCAGTTTGTTTTAGAAAACGAAAAATCCTCCGTCGTCTGGAACGTAGACATAAATTCCATATTCCCAAAAAGAAAAATAATCCATCGTCGCTTTTGTAATTTAATTTAAAGTAGAAAAAAAGATTTTGAACTATTTTTTTAAGATGGCGATTAAAACTTTTTACAAAGGACGTTAAAAACAAAATACTTTAGCGATAAAAATTTTATTTCTCTAAGTATTTATTTTAATTCATAAATATAAAATACTTTTAAATAAATTTGCCAAAACAAAGTCTCTTTTCTATAAAACTACCTCACTGCACTACGTACTGGATTGTTCTCTGACAACATATTACCACGTTAAAAAACGCAGAATTAAGGCGATTCCGGATTGGATTAATTACATAAGTGAAAGTCCTGTTCTCATGAACAGAATATCAGCACTAATGAGATTTATAGAGAAAAATGAAGTCATTTTTCGAAATAATTATCCATACCTCTTGGACACTTCTTCAAACGATGATTTATAATTTTTTGTTATCTTCTTTGTTTCTATTGTAAATAGTTTTCATATATATTCATTACTTATTATTATTATTATTATTATTATTATTATTATTATTTGTATTATAGTTATTACAAGTAGTGTCTTTGTTACAAATATTTTCTATTTATTATAAATCGTCATGTTTTGAACCAGGCAGCTATATTGAGAATCTTTCAGGTTTTTTTTTGAGGCTGTAAAGCGTAAATATAAACATTGACTAATCTTTTTAAAAATTGCTGTCAAAAGGATGTACAAACAAATTGGTTTCGGCAGTGTAATATAGTTCCGAAATTTGAATTATTTTCAGATCTATAAGTATGACCAGGTTCTTTTCTGATGCATTCGCTGGATTTTATATAACTGTAGACTGTGATCAATATAGAAATAAATGCTTTTAAATTGCTTTTTACGAAATCTGTTTATTTAAAGTAGAAGTATATAATTGAAGCATTTCATACAGAAATGGATAGGGATGGCGCCTGATAGAATTTCTAAATACGTTTTCCTACATGACTGAACTCATGAAGCGAGTGAGAGCAATTGCTAATTATTCTGTAATATACACATTGGCATCAAACAATTGGCGAAAAGAGCACATGAAAAAATGAATGATATCATATGAGTAAAATTTATCTGCTACTCTTTGGACAATTAGGAGAATTTTGAATTACGTGGCAGGGCCACCAGCATAGCAGTCCTAAAAAATAAGCCAAAAAGAATTGAACGCCAATTCGTGCGTTAGAAGCAAAGTTCTGTGAACCTCGCGTGAAAGACAAAACAGACGGCATGTACTGGGAATGCTTATGATTTAACAAGGAAGTTAAACTCAAAAAATAAGCAGCGAGCAAAGAGTTATTTCTACTGACCGAAATCAAAGTCGATCTTTATTCTTTTTTTTTTATCTAGCCAGCGTGAATAATCATCCAAATGAATTCTATTTATGTGAGAGCCATTTTAGTGATAAAGGCATATGTTAATTTTTTTTCTTTCTTTTCTTTTGGAGCGAAAATATAATGGGAACTGAAATAAAAGTTAGGATAAAATGAATAAGTAATAAAAGACTAGTTTTAATTGAAATTTAGACCAAAAGAAGTAATTTAAGAAAAATATGTGATTCAACATCACAGGCAGTCCATAGGAAAGCACTTTATCAGTCTTACAGCTTGGATCTACGATTCGGATTTCCCCTTTCCCCCTTCTATAAGTCTACCCAAATGACGTCATCTCTAGCAGCTCCGAAATTTGGAGCAAAATCTTAGAAGAACGGAAATCTTTTGGCAAGTAAAGTTATAGAATATGTACGTTTCTATTGGGAAAGCTTTTGACTTCAAATCTAAATCTAAATTATTAGTTGAAATATTGTACTTAATAAAATTAATACTACATTACTTTCTAAATTTTCAATCAAGTTAGATTTCATTTTCCACAAAAGAATCGAATGATCTCGGGCAATTCAAAAGCAACACAACGGGTTGCCACCCAACTGGTTTTAATTACGATGCTATGAGAGATGCATTTTTAGAAAAATCCAACTAAACATTCAACGTTCGAAAAATCTTTAAATCTCATAAATTTTCAGCATTCTTAGGAATTGGTAAGAAATAATAAACTTTCTCTGAAAATCAAATTCTTTCGGAAATGTTTGTTGATACAAGATATACAACAACTTTCAAAGAAAATTGTTGTTATGACCACAACTCGGCCAATAAACACGTTAACGGGCTGTTAACTCTGAATAAAATTGCCTAAAGATCTAAAGTTCAAGGTTCACCTCCCCTAACTTGATTTTATTGCTGCATTAAAATAGTGGTTAAAGAAAAAAATATTGCTTTGAACATAGTACTTTTTTTTTTCACCGAGGCACACACACTTAGCTTGTAAAAAACTATTAAATGTTTGTATATCACCAAACAAAAGAAAAAGTGGAAAAACATTCCACTCGAATTTTTCCTTTTATTTCGCTTATGAGCTTTGTATCTTCGTGGTTTTTTTAAAATGATATAGTGGCTTTTCACTATCGGTAAACGATAACTATCTTACGAAAACAGGAGTAGAATCCCAGTTTTTAAAAGAAAATATTTAAGGGAATTTTCATACTTTTTTAAGTGCAACAGTGAATTTTCATGTCGAAAAGCAATCGCTTTCTACGATATAAGAAGAGAAAAACATGCATTTAAAAAAAAAAATTAAATTAAAATAAGAATTGCGGTATGTTTGAAAAGTATTTTGGGATTAAAAGTTTTAGTTGCTGTTCAAGGAACAAGATACACATCATCCAAGAGCCAAAGTGAGGATAATAATTCAAAACCCCAGTTTTTTCTGCTACATACTTTATGAGTTTAATAATTATGTGGGTTTTTTAAAATGATTTTGGTGTGTTTTTGCTATAGGAAAACGATATCGCTCTCGAGAAAATAAAAGCAAAATCTCAGTTTTCCAAAACAATAAAATAAATTGAAATGATTAAGCATTTTTTTAAAATGAAACAATGGCTTATCATTGTTTAAAAATGATAGATCTTGCACAGTAACAAGAGCACAGTTCCAGTTTTGTTATAATAATGATAATAAATCTCCAACATTAAAAAATGCTTTTAAACAGCAAAAATATTGAGAAAAATAAATGACGAAAATTTAGTATGTTTTTGTGATATGAGTATTCGAAATCACATGTGTAGGATATTAGTAACTTGCATCACACCATGACACATATATTTCAGAGAAATCGAAAGTTTAACCCGTAAATCCGCGATTTTTTATTTTGTTTCGAAAAAATTATATCTGATTCTCTGAAAGGTTTATTACATACACATGAAAAATAATGAAAAAAAAATCAGAGATACATTTTTCATATAATACGTCAATCTTTTCTTCTGTTGCACATCTGCAATACAAGTAAAAACGACTATCGTGTGGCTGTTTTACTCTAAAATATTGCAAATTAGCAAATATTTTAATAAGTATATCTCCCAATACCTTATTTTATATAATTATTTATTTTATAAAACTTAACCTTTAACTCTTTAATTCCCATGATAGAATACGTTCTGGAAATTACGTAGTCCAGAGAATCTGACTTTACACCAGAAAGTTTCAATTGTTAATTTCGCTTTATTTAAATACAGAATGTCTGTTATTAACTAAAGCAAACATTGCTATTTTAATTTTCTGCTGTGAATTAGGTATGTACGAAAAAAAAAAATCTATTAAATTCAAAACACTGTTGTTTGCATATATGCAAAGCTGCGCACTAAAGGGTTAGTGCTAAAACTACTGTTTAAATTTTGTTTAAAAAAGGTAACGCTTCTAAGATTCCCTAGAATGTTATCAATTTAAACTATTTCAGACCTTTAAAATTAATCTCGCATTTATAAAATATCAACGACTTATTACAAATTGAAATTGAAGAATCTCGCCTGTTTAAATGATTAAAAATTCATCTCTTAGTAAAAATCAATCTGCGTAAGTTGTAAATGAAAAAGGGAGTTTTATTAAACTACAACTGATTTCGGAATGTATTCCCTTATCAGGAATTTTATGAGTAAGGTATCCGGATTTTTGACAAGAAAAACTCTAAATATACTGTACATAATAAAAATTCTTGAATCATTTGAAATCGACTAGTAGACTTTAAATTTTTATAAATTAAAATTATTGATTAAAAGTATGTATACATAGATCATGTTTATAAGTTTTTTTAATAATGCTTGTAATTTGAAACATTCTAACTTCTTAAAATTAATCTCACATTAATGAAATTGCAACAATTTATTAGAAATTGAAATAGAGGAATTCTTATCGCTTTTAATGGTTAAAAGTGTTTTCTAATTCTGTTGGAAGATATCGACTCGATATTATAATAGCTAAGAAGGAAAGTGTTGTCACACTTATGAAATTAAGACATTGTATATCAAATTAAAATGGAGAAATTCCTATTGTTTTCAATGCTTGAAAATTTATCATCATTCTCTGATGAAATTGCAACAATTTATATCAAAATGAAATGGAGGAATTCCTATTGTTTTCAATGCTTAGAAATGTATCCTAATTCTCTTAGTTGATCCAACCCACTTTTATTATGGCTGAGGAAGTGTCATTATAATATAGCGATTTTCGTCTGTTTCCATATGAAAAATTTTGTATGGAGCACGTTCCGAATTCTTCATTTGTACAAGGAACATTCCGCTGAATAAAAAAAACTGAAGAGCAGTACTATACATTCCGCAGAATAAACAAGCCCAAACCACCCAGAATCTAACAAGAGAAATTTAACAGGTTAGTAATTAAAAGTATTCATTACAACTATTCTTAATTTTTTTTATGGTTTCAGTTTGAAATATTTGCATTTAGGTTAATATAAATTTTATAAGATTTCAATGATTTGTTACAAATAGAATGGGAGGATTTTCTCTTGCTTTAATTATCTTAGTAGAGTTCAGCCCACTTTTATCATAATAAAGAAAAAGAAAAATATCGTTAAACTAGGCTATATTCGGTTATTAAGAAAAATTTTATTCATAAAGGATTTGTCGTTTTTGTACTCAAAAACACTTAAAATTTTACTCAATCAAAACGATCGAACCTTTCGGAATAAAATCAGCGATGTTTAACTTCGAACTTTCTATATTTGTTGCTAACACATTAACTATATAACTGGGTGAATTCTTTATAGTTATAAATCTGTTACTAACCCTTCATTGCTGTGAAAGAAATTATCTCATAGCTAATGCGAGCAATTTCACAGACTGATTGATCGAAAGATGAACTAGTATCTAAAGTTAAACACTAATAAATGACTAGTATCTAAAGTTAAACACTAATAAATGACTAGTATCTAAAGTTAAACACCAGTAAATTCCCACTATCTAAATTTAGACTGTGAAAGTTGATAAGAGCAGGAGTCTGTGTCACCGCTAACAGCAGTTAATAGTTAATTAAAAAATTGCCAGACGTTGTAATAATTTGTTACCTTTGCTAAAATTATTAAGGTTCTTTACTGAATCTCAAACTATGTGATATATTAATTGTTATTAGAAATTTCCGATTCTAAAATTGTCTTCATCTCAATATTAGGGAATTTTTTAATTTATTTCATTCCAAATATTATTTGGTTTAACGAAATTTTCAAAAGATATATCATCAAAATTAACGTAACTGAAATTAACATAAATAAATCTATCTGTTAAAAATAAACCATAGCTTTAGTATTCTAAATTTAATATAGATTTTCTTTACTGAATCTCAAACTATGTGATATATTAATTGTTATTAGAAATTTCCGATTCCAAAATTGTCTTCATCTCAATATTAGGGAATTTTTAAATTTATTTCATTCCAAATATTATTTGGTATAACGAAATTTTCAAAAGATATATCATCAAAATTAACATAACTGAAATTAACATAAATAAAACTATCTGTTAAAAATAAACCATAGCTTTAGTATTCTAAATTTAATATAGATTTTAAATTGCATAATCTATCACTAGTAACATTTGAAAAAATTTAAACATCTTTATCTATTATTTTACTTCTTCATTTTTAATATATTTTTCTATAATTTCCGGGTATATAAATTCCAATTTATATTTAAAAAAGTAGAAAATAATTATACGTAAAAATATTTAAATACGTAGGAAAATATCTTATACATTTGACAAACATAAAAAAAGACAAGAAATAAAGTTATGTGTTGTGAAACAGCGATCAGATTCACCATCACTATTCTATTAAAATGTTCCCCAGAATGGCAATCTCTAATTTTATCGTTATACAGACCACCGCCAGGAGCCGCTGCTCTACAGACTAATAACTTGCCGCAAACCCCATCCTCCACTAGGGGAGAAAAACGAAAGAAGTAATAAAAAATCACCTCCCCTGACTTTTATTCCTCTATCGGACCTTTTCTTGATTTCTCATATTTCACCTCGATTTTCGTAATCACATATACACTCTTCTGCCTAAGAAGCTCGTTTTCACAATGCTCAAGTGATGAAATTCTTTTTTCTTCATTTCCATTCGATGCAAAAGATTTAATTGAGCCGAATTCCGTAGTTGAATTGACTGCTAATAGAGGGCGCTGGTTT
Source organism: Maratus speciosus (assembly GCA_963932465.1). Classification (NCBI taxonomy): domain Eukaryota; kingdom Metazoa; phylum Arthropoda; class Arachnida; order Araneae; family Salticidae; genus Maratus; species Maratus speciosus. The sequence goes on along the minus strand of OZ010786.1, from coordinate 513,513,761 downwards.
ACCAGCCCGGCGTTAGCGTGAAGTCAACTTCCCCGCAACATTAGTTTAGAGCCGCACACAAGCGGCGAAGAGAGGGATTGCCAGAGTTCACGCGTTTCGCAACCGTTGCGGTGCAATTGAGTCTCCAGGACACAGGAATAATAAATAATATTCTTTGAGAGTGCGAGGAGAGTGTACACAATCAATGAGTGAAATTACAAGACTCAAACTTCATGACTCTTTCAGAGAGGCTTTAGATTGCGGAGTTATTTTCATTGTTTTTTTCATGTGAATAATTAAACATTATTAGTTGTGTACATAATTTTTTTTAGAAGAGCAGGATGATCCGGCTAACGTGTGGATTTGTATTTACTTCTTTAGTGCTAGTAGTGTAAATGATAAAAGTGGATTTTTTTTCTTTCTTCATCAACTGCATCACTGCATGAAATATTTTGGTCTTTGAAAGAACATTGATGGTTTTGATGCAATATGTATTCGGCAGTCTGTTGGAATTGCATTTTAATTATTGCAGTTTGCTGCATCGGAATCAAAGGTGAGATATTTTGTAAAAATTAAGTGATATATGAGACTAATTTAATAGTTAATTTAATAACTGTAAGATGAAATTGTTCACGAGAAAAAAAATATATTTTTTAATAATTTAAAATATTTAAATTATTAATGTTATGAAATATCAAGAGCAACATGTACAAAAAATATGATAGATTATAAGTTAACTTTATTTGCATAAATCCAAAAAGAAATAATCGTCCTGCCTTAAATTAATTATTTCTGAAAAAATATAAACAGTGTGAATTCCTTAAACCGAAATTGAAAATATTCATTTAAGTTTTAATATTTTTTACAATGCTTAATTTTTAGTGAGTTAATTTTTTAAATAAAAAGCTAACTGTATTAACAAAGTGTATTCAGAAAATAATCAATGGAAAATCTATTCGCTGATAGTCCTTTACCTTAAAAAAAAATTATATAGAAAAAGACCTGAAAAAAAAAATGTTATAATGGAAAGGCCATTTGATGTGTGTGTGTGAGGGGGGGGGGGGGAGAGTGGGGATTTTCACCAATGTGTTATATGTTTTAATATAATTATAATTTGGTCCTAGATCATATATTGCTCAAAATTTAGCTATTTATATTACCCTTTTTACAACTTAAAAAAAACGATCAAATAATATGTGTATTAGTGCATAAATGTGTGTGAGTAATAGGATTTAAATCGTTTAAACACTACAAATGATATATAAAATTATTTATACTTGTGAAAGAAAAGACAATTTCTTTTAAACAAATCCTCACTTTTTTTTCCCTTCTTGAATGGTTTATTAGAATGCGTAAATTTCTAATTAAACGGCAGAAAACGAGTAAATACTGGTATCATACATATATAATATACATACAAACAAGCACATAGTTGCGCTCCCGCACTTACGCGTGCGTGAGTATTTACCCATATACTACATACAAATCGCTTTAAATACATTAAGCTATGTAGTCAAAACCTATTTTAAAATATTAGATACAGCAGATACGCCTACCTCCCATTCTCCTTCTTGTACTTTCCAATATAAGATAATGTGAGTAGTTCAACACAATGCTTTTTTATTAAAATTAAATTCAATAAATCTCATAAATTATTATTATAGCATTTCGTAAAGTAGACTAAAAACCATCATCACTAAATACATTAATCTTCCGGTTCCCAAGCTTTTTCTTTCGCGCCCCACCTTCAAGTGTAAATAATTTGTCCGGAGTCATCTAACTGTTGATGTATATAGGTTCCTGTATCGTAAAGTAGACCAAAAACAATCATCACTAAATACATTAAGCCTCCGGTTCCCAAGCTTATTCTTTTGCGCGCCACCTTCAAGTGTGAAAAATTTGTCCGGAATTACCTAATATATTGATGTATATAGGTTCGTGTGTCGTAAAGTAGACTAAAAACAATCATCACTAAATACATTAATCCCCCGGTTCCCAAGCTTTTCTTTTGCGGCCCACCTTCAAGTGTGAAATATTTCTCTGGTACCACCTAATATGTTGCTGTATCCAGGTTCCTGTATCGTAAAGTAGACTAAAAGCATCATCACTGAATACATTAATCCTCCGGATCCAAAGCTTTTTCTTTCTCGCCCCACCTTCAAGTGTGAAAAATTTGTCCGGACCCACCTAATGTGTTGATGAATATATGTTCTTGTACAATCTATAATGCGAAAATATAAACACGAAAACCATACACACGCTTCACTAACATACGTGAACAAGTATTAATGGGTATTCCAAATATGAATAACCATAAGCATTATAATAATAAGGTAGTATAATAATAACACATGAGTTTATATAATAAAAGAAAAATACTATAATACTAATAATAAAGCAAAAATACCTTTAAAAGAACACATTAAAAGCCAGTGCTATTTATTATTTTGAACCAACGAGAGAAACTATATCAGGTTAAAATAAACGTTTAATTCAATGCAACTTTTTACACAATATGTTTAAGAAACACTGTCTTTTTACGATCTGTATTTCTACACTGTTATTTTATTTTAAAAATGTAATAGTTTTACAGAAGATGAGAGTAATAATATATTTTTTTTAAATTCCACCGATCATACCGTAGCCATAGCTTGAGAACCACGCAATTCATATAAAAATATACGTAACGAAGTGAAAATGAATATATATATATATATAAAAAAACTACATCTGAATGTGAATAAATATTTTAATTTATATTTATATAAACTGAATAAAAAGTAATGATGTTAAAAATACATATAATATTTTTACATTTATTTAAAATCCTTATTTAGTTATGAAAAAATATTTGGGCTTGCATGCATTGTGAAAAAAAATATATTTAAACAGTCATGTTTAACGAAGTTTTGTATTTGTATTTCTACACGATTTTATTGCTTTAAAGATGTAACCATTGTACAGCAGAAGACAGTAACAGCAGAGTTTTTTTATTGGATCAATCAAACAGGGACCACAGCTTGAGAACCGTGCCATTGATCTATAAACCTATCTAAAGATATACGCAAGAAAATAAAAATGAAAATATAAAAAGAAAAAAAAAAGCTACATATAAATTAAAATAAACACTTTTAGTTATAGTTATATCAACTGAATAAGAAGTAATTATGTTCAAAAATATATATAATATTTTTACATTTATTTAAAATCATTGTTTCATTTTTTTAATATTCGGATTTGCATGCTTTGAGGGCAAAAAAATATTTCTTCCATGTCCGAAATGTCACTCAATTATTCAAAGTAATTTACATCTTTTGAAATAAAATACAGTGCATTTTCGAGAAAGAAGAATGTCATTTATAAACTGAAACGAAAAAAGAACCTAATTAATAATAATAATAAGAAGATTTTTAGATAAACTGCATATTTTTCGAAAGGATTGTGCAACGCTAGTTAAATAAGAAATTTTTTTAAATTGGAAAATCTCATTTCAAAATGCCCATGTTCCCATTTCAAAATGCCCTTAGCTATCTGGTGACTTTTACACAAATCTTATTTTGTTGGTACCACTTTTAAAGTGAATATACCTTCAATTACACAATTTCGCGAATGCTCTAATTAAATAAGACAAATTTTACTTTCTTTTATTACTGGTGCGAAAAGCAAATTTTGCAAAGAGAAATTATCCTGAGTAATAATCGGGCTTGGACCGCAATGTGTTAAAATTTATTTTAAAGGTTTTGTTAATATGAAATATCAATAGAAATATAAAAATATTTTTATTATTTTGTTCTTTAAAAAGAAACTATAGTAAAAATAGATATAATATTTTTGCATTTATTTAAAATCATTATAATTAAGAAAAAATATTGGATCTTACATGCTTTGTGAAAAAAAATATTTCCTCTACGGCCGAAATTTCACTCAGTTATTAAAAGTAATTTAAATCGTTTCAAATAAAATGCAGTGCATTTTCGAGGGAGAAAAATATCATTCATAAATTCAATTGAAAAAAAAAAATACCTAAAAAAAAGCTAAAAAAAAAATGCTTATTTTTCGAAGCGAAGGAGCAACGCTAATTAAATAAGAGGAATTTTAAAATTGGAAAGTCTCATTTCAAAACGGCGATGTTTCTACTTAAATATGATTTTAAACGTTTTGTTAATTGGAAATCTCAATAGAAATATAAAGATATTTTTATTATTTCTTTATTTACCAAAAGTAATAATAATAAATTAACAGATGAAATAAAAAATATTTCTTTCCTTTTGTAAACTAAACTTTAATTGTAATATTTTCCTTTTCTTGTAGGATAGTTCTAATTAAGTTACTTTATTCATGAAAGTTGCGTTTAATTTAATTTAAATAAACGTACTTATATGAATTTTTTATTCGTCGAACTTCCTTATTAAAATATTTAAATAATTTTTTTATTTAAATCAAACGTATAAAAAATATACTCTTTCATTAAAAATATTTCCAGACGTATTTTTTATTCTCTTAATTTTCACAATTTTTAATATAACTATGTCAGAATAAACATTCATTTATGCACAAAAAAAGTTTACTTTCTATCAATATCTGTATATATATTTTTTGCCAATTATAATAATTCTTTATTATGGATATTTCATTACTTTACATTTGATTATCATAGCTGAAGAAGTGTTTTACCCCTAAAGATTTTTTAATTGGTATCTGGAACCCTTATTAAAAAGGGATTAAAAAAATATTCTAAATTTTTTAAACGATTTTTTTATATATAAGAGAAAATCATAAGCACTGTTAAATATTTTGCAATAATTTTACTGCTTTTTGTTCAGAGATACAAGGTGTCAAAAATTTCAACCGTTTTAAAAAGGAATCCCCAATTTTTTCAATCAATACTGAGATTATTTTTCTGTGTAGTGTTATTTGAAAAATTGTATTTGTATAAAAAATTACATTTATATATGGTTTTCAAGTAGAATTTCAGAGCAGTTTTATTGAAACAGTTTATTTTCATAATTCTATCTGCGTTTCTAAGCATGTATTTTGTTGTTGCTATCGTTGTCAATAATTAAATTAATATTTCTAAAATTATTATGTTTGCGTATGCCATGACATGTTAGATCAAACATAAATACACATTTTAAATGAAGCATTTCAAACTATTCCACGTCAAATGATTTAATATAATCCTTCTTTTGTGAATTAGAAAACACCGTTCCATAATATAGTTGCGCTTGAAATTTATAAACCTGTTGCGTAGCATAAACTACAAAAGTGATTATAATATTATTGATTATTTTCAGATAGAGATTATGATTTATAAATTATTTTCCATGTTCTTATAAGTAATAAAATAATCATAATGAACAAGAAGAAAATCTAAAACATTCCCTATAAAATTTACAGGAATAAATTTCCTGTAAAAACCTTATTTGAATAAAGATGATATTGCAAACTTAAACGTAGAAATGTACTATTGCAGAAAAGAAAAAATTAGGAATATTTGCTATTTTATTTCAAAACAGAACCTTTTCCAAATTTTTTCTTTCCATTTGTTTAAATTTCAATAAGATTATATCGAACACATTTTTGATACATTCCAATTTAAAAGAAAATTCCTCTAATAAGATAAAGTACTTAGTGTTTCTTGTTTTTACACATACATAATACAGCTTTTAGGAATCTGAACTCCAGAATATCGAGCGATCTTAAAAAGAAATTGTTGGAAATTTGTTTTTATACGCCAATTAATTTGAAAGTAAACAGAATGAAATTTGAATCTAACGAAATATTTTGTATGTCAGTCGTCCAAAAACGGCCAGTAATGATTTAGATATTAAAACGGAATAAAAACTTCAAATGTCTCATTATAAAGTAAACGTTCTTTTTTGTTTCTTAGTTTTGTTCTAGGAAATCATTTCAATTTAGAAATATGAGATTAAAGTTTAAAAATAATCACTTTGTTATACACAAGCAGCACAAATACGAGAAAATTTTGTTAGGCTGATTTAATTTTTAATTCAAAAATTTACTTTAACAGAGAAAAATATCTTTCTTTTAATTTAAACAAATTATAAAAAAAGAAATTATTTTTGAATAATAAAATACGCTATTAAAACTGCTACTTGCTTCAGATAGTTTTAAGCTAAGATAACTTTTGGAAATCTATATTTCTGATTTCTTTGGATTACGCATTAATAATATTATTTCTATTTATTCTAATTACAATAAATTATAATACATTTTTCTGATAAATTATGTTTTTGAAATACTTTAAAACTTGTAAAAAGGTAACCTATCTGCAACGGAATACTTTCTTAAGCAGAAAGATTTGATGGCAGCGTCTTAGGGAATACCGTACAATTATACCTACTAAGACTAAAACCTTCTTAAAACGGCGTTATTTTTTAATTCGAAGAAATTTCATTCTCACAGGTTTTATTATATTAATTTATTTAATACAAGTAATCTGATATTAGGCAAAACAACTTATCTGAAACTTGCTTTCAGGAAAATGCATCTTGTTCTGTTTTATTATTTTCATTTTTTGTTTTCTAATGAATTTTTGTATACTTTATTTCATACGGATAAACATAGATTTAAAGGATTGTGATTATTACATTTAGTGAGGTTTAAGTTCTTTACTATCAATGAAAATTATACGTTTTGTAATGAATAAAAAGCAACGATGTAATGGAGGGTATTCGCTGGTATACACTATATACATCCTGAATTTGTTAAACTCCACATACCTGCCGTAGCTACAGCGTATACTCTTTAGGGCACCCCCTCTGCCAAACCATATACAATTTCTCAGGGATTTCCGACTTTTTGCATACAAGTATAATCTTAGAGAAAACGTTATTTCATTTAATCTGAACATTTTTGCGATTTAACAGGGCAACATTTTCTCTAAGATTATAATAGTACTCAAAAAATCGGAAATCTCATCCCTGTTTGTTTTTTTTTTTTTTACGACTACACCACTGATAAGTACAAATTGACAAAAATTGTTGATGCTGCTACAATAAAATGTAATTTTCTTTATTATTAAAATTTAATGTATTAATTTAATGTTTAGGACACAGTCTATATATTTTTTGTTTTCAAGAAAATGTCCTTCTTCCGTTTTATTTTTTTCACTTTTTTTTTAAAGGAAATTTTGTATACTTTATTTCATGTGGAAAAAGATAGATTTAAAATATTATGATTATTTCATTAAGTGAAGTTTTAGTTTTCTGCTATCAATAAAAGCAGTGTATTTTGTGATGAATAACAAGAAGAGGTGTAAAGGGGAGTATATGTTAGTATGCACAGTATGACTTCTGAAATTTAAAAAAAAAATCCATATACCTTTAGTAGTTATAGCGTATCTTCAGTGTATCTCCCCTGCCTATAGCATAGTATATATGCTATATGACATATATATATGCTCTCTAGTTTTGTTTACGACTACACCCCTTATAACCAGCATTCTTGTGTAAACTGACGAAAACTCTCGATGCTGCAACAAAAAAAAAAAAGATAATAAAATATAATGTAATAATTTAATGTTTAGGCATAGTATATTTATTTATTTATTTATTTATTTTTGCTTCCAAGAAAATGTACTTGTTCCGTTTTATTATTATTTTTTTTTTTTAAGGAAATTTTGTATACTTTATTTTATACGGATAAGTGTAGATTTAAAATATTATGATTATTTCATTTTTTAGTTCTTTGCTATCAATAAAAAGAATATCTTTTATAATGAATAATAAGCAAAGATCTAAAGAATGATATACGTTTGTTATACACCGTATACCTTCTGAATTGATAAAAGAAACTCCGTATACCTTCCGTAGCTATAGCGTATACTCCCTAACGTATGTCCTCTGTCTATAGCATATACTATCTGTTTTTTTGTTTTTTATGTCTTACCACTATACTACTGATAACCAGTATTCTCGTACAAAACTGACGAAAAATATTGATGACTGCAACAAAAAAAGAAGTTCAATACATTTTCCATTATTAAAATTTAAAATACTAATTTACTGCTTAGTGCACAGTCTATAACCCCCCCCCCCCCCCCCCGCCGCCCCTTAAGTTTTAGAGCTGGCTTACAAAAATTATTTTTTCCTCCCGAGTTGCAAACATCCCTTTCCTATTTTTGGTGAGCCATAACGCATTATACTTATATAATAATGTTAAAAAAGAAGTTAATGAAATCACAAAGGTATATAAAATAGAAATATATAAAACGATATAAAACATAGCAATAAAACAAAACTAATATAATCAGTATTAGCCATTAAAAAAATACAGTTCAAGTTAATTTTAAGTAAAGTTTGATTGGTGTTGAAGATGTGTCACTATAAAGCAAAATAAATAAATAAAAATGTCAAAAGAGCTTTTGAACTAACAAATGACATATAAGATGTTTTAATATAATTTTAAGTTGATTATGAGAAACAGGACATATTTTGCCTCCACATAAAAATATATAAAACAATAAGGAATGTAAAAAAAAAAATATGCGAATTTCACATTTGTATAATTATAGATTAACGAATGTACGAAAATAAAAATTCTGCAGGCCACAAGTTATTTTCTACCTTTAAACAGATGATTTCGTTTTCATTTTTGGAATTTTTTTATCATATTTCAAATATTTATGTTAAAATATTAAACTTAAAGTAAAGTTATACACAGTAAAAAAGTTCAAATGTTTCCTAATACATATCAAAACATAATATAACCACGAACTAAAATACGGATTAACCCTTTCGTCACAGAAACATTCTGTTCATAAAATTATGAAATGATAGACTGATACCAGAATCTACAAACAAACTTCTTAGAAATTGCAAACTTTTTGCTTTAAACTTTTATTGCAGAAACAAATTTTATTAAAATATTATTAGTGTCGTTTGTAAATTTGGAATTAAAATACCTAGCCAGCGGTCGGATCACTGTGCCGTAAAAGGTTTTAACCTTTAGATTACGGTTCGCGCTGGCTACTATTTTTATATTCACTTGTACAGCAATTTACAGAATTATTTCTTTGTGGTAGATTTATCTTGAAATCATTTTCGTATTAGTGTATCGCAGAGGATAGATTTCAAAAAGTGGTACGAACAGAATAAAGTAACAGTCTCTGGGACGACATATATCCCAACCCTGTAATCAAAGGGTTGACATCTTCCGAGTTACCCATCACTTCTAAAATCATTTTTAACAGTAGTAACTCCAAAAATCAATGTATTTTTAAGATTTAAAGAATAATTCATAAAAACAAAGTTTCCTTTCCTGCCCTTATTTTCGGAAATTTTCTAGTAGTTTTCGTAGTTTCTTCAAACAGAATATCGGTGATTGGGATGCTATTAAATCTCAATTAAACATTTTCAGCTGTGTAATTAGTTACAAACATGCAATAGTATCAAAATAATACTAATTTTAATGTTGATGTTAATGATGCTTGTTTATTGTGTTTGTATAATTTTTTAACATGAAAATGTTTATTTAAGATTTGATAGAATCAGAAAAACTTTTATTCCGGGTTGAGAAAATTTTCTTACACACTCTAAATACTACTCGGAAAAGTTTCTGAAATTTGTGGGCAGCTATAGAAATTTTGTTTTTGTAATTGCACCTTTAAATTTCGAAAATATATTGGTTTCTAAGGTTTGTAAAGATAGCTTTTCGGAATATTTAGTAACTTGAAAGAGGTTGTTGTACAAGGTGGCTATAATTAAACTGCTCAGAGAGTTCTGTAGCGCAATCTAATTGAAAGAATGACGCCAAATTTTGTAAGAAGATTAAACAAGACGAGAGACGAAAAATTCCGCGAAAAAAAAAATAGTTCCAAAAGTCACCGCTAGGAGAATATGCGACGCTGTGCAACAGAAAAAAGAATTTTAAAAAAATGTAGAATCAATACTGAAATAAAATTAACTTTTATTTAGCACATTTAACGATTTTAGTATTGATTCTGTAATTTTTTAAACTCTCTGTTCTGTTACACAGCGTCACATGTTCCCCTAGCGGTGACTTTTGGAAAGAATTTTTTTCCGCGGAATCCTTCGTCCCTTGTCTTGTTTAATCTTCTTACAAAATTTGGCGTCATTCTCTCAATTAGATCGCGTTACAGAACGCTGTGAGTATTGTCAGTTTAATTATAGCCACCTTGTATATTTTCGTTCGTGGTTAATCCTTTTTTCGTATATTGAGAAGAATCTGTTTTTCTTAGCGTACGCTATTTGTACATAAAACTTTTGTCAAAATATCCCACATATAATTAAAATATATTTCGAAATATATATACATGTATACAGGGTGTTCCAAGTTTCGACCGAGACAAATTAAGATGCGTGACAGAAGGCATCAAGAGGAGAAAAAAATTACTATAGAACATGGGGGCGTAAACCACGTACACTGTAAAAAAAAGTCTGTAAGTTTTACCGAAAATAATTGCATTTTTTACAGGAAAAAAACTGTTTTAAAGAAAAACTGTTATTTTCTGTAAAAAAAACTGATTTTCGTATTTTTTTCAGAAAAAATCTGTATTTTTTACAGAAAAAACTGTTTTAATGAAAAACTACGGCTTTTTTCTGTAAATTAAACGGTTTTTTACAGGTGTCAAAATTGACAGTTTTTTTCTGTCAATTCGACACTTTTTTTTAAGTGTATTTAATCGAAAATACAGGGTGTTCTGCCCTAATTCAATTTGTGTTGACGCAATAACTTTCAGAAAATTCAAGTATATTATAATAAAACTTTTAATTGACAATCTCACATTTGTTGTAAATGTGATAATATCGAAAAAGTGGTAGAAGATTCCATTATGCGCGCCAGCAGTATGCACTTGCCGCTCCACATTTTGGTTCATACCATTGCCAGTTGATACGGTATCATCGATTGCTTGAGCAACCTGTTTTTCCAGAACTTTTCGTTGTGTTATAACATTTCACACAAAATAAGGTACATATCGTTGCATTTTTATTGTAATGCTTTGATTTTCTCGCAATTATTATCGTCAACGCAAGTACTGTTAGGAGGATACACCCTGTATTTGTGACTAAATACGTGATTTGCGACCCCATGTGCTATGTAAATTTTCATCCTCTTGATGTCTCATATAGAACCTCTTAATTTGTCGGTCGAATTTCGAAACACTCTGTATTGTACGGAATATATACTTGTATGGAATATAAAAATCTTTCTTTGAAGGTGCTGATAATCACGAAGATTATTATAAATGCAGGACCCAATTAATGTCTGCAGATTGTGGATGCAAAATGTTTATTTTGGGGTCCCTTTTTATTCGGATAATGTTTTCTAATTGTTACTTATATGGAAATTCACCAATGTTACAAATATTATTCACTTAAGCGATTTTTTTTTTTTTTTTTTTTTTTTTTTTTTTTTTTGTCTTGCGAAATTCACATATATTTCATTAACCACTTCACTTGCGTATAAGGAAACAGTTGTCTTACCCCCGACTTATCTCGGGGCAAACATTTAAATGGTTACATGACAGCGTCGATTTTAGAAGGGAGGGGATTACTATCTGGGGAGCTGAGTAATAAAGAGTACAAAATACTTCATTTATTAATAATACGAGTTGGAACCCGTCGAAATTCCGACGAATTAAAATGCTTAGAAAGAAACTGTTAGATTAAATTTATGACAAACCTACAAAAATAATTTCAGTAAAAAATTCATCTTACATTGATTGTCTAACTCTTAAAAGTAATAATATTTTTAACCTAAAATTACCAAAATGTTATTTCCACAAACTTCAACTGCTTAAATTATTGAAAAATTAAACTGTATTAAAATACGTAATCAAGATAGATAATTATGATGAAGTTATTGATTGATGCTCTTACGTTTGTTTTTACGGGATGAAAAATCAGTAAAAAGGATTTTACTTTGTCACATCATAAAATTCCCCAAAAAATCGAAATTGTACGTTATTTTCACATTCTCAAAATTTACATACACACCACTCAAATTCACAATTTAAAAGTATTTTAACGCGCAATACTGAATGTATTTCCAAACTTAAAGTCACGTTTGTCCGATACAACTTTGCATGTGAACATTCTCACAAACTTTAAGTTCTAATCTGAGTAGCCGCGAATAAAAAATTCAGAAATTTGCCTTTAGTTGTTATAGTATTGGCCATTTAGTTTTGGCCAAATATTTAGTTTTATCAAAGAAATTGATCGTTTTGTTTTAAATATGACATCATTTTTACTCACTGAATCATTTTGCCTAGCGTCTCAAACTCAGTAACAGCGTAATGTAAAAAATATTGAAATGTAACTGATTTATGAAGAAGAATGCGTGTTTATTTATTTTTTTTTTTTAATGGCTGACGTCATTTTCTGTTCAAAAATGATAAAAAATTACTTTTATTTGTAATGTGAAAATGGCATCAATAAGGATATAATCAACAAATATAAATAAACCATGACTATTTTTCCTTTACTTTTAATAGAAGTGTACTTCAGTTGCCACAATTAAAAAATTGGTACTAAAAACTATAAAAAAATTAATATCTCAAAAATGAATTGAGATAGAGCTTTCAAACAAATTGCATTTAAAAGTACATTTTTTTCTGTATATTACGATGTAAAAATTGAAACTGTGCGATGTTTAGAAGTTTGAAAATTTGCAGTAGCGAAAATTGCAAAATCGAAATTTCATTTCAAATTTCAGAGTGTTGCCATTCGCAGAATGACGTATGCAGAGATATGTTTGTCCTTTATAATATAGAAGTTTTAGTAGCTACAAATTATAGGTATGCTGACGAAAAATTTCACACCGGGGCGCCATAGATACGGAAACCGCATCTATTAAGCAGATTTTCTTATAATAGTTGTATACATTATAGGTGCAGTATATTTGTAGTAATGTTGTTGTATGTTCAGTTACCCGATTGGTTTCCCCAGGATTCTATATGATTGGTTAACAGCATATTGATTCTATCCAGATTTCGTGGTATAAATTTCCTATGTAGTGTGGATTTTTTTACGGCATTAAACAAAATTTCTCAAAAAAAAAAGTAAAACATAAAACAAAAAATTAAGAAATGCCATTTACAGTCATTTTGGGTTCCTCCTAAATTTTAGAGAAGTTTCTGCTTCACCTGCCTTTTGTGTAATTAGGCCCTGGATATATGTTTAACCATAATCAACAATAAAAAACCTTAAAATCTGCAGAAATACACCGTTAAGCAGTAATATACGGTATATTACTGCTAGTGTATTTATAAGACGGCGTACTGCTTTTTTACGGCGTATTTACGGTTTGTTATTGCTAATTTTATTATATATATAATAGCGCTAAATGTCTAACGCTTCCGCAGTGAACTCATCCGGATCCCACCTCGCATTATCGTATTCCATTCGGCCATTTTTATTCAATATTATTTTTTTTCGAATAAAACTTCATAAAAGTTTCATTTTTAGAAAGATTATTCAAAATAAATTAACATTTGAGAGATGACTTACATTTAATTATGTATATATTCTGAGTTAACTCAAATTGAAATTAGTTTGGCAGTTCAATCTCTCCCTCCATAAGAAAACATTCATTTGTATTGCATTTATTGTGATTTTGTGCTTTCCTGGCTCCATTTATCGGTAGTTAAAATAAAAAAGAAGTTTCTTTCTCTGAAGACATTGGAGGGAAAATAATATAATATATATATATATATGTATATGTATATATAAAATATAATATATATATATATCAATGCAAATATAATTTTTCATTTTTGTTTGAGAAAAAAAAATGTCTTAATGCAATTAATAGTTGCAATTTACTTAAGTGATAATGGATCATTTTTAATATCAAAATATATTACATGTTTCTTTATGAATGTTTTAAAAAAATCAGGATTTAATCTGAGTTGAAATTTTTAAAATTTAAGTTATATAATTATTATTTTGGCGTCAGCTATCGGCAATTAATCCGTTAAGGACTCTTATTTTTTTCTGATTTATAAGAAATTGAAGGTTATTGATTTTTTTTTAAAGCAATGAACGAAGACAAAGTTAATTGACAATATATTTTAAAATAGCATTATTAGTTCTAATTTGTATGTTTTTTGTGAAGTAGTTCTTCAAATTTTGTGTGTGAAATTGTTTCTTGCAAATTAAGTTTCAATGATAAATGCGCTGTTTTTATAACTATTTTACCCCCACCTGATCTAGTATTCAGATAAGATAAAATTTATTACTTCATAATTCTTTTTATAATGCAATGCTATATCATTCTTTTGAAAATACAAACACGTCATTCTGACGGGCTATCTTTTAGTGCTATAATACTGGGAGTTCGGGTGCCAGTATTATACCGTAAAATCAACATTTCTTTTCAGTGCATGCAATATAATTAAATAATAAATTATTTGGGAATTATATTGTCTCCTTAATTCACAAATTCTCTACTAAACATAAAATGATTCTTTTATCCATATTCCGTATAACGCTTTTAAAATAATTTTAAGATCATAATATGATCGATCAGTATTATTAAAAATACATGCATCAAGCTAATATTTTATCTTTCACAGTTATGAAATAAAAAAGTAATACATTTTTTAAACAACACATTTTTCTGATAAAATTGTCATTATTTATTAAAATCTGTCTGCGACAAGTGTCATTTTTGTACAAAACTTATGAAGACATAAAACATTAAATATTCATTACAGATAAAATTCAGAAAAACATCTAATTATTTATTAATAACATATTTACGTGAACATTGTGTTCAATGAAATTAACTTTTATCTCCGTCATCTTTTGAGAAACTTTATTAAAAGGAACTTTTTGTTTAAAAATTCTGGGAGCAGTTATGAAAAATTAATTGATACTTTAATTAAATTTTTGAATCAACAATTGTCAGGAACATCCGGAGAGTCACATTTTTAAGCGTTTTGAAATTAGGAAAGAGAAAAAAAATTGCATAGACTCAAAAAGTTTATTTTCGTAACGCAAAAGAAATCTGAAACTGACGTTTAAAGCTGGATTCGTTGGTCTTTTTTTTTTTTTTTTTTTTTTTTTAAGTTTCATCTTATTCTGCTGAATCTTCTTATACATTTTTTATTTTAGTAGTTCTTAATTAGGATAATCCAACAGTTTGAGAAAAATCAAGGAATATTCGAGAATTATGCTCATATTACATTAAAAAACATTTTGTTGATATTACTTAACATTTCACGAAATACATTTTTGCGGTAAGTGATATTAGTAAGTTTATACCGGTTTTCCCAAAAATGACTGATGGATTTTAAAATTCAATAACTTCCAAACGGCGACAGATATTAAAAAAATTCTTGCTGGAGGGTTATCCATGATGTCCGGAGTTTTGGTACTGTGATTTTTGATTTTAGTTCGAATTTCAAACAATAGATGGCGCTGAGAGCAATAGGCGCTCAGTCCAGAACCGATTTTTGGCACTGCGGGATCCATTCAATACATTTTAATCCATTTTTTTTGCATGGAAGAAGAGACAGGACGAAAAATCGAACATGGATTGAGCGGTTATTGCTTGCAGCGCCATCTATCGATGCTATTTGTAACTAAAAAAGAGAATCGCAGCATAAAAACTCCCGACATCTTACAATACACTCTTGCAAGAATTGTTTTAATATCTGGCACCGTTTGCAAGTTATGGAATTTTAAAAACCATCAGTCACTTTGGTTCACCCGGTATATAACATTAATAAAGCTACCAATACCAAAGATGGACTAAATACATATCTACTAAACATATGATTCCAATATTTATTAACCCTTTCAGGGGCAAGGTATTAGGTCAACCGAAAATTCTGTCGTTTAAATTTCTTTCACACATAGTTTTTTTTAAATTCAGATTTCTTCATTGGCACCTCTTTTTTGAAATGGTAAAATTCCCATTGTTTCCACCTTAGTGTGAAATGTGAAAACTATGTAAATTTTACCATTTCAAAAAAATGGTGCTAATGAAGAAATCAGAATTTAAAAATAGTAGGCGTGCAAGAACATTAAACGACAAAATTTTCCGTTTGACCTAATACTTCTAATCGTAAAATGCTTCAATGTGTGAATGACACCAGAATTAAAAAACAAATTTATTTCAAAATCTACAAAAGCATTTGTTCATGTATTTAATAAAAAGAAAATTTTATTTCCAATATTCTGGTGCCAATGGGGAATTTAGGAATTAAAATTATGTATGTCCGAAAATGAACCGCCGCCCTTGAAGGGGTTAAGGTAGACAATTAAATTTTAAGATATATTCGAATTTTTTAATGTGTATGTTAAAAACAAAATATGTACAATATGTACGATGAGACGACCGTTTAAAAAATCACAGAAAAAAAGAAGCTGTTATTTGCTATAATAATATATTCAAATTTCATAGTAGTCAGCGTGTTCTTACGTAAAATGGAGCATGAATGAAAACAACACAAAGAAAAAAGGAAAAAAAAATAATTGATACTTTATTTAATTTTTTTTAATCAACAATTGTCAGGAACGTACGGAGTGTCGCATTTTTAAGTGTTTTGGAATTAGGAAAGAGAAAAAAAATGCATAGGATCAGAAAATTTATTTTCGCAACGCAAAAGAAATCAAACTACCGTTTAAAGCCCTTCAATACAGCTTCAATACTCTTTTTTTTTTTTTTTTTTTTTTACCCGACTGAAATAAAGGTGTTTCACGCGTATCTGTGTATGTTGATTTTTTTATACCCTCGAAACATCCCAACGGCCGGATAGATTTTAATGAATGAGGTCTCTATCCATTCGTCTTAATGGCCCAATTGTTATAGGCTAGGGTTTTTTTTTTTTATAAATTCAAAATGGCTGCCGTAAAATACAAAATGGTGGTAGAGACGAAAAAAATTTACGCACCCTATTGAGTGGCATATCATTGGATAGGTCTTTCAAAATGAAGACGATGTTTCATTGACTATTTTACAGTCAGAAGCTCCGTTTAGATATTATACAACCTGGAAGTTGTGAATGTATTGTGGATCTCTAGCTTTACTGCAACTCTAACTATCATTGACATCTATAGACCTCATCAAAACAGTGTTTAAAGATAGGAACTAACAATTAAACACAACTTAAAATTCATCAATACAAGTAAATAAAAAAAAATATTTTAAGTTAATTCCTACTTAGGTCAATAAGAGAACTTTTTTTCTCCCATTCTTCTATCCTGTTGAGTGGCGCTTAAAATGCCTTGATCAAGAAGAGGGCTCTCTCGGTCTTAAAACACCTTGATCAAGAAGAGGGCTCTCTCGATTATTGCAAATTAATTAATTTAATTTAATTAATGAATTAATATTTGAAAAAAAACTGGATTAACATCAAGTGTCATCCACTACAAGTAAAAAAAAATTATTTGAGCTTGATTGGATGAATAATAAGCATTTTATTAACGATTGAAAATTTGAACAAGATATATATAGCGAGAGTGTGAGCTAATGGTAGGAATTGAAAAAAAAAAGTAGTTTCACATTGGGGAGGAATAATTAATTAGTTCGCTTTTTACTCAGTCGGGTTTTTTGATTTTTTTAAATTTAATAGTTTATTTTAATGTTTCATCTTATTTTGCTAAATCTTCTTATACATCTTTTATATTAGTAGTTCTTAATTAAGATAATTCAACATCTTGAGAAAAATCAAGAAATATTTGGGAATTTTTTTTATATTAATATCCTTTTGCTGTTAATTACTTAACATTTCATGAAGTACGTTTTTGTGATAGGTGATTAGAGAGTTTGTATTTGTATATAACATTAATAAAGTTACCGTCACCACAGATAGACTAAATACATACCGGGTGTCCCAAAAAGGACTGACTGATTTTAAAATTCAATAACTTGCAAACGGTGACAGATATTTAAAAAATTCTTGCAGGAGGGTTATGCATAAGGTCAAAAGTTTTATTACAGTGATTTTCAATTTTAGTTCGAATTACAAACAATAGATGGCGCTGCGATCAATAGACGCTGAATTCAGGCTCGATTTTTGGTACTTCGTGGCCCGGATAATACATTTCCATCTCCTTTTTCAGCATGGAACAAGAGAAAGGACCAGAAATCGAGCCTGTATTTAGCGACTATTGCTTACAGCGCCATCTATTGTTTATAATTCGAACTAAAATCGAAAATCACTGTAATTAAACTTTTGACCTTATGCATAGCCCTCCTGCAAGAATTTTTTAAATATCTGTCACCGTTTGCAAGTTATTGAATTTTAAAATCAGTCAGTCCTTTTTGGGACACCCGGTATTTACTAAAAATATTATTACAATAATTTTCTACTAGAC
The DNA here is from genome assembly GCA_963932465.1 of Maratus speciosus. Classification (NCBI taxonomy): domain Eukaryota; kingdom Metazoa; phylum Arthropoda; class Arachnida; order Araneae; family Salticidae; genus Maratus; species Maratus speciosus. The sequence continues at coordinate 513,495,471 of OZ010786.1, read as the reverse complement.
AATAAAATTTTAAGATATATTCGGTTTTTTAAATGTGTATGTTAAAGGCAAAATATTAACAACATGTACGATGAGACGACCTTTTAAAAATTAACAGAAAAAATAAGTTGTTACTTTGCTATAATAACTTAGTTAAATTCCATAGTAGTCGGCGTGTTCTTACGTAAAATGGAGCATGAATGAAAACGAAAATAAAGTAGCAAACAATTGATACCTTATTTAATTTTTTTTAATCAGCAGTTCTCCGAAATGTACGGAGTGCGCATTTTTAAGTGTTTTGAAATTAGGAAAGATAAAAAAAAAATGCGTAGGATCAAAAAGTTTATTTTCGCAATCTTAAAAGAAATCAGAAACTACCGTTTAAAGCTCGATTCGATAGTCTCTTCATTTTTTTTTTCTATGTTTCATCTTATTTTGCTAAATCGCTTTATACATCTTTTATTTTAGTACTTTTTAATTAAAGTAATTCAACAATTTCAGAAAAATCAAGAAATGTTTGAGAATTCGGCTTACATTAAAATCATTTTGCTATTAATTACTTAATATTTCATTAAATGCGTTTCATGAAATACGTGTGTGTGATTAGAGAGTTTGTATATAACATTAATAAAGTTACCAACACCACAGATGGACTAAATACATATTTACTAAAAATATTATTCTTACAATTATTCTAGTAGACAATAAAATTTTAAGATATTTTCGAAAAAAAAAATAAATTATGAAAAAAATTTTAATTAAATTTTTGAATCAACAATTATCATAATCATTTGAAGTGTCACATTTTAAATGTTTAGAAATTAGGAAGCAGAAAAAATTGCGTAGACTCAAAAAGCTTATTTTCACAACGCAAAAGAAATATGAAACTGAAGTTTAAATGTAGATTCGATAGTCTTCTATTGATTTATTTTTTCGAGTTACTTTTTATTTTTCTACATTTTCTTATACATCTCTTATTTTAGTAGTTCTTAATTAAGGTAATCTATCACGTCGAGAAAAATAAAAAAATATTTGAAAATTCTGCTTATATTACATTAAAGATCATTTCGTGGTTAATTACTAAACATTTGTTAAAACATATTTTAGAGTAGGTGGTTACGACGCTAATGCATCATTAATATAGTTAACAAAACCACAAATGAGTTAAATATCTATGTATTAATGTTAATTAATACATGATACATTATATAATAAACTATGTATTAATTCTAACGATTATTAAGGTAGATGATTAAATTAAATTAATTAATATAATTACCGAAACCACAGATGGGTTAAATATATAAGTATGTATTAATCATATTATTTTAACGATTACTAAGGTAGACGATTAAATTTAAATACATAATTAATATAGTTACCAAAACCACATATGGGTTAAATATGTATTAATCATATTATTCTAACGATTATTAAGGTAGACGATTAAATGTAAATATATCATTAATATAGTTACCAAAACCACAGATAGGTTAAATACAGATGTATTAATCATATTATTCTAACCATTATTAAGATAGATGATTAAATTTATATACATATTCAATTTTTCTAAATGCCTATGATAGAGGCAAAATATGTAGAATGTGTACAATGCGACGAACGTTTAAAAAGTAAAATTAAAATAAGCTGTTATTTGGAATAATGACATATCCAAATCCCATAGTAGTCAGCGTGTTGTTGCGTACACTAGAGAATGAATGAACATGCAATTAATTAGGAAAAATTAATTGATACTTTAATTAAATTTTTTAATAAACAATTGCCAGTAACATCTGGACATTTTAAGTGTTTTGAAATTAGGGAGCAGAAAAAAGGGCTCAAATTGCTTATTTTCACTAATGAAAGATAAGGCTGAAACTGACGTCTAATCATATGTTCTAATCATATTATTCCATCGATTATTAATGTAGACGATAAAATATTAAAGTATGCGATGCTTTAAATGTTCATGTCTGTAAACGTATATATTTTTATATGTTGCTTCTTATTTTGCTAAACCTTCTTATACATCTTTTATTTTTGTAGTTCTTCATAAAATTCATCTACTACTTTGAGCTAAATAAAGAAATATTTGGAAATTCAGGTTATATTACATTAAAAAATCATTTTGTGATTAGTTACTTAACGTTTTACGAAATACTTTTTGGGTTAGCTTATTAGTAAGTTTATGTATCATTAATAAAGTTACCAAAAAAAAAAAAAAAAAAAAAAAAAAAAAAAAAAAAAAACAGATTGACTAAATACATATGTACTAAACATATTATTCCAACGATTATTAACAACTTAAGAGTTTAATGTTTTTGAAACAATAAACTATAGATAGAGACCATACACCACTTTTATCGTACTAAAATATTCGTCTTATATAATCGATATATTATAATTGCAATTAAAGCTTTTGTGCAGGAGTATTAAAAAGCAGAAAACCAACGTCTACCGCAACGTACTACCGTCTTTCGTAACCCTTTTGCTGTCAGTCTCCCGCCTCACAGGTATTGTTCTCATCCTCCTTACCAGAAATTCGCTGCTTTTAATACTTTTGTTTTTCGGGCTACCAATATTTGTTCCACTCCTCAGTTACTTAGTGCTGAACTAACAAGGGAACCACTTTTGGTGTTGCTCGCACCTAATATCGAGACCTGGTGCGTTTTGTAGCCCTATGCATAAAAGTTAGAGAACCGAAAAAATTTCTCTGTTAAAATAATATTTTATATACTCTTTTATACTTTTAATTTTTTATTATTACATATTTATTTGTTTATTTCATGCCAAAAGTGAGTTAAGTCGCCAAATATGGCGCTACAATTTTCCCGCTCGCTTTATCCAAAGAGAAAACGTACAGAACATATTACTAGAATTATATGAGATTTCGATTTTTTTTTTATTATAATTGATAGCATAAGAAACAAATTTCAGGTTTTTATTTTTTTTTTTTATGCAGACGATAAACATATAAGTAATAAATATAATTCTATAAAAGCTTCGAAGATCATTCAAAATTATTTTTTAGTGAAATACAAAATAAGCAAACTATTCTCTTTTGAAATCAAATGAAATAAAGTTTGGAATGTTTAAAATGAAATGTTGCTGTATTAAAGGGGCCTTTGGTAAAAGTAATCATAAAGTAAATTAATATTTTTACACAATTTAGAAAAATTACTGTTGCGAAATGGGTCGGACGTCGGACATTGCTATTTCTAGCTATTACAATTACAAATTCAGTTATGACATTTGGCTAGGGTTGCCGGAAAGCTCTACTTTTGAAAATAAACGCCAACTGTTTCCCCGCCAAAAATATGAATATAAAGTTGCAATTTTTCAAAATCAAATTCGTGTGTTTTTGAAGGAATTTTCAAACTTTTTTCAATATTTCATACTTATTATTAACTAATTTTTATTTTTAAATACTTTTCTTTAAAAAAATTCAATGTTAATAGTCCAATAAGTGGTCCCGAAAATTGCATTTTTAGAAAGTTATGCTGCTATATAATCAAGAAATGTGATATTAAAAGAAAAATTTTATTGATTCTCAAACTTCATAATATAGAGCTTTAAAATGCACCAGGTCTCAATGCTAGGTGCGAGCAACACCAAAATAGTTCCCTTGTAAGTTACCTCAAAGCTATTGCTGTTGATCGTGGTTATTCCTCTAATATTAAAGATTCTATTTATAAGATATTGACGAAAACCGTCCATTCTAAAAATAATTCAAATTCCAACTCGAATACTCCCATTGTGTTGCATTTTTTCCTCAAATCAGTCAGCAAGTTGCTAAAATCTTAAGAAGGTTTGATTTTAACGTTATTTTTTCTCCTGTTAATAAAAACTCTTTTTCAAATGTAAAGCACCCCATTGATCGCCTAGATAACTGGGGTAGTTACCAAATCTCTTGCCAGTGTGGTCTTTCTCATATTAGCCAGACTAAACGTGCTCTTAGATTTCGTTTAAAAGAACATGAAGGTTTTGTTAAAAATCAGAAGCATAAACGTTCTTCTATTGCTCAACATTGTTGGTCTTTTCAACGTAGGTTCAATTTTTCCACAGCCATCATTATCCAAAAATGTTCTTCTAACCTTGATCTTGATTTTTGGGAAGCTTACCATATCATTAAAAATTCTCACTCTTTAGTCAATGACTTATCTAGTACTCCTGATTTTCCAAGTATTTGGAAAGCATTAATTTAATTACCCCTTATTCGGTTTCTTTTTCTCTCGTTCTCTGGTAGATGTGTCCGGTAGACTTGTCCACTCAGTCGTTTCATCTGCTTCTGTCTCATTGGTTGTTCTTGGCGCATTCGCAACCCGTATTGGGTATATAAGCCAGCATGTCGCTGCCATTTTGCTCAGCCTTGCTTTTTCTAGCACGCTGTGTCTTGCTCTATCTTGCACTGGAGAAGAATCTCGCTGGTAGATTCGGAACAGCTCTTTACTGCTTTTTCATTTATTATTTGTGCATTTTTATACGTTGGTTTTCTGCTTTTTAATAATCGATATATGTCTGCCGTTAAATAAAGCGAATATTGCAGTTTAAAATTAATGGCGTCAAAAACCTTTAGTAACGAATCAAGCGCGCTCAACAATGCACTTTTTCTTGCATATACGGTGTACTGGCAAACTTGTTAAGGGGTGAAGGAAGTCCATTAAATATTAAGTTTAATTTATTTTAATGTCCATGTTACAACCAAAATGTATTTAATATATACGATACCACGGCCGCGTAAAAAATAAGAAAAAAGCGATTGTGGTTTGCTATAATAGCATATTCAAATTCCATAGTAGTCGGCTTGTTCTTACATAAAATAGAACATTGGTGAACAGTAATAAATTGTTTAAAAAAACGCTGATATTCTGTTTAATTACATTTTGATTAAACAACTGTCAGAAATATCCGGAGAATCACATTTTTAAGTGTTTTGAAATTTGAAAGCAGAGAAAAGAATTTTGTAGCCTTAAAAACTTTATTTTCGGAACGTAAAGAAAATCTGAAACTGACATTTAAAGCTAAATTCAATTGTCTTTCCTTCGGCAAACAGATATTTTTTTTTCTTTCTCTCTAATGTTGATTCTTATTTTATTAAATCTTTTTTAACTTTTTTTTTTAACTCTTGACAAAGTTAAAGGGTCTTGTATCTTTTAAACGCGTCGAAAATTAACGAAAAACTTCAAAGCTTGAATTAGTCTATCTTCAAAACCTTTTTATGTATAAACATGAAATTTTGGATATTGATTAAACAGATTGTGCTTTGTAATATGCTATGATTAGAAATTTATTATCCTTTTACAGAATTTGTGTATTGTTTAAATCAAAATAGCTCTATCTTTTACTCCAGAAGTCATTGCGCGCATGATATCTTGAGAAAGTGTGTATGAATTGCCATGAAATTTGGTAAAGATACTAAACAAATACGTGTGTTTAAAATGATCTACTTTTAAGTATTTACAATGGTAATATTTTTAGTTATGACTATTTTTATTCATTAAAAATATACATTTTTTTTCTTTTTTTTACAAAAATATTTTTTTATATAGTTAAGGAAATAATGTTTGCCTAAGAGTCGTTCATTTTAAACACACATATATATTTAGTATCTTTACCAAATTTCATGACTATCCATACGTACTTTCTCAAGATATCATGCGCGCAATGACTTATGGAGTAAAAAAAAAGAGCTGTTTTGATTTCAACAATACACAAATTTTGTAAAAGGCTAACAAATTTCTAATGACAGCATATTACAAAGCACAATCTGTTAAATGAATATTCAAAATTTCATGTTTACACATAAAAATGTTTTGAAGATAGACTAATTCAAACGTTGAATTTTTTCGTTAAATTTCGCCGCGTTTAAAAGGTACAAGACCCGTTAAACTTTTACTTTTAGAAAAATCAAGGTTAAAATAATAAATGCTGTTTGTATTACAACAAAGCATTGCATCTCAAACTGTGTGCCGCGACACCCTAGTGTGCCTTGATAAAATCGCAAGTGTGTTGCGACATAATTGTTTGCAATGAGAGATTTTGATGTGTTCCGTGACACAATAATCTACAGCGAGAGAACACCAGGTGTGCCGCGACACAATAGTCTTCAGCGAGAGAACTTCAGGTGTGCCTTGACTCAGTAGACCGCAACGACAGAACTTCAGAAGCTCAAATGTGACTTGAAAATTCTCAGTCAAGATCTTTTAAAATTTTACGAAATAACCAAATTATCGCCAATTTAATACATACAACATTCTAAACACTGTAAAAAAAAATCTGTAATTCTACAGATGTAAAGTTTCAGAAATATATATGCTTACTAAAATTTTATCTGTGCGCTGTACAAAAAAAAGACGTAAATTTAGAAAACTAGTTTCTGTAAAGGTACAGAAATCTGTAGCTTTACAAAAGAATCTACTAAAATTACAGTAATCTAACTAAAATTTTATCTGTAACCCGAGTTGCAGTTACATAAAAAGTTCTAGGCATCCCAGTTTCCAAAAAAAATCTTAGTAACCTTACAGATTGTTTGATTTGCAGTACAAAAGTGTATCTGTTACATGAATTTTTGTTGTTGCCGTCACATAAAGAGTTCTAGGAATCCCAGTTTCCTAGAAAAATTTTAGTAACTTTACAGATTTTTTTTTTTTTTTTTTTTTTTTTTTTTTTTTACGATTGACTTTTCGACTAATTTTTGAGTCAAAAGGTTGCATTCCTTTTAAAAGCATATTTCAGCGTTTGTATACTCTTTATCAAAGTATTTGGGGAAATCATTAAAATGATATAGATATACAGTTAATAATTCAAAGAAAAATTATTTCTCCAGAAAGTAAAGCACTTTATTATGAAATGCAGTAGAAGAGTTTGAAATAGTGATATGTGTTACGGTGAAATACAGAACAAAAGGTCTTATTGGACGACTGGAAATTAAATTCATTATGTGAAAATTATTAAATGATTTCGTTTTAAATTCGTTAGATTTATGCTATTATATTTGTTTAGCAGCTCAGTGTGAGTGGAATTTAATCATAAGTTTAAAAGTGCCTGTAAAATAGCTTTAGAAACACAGCATTAAAGAGCCACTCTGTAAGTGATTACTAAATAAGTCGATACAATAAGTTTTATTGTAGTTGATTACTATTTCTACATATTTTTAACATAGTTACAAACATGATACATGGAGCACACATTTAAATATTTGTCATATTCTGCCAACAATTATTACAATAGATGGTAAAATATTAAAATACAATCGATTTTCGTAAATATACATTACAGAGGCAAAATATGTGCAATACTGCAAGCAGAAAAAAAAAATTGTCGACTGGAGAACTTCATATTTTGAACATAAAAGAAATCTGAAACTGACGTTTAAAGCTAGATTTGAGTGTTTTTTCTTTGGCGACCACTTATATTTTTTTCTTCTTCTCCAAATAATGCTTCTGATTTTATTAAAAATTTTTTAATTAAATGTTTTTAGACTTGTTTTTTGTCCTGTAAAATTTAATATTTTAGAATCAATAGAGATATTTTTGCGCAGCGAGAATAAATTAAATGATTCTGTCTCCTTCGATTTACATAGAATTTGGAAAAAGATGCTTTACAAAATAAGAAACAATAAGATAAAATAATTTACGTTCCGACATGACTTTTTAGGTACGTTCGTAATTATATAAATACTATATAATATATTATACTATAATTATATAAATATATATGCCGCTTACAGTCGTCGTCTGGTTCACCCATCTACACGCATAGAACAGCGTAAAAACTACACAACCGAATGCTTTGAAATTTAATATATCTATATATATATATATGTATATATATATAATATAATACCGTTGCAGAATTTTGTCGAATCATTTCAAATTTTATGAAAATCGAATCAAAACTTAAAAATGTATCACTAAACGTTTTTCATTCTATTAAATCCTTTGATAAATAACTAATTCAATGATATCCCATGATAGGTAATGATTCTATGTTGTCATGATGATTACGACCTATTTAAGATAGAGTCATATTGTTTCCTTATTACTGAATTTAATATACAGGATGCCTACAAATTAGTTGGACAATTTCGTAAGTTAAGAACTTCCGAAATATTACATGAAATTGACTAGTTGAAATTCAGACTAGTAGTAATATTGCAAAAACTTATTCATAGATGCCGTTAGGTGTCATAACGGGCGCTATCGTTTAGAAAGCGGTAATCATTCTTGTTCGGCATTATCATAATGGAGACGTACAACGGTGCTTAAAAAGCGAAATGCTGTCTTTGTTTTCATGAAACTCATTTGGCTATGGAAGTACGACCCTAACGCCATCTATGAATAAACTTCGGCAGTACTACTACTAGTCTGATTTTCAACTGGTTAATTTCATTTAATATTTCGAAAATAACTTATGAAATTGCCCAAATAATTTGTAGACACCTTGTATATAAACGTAACAAACTTTGTATTCATCCATTTTTGCATAAGAATGCAACAGCTATTGCACCAAGGTCAAAATGTATACATAAAACTAGTTATAGTACGAATGCACTTCATTTGTCATATTTTATGTACAATATCCGACTTGTTTCAGTTACAACACAGTTAACAGCCCAGACTTTTGTGAGACATTTATTAATTTGCTCAGAATTATATTGCCTGAACTCTTTATCATGCTTCATTGGTCATTGTTCTCCCAGGGCTTTCTATTCTGCTAGTATTTTGTATTACTACTTTAAGATTTTATTCAACGTTTTTCTTCTCTTTTACAGTCATGTGTAACTGTGTACATGATACTATATATATTGTACATAATTCTTTTACATACAGTCATATGTCAAACCTGTAAATGACTACAATTATTATTTTTTTATTTCATTCTCTGGTGCCGGGGCATCATTCTTTTTTTTTCTTCTTTTTATAAATGTCATTGGTTTTCTGGGGCTGTTCACTTGCAGTGGCTTGGCATTTGGCCGAGGGGATTTTTCTGCCTTTGCCATTTTCGGTTGGCTCACCGGTATAGTGATCCTGTTCCTTGTTTTAGTTAAAAATATGATGTATGAGTAATTCGTAACACGACAAACATCTAATCTCTAATCATGTCCGTCCCCCATGTTTTCAGTTTTACACTTTCAGCGGTTCTTAATGCAGCATTGGTATGTTCTTTAAGTCCTTTGAGTATTTCCAGTAATGTTAGTTCATAAACAAGATCTTTCAGGTAACCCCATAAAAAGAAATTAGATGATATAACATCCGGGTATCTTGGTGACGATGTGAGTAAGGATAGATTATCGTTACCCGCATATCCGACTTGTTTATTACACTGTAAAAAAAAATCTGTAAGGTTACTAAAGTTTTTCTGGGAAACTGGGATTCCTAGAATTTTTATGTAACGGCAACAACAAAAATGCATGTAACAGACACACTTTTGCGCCTAAAATCAAAACAGCTGTAAAGTTACCAAGAATTTTTTAGGAAACTGGGATGCCAAGAACTTTTCATGTAACTACAACCGGGGTTACAGATAAAATTTTAGTAAGATTACTGTAATTTTGGAAGATCCATTTGTAAAGTTACAGATTTCTGTAGCTTTACAAAAACTAGTTTTGTAGATTTGCAGCTTTTTTTCGTACAGTTACAGATGAAAGTTTACTAAGCATGTAACTTTGCATCTGTAGAACTACAGAATTTTTTTTACAGTGTAGAGCGCATGCTTCCACTATACCAGTGTTGTCGTGATTTTTGTTTACCAACTTCATTTATAAAATTTTTGCGGAAATAGTTTTTTTTTTTTTTTAATCAATATTGACTTTAATAAAGTCACCAATTGTGCGTACGAAACATGTAGACCAGTTTACTAAAAGGTGTTTATATGCCTTTAAATGCATTTTCTTCATTTTTAGCATGTTATAACTTTAGTTTCGTATTTTAGATTGAAAAAAAACATCATATTTTGATCATGCTACTTCCATTACATGACGTAACCTTTTTTAAGGCATCATTCTGTGATTGATTAATGATTTTTTTGATAAATAAAAGATCTAAAGAAAAAATGTGCAATGAACGTTACCAAGTTTTTCTTATAGATCTGTCATATACACTGTAAAAAAAATGTGTGAAGTTACTAAAGTTTTTCTAGGAAACTTGAATTCCGAGAACTTTTCATGTAACGGCAACAACAAAATTTCATGTAACAGACACACCTTTGCGCCGAAAATCAAAAAATCTGTAAGGTTACTAAGAATTTTTTTGGAAACTGGGATTCCGAGAACTTTTCATGTAACTGCAGCCAGGGTTACAAATAAAAGTTTAGTAAGATTACTGAAATTTTAGCAGATTCATTTGTAAAGTTACAGATTTTTGTAGCTTTACAAAAACTAGTTATGTAGATTTGCAGCTTTTTTCGTACCGTTACAGGTGAAAATTTAGTAAGCATGTAACTTTACATCTGTAGAACTACAGATTTTTTTTTTACAGTGTAGGATTCGAAAGAAAGTCGGGGGTATTGTTCAGAATAAGCATGTTTTGACCTTTTATGTGTATTCAAAATTTCTTTAGAGAGGATTTTTGAAGAATTACTATTGTATAAATCATTACTATCAAATCATCACTGTCGTACAAGGACAAGCCTCGAAACATTACGCTGTTATCCCTTCACTTAAAGAAAAAATCTGTAGTCCTACAGATTTAAAGTTACATGCTTACTAAACTTTCATCTGTAACTGTACAAAAAACAGCTGAAAATCTACAAAACTAGTTTTTGTAAAACTACACAAATTTGTAACTTTTCAAATGAATCTGTTAAAATTACAATAATCTTACTAAAATTTTATCTGTAACCCTGGTTGCAGTTGCATGAAAAGTTCTAGGCATCCCAATTTCCTAAAAAATTCTTAGTAACCTTACAGATTTTTTGATTTTCGGCGCAAAAGTGTGTCTGTTCTATGAATTTTTGCTGTTGCCGTTACATAAAATGTTCTATGAATCCCAGTTTCCTAGAAAACTTTAGTAACTTTACAGATTTTTTTTACAGTGTTTCGGACCATGCTGGTATCTAACCTGCAAGCATTAATCCAAGGACATCATTTCCTTCACAGCTCCCTAACCACTGGACTAAATGGAAATTATATGAGATTTGAATTTGATTGTAGATTACTACTATGTTTTTGTGGCATTATTATTGTGAATTTAACGATAGGTGACTATAATTCCAGTGGATGATAACTTCTTTTATGTATTATCGTATTTAAAAGAAAACTTCTTTAAAATAAATACTTTAAAATTTCGCAAACAAAAATCCGCTTCAATGTTATTAGCAATAAAAGTTAAAATTAGCAATCAGAGTCCTTTAAAAATGAAATATCCATTTAAAACATCCAGAAAATAGTGAATTTTGATTTCCAACGTCTTCATCTTTGTTTAATGACAGCCTATGAACATTACTTTTCATGCGTGAAATCGTTTTCACTGAATCTTTAACGATCGATACTAAATATGCGAAAATGACTATGATAAAGACATTACTATACAGCAGATATTTGCTGTAATTAATGTATATTTATTATAACTTCTTTTATGTTTTCTCTTATGTGAAGGAAAACTTCCATTAAAATAAATCCTCTAAAATTTCGCAAACAAAAATCTGCTTCAACGATATTAGCAATGAAATTTTAAATTAGCAACCAGAGTTCTTTAAAAGTGAAATATACATTTATAAGATACGGAAAATAGTGAGTTTTGATTTCCAAGGTCTTCATCTTTGTTTAATGACAGTCTATGAACATTATTTTTCATGTGTGAAATTGTTTTCACTAAATTTTTAGCGATCGATAATAAACATGCGAAAATGTCTATGTTAGAGACATTACTAAACATCAGATATTTGCAAAATGGCATAGAAAAGAATTCTATCTAAACGATAACTAATTTTTAAATACATACTCTAAAATTTAGAAAATAAAAATCCGCTTCAATGTTATTAGCAAAAAAAGTTTACATTAGCAGTGACAATCCTTTAAAAATGTATTATACATTTATAAGATCAGAAAATAGTGAATTTTGATTTCCAACGTCTTCATCTTTGTTTAATGACTGCCTGTGAATATTACTTTTCATGCGTGAAATCGTTTTCACCGAATCTTTAACGATCGATATTAAAGATGCGAGAATGACTATGATAGAGACAGTACTATACAGCAGATACTTAAAATGGCATATAAAATAATTCTAACATTACTATACAGCAGATATTTAAAATGGCATATAAAATAATTCTATCTAAACGATAACCTCTTTTAAAATGCGTATAATTTCGCAAACAAAAATCTGCTTCAACGTTATTAGAAATGAAAGTTTAAATTAGCAATCAGAGTCCTTTAAAAATGTAATATAATTTATGACATACAGAAAATAGTGAGTTTTGAATTCCAAATTCTTCATCTTTGTTTATTGAAAGCCTATGAACGTTATTTTCATGCATGAAATCGTTTTCCCTGAATCTTTAACGATGCATACTAAAGATGCGAAAATCACTACGATTGAGGCATTACTATGCACTGTAAAAACAAAATCTGTAATTCTACTTATGTAAAATTACGGAAATCTGTATGCTTACTAAAATTTTATCAGTATGCTATACAAAAAAGATGTAAATCTACAAAACTAGTTTTTATAAAGCCACAGAAATTTGTAGGTTTACAAGAGAATCTACTAAAATTACAGTAATCTTACTAAAATTTTACATGTAACCCGGGCCTCAGTTACATGAAAAGTTTTAGACTTTCCATTTTCCTAAAAATATTCTTAGTAACATTACAAATTTTTTTTAGCAGTGTACAGCAGATATTTAAAATGACATATAAAATGATTCTATCACAATCAGCAAAATTTAAAGTTTACAAATAATTGGTTGCAACCTCATTACGTATTTTAATTAATGACATTTAATTAAATTGACAGGAAACTGCGTTAAAAAACTGCAGCTAGATGAACAAACATATATACAAAATATAATTTTAATCTAATTGTTAAATTTACGATGGAACCGTTAATTTCTCTTTAGACCTCGTCAATCTAACATACAATAAACCAATAAACATTAATAAATATAATTATACATGATTTATTTAATTTGAATCCAAATTATATTATTGTATTATCTATCTTTAGAGATTCCACGAAATCAATTTTATACTTTTCAAGTTAGATAATCCAGTGTACCTTCTTAAGTGTACATTTTTACTTTCTTCTATCTTCGATAGAAGAAAGTATTGTAATCGAAATTTTTTTCGACTTCAGGTTTTCGACGGATCTACACGTTTTAGGGGTCAGAGATCACAAAAAACATGTTTATACAAAATGTATGTCTGTCAGTCCGTGTGTCCGTGTGTCGCCATTGTGCCATCAAAAATTGTATGAAGTTATGCATAGAATTGAACCATTTTTTTTAAGTTTTTGGCTATGGCAAGCAGGTCCTCCATTAATTTGGAAAAAATCCGCCGGTAGGGGGCGCTGTAACAACGATTTTTGTGCATTTTGAATATTGTACCATCGAAAAGTGTATGAAGTTATGCATAGAATTGAACCAAATTCTTTGTGTATGTTTGTGGCCATGGCAAGAAGGTCCTCCCTGAATTTGGAAAAATTCCGCTGGTAGGGGGCGCTGTAATAGCGATTTTGTGCGATTTTTGTGCATTCTGAATATTTTACCATCGAAATGTGCATGAAGTTATGCATAGAATTGAACCAAATTTTTTGTGTATGTTTTTCGCCATGGCAAGAAGGCCCTCCCTGAATTTGGGAAAAATACGCCGGTAGGGGGCGATGTAGTAACAATTTTTGTGCATTTTAAATATTGTATCATCGAAAAGTGTATGAAGTTATGCATAGAATTGAACCAAATTTTTTGTGTATGTTTTTGGCTATAGCAAGAAAGTCCTCCCTGAACTTGGAAAAATTCCGCCGGAAGAGGGCGCTGTAATAGCGATTTTTGTGCAATTTTCAATATTGTATCATCGAAAAGTGTATGAACTTATGCTTAATTCTAATATACTAATAAACTAATTATAATGAAATATTGACATGGGATAGAAGAAAGTTTCGGGATTGGCACATCCAACTAGTTTATTTTTGAATTTATAATTACAGAATTTTATTTGAATTTAGAAATAACACAAATTGCTTGTTGATAAAAAATGTGCTTTAAAATTTAATATTTTTTTGTAATCTATATATTTTCTATTCAGGAAAATTTCCCGAAAGTATAAATACCAGCTCGTGATTCGATTCTAGGTCTACAGTGTTTATGCAGAATGAAGTAGTCTCAAAAGTTTCATCTTTAAAATGCTATTTCGAGATTATAATGTATTCGTTATTGCATAATGAACATGCATGCAAAATCCACCTATTTTTATACAGACTTAAAAAATTACACATGGTGTCCTTAAAATACCTTTTTTACATATTTTACGTTAAAACACAAACAGATTTAATAATAGTGAAAATTTCAATATACATTCTAAAACATCGTTAAATTATCAAATTATTTCAAAAACCATGTAAAGATTGTAAAAGTCAATCAATAATTTACGCTGATTTCATATGAAAATTTACTTGCTTTAATAATGACGTGTCAAAAGATTCAGTGTTCCGAAAAGAACGACGAAGCCGGTATCGGTTGTGATTAAAATTTCCGCACCTGTCAAGGACACATAAACTCGCAGGTATTCACTGCCATTTCTTGGCCCTAGACCGTTCCCTATAAGATATAAGCCTTATTAATAGCATGGATTTATTTGGTAGAAATACCTTAAAGCACGTTTGAATCTTTTTGAAATACCCTGTAATATATATATTATACATATACATATATACAGGTATAACTTTTAAAAAAGATATATTTCACTCTCTACAGGGTGATTCAAAAAACACGTTTACAAAATGACATGGCAAATCAATAATACAACAAGAATAAAAAATCACATAGGAACATAAGGTCGCAAACCACTTCTTCAGTTACAAATACATGGTGTTTCATCCTAACTCAGTTTGAGTTGACAGTAATAATTTTCAGAAAACTGAAGTATATTATAATAAAACATTTAACACACATTTTCACATTTGTTGTAAATATGATAACACAAAACAAAAGTTGTAGAAGTTTGCATTATACGCGCATTTGCAGTATGCGCCTTACGCCCCACATTTTGGACTGTGATTATCAAATTATACGGTATCATCCATTGCTTGAGCAATGTGTTTTTTTCCAGATCTTTTCGTGATAATATCACATTTCACAAAAAACGAGTACATATTGTTGCATTTTCATTACAGTGTTTTTATTTTTTCTCGAAATTATTACCTTCAAACCGAAATTAGTTAGGATGAAACACCCTATATTTGTGACTAAATAAGTGTTTTGCAATCCTGTGTTTCTCTGTGATTTTTATCCTTCTTAAATGTCTGATTTTCCATGTAATTTTGCAAAAGTTTTTTTTTAATCTTGTATAGATCACATATTTAGTGGATCAAACTTGATGCTTTATAAAAATAGGTTTTTAAAGAAAATGGAAGTATTATTATAGATTCTGAAAATATCAAAATAAGAAAAATGATACAATCACTATAAAATATTCAAATTTTATGGGGTACTTACACAAAACCCTCTAAGGTATTAAGAAAATCAGATTCGAAATTTCTGTGTAAACTTTAAGAAGATTTTACTGTAATCCACTAACAAATCATGTTGTCAACAAATAATTGCTCTGAGACTGATTACTTAGAATTTCAAATAAAATATTTTCAGACGTCTGTAAAATGGAATAAAAGTTTAGGTTAGATAAATAAATTTGTGTTTTTTTTTACCCTTATGCGCGAACTTTTACTTAATAAATTGCATTTTTAAAATGTCTTTGGCTTTTAACCTCGCTGTTTTAGACTATTACTTGACATATGTTAATAAAAGTGGAAATAAACTTTTGAGATAAAAGAAAGAGGTGGTTGCATACAAAGGGGTTATAATTTACGACGTAAAGTTATTTTATTTGGAACTTGCTGCATATTCAATATACTTATTGTTTTTCAATAAAATTTTTCAGTATGTATACTTTCGTTTTGTTATTTTTTTTTTTGTTGTTGTTATTTTTTTATTTTTATTTTTTTTTTTTTTTGTATGTTTAAATTTCCTAAAACGGCTCAAGCAAGTTTTAAATTGTACGTCAAACGTAGCAAATGAGGTGCGTTCCTACTATAACTAGTTTCATAAATATTTTTTGCACCGCATATTGTACTGAATGTATATTTTAGTGCACTTCATAAGTGCATATCAATTTCATTCTGTTCGAAAGGCTGTAACAACATTAAAATGCACTTGAAATAATTTTTTACCATTCGCAGTAATGAAACAGAAATTTTTTACTGTTCCTGTAATTAAACTATACATCCGATTTTCATGAAATTTGAAATGACTCGACAAAATTTTGCAAAAGCTTTATATTTAAATTTTCAGACCATTAGGTTGGGTATTTTTTGCTCTGTTATATGCATACGGACGGTCAGACAGACGGACCGAACGACGACTATAGGTGCTATGTATTTATATAATTACGAACGCACATAAATATTATAAAAGCTTTGATTTATTTCAAGGTATTTTACTTTAAAAATAACATCTTATTAAAAAAATCAAAAAAAAAAAATGTCAGTTTTCGTTATAACTTTTGGAGATTACTCAGATTACATAAACAGTGCAGACATTATTCTCAGATAGTCTGGATACTTACACAAATCTCTCTTTCAAGATATTAGAAAAATATACTCGAAAATACTCGCTAAACTTACGGAAGATTCTAATGTAATCCACTAACAAAGCATGTTGTGGACAAATGGTGGCTTTGAGATTGATTATTCTGAAGAAGTAAAAAAAAATCTTGTCTAATGTTTGTTAGAAAAAATGTAAAGCTTACGTTAGATAAATAAATCTTTTTGGAATTTAAATTATGTGTACAATCGTTTATCTTTTATCTTTTGTATTTTGAAGATGGAAACTTAGAATTTTCTCCAAAAACTATTAGAATTTTAATGAAAAAATATTATTAGAACTTGGATTAAAACGCATTTGAATATGATCACATAAATAAAAAAGATTCTTTTGTGTTAAGATGAATGCGCGATATGTTAAAAATAACGGGATGAATCATCAGTTACCTGAATGATCTGAGCTTACAGTTGTTTCAAGGCTCAAAGATATGAGCTTCTTCTTCAGTTTAAAAATAGACAAAGATTAAGAACTTCTGGTGATTGATGGAAAATTTACAATTTTTATTGTAAAAGTAAATATATTTGACTTTTATTATTATAATTATTATTAATTGTAGTATTAATCTTGAACTTTAATAGACACACAAATAAGTTTATTTAAAAAGCCGAGAAGACATATAAGAAAAAAAAATTAAACATTGAGATATTAATAAAAGTTAAAAAGCTAAAAATCTTAAAATCAACATGTGCCAGTTTCATTGTAGCCATCATCAGTGTTACTATTTACAAGAGAAAAATAAATACTGAGAAACGTTATACCTGGAGATAACTGCAATGTAGTTTAAACTTGTTGGTTTTAAGATTTTTAGCTTTTAATTTTTATAGTTTTTAAATGTTTTCATTTTTTTCTTACATGTCTTATATACGCCTTTAAGTAAACTTCTTTATGTATGTATTTTAGAATTAAAACTGCATTTTCGGCGGAATCAATCGAAAAAATCGCAAAAAAATCGGGCAAAAAATCGGCGGAAGAAAACGTAAATAACCAAATTCTATTTCAAGATTGTGAGCCTCATTTACTATTTAAAAAAAAAAAAAAAAGATTCCTCTTTAAGAGATTTATCAACTTTAAATTTTCATACTAGAAATTTTGAAACACCCTGTATAATAACAAAATATCTCGATTGTACAAAAACAATCAAGTTGGAAATTGAACATCAAACGTGGAAAATGAGGGGCGTTCGTACTATAATTAGTTTTATAAATATTCAGACCTTGGTGCAATAGCTGTTGCACTCTTGCGCAAAAATGCATGAATACAACATTTATTACAATTATATATATTAAACTCAGTAATACGGAAATAGTATGACTCCATCTTAAATGACACGTAATCACCATGGCACCCAAGAATTATTACCTATCAAGAGTTATCATTGAATTAATTACTTATGACAGGATTTATTAGAATGAAGAAAACATTTATTAATATATTTTTAAGTTTTGATTCGATTTTCGAAAAATTGAAACGATTCTACAAAATTCTGCAACGATTATATATATTAAATTTCAAAGCATTCAGCTGGGTAGTTTTTGCGCTGTTAGCGACAGGCGGACAGACCAGATGACGAATATAGGTACTACGTATTTATATAATTACGAACGCATCTAAAAAAATAATAATCTCGATACTTTTAAAAGAGAACATTTTTCTTCATTTTACACTGTAAAACAAGTTGGAAATTGCTCGTCAAACGTGGCAAATGAGGTGCGTTCGTACTATAACAAGTTTT
This sequence comes from Maratus speciosus, assembly GCA_963932465.1. NCBI lineage: Eukaryota > Metazoa > Arthropoda > Arachnida > Araneae > Salticidae > Maratus > Maratus speciosus. The sequence continues at coordinate 513,476,939 of OZ010786.1, read as the reverse complement.
ATAATTATTTTTTGCACCCCATATTATACTGAATGTATAATTTTTTGCACTTCATAAAGTGCATAGTCTTTAACATCATTAAAATGCACTCCCAATAATTTTTTTCCCATTCCCCGAACACTTTTGACTGTCCCTGTAATTAAACTATACATTCGATTTTCCTAAAATTTGAAATGGCTCGGCAAAATTTTGCAACAATTATATCTTTAAAATTTCAGACCATTCGGAAGGCTGTAACATCATTAAAATGCACTTGCAATAATTTTTCCCATTGGCCGTAATGTAAAGAAAAACTTTTGACTGTCCCTGTAATTAAACTATACATCCGATTTTCATAAAATTTGAAATGGCTCGACAAAATTTTGCAACAATCTTATATTTCAAATTTCAGACAATTCGGTTGGGTAGTTTTTGCTCTGGACGGACGGACAGACGGACGGACTGAACGACAACTATAGGTGCTACGTATTTATATAATTACGAACGCACCTAAAAACGGACTAAAAAACGGAAATACTACTGGCAATCTAGACGCCAGTACTATTTACGTTTTTTTACGGGAATATTTACCCATAAATTACAGAAATTTTTTTTCTGATTAAAAACGGAAATTTTCCTGTAATTTATGGGTAAAAATTCCCGTAAAAAAACGGAAATATTTCCGTTTTTTAGTCCGTTTTTTTTTTTTTTTTTTTACAGTGTAGCATTGACATCAAGGTAATAAATGATGTAAATATTCTTAAAAAATTTTCTGCGATTTACTATTTACCCTGATTGAAAACTACAAACCCGAATATTATCTAATTTCTATAAATTCATGGAACTATATACGCAGATGTGCATGATAAGCAGGAATGCATAATTAAATAAGATGCCGTAGCGAAGATTTACTAGCAAGAAACTGAAACAGCTATCACGATGTTTCGAATCTCATTTCTAATATACGTAATCGAAGATTTATTAAAATATAGTAATGCTGAATATCTTTATAAATTATCTTTGATATACGTTTTCAAATCTTTCATCTAATTAATCTTCTTTTAAACAGTCTTTGTGAACATTTACGAGAAGCCGAATTGCATCGAAAGATAGAAATTATTTATTAAAAATATTTTGCTTTATCCATTTATTTTTGTTGAATGTAAATCCTCTCCATATAGATTTAAAAAGGATTTCTGAATCTAACGTCATTAGCGCATAAAAATTTTAAATCGACAAAATAAAGGAAAATGCGATTAAATTCTAATTATTTGAAGCATTGATGCTTTTTAAAGAAAATGAACATGGCTATCATAACATAAGAATTTTTAATCATGCTAAACAATGATTTTGCGTTTGATCTTAAATGACTTTGATCTTTTAGAAGAATATTTTTATTTGAAAAGTACAATTATTCTCCATCTTATGTCAGAAATGCGAGACAGAGATGAAATGCAATATAAAAAATAAATTTTTATCTAAAAGAGAAAATACTCTGTAAAATATACTGAATTCTTATTGCGTAACAAATAATACTTTTGTAGTATAATACCCATATTATAGCAAAAAAAGCCCTGGTTTGGTTCATGCTGATAATTTTATCCGTTTTTGCATGGGAAAATAAATATTTAAAATTTGTAAAAGAACTTTAAAATGCATAGCCTTTTCTGGAAGAGTTCCATATTCTATTCCGGTTATTTTGGCGACCTTTTTTTTGGCGAAAAATGTTTCGATTCGGTTTTTACGATCTTCAGCTTTTTTAACACTTTCTAATAAAGCTGAAAAGTGTTTATGCATTCGGTTTATCTGTCCGTCTGTCCACGCTCTAACTCCCTTAAATATACACGGATTCAAATGCAATTGATAATCGTTATTTAGGGTCATCAAAGCATGTTTCGTATTGTACATGAATTATGCAAAAATTAATACTGTATTAAAATATACTAATGCACAAAATATACATTCATTAAAATATACTAATGCTGAATATCTTTATAAATTGTATTTGATATACGTTTACAAAATTTTCATCTAATTAATCTTCTTTTAATTAGATCTTCTTTGTGAGCCTTTACCAGAAATCGAATTGCATCTAAATACATAAATTATTTATTAAAAATATTTTTCTTTATCCATTTATTTTTGTTGAATGTAAATCCTCGCCATATAGCTTTAAAAATTATTTCTGAAACTAACGTCTTTAGTGCATAAAATTTTTAAATTGAAAAAAGAAAAGAAAATGCGATTAAATTCTAATTATTTGAAGCGTTGATGTTTTTTAAGAAAATGAACATGGCTATCATAACATAAGAATCTTTAATCATGCTAAATAATGATTTTGCGTTTGATCTTAATTGACTTTGATCTTTTAGAAGATTTTTTTAAGTACAATCTCAGTGCTTGATTTGATGTAATTATTCTCCATTTTATATCAAAAATGCGAGATAGAGATGATTAGCTATCTAAGAAATAAATTTTTATCTAAAAGCGAAAACGCTCTATAAAATATACTGGAATCTTGCTGCATATCAAACAAACATTAATTTTTAGTATAATACTCATATTATTACAAGAAATGGCTTTGTGTTTGTACATGCTGACAATTTTATCTGTTTTTTGCATGTTAAAAGAAATATTTAAAATTTGAAAAGTAACTTAAAAATGCATAGCATTTTCTGGTAACAGTTTCATATCCTGTTCCATTTACTTTGGCGAGCTTTCTTTCGTGATAAAAGTTTCGTTAAAAGGTTGTTGCGATATTCAGGTTTTGGGGTTGCTTTTTTAACACTTTCCAACAAAGTTGAAAAGTGTTTATGCATTCGGTTTGTCTGTCCGTCTGTCCACGCTCTAACTCCCGTAAATATATTCAGATACTAATGCAATTGATAAACGTTATTTAGGGTCAGCAAATCATGCTTGGTATTTATTGTACTTGAAGTACGTAAAAATGGTTACTGTATTAAAATGTACTGATGCACAAAATATACTTTCATTAAAATGTAATAATTCTGAATATCTTTATAAAATATTTATAAATTATCTTTGATATACATTTTCAAACCTTTCATCTAATTAATCTTCTTTTAAACAGTCTTTGTGAGCATTTACGAGAAGCTGAATTGCATCGAAAGCTAGAAATTATTTATTAAGAAATTTTTTTTATCCATTTTTTATTGTTAAGTGTAAATCCTCTCCATATAGCTTTAAAAATTATTTCTGAATCTAACGTCATTAGCGTACACTGTAAAAAAATCCGAGGAGTTTTCCTGTAGGAATCGGAAAAATAGTTGCCCTTATCGTACAGGAAAATTTTCCGACCCAGCTCGGAATAAAATCCGCAAAAAAAAGGGAAACATTGATTAAAACAGTATATTTCTGGATTTTATTCCGATTTTACGGATTTTATTCCGAGCTGATTAGAAAAAATTTCCGGTACGGTAAGGGCAATTATTTTTCCGATTACTACAGGAAAGCTAGTTGGATTTTTTTTTACAGTGTATAAAAATTTTAAATTGACAAAAGAAAAAACAATGCCATTCAATTCTAATTATTTGAAGCGCTGATGTTTTTTTAAAGAAAATGAACATAGCTATCATAACATAAGAATCTTTATTCATGCTAAATAATGATTTTGCGTTTGATCTTAAACGACTTTGATCATTTAGACGATTTTTTTATTAAATTTTAAAAGTACAATTTCAGTGCTAGATTTGATCTAATTATTCTCCATTTAATGTCAGAAATGCGAGACAGAGATGAATAGCAATATAATAAAAATATATTTATCTAAAAGAGAAAGTACTTTGTAAAATTAACTGAAATTTGACTGCGTAAGAAACAATAATTTTGTAGTATAATACTCATATTATAGCAAAAAAACCCTTAGTTTGGTTCATGCTAACAATTATACCTGCTTTTTTGCATGGGAAAAGAAATCTTTAAAATTTAGAAAATAACTTTAAAATGCATAGCATTATCTGATAAGAGTTTCATATAACTTTTTCGGTTTTTTGGCGATAAATGTTTCGATGTGATTGGTGCGATATTCAGCCTTCGGTGTTGCTTTTTTTTACTATTGGAATGAACTTTAACTATATGTGCATTTTTATGTAATTTTTTGCACTTAGAATATTTTTTGGAGGGGAAATTTATAACTTTTCGTTTTTCTTTTTTTTTTTTTTTTTTTTAAACGGTATTTTTGTGTAGATGTAATATTATGTAAATATATCTTTTGCACATTTTATATGTTTTAAGATTCATATAACATTAACTTGTATAATATAATGTTATGTTCTAATTTCAAATGTATAATAAATATATAAAATATGAAATAATAAAATTATAAATATATATATTAGTATTTATTTATAGATGTATTATGCATTTATATATGTATAACTCTATATATAATTACACATATAAATATAATATACATACAAATAATAGATATTTATATAAACATCGTTCTTATATTTTTTTTAACATGAGACATATGTAATGTATATTAGCTTATGAATATTTGATTTTGCCGCCATCTTGAAAATTTTGGCAATATGCTATAACGGCCTTTTGGCGACATTTTGGATTTCTTTGCCAATCGCGCCAACCGGAACTGGATCTAGAACTCTTTCTCATTTTCTTTATTCTAATGTGGTATTAAAAATGTATTTATATTTATTCATATCGAAATTTAAAATTTTCCACGAACTCCTTTAAAAAGGTATTTGGATGAGCCTATTTGAAAAGTTGATAATTCACGATTTATCAAAATACACTAATAGCAGAATATCGTTATAAATTATCTTTGATGTACGTTTTTAAAACATTCATTTAATTAACTTTTCTTAAAAGATTCGTTATGCGATTTCTGAGAAAATTAAATACATTAAAAGATGTAAAATATTTATTAAAATATACATATTTTTATTTATCCATTCATTTTTATCATATCTAAATATTCTGCAAGCATTTTTTTAAATGATTTTTTAATCTAATGTCGTTAGCACATAATGATTATGAACTGACTAAAGAGAAAAATGTTAATATTAAGCATAGAGGTTTTTAAAAAATGTATATAGCTATCATAATATAAAAATATTTAATCATGCTAAATAATGGATTTTGATTTTAACTTACTTTGATCTTTTTAATGCTTTCGAGATTTTAAAAATACGATTTCAGCTCTAGATTTAATCTCATTAATTTCAAACTAAAATCAGAAATATAAGATAGAGATTATTAGCAATCAAAAATAATTTTATTTATCTAAAAGCAGAGATAAATTATTAAATATAATAAGGTTTTTTCATGATGATATATAAGACTTTAAAACACACAGGAAATTATAAAGAAAAGGTATAGGGTGCCTTAAAAATAATAACATAGCAAAAGAAATCCCCCAGATTTGCACTTGGGTCATATTTTTATCTAAAGAGAGTGCTCACACATTTTTTGTAACAATTTTGACTTTCTCTATCATCTAATAAATAAATAAATAAAAACTTTGTGTGAAATTAATTCGGAATAACGTTTCATTATCGTCTGCATCAATAAAAATATTCTTTTAAAATGTCGGCGGAAAATAAACAATGGATCTAACAAAGAGAGGGCCAACCTTGTTAATCACAGATTTTGATTATTTTAATATATGTTGTAGGGTATAGACCCCGTAGTCTCAGGTTCAACGGATTTTATACAACACTCGTTAGTTCTTGAGAAATCGGGGTGGTGTAATATTAGTATATAACTTAAATACTTACTTTGAAACAAAAAGGGCAGGTTGGGGGTAGCTCAGTTGGTACGGCGTTTGCTGGCCGACCCGCGGGCCCGGGTTCGATACCCGAACGCGCTACATTTTTTGTCTTTCTCATTTTTTGTTTTATAAATATACTTGTAATTATAATTTAATAATTTCAATTAAAAATTTTAATATCGTACATTAATTATAATGTTAACAAATTTAAATTTAAATTTATCATTTTTTATTTTGAACTATTATTTCTCATCCTTTAAAGACATTTAAAAAGAAATTGGATCTATTATTGAATAATAAAAATTCCAAAATCGTTAGAAACCTCTTGTGGTGCCATCTTGTTATGATAAAATAAAACATATTCAATTAAAATAAAAATAAAAGCAGAAGATAGAGGGGAAAATGAAATATTTGAAAGCGCAAGCATACATATTACAAATTTAAAAATCTTTAATATGCAAAAAATCCGTTGTAATTTAATTCCGATGCTAATTTTTAATATAATTATGTTTGTTACTTTAAAAACAGAGTAATAGTACCATCGTATTGATTTCCCTTGTTAAAGCAATGAATAAATTATATTTCTTTAAAATCACGAATTGACACAATTGTTCAATATCATTGCATACATACTGAATTATGAAATACATTTTAAAAGTGATTTTTAAAAAATTATCAGTTTTATGATGTTTTATACAAATATTTAGTTAAAAGTAAAAAAAATTAAATAGGTTAAAATTATAATTGAAATACAATAGTATAAATTTTAATTGACAAAGCGATTATTAAGTTATAATTACAAGTATATTTATAAAACAAAATATAAGAAAAACAAATTTAGTGCTTTCGGGCATCGAACCCGAGCCCGCCGATCAGTCAGCAAACGCCGTACCAACTGAGCTACGCCCAACCTATCCTTATTGTTACAAAGTAAGTATTTAAATCATATACTAATATTAGACCCCCGGTTTCTCAAGAACTTACGAGCGTTGTATAAAATCCTTTGAACCTGAGACTAAGGGGTCTATACCCTACAACATATATTAAAATAATCAAAATCTGTGATTAATAAGGTTGGCCCTCTCCTTGTAAGACTGTGTATTTACGCTTTACTGAGGGAAATGCTTTGATTCGATTATTTAACAAAAATGAAGAAATCACGGTATTAATATTTCTATAAGTAAAATAAGTGAAAAAAAAAAACATTAAAAAAGATTGAAATGCCAAAGTTTACATTTGACTGTGAAAAAGGGAAAAATACATATCAAACACAAGTTCGTTTACCGCTTATTATTTCTTAAGTCGCTTATCATATTTTCAGAGAAAGTCCAACTCTTCAAATAACTGTCGAAAAAACTTTTAAAATCCCTATAGCCCTATCCCAAATCTCTAAAATCTGATTTAAAGCAAATATAAAAAAAAGAACCAATAAACAAAAACACAATGCGCACTGCATAATGCAAACACATGTTTCTCAGATTAAGACTATATGCAGAATGTTGTATGAAAATTATTTAGCTGGTAAAAAATGGAAATGTTTTGAGACCTTGGATATATTTATAGTATTTAAATGGAAAACGATCGATTTACTGCCGTAAAAGAGGAGAAAATACCTAAAATTTTGGTTTAGGGAAAACAAGGAAAATTTCGCTAAAGATTTTATGGTTAATACTGAAATCTCATAACGGAGAGCTTGAATTAAGGAAAGTAGAAAAAAATGTCAAAACTAACTCTGATTATTAAGAAACACAGCAGGCTACCAGCCATACCTGAAAATCTACTGCTATATTTTTAGAGAAAAAAAATAAAAAATGAAACCGGAATTGAGGCTATTCTATTTAAATTCATCCCACCCAAGTCCCTCGAGGTGTAATTACAATTGATGAAACTTGGATATAATTATCTTATTTCAATAGAAAACGATCGATTTACTACAGAAAAATAGGAGAAGAGTCTTTAAATGGTGATTTAGAGAAAAAAAGAAAAGTTTTGCTGAAGGTTTTATGGTAAATATTGATTTCTCTTATGACGGAAAGTTTTAGTTAAGGAAAATAGAAAAAATGTCAAAATTAACCCGGGTTACTAAGAAACACAACACGCTACCAGCCATAGCTGAAAATCTACTACTACATTTTTAGAAAAAAATAAGAAATGAAACTGAAATTGGGGCTATTCCATTTAAATTTATTCCACCCAAGTCCCTCGATGTGTTCTCCTATGGATTGCTGTGTATTTGGACTTTTAAAACAACATCCAAGCCAACATAAGTGCCATTCCAAAATTTTGGATGGGTTTTGGAAGATTGTGGTTGAGGAGTCGGAAAAACATCAACTTTGATATTTTAAGGTGTCGTTGGACTCTTAAAGCTTTAAAATTTTCGAAATTTTATTTATTTATTTATTTTTTTTTTTTTTAGATAGTAAACTCCTATATTTTCTAAACATTTTGATAGAATTGTTTTTTTAAAGTTCCCATTAGAACAGAAGTTATAGCTTTTAGAATTATACCCGATCAATAGCTGAAGCGGCGTTTCAGAAACTTTGAAGTCATTTTTCTCCAAATGACATTTTTGGGTATAACGCGCACAATATCTCAAAACCTTCTGAATATTTTCTCATGAAATTTTCAAAACTTATGTTTCATATTAGTCTGCATAAACTGAACCTAATATTGTGTTTTTATTGTTCAGAAAAATATTTTTTTAGGTGATTATATTGTTGAAATTTTCCACATTTTTCATTGGCTAAACACAACGTTCTATTAAAAATATAAAAATGCTTTAAATACAAATTTATTTAGGTTCAGGGTAATTACTACAATCTGAAGTATAAATAGGCACCAAAATTTTCATTCTAGTTGAAAAATTTATTTTGTAATCCTGCGCGTAACGTGTTATGCCGATTTTCTGCTCCTCAGATGTCTGACAGTTTGTATCCCTCTGTAAATTCTAATTCTGCATCTTTCCATTTTTTAAGTACATGAAAAGAAAGAACATAATTATCTTTCATCCCAATTAAAATTGTGTATTAAAATCAAATACATTTTAAGATATTAAATGTTGAAAATGGTCTTTTTTTCATTTTTTAAAATTTTAAGATTCCAGATACCCTTTAAGAAAAGCACTTATTGCTCAGTAATCAAAATGAAATATAACAGTGCAACAAAAATATTTAACATATTAAAAAATAAAATTTTTATCTTTGTTATGTACATATTTCTTTTTCTAAAATCGTTACAAAAGTGTGTGATTTGCACTGTAGTTTTTGATTGGTAAAAGGAACCCTTAAAATTTGGAAAATGACTTTAAAATGTGCAGCATTTTCTTTAATCTTTATTAATTTTATTCAAATCAAAATCTTATTTTTTTAAAATATTTTCTAATCTAAGAACCCCCTTTTTGTAATGTATGTAATTGAAAGTACATTAAAACATCGGTACTATTGCAAAATAAATTTATAAATTATCTCTCATATACGTTTTCAAAATTTTCCTCTAATTAATCTTTTTTACAGAAGTCTTTATCAAAATTTATTGAGAAGCGGTTTTAAATTAAACATATAAAAAGTTTTATAAAAAATATATTATCATCAACTTATTTTTGTCGTATTAAAAATTTCTAGGCACAATTTTGATTTTTCAATCTACTGTCGTTAGACCAAAACTTCTAAAATGGTAGAAGTGAAAAGAAAATCGTGGATAAATTCTATTTATCGTATGAGTCGAAAAGTGAAAAATAAACGCAGCTATCATAACTTAATTTTTAATCATGATAAATAGTGACTTTATATTTAAACTAAGATTTAAGATCTTTTAAGTAAGATTCTGGACCTTTTTAGTGTTCACATTATATATTTTAAGATTTATCCTTTTGTTGAGGCAGTTTTAGAGCGATGTCTGATTTAGTTCTTTCCATCTAAGATTGAAAATGTGAGGCATAACAAATGATTAGAAATCAGTGATCATTTTATTTACAAACAAGTCGGGAATTGTACGTCAAACGTGGTAAATGAGGCGCGTTCGTACTCTGAATAGTTTTATAAAAAAAGTAAGATTTTAGTATATACTCTTATTCAAAAAGGCACGAATACAGTCGTACCCGTTTAAACGAATACCGTCTGTTCCAGAAATAATATTCGATTAAACGGGATATTTGATTAAACGGGTCATCATAATAATAGTAATATTTAATAATCATAGTAATATTTAATGCGTACTAAAAAAGCAAAATAACCATCTACGGTATGTTTAACAGCATAATAAATCGTTAATAGAAAAACATGAACTAAAATAAATACAAATGCTAATATAAAGTAAATACGTATTAATTTAATGTCAGTACATACATTTATATGGTTTACATCACACTTAATGCAGCACGTTTGAATTTGGTCAAAACTTTGCTACTTCTAATTTACGTTACTTATACTGCCTTAAAAAAAATCGTTCAAAGTGGTTTGTTTAAGTGGATTTTTAAAGGAGTAAATATCGAGTAATTTTTCGAATGAGTGCAAAATATCACAACTACCATCTCGAGTCTCGAAGTGACGGCGCATTGCCATCAAGCCTGGTTAACAGTAACAAGTTATGGTGGGGAGATCAAGGTCTGTCCATTATATACCTGCCGGCCAAAATCATTGCAGAAAGAACTGAAAATTTTATTTTCAGCGTTAAGGAACCGAAAATGACAAAGAGTGTAAGGAAATTCTAGCTGAAACGTGCTTTCCGCGCCTATTTTCAAACATCGGTCACACAGTTGTTATTCGATTAAGCGGATACGTTCATAAAAGGTATTCGGTTTAAGCGGGGGAAAATTGCATAGAACCAATAGGAATAAATTCGGTTCCGGAGGATTCTATTTGAATAAGCGAATTTCGATTATCCGTTACCCGATTAAGTGGGGAGGACTGTACAAAATTTATTACGATTATATATATTAAATTCAGTAATACGAAAATAAGAGGACTCCATCTTAAATAGGACATAATCACCATGGAAACCTAGAATCATAACGTTTGATGGGATATCATTGAATTAATTACGTATGATATGATTTAATAAAACGCAGAAAAATTTTATTAATATATTTTTAAGTTTTTACTCTATCTTCAAAAAAATTGAAATGCCAAAATTCTGCAACGATTATACATATTAAATTTCAAACTATTCGGTTGGGTAGTTTTGGGGCTGTTATATGCGGACAGAGAGACGGACGAACTAGACTACGACTATAGGTGATACGTATTTATATAATTACGAATGAACCTAAAAAAGGGGGTACTAAAATATAAAACCTAATTAGCCCCTTGCCTGTGGAATATATTTGAGAAAAACGTGCCAAAAATAGATTTTTTTTTTCGCTTTAATTTGGTTCTGAACTGCAAAATTACAAAAATCCGACAAATGGCGTTAAACTGCCGAACTTTTTGCGGGAAAGTATCATCATCTATTGGGAAAATGGTAAATTACGTGTTATGCATTGGACGAACTGAATTCGGACTTCACAGAATTGAAACACTTATTTTTTCATCTTGCCCAAACTCAGGTCGGGTATTCCAAAATTGGTGCATTTGCGTTGCCCGAACTGGGTTCGGGCGTCACAGGCAAGGGGAAAATATATTTATAATTAAGTTGAAGACGCAAAAAATGTAAAACACATTGAAATTTCCAAATGAAAAGGTATTTTATGCTACCAATATTAATTTTTTGTGTAAAATGACGATTATTATAACAACGAGAATAGTCCAGGTTTCACCAACGCTCCCTACATATTTGAGAAAGCCTTGACACGCGTCACAAAAACGTCACACAAAGCAGGCAAAACAAAGAAAATAAAAAAGAAAAGTGTCCAGCTAAACTCATGGCATTAAGCTCACAGGCTATTCACACTAATTGTATATTATACTCTTATTTCAAAGAAAAATGCCCCTCCAAAAAGAAATTAAGGGGGATTAGCCCTCCCCCTCCCTTTTCTGCTCTTTATACTTAACTCATGAGCCTCCAAATGTCATCAGGGAAGCTCCTTATATCGAAGTAAACCGATATACCAAATTTGAAGCAAATCAGATAGAAAAATAAATTTATCTAAATTAAGGGGGGTGGTGGTCTTAGCACCCCGTTCTCTCCTTTAGACTTAAACAATGTACCTTCTAATCTAATAAGAGAAGCGTCTTATCAGAATTAACCGGTATACCAAATTGGAAAAAAATCTGATAATTCTGCATGAAAAACCCATTTATCTAAGTTAAGGGGCGGGGTTAGCCCCCCGTTCTCCTCTTTATACTTAATCAATGAAGCCCCAAAACTAATCAGGGAAGCGCCTTATCAGAATGAACCTAGAAAAAAAAAGTTGAAGCAAATCGGATGTTTCTACAAGAGTTATCGGGTTCGTACATACGTACGTACGTACATATAGAAACGCCGGCACATTAGCTCTCAGGCTTTGATAGCCGGTGAGCTAAAAAATCACTGACTCATGAATATCCACGAGCCAATGAATGATTTTTTTCTTTGTTATATCTGCTTTGTGTGATGTTTTCGTGAAGCGTGTAGAGGCTTTCTAAAATATCTAGAGTTGTTGGTTACACACGTACTAATTTGAAATGTATATATTTTTTCTTTGTTACGATGGGAAGCTTTCCATTTTAGAAAACAAAAATGCGTATTTCTGTATATTTTAACGATATTAAAAATTTCTTATATTTTCACATATCTAAAACTTAATTTTCTCTCAAACTATTTTAAAAGATATTTAAAATTCCATTTGTAAAATGTTTAATTGGAGATTTATCAAAATATACTGATGAGGAATATCTTTATAATTCAACGTTAAGATACGATTTCAAAACTTTCATCTAATAAATCTTTCTTCAAAGGATCTCTGTTTGTATTTATGAGAAACTAAATTGCATTCAGATATATATAAAATATTTAATAAAAATATTTTTATTTATCCCTTTATTTTTGCCTTACCTTAATTCTCTGCATAAATCTTTAGAAATTATTTCTAAATCTAATGTCTTTCGAGTATAAAGTTTCTAAATTGACTAAAGAAAAGAATGTAATTAAATTCGAATTATTTGAAGTGTTGAAGTTAAAAAAAATGAACATTGCAATTGCAAATCTTTAATCATTCTAAATAATGATCTTATATTTAATCTTAACTAACTTTGATCTTCTTAATGACATCTTTATTTAAAAAGTGCTAGATTTGACGTAATTATTTTCTTCCCGTTTTCGAAATGTGAGATAGAGATGAACAATAAATCACACATACTTTTTATTTCTCGAGAAACACTTATTAAAGAATGAAAAGTGCGAAATACTTTCAAATATGCGCAACATTTAAAATTAAAAAGTAAACGTTTAATAATACTTTGAACAGGATAATTATATTATTTTTCTTAAGAGTAGAAACAAATAATAATTTGTGTAGTAAGGACGCGTACAAATTATTTATCATATAAAAGAAGGAAGTGAAATTCGCATCTTCTCGATCGATACTTATTTTTGTATGCTCAAAATATCTGATTTTTTAAATTTAGGATTATTAAAATTTGAATAAATAAAATTACTTGAAGTGTATCGAAAAAATATACTGGCAATACCCATATAAAGTTAGTTACTACTACCGTACTTGTTATGAAATGTTATTTATTTATATTTATTTACCTTACGTCTTCTAGTCACTCAACTTCCAAATTCCCCTCACTAATGTTAAGTCTATGGGCGTTTGATGCAATCGTATATTTAAAATATCTTAATATATTTTCTTTTTAATAATGTGGTCCGATTTGTTTCTTTGAAAAACAGCAGTTGAAATCTTTAAACCTGGAAGCATTTTGTTCTTGTGCTGTATTAGTTTTCCTTTTTTTTTTGTAGATCTAATACTTAATCTTAGCTCAGCGCCTTTAAATTTGAATTGATTTATTCATAGTGTTTCTTGGATGAAGTTTGTGGAGGTAAGCATAGGTTTAATGCAAGCCTCGAAAACACGTACTTTCCTTGTTAGTGCACAGTCCTCTTTCTTTTTTTCTAAATTCATAATAGTAGACCTCTTTAAAAAAAAAAAAAAAAAAAAAAAAAAAAATGCAGTTTATATATTTTCGAACACAGTTTTAGGAGATGAGGCAATTTATCTTAATATAAGGCATTCAAAATATCATTCATAAAGATTAATATTTTTACGATAGTCATATAAACGGAGAACGTGAAGTTCACATCTGCTCAATCAGTATTTAATTTTATATGTTCAGTAGGTCTTTTTTTTATTATTAAAATTATAATAGATAAAAATGTTTAACGTTTAGATGAAAAATATATTGTCTATATAGTTAGACGTACATTTTATGGAAGCCTGAAACTCATGAACGAAATGATTTTTTTTCGTGGGTTGTGACCCGTTTTCTTTTAAAAGGAAAATTAGCACACTTGTACAAGGGCATTTTAATTTTGAAATATACGTGGGATATTGTTCGTTTTAAATTACTCTCCTGAAGCACTTAGAATTCAATAATTATTTTGTATATATTATGCGTTCGTTGATTATTTATTACAAAATATTATTTGAAGGGGAATTCGATATTGAAACGAATACATATCTATATTATAATTCATAGAAATTTATTTTAACTAAATTTTGTTGTATTGCTTAAAACCATGAATTGTTTATAAATCTTTTGTAACTTAAAATATTTTTTTTAATTTTATTTAAAACATTAACAATTTTCAAAAGCATTCTGCCTATTAGTTTTTGCCCGTCGTATAATCCTTCAAGTATAAACTTTCTTCATAGATTTCAAACACACTTATAAAATTCAATGTAAAAATTTATTCAATTTACTCCACCGTAAAAAAACGCTATCTTCATATATGTAACAGATTTATGTGAAACAATATATTTGGCATTTAAAATCGTGAGCTAAACTCATGTGTGCAGATTAGGGAACACGATGAAGGAACACATTCCTATAAGAACAAATTTTTGCATGGAGACACTTCTTGCCCGCGAAAAATTAAGCTTTTCCACATGACTGCAGCCTTATTTACTTTTCCTCAATTTTATCAGATAAAAGTGTCTGTTGCTATGTCTATTTCAAATATAATTTTTTTTAACTACATGTGTATCAGTGAAATTCCTGTTAAATACACAATAACGAAGTTTTTAGAAATTTCTCACTACTTTAAAAGGGTTATAAAATCTTAGTTCTTAAGAAAAGTTTTCAAAATCACGACAATAACAATGCGTCAAGAATTTTGTAAAATATTTTCGGAATAAATTTTGACTGAATTATTATGCACTTTATAATTTTTTTACTTCTTCATAGAATTTCTGAAATTTTAATTGTAAATAAAAACAAGGTCACTTAAAAAATCCTTTTTATAAGTTTAATACACCCCAGAAAACCCTTTTCATCATGGATTTAATATATATTTCAAAAAATCGATATTTATTATCAACCTTTTGTCCTTTTCATTTCAGCAATCTTTATATCTGTAATAAATTTAATATGAAACAATATATTTTGTCATCTAGAATCGTGAGCTCAACGAATATGTGCAGCTTAGTGAACAAATTTTTAACACTCCTTTAGGATCAAATATGAACCTAGAGGCAATTTTTGCCCGTGGAAACTTAAGCGTTCCCACATAACTCCCAGCCTTATTTATTTGGCCTCAAATTCACCAGCTAACGGCGGCTGTTACTCTGTCTACATAAAAAAAAGAAGAAAATCACATCATCTCAAAGCTAGTGAGAGTTTATAAGGGAAACAAGTTTTTATAAGGTAACCATCTTCCTGAGTTGCGGTGCTAGAGGCGATTTCTTACATCTGCCACTGGAGTTACTGGTGCCACGTGGTCTAAGGCAATGAGTATTCCAGCTTTTACTCGTTTCTGTATGCAGGGCTGCCAGCATATTGTTTTCTCTCTATATGTATTTCATTCGATAGAATTTGTGTACTTTACTTCTATTTCTGCCTTTATTATCGATATATGAAAATAATGTAGTTTTATTCAGCTGAAGAAAGACATTTCTTTGAAGGAAACATCAAAAGTTGGAAAAGTTCTCTGACCTTTTATGAGAAAAGAATGTTAGAGAATAAGTAAATATATCTTGAGAAAATGTTTGAAGAAATAAATATCTCAGGATGATTTTTTTATGCCTGTTCTAAATATTCTGCAAGTTAATAGAGATGATTTCGCTACAGAAAATTTGCTTTGAGCATTTCAGGTTAAATAAATAATGACATATGTTATTTTTTCCGGCTCATCAGCTCAAATAGTATATTTATGTAATAACCAAAAATATTAAAGAATCAGAAATAATGCTTGTAAGTTCGATAATGCACAGATTCGATGAGCTTGACATCGGAGTTATCTACTTTGTTACCAATTTTCTTCAGAACCTAACACTGATGTCATGTGGCTTAATACATTCTAACATTAATTCGATTTTGTGTGCGAGACTGTCAGAATATAGTTTTCTATACACATATTTATTATTCGAATATAGTTGACTTATGGTTTTGACTGTATATCGATATGTAAAAATACAGTATTCTTATTCAGCTGAAAAAGACATTTATTTGAAGAAAACACCAAAAGTCTGAAAAGTTTTTTCACCTTTTATGCGAAAAGTATGTTAGAGATTAAGTAACTGTATCTTAGAAAAATATATGAAAATCCGAATATATATATTCCTTTTACCTGTTGTACGCACTGTGAAAATAAATAGAAATACTTTTGCTGCAGAATTTTTACTTGATTATTTCAGTTTGGAATAAATCATGCTATATTTTATATTTCTGAAGTCAATCAGCCTCAAAATTATTGTTACAATTATGACAAAACCAGATTTATAGGATTCTTACAGCTCTGTCATAATTCTGAATTGAATTATTGGCTTTCTTTAACCTGAGGTAACTATTAAAATTAATGCAATTCAACGCCATGATCATGAATTCTGTTATTTAAATATAAAATATATTTTTTTTAATTTGAAATAGTACTGCCAGACTTCCGAAAAATTGCAAAAGGCATCTACTTTGGAATCATTTTGTTGGTCCAATGATGCCGTTAAATAGGACTTAGGCTGAATGAGCGATCTGAGGCTTGACGTATCGATTTCGAACAGATTCGATCAAGCTTGGTGTCTTTTAAAAATTCCACTTTAAAAATATATGAGAATGAGAATTGGGTTATTTTAAATTCCTCTTTGAAGATCATTTCTTCAATGGGAACATTTCCAAATGATATTTAATCAAGCATCAATGTCTATTCAGCATTGTGCTTTATCTTCTTAAATGTGAAAACTGTTGACAATTAAGGAATTTTGTTACCTACAGAAAATAAACAAATTTATATTGGTCTCATGGTCAACCGTTTTTTCTGAGCAAGCAACATCGTAATTTATAGATTAATACAAATATTGACAATTTATCGTCAAACATTTTCGGAGTTAAGAACATGAAGAATTTTACAACACACATTTAATAAAAAAGTTCATCAAAAGGTTCAAAGGTTCAATGTGGCCATCATCAGGGTCAACCCTGATGATGGCCACAGAGTGGTTGAATCTTTACCTTTTGTGTATAATATACGCCTTCAAGTAAACCTGTTTCTTATATATGTGTTGTTAAATTTCAAGGCGTAACAGTCATTTGATTTATTTATAAAGAATTTTGTTGTGTAGATTTTTGATTAGTATAAAATGAATTGTACGAAAATGTTCTTTGTTATAAATGAAATTAAATAATAATAATAATAATAATAGTAGTAAACAATTCAAGTTATTTCTCTGCACTAAATTTGGAAAGAATTAATTTTTAATACTTTGCTACTGACAGAATAAAGAATTAGAAATTGAAAATTTCTACATGCATCACAATCCATGTATTCCTTCTTTAGACGATTAGCAGAGACTAATGTCAGAGAGAAGAGCAATCAAACTTTTACTTTGACAAAGTACTTAGTCATTTTACTGACAAGCCCGAAAATATTAGAACCCTCGTTTTATGAAGTTGTATCCTCAAAATACATGGCAAGATTGGAAAGTCTTGTCTTTATTAAGAGTCACTCATCCACTTAACTGTAGAAGAATATAAAATATATTTTTAATAAAGTCTCGATAGAAAAAAAGTAATATTTCTTAGAAAATAATACTGAAAAAAAATGATAAAGTATCTGGATGTTTATTATAATATGAAGTATAATTAAGCCGCAAACTTTTCATTCAAGATAGCAAAATGAAATTTTGTAATAATGTTGATAATCTATCATGCCTATTTCCTGGACGACAAATATCTGACATTTCTGACACAAATAATAATTCTGTATCTGGAATATTTTTTTAAATACAGGAATTGAAAAACATACTTAAATATTTCTTCCCTCCGAAAATTGTGTTAAAAAAATATTATATTTAAAAAATGACCATTTTTTTTCATTTATTCCAATTTGAAGATTACTGAGACCCCTTAAATAATAATAATAATAATAATAATAATAATAATAATATAAAACAATTCAACTTATTTATCTGCACTAAATCTGGTATGAATTATTTTTTATTATTTTGCTGCTGATAGAATAAAGAATTATAAATTGAAAATTTTTACATGCATCACTATCCATGTATTCCTCCTTTAGACGATTAGCAGAGACTAATGTCAGTTGAGAGAAGAGCAATCAAACTTTTACTTTGACAAAGTACTTAGTCATTTTACTGACAAGCCCGAAATTCTTAGAACGCTCGTTTTATGAATTTGGATCCTCAAAATACACGGCGAGCAAGAGTGGAAAGTCTTGTCTTTATTAAGAGTCACTCATCCACTTAACTGTAGAAGAATATAAAATGTATTTTTAATAAAGGCTAGAGGGAAAAAAAGGTAATATTTCTTAAAAAATAATATCGAAAAAGAAATGATAAAGTATCTGGATGTTTTTAATAAAAACTTCCTATAATTAGAATAACAACATTATGGCTGTTTGCGCGCAAACTTATATATATATTTTTCTTTTGTCAATAAGTAAAATGTTAGGGTTACACAATATTCTCTAAATTGAAATTATAAATACGGCTGTATGCATCTCAGTAATTTAATTCTCTTTATTGGTTTAAAAAAATGCGCACGAAAATAAAAATAATTTTTATTAAATTTTAAAAATAGACTGCCTTTTCACGTTATTACTATTATTTTAATCGAATTTTTAAAAAAATATCGCTAGAGAATCGGGAAAATATATCCTATGCACATTATGATAAAAATGTTTACGTTGCATGAATTTACTAATATTTATTTCAAGGGGGGAAAAATAGAATTAAAGGATTTAGAATTGAAAAAATTCTCCAAATGAAATTTATGGAGATCCATTTATATATATTTATCATACATTATTTTTCTTTTTATCAGCTTTACTAAATTATACTCAATTATATATAAACTACATTTTGGATTAAATATTGGAAATAACATCTGAAATGGCAAAATACTTCATTTAAAAGTAAGCAAGCAAATGCTGGAGCATCTGAAAAGTGTTTTATATAGATATCATATATAGAACAACAACAACAACATTAAAATCTTACGATTTTATCAGTTTTTATTTAATAAATATTCAATATACATCAAGTGAAAAAGTTCTATAAATCCAAATTAGAACATATTATATCTTCTGTTATCTTAATATTTTCTTTTACATTCACTTTACTAAACTATACGCAGACGATAAAAATACATTTATATTAAATGCCAGAAAAAATCTCTGTCGCTACATAATAATTCATCTAAAATAAAACGAAAAACAAACAAACAAATAATGCTAAATTATTTGGAAATTGTTTTCTGTGCAAATATGCCGTACTTAATATAGTAAAAACGTTTTTCTTTGGACAAACTTATTAATTTTTATTTCAAACAGGGGAAAAAATACAATTGAAAAATTGTTCTCTAAATCCAAATTACGTATATGTATATATGCATTTATCTTAATAATTTCTTTCTTTTTATTGGCTTTACTAAATTATACGCAGACGATAAAAAGATTATTTTACCAAGTGAAAACGAAAACAGACCATTTTCTTCCAGAGCTACGTTCATTTGTCAAACATTCCTAAGGGATTCCCGATAGCTTTGACCATAATTTTAGAAACATCCACATTCTTATAGATAAATAGATTAGATTTTATTTGTTTTGCATGAGTTATCTTGCGCTGGGAAAAGAAATCCACGGTGAAAATTGAAGATAAAAGCAGTTTCTCGTAGCAAATTTTAATATGCCTCACGTTTGAATATCTCTTTCCCATTTTTTAAAGCGGATTACAAATGTTGTGTTTTCAGTTTTTGAACATTTTAGACAGATTAAACTGGAATTCTTCTATTAGAGATTTCAGGCAAAATAAAAGCTTAAATTTTCTGTTATCTAATTCAGATATTTGGTTCAATTTTCTTGGTAAGGTAAGCGTTTTCTAAGCTAATATATTTTTTTCATGACTTTGGAATGGTATAAACATAAGCATTTCGTGCTTCGTTGTGGTTGCTATTTGTTAACGCATGGTAAATAAACAACCGTTCTTTTGTGGCCTTTATTTTCCTTATTTTTAAATCTTTAATGAAAGTGCTAACTGTTCTTATTATAATATCGTTTATAGAAATAGTCTATTACTTTGTTGTATTGTAAATTTCTCAGATTATTGTAATTTGATTTCGTGATTACAAGGAACGTCTCCATACGCGCATACTAAAAAAAAAAAAATACAGAATAGTCTTCTCTGGAGTGTATGTTTATGAAAAAAAATTACGCGGAACCTCGATAGAACGTCCGTAAAACGTAATACAAATTTCGTTTATTTCGCGATATATTATCTGTTGGTGACGGAATAATAATAATTTAAAAAAAAATTACGCTTTAATGTCAAATTTTCTTTAAGTAAACACCTTTTCCTGCTGAACTTGTTTCAGTAAGTTTAACTTAAATAAATATCGCTTTATAACTAATGATTTGTCATATGCATTTATATGTATCTCCAATGAAATTTAACGATCGTTTAACAACGGTTTAGAACAAACTTTCATGGACTAAATTTTCATCTAACTCAAAATTAAATTCTGATTCTGAGCACTGTCGATATGACTTCGATATTGTTTGTGTCAGTGACAACAAGAAAATAAACAGCATTGTTGCCATTTAAACAACGACTTATTTAATGTCGAAATGTACAAGGCGACTTTTCTTAATCGGACAGTTATTTTTAAAATACACGTGTAAATTATCCAGGCTGTAAAATCGCGTAAATTTAAGTATCTTCAACAACAAGCAACATTATATTATTTGTCAAACATTCCTAAGGGATTCCCGATAGCTTTGACCATAATTTTAGAAACATCCACATTCTTATAGATAAATAGATCAGATTTTATTTGTTTTGCATGAGTTATCTTGAGCAAATAAGTATACATTATGTAAACTTACAGAAAAAATAATAAACTCCTTCATCATTAAAGTTTAAATTCATTAAGTAATACTTATTTAAGCAACAAATTTAACGAGCAATTTCAAAATGAATTAAAATTGCCTGCATTTGGCGAGGGGAAATGGTGCTCTCCAAATGCCGTAGCGCGTTCGTCTTTTCTAGCCAAATATTCGATAGTATTTTATTTCTTTACAGACTTTCTACTGGAATTCCGCCGCTAAATGTGACTGATCCTTTATTACATACATTAGTAGCTTCAATATCATATTTTAAAAGAAATTCTGAGAACGGGCATTTATTTTTAAAATAAATCGGCGGAACCTCGATATAGCGTCCGTAAAAAATTATAAAAATTTTCATTTATTTGGTGATATATCACCTGTTGGCCACGGAATAATAATAACTAGATCATGTAATGAACCATCTAAATTAAGCCTAATATTTTCAAATTTGCCAGATTTTCTTTTTTCAATTCAAACAGATGTATTTTAAACTGTATATTTTACTTAATTAATGAAGTTAAATAATTACCACATCAAAACAAGAAACATTTCATTAAGAAAACTTCTTAGTTCCTTTAAACATTTTTATCAGACGTGAACAAAACAATGGGTGGCAGTAATGTTTTAGTGATGTTAAATCTGTGAATACAGACTTTGCGTTTCTTATCATTTATGTCTGGGATTTCTGACTGTTTCAAAGAATGAATGTTGCTGTTTTTTTTTGTTTTTTTTTGCTTTAGTTAATGTTGTTAATTTAATATGTTTAAAACAGGGAACAACTTTGTTTTCTAAAAGTATATTGATTTATTGACGTTTGGCTGTTATTCACTTTAGATTTTCTTGTAAATTATGGTTACTCGATTGTAAAAAATCCAAGAAAAATGAAAAAAAGAAAATTTTGAAATATAAAACGAAACGGTATGAACAACAAACCATACTCAATACAATTTTCTGTGTTTTAATTTTAATGGTTTGTTCTTAATCTGTATTTAACTATTAAAGAAAAGAAGAAAAAACTTACCATAGGAGAGTCTAATTGGTGTAACTGAACAACTCTTCATTTCAGTATTATTAACTACTTATGTTATTAATAACTCTTCAAACATACTATAACACGCTATTTTAAGCGTTACTGCCCATGATATAGTTTTCAAACGTATTCATTTTCAATAATTTCTGTTATTTCCAACTGCCTTTTAAAATATTTACAAAATGAAATATTCAGCCAAACCCCTATATTTAATACCGATATAAATTACGATTATGCAACAAAACGAGATTTTTTATGACTTCCCAATTACGCATATGCCTATTTCTTTCTATATTTTTACATCACATTAAATTGCACGGACTTAATACATAACAATTTAAAAATGACAAATAAAGCATATTTAAAGTCAGATCACCAATGTATAATACTGAAAAAAAAAACTACGTTTTTCAACAAAATGAGATTTTAATGTTTTCCAAGCTACGTATCTAAGTTTTTACTAAATACCTTGAATCTTTATCTTCCATATTACTACAATAACCTTTATTTTATTCATAGTCTTATTTTTATTAATAAGGACGAAAAAATCTCATAAATTAGCCTACATACTTTAATTCTCCATATAGTACCATATAATGCTTTTATATACTCTTTCATTTCTAAAATAAACTACTCATAAATATATAATGCAGAGATAAATTTCGATTATTCAACACAATGAACTTTTTTTTATGTCTTCCGAATTATGTATGTAACCCTCTATTAAATATCTGGAATTTTTGTCTTTCATATTACTAAGATAAAGCTTATTTTAGCATAATCTTGTATCGTTTTAATAAGGACGAAAATTATTTAATAAATGTGCATAAATACATATTTTAATTCTCCATATCATGCATTTATAAACTCTTTGCACCACACACAATACTTTTAAACCGCATTAAAATGCATAGGCTTTTTTTTCTACATTAAAAATGACAGTCGAAGCATTTCTAAAATAAACTACTCATAAATGTATAACACAGCGATAAATTACGATTATTGAACACAATTAGCTTTTTTATGTCTTCCGAATTATATATCCAACTTTCTATTATATATTTGGAATATTTGTCTTTCATATTACTATGATAAAACTTCTTTTATTCATAACTAACTAAAGTACCCGGCATTGCCCGGAATTTTATGAATGTTTATTTTTTACGTAATTTTCACTCTTTTTTTCATTTAATACGGACGACAGATTACCTGCTTACTTAGTAAATATAATCTATGTTCTGGATTGAGACCGAGATTAAAACCTTTTGAGGATAAGTTCTTTTCGCATATTTTGCTATTTAAATATGTTTTTCATTATTAAAGAAAAATGGCAAGTACAAAAATTCTACGAATTTTATTTTTAAAAAATCTGAAATCTTTATTTCAGTTCGCCCCTAAGATTTAGCTCTATAGAGCTAAACTTTTGTGGAAATTCTAAAATACACGCATACGCACACGTATACATATGGAATAGATTTAAAAATGGTGAAAACAAATTCAGATAACCTCAAAATTTTAAAATATACCAATATTTCCATAATCGGTTTTTTATCACGTTTCAATACGTTTTTTCAAACTCATATGACGTTATATATTCACTTGCTGACGTCCCTTATTTTTCTAATATGACGTAATATTCACCCTTTTAAAAATTCGTCAACCTATTTATTTCATTTTCATTTTTCACGTGGAAAACTTTCAATTGAAAAGTTATGACGCTTATATTAACTCGTCAAACAACTTATTTCATTTTCATTTTTCGCTTTGAATTCTTGAAATAGAAAAGTAATTGTTGTGGTTAGAATTTTATTGTGGATTTTTAATTACTGACAACTGGTATAACGAAAAACGCTTAAATTTGATATGAAATTGCTATTAATTGGTGGTTTTTATTTATTAAAAATTAACTATAAATTATTTTGATTCCGGATTAGTTTAGTTGCCACGGCCGTGTTATAATACACATAGGTACGTAACATTTCACAATTCTGACTTCCAAACTGTGTATTTGTATAGAATTACAAACAGACAGCCAATTTTTTTTTTATATTAGATATTGTTTCTTTTTAATCATGATGAAAAGAATTGATAAATGTGTATAGATATTTTAATTCCCCATCTTACGCCATATTATACCTTTATAAATTCTTTGCACCACACATAATACTTTTACGTCGCATTAAAAGTCATGGTATTTCCCCCCTATATTAAAAAATAGCAGTCGAAGCATTTTTAATATAAACTGTAATCATACAGATCATCAGTACATAATACTGAAATAAATTCTATAACCCCTATATTAAAATACAGTAGTCAAAGCATTTTTAATATAAACTGTAATCATACACTGTAAATTGAAATGTCTGAAATTCAGACACATAAGTGTCTGAAACAGAGTGTTCAATTTTCAGACATTTTAAAGTGTCTAAATTTTTAAGACGCTTGTATGTGTCTAAATTTAAGACACTTCAAATGTCTGAAATGCATCCATGTTTGACCACATTTAATTTCTCTGCAAAAGCAGCCATTTTTTCGGAAAGCCTTATGCACAGAAAAAAAAATCCTTCAAAATATAAAAATTGTACCGCCAATCAAGACGCCAGTACAATTTACGTATTTTAATGAAAATTTTCTTCAATTTCTGGAAAAATTTATTTATTTATTTATTTATTTATTTATTGGAAAATTTCTGTATTTAAAAAAAAAAAGAGAAGGGTACACATGTATTTCAATACAAAGTCTCGCACATTTTACATGATTAACTACATTTACTCAATTTACAACAACATTGTATTTAACATAAACCTTAACAACATTGCACCTACCCGTCGCGGGATACGAATTCACGACTTTAGGGTCTGTAGACTATGCGATAATCCCTCTCGGCCACGATTTCACAGCTAGGAAGTTCAAATATTGTTAGTTACTTGTGACTCACAATTTATTTTGCGGAAACGGTAAATATTTTGTCTATCTGCTTATAATTTTGAAAGATTTCACACATCTTCTCTCTAGAATTTTGAATATTTTGCTTTTCCTGCAATGTAAGATTAGCAGAAGGTTTTCTACTTCTACCGAAGAAATTTTCAGAACAGAAATATTATTGTTAATACAGATGACAGACGTTATTTTTGAAATATTAAAATATTTAAAATGTTTTAACAGTGCATATGTATATATATTACATATATATATTTAATTAATATCTATATATATTTAATTCGGGCTTGCCCCGTTTCAGTTGTGTGTTTGGGGGCGGGGCGTAATTCAACGCATATTAAAAATAAAATCAATTTTTCATTAATAAAAATGCATATATTTTTGCCCAAAGCCTGTGTTTAATGTTAATGCGAAGGTATGTGTATATAAAAGTGTGTGAAGAAATATAGTGTTCTATTTTTTGATTTTTCTTTCTTTCTTTTTTTTTCAGATCGGTTGAATATATGGCAATTTTTTTTTTAATTGGTCTCATTAATTCCAATATATTCCATATTCCATATGCCATATATTCTGAACAAAATTTCTCAGTTATAAATATTGTATATAATTTTTCTTCAAAAATAATAAAAACCAGTGTTTTATAGTTGCGCAAATAATTTTTATCTTCCTTTTTTTCGATCGAAATACAGGTTAAAAGTTTTCGATGAGACTAATTTTCTTACGGTGAAATGAGATCATTCCTGAATTAAATCAATACTCAATCATTAGGTAAAACGTTATGTAGTAAAAAAATTCAGAAATATTCCATATAATTCCAAAATAATAGTTATAACGAACTAAAATAACTTCTCAAAACACCATCAAACACTTAAATGCGCAAATAAATAATAAGTTCGGTATTTCTTATTCAATATAGATGGAGCCACAGTTTTGAGATATATTCCAGTTATTTTTCTTTTGCGAAAATTTCGTAATTAAACTGGACATTTTCTTTAAATTTCAGAGGGAATTAGAATCAGCATACACTTTGGATACCACACAGATTCAGTGGTGCATCCAGAATTGCGATTTGGAGGGGACTAGCATATTTTAGAGGCAGTGTTATAGATGTAAAAAAAAAATGCAAGCCTCGTAACAAGCTGGAAAGTTTTGGTTGGTGTAATTCTGAATGCTTTTAAAATGTTAAATAATGAAATACTGTACTGTACTAATATATACCTTTGTTTTTGCGATTTTTTTGGTGTGTTTCGGTATTTCGATAATTTTAAAGTGTGTTTGCAATCAAACAATTTAAAGTTTTATTATTAAATTATCAAAATATTATAAAGGCTAAAGTGTGCAGAAAGTTGCACTGGATCTTAAATTTATAATTAAGTAAACAGTTTTTTTTTCTAAAGTAAATTTTAAAAGCATCAATTAATTAGTTTACTTAAGTATAATTAAGTAATTAATGTTTATAATTAAGTAAATTTTAAACATGCTATAATTTCGAATTTCATAATAAAATTTAAAAAAGAGAAAAAAAATGTGCGACAAAATTAATATCTTTTTAAAAATTCCGATTTTTTAAGGATCTATTAAAAAATAATAATATTCTTTCATAATTAAAAAAATAATATCTAGTCTAGTCTGGGAGAGGCTTCAGCCCCCTTAACTCCCCCAGCAGGTGTGCCAATGCACTAGTTTGAATATAAATAAATAAATCATGTCTAATATACGTGAGTTTAGAAAATTCTGATTGCGAAATATGTGGATTTGTCCTTGAAAGATTATATTATACCTTTTAAATGGAGAAATATGCAAAAAAGGGAAAATTTTCTGGAATTTACGGAAGTAAATTTATATTAAAATACGTAAATTGGCGTCCCAATTGGCAATATAATTTCCATATTGTAACGGTTATTTTTTACAGTGTATAAAGCTTACAAAAAACAGTATGAACAATTGATTGCCTATAGCAAAATTTGCAGGGTGATCAAAAATGGATGCGATTCAGAGGTTTTAAATGTCTTAAATTCAGACATATACACGTGTCTTAAAAATTAAGACACTTTAAAATGTCTGAAAATTGAACACTCCAGTTTCAGACACTTATGTGTCTGAATTTCAGACATTTCAGTTTACAGTGTTTATACCATGATCATATAGTAAGACACTTAAGTGTCTTAATTTCAGACACCTATGATGTCTGAAATTCCATATTCAGACACTTAAGTGTCTGAATTACTCTTTCAGTCACATATGTGTCTGAATTTAAGACGCCCTTATTTGCAGTGTACAGATCATCAATACATAATACTGAAATAAATTACGATTATTGAACAAAATTAGATTTACGTCTTCCGAATTACGTATCCAACATTCTGTTAAATATCTCGAATTTTTGTCACAATAAACGTTCTTTTATTCATTATCGTGTTTCGTTTGAATAAGGAGGGACAAAAATCTCATAAATGAACACTGTGAAAAAACGGACTAAGATACGGAAAATTATACTGGCATTCGAGTCCCAGTACTATTTCCGTATTTTAACGGAAATTTCCCCCCGCAAATTCCAGAAAAACGGAATTTTTCTGCAATTTACGTGGAAAAATTTCCGTTAAAATAGGGAAATAGTACTGGCTTCTCGATTGCCAGTACAATTTCCGTATTTTAGTCCGGTTTTTTTTTTTTTTTTTTTTTTTTTTTTTTTTTTTTTACAGTGAACATATATACTTAACTCTATCATGACGTCATTACCATATCCTGCTTTTATATCACGTTTGAAAAACGCGCAATACTTTTAAATTGCATTAAAATGCACGGGCTTTTATCTCTATAGTTTCCCCTAAATTAAAAAATGGCAGTCGAAGCATTTCTAAAATAAACATACAGCTATACTCATACATACTCATACAGCGATAAATTACGAATATTCAACACAATTAGCTTTTTTCCGGTCTTCCGAATTATGTATGTAGACTTCAATATTTGGAATTTTTGTCTTTCATATTACTACGATAAACCTTCTTTTATTCGTAACTGTAATTCAAAAAAATGATAAATGAGCATATACACATTACTACAATAAGGCATGTCGGTTTTCTCCTTACCATACCGATTCTTGGCTTTTATATACATTTTGCACAGCACACAATACTTTTACGCCGTATTAAAATGCATGGGATTTTCTCTTTTTTCCTACATTAAAAAAAGGGCAGTCGAAACATTTCTAAAGTAAACTACTCATAAATGTATAATACAGCGATAAATTGCAATTATTAAACGGAATTATATTTTTTCCAGTCTTCCGAATTATGTATCTAGATTTTCTATTAAATGGAATTTTTGTCTTTCATATTATTACGATAAACCTTCTTTTATTCGTAACCTTAATTCGTTTTAATAAGCACGAAAAAGGTTTGATAAATGGGCATATACACATTACGAGCACAAGGCATGTTCATTTTCCCCTTACTATACCGTATTCCTGCTTTTATATACACTTTGCACAACATACAATACTTTTATGCCGCATTAAAATGCATTGGATTTTCTCTCTTTTTCCCTACATAAAAAAAAAATGGCAGTCGAAGCATTTCTAAAATAAACTACTCATAAATGTATAATACAGCGATAAATTGCGGTTATTCAACACAATTATATTTTATCCGGTCTTCCGAATTATGTATCTAGACTTTCTATTAAATATCTGGAATTTTTATCTTTGATATTACTACGATAAACTTTCTTTTATTCGTAACCTTGATTCGTTTTAATATGGACGAAGCAAATTTGATAAATGAGCATATACTCCTTACTACCACAAGGCATGTTGATTTTCACCTTACCAAACCGTATCTTGCTTTTATATACATTTTACACAGCTCACAATACTTTTACGCCGCATTAGAATGCATGAGATTTTCTCTCTCTTTTTTCCCCACATTAAAAAAATGGCAGTGGAAGCATGTCCAGAATAAACTACTCATAAATGTATAATACAGCGATAATTTGCGATAATTCAACACAATTAGCTTTTTATGTCTTCCGAATTATATATCTGACTTTCGATTAAATATTTGTAATTTTTGTCTTTTATATTACTACGATAAAGCATTTTTATTCGTAATCTTGTATCTTTATTCGCAATTTAATAAGGAAGAAAAAAATTTCATAAATGAGCATATATTCTTTAATTCTCCTTACCATACCATATCCTTCTTTTATATCATATTTGCACAATAAACAATACTTTTACATGGCATTAAAATGCATGGGAGTTTTTTTCGTTTTTTTTTTTTTTTTTTTTTTTTTCGTTTTTTTCCTTGCATTAAAAAATGGCAGTCGGAGCGTTTCTAAAATGAACTGCTCATAAATATATAATACAGCGATAAATTACGATTATTCAACACAATTAGTTTTTTTATGTCTTCCGAACTTTGTATATAACTTTCTATTAAATATCTGGAATTTTTGTCTCTAATATTACTACGAGAAAGTATTTTTTATTCATAATATTGTTTCGTTTTAATAAGGACGAAAAAAACTGCATAAATGAGCATATACACATGAATGCTGCATGGCATGTTGGTTTTATACTTACCATACGGTATCCTGCTTTTATATACACTTTGCACAACACACAATACTTTTACGCCGCATTAAAATGCATTGGATTTTCTCCCCCCCCCCCCTACATTAAAAATATGGCAATCGAAGAATTTCTAAAATAAACTACTCAATCCGACCATCAATATTTCATGCTGAATTAAATTACGATTATGCCACAAAATGAGATTTTTTCATTCCTTCCCAATTACGCATCTAACTTTACATTAAATACCTAGAATGATTTATGGAATTTTTCGAGTGCCTCTGTGACAACCATTTCGCATGGAAATTGAACACAGGATTAATGAATCGAAGGTGTAGTGATATATTCCTAAATTATTCCACGGTTCTTCGTCATTAATTTATTGAATTAGCAACTCAAAGGCAAAAGCAGAGAATAACTGCATTTAATATTGTATAGTTTCTCAAAAAAAAAAAAAAAAACAAGAAGAAATGCTGAAAATAGGGAAAAATGATTTAGATACGATGAAAAAGCTTTGCTGAAATACAGTAGGCATAACTATTTTTTTTTTATTTTTTTTTTACTTCCTCGGGATATAACAACAAAACTTAGTAAAGAATAAAACGAAAAGAAATTATTAGTATTGTACACCTGTAATGAGTGAAAATTGGGAAAATTATTAACACATTGAGGACAGATCATGTGAATTGACGTTTTCGGGTATTAATGGAAGAAAATATTACTGGTACCGGAAATTTTGTAAGGATGAGTAAAGAAGGTGTAATCCAGGCTTTCTTACTTCTGATAGGTTGTGAGCGGATTTTAATTTCTAGCGACATTTGTAAACGTAAATTTCGTGCTCGTTTTCGAAAAATGACCCGTCCTCAATGTGTTAAAAGAAATATTTTGAAATTAAATACTAAATATGTAAAATTATTCTAGTTGTTTTCTATAATTACTTATAATAAAGAGATGGGGGATTGTTCATCGAACGGTATAAATATATCACTTCTGTATAACATACGTATCATATCATATCATGCTTATTATAACTTAGAGAAAATGCACTACGCTATCTGTTTGCACTCTTAACACGATGCTTCTTTTGCGTCGTATTTAATTGAATGGATTTCTTACCCCCCCCCCCCCGTCCATTAAAAATAGCAGTTAAAATATTTCCAAAATAAACTACTCAATCACACCTACAATACTTCATACGGAAATAAATTACGATTACTCAACAAAATAAGATTTTTTTATGCCTTCCCAATTACGCATCTAACTTTATATTATATAGCTGGAATGATTTATCGAATTTTTCGAGTGCCTTTGTGACAACCATTTCGCATGGAAATTGAACACAGGATTAATGTATGGAAGGTGTAGTGATATATTCCTAAATTATTCCACAGTTCTTCGTCATTAATTTGATGAATTAGCAACTCATAGGCAAAAGCAGGAAATAACTGTGTAGAATATTGGATAGATTCTCTAAAAGACAAGAAGAAATGCTGAATTTAAGGAAAAATCATTTAGATAAAATGAATTGAGAAAACAATTTATTGAAATACAGTACGTATAACCTTTAAAAAAAAACTTTTTCGGGATATAACAAGAAAACTTAGTAGCAAGTAAAAAGAAAAGATATGATTAGTACTGTATAGCTACAACGGATACAAATTGGGAAAATTATTAAAAGAAATATTTTGAAATGGAATACTAAATATGTGCGATTATTCTTGTTGTTTTTTGTAATTACTTCCATGTAACAAAGAGGTGTGGGGGGGATCTTTCACCGAACGGTATAATATATCATCTCTCTGTAACATACCATGTCATGCTTATTATAACTTAAAGAAAATGCTCTACGCTATCTGTTTGCACTATAACATGATGCCTTTTTTTTGCGTCGTATTTAATTGAATGGATTTCTTTATTCCCCTCTCCATTAAAAATAGCAGTTAAAATATTTCCAAAATAAACTACTCAATCACACCTACAATACTTCATATGGAAATAAATTACGATTACTCAACAAGATGAGATTTTTTATGTCTTCCCAATTACGCATCTAACTTTATATTATATAGCTGGAATGATTTATCGAATTTTTCGAGTGCCTTTGTGACAACCATTTCGCATGGAAATTGAACACAGGATTAATGTATCGAAGGTGTAGTGATATATCCCTAAATTAGTACACACTTCTTCGTCATTAATTTGTTGAATTAGCAACTGATAGGCTAAAGTAGGGTTCAACTATCTAGAATATTGGATACATTCTCTAAAAGACAAGAAGAAATGCCGAATTTAGGGAAAATCATTTAGATAAAATGAATTGGAAAAAAAATTTATTAAAATACACTACGTATAAATTTTTTTAAAAATTTTTTGGGATGTAACAAGAAAACATAGTAACGAGTCAAAAGAAAGAAACGATAAGTATTGTACAGCTATAACGAGTGAAACTTGGACAAATTATTAAAAGAAATATCTTGAAATTAAATACTAAATATGTAAGATTTCCCTAATTGATTTCTATAATTAGTTCCCTTATAATAAAGATGTGGATGGATTTTTCATTGGACGGTATAAATATACCATCTCTGTATAACATACGTATCGTATCATAGCGTGCTTATTATAACTTGGAGAAAATGCACTATGATGTCTGTTTGTAGTCTGCAGATGCTTTTATAATCGCTTTCAATTGCATGGATTTATTTTTTCCCCTTCTCCATTAAATTAACAATTGAAATATTTCTAAAATAATCTACCTGGTCTGATCATGAATGTTTAATACTGTAGTAAGCTAAGATTATTCAACAAAATGAGTTTTGTATGTCTTTACAATTACGCATCAAACTTTGTATTAAATAGTTGGAATGATTTATCGAATTTTTCGAGTGCCTTTGTGACAACCATTTCGCATCGGAAATTGAACACAGGATAAATGAATTGAAGGTTTAGTGATCTACTTCCAAATTATTTCACTGTTCTTTGTCATTAATTTATTGAATTAGTAATTCATATTAAAAAGCAGCTAATAACACGATATTGGGTAGCTTCTTAAAGCGAGAAGAAGAAATGTTGAAAACAATCATAGTTTCAACAAAAAACAGATTTATTTTAAACCATTTAGACAAAAATGATTAAGAAAACATCTTATTGAAAAATATAAAATAGTTTAATACAAACATAAAGTCGTTTATAACGTAGTCCTATATAACGACAAAACATTTTTAGAATCTATATTATAATATGTGTAATATTATGTACTTCTAAAATGCTTTTAATATATGTACTTAGTTAAATTATTAAATCCCCACTTAATCGGTTCACGGATAATCGAATAACCCGCTTATTCGAATAGAATCCTCCGGAACCGAATTTATTCCTATTGGTTCTATGCTATTTCCCCCCGCTTAAACCAAATACTTTTTACGAACGTCCCCGCTTAATCAAATAACAACGGTTTGACCGATGTTTGAAAATAGACGCGTAAAGCACGTTTCAGCTGGAATTTCCTTTCACTTTTTGTCATTTTTAGTTCCTTTACATCGAAAACAAATTTTCAGTTATTCCTACAATGATTTCGGCCAGCAGACGTATAATGGACAGGTCAAATGATTTCCCCACCATGATCCCTTCACATCACTTCTTGCTATTAAACAGGCAATGCTCCATCACTTCGAGATTCGAGATGGTAATTGTGATATTTTGCACTCATTCGAAAAATAACTCGATATTTACTCCTTTAAGATTCCACTTAAACAAACCACTTTAAACGATTTTTATAAGACAGTATAAGTAACATAAATTAGAAGTATCAAAGTTTTGACCAAATTCAAACGAGCTGCATTGTGATGTAAACCATATAAATGCATGTACTGACATTAAATTAATACGTATTTACTTTATATTAGCATTTGTATTTATTTTAGTTTAAGTTGTTCTATTAACGATTTATTATGCTGTTAATGAAATGTACCGTAGATGGTTCTTTTACTTTTTTATTACGCATTAAATATTACAGTTATGATTCCCCGTTTAATCAAAACCCGCTTAATTTGATATTATTTCTTGAACCATCAATATTCGTTTCAGCGGGGGCGACTGTAATAGACTGAACAAATAATTTAAAATTGAATAAATGTTTTTATCGATTAAGTTCAGTTGTTTATACCGTTACTTTAGAGCATATTGTTTATTTTCATGATTTATGTTTGTTACTCACACGTTAGAAATCACACGATCATACATTCATTTTAAAAACACATAAACCGATAACACTGCAAACTGTTTCTTTAATTGCTTTAGAACTTAATATTTTCACTACTTTTATACTCTTTTATTGTTTAAATTATTGCTTTAAAAATACAATTCGTGGAATCATATATTTATTTCGCAAACAATTAAACCAACCGTTTATATAGTTGCTGTATTCCTACATTTATTTTCATTACTTATATAATTTCCTCTAACACGTAATATCGTAATATTGTTCAAATGCTTTTTCACAACATTATTCGTACAATCTTATATTTATTGAAATCAAACACTTAAACCAAAACGACTGTAAAATGTTTATTTAACTACTTTATGTATCAAAACTGAAAAATGCTATAAAAGTGATATAATGCCTTTATTTAGAATAACATTCGTTTCATCGCACAAACGGCGACATTTTCCAAATCATTCATGATAGAAATATTTTGAAAACAAACTTTTAAAACAATAATTTAGTAAATAATGTCACGAGACTTCATGCATAATGAGAATCAGTGCAAACATAAAATAAAATAAAATTGGATATATAGTTTTAATTAATTTTTCAATTAATTAACCGCAGTGAAATTACGCTCGAAATAATTGAATATATAATACGTGATTTATCACATTGCTAACGAAGTGTAGAACCAACATTGTGAAATATGTGCAAGCCGGGAATCGAACCCCGAAACCTTGGAATAGCGCTCCACGTACTCCACAATTTAAGCTATGAGGACGATTCCCAGCTTAGGATTTCTCTCCCGCATGTATTGGTAAGGCTGCAACTACAGCACAAGATGGAAAAGTCTTCATGAGCACACAATCCTGTGGCGTCTTTTCCATCTTGTGCTGCAATTGCAGCCTTACCTAGCTTAAATAGTAGAGCACTTGGAGCGCTATTCCAAGGGTTCGGGGTTCGATTCCCGGCTTGGACATTTTTCACAATGTTTATTCTACGCTTCGTTAGTAATGTGATAACTCACATATTATATATGAAATTGAATATTTGTAAGCGTGGATTAATTTTTACTATTATTACTAAAACAGCATAACATGTCATTCCAAATTTTATATAACTCAAGGGACACTGAATCATTGCAAATATTTTCATTGCGTAAAAATATCTCTATTGATTCCCGGATAATGGATGGTAAATAAAATATTGACGGATAAATTATTCAACTATTTTTAAAATCGACCTGTAAGGGTTCATTTCTGCGGCCAAAGCTATGGTCACCTGTTGTATTTGATATATGCTATATGTTATTTGATTCTATTTTTAAGTTTTCTGCTCGTCATACCTATATATAACTGCTTTGCTCCATCTAGGTATGACAAGTAGAAAACTTAAAACTAGAATCAAAGAGCATATAGCAGACATCAAATCCAACAGGAGAACCACAGCTTTAGCCAGATTATGCAGCAAAGAAACTTTAAAGATCAAATTTTAAAAAATAGCAGAATAATTTATCCGTCAAGTTTTTATTTACCATCCATTATCCGGGAATAAATAGAGATATTTTTACGCAACGAAAACATATGTAATGATTCAGTGTCCTTTGAGTTACCTAAAATTTGGAAAGAGATGCTATGCTGTTTTAGTAACAATAATAAAAATTATCCACGCTCACAAATATTCAATTTCATGTTATTTTATGTTTGCACGGCTTTTCATTACGTGGCATTATTTACCAAGTTATTGTTTTTAAAGTTTGTTTGCAAAAATATTTCTACGTGAATAATTTTGAAAATGTCGCCGTTTGTGCGATGAAATGAGCGTTTATCTAAATAAAGGTATTATATCATTTTTATAGCTTTGTTTCATTATAAGTGATTAGCATATATATATATTTATTACTTTATGTATATTATTATTATGTATATTAATTTTACGTATTAATATTTTCACCACTTACATATTCTTATTATAGTTTAAATTATTCTTTTAAGTATACAATCATCAGATCGTTTATTTATTTTGAAAACAATTAAAGCAACCGTCCATAAAGTTACTTTACCCCTTCATTTATTTTCCTTACTTATATAATTCCCACCTGCGCGTAATTTTGTAATATTGTTTGAAAGTGGTTTTTTTTTCAACATTTTCGTTACAAACATATACAAACTTTAGAAAACACTTAAACCAACAAGACTGTTTATTTAGTGTGTGTTTAACTATTTATTTAGTTACTTTAGAACTTAATATTTTCCCTATTTTAATATTGTTTAAATTATTGCCTTAATAATACAATTCATGGAATCACATATTTATTTTTGCAAACAACTAAACCAACCAGTTTGAGAATCGTCTTCATAGTTGCTTTATCCCTTCATTTATTTTTATTACTTTTATAGTTTCCTTCTACGCGTAATTTTGCAATATTGTTTGAAAGGTTTTTTTACAACGTTATACATAGAATCAAGTATTTACTTTAGCAAACACTTAAAACAACAAGGCTGTAAATTGTTTATTTAGTCGCTTTAGAACTTAATCTTATCACTACTTTATTATTTAAAAACGTAGCACACGCAAAAAATCAATATGTAACGATGCAGCAGTATTTAACTTACCAATATTATGGCTCGAGTTACTCAATGGATACGAAAATAAAATATACACCTAAGTAAAATAAAATAACAATAAACGTGCATAATATGAATGAAGACGTGGAAAATTGAATTATGGCGTTTCATAGACCGTGCAAAAACTATTTATTTAGTTACTTTAGAACAAGAACTTAATATTCCCACTGCTTTTATATGCTTATTATTGTTAAAACTACTTTTTTTTAATACAAGTCATCGAATCATATATTTATTTTGCAAACCATTAAAGCAACCAATTTGAAAAGCGTATTTATAGCTAAGCACTTCATTTATTTTTAACACTTTCCTACTGCGCGTAATTTTGTAATATTGTAATAATGTTCGAAAAGTTTTTCTTTTTTTTTTTTTTTTTTTTTTTTTTACAACATTATCCATACAATTATATATTTACTTTAGCAAACACTTAAACCAATAAGACTGTAAAATGTTTATTTAGTTACTTTTGAATTTAATATTTTCACTACTTTCATACTCTTATTATATTTTAAATTATCTTTTTAAGAATACAATTCTTCAAATCGTTTTTTCATTTATTTTTATCACTCAAATAATTTCCTCCTTGGTTGAAACTTGTTTTACAACATTATCCATATAATCATATATTTACTTCCGCAAACACTTAAACTAACAAGACTTGTAAACTGTTTATTTGGTTACTTTAGAACGTAATATTTTCACTTTCATAAGCTTATTATAGTTTAAATTATCGTTTTAAGAATACAGTTCATCAAATCGTTTTATTTTATCCTTTCATTTATTTTTATTACTTAAATAGTTTCCTCCTACGCTTAATTTTGTAATATTGTTTGATTTTTTTTTTTTCAACAGTATCCATACAATCATATATTTACTTTAGTAAACACTTTAACCAACAAGACTGTAAACTGTTTATTTAGTTACTTTAGAACGCAACATTTTCATTACTTTCATACTCTTACTATAGTTTAAATTATCGTTTTAAGAGTACAATTCATAAAATCGTTTTACTTTATCCTTTCATTCATTTTTATTACTTTCATAGTTTCCTTCTACGCGTAATTTTTTAATATTGCTTATTTTTTTTTTTTTTTTTTACAACATCATTTATACAATCATATATTTACTTTAGCAAACAATTAAACCAACAAGACTGAATCGATTTCTCCTTTCAGTCCAATCGAGCTCCTGAACAACCTGCGGGCAATTGATATTTACAGGAGAAAAGGTCATGTAATATGCCCTGATTATTATTCTACTGGTAATCCAATCCCCGGCTAGGGTAGAAAAAAAAAGAGAGTAAAAAGAATATCTGGAGGAAAAGAAAACATTCAGTGTCAAAGAAACTATCCTCTTGTCTATGGAAGAGAAGTCCACACTTTAGCCTACCGGAACCTCCCCAAAAAAATAAATGCCTTATATTTTTTTATCTTTTTTAGCTGCACTTTTCTTCGCAATTCCCTACACAGAACAGTAAACCACTGTATTAGGCTTGTGTTTCATTCCATTCTTGTTGAAAACCTTTTGCATTTTCATTTTCAACTCGATTCTTTTTACTTTTTTGCTTCTGTTAAAGTTGCAATGGAGATATTCTATATGCAGTTTGAAGCGTAACGCGAGCTGCAGTGCGCATAATTCTGAATTACTGTATTACAGAAGAAGTACAGTACCGTAATTAGTATGTACCTGGTGAATTTATAATTTTATGAAGATTAAATTAATATGTAGGAAGGGGGAATTTTCAAAATAGTGCTTTTTAATAGTTTAATGCAATTTAAAAAAGATGTAACGAAGATATATTTTTAAATCTATATGGAGTTTGAAGCGTAATGCAAGCTGCAGTGTGCATAATTCTAGATTACCGCATTACATAAGAATTACAGTACCGGGATTAGTATACAAATGATAAATTTATACTTTTATGAAGATTCAATTAGGAAAGGCGCGTGGTTTGAAAATAGTTCTTTTTAATGTTTTAAT
This sequence comes from Maratus speciosus, assembly GCA_963932465.1. Lineage (NCBI taxonomy): Eukaryota > Metazoa > Arthropoda > Arachnida > Araneae > Salticidae > Maratus > Maratus speciosus. The sequence goes on along the minus strand of OZ010786.1, from coordinate 513,438,377 downwards.
ACAATTTAATGAAGATGTAAAACTATGGGATATTTTTTAAAGTTTTATTTTTAGTAAAAGCTCAATGTATCAATGTATCAATGAAAAATCAAAGATTTCGGAAATTATTAAATTTATACTTTAGAGTTGCAATGGAGATGTTCTATATGCAGTTTGAAAGGTAATGCGAGCTACAGTGCGCCTAATTCTGAATTACTACATTACAGAAGATGTACAGTACCGTAATTAATATGTATCTGATAAATTTATAATTTTATGAAGATTAAATTAATAATGTTGGAAGGAAGGGGGGGGGGGATTTTCAAAATAGTGATTTTTTATTATTTTAATGCAATTTAATGGGGATATAAAACTGGAAAAGGTTTTTTTAGAGATTTATTTTTCGTACAATATGAATGCATGAGTTAAAAATCAAAGATTTAGGAAATGTTTCAAGTTTTAAAAATATGAGATACAAAACATTTCTTCAAGTTTCGCATGCACAGTACATGCAAATAAAGTAAGACTTCTAATAACACCAAGCTAATAAAGTGAGAATAACATAATAAAGTAAGCAAATAAAGTAAAAATTAAGTAAAACGACGCTGGAAATTTTCTTTTTAAACAAAAGTTAAATACTATCACAAAACTAGTGTGATTACAAGTACTAATATTTATGTAAATGCATGGACTATCCATACATGTAAATATTACTCTATTACCCATGCTTAAATCGACCGCATAAAATATTGCTATACAAAAACATTTAATTTCTTTAGCAAAAATTAAATTAAAGCAAAATGAATTTTCCCTTTTTTGCTACTAATTTGTTAAAAAAAATGTACGTAGTAATAAATTTTCTGCTTAAAATTTTCGATGGGACAATTCACATAGGTAAAATAAAACGTTAAAAATGATTGTGAAACTCAGAGCAGAGAACTTTCTTTTTAACAGAAACTTTTATTAAATAATGGATTATGCCTTCATTATAGATAATAGTGTTAAAAGGAAAGAAATTACAGAAGCCTCTTCGAAAAAAAAAAAAAAATCACATTTTTACTTTCATCTATCTTGCTATATGGAGAACGTGGAGTCACAAACCACGCATTTAATCGAAAATAAAGGGTGTTTCATCCTAACTCAATTAAGGTTGACGGTAATAACTTTGAGAAAACTGGAGTATATTATAATAAAACATTTAACACGTTGAATGCCACGTCAGTCACCGGTGGCTGAAACCGATCTTTCCGTTTAGCCCGCGTCAGTCATCGGCGACTGACACTTATAGATTCTGTAACGGGAGTCTTATTTCGTGGCCTAAACGGAATGACAGACAATATAGACTTGGCATTCAACGTGTTAACAGACATTCTCACATTTGTTGTATATGTGATAACACCAACAAAAGTGATAGAAGATTGCATTACACGTACCAGCAGTGTGCACTTGCCGACCCACGTTTTGGACTGTGGCTATCAGTTCATACGGTATCATCGATTGGTGTCATATGGAGAACATGGAGTCACAAACCACGTATTTAATCGAAAATAAAGGGTGTTTCATCCTAACTCAATTAAGGTTGACGGTAATAACTTTTAGAAAATTCGAGTATATTATAATAAAACATTTAACACGTTGAATGCCACGTCAGTCACCGGTGACAGACACTGATCTTTCCGTTTAAGCCGCGTCAGTCATCGGCGACTGACACTTATAGATTCTGTATCGGGAATCTTATTTCGTGGCCTAAACGGAATGACAGACAAAATAGACTTGGCATTCAACGTGTTAACAGACATTCTCACATTTGTTGTATATGTGATAACACCAACAAAAGTGATAGAAGTTTGCATTACAGGTACCAGCAGTGTGCACTTGCCGACCCACGTTTTGGACTGTGGCTATCAGTTCATATGGTATCATCGATTGGTACCATATGGAGAACATGGAGTCACAAACCACGTATTTAATCGAAAATAAAGGTGTTTCATCCTGACTCTGTTTGGGCTGACGGTAATAACTTTCAGAAAACTGAAGTACATTATAATAAAACATTTAACAGACATTCTCACGTTTGTTGTAAATGTGATAACACCAACAACAGTGTGTTAGTTTAGAAGTCTGCATGATACGCACCAGCAGCGTGCACTTTACGGCCCACATTTTGGACTGTGACTATCAGTTCATACGGTATCATCGATTGGTGCCATTTGGAGAACATGGAGTCACAAACCACGCATTTAATCGAAAATAAAGGGTGTTTCATCCTGACTCTGTTTGGGCTGACGGTAATAACTTTCAGAAAATTGAAGTATATTATCATAAAACATTTAACAGACATTCTCACGTTTGTTGTAAATGTGATAACACCAACAACAGTGATAGAAGTTTGCATGATACGCACCAGCAGCGTGCACTTTACGGCCCACATTTTGGACTGTGACTATCAGTTCATACGGTATCATCGATTGGTGCCATTTGGAGAACATGGAGTCACAAACCACGCATTTAATCGAAAATAAAAGGTGTTTCAACCTGACTCTGTTTGGGCTGACGGTAATAACTTTCAGAAAACTGAAGTACATTATAATAAAACATTTAACAAACATTCTCACGTTTGTTGTAAATGTGATAATACCAAACGAAAGTGGTAGAAGTTTGCATTATACGCGCCAACAATATGCACTTGACGTTCCATATTTTGGCCTGTGATCATCAGTTCATACGATATCATCGATTGCTTGAACAACATGTTTTCCTTATCTTTTCGTGATGTTATCATATGTCACACAAAACAAGGTACATATCATTGCATTTTCATTGCAATGTTTTTATTTTTCTCGAAATTATTATCGTCAACCGGTGTTCCGTTAGGATGAAACACCCTATATTTGTGAACATATAAGCGGTTTGTGACCCGATATTCTATGACAATTTTTCATCCTCTTGATGCTTACTATCACCCCTCTGAATTTGTCGGTAGAATTTTGGAAATTAAAAATGAAATAAGAGATGAACATAAAACATGTGTATAAAATGAATGTTGTTGTATTCATATTGTATTATATTAACAACACTAAAATATTTGCACTAATAATTATGTCTGCATTATACCCATGTTTAAATCGCATCCTTCTGCTCTTTATTTTCTTGTTTGTAATTGTACTTTCTTGTTGACCTTTCCTCTACTAAAGCTTTAAAGACATGTTTACGCATGTAACGCAAGACATAAAAATGCATTTTAAAAAACTGCGTAGAGAATTTTCATTGTAAAAGAATGTGTTATTGAATAATCATGTTTTCTTTCATTAAAGATAATAGTGTTAAAGGAGGAAAGATATTAAAATTATTCCCTGCCATTAAAAAAGCCGCACTTTTCTTTTTTACTTATTATTTTATTCGTTTTCACCAGAAAAAATAAAATAAATGTAGGTTTAAAAAAAAAAAAAAAAAAAAAAAAAAACATCTGTACGTTTGTGTATCGCTGACGTTATTAAAAATTGTACTTTCTTGCTGAAGCTCTAAAGGCGCAGTTTACACAAGCATTGCAAGATATAAAAATCCATTCCAAAACACAGAGTAGAAAGTTTTCATTGTCAAAGAATGTTTTATTGAATTATCACATTTTCTTTCATTACAGATAATAGTATTAAAGGGAAAGATAGAAAAGGTATTCCATGCCATTAACCATTTTAGAGAGATGGCAAGAGTGCTCCAAAACAGTTCAAATTATTAATTTACACCGCAATTTACGAACAAATTTATTTGCAAATAATCAAAAGATTTTCTTTACGTATATTATGAGATCGAATTTGTGCTAAAAATTTACTGGTGCCATTTGAGAATTTGGATATTAAAATTAACCGTTTGCAAATTCCAAACGGCGCATATGAAAGGGTTAAAAAGGACGCACTTTTCTTCTTACTTGATTATTATTTTATTCGTCTTCACCAGAAAAAGTAAAATAAATGTAGGGGGGGGGGGGAATCATCTATACGTGTTTATAGCGCAGACATTTAAAAAAAATGTATTTTCTTGCTGATTTTTTCTCTATTGAAAGCTCTAGAGGCACTGTTTACACATGAAACGCTAGAGATAAAAATGCAATCTAAAAAACAGCGTAGAGAATTTTCATTGAAAAAGAATGTTTTATTGAATAATCACATTCCTTACATTAAAGATAATAGTGTTAAAGGGAAAGATATTAAAAGTGTTCCATGCCATTAAAAAGGCCGCACTTTTCTCCTTACTTGTGATTTATTCGTTTTCACCAGAAAAAGTAAAATAAAATAATTTCATCTATGCGTATTTATATCGCTGATATTTTTAAAAATTGTACTTTCTTGCTAATATTTTCTCTACTTAAAGTAAAAAAAGGAACGGTTTACACATGTAACACAAGAGATAAAAATGCAGCGTAGAAACACAGCGTAGAAAATATTCATTGTAAAAGAATGTTTTATTGAATAATCACATTTTCTTTCATTAAAGATAATAGTGTTAAAGGGCCACGTATTAAAAATATTCCATGCCACCATATTAAAAATATTCCAAAGTAAAGGCAGCACTTTTCTTCTTATTTATGATTTTAGTCGTTTTCACCAGAAAAAGTAAAATAAATATACATAAAATAAAATAATTTCACCTGTACGTATCTATATAGCTGATGTTTTAAAAAATTGTATTTTCTTGCTGATTTTTCCTCTGCTAAAAGCTCTAAATGCGCAGTTCATACAGGTAATGTAAAAGATAAAATTGCATTAGAAAGCACAACGTACGCAATTTTCATTGTAAAAGAATGTTTTGTGGATTAATCACATTTTATTTCATTAAAGATAATATTATTAAAGGAAAAGAAATTAAAAGTATTCCATACCATTAAAAAAGCCGCACTTTTCTTCTTACTCAATTATGATTTTATTCATTTTCACCAGAAAAATTAAAATAAACGTAGATAAAATAAAATCATTTCATCTGTAGTTCTTTATGTAGCTGATATTTTTTTTAATTAAAACTTGCGGGAAAAAAAATATTTTTTAATACTATTTTAACACTTTTTTAATTTATTGAAAATAAATTAAAGTAGCATACATCCGTCCAAAAAAGTAACACAATTTTTTTTATTTTAATAATGGTGATTTATTTTCAGGTTTTTCAAAATATAGGTTCATTAATTTTATAATAGTATAACTTTAATACTTATAAGCTTTCCTACTCATTTAAAAGTGTATATTACTGAGATAGTTACAGTCATAGGGTACCAAGTACTGCTCTGAAATTTATTTAGCTGAAGTCATGCTTAAATTGACTTTACATATGTATGGAGTAAAACTATATTCAAGATTTTTTTTTGTACTAAAATAAGTAAATAAATAAATAAAAAGGAAATGAATAAAGCATAAATAACAATATTTTATTGATAACTGTAATTACACTAGCCTGCAATAATTGGGTTGTGTCATATTTTTTAGCTTTTTAGCTTTTGATAATTGATTCTTATGCATTTTGTAGCACTGAATCTGAAAATGACCTTCGCTTTTTACCATCACGTAAGTATTTTTTGCAAATCGTGTATTTCAAAATTAAAAAGGGAAAAAATAGGGAAAATCTGGATACTATAAAATAGATCTGATTGTTCTGTTTTTTAACTTTTGATAATTGATTTTTATGTTTATTTATTAGCTATTTTTTTAACCATTTGCAAAAATGGTTATTGTCCTCTGTCAGGGTAGGAAATCAAAAACATATCCGAAGCGTTTTATTGGTTGAATCCGCATTTTATTCCTTTTCTGATTGGTCTATACAGTAATCTGTATTTTCCCTTTACTTTCGACAGAGATGGATACTTCTGTTGCCACTATGACAAAAAAGTAATAAAAACTACAAAAAAAAATAATAACTTAGAAACAAATTCAGATACAGCTTTCAAATAAATTGCATTTAAAAGTACATTTTTTTCTCTATACGACGGAGTAAAAAGTAATATTGTGGGATGTTTAGAAGTTTAAGAATGAAATTTCATTTAATATTGATCCAGAAACATTAATGTTTAATCCATGGCGTACGTAATGTATGACCAGCTTCGTAGAAGTTTAAAAATTTACAGTACCGAAAATTGTAAAACTGAAATTTCTTTTAAAATTTGTTCATGATGGCTCCAGGAATGTTAATGTTTAATTCATGGTGTACGTAATGTATGATCAACTCCGTGCGATTTTTTATGTCTTAAATTATAGTCTTCGATAAAATCATTTTCCAAATGGTCGTTGTAATTTGTTAAATTGCTTTTTTTTTTTTTTTTTTTTTACTTTTTATCTTCAAAATTTACGATTTGTGAAAAATCCTGACTTGATGGTTAAAAATATGGGTCATTTTCGGATTCAGCGCTAAAAATACACCGAAATCAATTATTAAAAGTTAAAAAAAAACATAAGCATCGCAGGCTTGTGTTATTTGTTAATTTCTTCTGCACTAAATGTGTTGCAGAGCTCTAACATGGTAATAACACTTTGAAAAGCATTTTAAAAACACAGTGCGGCAATTTTAAAAAGAAAATCCTTAAAAAGAAACTTTTTTGAAAAAAAAATTTTTTTTTTTTTCCTTTTACTTATTTACATTTTTTTTTCCTTATTTGCCCAGTAAGATTAAACTAAAATAAAAAATATTTATACTTCTCTAACTCGTGCATTTCAAAATGTATTGCATCTTCCCTCGGTTAGAGCTTTAGCAAATATATTTCAAAATAAGACATTAAAGAGAATTGTAAAAAATAACGCAGAGAATTTTCTTCTTAAAAGAACATTTTATGAAATAATGACATTTTCTTTCATTACAGATAATACTGTTAGAGAAATTGGAGTAGGCCGCACCGGCAAAAATGTCGCTTTTTCTTCTTTTTTCCTTAATTATGGTTTTATTATTATTCACCAGAAAAAAGTAAAGAAAAAAAATTAAATAATAATGTCTTCCATATATTTTTATTTAGATTGCTGATATTTTCCTTTCATTTAAAGTTCATAAAACTAATATCTTTATAGGATATTATTTCCATTTCAATGTTTGATTTGATAAAAAGCAATAACAAATATGTTTACATTCAAAAACTTTGAAAATTCTTTTGTGTTTGCAGTAAAAAAAGAAAAAAAAATCACAAAGAACACAACAAAGACAATTTTAATTACTTCTCTGGTTTTTAAAGAAAATATTTTGCAAAGTAGAACTTTTGAAAATTTTCTTTCACAAAACATTGTATTTTATTCTCCAAACGAAATAAATGTTTCAAATGAGCTATTTATATTAAAATTATTTTAATTCTTATGCTAAAATCCCGCAAAGGTATTTTTGAGAAAAATTTTTTCGTTCTAGCTTTTATTATGAAACTTAAAATAATGGAAACTGCGCTTGCTTATCAAGCGGTAAACATTTTATGTAAATTTATTCACAGAAGCGAGGGTAATATTTTTAATTAAATTTTAGGACAATGAAGTATATTTTAGTTCATTTTGCGTGTAAAAAAATTTTAAATCAATAATTGCATTGTATTGATTTTTGTATATATACGGTAAAACTTACGTTTTGTAATGTTAATATGTATTTTTTTTTATTATTATAGAGAAGCTTCGAGACTTTAAAATAAACGAAAAATATTATATATAAGAGTTTTAGAATGTTGTAGTTCATTGTTTTTTTTTCTTACTTATTGTTAACTGGATTTTTTTTTTTAATCGATGAATGATGTGTATTAAATTTTGTGTAATCCTTAGGGAGAAAGGTGATCATCCCCTATTAACTTTGAAGCAAATCCACATATAAAAGTATGACTGCAAACAATTGATTAGTAATAATGCATAGCTGCCAACTTTTACGCTTTTTTCTTACCACTAAAATGTAAAAGAACATTTTTACGTATTTAATCATCGAAATCTGCAATTTAAATTAATCAAAAATTTCTGTTAAATTTTAGTGGTACGAAAAAGGCGTAAAAGTTAGCAGCTATGAATAATGTCTACCAATTAATTCTACACATAAATTTTTCACAGGGGACCGTCTATATATAGAAATCAAATTGTATTGTTTCTGAAACTTAAATAAATATTTTTTGAAACGAATTAATATATATATATATATATATATGAATTGTAACCTATAAACCTTTTAACAGAAAACTATTCTTAGAATCGTAGAAGTATGCGGATCCAAAATTATCGATCATTCCGCTTAATAGTTTTTGGAACTATGCTTAAAGAACTCCCCATATTGCACGTAAAAATTTCAGAAACGTTTACGAAATTTCTGTGTAACATCGTAGCTACACCTGATTTTTCAAGATTTCCTTTTCCCAGAAAATTGTCAGAGAAAAATTATAAAAAAAAACTATTTCTATAAAATAAAGAAATATCAGCTCTTACGTGTATGGGCAAATAAGGAGCTGTTCTCTATAAATTTAATGTTTTGAAAAAAAATTTTTTTTTTCGTCTGTCTCCAAATGTCCGTCAGATGTATGGGGAAGGTATCAAAAACAGTAACTTCAAAATACACGGTTAAAAAAATTTAAACGTTCAGATATATCCAGTACATATTCACCAGTATTTTCCTGCGCCAGTCAGAAAATACCTTTTGTTTAAAAAATACTTTTGTAAATCTTGTTTTTTTAATAATTTGTAATTTTTTTTTTTTGTCGTCTTTGTAGTTTCTAATTTATTTTCCTCCTGTGATTTAGGTAGATTACGGAAAAAGTTGACATTTTGACAAATGACATTTCACGATATTTAATTATATTTTCTTGAACGTTTTGCTTTTCAAAAAACTCTTCTGTATTCTTTTAACAGTCTATAATATTTATTTCAGATATCCTATTACTTTTAGCTTCTTGACGCGTTTTGACGGTCTTACACGTTGTAGGATTTAGAAATCACGAAAAACGTGATTTTACAAAATGTCTGTCCGTGTGTGCGCGTGTGTGTGTCTGTATTTATATATGTTCTCATTGTATCATCGATAAGTGCATGAAGTTATGCATTGAATTGAACCAAATTTCACATACATGTATTGGCTATGACTTGCAGGTCTCAGTTGAATTTGGCTATTCCGCCGAAAGGGGCACTGTAATAGCGATTTTTTGACATTTTCATTATTGTATCTCCAGAAAGGGTACGAAGTTATGCTTAGACTTGTACCAGACTTCATATAAATGTTATTGACCATGACCGTCAGGTCCCAGTTTAAAACGAGAAAACTCCCTTGGAAGGTGGGTTTGTGATAGAAATTTTAGTACATTTTTTCGATTTTTCTTAGTTACATCGACTGCTCGTGCAGCGACGAGCACCTCACATTCAGTTAACCAGGCGATTCGTAAACAGCGGGCGGTCAACAATAGCAAAAATATTGATTTTATTAAATATCATGATGGAGATTAATTCTTCGATTTTACGCCGATTAATAAAATGAAGCAGGAATTTAAGATGAAAATCAAAGTTGGTGTAGTGTTAACCCATTTATATCTAGCGTCTAATTTTCGGGACGTTTCGAATTTTTATAATTTTTTATAATTTTCTTCTTCTTTAGAACATGAAAATTGCATGAAGTAATTGTCAATAAATGTCTACCTATTACCTAAAGATGATAGCGTAAGATTAATATTTATTTGTTACCCTCCGACTGTCTTGGAAAAGGGCAAAATCGTAATGTTGTTTTTTCTGTATTTTGTTTTAAATGCTTAAAAAATGATTCTTTGAACATTTTATAAAAAAAAAAAAAACTTAATAACGAATATGAATGCAATCCTTGGAAGTATTAATCTTTGTTCACTGTATTAAAAATACATTAAATCAATACAATTATATTACTTTAAATATTGCTTGTATTGCAGTGAAACCTGGAGCTTAGTGAACGTATTAACGCGGGCTTGTCAGTGAGGGGGTTAAATGAAGGCCTTTTTTCGATGTTTATAGATTTTTCATTTTTCAAGATAGCGAAATCTGAAAAGTAAGTTTATTTGTATTTTTTCTATCAAGGATCCAAATAAATAAGTATCTTAGCTTGTTGACTTCTTTGAAATACGTATTTTTTAAAATGGCCAAATCATATGCTCAAGCCTATTTTTATGCGTGTTTGTAACGTACAAAATATAGGGCGCTAGACGCAAATGGGTACATATTTCTATTAACGATTTAGGGAACAGTTATTTATGTAAAGTCCTTTTCAAGATGATTTTGAAATAAATTGTTTTTAGCCTTAAATACGATTATTCTTAATTTATTATTAATAATACTTATAATGTTATTAGTCCTTATAAAGAAATAAATATTTTAATAATTCATAAAAATGCTAATTATGTATATAATATGCAATTTAAAAGCTTACGTTATAGAAATTTAGACAAAACACTTAATTATGCTTTTTCCCACATATGGATATTCTCATATTTAATACGTTTACATTTTATCAAATAAATGCAAAAATTTATATAAAAATATTTATAATAGCGTTTTTTTTTTCTAGTTTATTTTGCAACATTTTAAAAGGATTTTGCCAACAAATTTCCGAAACAATAATTCAGGCATAAATGGGTTAAAGTGAAGTATTAAAATGTGTAGAAACTTTTAAAAAATATTAAAGTATATGAGAAAGAAGAAAGTTTTGATACTGGTACATTCGACTAGTATTGTAATCTCATTTTCCTTCAAATTAAGTCGCTGAAAGTATAAAATCTGGAATTACTAATCCAGATGGTTCAGTCTGAAGATGAATAAAATACTTCTTGGAAACGCATAACTTTTTTATTTGTTTTTGCGCTAAAACATGTTATATCGTTTTTAAACATTTTGCACATTTTCACGTCTACGCATCGTTATTTTTTTATTCCACCATAAAGATAATAAAAAAAATAAATAAAAAGTGGTTGTTTGTATCCTTAGAATTATTTTTGTCGACGAAATAAGTTAGCTCAATAAGCAAACAATTTGACAGTTAAACTCAGTTTCGTACGTAATAAAATATTTAAGAGAACCAAATAATTATATTAATAAATTTAATACAATGAGAATTTCAAATCAGTTGTTTTACTTTATCTACGTTCGGTTTATACATTCAGTATACATAATCGACTGCAATGACGGCAAATCAATAGTTATTTGTGGGAAATAATATACTAGATTAATTTATTTACGAGTAATCATCATATTTCCCTGACAGGTTAATGGATTAATTTTCAATAGCTGTAGAGCTTATGCAAGCATTTATGTATATGCTGCACGTATTGGTTTATCAGATTGTTCATCACTATCATTAATATTTTAAGATATATTCTATGTTTTTCAGAATTAATTATACTCTGTACAAAATAAAATATTTATATTTTCAGGCATTGGTGTTTGATAAGACTTAATTTAAAATGATGATAAAAGGGCAAAGATTCTGGCACATAAATATTCAGTGTAAAACTTATTCATTTTGTAATTTTCTTGATCCTTGTCAATATCCTCTATTTATATGTCACAAGGGCTATTACAAATGATGGGCCCGATTTAAAAAAAAAATCCCATTTTCGAAACTACTTCACATATTACAATAAGTAATACATGAATTTAAAGAGAAATATACCAAGTTTTTTTCAGTTACAAATGTTGGATGTGTGACCCTCTTGTTTCACGGCATACGTTCAAACTGTAATCCAGTTCGTCCCAAACATTTTGTAGCATCACTCTGTCAATAGTTCTGAATTCTGCACAAATGCGTTCTTTAAGTTCTGATAGTGTCAAAGACATTGTTTATATGCCACCAATGCCGAAAACAAAGTGTTCAGAACTTAAAGAATGCATTCGTGAAGCTTTCAGAACCATTGACAGAGTAATGCTACAAAATGTTTGGAACGAGCTCGATTACAGATTGGACGTATGCCATGTAACAAAAGGGCCACACATCGAACATTTGTAACTGAAAAAACTTAGTATATTTCTCTTTAAATTATGTATCACTTATTGTAATATGTGCAGTAGTTTCGAAAATATGATTCATTTGTAATAGCTCTGTATATTCTATGTTTTTCAGAATTAATTACACTCTGTATAATATAAAATAGTTATATTTTCAGGCAATGGTGTTTGAAGAGACTTAATTTAAAATGATGAAAAATGGGCAAAGATTCTAGTATATGTATAAATATTCGGTCTAAAACTTATTCACTTTGGAATTCCCAAGATCCTTGTCAATATCGTCTATTTATAAGCCACTTCAAAGAAAGTTGATTTACAATTTGATAATATGCAGGATGTAGCAACGCATATAACCCAAAATTTAATGAACAATAATAACACGCCAACACAAAGCATAAAAAATCTGCTAATTTTAATTGCTAAATGGTGTAAGATTAAAACTTTAAATGCAGTAAAAATAAGTTTATTCAACTGTTTACATGTTTCGATTCTACCCGAGTTTTTTTTTAAACAAATAAATAAAAATATTCTAAAATTGCACGATCTATGAAACGTCATCATTCATTTTTTCACATACTCATTCATATTATGCGCATTATTTTTTTATTTTACTTGGTTGTTTATTTCTATTTTTCGTAACCATTGAGTAACTCGAGCCATAATTTTGGAAGGTTAGCCCCTAAATGCCTGATTTTTCAAAAATCATTGTAATAATGTTTTTCGGCTTCCATTTTTTAAATAAATCATGGAAAAAATACTTTAAAAAATCATATCTTGTTTTAAGTATGATTTAAGGCTAAAAAACAGTTTGTTACTAATCGGCAATACTGGTCTTTAATTGAAAAAATAATTTTCCTTGATAAAATTCTATAATATTAAACACACAAGAATTTTAGAACGATAATGAGAAATAAATTTTACTTGTTCACTGCAGAACAAAATAGATTATTTCGCAAGCTTCCAAACAAAACAAAAATAACAAGTAGCAACAATTGAAAAAATAAAACTGTCTTTATTCTTAAACAGCACAAGTGTTGCCATCTACATATTGAAAATCAATTTAATAATATTTTCAGAATGTATTTTATTGGCAACATTAGGCATTATAGCTTCAATATTATTCTAATAGTATTTTAGAGCCTAAATTGAGTATGCTGCCGAAAAGCAACACCCGGCATTTAAGGATTAAATGATGCTGCATCGTTACATATTGTTTTTTTACGTGTTACAACCTCGATGGTTTCTATTATAATGGATGGATAGTACGGACTGGAGGGAAAAAATTATCTTACTTTCATTGAAATTGATTTGGATGGCTTCTTCTTAATATAATCTTACGAAGGCTGTGTTTATTTGACCAAAGGACGGAATCTACGGAAATATAATGCAATCGAACCTCGTTATTTCTATTTTTCGTAATCATTGAGTAACTCGAGCCATAACTTTGGTATGTTAAATGATGCTGCATCGTTACATATTGCTTTTTTACGCGTTATAATCTTGATGGTTTCTATTATAATGGATGGATAGTACGGACTGGAGGGAAAAATTATCTTACTTTCATTGAAATTGATTTGGATGGCTTCTTCTTAATATAATCTTACGAAGGCTGTGTTTATTTGACCACAGGACGGAATCTACGGAAATATAATGCAATCGAACCTCGTTATTTCTATTTTTCGTAATCATTGAGTAACTCGAGCCATAACTTTGGTATGTTAAATGATGCTGCATCGTTACATATTGCTTTTTTACGCGTTATAATCTTGATGGTTTCTATTATAATGGATGGATAGTACGGACTGGAGGGAAAAAAATTATCTTACTTTCATTGAAATTGATTTGGATGGCTTCTTCTTAATATAATCTTACGAAGGCTGTGTTTATTTGACCACAGGACGGAATCTACGGAAATATAATGCAATCGAACCTCGTTATTTCTATTTTTCGTAATCATTGAGTAACTCGAGCCATAACTTTGGTATGTTAAATGATGCTGCATCGTTACATATTGCTTTTTTACGCGTTATAATCTTGATGGTTTCTATTATAATGGATGGATAGTACGGACTGGAGGGAAAAAAATTATCTTACTTTCATTGAAATTGATTTGGATGGCTTCTTCTTAATATAATCTTACGAAGACTGTGTTTATTTGACCACAGGACGGAATCTACGGAAATATAATGCAATCGAACCTCGTTATTTCTATTTTTCGTAATCATTGAGTAACTCGAGCCATAACTTTGGTATGTTAAATGATGCTGCATCGTTACATATTGCTTTTTTACGCGTTATAATCTTGATGGTTTCTATTATAATGGATGGATAGTACGGACTGGAGGGAAAAAAATTATCTTACTTTCATTGAAATTGATTTGGATGGCTTCTTCTTAATATAATCTTACGAAGGCTGTGTTTATTTGACCACAGGACGGAATCTACGGAAATATAATGCAATCGAACCTCGTTATTTCTATTTTTCGTAATCATTGAGTAACTCGAGCCATAACTTTGGTATGTTAAATGATGCTGCATCGTTACATATTGCTTTTTTACGCGTTATAATCTTGATGGTTTCTATTATAATGGATGGATAGTACGGACTGGAGGGAAAAAATTATCTTACTTTCATTGAAATTGATTTGGATGGCTTCTTCTTAATATAATCTTACGAAGGCTGTGTTTATTTGACCACAGGACGGAATCTACGGAAATATAATGCAATCGAACCTCGTTATTTCTATTTTTCGTAATCATTGAGTAACTCGAGCCATAACTTTGGTATGTTAAATGATGCTGCATCGTTACATATTGCTTTTTTACGCGTTATAATCTTGATGGTTTCTATTATAATGGATGGATAGTACGGACTGGAGGGAAAAAAATTATCTTACTTTCATTGAAATTGATTTGGATGGCTTCTTCTTAATATAATCTTACGAAGGCTGTGTTTATTTGACCACAGGACGGAATCTACGGAAATATAATGCAATCGAACCTCGTTATTTCTATTTTTCGTAATCATTGAGTAACTCGAGCCATAACTTTGGTATGTTAAATGATGCTGCATCGTTACATATTGCTTTTTTACGCGTTATAATCTTGATAGTTTCTATTATAATGGATGGATAGTACGGACTGGAGGGAAAAAATTATCTTACTTTCATTGAAATTGATTTGGATGGCTTCTTCTTAATATAATCTTACGAAGGCTGTGTTTATTTGACCACAGGACGGAATCTACGGAAATATAATGCAATCGAACCTCGTTATTTCTATTTTTCGTAATCATTGAGTAACTCGAGCCATAACTTTGGTATGTTAAATGATGCTGCATCGTTACATATTGCTTTTTTACGCGTTATAATCTTGATGGTTTCTATTATAATGGATGGATAGTACGGACTGGAGGGAAAAAATTATCTTACTTTCATTGAAATTGATTTGGATGGCTTCTTCTTAATATAATCTTACGAAGGCTGTGTTTATTTGACCACAGGACGGAATCTACGGAAATATAATGCAATCGAACCTCGTTATTTCTATTTTTCGTAATCATTGAGTAACTCGAGCCATAACTTTGGTATGTTAAATGATGCTGCATCGTTACATATTGCTTTTTTACGCGTTATAATCTTGATGGTTTCTATTATAATGGATGGATAGTACGGACTGGAGGGAAAAAAATTATCTTACTTTCATTGAAATTGATTTGGATGGCTTCTTCTTAATATAATCTTACGAAGGCTGTGTTTATTTGACCACAGGACGGAATCTACGGAAATATAATGCAATCGAACCTCGTTATTTCTATTTTTCGTAATCATTGAGTAACTCGAGCCATAACTTTGGTATGTTAAATGATGCTGCATCGTTACATATTGCTTTTTTACGCGTTATAATCTTGATGGTTTCTATTATAATGGATGGATAGTACGGACTGGAGGGAAAAAAATTATCTTACTTTCATTGAAATTGATTTGGATGGCTTCTTCTTAATATAATCTTACGAAGGCTGTGTTTATTTGACCACAGGACGGAATCTACGGAAATATAATGCAATCGAACCTCGTTATTTCTATTTTTCGTAATCATTGAGTAACTCGAGCCATAACTTTGGTATGTTAAATGATGCTGCATCGTTACATATTGATTTTTTACGTGTAACAATCTCGATGGTTTCTATTATAATGGATGCATAGTACAGACTGGAGGAAAAAAATTACTTACTTTCATTGAAATTGATTTGGATGGCTTCTTCTTAATATAATCTTGCAAAGGCTGTGTTTATTGACCACAGGACGGAATCTACGGAAATATAATGCAATCGAACCTCATTATTTCTATTGGAAAAAACATAGTTTAAATGAAAGGAAAAATTTAGAATGTAAAGATTTAAATATTTCGTTATGTTTATCGCATAATTATAAGTACAGATTTCTTCATGAAATTTAAACAACGTAATCAATTCCAAATACATTTCTAAACATAGAGTTTTAAACGAAATATACTCTTTAACATCATTTGAACTATTTACCGAATGTTTCGTTTGGTGAAAAATGTTTCTAAAATTCTAATGATCGTCGTGGAATATTTAAATATCTTTTATTTTGGACACAAGTTATTGTGACGTTATCGTTTAACGACTTTCGATTCAAGTGCCGTCGCCAAGTCTCTGCATAATGAATAATTAACTAGTACAGAATACTCACTTCCCTTGTCAAAGTAATTTGTGCAAGATAACTTACTTCGTTAAATCTTTAATCGACTATAAAACAAGATGGATAGATGAACTAGTATTGCATAGTGCTTTATGCCATAGCGGTATCATTTGCGTGCTGCATCATCATTTGCATGAAGCATCCTCATGTATTGTCATCATGTTGCATCAACATTTGTGTCATCATCAGCTACTTTTTTGTGAAATCATACAGATATAGTCAGAAAAGAAATAAAAAATCAAGGAATTATTAAATATTTATAAGCATTGGTTGCTTTTTAATTTAAGAAAGTCTTTTGAAAATATATAATCAATTTATATGGAAAGAAAGTTTTACGAATGTAAAGATTTAAATATTCCGTTATGTTTATCGCATAATTGTGAATATACATTTCTTCAGGACATTTAAACAACAAAATCGATCCCAAATAAATTTCTAAACATAGAGTTTTAAACGAAATATATTCTTTAACATCATTTGAACTTTTTACTGAGTGTTCGTTCGGTTAAAAACGTTTTTAAAATTCTAAGGATCGACGTGGAGTACTTAAGTCGCTTCAATTTTTCACATAAATCATTGTGACGTTATCGTTTAATGTCATTCAATTCACGTACCGTCGCCAAGTCTTTGCATAATAAATAGTTAACTAGTACAGAATACTTATTTCCCTTATCAAAGTAATTTGTGCAAGATAATTTAAGACAACTTCATTAAATCTTTAATCGACTATAATATAAGATAGATAGCTGAACTTGTAGTGCATACTTCTTTATGCCATAGATGTATCATTTGTGCTCAACGTCATCATTTGCATTCAGCATCCTCATGCAGTTTCATCATACTGCGTCAAAATTATTGTCATCAGCACCTAGTTCTTTATGAAATCATACAGATAAGAAAATGAATCACGGAATTAGAAAATATATAAGCATTTTTTTTTTTTTTTTTTTTTATTATTTAAGAAGTTTTTTTTTTTTTTTTTTTGGAAAAAAATAATTTAAATGAAAGGAAAATTTTAAGAATATAAATATTTAAATATTCCATTATGTTTATCGCATACTTGTAAGTATACATTTCTTCATGAAATTTAAACAACGAAACCAATCCCAAATAAATTTCTAAACATTGAGTTTTAAACGAAATATATTCTTTAACATCATTTTAACTATTTACCGAATGTTTCGTTTGATGAAAAATGTTTTTTAAAATTCTAATGATCGTCGTAGAACATTAAAGTAGCTTCTATTTTGGACACAAGCTATTGTGACGGTATCGTTTAATGCCATTCGATTAACGTGCCGTCGCTAAGTCTTTGCATAATAAATAGTTAACTAGTGTAGTATACTCAATTCCCTTGTCAAAGTAATTTGTGCAAGATAATTTAAGACAACTTCATTAAATCTTTAATGGACTATAAAGCAATATAGATAGCTGAACTAGTATTGCATACTGCTTTATGCCATAGCGGTATCATTTGCGTGCTGCATCATCATTTGCATGAAGCATCCCCATGTATTATCTTCATGCTGCATCAACCTTTGAGTCATCATCAGCTACTTTTTTTTATGAATTCATACATATATAATAAGATAAGAAAAAAGAAATCAAGGATTTAGAAAATCTATAAGCATTGGTTGTTTTTCAATTCCTACTATTAGTTCACACTCTCCCTATATTTATTTATATATCTTGTTCAAATTTTCAGTCGTTAATAAAATACGTATTATTCATCCTATCAAGTTGAAATTTTTTTTAAAACTTGTACTGGATGACAATTGATATTAAAACAGAATTTTTCAAATATCAATTGATTAATTAAATTTTAATTAATTAATTTTAGTTGTATATGGGAGACAAAATGGCGCCCATTGGTTATTGAACAGCATTTAATGCATCTTCATATCTATAAGGGAGGGGTTACCATAAGGAGGACCCTGTTCTGTCGCCAAATACCACCAAGTTTGTAGCCAACTTGGCGATATATCGCCAAATTTGGCGACCAAAATGAGTCGCCAACTTGGCGATATATCTAATATTTCTTCAATTCCCCATAGACTTCCATTGTAAACCTACTTGCTTATAGAAAATCAACAAATTGAGATATTTTAATGCAACAAAAACTAATATTAGCTTAAGGGATTATATTAAATTTTTCTTTGATGACCTGAATAGGAATTGACTTTAAAAACAAAATTTTTATATTACTTGTTTAGTTTAAGAACATTTTCTTGCAAAATATAATCAATTTAAATGAAATGAAAGGTATAAGAATGTAAAGATTTAAATATTTCGTTATGTTTATCGCATAATTATAAGTACAGATTTCTTCATGAAATTTAAACAACGTAATCAATTCCAAATACATTTCTAAACATAGAGTTTTAAACGAAATATACTCTTTAACATCATTTGAACTATTTACCGAATGTTCGCTCGGTGAAAAACGTTTTTTAGATTCTAATGATCGACGTGGAATATTTAAGTCACTTCTATTTTGGACACAAATCATTGTGACGTTATCGTTTAATGTCATTAGATTCACGTGCCGTCGCCAAGACATTGCATAATAAATAGTTAACTAGTGCAGAATACTCATTTCCCTTATCAAAGTAATTTGTGCAAGATAATTTCATACAACTTCATTAAATCTTTCATCGACTATAATACAAGATGGATAGCTGAACAAGTAGTTCATGCCATAACTGAATCATTTGTGTTCAGCAGCATCTTCATGCATTATCATCATGCTGCAACAACATTTATGTCATCACGAGCTTTTTACGAATTCATATAGATGTAACAAATAAGAAAAAAAAAATCAAAGAATTAGAAAATATGTAAGCATTGTTTGTCTTTTAATTTTAGAATCAGAATTTTTTTTTCTTTTTTTCTTTCTTTTCCTTTTTTTTGGGGGTGGGGGGTGGGGGGTGGGCAAAAAATATAATTTATTTAAATGAAATGAAAGTTTTATGAATATAAAGATATAAATATTCACATCTTTATCGCGTAATCGCAATTATATATTACTGAAATTTAAACAACGGAATTATTCCCAAATAAATGTCTAATCTAGTTTTAAATGAAATGTATTCTTTAACATCATTTGAGCTATTTACGGAATACTTCGTTTTGGGAAATTTTTTTAATATTATAATGAACGTCGTAGAATATCTAAATTATATATATCAAAGTCATCGCGTTGCTATCGTTTAATGTCATTCAATTCACTTGCCATTGCCATATCTTTGCATGATAAACAGTTAACTAGTTCAGTGTGCTCATTTTCCATGTTAAAGGGAATTTAAGTTGTGCAATATAATTTAAGACAACTTCATTAAATCTTTCATCGACTATAACACAAGATGGATAACTGGACTATTAGTCCATACTGCTTTGTGCCATAGCGGATTTGTGTGTGCCATAGCGGACACGCAAATTATTGTGTGTAGCATCCTCATGCATTACCATCATGCTGCATCAACATTTTGTGTTATCATCAGCTTCTTTTTATGAATTCATACACATATAACAGGGTAAGAAAAATTTTCCACGTAAAGAGAAAATACATATAAATGTGAAAATAAAAAACACAAGTTTACTAAACGGTGTATAAAATGATGCGAAGTCTAAAATCTACACAAACATTAAGTTAAAATATTCAACGTTTCGATCATCATCTGTGACCTTCATCAGGAAAACGTTGTCGTAATGCTTCTAAAAAGAGAGCAAATCTGAGAGTTTGCTCTGGTTTTAGAAGCATTACAACAACGTTTTCCTGATGAAGTCTCACAGATGATGATCGAAACGTTGAATATTTAACTTTATGTTAATGTTTGTGTAGTTTTTAGAATTTGCAACAATTTATACAACGCTTAGTAAACTTGTGTTTTTTATTTTCACGTTTATATGTTACTTTTTATGGTGTAAATGTCCAGCTCTTTTATTTTTAAAGAGAAAATATATAAGCATTAGTTCTTTTTTTTTTAATTTAAAAAGGTTTTTTGCAAAACTATAATCAATTTAAATGAAAAGAATGTTTTAAGAATGTAAAGATTTGAATATTCCGTCATGTTCTTTGCATAATTGAGAGTATACATTATTTCATGAAATTTAAACAATTAAATCAATCCAAAATAAATTTCTTAACATACAGATTTAAACGAAATCCATTCTTTAACATCAATTAAACAATTTACTGGATGTTTCGTTCTGTGAAAAATGTTTTTAAAATTCTAATGATCGTTGTGGAAAATTTAAGTATCTTCTATTTTGGACACAAATCATTGTGACGCTATTGTTTAATGTCATTCGAATCACGTGTTGTCCCCAACTATTTGCATAATAAATAGTTAACTAGTACAGAATACTCATTTCCCTTGTTAAAATAATTTGTGCAATATAATTTAAGAAAAATTCATTAAATCTTTAATCTACTACAATATAAGATAGATAATTGGATTGTTAGTGCATACCGCTTTCTGCTATAGCGGCATCATTTATGTGCAACGGTATCATTTACATTCTGCAATATTATGCATTATCACCATGCTACCTAAAGATTTCTGTCATCATTAGCTACTTTTTTAGTGCGTTCGTAATTATATAAATACGTAACACCTATAGTCGTCGTTCAGTCCGTCTGTCTGTCCTTCCGCATACAACAGCGCAAAATCTACCCGACCGAATAGTTTGAAATTTAAAATATATTTTTGTTGCATAATTTTGTAGAGTCGTTTCAATTTTTATGAAAATCGGACGTATAGTTTAATTACAGGGACAGTCAACAGTTTTCCGTTATATTACGGCCAATGAGAGAAAATTATTTCAAGTGCATTTTAATAATGTAACTGCCTTTCAAACAGAATAAAATTGATATGCACTTATGAAGTGCACTAAAATATACATTCAGTACAATATGCAGTGCAAAAAATATTTATAAAACTTGTTATAGTACGAACGCACATCATTTGCTTGGTTTGACGCGCAAGTTCCAACTTGTTTATGAATTCATATAGATATTAACAAAAATTCAAGGAATTAGAAATATATATGAAATTATTTTTTTTTTAATTTAGAAGTTTTTTTTTTTTTTTTTTTTTTTTTTTTGGCAAAAATATAATCAATTAAATGAAAACAATCTTCTAAGAATGCAAAGATTTAAATATTCCTTTCTGTTTATTGGATAAATGTAAGTGTACATTACTTCATAAAACCTTAACAACGAAATCAATTCCAAATAAATTTCTAAACATAGAGTTTTAAATGAAATATACTCTTTAACATCATTTAAACTATTTACCGAATGTTTTATTCGATGAAAAATGTTTTTGTGTTTATAATGAACGTGATGGAATAACTAAGTTGTTTAGACAAAAATCATCGCGTCGCTATCGATTGCTGTCATTCCATTCACGTGTCGTCGTCTTTTCTTAATAAATAGGTCAGAAATATCATTTCACTTATTTAAGTAATTTGTCTTACAAGGAGAGGGCCAAACCTTGTTAATCACACATTTGGATTATTTTAATATATGTTATAGGGTTGAAATCCCTTAATGTCAGGTTCAACAGATTTTATCCAACGCTCCTTAGTTCTTGAGAAACCGGGGGTCTAATAATAGTACACAACTTAAATACTTACATTGCAACCACAATGACAGGTTGGTCGTATCTCGGTTGGTACGGCGTTCGCTGGCTGCTCTGCGGCCCCGCGTTCGGTACCAGAACGTGCTACATTTGTTTTTCTCATTTTTTGTTTTATAAATATACTTGTAATTATAATTTAATAATTTCAATTACAAATTTTAATATCATACATTAATTATGATGTTAACAAACTTAAATTTATCATTTTTTATTTTTAAACTATTATTTCTTATCCTTTAAAGAGGTTTAAAAAGAAATTAGATATATTATTGAATGATAAAAATTCCAAAATCGTGACAAAATCTGTTGTGGTGCCATCTAGTATGATAAAATAAAAATAAAAGCAGAAAGAAGGTAAAGCTGAAAGCAAAATAATTTAAAGCGCAAGCATACGTATTACAAATTAAAAAATCTTTAATATGCAAAAAATCGGTTGTAATTTAATTCTGATGCTAATTTTTAATAAAATTATGCTTGTTAGTTTAAAAACAGAATAATAGTATTATCGCATTGACTTAATTTGTTAAAGCAATGTGTAAATGATGTTTCTTTAAAATCACGAATTGACACAATTCCTCAATATAATTGCATCGATAAAGAATATACGAAATACATTTTAAAAGTGATTTTTAAAAAATTAACAGTTTTATCATGTTTTATATAACTATTTAGTTAAAAGTAAAAAATTAAATAGGTTAAAATTATAATTGATATAAAATATTATAAATTTTAATTGACAATGAGATTATTAATTATACTTACAAGTATATTTATAAAACAAAAAATGAGAAAAACAAATGTGGGGCATTTAGGTATCGAACCCGGGCCCGCGGATCAGCAAGCAAACGCCATACCAACTAAGCTACGACCAATCTAGCATTGCCGTTGCAAAGTATTAAAATCCGTTGATCCTGACACTAAGGGGTCTCTACCCTACAACATATATCAAAATAATCAAAATCTGGGACTAACAAGGTTGGCCCTCTCCTTGTTAGATAATTTAAGACAACTTCATTGAATGTTTATCGTCTATAGTACAAGACGAATTACTTAATTACTAATGCTTACTGTGTCATAGCGTAGCAAAAACATAACCATTGTGGAATCATCATTGTGCCATCTTCGTGAGTTTATGTACATACACAAATTATGATAATTGAAAGAACTTTTTTAAAACTTTTTAAGACTTACTTTTAAAACCAAAGCAGGTTTAAAAGGTAATTCTTATTATTATCTATGCGAAAATAGAACCCCATTTTATGCGTAGAATTTATGCAAAAAAATCACCCAAATACTCTTTGATTTTTATCATATAATTTTGAGTATACATTCCTTCATGAAATTATCCCATTTGAATACAAAATGCGTATTCCAAGAATTCCTTTTTTATTCGGAAATTTTGAATTGATACCAGAAATTCTGGATAGTAATTTTTGCTTTATTTGACGAGACCCATTTAGTGAATACATAAACTAAAAAATGCTATTTCGAAATTTCTTGATAAAAAAATAAATTCCTGAAATAGACACACGTATGCGCTAATGATACAAATTGGTTAAACAAAGAAATTCCTAAACGAACCTCGAAACATAGTTTTAAACGATATACACTTTTTTTTATCATTACTTGAATCACTTAGCAAATGTATCCTACGGAGAAAAAAGTTTTTAAAATTCTAATGATCAGCGTAGAATGTTTAAGTCTTTCCAACTTTAGACTGTAATCATTGTGACGTTATTGCTTAATGTCATTCAATTCACGCCCATCGTGAAGACTATGCATAATAAATAGTTAACTATTTCAGAATTTCCATTTCCCATGTTGTGCTAGATAATTGAAGACAATTTCATTAGATATATTAATTAACTGTTCTACAAAATGATTAACTGAGTTAGGACATCTCAGGATCAGCAACGTCATTACTGTGTCCTCTTTGCTAAATTTTTTAACCCTTTATCTACTGACGGTACTTATAAGTACCATTAAAATAATTTGTTATAAAATTTATTTAATACATAGATTAGTTGTAATACAATTTAGAATGAATTATAGATACATTACTTTATCTTGTTCCAAAAGCCTTATTGGTTACACAAAACAAAAATATGTTTAAAAGGATGGTTTTCTTTGTCTTTGCTTCTTTTTTAGCATTCTTGACTTTGGGGGGGGGGGGGGGGGATTTTTCAATTCGGAAATATTTCTATATTTCTATTGTAAGAACATTATATTTGTACATTTCATAATTCTACAAAATACTAAAAAAAAAAAAAATATATTTCAAATAAAATATTTGAGTGGGGTTATAAATATTGCACAAAATCCCTATAAATTCAAATTTAATTAATCCTTCTAAATCCTTCAATCCTTCTAAAATATATTGAATGATTATGTAAATCTTCTAATGTAGTTTAAACAATTCACGAAAAATGCTTTAGAAGATAAACTTTTCATGAATTCCTAATTCAGTACATAAAGGGTTAAAGAAGGCAAATTCTTAGCATGTATAAACAATAAAATCACAAGGAAATTTTAAAAAGCAGTTCATGAAAATAAAAAAATAAAAAATCTGAAACATTTTATGCGAAAAAGAAAACCAAAATGTTTCATGTTTTAAAAAAATACCTTCATATTTTATCTAAGATTATTTTAGCTTAAATATAGGTAATGCTGACCTGTTAAATTTGTTTATTAGGTAGTAAGCTGCTGGATTCCTGCAGCGAACTCACTTATATTTTCTACCAGTTTTCATTTCATTTTTTCACTTTCAATTCCTGTATATTTTACTTTCCCCAGAAGAAAATTTAAATGAATGCTTATTTTTAAGATAAAAGTACTGTTAAACTTATTTTGCTTGCGTAATTGCTCGTAAGGGTTTCAAATTTTAATACCTTGTTGCTAAATAAATGTATAAAAATTGACCTTAAAGTTTTACCTTAAAATTAATATTCTTAAACCGTGTTTACCTCTTCTTTAACATATTTTCGTATTTTCAATTTTTATGGAATATTTTATTTTCACAATGAAAAACATACAAGGTTTTTATTTCTGTAAAGGTAGTTTTAGTTTGACATTATCTGTCTAATTAGGATGAGGGAAGCAAATCCTGTGCTAGGGTACACAAATTATATTTTGTCGTACACTTTAAAAAAAAAAACTATTCAATATTTTGTATTGAAATTAAACATAGAAATAAATTATGATCCGTAGATTTGCGCAATATTATTATTATTATTATAATTATTATTTTACATAATAACCTTAAAAAAATTATTATTTTAATAAATTTATTTTACATGTTTTTCCATTCCGGACGCATTTTTGCAAATAAAAAATGAAACACGTATATTTTCAGAAGAAAAAATAAATCATGGTATTAGTAATTATAAATAGAATCATAATTAATTAAATAGTTTCACGAATTTTTCTATGAAATTTTGAAAATACACTTTTTATGAAAATTATAGCATATTTTTAATGAATTAAAATTTGTTAAAAATTCAATTATTTACATTAAATTATAAAAGAATTTTTCAGTGTTAAGAATTCAAATACACAATTTATTCTTATTATGCGAAATCATTTACGCAGACGATACTTACGCATTTTAAAAGAATTATATTATGGATTTTTTTTTTTTTTTTTTTTTTTTTTTTTTTTTTTGCAACGTGGCAAAAAAAGAATTGTATACAAATGAAATTAATTGTTAAATTCGTTATATCATAAATAAAAAATTCCGAGGAAATTCTTAGTTATTTAATTGAATTTACATTTCTAAAATTGAAATGCGCCAAAACATAAAATAAAGTTTTTGATTAATAAAGATGCAAAAATAATATGAAAAAAAAAATATTGTTACTTTCAAATATTTATCTTATTAAATAATGCTTCGGGAATCCAAACAAAGCATGGCTTTTGATAGTTATTTAATAAGCTTATGCTGCTGAGTTATATCAGAACTATCCTAACTGCAGTGTATAAGATCTGCGAAAAAATGCAAGCATTAATGACATTAAGTCAATAAAAAATGAATACGCTTTATTTAAAAAATAAATAAAAGTATGTAAAATTGTTTGAACATGCCTTTAAAACTATGTACAAGTACACCTAATAATTTTACGATAAAAAATGCTGCGGACTTTTGACATTTCAAACAACCTGTCTATTTAGTGAAATTAAATAGGTCTTGTATTGATGCCGTACTTATTTCTAACATGATTCCTTTAAGTAATCAAAACTTTGTATAAATTAACCTGTTTTACTACGTCATAAAAATACCTCAAAGAAAAGTAAACAAACCCCGAATACATTTTAACAAATATTTTCAGTGGTTTGTAAAAATTAAGTACGAAGCAGATAAATCAGCATAAAAGCCGAGCAAGGCAGCAGAACCCATTTTCAAATAGTTTTGATAACTTGTCCCATATTTTCGTGTCCTGGAGATCTTATGGTACGATTTCGGACAATGTGGAAAACTTGCGCACGACGATACATTGAAAAAATCATCTCGGCCTTAATTTTTGCACGCCAGTGTACATGAGAAGCATCCTGATACTAGCTGTAATCCAAGCTGTAACATGCCTTTAAAATTTTGTGCAAAGCGATCTAATAATTTTACGGTAAGAATCTTTAAAAAGTTGCGAACATTTGACATATTAAACAATTTGTCGATTTAGTAAAATTAAATATCTTTTGTGTTGATGCCGTTCTTATTTTTTACATGATTCCTTTAAGTAATCAAAACTATGCATAAATTAGCCTATTTTATTGCGTCATAAAAATACATCAAAGAATAGAAAACAAACTCCGAATAGCTTTTAACAAACATCTACATGATAGACGTCCTGCTACTAGCTGTATTCCGTGCTGTAACATGCCTTTAAAATTGTGTGCAAGGCGATCTAATAGTTTTACGATAAGAATCCTAAAAACGTTCCAAACTTTTGACATTTCAAACAACTTGGCTATTTAATAAAATTAAATACCTTTTTGTACTGATGCCGTTCTTATTTTTTACATGATTCCTTTAAATAATCAAAACTTTGCATAAATTAGCCTATTTTATTGCGTCATAAAAATACATCAAAGGATAGAAAACAAACTCCGACTAACTTTTAACAAATATCTACATAAGAAACGTATTGCTACTAGCTGTAAACTGAGCTGTAATATGCCTTTAAAATTGTGTGCTAGGCGATGTAATGCTAGGCGATGTAATAGTTTTGCGATAAGAATCTTAAAAATGTTGCAAACTTTTGACATTTTAAACAACTTTTCTATTTAATAAAATTAAATATCTTTTTGTATTGATGCCATACTTATTTTTTACATGATTCCTTTAAGTAATCGAAACTTTACATAAATTAACCTATTTTAGTGAGTCACAAAAACACTTCAAAGAATAGAAAACAAACTCCGAATAGATTTTAACAAGCATCTACATAAGAAACGTCCTCTACTGGCAGTAATCCGAGCTGTAACATGCCTTTAAAATTGTGTGCAAGGCGATCTAATAGTTTTGAGATAAGAATCTTAAAAAGGTTGCGAACTTTTCGCATTTCAAACAACCTGTCTATTTAATAAAATTAAATACCTTTTTGTATTGATGCCGTACTTATGTTTTACACGATTATTTTAAGAAATCAAAACTTTGTATAAATTAACCTATTTTATTGCGTCACAAAAATACATGAAATAATAGAAAACAAACTCCAAATAGCTTTTAACAAATATCGACATGAGAAAAGTCTCGCTAGTAGCTGTAATTCGAGCTGTAATATGCCTTTAAAATTGTGTGCGAGGCGATCTAATAGTTTTACGATAAGAATCTTAAAAACGTTGCGAAATTTTCACATTTTAAACAATCTGTCTATTTAATAAAATTAAATACCTTTTTGTATTGATGCCGTAACTTTTTTTACACGATTCCTTTAAGTAATCAAAACTTTGCATAAATTAACCTATTTTATTGAGCCATAAAAATACTTCAAAGAACAGAAAACAAATTCCGAATAGCTTTTAACAAGCATCTACATAAGAAACGTCCTGCTACTAGCTATAATCCGAGCTGTAACATGCCTTTAAAATTGTGTGCAAGGCGATCTAATAGTTTTACGATAAGAATCTTAAAAACGTTGCGAACTTTTGACATTTCAAACAACCTATTTATTTAGTAAAATTAAATACCTTTTGTATTGAAGCCGTACTTATTTTTTACATGATTCCTTTAAGTAATCAAAACTTTATGTAAATTAACCTATTTTATTACGTCATAAAAATATTTCAAAGAATAGGAAACAAACTCCAAATACCTTTCAACAAATATCTACATGAGAAACATCCTGCAACTAGCTATAATCAATTTCATTTTCTTTAACTTCTGTTCCATTCAAAAATTTCTAAATGCCAATTTTTATTTCTTCAAACACTGACATCCGCTAAGCAAAATATTTTCTGCGATAAATATTTTCTGCGTTTATTTGTTTTTTACAATCTTTATGAGATTTAGAAATAGATTTAACGGCACAATAGAGAAACTGCATGAATGAAATAGCATAAAACTATTAAGTCTTCAACTATTGTAAGCGTCTGAATCTAACATTGTAAAGAAAAACTGGATTCTAATATCTCAGTTTCATGAATTTCCTTTAAAAAACTTTCAGATCTTTTGAAAAGTTTAAAAGAACTAACAAACAAAAGAGAAATATTTTCCGGAACATTTTCCAAAGTAGATAAGATCTCAAAAAAGTATCTTTTTTTTGTTGTTTTTTTGCCTATGAAGAAACAATTCAGGAAAAGAGAAGCTTTATTTTAAACAACTTTGTTTGCTATTGTTTGTAAGGAAGATACATATTCACGTTTTTGCCATAAACGAAATCTTTCAGATAAATCTATGAATAGTAAAGAACATGTTTTAAATATCCAAAGCGTTTAGCTCTCAACTTGCAATTAACGTGTGTTTTTTATGTGTTTCGCTTTATATCTTAATTATTCTGTGATTCCGGACATACATGTATTGTACGGGAAATGTCTGACAGTTTATACAGGATTTATTCATCGACAAATAAGTATAAGGAATTAAGAAAATAATATATAACGCAAATTCTACAGATGATTATGTAGCTGATACTGAATGACTGAAGAAATAAATTAGGTAATAAATGTATGCAGATATGCAAATACATCGATGAATAGCTGGCTACATACCTAATAAACATATCTTAGTTTAAATGTAATATTAGTCTTCAACACATGTCTAAGGATAATTATTAAACGGATTCAATGAAAATCTACCACCATAACTAGAAGTCGAAATAGAGTGGAATATGTGATAGCGATGTTTTACCACTCTTTCAAAGAAAATTATAAATCTATCACTAGTAAAGAACATGTTTTAAATATACAAAGCTTTTAGCTCGCAACTTACAATTATATTGTGTTTTTTATGTGTTTCACTGTATATCTTAATTAATCTGTGATTCAGGACACAAATGTATTTTACGGGGAATGTCTGACTGTTAGTACGGGATTTATTCATCGACAAATAAATCTAACGTGTTAAGAAAATAATATATATAACGCAAATGCTATAGGTGATTATGTAACTGAAAATGAATGAGTGCAAGATAAAAGTATGCTAATGTTTATATGCAAATACATCGATGAATAGCTGGTAACATACCTAATAAACATATCTTCGCTTAAATGTAATGTTATTCTTCAACACACGGCCAAACATAATTATTAAACGGATTCAATGGAAATACACCTCCATAACTAGAAGTCCAAACAGATTGAAATATGTGATATCGATGTATTAGACACATTCAAAGAAAATGTATCCTTATTTCATCCTAACCTTATTAATAGACTTGTTTCCCCAGAACTAGGCAATGTTTGTTCGGATATAATGATTTAGTCGATATTAACAGTTTCGTTCCAGGAAAATTATATGATGTTTATTTAGGTATATTGTACAATCATTTGTACATAAGCAATTCTTGTTAATGATCCGTATGTATATTTCGTTTATTTTGAATTAAAACAGAAAAGAAAGACAAATTTTCATTTATTTGCTGATTAACCTGAAAATAAAAATAAACAACGGTTTATTTTTTTTTTTTTAAATTCTGTTATGGCGGTTCCGAAAAACATATTTTTCGCCGCTCAACAACGCGAACTTTCTGACTAATTTTAAACACGAATACCTATCACTTGCAGGGATAATTATTGAAAAGATTTGTAATCGAATTATTTTTATTTGTTCAATAAATTATTACATTTTGAATTTTAGGCGAATGCTATCTCATTATGGCAATTTTTTTTTATCTGTGCTGTCTCATAAATTCGGTTAAAAAAACCAACGTTGACATCATTCCGTTAAAAATCATCTGCCTTTACCGGAAAACGAAAATCATTTCGATTACCCACTTTCTTAATCTAAGCATCTACCAATTTTTTATGTTTACGAACAAAAATGAACTAAAAACTGTGTCAGAAAGTAGTCAGTTTGGATTTGAGAACAACAGCCTTAAAGGAAGATAAAGAACTTTCGGTACTTTTCCAGTATAGGGACCTTGGTGATAGGGCGAAAATGGTCTTGGTGAGAGAAGGAAATTGACAACATATTTTATGGCACTGTTTTATGTATACAAGCATTTTTTTTTTCAATATTTATACAATTTATTTACTATAAAGAAGCCATTTATCTATTTACATATACAAGCAGAAGTAAATTCTGTATAAAACCAACAATATGTATACTACTAAAATGTTTATATATATATATATAAATACAAATATAAACAAGGTTCATGAGATATGTATTCATAGCTTTTTATACCATTTGGCAATAAATCTCACTTTCTGAATCCCGAATTGAGCCAACCATTTTTAAAAAGCGTCCCCTATACTGGAAAAGTACGGAATTTTCATACCAAGTAATTTCTTGTTTAGTAAGAACAATTCTATATAAAAAAAAAAAAAAAAAAAAAAATAAGTGTTTATTAAATTTAAGGCAGGTTCATGTTTCTGTCAATAACTAAATTTTCCAGGTCAATATGCGAATATCGGAGAATATGTTTTAAATATACAACAAGTCGGAAAGTGTACATCAAACGTGACAAATGAGGTGCGTTCATACTATAACTAGTTTTATAAATGTTCAGATCTTGGTGCAGTAGCTGTTGCACTTCTATGGAAAAATACATGAATACAAATTCATTACGATTCTATATATTAAAATCAGTAATACGGAAATAATATGACTCTACCTTAAATAGGGCGTACTCACCTTGGCAAGCTAGAATCACCGCCTTTCATGAAATATCATTTAATTAATTGCGCACGATAGGATTTAATAAAATGAAGAAAACTTTTATTAATTTATTTTTATTTTTTGATTAGATTTTAATAAAATTTGAAATGACTCGACAAAATTCTACAACGATTATATATGTTAAATTTTAAATCATTCCGTTAGGTTGTTTTTGCGCAGTTATATGCGGACAGACGAACGAACGAGACGATCACTATAGGTGCGGTGCTACGTATTTATATAATTACGAACGCACATAAAAGCGTTTAACTCGCACCTTATAATTAAGTTGTATTTTTAGTGCATTTCGTAGTATGTCTTGATAATACTATAATCCTTAATACAAATTTATTATATTGGGCATGTCTGACAGTTTGTCTGTAGAGGGTTTACTCATCTGCAGATATAATGTAGCAAACCTAACAAGTAAATCAAACGAATTAAGGAAATAACGTGTAACAGAACCGCTGTAAGTGATTACGTAACACAAAACGAATGACTCCGGGAGAAAATTAGGTAATAAATTTATGCATATGTTTATACGTATTGTGCATGGATGAATACTTGGTTGCGTAGTTAAATGCATGGAAGTTTATAAAGGTACATATGAGAGTAAATATATTTCAGGTTAAATATACTGATACTTCTGAAGTTATAAAGACCAATGCACATAATGTACAAATGAATTTAACTGAAATATATATTAATAATTTAAGGTACAAATGCATAGAAATGTGTAGTAGTAATAAAGTTTTAGATACATTCAAAGGAAAATGCACCTTGATTTTTATCCTTATAAACAAATTTGCTTCCTCAACATTATGCAGTATTTATTCAGATAAATTGAATTTACACATACTAGTAGTTTCGTCTCGGAAAAATTATGTAATGTTTATTTAGATACGCTGAACACACATTAATACATCGATGCAAATGTATGTTCGAATGAATGCAATTAGATTCAGTTTAATTTCTAAATATATACAAAAAATGATAAAACATTTTTTACTTGTTCATAAAAATATAAGTTACTTGCAAAAATGTTAATAAATGCCGCAGCTATTCCCATAAAGTTTCAATTAAAAAATTGTTTCGTATTTTGGAGAAAGATATATATTTATGTTTCTGGCATAACCGAAAATTTTCAGATAAATATAGGAATATTGTTGAATATATTTTAAATATACAAAAACGTTTAACACGCACGTTATAATTAATTTGTGTTTTTAGTGCATTCCGTAGTATGTCTTAATAATACTGTGATCCTTAATACAAACTTATTATATTGGATATGCCTGACAGTTTGTTTGTAGAGGATTTACTCATCGCGAGATATAATTTAGCAGGCCTATCAAGTAAATCAAACGAATTAAGGAAATAACATGTAATACAAGCGCGACAGGTGATTACGTAAACAGAAAACGAATGACTCCGGGAGAAAATTAGGTAATAGATTTATGCATATGTTTATCTGTATATACATGGATGAATACCAGGTTACGTAGTTAAATGCATGGAAGTTTATAAAGGTGCATATGCGAGTAAATATATTTCAGGTTAAATATACTGTTACTTGTAAAGTTACAAAGACTTGATACATAACGTATAAATGGACTTAATGTAAACATATGTTAATAATTTTGGTGTAAATGCATAGAAATATGTAGTATTAATAAGTTTTAGATATATTCAAAGGAAAATATGTCTGATTTTTCATCCTTATAAATAGATTTGCTTCCTCAACATTATGCAATGTTTATTCACATAAATTGAATTCACCCGTACTAATAGTTTCGTCTCAGCAAAATTATGCAATGTTTATTTAGATAACCTGTGCATACATTCATCCATCGATATAAATGTATGTTCGAAAAGATGCTTTTATATATTCAGTTTTACTTCTAAATATATATAAAAAATGGTAAAACAATTTTTACTTGCTAATTAAAATATAATTTACTTGCTACAATGTTAATAAAGGCCGTAGTATTTCCGTAAAATTTCAATTAAAAGAAAGCGGAAGGACAAATCCCGCATCATAAAAGTTCAAGTTTAATAAAGAAAACTTCCTATATTAATCTTTTTAATTAACTAATTTCATTTAAAAGAGGTAAGTAAAACTGCGCTAGAGAATATAAATAAGGATTGCATATATTAAGTTGTGCATTTTTGACCGAAAAGCAAGAACTTGCAAATTTAGACTATTAAATATTTGTTCTTCAAATAAAGGCATTTTGTAAGATTTTATTAGTTAAATTTCAAAAAAACACACGTAATTAATTTGTTTTGTTTACACTGTTAAAAAGCTACAGCAAACTATCCCATCATTCGACCATTTTTAAAAATAACATTTAATTGACCGTATTTTGAAGCGCATAGGACCATATTATGTTCAGAATTAAGTTATATAACTGTTTTCTATAAAAACGGTCGAATTAATGAAAAGTTTGCTGCAAATTTTTAACAGCCTGTACTTCGCTGTATATAACTTCATTCTGCGGCTGAAGAATGGAACTCACACAGTCAGACACCTCACACACTATGCAGACACTTATGTGGGACTGAACAGTTTTCTGCAAATTTTTAACGTTGTATACTTTGCTGTATATAACTTCATTCTGTGAGTGAAGAGTAGGACTAGCACAGTCGGACTCTTCACACACTATACAGAAACTTATGTTTGACTGAACAGTTTTTTGCACACTTTTAACAGTGTATACTTCGCTGTATATAACTTCATTCTGTGAGTGAAGAGTAGGACTCGCACAGTCAGACTCTTCACACACAATCCAGACACTATGCGTGACTGAACAGTTTTCTGCAAATTTTACAGTGTATACTTCGCTGTATACAACTTCGCTTTTACGAATATGTCCATGATAAACCAGTAAACAAAAAAAAAAAAAGCAGAATAAGACAAAATACGTATAATTACGGACGGAGTTGATACGTTTGTAATCAGTGGTAATTCATTAAATTCGAAATGTTCAACTTTTAATCATCTGGATATTAGGAAAATTATTTCCAAACTGTACATGCTCATATCTTAAGCAATTTCTCTTGAAATCTGTAATATATGAGTATATAATGTATAAGTATATATGTAATATATAAGAGTAATACGAGATTATAGTTTGAAATATCGAAAAAGTTCTTCCAAAAGTTAAGAGCCTTTGATTACTTTTATTCGAGCTTGTAAAACGTTAATTAGATACAGTTGTGCTTAAAAAAGATGTAGGTTCAGGTATTAATGTAGGTAGATATCTTTAACAGTGATTTAGAATCTCATTTGTTATCATAAAAGTATAATAAAAAATATCTGCTATAAGTTTGTATATTAAAGCTTGACATAATAATTAAAGCATATATATTATACTAAATTTTGAATCAATTACTATCAAAATTTTGATTGAATTACTAGCTGAATTTCAATGTATATAATTGAAAAACTTGTTATCCAAATGACTTAACTTGAAATGTAATGAAAATTCGTTTCTACGCATAGTTTGAACAGAAGGTTTAAAGTACATTGTCGAAATTGGGTGCTGCCACTGAAAAAACTAAGTTTGGTCGGGTTTTGATTTGTAGATGGCCCCCTAAGCAGATTTTAAATACATCATTTAAAAGTAGATTTTATTTCCAATCCTTTGGTACCAGTAACTTTCTTCTGTTATAAATAGTTGCGGAGTTAGTAGGGGGTGTTTACTTTTATTTCATACATATGTTATAAAAGTATTTATATATGCGAAACTTTACCCATTATGGATTAACATACTAAAGCGTAACATAATAATTAAAGCATAGAAATTATTCTCTCCTTTACAATTAATTACGTAAAACGTTTAACTTCATTTAGAGTAAAACTTTCAAAGAAGTGTATTCATTACAAACATGTAACATGGTTTTATACGTTTCATTTTTAAAAGGAATTTGGTACATTTATTCAATTTCAGAGGCAACATGCAAGTTATTTAGAAAAATATTTTAAATAATCACTTCGCACAATAATTAACATTGTAAGAGAGATTTACTTCAAAACTAATTTAAAACAAGTTTAATACACGGCTGTAAATAAATGCATCGAAGTCATTAAAATATTAACTTTTTCGTTAAGAAAATTGGTCATATAATATAAATTTATTGAACTTAATTAATGTGTTACTGTTATTATTTTATTTACTACCAAAAGTATGAATGATGCTAATGAAACAGAAAACTTTATATTTTAATTTTCTTTGAAGGGAAAATTTAATAAAAGGTACTTCAAATTTATTAAATGAATTATTTTCAAAAATACCTTGAAAATTAAATAAGTAATGAGTTACCTAAGGCAAAAATAATATCAGACGAATAGAATTTTTCTATTTTTGAAATAAAGACGAATTGTAAAATTCCTTTTTAGTAAATTATTTTAGAAATGTTAAAAGTGTTTCAAACTGTAAATATATATATAGATATCACTAAAAATTAACAGATAACTCTTTCTTTAATTTTCCAAAGGAATTCTGAACATCATTTTGTAGATAATTTAAAAATATTTCTCGTTTCAGGTTTTGTTTAATTTTATTATTTTTCTTGATTGCACTCTAGGGATAAAGACAGGTTCTTTTAAATGGTATGTATTCAGCGAATAAAATTTTCCAGAATTATAATAGCATGTTTACTTGAAATTATAATAACAAGAATTCAAAGTCACTTTATTAATAATGAAGCTGTAAAATCCTAGTTAAGTAAACAACTTACAGATTAATGATGGCATAAAATTACAAGTTTGCAACTGAATGATTTTCTTACTAAAATAAAATTAATAATAAAAATATATGAATAAAGTAAACATTGTAAAGCTAGGCAAATCAACATGGCTTATATGTTATGTCGTATATAAATATTTACATTTTTCTAAAAATGTATACATAACGATACACTGTATCGTTTTTATAATAAACTGTAAACTATTAAATATTAAATATAAATTATATATTTACATATAAATTAGTAATTCGTATGGTAAGGTATGTAAATTTTACATGGCAATATAGTTAGGTGAAGCAGGGTGTATGAATAACTTTAGCAATATAAAGCTAAAGCATATTTGAAAAGAAGCTTTTTATACACCAATTACTAAAATTTATAATTAAAAAAGGTCTTAAAAAGAGAAAATCAATAATATATATATATATGTGTGTGTGCAGATAGTTAGACAGGTATATGGATAGATAAATCTATATGCAGACATACTGTATATGTATATTTAGATAGATAGATAGAGATAATTAAAATGAAATCACAAATGTATGAACAAGTTTGTCAAATACTGAAGATGAACAAAATATGAACATTGGAAACCAGAAATGTATAACAAGAAACTATGAATAACCCCCAGAATCGTCAGAGGAGCTGGCATATTTAATTCTTCGCAAAGAAATGTTATGTTATCCAACTTTTACGGCATTAGGCCTAAAAAGGCAAAATTTAGCTCCTTATACCATATCAAACATTCCCAAAATAAATGAAAAAAATCTAGGAGATCAAAAATTGCAATACTACACATACGATATTAAAAGATAAATAAATGAAGAGAACATAGTACCTTAATGACGGACAAAAATCTAAAATACAAGAAATTTGACTTTCTAATGTAGAAAGTGTAAAGATAGAAGCAGCTTTGAGATTGCTGGAACATGTTGCTATTATTTTACTGAACAAGCAGATATTTAATAAAAATA
The DNA here is from genome assembly GCA_963932465.1 of Maratus speciosus. NCBI lineage: Eukaryota > Metazoa > Arthropoda > Arachnida > Araneae > Salticidae > Maratus > Maratus speciosus. The sequence continues at coordinate 513,401,057 of OZ010786.1, read as the reverse complement.
AATATACTGCTGCCCTCTGGTGTTAAAAATAAAAAATAATATTGTAACCAAATTTTAAACAAAATATTAGACATAGATAAGGAATATAGATAAATGAATAGATATATAGAGAGAAGAGAGATTAAAGTTAAAATACAAAGTAAGGTTTAGGAATATAGATAAATAAATAGAGAGAGAGAGAGATTAAAGTTAAAATGCAAAGTATTATAGATTAATTATTAACACAATTATTCAATTGGTAAATAAATCATAACAGCTGTAAATTTTCTAAGTGGGTGAAAAAAAATGCGTGAATTAGTCGTCCAGATTCAACCGGGATGGCTCAGTCTGTAGAACGTTGGCAGCTTCAGCCAAGACATCCGTGGTTCAAATCCTGGCCCGGACTTTACTTTTTTAACTTTTTTCACACACTTGGAAAATTTACAACTGATACAAGGTATCGCTTCCAAATTTCAATTTAATAAATGTATTATTTTAAAGCTTTTGACATAGTGGTTTCAGGAACATCGTTGTGTTAGTATATTGATACAAATTAAGCACGGTGATTGAATTCATTGAATGGATATAAATGCGATCTGTCGCTCACAGTATCTTCCAAGTAAATTTTGTCTTTTTTTTAGAGGATACAAAAAAAAAAAAAAAAAAAAAAAGGAGGGGGGAGGGAGATTTTAGACAAAATTATTAGCTCAAAGATTGATTTGGAGGTAGTATCTGATTAAGGTGACATTATTTGTATGCTACATTTCCTACCTAATAGCGTTTCATTGAAAGCGCGAGAGTATAAAATTCAATAGAGTTTTTATGTTTCCAAAAATTCGCAAAACTATTCGATAATGCAAATTACTTAAACAAATCTTCAGAGAACGTTAAACTCTTCAACCAGAGAAGCTTTCTTCATCACGATAAAGGAGTTATTACTTACAACAAAACAACAATACATCATATTTTCTTATCGGAACTGTTGTGAATGATTATGTCGTGGAGTTATTATATTTAGTTCCCTCAAAAATGAAAACCTTTCGCCCAATTGACAATAATTCTTCTATTAATTCTATACAATTGATACAGCCTTTCGAATATCAATGAAAGTTTTTCCTAACGTAAATCCAAGGAATTAATAAAACGAAAAATGAGTAAATGCGTATACATTGATCTAACTGAAAGTTATACTTATTGGTTTCACAATGAAAATTTCCATAAATATCTCGTGCTGCTATTTCGTATCCTATATAAATATATCACAGTTATACGCGAAACTAATTAGCGTATTCGATTATATTTTTCTCAAATTCTGTTTTTTATTTGAAATTCAATAAACAGTATTATTATAAAAGGTTTGCATGAAGGTATGACCGGAATTTAAAATTTTATATTTTCAAAACTATTAATCATATTATAATAAGTGATCTATGAATATAAAAAAAAATATTCCAAGATTTTTTTTTTTTTTTTTTTTTTCTGTGCTGTCGCTCAACACTGTATTGGACATGCGGGTAGTGATAATGTATCCTCACTCACATGACCAGCAAGATATCCGGATATCATGTCATTTAATTTCTTTTTATAGGGTTACCTCAAAGATCTTGTTTATGAACTATCATTGCCGGAAACACTCAAAGAACTAAAAAAACACATCAATGCTGAATTAAGAACCGCTGACAGCGTAAAACTGAAAACTTGGGGAACGAACAGTATTAGAGATTAGATGTTTGCAGTGTTACGAATTGCTCATAAATCAGACATTTGTAACTAAAACAAGCCTGATACTGTACGTCAAACGTGGCACATTAGGTGCGTTCGTACTATAACTAGTTTTATAAATATTCAGATCTTGGTGCAACAGCTGTTGCACTTATATGCAAAAATGCATGAATACAAAATTTATTAAGCTTATACATATTAAGTTAAGTAATACGGAAATAATAGGATTCCATCTTTAGAATCATTACCTATCATGGGATATCATTGAATTAATTACGTATGATAGGATTTAATAAAATGAAGAAAAGTTTTATTAATATCTTTTTGAGCTTGGATTCGATTTTCATAAAAGTTGGAATGACTCGACAAAGTTATGCAACGATTATATATATTAAATTTCAAACCATTAAGTTTGGTAGTTTTTGCTCTAATATATACATACAGACGGACACACAGACTATGACTATAGAAGCTACGTAATTGTATAATTACAAACGCATCTAAAAAAATTAATATTTTTTCTTTAGTTTCGTATGTCACTTTTTGTACTATGTGTAATACATTAGAACCTCTTTTGTCCGAAACTCTTTTAACCGAAACTCTCGGTTAACAAAATCCTTTTTTAAAGCTTTTTTTTTTTTTTTTCGTTATCACATTCCTTGTGTGAAAATCCATTTCGAAAGCTTTTTTTTTAAACTATCATATTCCTTGTGTGCAAGTGTTCCTTTCTGAATTACGAATACATATAAATATTTTCGATCCCCTTTCTTAGAGTTCCTTTGAATTTAACTTGAGCTCCAGTAAGCTGCGGAGTGGAACAAAGAAAACGAACTAATTAGCAATTCTGAAGCTTTTGAATGTTTTGCAAAAGATTTGGCATGGCTGGAGCAGCTGAAATACTGCGATACTGGTGAACGAATAATATTAAAAAACTACGCGATAGAGCTTCAAAGAAAAGGCAATTGAAACTGACAAACAAAACAGTGCGACAGAGAAAACATTTTTTCAAACCCTTGTAATATTTTTTAAAAGTACTTAATTTAAAAATTATAATTCAGGTAATTTATTCTTGTTTCTATTTTGCTATTGCTTTATTTTTATTAAGCACTTGTTATCATAATAAGAAATATTGCATATATTTCTCCTTAATCTTAAAATGGAAGCTTTCTCGATTATCCGAAAATTTCGATTTTCCGAAAGAGGGTCGGTCCCAATTACTTCGGATAATCGAGGTTCTACTGTATCAGAAAATTTTAAAATCTGGTCAATTATTTATGATAACCCTGTAATTTACTGCCTATCATATTTTTATTGTAATCAATTTTTCAATTATTTTATAATGTGACATATATTGTCAGAGTTACTTAAAAAAAGAAAAAAAAAAAAAAATATAACAGCAGAAGAAGAAAGTTTCTTTTCAACAACATGAGCTTCCCTGCTGATCTTCTAACCTTAATCTATCCCCAAATCACAATATCGTGTTCCAATCGAACGACTAAAACCTTTTCTTCTTCAGACTAAACCTATAAGTTGAAAGTCATCGATTTACGTGAAAAAGTATGAAATTCTGATTTCATATTTGGGTCCGAACCACGTCAAAACACCATGATTAAGTGGTTTCTGGATCGATTTACATATTTGTCAGTGTCAGTTGAAAGAAGAAAAGTTTGAGGAAGAACAGCAGGCATTTACGTAAAAAATTGGAAGAAAAAAAAAAAGGAAGATACTAGATGCTGCGATTAAATTTGGATCATGCTTTCAAGATGCGACTTTGGGCTTGTTAAGTTCATTTTTCTTTGTGTGCAGTAAAAAAAGTTATGATATATTATAAAACTTTATAGCAGACACCTACTGAGTGAAAGTTGTGTTTACAGTGTCATAAAGTTGATTTATATACTAGAAGAGGTTTTTTTTCTGTGTGTGTGTCTGCAAATTATAGAATAAAAGACGCGGTTAAAACGAATTTTATTTAATAACTAGCAGTAAACCAGTTCTCCGCACGGAGAAAAGGATAAAAAAAAAAAATACTCACAAGACAATTCTATAAATAGTATGCCATATATAAAAGTGTTTCGACCATTTGATCCATAAAAATTAATTTTTATGGATGGAAATGTCTATATACTTTTATATATGTCTTATATTAAACATTATATATGCATATTATTATATTTATAGATAGAAGCTTTGCGTTTTTCCTATGTTTAGGGCTGATAAGTTTTTTTTTTTTTTTTTTTTCGTACGGAGAACGGGTTTACGGCTAGTTATTAAACAAAATTTATTTTCCATGTAAAATAAATTATTCAATAAATTGAAGACAAAAAAATAAAACCCTTTGAATTACATAAATCAATTTCATGACTTTGTAAACAAAATTATAATAATATTATTATTATATTATATAATTATTAATATATTACAATGATTTTTTTAAAAGTAGATCTACTTTTCAAGTTATAGTAAGAAATCTTATAATTAAAAAAAAAATACTTCTTTTTTACACATTTGTAAGTAAAGTGAATAAAATTCATGTATGAAAATGCACGTTTTTGTTTATAATGACTCTTTTTCAATGACGGATTTTTGCAGTCGATGCGTCCTTAGTTTTGTACTGCATACGTACAATTAGTGAAAGACCGTACTCTTAACTGAAACATTTTCTGTTTCTCAACTATTTTAACCAAGGTTAGTTTATAAATGTCAGCTACCAAAAGGTATTACTTACAATGTAACACCTTATATCGGGATTATTTAGTGCATTATAAATGGTTTATTTTGAATTACACTGTATTTATGCTTAATTTTCATTTTTAAAAGTAATTTGCAATTAAAGATTTCTGTAAATTAAATAATTTGTCTTTTAATAAGAAGAAAAGGAACCAAAAGGGAGAATGTATGGTTTGACATTTTTGATTTTTTACAAAATTCAGAAAAAAATGGCATTATTAGTTTTTTTTCAGTGTTATGCAACGAAAAAAACCTGGAACGATAAAATAAAGTTTTGGAGTTTGGCATTTATTCAAAGTGAAAGCAAAAAATGTTTAAATATTTTTAATTAAAAGTTTTTTTTTTTTTTTTTTTTTCAAAGTAATCATTAAAAATCTATAAACTACGCTACAGTTTTGAGATAAGCTTTATCTAAAAAAGCATTGTTTGATCTATTCCGTGTTGGAAAAAACGAAATTATTCGCTATTTTATTATATAACTTATATAACTAACTTATTATAAACGCTTTTTAAGCAATTTATAGATTTTAAACTCATTTAGTATATTTTTTGTTTGCAATTGTGAGTAACTTTTATGCCACTCAGCATTGAACGATTTTAGTATTGTACAAAGCAAAAAAGCAAAGAAGAAAAATGTCGGAAATTTTACGTCAAACTTGGCAAATTCGTACTATAACTATAGTTTTATAAATATTCAGAAAAATCCATAAACACAAAATTTATTACGGTTATATATATTAAATTCAGTAATAAGGAAATAATATGACTCCATTTTCAACGGGACGTAATCACAACGGCAATCTAGAATCATTACCTGACATGGAATAATATCGTTGAATACGTATGATAGGATTCAATAGGAAGAAGACAACTTTTATTAATATTTTTTTTTTAAGTTTTGATTGGATTTTCATAAAATTTTAAATAATTCGACAAAATTCTGCACCTATGATACATATTAAATGTCAGATCATCCGATTGGGCAGTTTTTGCGCTGTTATTTGCGGACGAACGACTGTAGGTGCAACTTGTTTGTATAATTGCGAACGCAGCTAAAACAAAAACTTTAAGGTAAAACGTAGGTTTTCTAAAAGAATCAAGTCAAATAACCATTTTACACTCCAAGAATATTATTTTGAAACAGTATTTAAAATGAAGTTGAAGTACTTTTGTAATTAATAATCAGATGTAAGATTAGATCCCATTGCTCCAAAAAAATCTTTATTTTCAGGAGTAGATATTATAAAGTAATCTATCATACGGCATTAGAAATTTAAACTACACTGTAAAAAAATATACCGCCAGTTTTCCGGTAGGAATCGGAAAAATAGTTGCCCTTATCGTACCGGAATAATTTCCGACCCAGCTCGGAATAAAATCCGTAAAAATAAGGAAATAGTCAGTAAAAAGGTATTTTACGGATTTTATTCCGAGCTGGGTCGGAATTTTTTCCGGTACGATAAGGGCAACTATTTTTCCGATTCTCACCGGAAAACTGGCATTATTTTTTTTTACAGTGTAAGGTAAAGAGAAAAAAAAGGAAGCTTTATCAAAGAATCAAATCAATTTATCATTTTGGACTCTAAGAATATTATTTTCAAATAATATTTCAAATGTAATCGAAATATTGTTTGTAAAAAAATAATTAAATGTAAAAAGACGAGTAAAAGAAAGTATTGCATCTCATTGTTAAAAAATATTTAATTATTTTCAGGTTAAAATATTACAAGGAAATCTATCATATGATAAAGCTAAAATACAAATATTATAATTATTCATAAAGTTATGAGACAATTTATTTAATATTTTTTAGGTGCGTTCGTAATTATATAAATACGTAGCAACTATAGTCGTCGTCTGGCCCGTCCGTCTATCCGTACGTCTGTCCGCATATAACAGCGCAAAAACTACCCAACCGAATGGTTTGAAATTTAATATATATAATCGTTGCAGAATCTATCGAGTCATTTCAAATTTTATGAAAATTGTATCAAAACTTAAAAAGATATTAATAAAAGATTTCTTCATTTAGTTAAATCCTATCATACGTAATTAATTCAAAAATATCTCTTGATAGGTAATGATTCTAGATTGCCATGGTGATTATTCTATATTACATCCTATTAATTCAAGGATATCCCACACTGTAAAAAAAAAAAAAAAATAATGCCAGTTTTCCGGTAGGAATCGGAAAGATAGTTGCCCTTATCGTACCAGAATTATTTCCAACACAGCTCGAAATAAAATCCGTAAAATCGGAATAAAATCCGTAAAATACCGTTTTACTGGCTATTTTCTTATTTTTACGGATTTTATTCCGAACTGGGTCGGAAATTATTCCGGTACGATAAGGGCAACTATTTTTCCGATTCCTACCGGAAAACTGGCAGCATTTTTTTTTTTTTTTTTTTTTTTTTTTTTTTTTTTTTTTTTTTTTTTTTTTTTTTTTTTACAGTGCATGATGGGCAATCATTCTAGGTTCCCATTGGTGATTACGTCATATTTTAGATGGAGTCATATTATTTCCGTATTATTGAATTTTATAATCGTAATAAATTTTTTATTCATCTTTTTTTTCGAATAAGAGTGCAACAGCTATTGAACCATGAGCTGAATATTTTAGAAACTAGTTATAGCACGAACAAAAATAATTAAATGTTTTTGTTCTTCTGAGAGATTTTCGTACCACCACAACTAAAATTTAACGCATTCAAAGGCGGTGGTTCATTTTTGGACAACTTAATTTTAATTCGTAAATGCCACATTAGCACCTGAATATTGGAACGAAAAATTTTTCTTTTAATAAGTACGTGAACAAAAGCTTTTACTTATTTTGAAATAAATTTGTTTGTAAATTCTGGTATCATTCACTCATTTCAGCATTTTTAGTATAGAAGTACCTTGCTAATGAAAGGGTTAAAAGCGATGAAAAAAAAAATGAAATTAGATAAAACGTTTTACTTCAAGTTCCTCGAAATTTTATTTTTGTTTCGTTACTCTTTCATTGGGAATTTTAATTTTAATCTTTGTTCTGCATAAGAAAATAATTTTATTCAAATTATTGTTCAAAGGGAATCGCTGTTATAAATAAATAAATAAAATGTTACATTCTGTGTTCACGGTCCTTGATAATATTTCCCTGTAATATTTAACATTTCCATTACATTCCTGAACAATAAAACTCCAAAAATCCCCACCAGAAAAATGTGAAAATCTGCAGATGTAAAATAAAATAAAGAAATTGTTTTCTGGATAAAAGATTTTATTTCTTTTGAGACTTGAAGATGAAATATTGTGCAAAACTAGAATTTCTTCTTCTTCAAGCCATCCGGGAAATCTACTAAACGTCAAAATCTGTTGGCCGTAATAACGTGAGCACCTCCTGTATTTCCCTTTTTACGACTTCTCCAAACGATATACGTCACCGTTCTGAAGCCGAAAAAAAAAACCCGAAAGAATATGAAGCACATATTTTTGTGTGTTTCAAGTTGTGTATATAAATTCAATCAGTGCACAATTTTGGACTCAAGTTATTTAATTTTGAAACAAAACCCCTATGTGAGTGTAATCTTTGTTGTTTCAAAATAAAATTCTGCATAAAACATTAAAGTTACATATAAGGAGAGTGAACTAAAATGATCTGCTATGGTAAATGAATAAAATAATGGTTCTTTACATAATTTTCTTTAGTTTTCGGTCACTAATTATTTTTCCGAATAATATTTAACAATTACATTCAACAACTCACCATTAAAGCCCCCAAAATCCCCCACAAAAAAGAAATTGTTTTCAGGATAAAATATTTTATTTCTTTTGAAACCTGAAGTTGAAATATTGTGGAAAACTAGAATTTTATCCGCTTCAAGCCTTCCGGGAAATCTTCAAATCTTCAAAATCTGACGGCCGTGAAAACGAAAACCCTTCTACAATTTTCCCTTTTGTGACTTCTTCAAACAATACAAGTCATAGTACCGAATATGAAGCATATATTTTTTTGTGTGTTTCAAATTGTATCTTTTAATTAAATCAGTACACCATTTTGGACACCTACCTATATAATTTTGAAACAAAAGTCATGTGCAAATGTACTTTTTGTTGCTTTAAAATAAATTTGGGCGTAAAATGTTAATTTCAAACACAAAGCATACTGAAATGAAATGACTTGTTATGAAAAATAAATAAAATAATAATTATATGTAGAATTATATTTTCTTTGTGGTCACTGATTTTATCTCCGACTAATATTTAATATCCATGATATATTTTTAAACAATAAAGCTCCTAAAATTCCCATCAGAAAACTTTGTACCTATCTGTAAACGAAAAAGGGAATAAACACTTTTTTTACATAATAGAGCTTGATTTTATATCTTTGGAGTCCTTAAAATGGGATATAGTGAAATACTAGAATTTCATCCGATTCAAGTCATCCAGGAAATCTTCTAAACGTCACAATCCGTGAACACATGAAACTCACACTATTTTCCCTTTTGTGACAATATGCGTCACCAATACGTCAATAATATACGTCACAGTCCCTAGACCGAGAAGAACCCCAAAATAATATGAAACGCATTTTTTTTTTTTTTTTCAAATTGTATCTATAAATTGAATCGGTACACCATTTTGGAGTCCTAAATATATAATTTTGAAACAAAAATCCTATGCCAATTTTACCTTTTGATGCTTGAGTGGGGTGTAAAAAATGAAATTGAGTGTAAAACATTATTTCACACACAAAGGTTAGAGAAATAAAAGGATCCACTATGATAAATAGATAAAATAATAATTCTTAGCTGAATTTGTTTTGTTTACTGTCACTGATTATATTTTCAAATAATTTTTAACATCTATGATACATTCCTCAACAATAAAGCTCTTAAACTACACGTAAGAGAACTTCGAACCTCTGTAGATGAAAAAGGGTTGAAACATTTTTTTCCAATATAGAATTTGATTTTATTTCTTTTGAACCCTTAAGATTAAATATTGTGAAATACTAGAATTTCATCCGCTTCAAGTCATCCGGCAAATCTTCTAAACATCATAATATGTTGGCCATGAAAACATGAACTTCTCTTTTATTTTCCAATTTGTGACTTCTATAGAAGTCACATATGTTTGTACGGGCTCAAAGGTTTCGAAGCCGAAAAGAACTCCAAAATAATATGAAACCCATATTTTTTGTGTATGTTAAGTTTGTATCTAAGAATTAAATATGTGTATTATTTTGGACCCCTAATTATGTAATTTTGAAACAAAAACCATAAGCAAAAGTAATCTTTCATACTTCAGAATAAAATTACACACCAAATACCAATTTTACACGCAAATAATACTGAAATATAATGATCAGCTATGAAAAACACATAAATTCATAATTTATCACTGAATTTTGCTTTTGTTTTTACAGTCACTGATTACATTTCCCAATAATATTTAACATCTGTGATACGTTCCTCTACAATAAAGCTCCTAAAATAACTTTTACGTGTTTCAAATTGTATTGGGAGTACAAATTAATTCGGACCGTTTTCAATAGATGGCTCTGGCTGATTTGTTTACTGAATAATGATAGATGTTTTTGGCATTGTTAGAAAGGTTTGACCTTTGTCAACCATATTCAGTCAACGAAGCTTCGAGTTTTATACAACAAAATTGGTTTTCTGAGCATTCAATATGTCAAGTTTTGTGCTAAATAAACAACATTTGCGGGAAGTTTTGATTTTCTTTTTTAATTGGAAGAAAAGTGCCGCTGAAGCGCATCGATCACTTGTGGAAGTATATGGTGAATCTGCGCCATCTGATAAATCATGTAGAGAGTGGTTTCGACGCTTCAAAAATGGTGATTTTAGTGTCGAAGACAAGGAGCGCCCGGGCCAGCCGAAAAAGTTCGAAGACGCCGAATTGGAGGAATTGCTCGATCAAGATCCGTGCCAAACGCAACAAGAGCTTGCAGGATCGTTGGGAGTCACTCAGCAAGCAATTTTCGTGCGCTTAAAAAACATGGGAATGGTTCAAAAGCAAGGAAATTGGGTCCCATACGAGTTGAAACCGCGCGACGTTGAAAAGCGATTTTTCATCAGTGGACTGCTGCTCGAACGACAACAAAGGAATGGTTTTTTGCATCGAGTTGTTATCGGAGACGAAAAGTGGATACACTACGATAACCCCAAGAAGAGAAAATACTATGCTCGGCCTGGTGAATCATTGCCATCGACGTCAACATCAACGCCAAAGTCGAATATTCATGGTCTGAAGGTAATGCTGTGCGTTTGGTGGGATCAGACTGGGATAGTGTACTATGAGCTGCTAAAACCTGGCGAAACAGTTACTGGCCAACGCTACCGACTGCAATTAATGCGTTTAAGCCGAGCATTGCGTGAAAAATGCTCGGCCCCATGTGGCAATTGTCGTTAAAAGTTACTTGGAAACGTTGAAATGGGAGGTCCTACCCCACCCGCCGTATTCGCCATACATTGCTCCTTCTGATTATTGGTTGTTCCGACGGATGCATCACGATTTGGCTGGACACCGCTTCACTTCTTCCGAAGAAATTCAAGAATGGCTCGATTCATGGTTTGCGTCCAGAGAGGACTCATTTTTCAGAGATGGAATCCGAAAATTGCCAGAAAGGTGGACAAAGGTTGTGGCTGCCGATGGACAATACTTTGAATAACATGTTTTTTCATTTTGATAATAAATAAAATGTTTTTTTAACGAAAAAAAAACGGACCGAATTAATTTGTACTCCCAATATATAGGAATTCAATCAGTGCACCATTTTGGACACCTAAATTATGTAATTTAAAAACAAAAATCATATGTAAAAATACTCTTTGATGTTGAAATGCAGTAAACCAACGTTTAAAATGCACAAATAATGCGTGAAAAAGCAGCAGTCACTAACGTTGTTTACTGTTTAAACGTTGGTTTACTGCATTTCAATATTCCTGCACAAAGGCTTTAATTGCTATTTTAATATACTCTTTGATGCTTCAAAATAAAATTGTACGTAAAATATCAATTTTACACATGAAGGATAGAGAAATATAATGTTTCGCTTTGATAAATAAATAAAATAATAATTCTTTGCTGGGTTTTGTTTTGTTTACGGTCATTGATTATATTTCCCAATAATATTTAACATCTATGATACATTCCTTAACAATAAAGCTCCCAAAATCCCCATCAGAAAACTTCAAGCCTCTACAGATGAAAAAGAGAATAAACATTTTTTTTCCAGGATAAAACTTGATTTTATTTTGTTGGAACCTTTAAGATGAAATATTGTGAAATACTAGAATTTCATCCGCTTCAAGTCATCCGGGAAATCTTCTAAACGTCACAATCTGTTGGTCGTGAGCACGTGAACCCCTCCACTATTTTCCCTTTTGTGACTTATACAAACAATATACGTCACGTATATATGGTCTCGGACCCAAAAGAATATGAAACACATATTTTTGCGAAATAGGAAACATTTTTGTTTTTTAAATTCGTGTCTTTCATCATCTTTTGATGTATTTTGAAATAAACTTATCGATACCTTATGTATATTTTGAATATGTATTTTTCCCGTGGAATAGAAAACATAAAATTGTGACTATTGTAATAAGTTTTAGGTACGGTTAGCAAGAAAATAGAAAAATAGATATTATTATCCAGTAAAATAGAGAAGAGAGTACTTCGTTTGTATCGTTAATAAGAAAGTAATTCAGTGATAAGTTCATTTATGTTTAAATATTTATAAACCTTTTATTTATTTATTTTTTAAGTAAAATGTTTTATTTTTCTAATCAAAAGTCAATAGAGTTGTAAACGTCTTTTAAAATATTCTTTGTGTTCAGATGCACTATTTTAAAACTTTCATAAATTCTATGAATGAATCCATCAATTCGATCACTAAATGTTTTACGAAGGGATAACATCAAATATATATATACATGTACATGTAAGATTTTATCATTAACGATTTTAAAGAATTATACGCGTTTATAAACTTCGTACTTCTAGATGGTGTTTTAAATGCTTTATCATCGATGTCATCTACTGTAAATTAAGTCTATTTAATGAAAACTGAATTGTATAAAACAGTTTACCTTCAAATATTGTACCTAATAGTAATTTAATTTTAAAAAGTGTTTTGCTTAAAAATGGATTACCATTCATTTCCTTTTAAATGTTAATATTTATTTTATTAGAATTATTTCTTTTGCGAAAAGAAATTCTCATTTGTTCACTTAATAAACCCATTGCATGTCCGTGAAAAATTGCATTCTCTGAATAAAATTAAAAATTTAATTAGCTTGCATTAGTGTTCAATAATCACATTATTTTTTTTTTAATCAAACGAACAAATGTTACATTAAAAAAGTTGTGTGTATATATAACACAGGAACTCGTCGCGGAGTTCGTAATAATAATGAAGCTAACTTTTGTTAAAGTGTTTATTAAACTTATTTCGTTAAATACTCTGCTATTTATTGTATTGTGCTATTGATGAATAATGATTCCAAGCAAAATAATTTTAAATTCAAATATCTGTAAAATATTTGCTCTTCCCTCAAGAATAATCTCCATTTCAAATTATCAGTACAGGAACCATTCCTCAAATCAAAGTTTTTTTCCTATAAATAAAATCTAACACCTTCTCATATTTCGAAATCTGTATTTTTCCAAATTATTTTACCGAATTTCCAAAATTACGACGGTTCGTACAAAGAATACTTAAATTCCACCCGAGTTTTCCCATTCTATGAACTAAAATGGCAATTAAAAAGGAACCATATCTCCCACCACATCCCGAGCTTTCCTGCACTCAGCGATAAATTAATCTTTTCTCATTTAATTGGATTCCAGACTTCTTTATTTTCCCTTCTACGTAGTAATAATGATTTTAATAGCAATATTGTATATTAAACCAACTCAAAAATCAGTAGATTATCTTTATTAACCTTAAATGCAATTAATAAGCATATGGCCTAAAATCAATTAAGGGCAATTTGTTTACAATTTTAATACAGATGTTTAGAAAAGGGAATGGCAAGCTTGCTGTATAGTAATCGATGAAGAAACGAAATATCTTGAGTTAATTATCAAGCTTACAAACTCGTGTATAGTGTAAATACTAGCAAATGGGATACATTCAAACTGATTTCTTATTAGAATTCACTCGTATATGAACAATTATCCTAATTCAAATTCTGTCGTCTGCTTTGATACAAAAATATTATTTTCTGATACCCTTCTTTCTGAATTATTTTAGGTCTCCGTTTTTTATAAATTTTATATTCCAAATATCTTTTACGATTCCTAACATATTCAGAAATCAGTGAATAATCTTTATTGACTATAAATATAATTAATAAGTATATGGTCTAAAATACATTAAGGGCAATTTGTTTACAATTTCAGTACAGATGTTCAAAAAACAGAAAAACAAGCTTGCTGTATGGGCATTGAGGAAGAAACGAAAAATCTAAAATATGATACTCATCTTTCTGAACTATTTTAGATATCCGTTCTTTTAAATTTATATTCCAAATATTTTCTAAGATTCCAAGCAAAATAATTTTAAATTCAAATATCTTTAAAATATTTTTTCTTCCCCCAGAAAAGTCTCATTTTTTAAATATCAATACAGGAACCAATCCTCAAATCAAAGTTATTTTCATTATGACATTTCCTGCAAAAAAGACTTAAATTCCAACAGAGTTTTTCCATTGTATGAACTGAAATGGCTGTTCAAAAAGAACCATCTCCCACCCCTTCCCGAGATTTCCTGCAATCACAGATAAATCAACATTTTCTCGTTTAATTGATGCCACACTTCGTTATTTTCCCTTCTGTGTAGTAATAATGATTGTAATACCAGTATTGTATTCTAAACCAACTGAAAATTCAGTTGATTATCTTTATTAACCGTAAATATAATTAATAAGCATATGGCCTAAAATCCATTATAATTAATTATTATATTTATTTATTAGGGCAATTGTTTACAATTTGAGTGCTTATGTTTTACCCTCGAGTGAGCACGTTCATACAAGGTTCCGCCGTTTTGCAGTTTGGTGAGTGGTGGGGCTGAGCCACCTGTAGTCTGTCTTTGAAATAGTAGCCTTGTTTGTTATTTGTATGACCATTGTCCTCCACGCGACCAATTGTGCAAGTATTATTGGTGCAGATATTTTTTAATACATTTATTTTTAGTTATTATTTTAATCTTTGCTATCATGTAATGTTTATGTAAAAATTATATTAATAAAACTAAAAGTTTGCTTGAATGACTATAGTCATCCACGCGACCATCTGTGTAACCAAATTAGGCGCGACCATTTGAGGGTTAAAAAAAGAGAATAACAAACTTGCTGTATGATAATCTGGGAAGAAAGGAAAAATCTCGAATTAATTAAGTATCTAGCTTACAAAATCGTACATCTTTCGAATGTGATATATTCAAAATTGTTTTCTTATTAGAATTTTTCCTCATCTGAACAATTATCCTTATTGAAATTCTGTCGTCTGTTTTGATATAAAAATAGTATTTTTTGATACCCTTCTTTCTGAATTATTTTAGGTATCCGTTCTTTTAAATTTATATTCCAAATATCTTCTAAGATTCCCAGCAAAATAATTTTAAATTCAAATATCTTTAAAATATTTATTCTTGCCTCCAGAAAAAGTCTCCTTTTCAAAATATCAATACAGGAACCATTCCTCAAATCAAAGTTATTTTCGTATAAAGAAATCCAACACCTTCGCCTTATATTGCGAAATCTGTATTTTTCCCGAATTCTTTTATCGAACCTCCAAAAATTACGACGATTCTTACAAAGAATACTTAAATTCTGCCCAAGTTTTGGCATTCTATGAACTAAAAAGGGCTGTTAAAAAAAGAGCCGATTCTCCCACCATTTCCCGAGCTTGCCTGCACTCTAAATGAAATATCGCGAAATTCTAGAATTCCTCCCACGACCCATCAACCGAGAAATCTTCTAAACGTCAGAATCTGCTGGGCGTAAAGTCGCCGCGTATGTGCAACCACAAGTTTTTCTGCTGCTGAGAAGAGAGAGAGGGAAAAAAAATCACAAACAAAATATGAAACCTATATCTATTTCTGGGTTCCTTCTTGTAGCCCCCTTCAGAATATATAAGATTTTATTTGTTATTCCTGGAATAGGAAATAGAATAATATTTATGGAAATTTGATATCGCACCAAGTGCTGTGTTAAAGGTTTGTTTTTATCGATTTAGGAATAAATATAGGTGTTATTCTGAATAACTTGTTGTTTATAGATCCTGTGTATTATTTAGCTTTAAGCTCTAGCAGCATCTTTTAAAAATATACCACGAAAAATTTTGCAGCTGCGAAAAATTAATATCTAACATTTCAAAAATCTTTTTTGAAATATATAATATGAAATATGTATATATGAAATATATAATATTTCCTATAAAAGCATTATGAATCATTACAAATTACCAACAAAAATTTCGAATGCATAAATAATAAAGGAATTTATTCAAATTAAAAATGATGTAATTATAAATTATGTTTTGAATCTTTATGTGATACATTGAGATGCTAATATTGCAGCTTCTAACGGAATCTCTTATAAATAGGTATTAGATGGCTACAAAAGTAGAAATCATATTGATAATACGCTAAAATAATTTGCAATTGCAGCAATGAGCTAAGCGTATAGTACTTATAAGATTGCTAAAAAGATTTAGCTACCATTGTTATATATTTAAAATGTATATAAGATACCATTAATAAGAAGAAAAAATAGTTCAAAATGAATTTTTGACATTCAGAATGAAAAAATATCAAAATATATCGAACTAGACTATATTTCTTATATACATATTTTCCACACTGCACATTTACATCAATGGTGTATCTTTCAATATCTGCTAATGGCTTTATATTTTGCTTTTACAACAAACTAATATCTAAAATTTGAAAAATCTTTTTGAAATATACTTCATACCTTGCACATTTACAATCAAGGTTATTTCCCTTAATATTTATTAATGGCTTTATGCATTCTAACCAGTCCATTGCGCTCTCCAATGAAGAATCTGATGATTATTATTTTTTTTTTCAAGAATATATTTTTATATTACTTTCTTCATCGTAAAAAGTAGTATTTAAAGTATGCAAAATGTAACATATAATGCATACATATACAGTTACAGAAAAAAAAAAAAACATTTTTTCTTAAAAAAGGAAAAAGAAAAAGAAAAACACATTTAATGAAGAGTAAAAAAAAAAAAAAAAATAATTATTCATTAATTGAATGTTTGGGCATTCGTTTTCTAATCCATGTGCAATCATTAAATTCTGATCAGTAATATGAGAAGCACAAAGGAAAAATTCGCAAATCTGATGACATATAGTAAGGTTGTTTGTCGCAATAGAGACTCTTGTGTGTAATTTGTCGTTAAAATGTAATATAAATAAAAAAAAAATTCAATTTTTTTAACATTTGCCTTTGTTTACAACTAAGCGCTCTAAAACTGCCTCTGGAGCCATTGTAGAATCTGAAAAATGAATTTTATGTCTCATCATAAAGATAACAAAAATAAGTTTTCGGATCATAAATTTTAAAATTTTATTTTTATAATAATGAAATCAGAAGAAGATTAGCCATTAAGAATAAAACATTGTACTTTTACTCTTGGAAATAAACAGCTGTTTTTTGTAGCAGAAAACATCTGCAACCATGTTTGAACTGTGATATGAATCACAATGTATTCCAATATTATGGTAGTCGTTGATTTAGTCTGTAGGAGGCAAAACGTAAGCTGCACTTTCCTGTAAGACAGATGCTTGCAGGTGTTCATGTTCTTAATTTTGCTCCTAAAACACATCTGCAATCTCCAACTGGACTTCTAAATTCAATTGCTTTATTTGTTAACATATGTCTCGACCATAAATTAATGGAGTTAAATTTAGGTTAACGTGTTTCTTGGAGAAAGGCGGAAATCATAGAATGATAGTGAAATAGTAGTAAATGAAACGCTTTCAAGAGTGCAATGGTTAGCGATAATTTGAATCTTTAGTGGTTGTTATCTAATGAAGCTGCGCGTCCACTCCTTTATTTGTGGAAACGGACCATACATAATTAAACACATATTTAAATTCATGTACCGAAAATAAATTTTCAATGAAACGAAGAGAATGTTTCGTATCCTTATAGATTTATATCCTTATAGTACCTTCTGATACCTCCTGTGAATAATATACAGAAATACTCGTTTAAACTAATAAAGATTTTTTGGACATAGTCACGGAGTGATTAATGCATAGGTCGACCAGGCCGCAGCCTTGGTCCCCCACTAGTATGGCGGTACCCATAAATAATCAAAAGAATTTAGAAAAGAATTCTTAAAACTGCAGTTTTCTGAAATTGATATCCTCAAAAGCCAAAAAAGGTTATGTTTTACTTGGAAGCCTTATCGTAATATCTAATGATAACCCCCAAATACATTCCTGAAAAAAATCTAGTTGCTATTTTGTTTTAAGAGGGTCCCAAAATTCCGATGGAGCTTGGGGACAGACCACCTTTATCTGGGCATAGTTACATTATTTGTAATCTTGGTAAAAAAGATTTACTGTTACTCTTTTCACTTAAATTTTTATCAAGTATAATTCTGTAAACTCCTGCATAGTGCGTTGAATATTTTTATTCAATATGCACTTTATGCAGAAACCGTAAATATGTTTATGTGTTTTGATTTATAAAACACATGGGTAATACAAGGTTGATGACCCCTGATCTAATAAATTATTATATAACTTTTACTGGCATTTTCATCAGTTACAGTTTTTGAATTTATTGCATAATATTAATAGCTGAAGATCTCCCAACACAAGGAGAACTTTATTCAATTAGAATCAGTGTTGCTAATTTAGCGATGTATTATTATTATTATTATATCTAACACTATTTCTGAATAGCAATATTTAATGATATACTAAATAAGTCGAATATTAATATTCCAAAATAAGAATAGAACTTTGATTTTAAAAATATGTTAAATCGGAACCACTGCTTTGAATGACATGGTTCTAATTTACAAATTCGGCTAGAATGAGATGGCACTATCTTCTGAATGTCATTATTTTTGCCAATAATTCCAGCAGACATACAACTCATTCTGCCGAATATTTCGTGAACCAGCAAGTTTCAAAATATCGCAGCAAATGTTGCTTTTGGAGAAATGAAACTTTCATTTCGTTTTATCTCAATAGCGTTGTCGAAGCAGTCAGAACCTTTTCATTCACTTATACAAAAATCAGGAAAATTAGAGAACAAAGCAATAATGCTTTGTTCAACGAAACTTAGTGCTGCTCAACTCGTTGTAACCATTTGCTCAGTGATAAGTAATCCATACCCCAAATATGAGACGGTGAAATTTTGGTTAACCCAAAGAAACAACAAAAGAGACGTTTATTCCACTTTTCGAAAATTTTGAAATTTGGACATATTTTGTTTTGGTTAGGTCTTTACAATTATACTTTAATTATCTTTACGTATTAGCTCATCCTGTCATCTGGTCAAAGATCCTTCCTCTGACCAGTGACGCAGGCACATATGATGTTTCTTTAATAGAACGTTACGATTTCGAAATTTACAATCATCTTGCATTTTTATGAAGAATAGGGTAAGCCATGCATAGTTTCCCCTCTTATTTTTCTTTTTTAGAGTTATGATTTTTGTTTTGCACATTTAACCCATCCATACTAAATTTTATGTAGCTCTCCATAAAAGTATTGCCGTAATATAAATACCAGATAAAATGGGATTTTTATCAAAAAACTGAATCAATCATTTTATCCAACTATACCGGATCTCAGGGTTAAACGCCCCACTTGATCGGAATAGATGCTCTGGAACTAGGAAGATACCGAGTGTCCCAAAAATTGACTGATGGAATTTAAAATTCCATAACTTGCAAATGGTGACAGATATTAAAACAATTCTTGCAAGAGTGTTATGTAAGATGTCAGGAGGTTTTATGCTGCAATTCTTAGTTTTAGTTACAAATATCGTTGATAGATGGCGCTGCAAGCAATAACCGCTAAATCCAGGCTCAATTTTTCGGCCTCTCTCTTCTTCTATGCAAAAAAAAGGAATTAAAATTTATTGAATGGATCCCGAAGTACCAAAAAACAAGTCTGGACTGCGCGCCTATTGCTCTCAGCGCCATCTATTGTTTGAAATTCGAATTAAAATCAAGAATTACAGTACAAAAACTCCTGACATCATACATAATCCTCCTGCAAGAATTTTTTTAAATATCTGCCACCGTTTGGAAGTTATTGAACTTTAAAATTCATCAGTCATTATTGGGACACCCAGCATATACTGTAAACTAAAACATTGCTCCATTACCTGTTGCAACTTCATTCACTAAATATTTCAATAAAAATCTATAATAAATACATTATATTTCATCTGCTCTATTTCTATTTTATAAAAACATACAACAAAAGACAATCTTACCTTTTTTGATGAATATAATTTTTAGTTGAAGAAATAAATGGCTGTAACTTCATCTAGTACTACACATTTTTTTTTTAACGATTGAGAGTAGAAGGTCATTACTAGCTCTGTCGCATGCCTAATATTTGAAATACAGTGACTGGGGCATCTTACGCAGATTTACCCGATTTTTCAGTAAAGAGTATTCATGGAGTTAATCTACTTTTGATATCGCTTATAAAATGAATTCTCCGGTAATTAATACTTTCACCTTTACGAACGCATATTTGTGCTATTCTATTCATACTGCAAAAAGAAAAGTAAATCTGTTACAGATTTATTTCTTACGCTGAGGATTCAAGATATGAGTATTTAACTATAATGATAATTAGCGAAAAAATCATTATTTTTACTGACTGTATCACTATTTGAACATAAACTTTCTAAATATACTCTCAACACATTTGCTATTAAAAAAAATCCTAGTTTATTTCATAATAAATTATAAAACTGTCTAAGTCTTTGTAACATTTTACTATTTTAATAATATTATTTTAGCTATACGAAACGTTTATGTGATAATTAGTTCTCTAATTGGATCATAAAAATTAAATTTGAAAGGGCAGTTTATACTATGGTGTAAACCACTTTAATTTATCTAAAATATTTAAAAATAACTGTAGTTTTTTTTTCTGTTTTAATTTAAAATAAATTCAAATCATGAAAACATTTTTCTTTTTTCTTTCTTAAAAGAAATATAAATATTTTATTTCTATTTATCACTTGTTGAGATATTCTTTTAATGTTAATTTACTTTTTCATACGTAATATTTTACATTTATTTAAAATAGCGTTTTAGTAGAACAATGTATTATTTTTAAAAGCAAAAACTGAAGTGCCTGAATCTCACATAGTATAAAAAACGATGCTTTAAATAATTTATAAACAGATTTATATAAGTTTTTTTTTTCGGAATTTTATTTTCATTAACTAATTAGCACATTGCACTACTATTTAAATATTTGCATTTAATGAATTGAAGCAAAAATCTAGATTTTTTGTGAAAACCAAACAAAACTAAACAAATATATACTTTATCAAGTCAAAAGTGTTAGTAGCCACACAAAGAAGGATTTTTATCACAGAGTAATTTAAAGCAGGTCACACATGCAAAGTTCAGATCAAGGAATTATTTTTCTTTAAGAAAATTAATTAAGTAATGCATTCTAGTTACCCAGAAAATTTATTTTTACTATCGTCTTCTTTGCACTATTTGAAATTTATGAATATTTAAAAGTCTGAAGTTGAAACGTAATTGAGGAATAAAATCTGAGAATCTTCTAAATGCTGTACCTAATTATTATTCAATTTAAATTCCTGGGATAAAGCTAAAAAAAATCACAATTCATTAATTTTCAAATCAATTTGCATGCTTCGTGTGATTTATTTTTAGGTGTATGTTTTTCTACTTACCGTGAAATTGAGAATTTCTAAGACATTTATCAGAAGTCAAATAACATTATAAAAAGAGTGTGGAACTTATTTAATTTCTTCAAATATACATAATTGTTAAAACTAGTACGTTGTTCTAACGCAAATCTTCTTCTGGTTTATTCTACTATTACGAGGGCAATTCAGTAAGTAGGTCACAAAAGCCAATAAAAAAAGGGGGAAACCAAGATACATACTTAAAAGGCATGTTTATTTCTCTATATAATCGTCATTTACATTGATACATTTGTCCCATCTCTTTATGAGATTTCTAATGCCTGTTGCATAAAAAAAAAATTCTTTGGACTGCACTGTCAGACATCTGTGTACCTCACATTCAATGTCTGGATCAGTCGGCTGTAAGCTAAACCATGTGAACACACTGTTGCAGTTGCTAATGCTGTCTATTGCTGTTCACCTGTCAGCTCTAACCATTTCCTCAACCTTCCACACTTTTTCTTCTGTCGCAATCTCAACAGGACGACCACTTCGTTCTTCGTTAACAACTTTTGAACGCCCCTGCTCATCTTGTACAACTGTTGTCTCATAAATTCGAAATTGACATCTTACAGTTGGACACTGCTGCCACCTATTGGCATATTTGGAAACAATTTACTACTAATTTCCTACCTCTCATATAGGTTTGTGACCTACTTACTGATTTTCCCGCGTATATTAATTTAAAGATCGCTTTTAAGATCCGAAAAGATGTATCATTATACTATTTTCAGTATCGGCATCTTTTTTTTTTTTTTTTTTTTTTTTGGGGGGGGGGGGGGGGGGTCACGTGGTGCTTTTCATCTTTAACAGCTTTCGAATAAAACGGACAGACATTCTGCACGGGAAGAAAAATTCCTTCAAGCGAATGTAATATTTTCATCTCCTTTCCATTATTAAATCTCCCCATTTTTTGTGAATAAGCCACATATGTATGGAGAACAACACGTTTACTGTAAAAGTGTTGAAAGAAAACAACGTTTAAACGCAGCCTTACAAACGCAGTAATTGGGTGCGAAGACAAGATTTGTACCAAAATTGAGGGGTTCCGGTTACAATGCAATTCACCTGTAAGACTGCGTTTAAAGGGTTGTTTTGCCTTCCCTTTTCCAGGAAAAGATATTAATACCTATTCTTCCCCGCCCGTCTTTGGTTTATTCACAAATGGATGGGGAGATTCGACAATGGAAAGGAGACAAGAAGATTAGATCGACTTGAAGGAAAGTTTTTCCTCCTGCATAATGCCCAACCGTTTCATTCTAAAGCTATTAAAGATGAAAAACAATGCGTAACCCCAAAAAAGACGCTGATACTGAAAATATGTGAAAGATCCGTCTATGCAGACATTAAGAGAGTTCGACATTGATTATAACAATGGAGTTATATATACGGCTAACCACGCTTCCTTCTAAAATAAGATCCATTGGTTGTGGAACCGATACTCAAGCAAATAATAGCAGTTGCTCTTAAGGGCCGAAATGACGTATCATTCCACTACTTTCAGTATATGCGTTTTTTTGTGGTCACGCGGTGTTTTTCATCTTTAATAACTTCAGAAGGAAACGGTAGGATATTCTGCAGGAGAAAAACTTCCCTTCAAGTAGATCTAATCTTCTTATATTCTTTCCATTTTTTAATCCCCCCATTCTTTTATGAATAAACCACAGTTTAGACGAGTTTAGAAGAGAAGGTTTCCGGGAAGAGTGGTGAAGGAAGGAAAAACAAGCATTTAAAAGCAACTTTACAGCGTGATTAAAACCAAAATTGAATCAGACTTTTTTTTTTTTTTTTTTTTTTTGTAATTATCTTATATAATAATGTTACAGATGGGTGACAAAATAATACGAACACCCATGAAAAAGGTATGGTCCATTTCAAAGGACCAGAACGCGCATGTCACTTTGCACTCAATTCTGCCACCTAGTGGTTATGGTAGGTAAGGTATCAGTCACTCAGCATCAGTCATAGGTGTTGCATGCACTTCCATACGCTCTGGAAAATTCAGTAGTGACTGACTTGTCAGAGTTCGAAAAAGGAATGATTGTTGGAATGGGGTGAGCTGGTTGCTCCGTGACGGAAGCAGCCAATTATTTGGGGCGTGCGAGGAGTACTGTGCCAACGTTATGACAGCGTACACGAAATACGGTAAATTGTCGTCGGCGAAGTACAACAGTGAACGGAAAAGAAAGCTTTCTGAGAGGGATAAAAGGGAGTTGACCCCCCATAGCGGTCAGAAAGCGCAGGCAATCGTTATCCCAGATAGCGTCATACATAAATAGTCATCTCCAGAGTCCATTTCAGCAAGAACTGTCAAAAGGGAACTTCATGCTTCGAACATTTATGGAAGAGTTGCAATTCGTATGCCGTTGGTGTCATGGGTGTTCGTATTATTTTGTCACCCATCTGTATGTAATCTTGTATATGAAATTTGGTATAGTTCCATACAATAGATTCCGAGATACAGCCATCCCGTATACGAGGAAAAATATAGCATACCTGTCGTCGATATTGACCAAAACCTAATCCGTACCAATTTACGTCAAGAATTAAGTGAATATGAAGTCTGATGGAATTTTGGTTAAATAAAGTGCATTAGTTCTTGAATTAGAGAGATCGCAAAATTCATGTAAAATACAGACATACATACATACACCGAGAGAGACAGACGTTTCCAAAGGACTAGTCAAATTATGTTCAGGACATCCCAAAACTTGTTACTAAAACAAAAATTTAAACGAACTCAAACAATTTTATCCATGTATTACATAAAAAAATGTAAAATAAAGTAGAAATTAACATTAAAAAAGACATATCTTTAGTGCAACATAAAAGTGTATTTTTAATTTATATGCCTATAAAGTGTATTTTTATTTATTTATTTATTTATTTGTGATAGATTTTTAAGTTCTTTATGACAGCTACTCCCGAAAAACTGACAATATTTCAGCGTCCAGGGTGACTGATATTCTCAGGTTTTCTGAGAAAACGAAAAGCTGGAATGAATTATACTTTTTAAAAGATTCAATGTTTATTAACATACTTTTTTTGGATATTACGCCGAATGGATACTTTTCTAAATTTTAATGAGTTAATTATCAAAGGTATAATACAGAATAAAATATTTGAAACATTGTTAGTTATAAACAAAACCCTTCTTTCATATTTTATATCTATTTTCAAATGATAGACACATCTTGCATATACACATAACAATTCATAATAAATAAAAAATCAAATTTTTAAAATTTTAAAGAAAAAATAAAATAGCTCGTGACATCTAACCTTATTTCTCCTTATTCTAAATTTCGTAAACCAATGTTACGTAAATGCAAAAATTGAAAGAAGTTGGCGAATATAGATTTCGAATATTTAATTATAGTTTCTTTTCTCCAATTCTTATTCTAAAATAAAATCCAAAAAAATTGAAAATGGCGTATACATGACGGGGAAATATTTAAAATAAGTTTTAAAAGAAAGAAAATATACCAAAAATGTTGAATAATAATCAATATTTTATGGTTTCAGAAAATGAAGTATGGTACTTTTCCAATAAAGTTAGTTGAAAGAATAAGTTTCAGCTTATTAGAAACTTCATCAATCTTCAACAGCCGATAGCGAAGGGTTATAAGAAAGGTCTTACTTTTTTCATTTGTTTTGTGCCTTATAAAAAAGATACATGTCTTCAATATTAAAAAAAAGTACTATTATATAAAAGAACGAAACACAAAAGTATGTAACAGAAGGTTATAAAGTTTTGAAAGCTTCTATTCACTTAAGTTCAGTGTATATTCTTTTGCTATAGTCGGGAGTGAAACAGTATCAATAAGTGTGCAGCAATTTTTACACTTAATTATTAAGGGTACAAGAGACCTTTACACTCGTTTTTTAATTTTTTTTAAATTTCTCTTTAAATTTTATTCAAGGGCACACTATATGAATTATGGCATATATTTTTCATACAAAAAATGTAAAATAAAAATTTAAGAGGAAAAAAATAAGGAATATGTTAAGCGTTATGAAGAAACTTTCATATGCCCCATGCGGATTCCATATCAATTAATATCCACAATATTTTTTCTGTTAGTTAGGTTTGCATATACAAGTAAAACTGTGAATCGAATTTTATATATTTGAATATAAAGATAAGAAAAAAATATTTTCTACATTTAAAGAAATTTTCATCATTTCTGCATCAGATTTCTGCACGTTTAACTTTTCCAATTGTATTTAGTTAAAAAAAAACAACAACAACAACAACAACAATGCACATTTTTATTTGTATATGTAAAACAAACTGGTATAAAAAATATTGGGGATTTTAATTGAAATGGAATGTACATGAGGCATTTTGAAAAGTTCTTCACAACGCTTAAAATATTCAGGAAATTTATTTTTCTCCATTTAAAAAAAAAAAAAAAAATTGTGTGATAAATATATGCTATAATTCATGTACTGAGCCCTTGAATAACATTCAAAGTGCAATTAAAAAAATAAATAAATGAGTTTGAAGGTCTCTTGTGTCCTTAAATATATAAAAAAACAGTCACTTATATTTCAAATTCAAAAATTATAACGGCCATTCTTCAGATTACAAAATACATTTCACGAATAAATATTTGACGTTTGCAAAAATTCGTACCGTATTTCATAGATGGCAGAAACTTGCAATTTGACAATGTTGATGTTTCTTTTATAACCATATTATTAACGGACAGTTTTCCACATGAGTCATGAGTGAACATAACGTTAAAAAAAGTTTTTCAAATTAATTTGTGACAAGGTTAATATTCAAAATGGAAAATGAAAAGTTACATTTTTGTCATGTTATGTTATATGAGTTTTAAAAAGCAGTGAGTGTTGGACGTGCTACAAAAAAATATTCAAGAGGTTTATTTGGATCGTGCTCCCGTTCTTAGGATAGTCAAAATGTGTATTTGTCGGTTTCCAAATAGTAATTTCAATCTAAACGATAAAATTTGCTCTGGGAGATCTTCTGGCATTGATAATGACTTAATACTTGGTTTAGAGGTTAATAATATCCACGTATTGCTACAGAAAAGATTGCCGAGAGATTAAATGTTTACAATTCGACAGCATTTCACTATTTAAAACAACTTGGGTACAATTCGACTGCATTTCACTATTTAAAACAACTTGGGTACACTTCGAAACTCGATGCATCGGGGATCGGGCACGATCTTTCCAATCACCTAATATATAACCGCTACTTATACGCTACTAATACGTATACAAAGAAGAAGAATTAGGGAAAAGTGAAGTCACAAAACATAGTAATGAGAAAAAAACTTTTCTTTTTTTGAGTTTTTTTCTATACATACATTTCTAAACACAACTTTAGCATTTTTGTTTTTTATTATAAAGCCAACTTTTAGTAATGGTGTTCTTTTTTATCTCACAGGCTATCAAAGTCTGAGAGCTAATGTGCCCGCAGGCTCTGTATGTACGTAACGCGATAACTCTTGATAGAAATATCCGATTTGCTTCAAATTTTGTAAATATGTTCATTCTGATAAGGTG
This sequence comes from Maratus speciosus, assembly GCA_963932465.1. Classification (NCBI taxonomy): domain Eukaryota; kingdom Metazoa; phylum Arthropoda; class Arachnida; order Araneae; family Salticidae; genus Maratus; species Maratus speciosus. The sequence continues at coordinate 513,374,106 of OZ010786.1, read as the reverse complement.
CTTCCCTGATTCGTTTTGGGGGTCCATTGGTTAAGTATAAAGGGGAGAACGGGGGCTAACCCCCCCCCCCCCTTAATTTAGATAAATGGGTTTTCATGCAGAATTATCCGATTTGCTTCAAATTTGGTATACCGGTTTATTCTGATGAGGCGCATCCCTGATTAAATTTGGAGATTCATTGGTTAAGTATAAAGAAGTTAAATGGGGGATGTAATCCCCCACCCCTTAATTTAGCTAAATGGGTTTTTCTTATCGATTTCGATTTCTTTATTTTTCGAGGGGCATCATTCTTTGAAAACAGAATATAATTTACAATTAGTGTGAATAGCCTGTGAGCTCAATGCTATCAGTTTGCCTTGTCACTTTTCTTTGTTTTCTGTTGTTTGCTTATTTTAGCGAAATTTTCTGGCAACAAGAGACTAGTTTTGAAACATTCATATAAAGACTTTGTTAAACTGAATGGAATTGTAAATAGCTACAACCAAGAAAAAAACAAAACTTTATATATATATATATGTAAAGGAATGGCAAAATTCTAGTGATAAATTCACCTTGAGTAAATAATTAAAATTCGTATACAACAGCAATAAAACATACTAAAATTACTTTTAGTTGCATATATATAATATAAAATGATTTTAAAAACCTTAAATTACCTTAAAAGTGCATTAAAAATCAAATTAAAATCCCAAAACATTTTCAGCCAAATTCACACGGTCATCGTCAGTGGTTATTTAAATGTTGCTAATTCTCTTTGTGCTTATTCGTCAAAAAGAGGACTATTGTACTTTAAGAATAGTATGGGCCGTGTGAATTTGGCCGAAAACTTTTTGGGATTTTAATTTGTTTTTAAAGATATTTTTAAGGTATTTAATAGAACACAATTTGCATAACTACAGACATACACACATTAAAATTTTATTAAAAACAATTAAAATATAATAAAAAATATATATAAACGTTTCGGCTGTTTTCATAGCCCTCATCAGTAAACGAGCAGATTCACAAAACAGCAAGAGCCACAGTAAACGAAAAAACAGTTAAAATCACGGTCTAAGTAGGTTAAAATAATCAGCAGGATTATTTTAAGTCCTTCTGATTATTTTAACCTACTTAGACCGTGATTTTAACTTTTTTTTTTTTTTTTCTTACTGTGGCTCTTGCTGTTTTGTGACTCTGCTCGTTTACTGATTAGGGCTATGAAAATAGCCGAAACGTTTATATATGTTTTTAATTATATTTTAATTGTTTTTAATAAAATTTTAATGTGTGTATGCCTGTAGTTATGCAAATTGTGTTAATTATTAAGTAATCCAGACGTAATTATGTATGTATTTTCAAATATTTCCTAAAATTTTTAATAATTTTATATTATTATATATATATGAATCTAAAAGCAATTTGAGTACGTTTTATTTGCGCTTTATAATATTTTTATTTGTTGTTGTTGTACTTTTAAAAAAGTCGAATCTCGTCAACGTAAGCAATATTTAGTTACATCAAATTCTCAACAAATTTTAAATATAGGTCTCTAGTCATCTTTATTTCAATAATACAGAATTCTGCATACATAAATATAAACTATCAAAAGTTTAACTTTTATTCGAGCTTATTACTTCTTAAATAAAAATAAAAATCAAGTCTCTGTTAAATACCAGTTAATTAGTGAAATGCAGAGACTTCCGAATTAAATGAGCGTAACTTAATATACTAAACTGTAAAAAAAGTTATTTCTCTTTTTTTTACAATATTACTTTATTAAAGTCTGAAAAAAATGAAATTAGTGCAATTTGTAGAATAACATTTCTCTTTTTTTTTTTTTTTTTTTCATTTCCAAAAGTAATCAGTTTGTAATTATCGTGTTTCTAGCGAAATTCTAAACTCTGGGATAGAAAGTTGAAAAAAGTTATATATATTTTTTATGTTCCGTAATCATTCTAAGCCATACATATAATTTCTAGCTATGATTACTTCAGAACGCAACAGTATCAATTTTCAGAAGAGAATAATCTGAAACTTTAGCTAGCTTCCATTTGAACGTAGTAATTATAGCGTAAATGAAGATGGGGAAACATTTAAAATCAATATTACAGATAAAATGAAGCATATGCTGCTTTACTAAAGATAATTATTTTAAAAAGTCATAGTTAATGATAAAATCATTAAATTAATTAGACTTTTACTTTCGTAATGTAAATTATATTTGAAATATTTTTATCAAATAAATTGAATTGATAAGGTTTAAAAATTTCGAATATGTCTTTTGAAAGTGTATCTCTTTGCTGAATCAATAAAAAAAGGCCAGCCATATGGAGGCGCGGGGGGGGGGGGGGGACGCTTGGCAACTCGTCCCCATCTATACAGCGTCTTCCACAAAAGTATTTTTTTATAAAGAATAGATAACATGATTATAAGACGTTAACATTTGGTTATTATAATTTTATTGATTTAGATATCTTTTAAACATTGACAGTTTTACTCGAGTCATATGAAGAAATTTAAACTTTAATTTTAGCTTAATATTTAACTTATTTTAGTTATTTCTGTGTGGTATTTATTTAATTTAACATAATTTACATAACTACAGACATACACGCATTAAAATTTTATTAAAACAATTAAAATACAATTGAAATTTTTTATATAAACGTTCCGGCTATTGTCATAGCCCTCATCAGTAAACGAGCACAGTCACAAAACAGCAAGAGCCACAGTAAACGGAAAAACAGCTAAAATCACGGTTTAACTAGGATAGAAGAATCAGCAGGTCGCTTCGTTAATGGTTGATTCAGCTAAAACAGTCACCCAGCCCTCAAGGAAGACACAACTAAAATATATGGGGCAATTGGCTTCCACAATTCGTGCATTCTCAAAATCGGGGACATGATCGAACTAAAGTGCATGATCAACCAATCTTGAATTCAGAGTACCTTTATTAAAAGAATTCTTATGTTCATTGAGTCTAATATTTAGAGAGCGTCCAGTCTCATGAATGTAAATCGAGCTGCAACCTTTACAAGGAATTTTATAAACGACACCATTCAGGTCAAACTTCGAATATTTATGTTTAAAACTACTGAAAATTTAATTTATTTTACAAAGAAATATCTGATTAGAATCGAAATATATTCACTTGGGGCTGTTCAAATTGACCTTTATGGATTCTGGTGTTAAAATTGTTAAGGATGTTAGATTAGTTTTACAATCATAGCGCCTTTTTCAACTATTAAAAATGTAAAAGCGGAAAAATTTTCTATTATATTTTGGCAAGACACTACATTTTCCTAATAAATATAATATTTTAATATAAATTTTAAAATAAAAAACGGAATAATTATGATAATTCAAAATGTATATTGTATCTTTCTATTCTCATTGATTAAAAATTGCTTAAAGTTGATTGTTAATTACTGCGTACTGCAGTAAACGTAATCTTTTTAATAACGAGACGTTAATATGGAGATCAATTTAGAATCACTTGAAGCTTAAGTACGATTACAATGTGAAATTGGTGTTAAATGCCAATATACTTCTCCAATGAATAAAATTATTTTACAGCTCACCATAAGTAATACATAAATAAGCGTACATAATTTTGCCTTTTAGTTGAATTAAAAAGAAAATTCTTTAATCTGTCAATTAAAATATGTAAGTTAAAATTATGCACGTATATTTTTAATTGGGATAATCCATCATTAAAACATTATTTCCCAATAAATAATTTATCAGTTGTACAAATCTTCTTTATGTTTATTATTATTCAGACCACAAGGCAAAGCGTTTCTTTTTTCTTTTCAATTTGTTGAATAAACCGAATTGAAACTTTAGTTTTGTATTATTTTGCAATTTCCAACTCATATACAGGGTGCCCATTCTCAACGGTGTCCAAGGACTAATTTCTAAACCGTTAGTCAAAAACATATAATTCCAATTACAAAAGTATTTTAAATCAGGAAAACAATTATTTAAAAAGTCGTTAGGATTAATAAAAACATTTTTTCAAAAGTTGCGAAATTTAATTTTTATACGCCCCCCGCGGTCCTATAAGAGATATTTAGGCAAATTACTTTTTACAGTAACAAGAAAGACAAAAAAAAAAAAAAAAAAAAAAAAAAAAAAAAAAAAAAAAAGTTCCATTCATCTGACACTAAAATTGACCGAGTTGTGAAACTTTGAATTGCAACACTTATGCCAATTTTCTGCATCTGAACACAGATGATGATGGCCATGCTTCGAGGGATCGTACACAATGTCCTTAAAGTATTAGATAGATTTATTTCGAGTGTACATTTCGGCATTGCAGCCGAAGGCAGTTACTTCGAGCAAGTTTTAACTTTAATTTGTATTCATTAAGTTTTAGATTTCATAATCCAGTAGCATTTCAAAATATGTATCATTTTGTAAACAATTGCAACTGTTGCTTTTCGTAATTTCATTTAACAAAAAATCCGTTATTTTTTAACTTGTTTTAGTACAAGTTGTATATTTCTCTTTAATATGTCAGCATGAGAATAGATTTCAAATTTATATTGCAATGTTAATTTTACTCTCAACTATTTTTTTTTTTTTTTTTTTTTTTTTTTTTTTTTTAACCATTTGAAAAAATGGTTATTGTCCTCGTCAGGGTAGGAAACCAAAAGCATATCTGAAGGTTTTTATTGGTTTAATCATCATTTTATTCGTGTTCTGATTGGTCTATACAGTAATCTGTATTTCCCTTTACTTTCAACAGAGATGGACAACAGAGTGTTGCCACTATGACAAAAAAGTAATAAAAACTACAAAAAAAAATTAATAACTCAGAAACAAATTGAGATACAGTTTTCAAACAAATTGCATTTAAAAGTGAATTTTTTTCTCCATACGACGATATAAAAAGTAATATTGTGGGATGTTTATAAGTTTAAGAAATAAATTACATTTTAAATTGGCCGTCAGATTTCTTGGAAATCCGACGATGGAAAAGCCTTTTTCCGAACAGCCAATGAAATGCTTGGATTTTATGGAATGCGTAAGTTTCAGGTCGATAATACGTACGAGTCGCAGGCGATTTCTGTCGCTTGCAATTTTTACGTGTAATAACACTGTTAATGTTTAATTCATGGCGTACGTAATGTAGGATCAACTCCGTGCTATTTTTTATGTCTTAAATTTTGGTCTTTGAAAAAATCATTTTCCAAATGGTCGTTGTAATTTGTTAACTTGCATTTTTATTTTTTTTAATCTGACGATTATTTATATTTTTAGTAAATTTGTGAATGACCCTATTTCCCATTAAAAAAATGCTTCAACTTTAAATAGCTATTACTCGGTCGGATTTAATCATAATGGAACATTTTGTCTTACTTCTTGATGTCATTGGATATTTTTACTTATTATAACTTTTAGTACCAGGGACCGTATAAAAATTTTAATTTCGTATTTTTTTAAGAAATGTTTTTATTGACCTAAATCGCTTTTAAAATACTTCTTTACCTCATTTAAAACATTTCTGTAATTAGAACTATATGTCGATACCTAACGGTTTAGTTTGGTCTGTATTTATGGCGGCCAATTATCAACACGTGGGATATAGGCCCTGTGGGGGGGGGGGGGGGGAGTGCCCTTCGTGGGGGTCTTTCTAAGGGAACCTAACCCGTATTTACGCATGGGAATCCACGGTTTCGAAGAAAACCACGAAAACTCCTAAACGGTTAGGCCGACGGGCGCGATTGGGTTCGAACCCAGCATCTCCCGTCTACCAGCTTCGAGAGAAGAACCTCTCAGCCACTGGTGGGGCCCTAACGGTTTAGGAATTAGCGTTTGGGCGCCGTTGAGAGTGACCACCCTGTATATTTTTAATTTTATCCAATTACTGGCATCATAGTGTACTTTGAGAAGTGTAGTTCATATAAAAAAGTGTATTTTCTTCGGAATTTCATCATACTTTTTTTTCTTGTATTGGATACCTGTTCCTTTATTGGATAATCTGGCCCGTTTTTTAAAAGCAAAAATTCCAGTATGTGAGCGAAAAATTTAATTAACATAATTTTCATTATTAATGCTCTCATTTCTAATGATTTCATTTATGACTGAAAATTACTGGTACAGCGTGTATTTATTTCACTTTAAAAAAAAATGTACGGTTGGCAGAAATTACGCTATGATAAAAGATCATTTCTTTTAGGTATCATTTCTTTTACAAAATTTGTCAATGTCGAGTTACTCATATATTCATATTTATTATATATACATGTGTTTTTAAATAAACGTTGAATTCAATTCAATATAAAGTTTTTCAATGTAACGTACAATTTTCATTTCTCGAAATTTCATCATTTAGAAAACAATATGTTAAAACTTTATTTTGAATACTACTTAAATTTCTTTCGTGTACAATATCTTCTCCATATTATTGTAAATTCATTATCTTCTAAAATTTCCAATAATTATCTCGTTTCTTTAATGATAGTTTATAATAACATCATTTTATTTTCTATATTTTTTATATGTACAATTATACATAAGCAACAAAAAATTACATCTTAAAACAATAACTTTAAACAATATTACAACTTTCATTTCATTTATTAAAATTTGTATCATTCAGCACACTATGTTTGCCTTTTATATCTTTAGGTAACATAGATTATTAAATAACTAAATTTGGAAATAACTTAATTATTTTTTATCACACTACCTCCCAGGAATCTAAACACAATCATATTTATAATTATTCTTAGGGATTTTTGTCCGCCGGGATCACATTATTTTAAACAAAATTCACAGAATTCAATTATGTTTAAACCATTATTCAAATTTAAGCGACTCTGTTTATTAAAATTTTTAATATTTAACAAGGATTTCCTGGTTTTCAGAACTAATCTAATCAACTCAATAATTAATTTACGCGTTAAAGCAATATCTTTTTGTCACACTAAGATTGTAGAAAACTGAATGCAATTAGTAATATAATTATTCTGAAAAATTGTTATCTTTCCGAGCAAGTGATTTTAAACATAACCCAGAGCTTTTCTTACGGTGCTATTTTGGATATTATTATATATTATTAAGCAAAATTAGGTAACAGTACTTAATAAATTAATAATGGCTTTCAGGATGTTTTATTTGCTTTGATAATACAGTTTCTTTTGTTGTTTAAAATTTTTCAGGTAATTCGTTTATTAAATGTGATATTTTCAAACGCATTTTTTGTGTTTTATCGACTAACTGTATTAATTATAGGACTGTCATATACAGTTTTAGCACCAGTATAGCTGTTATTTTAAATATATATATATAAAAATTCAGATTCAGCACTAAAGCATATTTGTTAGAGTTTTATTTTTATTTTAGTTTTTCAGTTTTTTAAAGTGAGGGCATCTTTTTGACTTTTAGTTGAAAAAGCATTGTTATAAAAAATTGAAGGATAGTGTGGTATGGAAGATTCTCCACTTTTAACCTTTTTATGTATGGTTGTAAAAGTTTAGCTATATTTTACTTATGTATAAAATTTTAGTTATATTTTACTTATGTATACTTATAAAGTTTTAGTTAAACATTGATATTTTAATTTTAATAGTGACAGAAAGCGATCATCATGTATGTGCACCTGTAAAATATTGATGACTACATTTAGGATATGTACTTTTTTATCATTAAAAAATATTTAAAAACATATATTTTGTAAGCTATTCCACAAAACTGAAAATAATTTCAATACGGAAGCATGGATGGGCAGTCTCATTGACGATGCAGAGATGCTAATATTCCGGATTTTTGACCACCATTATTTTCGAAGAGAAATTATCTGTATGTATCATGCATACATTCTTAGGTTATGTGAGACAGCGAGTTGTAATTTTCCAACTGGCCGAAAAATGTCCGGACCAGGATTCGAACCAGCGATCTCTTGGAAGAAGCTGTCAATGCTCCGCCAACTGAGCTATCCCGGACGAATCTGAAGGCCCTAATTCACCCAGATAACCTTATTGATCATCTAACATCTGGTCTGATATATGAATCAGCTTAACAGAATAAATCGCAGGTAATGGAACTCCAGTAAACGCTGTATACGTAATTACACTAGATTAATTTTAACACTATTCCTCTAATTCGTAAATAATTCACGTGCATTGTAATTTTCCAACTGGGTGAAAAATGTCCTGACCAGGAATCGAACCAGGAATCTCTTGGCTGAAGCTGCCAATGCTCTCTCAACTGAGCTATCCCGGACGAATCAGAAGGCCCTAATTCACCCAGATAACCTTATTTATCATACAACATCTGGTCTGGTCTGATATATGAATCAGCTTAACAGAATAAATCGCAGGTAATGGAACTCCAGTAAACACTGTATACATAATTACACTAGATTAATTTTAACCCAATTCCTCTAATTCGTAAATAAATCACGTGCATTGTAATTTTCCAACTGGGTGAAAAATGTCCGGACCTGGAATCGAACCAGGGATCTATTGGCTGAAGCTGCCAATGCTCTGCCAACTGAGCTATACCGGACGAATATAGAGGACCTCATATATCAGACCAAATGCTATGATTAATAATGTTAGCTGGGTGAATTAGGTCATCCAGATTTTTCCGGGATAGCTCAGTTGGCAAAACATTGGCAGCTTCAGACAAGAAATCCATGGTTCAAATCCTGCACCGAACATTTTTCGCGCAGGTGAAAAATTACAACTCATATGATTTATTTATCATTTAGAATAATTCTGTTAAACTTAATCTGCATGAGACAGTATTAGTAAAAAATTCCGGAGGATTTGTAGCTTTTTGGAAAGAATACGAAACAAAATTGACGAAAGAAACGAATCAAACTACCAAATAATTTTAATTAACATTGTTCTCTTATTCTGCATTCATTAAAGCTCCATTGTATTTGCCAAAAATATCATCTTTTGCAACTACATACATTTATTCAAAATCCTGTATTCATGTAATATATTTTTTTCTCAAAATAAGCAGGAAAACAAGCTTTAACCCTTTAGCGGGCGGTGTCAACAAAATAGGACACATAATTTTAAGAGTACTGGCACCAATAATTTACCTTTTATAAATTATGTGAAAATAAGCAAGTTTGTATTTTCTAATAAATTCGCTTTTAAATTCTGGCGTCAGTCCATTATTACATTATTTTATAAACAGAATTACTTCGCGCTGGAAAGGATTAACACTAGAAGCTCCAAGATCAGTCAATTTGACTGCTACCAAGTTTCTATAATTTGATTTGAACGAGAAATTTCTTTTAAAAAATGTGTTAAATATACGTATCACACAAAAATAATTTAAATAGATAAGTTAAAAGGCTTTAAATCAGAATTCTGGCATACTTTTATTTATAAAACTTGAGTGAAATTTCCGGCGCTTCTAGTGTTAAGTTTCAGTGGTAGTATGATATTTTTTCCCACTGATCACATCATGTGTGGTTAAGGTTGTTCTTAATCGGTCGCTCTGACATGGCTACGTCAGTTATGGAAGTAGAGATGCTAATATTCCGAATTTTTGACCATCATCATTTTCGAATAGGATTCATCTATTTATTAAATACAGACATTCTCAGGTTATATGAAACCGTGTTAGCCAAAAATTCCAGGGGATTTGCAGCTTTTTGGAAAGAACACGAACAAAAACTGACGAACGAAAGAAAGCGAACTGGCAAATATTTTTAATTAACACTGTTCTCTTATTCTACATTCATTAAATCTCCATTGTATAACTATTTAACGAAAATGCCATCTTTCACAACTACATACAAAATCCAATATCTATGTAATATTTTTCTTCTCAAAATAAGCAGGAAAACACGCTTTAAGTTTCCGTGCTAGTATGATATATTTTTTTCCACTGTTCACAGCATGTGTGGATAAGGTTGCTCTTGAACGGTCGCCTTGACATGCCTGCGGAAATCATTTGTTTCAACGTTGTGAACTAACCTTCGGAAAACGAATAATTGGGGAAAATTCTATTTGCGGATGCCACAGACTAAATAGAAAACCGTGAGTAAAAGGTAGATGCTATATTTTTTAGATGAAACAAAAGAAAATTTTCATATATTGTCAGTTAGACAGATTTTGGTTGTTTATATTCGAGACTAGATACAGATTTTCTTCCCAATAATACTGTTAGGGATGCTTTTTGTATACTTATGGGAAAGTGTCAAGTAACTGAAATGTTATGCTAAACAAAAGTCATTAATAAGTATTTGTTTGTACCTAAAGCATTTTTTCCTGAACACATAACAGCGATATTCTAATTTAATAAAATGTAATCGAAACGCACTGATATCAAAAGTCCTTCGTGCATAAGACAATTTAACTTCATTATACAAATACTTGATACTTAATGATGTATTCGAAAAAATATTTTTTCACCCTCAACAGCTCGAAATTTTCTGAGGCATTTTCAGACTCATTTTTAAAAGTAAAAACATGAAACTTTCTGAGGTGATTATTGAAGAGATTAAGAGACCGTGAGATTTCATTTTTCGCTTAATTAATTGGAATTTGATTTTTAAACAATTATTTTCTCAGTATGACTATTTTTTCCCCTTCCCAGATCTCCTGCTTCGGAAAAAAATTCGATTCAAAACGTCAACTTTGACAGCATTTTTTTACAATATTTTCTGCATTTATGAAAAATTCGAGAAGCAAGGCACATTAACTAGTTTCTAAATAAGAGACTTTCTCAGTTTTATGCATTTGA